>CM046882.1:381473280-382843442 GCA_025667525.1 Glebionis coronaria | reverse complement strand
TTACGTAGATTGCATTGCTTGATTTTGTTAAGTGTCAAAATAGAAATAAAAAATAATTTGTGTTTTTATTAGAATATTTATAATCATGTGATTTGTTAATTTTTTAATGTAACACATATGTTGTATTTTTAAAATATAAAATCTAGAATTATAAAGTTTGAGAGGAATATTTTGTTTATTAAGTTACTTAAAAATATGGATATAATAAGTTTACACATAAGCTATCTAATTTATTTAAAATTTAACTACTTTAGTTTTATTAATCATCTCCTTTTTCTTTAAGTTTTTATTTTTAGAAATTTGACACATATATGTTTGTGCATTTTTATCAAATTCCTTCATCAAAATTTTTAATTTTAACTAAATTGAATTTAATTTTGATTTTTTCTGACCAATCAAATCACTCGATTTGCTTATATGTCAAAATTAAACTATTTGATTGGTCTAATTGTTTTTTCTATTACCTTTTTTGTTGACTAAAATTCTCAAATAATCTAATTCCATTTATTATATAAAAAATTTCATAGTTATATAATACGGACAAAATTAAAAGATTTTTTTTAAATGGCATTACTCGTAGATTATGTGTTAAAAGGAAAAAGTTCTACATAAACCCTTTCTTTAACATAGACTCAATCAACCAATCACAACCACTTATTTTTTTCATCTAACAATAAAAATATATTTTTTAAAAATTCAATATCTCACAAACCGTTAACCGTTACGCAAAACGAAACATACCATTGTGACGAGAATTAAATCATCTTTCAAACGAGGGGCACATGTATATACTTTCGACAAACTTTTTTTTCGACTTTTTTTCTTAAGTCACGTCTGAGAAAATCATATATGATTCGTCACGAAACATATATGATTCGTCACGAAACATATATGATTTTCAGAAAATCATATATGATTCATATCACGAATCATATATGATTTTCTGAAAATCATATATGATTCGTGACGAATCATATATGTTTCGTGACGAATCATATATGTTTCGTGACGAATCATATATGATTCTCTCAGACGTGACTAAGAAAAAAAATCGAAAAAAAAGTTCGTCGAAAGTATATACATGTGCCCCTCGATAGAAAGATGATTTAATTTTCGTTGTAATGGTGTATTTTTTGTCACTTGACGATTTACCGTTTGTGAGTTATTTAATTTTTAAGAAAAAGGTGGAACGTTAATTTGAATGAATGTGATTGGTTGATATGGTCTATGCTAAAAAGAAGGTCTATGTTGATCTTAACTCTGTGTTAAAATGACGTAGGGAGTATTCGCCTTTTTTTTTCTTTTTATTATTTTTTTATTTTTTATGTTTCTTAATAGGGTGAGTGGTGGCTCAAAACAAGGTTTTCAAGATCGGGATCTTACCTAGGTGCGTTTTCGTCTTTGAAAGATCGAGATCGTAAAGTAGGATCGAAATCGTAAGATCCTATTATAATGTAATTTTCTTAATAGTCTTTGCAATATTTTACAACTTTACAAATTAATATACATCGTAAACACAAAATTATACGAATATTTCATAAAATGTAGTCCTAAATTATGATTATTAAATATATAAGAAGATTTACACTTTGTTTTTTTAGATTATAAAAAATAGAACGTATAAATTTTTAATTTTTTGTTTGTCGTTCGTGAAAAGGTAAGATCGGATCGTAATAGATCCTAGGATCCTATGAGCAAGATCAGGATCTTATAAGATCTTAAGCATGAAAAGATCCTATGTAAGATCTGGATCGTTTTTGCTCTACAATATCATAAAATCATAAGATTCTAAGATTAAAATCAGGATCTTGACAACCATGGCTCAAACCTTTTTACTCTTTTGTTGCATACAAAACCAAAATCTTTCATTTCTAACTAAATGACTAGTAAAAGATTCATATAATACCAGTTAAAAAGGTAAACAAGCATGTAATGTAACCAGCTGAGCTAGCTCAGTTGGTCACCAAAGGTAACCTTAGAGAGCTATTCTTGAAAAGGTCTCGAGTTCGAGTCTCACCAAGAACCTTCAGGGGCTCGAATTAAGAAGCACGAGTAGGGTTTATCTCCTAAGGAGAAGGTTCGAGGCTTACATACTGCCCAATTGGATGTTATTGTAAGCTCGAATCAATAACTACTAACTCACCGTTAAAAAAAAAATCATGTAATGTAGCATTGTAGCCCTATAATTTGACACTCAAAGCAGGCTTCATTTTTTGATGAAACAATTGGTTTGTTGTAAACTTGTAATGCAAATATTTTTTGATGAAACGCAGGATGCATGTAGCAAAAATTTTCGGCTTGTTCGCGTCGCGACTAGTTCTTTTATTTGAATGTTTGTTAACGACAGAGTTGAAAACTACTTGTGTATATTCATTCTCCCACAGGCGGTGGGTTGAAATTTTAAAAGATAGTAGATGCTAAAGTTTTGAGTGTGTGACTGAAGATCTAAAAAACAAATGACAAGACTAAAAATATAACTACTGGACTAATGACTACTAGACTGTTTTTCTAGATGGGCTTCTTATCATTTTGGGCTTATACTTGACTCACGCTGAAATATATGCTAATCTGGTATAATTTGGAGTTTGGACTTATAATTACAGTAACAAACAGTTTTTTTCTATTTCTTTTACTCGAGTTTAAAACTATAATGACATGTTAACTAGAGGTGACAAAACGGGCGGGCGGGTACGGGCGACGGGATAAACGGACGGACTAAACGGGCGCAAGCTAAAATAAAAAAAAAGACATATAAAAATGTAGAATTAATAAATAAAAATACTTGTTTAAAAGCCGGGGATAAAAACTAAATGTAAAATATCCGCCATGCAACCTAATTAGTGTTTTACATGTGCGCCCATTAAACCCATAAGTTTCTTACATATCTTTTTTTGAAACAAAATGGGTACATGTTATTATCATCGTCCCAAACTCATGTTTAAACTTTACATGGGGTGACCTCTCTCTCATTCACACTGTCTATAGTCATGACTTCATCTTCTTCATCATAAGTTAGGAAATACTATGATGTTTTCTTAAGCTTCAGAGGCGAAGACACTCGCAAAACATTCATTGATCACCTATACTCTGCTCTCCACCAACATGGTATCGTAACTTTCCATGATGACCATCAACTAGACAAAGGAAATTCTATTCGTCCAGAACTAGTGAAAGCCATTGCTGAATCAACCATTGTTATCGTCCTTTTCTCCAAAAACTACGTTTCTTCATCTTGGTGCTTGTATGAGCTTGTGGAGATTCTGAAACAACGTAAGGAAATGAAACTAGTTGTTTTTCTTGTGTTTTACGGGGGAGTTGATCCGTCTGATGTGCGTAAACAGACCGGTTTGTTTGGGGAAGGTTTCGCGGGACATGAAGACGGAAAGATGGAAATATGGAGAGAGGCTTTAGTGGAAGCTGCTAATTTGTCTGGATGGAGCACTAAGGACATAGCTAATGGCTAATTTTCTTTCTTTTTAGTGCTTTCAGATTATTGTTTACTTAATCAAAGCTTTTTGTAAGGCCACCATTTAAGAAGGCTCTATAGAGATAGAGATGCTCTCCTTTTGTAGCTTACTTGTCAATTAGTTCTGCGTTATATGGATCCACGTTCTACCCTGTAAGAGTGTAACATGTTATAGCTGGGGAAGGTGGTTTAGTTACAGTGGTGTTATATGGTATGTGTGTTGAGGTGGCGTTCCCTATAAAATTTACAGGGCACGACTGCACCTAGCTGTTAAAGGTCCGTTTATCGTGTGGTTTTCTGGGTCGTTGATCCCATGGATGTGCGTAAACAGAAAGGTTTGTTTGGGAGGGATTCGCCACACACGAAAAGGGACATGTGGAAATGTGGAGCGAGTCTTTCGTTGAAGCAACTAATTTGTCTGGATGGAACCAAAAAATAGCCAATCGGTGATTTCCATATGAGTCTTAAATCACTGATCCAATATTTATATGTGATTTAAGAGTGAAATGCACTTTTCATACCTGTGGTACGTCCAAGTTGCACATATAGTAACTGGTCTTCTTAAACTGCAGGCGGCCTACCTGGTCTTCCATTAAGTGTTCACTTTCCTACTTTGACCATAACAAGCGTTATCCGTTGACCGTTATCTTTTGTTGTTACAGGGGCTTTTTTGTCCATTTCCTTTATTTTAATATCAGTTTGTCACTTCCTTTTTTCCTCACCACCATTTCTGCATATCAACACTTTTTGCATTGTTGCATTAACTGAAAGTGTAGGTAAGTAACCTTCATATTCACATGACATCTATCATAAACAACTAAATCCCACAATCAAAAGTCATCACTGATCAAATAAAAAAATCATATCGAAACCCAGATCACCCATATCGAAACAAAACTCAAATCACCCAACCTTAATCACAAAATCATAAACAACAATAGATCTAATCAAAGAACACGATAAAGGCTTTTGATGGGGTTTTGATGGGTTCATCGTCAAAATATTCACAGATCTAATCAAACAATACCCTCGTCACAATATTTACTACCATTCATCTTCAATATTTACAAGGGTTTTGAGGGGGTTCACCGAATTTTCATCTTCAATGTTTGGAACAGCGGTCGTCAACGTGCGTGAGTATAAGTTTTGATGGGGGTTTATAAAAGATGATATACTGATTACGGTAGTTTATAAAAGATGATATACTGATTACGGTCGTTTAGAGTTTAGTTATCAGCAAGATTTGTTGATGGGTAAATGTCTTTGTGAGAAATTAAGATATTAAAGTGATGTCTGGTGCTGGAATGGGAACAGTGGTGGTGGGATGATGATGAAGTGGTGTTTTGGGAAGAAAGATAAACAAAAAGACAAAATTACCCTTTTAGTAATGGTCAAAGTTTAACAAATGTTAAGTCAAAGTACGAAAATGAACACTTATCTAAAGACCAGTGAGGTCGCGTGCACTTTCAGAAGACCAGTAACTAAAAGTGCAATCTGGACAAACCCCAGGTATGAAAAGTGCATTTCACTCGTGATTTAATAGATGTATAAGTAACTTAGGGGGGTGTTTGGCTAAGCTTAAGTAAGGTGCTTATTAGCTTATTGTATTATCAAAATGCCATACGTTTAGTCTAAAACTTCTAACAAGGTGCTTCTTAGCTTTTAATAGAGTATAAAGGCTTATGCAAAGCTCTTTAAAAATGGGTTTTTACCATGGTCTTAAGCTTAGCCAAACCACATAATTTGTAAACAATTCTACGTCTTCTCGCATCTGCAATTGACTGAGAATTGAGAGCATTTGGTTGATAGCTAATTTAACAGTTGTATGAAGTACTTAACGTTATTTCATACCCAGTTTTAAGTGACGTGTATGTCTGGCCAATGAGATATGAACTCATGTCATATATTTCGTATACTAACTAGTTGAATGGATGTCGATTGATTGAGTTATTGTGTACCAAAGTATATATGAGGAGTAGGAACAGGGGCGGATCTACTCTTTGAGTAGGGGGTGGCAGCGCCCCCCATGACTAGACAAAAAAGGCGAGATTTTAGTCTAATTTTAATCTTTTTCGAAAGTGTCCCCACTGAAAACTTATATCGCTCCCCACTCACATATTAAAATCCAAAATTTAACTCTTTTAAGCCTTATAAATTCTTCACGTATAGGTAAAAATACTCGATTTATCATTACGATCATAGTTTTTTCGTCAATATTTTATTGTTATTGTGAATTTTTTTTTGCCCCCCACATACTATTTTCATTTTCCTGGTTCCGCCACTGAGTAGGCATAGACTCTAGGGCCAACCATATGTTAACACTCCTCCAAGCGAATGGAGATTGATCATTCCCAGCTTGCTCATCAAAGAAGTGCGCCAAAATCAAATGATTCAATTAACAATAATTAGCATGTACTTATTATGGCTTTGAACAAGTCCATTTAGAGCATCTCCAATGCTAGCTTGGAGAAAGACTTTTTACTATATCAACAAGTCATTTATACCATTTTTTGCATTGCATGAATAGCTTGATAAATGACTTTTTTCCCAATGACTTGGTCAACTCCAAGTGGTTTGAGCAAAAGCTTTTTATCCGTTCAAGCACAAATCTAATCAATTTATTATATAAAACTATTGAAAAGCTTTTGGTAAAAACATTTTGCATTGGAACATATTTGAAGAATGACTTGTTGATTTGTAAAATTTATTCAAACATTAATGCCATTAAATGCACCAAGTCTTTTATGACTTAGTGCATTGCTCATGCTCTTAGGAAGGCTCTAAAGAGTTAGAGTTGCTCGCCTTGTATAGCTTAATTTTAAATTAATTCCATGTTAAATGGCTCCACGTTCCTTGTTTTCTTTTCTTGGTCAACTGTAATGGATCTTGAGTCATTATTTATATCAGAGTTAAGATCTATATAGACACTTAAATTAGCATAGACCTATCAAACCAATCATAATCACTCATTTTTTAAAAAACTCACTTCCCACCACTTTTTTAAAAATTAAATATCTCACAAATGGTAAATCGTCAAAAGAAAAAAAATACACAATTGTGACGAGAACTAAATCATCTATCTATCGAGGGGCACATGTATATACTTTCGACGAACTTTTTTTTCGACTTTTTTTTCTTAAGTCACGTCTGGAGAGAATCATATATGATTCGTCACGAATCATATATGATTCGTCACAAATCATATATGATTTTCTGAAACTCATATATGATTCGTGATATGAATCATATATGATTTTCTGAGAATCATATATGTTTCGTAACGAATCATATATGATTCTCTCCAGACGTGACTTAAGAAAAAAAGTAAAAAAAAAAGTTCTTCGAAAGTATATACATGTGCCCCTCGATAGATAGATGATTTAATTCTCGTCGCGATGATATGTTTTGTTTTACGTAACGATGAACGGTTTGTGAGATATTTAATTTTTAAAAAATGAGTGTTTTTTGTTACATGATAAAGTGGATGGTTGTGATTGGTTGGTTGAGTCTATGCTAAACTAAGGGTCTATGGGCATCTTTTTTCTATGTGTTAAGATCTATATAGACACTTAAATTAGCATAGACATATCCAACCAATCATAATCACCCATTTTTTTTAAAAACCCACTGATAGGTGTGAAAACACCCATCCTTTTTACCACTTAATTACAATAATAACCGAGCCAAAACGTGTATTTTATGTCATTTATGTCGGAATTATGCGTGGTTTGTGTTTTTGTTGTGATTTAGGACGAAAAGGTGAAAAGTGGAGAAAACACGGAATTTCACGGGCTTTTATCAAAGAAAAAGATGAAAGACGAAGTCAAGAAGTCAAGAGTGCAAAAAGAACGGAAGTCCAAAACCAATTCTGAAGATTTATCGAGGAAAAAGTAAAAAGACGGAAGTTTACTAAAAGCCGAAGAACTCAAGTCTTATTTATGAAGAAATGTCGAGACGTGTTCAAAGAAATCCCGAGGCAAAGTCATTTAAGTCCAAGTATTAAGAAGATCAACAAAAGATTAAGAAGATCAAGGACCTAAGCTTGCAATTAAGGAAAAGAAGAAAGCGGGAGGAAGCTTCCTAAGCTCCTCCCTAATCTCCCTATATATAGATAATCATGTATTCATTTTCAAGTTGTTGGGTGGCTTAACAAACCACCTCTTCCACCATTTTCATATTGCACTTTAAATTTATGTACCTTTAATTCATTGTCTTGCACCTTTAATTCAATTAATTTCCAAGTAAGTTGTCTTTTATTGTTCTTTAATCTTTACTTTTCTTGTTTAATCTCTCATCTTCCTTTCTTTGATTCTAGTTTACTTTTGGTGCGATATATAATTGATCCGTGTTGATCTTGATGTTTTCGTGCTTAAAAAGTTCATCTTTTTATTCATCCATGAGTTTCTATATGGATTAAGCTTTGAACTTGACATGCTTATTGGCTTAATTTGTGTTTAGCTTATTTACTTTTTAAAAGTTTTCTTAAAAAGGTTTCGTCTTTTTAAAGTTTGAATTAAAAGTTTGCTTATTTAAGTTTTGAAAAGTTGTTATTTGTGCTTATTGAGTCCTTTTCATTATAGATTCGTTCAAGTTTGGTGAGTAGCTTATCACCCTAGCTTATTACTTTGCTTATTTTTCGAATCAAAATTGTAATTGGAAAAGGTATTAAACCCTTTTCCGATTAGTACATTCCGACTGCACACCCCCCCCCCCCCCTTTATTCCGATCGTTTGATCGGAAAAGGGTTTGTGCTTTCCGATTAGCACCGTAGTATTCCGATCTGCTGATCGGAATATGGTTTATGTTATTCCGATCTGGCTCAATTTTAGTGTATTCCGATTGGACCGATTTTATTGACATTCCGATTGTGGGTATTTTGCTTATTCCGATTGGACTTCTTTCGTACATTCCGATTTGATTCATTGTTTAGTATTCCGATCAGGCTTATTTTCCGACCAATGCATTCCGATTATGTCTCTTTTTGCATCATTCCGATCTCACTTTCCGATAGGGGTACATTCCGATCGGATTCCGATTGGATTCCGATAGGGTATATTCCGATTGGGTGTTTTGTTTTATTTTAATATTTTGTTTTAGTAAAAGTGAAAATTTTCCTCGTTTTGTTTTTAGTCTATTTTAATTTCGTTTTGCATTTTTATTTGATTGTCAATTTACTTTTCGTTAAGTTTTAATTTTAGGTCATTTAATTTCTCGTCATTTACTTTCAAAGTTTTAAATATTGCACCATTTACGTTTTAACTAGTTTTAGTTTTAATTACCCGTCATTTATTTTAAAGTCTTGCACATTTATTTTACAGCAACCAAAAATATTATTTTTACCAAAAACAATTGAGTCACACTTTAAACCGGAAATCAATTCGAGAAGATTAGGGGTGTTCAGTGTTTGGTTTGACACCGAACAAACTGAAAAGTAAACCGAATCGAAACCGAATAAATCCGAACCAAAACTTTTAATTGGTGTATGGTTTGGTTTGAAACCGAACCGAACTATTTAATTGGTGTTTGGTTTGGTTATGGTTTGACAAAAATAAAACCAAACCAAACCGAAAAAACCAAATAACTCTATACACATAAAATTTGTAACTATATATACATATATTATAACTTTTATCCTAAATAGTTGTCTTTTAAACTAATCATTCACAGGGCTAAACGTTCACGTATATCCCAAGCAACTAAAGTTTCCTTCTTTATTCATATAAATTCTTATATATGGAGTGAGTTTAAAGTTACATTTGTATTTGAATACATGGAGATGGACTATTCAAGTTTATGAGAAGTCCAAAAACTTTAATTAAAGAAAATTTTACCTTATTTTGTTTATACTTATTTATGTTAAGTCTTAAACCCTTTACTTGAAAAATTAAGTTTTTGATTGTGGCTTCTAGATTATATATTGGAGTTTATTTGAATTTGGTTTTCTTGGTTTAAACCGAAACCAAACCGAATTCTAATTTGGTTTATGGTTTGGTTTTATTAGTACTATGATTGGTTTGGTTTGGTTTTGGTTTTAATTTTGAAAATTTCCAAACCGATTAACCCGAACCATATAACCCACAAAACCGAAAACCGAACCGATGAACACCCCTAGAGAAGATACCGAGAAAACGAACTTTCAACTAGCAAAATCTCATTACATTAAAATGGCGCCGCTGCCGGCTCTTTTCGTGAAGATTAACGGTTTTTTGTGAGAGACGCGTCGGCTTTTGGGATCCGTTCACTCGTGAACGTTATTTTTTCGTATCAAAAATTTTCAAAAATCCCAAAAACATTTGAAAAATCATAAAAAAAGCATTTCTTTTTCAAAGTTTTGCAACAAAAATATTCTTCTTGCTTATCTATTTTTCTTTACGGATTCTTATGTCCATTGCGTCGAGTGTGGGAGACGATTGTACGGGAACGACTCATGTCAATGGTGTACATGTGAGCGGTGCGGAAACGATATCAACAATACACAATTCATATGCGGATTTTGTCCTTTGTGCAACTCGACTAATTCGTCCTTTTTGAACCCACCTCCTGTTCCCCCGTGCATCTATTGTGGAAGCGATTCTCATTGGCATGTTTCGTGCCCGGTTCAATACCCGTATGGTCACGGGCAAGAACCGGGGTACAATTATGACAATGATAATAGCTATCCACAAGACGCACCCAGTCTTTCTCCTTACCCGTTTTGCAACAACTGTGGGGGTCCTCACGATACCTCTTATTGTCAACCAATGAATTATTATGAGCCAGATCCGTGTCCTCAATTTTCTTCACCGATGGATTATTATGAACCAAATCCATGTTATAATTCTTCTCAACCAATGACTGACTATGAGCCACATCCGTGCTATAATTCTGGTTTTCATAACTATAAGCCCCCACATCACACCCTCAATCATCAATCCTTTCAGGGAATTCGTATTGATCAACAACTCACTACTCTGAATGAAGAAAGGCACGCCATTATTTTAGAAATTCAAGAAGCCTTTGTTCAGTTTAAAGAAGCATGGGCGGAGGAAAAGCGACTACAACAAGAGCAAGTATCTAATCTTAGTGATTATACCCCTCATCTTGTGCATCAATACTTGATGATGACGACGATGCTGTATGCACTTTCAACACATCTTCTGAAGTTGCTGCTCCTACTCTCGATGTTCCTACTGCGTCTAAGGATCTTGATTCGTTGAATGAGCTTAGAGATGTTGGTCTCGACAAAGTATTGGATGATGAGGTTTGTGACTTACCCGCTATGGAGCTTCAGGACGACATTGCTCTTACGGAAGAGGTCGATCCTAGTGATGACGATTCTTCTCTCCGCTATGAGAATTTCACTTTTGAAATTTCTCAATCTCCACCGGGAGATGCGGGCGATGACGATTTATTCTCTCCGGCTTACGAGAAGTTCACCGATGAACATGATCTTGTGGATAAGGTGGAAGACGTGCTTCTTCGCGATAGATTACGAAAAGTTCATCTTCTTATTGCTCAAATCGAAGAATTAACTTCTCCTCCTCTCTCCGAATCTTTGCCTCCATCTATTCCTCCTGTTGAAGATAATGACCCATTGCTGGAAGAAATCGACATTCACTCCATGCCTCCAGGTATTGATGATAATGATACGGAGGGAGATATTATTTTTGATAATTTGCTGCAGGAAGGTATTGTCCCAACTCCCCCTCCCGAGCACCTTTCATCCTCCCCTTTAGCCACTCTTACGGAGGATGAGTGCTTTGACCCGGGAGGTGACATTGATTTTATTATCATTGATAACATTACAACTTTGCCGAATGCTCAGCCTCCATTGTCTTTGGGGGATGACAATGTGCTTACTTTACCCACCCCACCTCCCGTGGATCTTGATTTCACATAATTTTCGTATGTTGAAAGGACCTTTCTCCCATTCAAGACTTATCCCCACGCCTCTCCTTTGTTGATGTCAACCGGGAACGAGGACAAGGTCTTTGTTCCCGGTATCACATTCGAGGCTTCCCCATGGACTATTTAATTCGGGGACGAGTCAGGCTCGTGACTCGGTTAACATAAACAAGCGCTTTTTGGGAGGCAACCTAATTATCTATCTATTTTCACCATAAGTGTAGGGAGGAGCCCCGTGGTGTTTCTTGCTTTCTTTCTTATCATGTGCAGGGATTAGAGCTTCAAAGACACACTCTTGATGACTTTTGACGAACCGTGATTCCGTGTTCCCTTCTTCCCGGTTCTATCCTAAACTCTTTTCGATTCACTATTTTATATTTCTCAATATTAAAATAGGAATCTCTTTAGTTGTCTCTTTCTTAGCGAGATTTAAACAACATGGACAATGTCCTAAGTGTAGGGGAGTTTACTCCCACATGCTTAAACATTGAGGACAATGTTTATATTAAGTGTAGGGGGGACTTCTATCGAAGTTAAGTGGCCTTTTCCTTGTATTTGTCCTCATTTTAACCGGAAAATTTGATTTTTCGACATTTTTCAAAATTTTTAATCTATTTTGGCCTAGTTGTATAGTTGTTGTTACCTTTGTATAGTTATTTTCTTTCCTTATCTAGAATAAATTTTAATAAAGTGGTTTTAATTTTCAAACATTGTGAATCTTTTGACTCAACCCGAGTTTACGTATCTAAGTTTACTCTAGCTAGTATCCTTAATATGTTTAAGTCAAGTTTTTCTAGGCTTTTATATAGGGATCTATAAAACGCGAAAGTCTTAACTCTCACGGGTTAAGAACAAGAACTTTTCGCAAGTTCCTATAATTGATCCTAGAGAGTCGTTTATCAAGGAAACTTTAAAATGCGATTTCTAAACTTGAAAAAGTTTAAGAATTTGCAAGATCCTATAGGCGACTCGAAAACCCAAAACTTAGATTTAATAGGCTAAGCATCCACGAGTCTCATTCCTTGAGATTTTAAACTATGGAGGACGAGAGATGATAGAGTCAATTATAAGTTTGGTATTCTTTCGTGAATTTATGTGAGTTAATTATGAGCCTATTCTCCCATCGCTTGTAATAAATTTATCTGCAATAAATAAGGTTGTACGATTTGAAAAGTTACTTAGCTTCTAGCCCAAGATCGTTTAAAAGTTGCTCGGTATGGATTAGAGTTCATAGCCAAGGCATAACTTATTGAAGCGGGATGCGAAGATTGGCGAGTCCGAAAAGGCCCTAACAAGGCATGAGGGCTACATTTTGTTGCTAAAGATCCAAAAGTGATGTGAAGAATCATTTATCGAAAATCAGTATGAAGGATCGAGACACACGACGAAAAGCAAATACTCCCCTAAAGTCATGGAGAAGTCTATCCCAAAAGGCCCTAACAAGGTATGAGGATAAATAAATCCAAGTCCTAAAAGGAGGCGGATCGTTGTATATCAAAGTCCAAAATAAAGATTGGAGAAAAATGAAGAAGTCGTGGTCCAAAGATGAAGAATCTCTCAAAACTTCAAGTGAAGAAATTCCTATTATGAAGAGAAGACCATTATTTCAAGAACTTCTCTCAAAGATTCGAAGTATGAAGTCGCTGCCAAATATCGGTCCGAGAAAGGTCTCAAATCACGAAGCGAGTTATGCCAAGATATGAACTTTATGAGGTCCCGAGAAGCAGTTTTAAAAGATTTTGTCCTTTAGCTAACTATTGATTAAATCGTTCACTTTATTTTCGGCCTAATAAACTATCGAAATAAGTCAACAATGCATCCTCGTGATCATTCAAGACAATAATAAAATATAAGAGATACACCTAGGAATAAGGGAGTCTAAGTGAATAATTGACCCACATGAGTTCGTGTTAGTTTGCTAACTTATAATAACAATGATCTCGTTTTCAAGCTTGGTTTGGGGAAAGTGAAAACTTGAGGATGATGATCATTCATGACATTTTCAAAACCCAAGGTATGTTTTTGATTTTGTTACTTTGAATGTTTATAGTTTTCTATCTCTTTAATAAAGGCCAAGGTGGATTGATTTTGATGAAAAATGTAAACATGCTTTGTAACTAGTGCATTGCATGAGGACATTGCAATGGTCAAGTGTAGGGGATTTGATAGGTGTGAAAACACCCATCCTTTTTACCACTTAATTACAATAATAACCGAGCCAAAACGTGTATTTTATGTCATTTATGTCGGAATTATGCGTGGTTTGTGTTTTTGTTGTGATTTAGGACGAAAAGGTGAAAAGTGGAGAAAACACGGAATTTCACGGGCTTTTATCGAAGAAAAAGACGAAAGACGAAGTCAAGAGTGCAAAAAGAACGGAATTCCAAGACCAATTCTGAAGATTTATCGAGGAAAAAGTCAAAAGACGGAAGTTTACTAAAAGCCGAAGAACTCAAGTCTTATTTATGAAGAAATGTCGAGACGTGTTCAAAGAAATCCCGAGGCAAAGTCATTTAAGTCCAAGTATTAAGAAGATCAACAAAAGATTAAGAAGATCAAGGACCTAAGCTTGCAATTAAGGAAAAGAAGAAAAGAGGGAGGAAGCTTCCTAAGCTCCTCCCTAATCTCCCTATATATAGATAATCATGTATTCATTTTCAAGTTGTTGGGTGGCTTGACAAACCACCTCTTCCACCATTTTCATATTGCACTTTAAATTTATGTACCTTTAATTCATTGTCTTGCACCTTTAATTCAATTAATTTCCAAGTAAGTTGTCTTTTATTGTTCTTTAATCTTTACTTTTCTTGTTTAATCTCTCATCTTCCTTTCTTTGATTCTAGTTTACTTTTGGTGCGATATATATTTGATCCGTGTTGATCTTGATATTTTCGTGCTTAAAAAGTTCATCTTTTTATTCATCCATGAGTTTCTATATGGATTAAGCTTTGAACTTGACATGCTTATTGGCTTAATTTGTGTTTAGCTTATTTACTTTTTAAAAGTTTTCTTAAAAAGGTTTCGTCTTTTTAAAGTTTGAATTAAAAGTTTGCTTATTTAAGTTTTGAAAAGTTGTTATTTGTGCTTATTGAGTCCTTTTCATTATAGATTCGTTCAAGTTTGGTGAGTAGCTTATCACCCTAGCTTATTACTTTGCTTATTTTTCGAATCAAAATTGTAATCGGAAAAGGTATTAAACCCTTTTCCGATTAGTACATTTCGACTGCACACCCCCCCTTTATTCCGATCGTTTGATCAGAAAAGGGTTTGTGCTTTCCGATTAGCACCTTAAATTCCGATCTGCTGATCAGAATAGGGTTTATGTTATTCCGATCTGGCTCAATTTTAGTGTATTCCGATTGGACCGATTTTATTGACATTCCGATTGTGGGTATTTTGCTTATTCCGATTGGACTTCATCGTACATTCCGATTTGATTCATTGTTTAGTATTCCGATCAGGCTTATTTTTCGACCAATGCATTCCGATTATGTCTCTTTTTGCATCATTCCGATCTCACTTTCCGATAGGGGTACATTCCGATCGGATTCCGATTGGATTCCGATCGGGTATATTCCGATTGGGTGTTTTGTTTTATTTTAATATTTTGTTTTAGTAAAAGTGAAAATTTTCCTCGTTTTGTTTTTAGTCTATTTTAATTTCTTTGCATTTTTATTTGATTGTCAATTTACTTTTCGTTAAGTTTTAATTTTACGTCATTTAATTTCTCGTCATTTACTTTCAAAGTTTTAAATATTGCACCATTTACGTTTTAACTAGTTTTAGTTTTAATTACCCGTCATTTATTTTAAAGTCTTGCACATTTATTTTACAACAACCAAAAATATTAGTTTTACCAAAAACAATTGAGTCACACTTTAAAACGGAAATCAATTCGAGAAGATACCGAGAAAACGAACTTTCAACTAGCAAAATCTCATTACATTACCCACTTCCCACCACTTTTTTAAAAATTAAATATCTCACAAACGGTAAATTGTCAAACAAAAAAATACACAATTGTGACGAGAATTAAATCATCTATCTATCGAGGGGCACATGTATATACTTTCGACGAACTTTTTTTTCGACATTTTTTTTCTTAAGTCACGTCTGGAGAGAATCATATATGATTCGTCACGAATCATATATGATTCGTCACGAATCATATATGATTTTCTGAAAATCATATATGATTCGTGATATGAATCATATATGATTTTCTGAGAATCATATATGTTTCGTAACGAATCATATATGATTCTCTCCAGACGTGACTTAAGAAAAAAAGTCGAAAAAAAAGTTCGTCGAAAGTATATACATGTGCCCCTCGATAGATAGATGATTTAATTCTCGTCGCGATGATATGTTTTGTTTTACGTAACGATGAACGGTTTGTGAGATATTTAATTTTTAAAAAATGAGTTTTTTTTGTTACATGATAAAAATGGATGGTTGTGATTGGTTGGTTGAGTCTATGCTAAACTAAGCGTCTATGGAGATCTTTTTTCTATAAGTTAAGATCTATATAGACACTTAAATTAGCATAGACCTATCCAACCAATCATAATCACCAACTTTTTAAAAAACCCACTTCCCACCACTTTTTTAAAAATTAAATATCTCACAAACAGTAAATCGTCAAACGAAAAAAAAATACACTATTGTGACGAGATTTAAATCATCTATCTATCGAGGGGCACATGTATATACTTTCGACGAACTTTTTTTTCGACTTTTTTTTCTTAAGTCACGTCTGGAGAGAATCATATATGATTCGTCACGAATCATATATGATTCGTCACGAATCATATATGATTCGTCGCGAATCATATATGATTTTCTGAAAATCATATATGATTCGTGATATGAACCATATATGATTTTCTGAGAATCATATATGTTTCGTAACGAATCATATATGATTCTCTCCAGACGTGACTTAAGAAAAAAAGTCGAAAAAGAAGTTCGTCGAAAGTATATACATGTGCCCCTCGATAGATAGATGATTTAATTCTCGTCGCGATGATTTGTTTTGTTTTACGTAACGAAGAACGTTTTGTGAGATATTTAGTTTTAAAAAAATGTGTTTTTTTGTTACATGATAAAAATGGATGGTTGTGATTGGTTGGTTGAGTATATGATAAACTAAGGGTCTATGGGGATCTTTTTACATTCATACCAAATGCTGCATTCCTTGAAGTGGCAATTTGTTGCATCGTACTTGAAGCGTAGGCGTATAGGGAGGCAATCTCATGGCAAAAAAGGGTCATAAGTTTCATGGATGATGGACCTTTACAGATTCTTGCCTACTAAGGCTATGTCTTGACCACAAACGTTCATGATTCCATAGTTAGTAGCTCATGAAGAAGATAGGTGTTGCATGCGCAAATCCAAATTTACTCTAAGAAAGGTTAACATATTTGATTTTGTAGGGAACATTGCTCAGTTATCAGATTGGTTTAAGTTCCAAAAGTAAGGTTTGATTTTAAGTATGATGCTAGACAAACAGCTAAAAAACTCAAGAGAATAGATTTTGGTCATGCGGGAAATCGATTGATAGTGGCGAGCTATAGCAAAACCATAAACAGGTAATACAAACTCTTCAAAGTAGTAACCAACTCATATATATCTGATTGATGTTTAATCATAGTAGTATTTTAAAAGAAAACTTGTAATGTACGGTATATAATAAGCAAAACAGAGATGAAGTTTACGACCCCTTAAACTCATGAACTCTTTCTATGAACACCACATTAATGATCAACAAAGATTAATTAGATAACATAAATCAAGTCCTTCTAAGTAAAGAATGGATTGTCAAATAATTTAAGCATTAGATGTGTAGAAACTAGAAGGGGGGTTGAATAGTTTCTTGTATTTACTTGTTAAATGATGGTTTTCAAAAATCATTTTTCTAAAAAACTTAGACTTGAGGAAATAAGTGAAATCTTCGTATGCACAATATGAACAATGATAGTGAAACTAAACTAATACTAACTAATATATATATGCACAAAGAATAAAGAATGTAAAGAGTTAAGGGTAAAGAAAGATCAAACCAAACACCAAGGATTTATAGTGGTTCGACAATGAAGCTCACTACTCGTTCCTACTCCACTCCTCGAGTACTCCTTACTCGAGAGTTCACTACACAACAAGCTCCTTGTGGTGGAGAAAACCGTACACGTCGCTTAACCAATTTCCGACTCTAAGCTAAAAGTCAAGCCCTAATCGTAGCTAGGACCAATCTACACAACTATACTTAGTACATACACAACTTCCAAATAGACACAACTACTTGGATCTTCACAACTATTACACAACAACAAATGTATAAGATTTGATCTTC
Organism: Glebionis coronaria; assembly: GCA_025667525.1. Classification (NCBI taxonomy): domain Eukaryota; kingdom Viridiplantae; phylum Streptophyta; class Magnoliopsida; order Asterales; family Asteraceae; genus Glebionis; species Glebionis coronaria. Next base: position 382,825,740 of record CM046882.1, on the reverse strand, counting down.
AAAGGATCTTTAGTGGTGGACTCAACACTTTACAATGATAGTGTTCTTCTCTTTGCACTTGAAGAGGAAGAGATGGATGAGATAGATTCACTTCTAAACAAGTAGTAATCAATCAAATGATCAAGGATTTGATTGATTTAAGAAGTATGTTTGAATCTGAAAATTTGTGTGCAAAAGAGGTGAATTGAAAATATGAGAAAGGTCCACTATTTATAGGACAAAGGGCCAATGGCTATATCTGCCCGCGGTTCCTTATCTCAGCCGGTGGTACCTTATCGATAAGGAACTGCCTAGGTGCTAGGGAACCGCCGGACTAGACTCCGCTCCCTTTTTGTGCTTTAGTGGGGGAGGTCTAACTGATTATAAAAATATCCTGAAAGGATATTCCAAATCAAAAGGGAATATGCCATTTTCAAATTTTCAAATATTTAATTTAATAAAAAAATTTCTTAAAAAGAAAGTTTAATTAAAAACTTGTCACACTTAATAAAAAGTGAGTTTTAAGAAAAGATTAAATCACTTGATCACTTGATTAAGGTTAGTACTTGTTTATTCATACCCTAAGTGAAAAAGGGTAAAATGAAAAATACTTGAACTCAAGAATTCGTTTTTCGTTGTTTTCGTAAATGCTTGTTTTTACATATTGTCGTAATAAAAACTAAGCGAGACCGAAAAGTGCAAGTAATGTTTTTAGGTATTATTGCATTAACAATCTCCCCCTTTTTGATTCCGACAATACATAAACTCAATCACACAAAAACAAGATTTTCAAAGACGAGTTTATTCATTTCTCCCCCTTTGACGAAGCAAAAAGGTTGCACAAGTCGGTGTTGAAGAGACGGACTTTGCAAAGACTCCCCCTTGGTGCTTACTCCCCCTTGCTTGGGGCACCGAGGAATCGAGATATGGTGACAAGCTACATAGAAGGTTTAGTTGAACAAAAGAAACAACCAACAAGAGATAGCTATAGGTCACACAAAAAATATAAAAAAATAAAAAAAGAGAACAAAACACAAAGACTAAGATCCAAGTGAAGTCATATAAACTAAAAAGAGTCATACAAAAGATGTATGAAAGAGGAAACAAGCCACAAGCATAAATCTAATCCTAGTTAATCTAGAATTTTAAGATTTGCTTGAATTAGGTGTCTTGAGGATAAGCAACCAATGCTTATATGAAAGATAAGGTAGTGGTGGAATGTGGTGGTGGTGGCTTGGTGGAGATCTCATAATCAAAGTGAAGAGGAGGTTTGATTAAGAGACTCTTGATGTAGCTCAACTCCTCATAGATGTGTGCCATAGCAAGATGTTGATATTGACAACAATGACAATATGTCCCATGGTGCATGACATTATCATAAGAAGGAGCAAGAACACTAAAGGGTGGTGGTGGAAGAAAAGATGTTCCACAATCAACATTCTTGGTAGGAGAGATGTGATTAAGAGTGTTCTTGGGTGAATTTTGATTGAAAGTGTTCTTGGGTGAGTTGGGATTGAAAGCAATTGGGGAAAATGGAGGAGAATCAAGGCTTTCATTAGGAGAGTAAGACATTTTGGGATGTGAAGTAAGGCAAAATGCTTATGGTTAAATAGGGAAGGCTCAAGGTATTTTTGGGGTGGTCAAAGGGTTGAAGCAAAGATTCTAAAAAATGTTGGAACAAATTTGGAATTTCAGAAATACCCGAAAAAAAGGAAGCACTGTACGCGGTTCCTTATTGCTTCCGGCGGTTCCTTATTGATAAGGGACCGCGGTTCATATATGGAACCGCCTACAGAGGCTGTGTTTTGGTGGTGAAGGAAGATTTTTCAGCAAGTCTTATTTTTCTAGTCTAACTTATCATAGGGATATGCTTAAAAACAAAGATAGACAAAGAAAACACATACTAACTCACCAAATAGGGATTTGACCAAAATACATAGATTTTTAAAAATCGATGTAGGAGGTGTGTAAGACAAGACCTTAAGTCATTACACAATGATCCTCCATGATTCTATCTTGTTCTTGCTATGTTTGAGAGAATCGTACATATGAATTATATAAGCTCGAAATTAATAGCAAGAATCTATGAAAAACGTTTTTAGATTGAATTAACAATGTCAAAACATTTTTTGACCATTTTCGAAAGAGACTTTGAGGATTTTGAAAAGGAGAAGAGAAGATTTTCAAGAAGAGTTTAAAGTGATAAAAGACTCAAAAGAAAGTAAGAGACTCAATAAAAGGAAAGCAATTAAGGAATATGTTCCATTAATCCTAGACCTAGACGCAAGTAATTAAAAGGTTCCCTCTTAAGTAGCTTGGTGAAGATGTCGGCTAAGTTATCATCGGAGGGTACCTTCTCAATTGAAATGTTCCCCTTTTGAACATTATCCCTAAGAAAGTGGTGACGAATTTCTATGTGCTTGGTTCGCGAATGTTGCACGGGATTCTTGCTAAGGTCTATAGCACCTTTATTATCGCACATTATGGGAACATCATCAAGACAAATCCCGTAATCAACAAGCGCTTGATTCATCCATAGAGCTTGTTGGCATGCTTTTCCGGCACTCACATACTCAGCTTACGTGGTGGATATCGCAAGAGCGGTTTGTTTCTTGGAGAACCAAGAAGTTAAACAACAACCCATGAAGGTACAAACTCCACTAGTGCTTTTCCGGTCCACATAGTCTCCCACATGATCCGAGTCCGCGTAGACAATGGTTTCTACGCCGGTCCCTTTAGGATACCATAATCCTAAATGTATAGTGCCCTTAATGTATCGGAAGATACGCTTAACCGCTTCAAGGTGAGAGGTTTTGGGAGCCTCTTGGAAGCGAGCACAAAGGCAAACACTAAACATGATATCCGGTCAACTTGCCGTTAGGTACAACAAACTACCAATCATACCTCTATATTTGGTGTTGTCTACCGACTCACAATCATCATCTACGGTGAGTTTAGTATCCGAGGCCATTAAGGTCTTCATTGGTCTAGATTCTTCTAATCCAAATTTCTTTAGCATACTTAGATTGACTAAAGAAAATACCATCGTCCATTTGTTTAATTTGGAGTCCTAAAAAGAAGTTAAGTTCTCCCATCATACTCATTTCAAACTCATCATGCATGATTTTGGCAAAGTCATCACACAATTATTGACAAGTTGAGCCAAATATAATGTCATCAACATATATTTGCACGATTATGAGGTGAGAACCTTTCTTCTTTGTAAAGAGAGTGTTGTCTACCATTCCCATGGTATACTCATGTTTAACAAGAAATGCTTTAAGTCTATCATACCAAGCTTTGGGTGCTTGTTTAAGACCATAAAGTGCCTTCTTAAGCTTGTAAACATGATCCGGTTTCTCAAAATCAATGAAGCCGCTAGGTTGAGCCACATATACCTCCTCTGTAAAACCCGCATGCTTTTACCATGAATAGTACCCTTAAGATCGTACGTACTAGATTAAAACTTTCCTATTATAGCATGATTACGATTTCATGTTAGGATTTTACGTATTACGTACGTGTTAAAACACGATAAGTATTTACTACGCACGAGCACGTAATAATTATTTGACAATAATTAATCACGAACATGCGATCATGAAATCATGAACGTAATTTAAAACACGAACTATTATTAATTACGTATATATATTTATTACGAGCGTAATTAAATATATTAGATCATGGAAGTTACGTAACGAGAACACTTAAAACGCGAACACAAATAATCACGAACGTATAACTTAACATCGGGACACGGAAAAAGGTACGGGTACCCCAAGTGGGGCCCCTACCCGCGGCTACAAGGACAAATGGGCCAAGCCCATTTGTCAAATTTTACTAAAGAGGGGTTAATAATTTTTCACTACTCATTTTCATTCACAGAAGATTTTAGAAAAAAAACCTAAAACCCTCTTCCTTGTCTTTTTGTGCCGCCACCTTAAGAACACCACAAGGAGGTGGTTTGTGATCTTGGATCTTGGAATTTTAGTGGTTGATCGTGTTTGTTCTTCATCCTTTTGATCCACGAATTCGGTAAATCCTTTTTAAACTTTTTCTTTTGATTTGATCTTTTAATAAATCAAGAACATGTTATGTTTTTTACAAAAACTTAATAATTAAACATGGATCTAACATGATTTGGGGTTTAATAAAATCAAAAGTATGTTTTAAGGGGTGTTTGTTTTTGGCCGCAGGCTGCACCGAACTCGAAGGGGTTTCGGTTTGGCCAAACCGACCACCACCAAGACCATACGGTCTTGGTTGGTGTGTGTGGGTCCCACGACAGCAGTAAGACACGGGGTACCCCGAGTTGGTTCGGGGTACGGTGTCGATTTCATGTCCGGTTCATTGTTTTTAGTTTGGATCCGGTTCATGGTGTATGTTTAGTTTTTTATGTTTATGATCTTATGTTAAAAATTAAATTAATAAAATGATATGATTAATTTAATAACATGACTTAGGTTATTTAATTATTAATAATCATGAAATTAATTAACCTAAGTATTTTATATTTTAGACTTATAATTAATTAATTATTTAAAAACCATGACTATAATTAATTAATTTACATGACTTAGGTTATATTATTAATATATAATAATACATGTTTTAACCTAAGTATTTAACTTTATTTAATTAAAAACATGTTATACTTTAATTAAATATTTTAACCTATAGTTTAATTTAATTACATGAAATAATTATTAAACTATACATTATATCATATGACTTAGAAAATAATCACGAAAACACTTAGGCTTATATACTTAGCTTATTTAACCAGCTTATTTCTAATTATAGAAACTTTCTATTTTTAGAAACTTAATTAAATAAGGCAGCTAATCTATTTATGGAAACTTTCTATTTTTAGAAACTTATTTATTTCAGGCAACTAATCTATTTATGGAAACTTATTTAATTAAGGCAGCTGATCTATTTATGGAAACTTTCTATTTTTAGAAACTTATCTATTTTAAGCAGTAAATCTATTTTTGGAAACTTTTTATTTTTGGAAACTTTCTATTTTTGGAAACTTTCTATTTTTAGAAACTTTCTATTTTAGGAAACCTGCTATTTTTGGAAAGTTACTTATTATTACACAGTAAGTATAATAACACATGAAATACCAGAAATACTTAATCAGATTAAACAGAATATAAGATAAACACGGTTTAAGGCTTTAAAACAGTAAAACTTGGTAAGAACACATAAAATAAGCTAAGACATGACATAAAACCAGCTACGTATTTAGTAAGCAGATACTTATTCATGTATGTATTTATGTAGCACTAGTGATTCGGAAGTAGGATTTCTCTCAGTTCATCTTCTTCGTTCACTGAACATAAGGTACGGATTCCCGTCCTTTCAGTATGGACATTCTTTCCTTATTAGGATTCCCCGTATGCAGCCAAATGTTTTCCCGTAGTATAAGTTACGTGTTTGATTGCTTATGTTTAATTAAGATTACCTATAGCCATATACATGCATGACTAGTTTCACCTAGTTATGGAGGTACCATAACCATAACATTAGAGGCACTGATGTTATGACTTCACCACGGCGGAGTGATTGCTCGTGGCGTCCCTTCAGCTTTTGGCCATTTATATTATATTTATCATGTGGGGCGTATGGGTGCATCCTAGTTACATGTTTTTAGTCAGGATTTCATGGTGAATGTGGTGTGTGCCTTGCATCCTTCACAAGGAGTTGATCCCTCCTACCCAGAACCAGTATATTAAATTAGAGGCAGCCCTTCTAATTTGCATGATGAGGTCACCCCTCCAAGTATTCATGCACGGTGGATTTTCATGACCTATATTGGCTAATGGTAAAATATGTTAAACATTTTTCATAAGATAAACATAAGGCTTTTCAAACTATAAAACCAGTTTTATGAACATGTTCTAGGTTTTCCAGGACTTATACAATTCCGCTGCTATTAAGTCTTTATTATGTTTTAGTCATTTATACTATGTCTATATCCGTGCACTGAGCGTTTTGCTCAGCCGTTACTTTCCTTTCCCTGTCCCAAAACGGCAGGTACTCAAGGACTGACTGGAGCATTTGGAGGACACGCATAGGATGGGAGCTACCTTAGATTCCTTCTCCTTTTGCCTTCATATTTATGCTTGTCTAGTCTTCCTTTTTGTTCATTTACTTTATTTATGTTTTGGGCTTATGTTTGGGAACCGATGTTTGATTCCGGTTTTCCCTATGGTCATGTAATGTTTAGGCATTTATCCTTGTATGCTTTGATGACACGCCATAAATACGCGTGACATTCCATTTATCAAAATGGGGTGTTACAATTATGGTATCAGAGCCAAGGCTTCGACCTGTAGGCTCTAAAACTCGACCTGTGACTAGTGGGTAGTCACCAGGTGCTTCCTAAGCCAACGTTTGTTATTCCACGTATTGATGTTTTCAGCGCATTGTTGTTTTAACCATGATGTTTTCAGCACCTTGAGGTTTTAACCTTGATGTTTTCATCGATATTGTTTTACTAATATGGATGGACAACCGTCATTCATATTTAGTTATGTGTCATTGTTTCATGTATAATGTTCCTCGTGAACTGTGGCTATGTGGACTGAACCTCAGTAGTTCATAATTAGTCACATAAAATTTTTTTCTGATAAGTTTTGACAGATGAGTTTCATTTATTTATGTTTCATGTATCATTGTTGCAGGGATTATGACTAAGTAATGGTTGGTACAGGACTGGCCCTATTTAGTCGCATGTGCTTTTATCGAAACTTTTAACTTTGGGACCGACCCATAGGCGTACCCTCGCCATGTCTTTTGTTTTGGAACCTACCCATAGGCGTTCCCTCGCACACATAAAGGTTTTATAAACTACGTTACGCATTCATGCACTGTTTTTCATGCATAAAATTTTTCTCATGATTTAAATTGGCATAAATTTTTTTCATGTCCCCTCATAAGTTATTATGTTTTTATGTCAAGTATGTTTTCATACTGTCATGGTTAACTTCAGTTTCATGCTGATTATGTTATACACTTCTTCGTGATAGATGGTTTCATGTTTCTTCATGATAATTCCGTCTTCATGTTGATTATGTTTTACGCCTCTTTTGTTATTTACGTTGTCCTGTAAGACATTGTTAGATTTCATTGAATCCTGCTTTCATGATAGTCATGGTTGGTTTTCATTGATCATGCTGTCAGGCAAATCATCGTTGAATTTGGTGTAACCACACTTTAACGTTTCCGTTACAACCAGAATGATGTCTATGCTAATACTGCCAGGTTATCATGATGGTTTTCCTAACCGTTTAAACCGGTATACTTTCCTTAAATCATGACAAATGATCGACCCCATACCGATCATTTCATGTGCATTCAACGTGTACTCCATGTACCGTGTTCCATGTGTATTACACGTACCTAAATCCATGTGTATTTCACTTGCAATACTGCACGAGTATTTGCTAGTCGATTCTAAATCCATGATCAAACCGTTAAGAAACGCACTCTTTACATCCATTTGTTGAAGCTTAATATCTAAGGCACATGCGTAGGCTAAAAGGATTCTAATGGATTCGAATCTTGCTACCGGTGCATATGTCTCGTCATAATCAATCCCTTCTTGTTGATTATAGCCTTGTGCTACAAGTCTAGCTTTGTTACGAGACACAACACAATTCTCATCTAGCTTATTCCTATATACCCATTTGGTTCCTATAATGGTAGAACTTCTAGGTGGAGGAACAAGTTCCCAAACATCATTTGCAACGAATTGATTTAATTCTTCTTGCATCGCAATGACCCAACTCTCATCCGTCAAAGCTTCTTTAACATTCTTTGGTTCAATCAAGGAGACGAAACAAAAGAAGTTGCTTTGGTTTTGGACTTGAGATCTTAGTGTCCTTTGATTTAAGTCACCAATGATATTATTGTAGAAACTAGAAAGGGGGGGGGGGGGTTGAATAGTTTCTTGTATTTACTTGTTAAATGATGGTTTTCAAAAATCATTTTTCTAAAAAACTTAGACTTGAGGAAATAAGTGAAATCTTCTTATGCACAATATGAACAATGATAGTGAAACTAAACTAATACTAACTAATATATATATGCACAAAGAATAAAGAATATAAAGAGTTAAGGGTAAAGAAAGATCAAACAAAACACCAAGGATTTATAGTGGTTCGGCAACGAAGTTCACTCCTCATTCCTACTCCACTCCTCGAGTACTCCTTACTCGAGAGTTCACTACACAACAAGCTCCTTGTGGTGGAGAAAATCATACACGTCGCTTAACCAATTTCCGACTCTAAGCTAAAAGTCGAGCCCTAATCGTAGCTAGGACCAATCTACACAACTATACTTAGTACATACACAACTTCCAAATAGACACAACTACTTGGATCTTCACAACTATTACACAACAACAAATGTATAAGATTTGATCTTCAATGGATCTTTGGTGGTGGACTCAATACTTCACAATGATAGTGTTCTTCTCTTTGCACTTGAAGAGGAAGAGATGGATGAGATAGATTCACTTCTAAACAAGTAGTAATCAATCAAATGATCACGAATTTGAGTGATTTAAGAAGTATGTTTGAATCTGGAAATTTGTGTGCAAAAGAGGTGAATTGAAAATCTGAGAAAGGTCCACTATTTATAGGACAAAGGGCCAACGACTATATCTGCCCAAGGTTCCTTATCTCAGCCGCCGGTACCTTATCGATAAGGAACTGCCTAGGTGCTAGGGAACCGCCGGACTAGACTCCGCTCCCTTTTTGTCCTTTAGTGGTGGAGGTCTAAACTGATTATAAAATATCCTGAAAGGATATTCCAAATCAAAAGGGAATATGACATTTTCAAATTTTTAAATATTTAATTTAATAAAATATTTTCTTAAAAAGAAAATTTAATTAAAAACTTTTCACACTTAATAAAAAGTGAGTTTTAAGAAAAGATTAAATCACTTGATCACTTGATTAAGGTTATTACTTGTTTATTCATAGCTTAAGTGAAAAAAGGTAAAATGAAAAATACTTAACTCAAGAATTCGTTTTTTGTTGTTTTCGTAAATGCTTGTTTTTACATATTGTCGTAATCAAAACTAAGCAAGACCGAAAAATGCAAGTAACGTTTTTAGTCATTATTGCATTAACAAGATGTTTATAAAATGATTTTCCTCTCCCAATCACAACATGTTGGTGAACTTCATGTATTTCGGTTTTCACTTTCTATCATATTAGATCACTGGATAATACTTAACTAGGATTTGGTGCCCGCGCTCCGCTGCGGGGGAGCGCGGGCGTTTTATGGTTGCCTTTATAGGTTTCCGCTGCTGTGCGTTGTTCGGGAAGGAAAAGCAGGGAAGGAAACGTGATAGTATATGAACTATAACTTGCAAAAATAAACCAATATAGTGAACACATGAGACTGCATGAAAGTGCATCATATACACCAAACAAATGGTCAGTTTGGAATTGTCATATTAGCTGTTGGACACATAAGACTTTATGCGTAATATTAGCTGTTGGACATAAGATCAAAATTGTCATTTTGTATTCAACGTGCCCTGCGCTGGATTTTCATATCAGAAGCCAAGAAACAACGTTGGTGAATCTTGAAGGGCGACTGCATCCACTGTGAATCTCGAGGGGTGATTGCATCCATTGTTGGGTATCCAACAGGTGGTGGTTGTCGATCCAGTATAGGAGTATATGCAACTGCACACAGCAAGCAAACCAGATTATCAAAGGTAGCGTTTGGGATTGCTTATTCAAATTCCGACCATTCCATTTTTAAGGTCGGGGGATAAAACTGCTTAGTTGCTTATAAAAAAGCACTTGATAATAAGCAGGCTGGTACCTAAGAAAGAAAAGTCTTTAAAATAAACAATGTCAAACAACACCTAAGTCATAGCTGGTAATGTCTTACGTGCAACGCCTCTTAACATGATATGGTCATGTAAATCAGCTCTTAAAATCAACCTAATCATGCTAATACTATTATCTACCTTATCGATGAAGATACAACTAACCGTTAACCACATCAACTAAGGGGGTGTCTGTATCACCTTATATAGCAGGCTTATGGATTATGTTGTCTTTGAGGTTGCTATATATAGCGGGGGTGTTTATATCACCTTATAACATGCTGCTTTGAATTTATCGCTGTTATGAATACATCGGTCTGACGAAATTAGGAAAAAGGAAGACCAAAGTTTAACTTACAGATGCCAGTTCTTTGATCATGATGGCCCTGTTCCCATCTTTATCAAATACTTCATAAGCAGAACGTGCATGTTCTTCCCATCTATCATGAGCCTCGAGCTGATAGACACTTAAAGCAGCTGCGCAAAATTCGTCAAACTCCATTCTTCTGTATTGACGGGCATTAAGCTGCATATAAATGTTCTATTCATCTAAGAGTCCAAAAATAATGATACATAACTATATAGCAAAACGAAAATTTATTTTCCAAAGTACATACAGATGTTAGAAAGTCATGGATACGTGACTCCTTCATGGAATCTGTAGCATGGTTTATCAATGGTTGACAAGTTCATAAGAAATCAAAATTGATATTGAAACAAAAAGAAGTTTGTTAATTTTGTTAGTTACCAACCGCTTTAATATTTTCCATGCTTATGGATCCATTTTTGCTTGGTTCTAACAACGAAAATTGCTCCTTGAGAAAATATAACTCATCAGCACTCAACGTCTTCACTAAAGCCTGCAAATAAGATAAAAAGGCTGCACTTGAGATATTTTTTTTTTACTTTTGATAAGATTACCATTTTGTTATCATTAAGGGACATTTTGACATTTGCCAACAAAAAATCATATCTAGGGAATAAAATATACTCAGTAAGTACCCTTATAGAAACTTTACGAAGAGGAGATAAACGCATATAGCCCTTCATGTGTCTCAATATTGAAACATCAAGTGGCACTTTCACGTCATTAGTATTTCCAATCCATGGATGACCTAAAACATTACAACATTAATTCAGAATTATCAAAATGAGTAAATTGAGAAATACGAAAAGAACTCTGGTCTGATTTATTTTAGAACTTACATATACGGCCAGAAAAACCCATCAAAGCTAGAAAATTTTGATTCAAGGTAAATTACCTAAAATAATCAGTTTCAGGAGGCTGATAGCATCGTGTTAAAAAAAGTCAACATGGTCAAATCTTGCTTAAAAGTCAAAGGCCACGGCACCATGGTTAAACCAAATTCTTTGAAAGTTCTTTGTCTTAACTATACTTTTTTAAACTTTAATGGGATTTTTCTGGCATAAAAAAAGTTGGCAATGTAAAACCGAGAGTGGACCAAACTGATCAAATTAGCGCTATCACCATTATAAAACTGATCAAAATTTAACAGTATACAAACAGTGTAAAAATACGTACTTAACGCTTAAGCAACAGTCATTCTTCTCCTAGGATCCTTATTTAATAATCTTTTAACAAAATCTTTGGCGTCAGACGATAAGGCAGACCATGGTACTTCATCAAAACTTGGATGAGCTTTTAAAACAGTTCGAAATATTCCAGATTCGTTTCGCGCCCAAAAAGGGCGACTCCCACATAAAAGTATATACGGTATAACACCAATACTCCATACATCAGGCTCGGTACTAAAAATCCCATTTTTTCAAGTTATTTTCAAGATTTTAAACTTATACAGGGCGTTTGGCATGACTGCAACCATAAAAGGTTGCTGGTATATACCAGATTCATACATCCGTATCACCCCCAAATTAAGTGACTAAACTTATATTCTACGTTATCACCAAACACAGAATTAATTATTCAGAATATCTACTAACCTTTTTCGCGTGTATTTACATTGCATCCATTTTTAAGAATCGAAACAGCAATTCCCGTCACTTTTGCAACTTTATTCATGATTTGCTCCATTGCATATGATATGCAAGTGGCATCTATGTAAAACCACCTACACAATCCAAAAAATAGATGTAGTGACCAATCTATATTTTACACCCATTTCTTTCTTTTCATTTTATAGATAATAGATAAAGTGGGATTTGCTAAAAGAAAAAAAAAAGCTAACCTTTTCTTCATCAGTAAACATTTCGAGATGGCGAGGATACGGCTGTAAGGTCACCTTCAATCATATTATTCTGCATAAACACTTCTGTACATTTCACTAACAAAATACAATAATGGAAATGATGTACAAAAAGATAAGAAGCTTACCTCATAATTTTGACCATAGATTCAGCATATCTGACCACCATCAAATTCACGATAACCTTTTCAATCTCATAAAAAAGTTTTCAAGATAGCGTGGAATATAGTTTGAAAATATTTGGCTCAGATTAAACATTTCGAGATGACGAGGATACGGCTGTAAGGTCACCTTCAATCATATTATTCTGCATAAACACTTCTGTACATTTCACTAACAGAATACAATAATGGAAATGATGTACAAAAAGATAGGAAGCTTACCTCATAATTTTGACCATAGATTCAGCATATCCGACCACCACCAAATTCACGATAACCTTTTCAATCTCATAAAAAAGTTTTCAAGATAGCGTGGAATATAGTTTGAAAATATTTGGCTCAGATTGCAAGCGTGGAACCGATAAGAGGGTATCTGACCCGCCAATGCCATGGCTGCAAACACGACTTCGTGCTGCCCCGCCAAGACACAGACGACTTAAACCTAACACGGTCCAACAACTTACTGAGGATGTAAAATCATATTCGCACAAAAGCAACAACATCATCATCGCCAAAGGTTTTTAATACAAAATTCTCCCATTCTAACATCAAGTTTCTCGTTGGCTCACTCGTTTGAATCACATATGCATGGTTGCCAACGGTGTCCCAGCCATCACTATTATGCGACAATCAAGCAACCAAATATTAGATGCAATTGTGTTTTTCAGCAGGCAGAAGACGCCAAGGCAGATGTAAGCCGACATCTTCTTTTTTTCATTAGGCTAGCAATCGACCAAAAAAGGAAACACCCGCCATGGCTGCATCTTTAATGAGTTACCCCGCCAAACCGCTGGTAATCTCAGTTTGATCGAAGGCATTGCTAGTCATCACAACCTCTATAAGACGGTCTAAAAACTGATTTTAGTTTCCATAGTATAAATGCATAGAAACAACAGCATCATTATATTTGAAAGTTAGCCCGTTATGAGGTAGCGTTCAACATTATGAAAGCAAGAGAAAAACCTGATAATGCCATGATCCCCAAAATATGAATAACCTCAAAAATCCAACTCATCAAATTAACGTTTATATAACGGAGGAGAATCACGCATCCATAGGAGCAGTGATTCTCCTCACAAACCGAGTTTTATATATTAACCTCTCCCTCTCACAAACTTTTTCTTTCCCCACAAACCAAACACGTACTGGCACACACATAGGGTAGCCGTTCATTTCATGAGGCAGATTTTGGAACAATCGAGGAAACAAGATCGGGCCTGATGGAATTCAGAAGTGCATTTTCTAGGTTGTCCCCTACACGCAACATCATGAGAAAACTGTTTTCATAGTTCGGGGCTCAGATAAGCGAGCAATCGGATATGTCGATACATACGCTCTGGCTGCAAACCAACCAAGCTTGCCCCGCCTAGAGACGCATAATTCTAATTTTTATCGAATCCGGTGACAGAGGCTCAAATATTATCATCATCGCCTTTCATAAACTTGACTTACTAATACCATGAGACATCACAAATCCAAAGGCAACGGGTATGACAACAAATAACCACCATATAGGTGAAAACACCCAGCATAAGCATTATTAAGCACACCTCACAAACCAAATTTATATCGTTTCTACACCTCACAAAGCAGGATCGTAAAAGGAAACAACCACCAAACAAAACTGACGACACCTACCAAGCCTCAGCGTCGCACGCCATGAATGGCGGCAACAAAGAAGCTGGTGGCAACGAAAAGGGTTCTGGGTATGCGGTTCAAACCACAAAGAATAAATAGCCAGAGCTAAAAAATGAGGCTTTCCATCAAACACACGAAAAGATTTCCATCAAACCCGACACGAATTCAATATTATCTAATTTATGATAAAGGAAAGTCACGCAACAGTATGAACGATAAATGGGCTGACAATCCAATATTAAAATGTATTGTTCAAGAAAGGGTTTCCATCAAACCTGATACGAACCGAATCTGTGAATCAGAGCTAAAAATCAGGGTGTCCATCAAACCCAACAAAGGGTTTTCATCAAACCCCAATAAGTCATGGTTTCATGATACGATTCCGAGTAGATCTAGTTACAGAAGGCAACAAATCAGCAACCTAATCAGCAGAAAACCCCTAATAAGCAGAAAACCAAAATCCCCAGATCTAGTTACAGAAGGCAACAAATCAGCAACCTAATCAACAGAAAACCCCTAATCAGCAGAAAACCAAAATCCGTAACCCTAACTAATTAAGATAATTGATTAATTGGTTAAGCTAATAGTGTGAAATAACATGTGTATACCTTTTATGAGAAATCTGTCACCATGATTAAACTTACATGAGAAATCTGTTTTCATAAGTAGCCGATCATTTCATGAGGCAGATTTTGGAACAATCGAGGAAACAGGATCAGGCTTGATGGAATTCAGAAGTGCATTTTCTAGGTTGTCCCCTACACGCGACATCATGAGAAATCTGTTTTCATAGTTCGGGGCTCAGATAAGCGAGCAATCGGATATGTCGATACATACGCTCTGGCTGCAAACCAACCAAGCTTGCCCCGCCTAGAGACGCATAATTCTAATTTTTATCGAATCCGGTGACAGAGGCTAAAATATTATCATGATCGCCTTTCATAAACTTGACTTACTAATACCATGAGACATCACAAATACAAAGGCAACGGGTATGACAACAAATAACTACCATATAGGTGAAAATACCCAGCATAAGCATTATTAAGCACACCTCACAAACCAAATTTATATCGTTTCTACACCTCACAAAGCAGGATCGTAAAAGGAAACAACCACCAAACAAAACCGACGGCACCTACCAAGCCTCAGCGCCACACGCCATGAACGGCGACAACAAAGAAGCTGGTGGCAACGAAAAGGGTTCTGGGTATGCGGTTCAAACCACAAAGAATAAATAGCCAGAGCTAAAAAATGAGGCTTTCCATCAAACACACGAAAAGGTTTCCATCAAACCCGGCACGAGTTCAATATTATCTAATTTATGATAAAGGAAAGTCACGCAACAGTATGAACGATATATGGGCTGACAACCCAATATTAAAATGTATTGTTCAAGAAAGGGTTTCCATCAAACCTGATACGAACCGAATCTGTGAATTAGAGCTAAAAATCAGGGTTTCCATCAAACCTAACAAAGGGTTTCATCAAACCCCAATAAGTCATGGTTTCATGATACGATTCCGAGTAGATCTAGTTACAGAAGGCAACAAATCAGCAACCTAATCAGCAGAAAACCCCTAATAAGCAGAAAACCAAAATCCCCAGATCTAGTTACAGAAGGCAACAAATCAGCAACCTAATCAGCAAAAAACCCCTAATCAGCAGAAAACCAAAATCCGTAACCCTAACTAATTAAGATAATTGATTAATTGGTTAAGCTAATAGTGTGAAACAACATGTGTATACCTTTTATGAGGTTGTTTCTGTCACCATGATTAAACTGACATCAAGAAAAACCCACCAAGATCCGATCAAAAGCCGAAAAAAAAGTCAACAATGGGAAGCAATAATAAAGAGGTGACTATACCTTTATATAAAAGAGGATTTTGTCGCCATGATTAAACTCACATCAAGAAAAACCCACCAAGATCCGATCAAAAGCCGAAAAAAGTCAACAATGGCAAGCAATAATAAAGACGTGAATTAGTATATATTAATTAACCTTTATATAAAAGAGGATTCTGTCACCATTATTAAACTCACATCAAGAAAAACCCACCCAGATCCGATCAAAACCCAATCAAAAAAGTCAAGAATGGGAAGCAATAATAAAGAGGTGACTATACCTTTATATAAAAGAGGATTCTGTCACCATGATTAAACTCACATCAAGAAAAACCCACCCAAATCCGATCAAAACCCGATCAAAAAGTCAAGAATGGGAAGCAATAATAAAGAGGTGACTATATATATATACAATCAGACTCTACTGTAGCCACTAACACAAAAGGGACAACACAATTTATGAATAACGAAAGGGCAATTTTTGAAAGGGCAGTAATTAATGAATAACAGGGATAATGAATGCAAACAGGAGATCCAAAACGGGACGGATTACTGTATGTGTGTGCCAGTGCGTGTTTGGTTTGTGAGGGAAGAAAAAGCTTGTGAAAGGGAGATGTTAATATATAAAACTCGTTTTATGAGGAGAATGGATGCGTGATTCTCCTCCTTTATATAAAGGTTAATATGCATACATCACTTATTTTCAGGGTATCCAAGTTCTAGGCAGGTGCCAACGTCCAATTATCTTACACTACACAGTTATCTTTTTTACTCCTAATAAACAATCTTAACCCAAAAATGCCCATTTATATGCTATAATTATCGTGGAGTCTCTAGGGTCAAGATTCCGGATCCTGAGAAAATAGTTTTGACATGTGTTTAAGATCTTTTGAACTCTAGACTGTTTGTTCTTCTTTGAATGAGCAACGATATTTTTAGAATGCACGAGCTCATAAATACTTATCAATTATGTTTTGTATTTAGACTGAGTATTTCATACCCTTTTTATGTCAATTTTGCAGTCGTGAAGCCGAATGTGTAAAAGCAATTCTTAAGGATATTCAAAGTGTTTTATATCACAAAAACCCTATTCTTGAAGATAAAGAGGGTGTTTGTTTTAGCTTATATAGTGGGCTTATAAGCTTATTAGCTTATATAAGCTTATAAGCCGAAATTAAGTGTTTGGTTAAGCTTATATAGTGGGCTTATAAGCTTATTAGCTTATATAAGCTTATAAGCCGAAATTAAGTGTTTGGTTAAGCTTATATAAGTAGGCTTATAAGCTTATATAAGGGGATTTTGGTAAGCCTCATATTTGTGGCTTTTATAAGGAATGTTGGGCTTATATAAAAATAATATATAAAAAGACTTTTATACCCACATTTAATAACTACAACATTTAATATTTTTGTGTTTTTTGTCATTTTACTTTGTTAATTTTAGTAAGCTAAACCAAACACTAAACATGGGCTTATAAGCTTATATTATATAAGTCATAAATGGCTTACATAATATAAGCTAAGCCCAACTCATAAGCTTAACCAAACACCACCAAAGGTTAGTACCTCGTGTGGAAAAGGTAAAGTCATTACTGAGAATGGGGGTAAATGATGTCCGCATGATAGGAATATGGGGAATGGGTGGTGCAGGCAAGACTACTATTGCCAGATCTCTATTCAGTGAACTCTCAAGTCAGTTTGATCGTACAAAATTTGTAGCAAATGTTAGAGAAATTACAGAAAAGTCCGGTCTGCATTCTGCACAAAAAGAGTTACTCTTGTCAATGAACAAAAACATGGAAATTGAGACTGTGCCTCAAGGGGCTCACATGATAAGGAAGATGTTTTGTAGACAAAAGGTTTTAATTGTTCTTGATGATGTTGATGAAATTAGCCAATTAGATGCATTAGCAGGAGACCGTAACTGGTTTGGTGAAGGAAGCCGGATTATTATTACCACAAGAAACGAGCGTTTGTTACTTGCACATGGAATCAATGACGATATCTATAATGTGGACTTGTTGAATGGTGATGAAGCTCTTCAGCTCTTCAGTCTACATGCATTCAGTATGAGCATTCCCAAAAAGGATTATGAACAACAATCTCGTCTTGTTGTACACTATGCTGCTGGCCATCCTTTGACCCTCAAAGTCTTGGGTGATTCATTACGTGGTAGGGATATGACAATGTGGGTAACAACACTGGACAGACTTAAAGAAATCCCGAAAACAGAAACATTAGAAACACTGAAAGTAAGTTTTTATGGGCTTGAAGATATAGAGAAGGAAATATTTTTAGATATTGCATGTTTCTTTAAGGGGTGGCATAGTGTGGAAGTATACAAAATGCTTGATTGTTGTGGATTTGACACAGAAAAGTGGGTTACTGATCTTGTACAGAAATCACTACTGTATATTTTAAATGAAAAGTTGGAAATGCATGACATGATTCAAGAAATGGGACAACATATTGTTCGTGGAAAGAATCATAATGAGCCCCAAAAGCATAGCCGGTTGTGGAGGCATCAAGAAGTTTTGGATATATTCATACTAGTAGAAAATAAGGTATGTTTCAACTTTATGCTTCGTATAAGAATATATAAATTCTGAACTCATATATTTGAAGCTACCTAACAGGGGACTGAGGAAATTCAAGCCATTGTAGTGGAAGGCTTGTATAGTGCAGAATTTGTAAACTTTACTCATGCTTTTAAAAACATGACGAACCTTAGACTACTTCACGTTGATACTATGGGAATGCCTTTCCTAGGACCTGAATATTTTCCCACTTCTTTGCAATATTTCAATTGGAAAAACTATGCTGCAAATACATTGCCCTCATGTTTTGGATCAGGGAAACTTGTAGGATCACACACACATTCTAGCAGCATTGTACAACTATGGAAAGGAGTGAAGGTACAGGCGTACAGCTAAAACTCCTTGCATTATACCCGGTGGCGGACGCAGGAAAATAGACGGTGGGGGGCAAAAAAGAAAATTTGACGATAGGATCAAAATGCCCAAAAAAACTAGTATCGAAATGATAATTTGGGTAATTGTACTTAGAAATGAAGGATTTATAAGGTGTTAGAGCGTTGAATATTGGTTTTTAATATGTAGGTGGGGGGAATTTGAGTTATGGGTGGGGGGCACTTTCGAAAAATGCTCAAAATCGATGAAAATTTACACTAAAATCTCATCTTGTAGGGTTAGCCATGAAGGCAACCCCCCCCCCCCCCCCCCCCCCCCCCCCACACACACACACACACACACACACACACACACACACACATGTCATACACATATGTCCGCCCAGGGGCGGACATACATATGCACTTTGGGGGGGCGGCGCCCACCTACATATTAAAATTCAACATTCAACTCTCTAACACCTTATAAATCTCTCAATTCTAAGTAAAAATACCCGATTTATCATTTCGATACTAAATTTTTTTCCGTATTTTGATGTCATTGTCCAAAAACAATTTTTGCTCCCCACCTTCTATATTTCTGCATCCGCCACTGTGTCCGCCCCTGATTATACCTTTGTCTGTTCTAGTAAATTTCAAGACTTCTCATGTTTTTCTCATTTTCTGTTTATAACAGCATCTACACCACCTGAAGTGTATCGACTGCACGGACTCAAAGAAGCTTATTGAAACACCGGATTTCACAGGGGTTCCAAATCTTGAGAAATTGGTCCTTTCAGGTTGTAGCAGTTTGGTAAAAGTTCACGAGTCCATCAAATCTCTAGAAAAGCTAAAAATTTTGGATCTTGATAGTTGCTATGAGCTTAGATCTTTTCCGTCTTATATCATGATGAAATCTCTCAAACTCCTCAATCTACGTCACTGTCATAAATTAAGAAAATTTCCAGAAATTCAAGGGAAGATGGAAAAGTTATCACATATTTATTTGCACCATACACAAATTCAAGAACTTCCATCATCAATTGTAAATCTAACTAATCTCTCTTATCTTAGTCTTCTTGAATGTATCAACGTAACCTGGCGAGTCTCCCACCTGGTATTTGCATGTTACAAAGCCTCACATATCTTGATGTGAGACGTTGTATACAACTTGCAACATTACCCCAAGACCTGGGAAACATCGTGTGTTTAGAGCATCTTCTTATGACCTCTGTTACCCGATTACCATCGTCAATAATCCGTCTTACAAACCTCAAAACATTCTCTGCTGTCGAACCACCATCTTCTGTTTCTAAGAAAAGAGGAGTGCTTGGTTGGTTTTTGGGACGAAAAAACTCAAAGCAGAGTAATTTGCCTCAAGACTCCTTGTACTCGGTGTTGCCTTCTTTATCTAGTCTAACTTCATTACAAGAACTAGGGTTGTGCAATTTAAATGATGGAATGATCTTACCTGTGGATATTGGCACGCTATCCTCATTGGTGTATTTAATTTTATGTGACAACCAGTTTGCTAGATTGCCTTTCACCATCTCTCAACTCTCTGTGCTTAAACGACTAGACTTGTCCAATTGCCCAAGGCTTGAAGAATTGCCTGAGCTTCCACCTAGTTTAGCTGTACTATTTGCCAACAATTGCAAATCTCTAAAGACCATAACCAGTCTCTCATCAGCTCAGACATTCTTGAGGCAGGTCTCATTTCTTGGTTGTAGGCTACTGGAAGATCAGCAGCTTGACACACTTACAGTCACGGTACTGCAAACTGCACTTCAGGTTGGTCTCAATTTCTACTTGGTTGTTTAAACTTTTATTAGTGGTTTAGTCTTTAGCTTTGATCTCTATAAATAAGGCTAATTACATAAAGTTTCAACTTATTTCCAAATACAATAAAAGCAATCTACCAGCTTTCACAGGTTTTGTTAGAATGTAATCTGATCCAAACAGGTCAAAATGGTAACATTGCATGCGCTCTTTGATCTTGTTGCCTTTTATTAAGTGTTTTCATGTGAAAACCAGTTAGTTTAGGTTATTACCTTAGATTCATATGTAATACTTTATTTGTTTTGTTCTGGGTCCATGTAAGTTAGTTACCTAAAATGGAAATCAGACCAAAGCAGGTTGCTTCTATATCCGATAACCCTAAATGAGATTATATAGATTAAGAGACATGGACTTGTAATTTCATAACCTGTAACAGGAATACAATGTTGTCAAGCGCCAGACTACTTTCATCCTTGCTGGATCAGAAATTCCAAAATGGTTTAACAGTGAAATCACAGGAGTTGGGCAAACAGTCATTGAGTTGCAACCAAATTGGCATAGTGTAATCTCAGGGATTTCACTATGCGTTGTTGCAGACTTCATGGGACTAACTAAGCCTATCAGCTTGACATTGTCCACGAAGCGCATTTCATCAAAAAAGAAGAGTGGAATGTATCGTTCTGATAGATTACACACATGGATGGAGTATGTATCTCTTGATATGCTGCGTTCACATCTTGGCATTGTTCGGCCTGATTGGATTACAACGACTCCAGGTCTGATCTTGAGTATTTCAACGGAGAATTATGGTGTTAAGATATGTGGGGTTCGTCTTATTCACAAAGATTGTAACTTTGAAGAATCAAGCATTGTGGGTAGCTGCATGACATCAACGCGAGACAAGAAAATCTTCTAAACTGTTTTAGAGAGACGGAATCTGATGCTGTAACTTATATTCTGCAGCCTGGGGGGAAGCTTAAGTGTTACAGATACATCAACTTCTTAAGTCAAGTCACGCGACTTTCTGATATTATAGGAGGGGCATAACTGTTGGGGTTTATTCCCGGATCAATCCTAGCTACGACTAACAAATGGTTACCATTTTAATCCACGGCCCAACAAGTATACCCCTGCCCAAAATAAATTTACCCAATCCATTAAACGGATAAAAAGAAAAACATGTGTTACTTTTTATCTTCATTCCCTCCCAATTTTTTTAGAAAGACAAAAAAGATTAAATCCTCCGACTCCACCTTCTGAAAAGAGAGAGTAATTGGTATTAGATGGGTTTTCAAGAATAAAAAGTGTAACACCCCATTTTGATAAATGGAATATCACAGGATAATTATGACAAGTCATCAAAGCATATAAGGTAAATGTCTAAAACATTAGATGATCATAAAAGAATCTGGAAAGAAACATCGGATCCACATAAGCTCCACACACGAAATGCATAAGTATAGAATGTAAGGAAATGACTAAACAATGTCCAGCAAAGCAAAAGTATGTAAATGCATTAAAGAATGAAAGAAAGCTGGCGCCTTATTCCATGCACGTACCCTCGGATTCCTAGCTTTGCCCTTTAGTACCTGCCGTATTGGGACATGGAAAGAGAAATACGGCTGAGCAATACGCTCAGTGTGCGGATATATAACATGGAATGTAAAGCATAAACATAAGCAAGAAATGAATAAAATGAATAGCAGCGGAATAAATGTATGTCTTGGAAAACCTGGTTTAAGTTCATAAAACTGGTTTATATTTCTGAAAAGACTTATGTTTAGTTTATCTTAAAAATCTATATTTTAAATATGCCGAGAGCCCATATAGGTCATGTTATATCCACGTGCATGAATACTTGGAGGGGTGACCTCGTCATGCAATTATAGGGGCTGCCTCTAATTAATTTATAAAATGAATGGACAGATCAGCTCCTGTAATGGATGCAAGACACACACCACAATTACCATGAAATCATACTACTTGTCCTAGGATGCAGCCATTCGCCCCACATGATAATAATAACATAGGCCAAAATACTGTAAAGGGACGCTGCGAGCAATCACTCTCCCGCAGAAGAGTAATAACACCGGTGCCTCCAGTGCTACAGTTATGGAACCCCCATAACTAGGTGAAACTAGCATGCATGTATATAACTCAGACAATCTAAAATAATCATACATATACTGATGTGTTTAAGACACTTAAACTACTGGGGAAAACAGATGGCTACAAACGGGGAATCCTAATGTAGGAAGAAAGATGTCCTTACCGAAGGACGAAATATCCGTACCTTATGTCCAGTAAATGAAGACGAAAACGAACGTAGACCATCACTCCGACTTCACAATAGCTACATAATGAAGAGACATGAATAAGAGTCGGTCCTACTTATACATACTTGTTATTTACTTGACGTGTTCATACTTATTATACTTGTTCTTGTCTTGTCTTAATATTTCATGTTTTAATCATGTGTTTCTTATAGTTTCATGTGTTTTAGATTCATGTGTTTCATGTTTTAAGTGTTATTACACTTGTTATAACATAATGAGTAACTTTCTAAAAATAGCAAGTTTCTATATATAGTAACTTTCTAAAAATAGTAAGTTTCTTTAAATAGTAAGTTTCTAAAAATAGAAAGTTTCCATAATTAGTAAGTTTTCAAAAACAGAAAGTTTCCATATTTAGCATGTTTTTATAAATAGTATGTTACCATATTTAATGTATTACCATAAATAGCATGTTATCATATTTTTCATGTTGCCATAAATAATATAATTTCATAATTAATATGTTTCCATAATTAGTTATATGCTTATTTTATATCATGTATTATTATATTATAAAGTTTAATAATTAAATAAATACTTAGCTTATTATTAATTAATAATATCATGTCATGTTATTATAAGTTTATTATTAATTAATAATATTACATAGTTCATGTTATTAAACTTTATCATAAAAGATATTAATTAATTTAACCTAAGTTTTTATTAGTTTATAATTAATTATTATAACCTAAATTTATTTAAATAAATGTACATACATATTTTATCATGGTTTTATTTAAATAAACATAACATAAGTTTTATTTTAATTAAACCGAATTTAATTAATAACTAAATTAATTAAACATACATAACTTAATTTACATGTCGGTTTAATGACGTGTTCATAAAAATATAAGTACCCGAACCAAAAATCCCGAGACCTGACACCCGAGCACCATGACCCGAAAGCCGTGGCCCCGAGGTCGTGTCCCGTCCGAACCACAACCCTGAGAGCCGAAGCTCTCAGCTTCACGGCTGTGTCCGAAACCAACACCAACCCCAGCCTCGGCTGGGGTCCTTCGCTGCCCGAGAACCACTCCGAGCCCCACTTGGGGTCTCGGTAGCCTGCTGAACCAAAGCCACAACCCTCATGTTGGGGGTGTGGTGTCTCGGCTGATCACAACCCACCACCGCCGACCCTAGTGGTGCGTCGGTTGGTCACCAAACGCCACCGAGACCGATCTTGGTCTTGGTTCGTGTGTACCCAAACCACAAACATAACATTACCCCATTCCTTATTGATCTTTTTATTAAACATGTTTTTCATACTTGTTTTTAAAGATCTTATAACATAGAAAATTAAATAAAAAGATTAGGGAATTCAAGGATACCGTATGCGTGAAAAGGGTTTAGACACGAGCACTATACCGTATAAACAATTAACAAAAATCAACAATGGATTGTCCTTGTGCTTCTTAGGGTGCCGCCGCAAGAGAGAGACCAAGATAGGGTTTAGGGTTTTGATTTTCTGTAAAAGTGTTTAATAAAAATCCCTTGTAGTTTTTATTAAACTAATAGTTAATGGGTATGGGCCAAATACCGGTTCTCCCTTCCTTCTTTCCAAACCGACGCCAAACACCCCCTATAGTTTTTATCTTTGTTTTTTTGCTTAATATTTACCGTGTGTTATCGTATTTAATTATCGTGCTTTCGTTACTCGAATGTTTTCTTAATATCGTACGTACATACTTATCGTATATTAATATTCGTGTTCACGTACATAATACTTATGATAATTAATTAATATACATAGTATTCGTATTAAATAGTCGTGATGCATGTCGTATATTAATTAATTACAAAGTTTAAATTTAACGGTAACTTCGTGCATTTAATGATCTTAGGATTATTAATGTGGGTTTTACAACTCTTCCCCTCTGAAAGAACAATTCGTCCTCGGATTAGAGATACGATAAGCTGACAAGATGCTAAACGCTGAAATGACATATTAGCTGGAAAGACATGTAAGCTGAAATGACATACCCGAGTCAAAACTTGAAATGAGGGTAAGAAGTCCGGATAGACTCATCCGTTTCCCAAGTGGCTTCCCGCTCGGTATGATCCATCCAGAGGATTTTAATGAATGGAATCGTCTTTCTCCTCATGACTCGTTCTTGGCGATCGAGAACTTTTTCAGGTTCCTCGATATATGATAGATCCTCTCAAATCTGTTCGAATGGATACGTAACTTTATGCAATGGATAGTAGTTGTAACCTCTGAGTAAGGATACATGGAATACATCATGCACATAAGATAGCTGGGGAGGTAAAGCTAGACGATATGATATTTCATCGACACGTTCAAGAATTTCAAACGGTCCGATGAAACGAGGACTGATCTTTCCCTTGAGTCCAAAACGCTTGACACCACGTGCTGGTGATACTTTAAGGAAAACATGGTCGCCGATATTAAACGATAGATCTCTACGATGTTTATCAGCATAACTCTTCTGTCGAGCACGAGCTTCCTGTAGCTTCGCCTTGGCGATGGCAACCTTCTCATTGGTCACCTCTGTCATTTCTGGTCCTTCAAGGATTCGTTATCCAACTTGATCCCAACAGATTGGAGCACGACACTTCTGCCATAAAGCATCTCAAATGGTGCACACTTAATACTTGCATGCCAGTTGTTGTTGTAGGCAAACTATACCAAACAAATGTAGTTGTCCCAACTTCCTGACCATTCCAATGCACAAGCCCGCAACATGTCTTCTAAGGTCTGAATCGTACGCTCCGATTGACCATCGGTCTGAGGATGAAAGGCAATGCTAAGCTTAAGTTGAGTGCCCCAAGTTTTCAGCATACCTTTCCAGAATTTTGACGTGAAACGAGGATCTCTGTCTGCTATGATGTGTGAAGGAGTTCCATGAAGTCGTATGATATCCTTAAGGAATATATCTGCCAATTTGCTGACTAAGAAGTCCTTGTGAATTGGAAGAAAATGAGATGACTTGGTTAAACGATCAACTATGACCCATATAGCATCATGTCTGCTCTTAGTAAGCGGAAGTCCGGTGACGAAATCCATGGAGATTTTGTCCCACTTCCACGCGAGAATCTCTAACGGTTGCAGTAAACCACTAGCCCGCTTGATGCTCGATCTTAACCTGCTGGCAAGTTAGACACTTGGATACAAAAGTAGCAACATCCAAATTCATGCCACTCCACCAGAAATGTTGTTTAATGTCATGATACATCTTGGTGGATCCTGGATGAATAGAGAATGGAGAGCTGTGAGCTTTTGTCAATAAGGCTTCCCGGAGAGTCTGATCATCTGGAACACACAGTTTAGTTCCTTGCCATACGATGCCTTCTTCGTCTACACGAAGTTCTGTCTGCCAATCAAGATTCTGAATGATAGCTTAAATCTCACCATCGTCTTTCTGAGCTGCCTTAATCCAAAAAATTAAGTCTGGCTCAATTCTCAGATTAGCCCAATATCCATGCTGTCTACGTACTAGGAATTCAATGTCTAATCGCTCAAATTCACGTATGGTTTCTGATGACGTATAGTCTCCAACCGGGTCATGGACCCGGCCCATGGGTACTACCAGTATCTGGCCCATCACGAATGGGTTGGGTTAATCAGTTAAGCTTATGGGCTTGAATGAACTGTGGCCGCATAAAGTGTGTGCGGCCCACAGCCCGGTACAGCCGGGACTGGGTTAGACAGAATCACAATCTTATTAGGGTTGGGATTCACCCTAAAATATAAGATATACACTAACCATAATTAGAAGATAACAATCAAGCTAATTATGGTGTTTATCCTATACTTGGGGCCGAAGTAAACAGTGAGCCCATTAGGGTTTCACTGCCTATATAAGGAACCCCCAAGGGTTCCACAAAGGTATTACATTCTCCATACTCTAAACCTCACATCCGATTCTTAACCCTAACCGATTACTTACTCTCACGCTGGAGTCTAATCGTGGGACACATTCCCACGGTAAGCCTAACGCGTGTTGCTTTAGTGTGTAGGATCTCAGCAAGACTATTCACTTGGTGCAAGAGCCGGAGCCTAGCCAACCCGAATTAAGCCTAATTCGGGTCTAGCAAGGATCATCCAACTTTTGTATCAACAAGTTGGCACCATCCGTGGGACCTAAACACTAAGCTAGAACAAATTTCATCTCGATCTATTTCAATGACGAAGGGACATCCGCAAGGGAATCCCAGGAACATGAATCCTGCAAATCGGAAGTCCACAGGGGATGTGATACTCATCCCCAACCAGTCCCCTGGCAGCCAAACAGGCGGACCAAATAACCGAAACGTTTTTCAGTCTTTGGGTGGGACAGGCACGTCCGCTAATACCCCACCACCAACCATGACCATGGATAACCCTGATCCAGGGAGTGCGCCTAATGCCCCTAACAAGGAGCCACGAAGGCCATCAATCGAGGAAGAAGTGGAAGTGGAACCACTTAGTGACAAAGACCTTGCTCATATTCTCACGCAGAACTTTGAGAGGATCGTCCCAGGTATCGCATCAAGGTTAAGCCTAGGTAGGAACCTCCAATCTAGGCTCAACTTTGGCAGAGCCGTATCCGGAGCCTCTCCTCAAACTCAAAAGAAGAGGAAGGCGCGCCCACATGAGCGAAACCACTTGGAGGAAAACTCGCGACCCCGGAATGTGTTTGAACGCATAGGGGATCGCGTTATGCAGGAACTACTACAATCTCGTGAGGAGGGAGATAGGTCCGACGACTCCGCCGAACGCCCGGTGTTGGAATTAACCAGGAACAATTTCCGCACCAGCGTTTAGGATAGAGTGAACAGTGGGAAGAAGGCTCCTATATCTTCTCACAAAAGGGATCTTCAGTTGAGAAGTGGAGCACCACCCCTTCTCCCGGCCCCTCCGGGTCGGACTCGGATGACCATCCCCCCCAAGCGTCGACGACCTAGGTACACTCCTCCACCACCATCAGATGATGAGGGATACTACGATGGCCCTTACTATCGTGATGTGGAGGGGGAAGACCTCTCCCGTCCATGGTGTGACCATAGGGAGGATCCATTCACCCTCCGCATACGGAAGTACTCCGAGGATAAGAAGCACCGTATGCCAACATGCGTAAAAACCTATGATGGGTCTGGTGATCCGGATGATCACCTAAAGATATTTGACACACAGGCAAAGATCGAACGATGGCCCATGCCTATATGGTGCCAAATGTTTAATTCGACCTTGATTGGCAATGCCCGTGATTGGTTTGAGGGACTTCCTCCCCGAAGCATTGATAGCTTCAGTGAGCTGCGCACTGCGTTCAAAAACAACTATACTCAACGAAAGAAGTATAATAGGGATCCGGTCTCATTAGCAACCGTCAAGCAACGACCTGGAGAATCTACAGAGGACTTCACGGAATGTTTCAACGACGAGTGCACGCGCACAAAAATGATGCCAGAGCTCCTAAAAATTTCTGACTACATGCATGCCATAACAGACAAGGAATTAATTAGGCGCCTCAATGACAAGCGACCGGAGA
This sequence comes from Glebionis coronaria, assembly GCA_025667525.1. Lineage (NCBI taxonomy): Eukaryota > Viridiplantae > Streptophyta > Magnoliopsida > Asterales > Asteraceae > Glebionis > Glebionis coronaria. The sequence goes on along the minus strand of CM046882.1, from coordinate 382,797,513 downwards.
AGTATGACGACCTCATGGAAAGGGTCAGGAACTCTGTAGAAGGAGAAACCGCAGTAGCCGCGACCTATCCTACAAAGGGAAACCACAACTATCGATCAAACGACCAACCCAAGAGGCAGTCGGGTGGTCAAGGCAACCAAGGCAAAGGAAGGGGTTCGGACTACAAGAGTTAGAACAAAGGAGGGCGGTCGGATGACAAATTCACCCCCTAAAGATGACTTACCGGGACATCTTATTGACAGAAGGGGCGAATTTCCCAAGGCCTCCCCCAATGAAGACTCCAGTGGACCGCCGTCAAGGAAATCGCTTCTGCGAATTCCACAACGACAAGGGCCACGAAACGAAGGAATACATCCAACTCAAGAAGCACATTGAGTCACTGATCAAATCAGGCAAACTCAAACATTTGGTCAAGGATTGGAAGGATGGAAAGGATAACAAAAAGCACGATAAGAAGGATCCCCAAAAGGACCAACCTTCGACTATATATATGATCCAATCTTAGCAGCGCCGCACAAAGCAGAAAATTAGTCAAAAATTTTCACGCGGAAGAGAGATCTCATTCCCTCCTATTATGGCCAGCAACGTGGCTGATGCACCTCTCACGATTGAGATAAGCATTGGAACCCACAACGTTCACCGCATGTATGTGGACGGAGGGTCATCGACGGAAGTACTCTAAGAACATTGTTTCGTACAACTACGACCAGAGATAAGAAGCCAATTAGTACCGGCCACGTCGCCACTCATTGGATTTAGTGGAGACACTATCTGGCCAATAGGACAACTGCGTCTGCTAGTAACCATTGGGAATGAAGAACATTCCACCACGGCGTGGACGAACTTTATGGTGATACGCTCACACTCTCATACAATAAGATTATCGGAAGACCAGGCATCCTGGCCATACGGGCAGTTCCATCTACGGCTCATGGCATGATTAAGTTCCATGTGGAAGGGGGAATTGTTACTATTTACAATTCGATCGTGCCGACATCCGAATGCCACGCCGTGACAACACCAGTCCAGCCTGTTCCCATTAAGGAAGGATCACCCCCCCCCCCCTAATTGGAAGGTGGCGATCCATCCCGATTACCCGGAACAAGAGGTGTCCATAGGGGGAACGCTCTCGGATAGCAGCAAGAGGGCCATGTGCTCTCTCCTAAAAGCAAACCTGGATGTATTCACATGGGAACCTAAGCATATGACAGGTGTGTCGGGTTCAATAGCAGAACATAAACTTTAAATCCGCCAGGGATATCCTCCTATTAAACAAAAGAAGCGTGGTCAAGCACCAGAGCGCAGCCAGGTAATACTGGATTAGGTACGGAAATTAGTAGACGCAAGAATTATGCGCGAGGTATACTACCACGAGTGGTTATCCAACCCAGTCATGGTCAAGAAGCATGACGGGAGTTGGCGCATGTGTGTGGACTTTATAGACTTGAACAAAGCTTGTCCGTAGGACTGCTATCCGCTACCAGAAATTGATTGGAAGGTGGAATCCTTATGTGGATACCCTTTCAAGTGTTTTTTAGATGCGTACAAAGGGTACCATCAGATCCAGATGGCGGAAGAAGATGAGGAGAAGACGGTGTTTCACACCATTCAGGACGTGTATTGTTACACAAAAATGCCGTTCGGACTATAGAACACCGGAGCGACATATCAGCGACTTGTTGATAAAGCCTTAGATTCCCAGATAGGCCGCAACCTTGAGGTCTACGTTGAGGATCTGGTCATCAAGAGTGATACGGAGGAAGCACTTCTCTGTGATATCCAGGAGACGTTTGACACGTTGAGGAGAATCAACATGAAACTAAATCCAAAAAAGTGCACGTTTGGAGCAACTGAAGGGATGTTCCTTGGATATATGATAGATCCAAACGGCATTAAGCCTTGTCCGGAAAAGACGGACACGGTGATACAGTTACCATCCCCTCGGACGAGAAAAGAAGTACAATCACTAAATGGAAAGCTGGCCGGGCTAAACAGGTTCTTGTCAAAGTCTACGGAAAAATCACTACCTCTGTTCAAAACACTAAAGAAGTGCATAAAGAAAGGAGATTTCCGCTGGATAAAGGAGGCGGAGGAAGCCTTGGACCAGCTTAAGCAGCACCTCGCAGCTCTTCCCATGCTAGTGGCTCCCCGACCTAAGGAAGAGCTCATCATATATCTGTGTGCTACACACGGAGCAATAAGCACAGTACTCTGTGAGAACCCGTACTTTCTCAGCATTATTTTATTATTTTATTCGTGTTTTTTTTGAATTTTCCAGTGTATTACGTTTTCTTGTATTGTTATATGTAAATCCTGAGATCTTGATAATTCTAATAAATTATACTTTTTAAGTATTTTTCTGTTCATTGACAATATTTTATCTGGAATTATAAAATTTTTATTTTATTTTTCCATATTTATTTAAATCAAAGTTTTTGATTTAAAATCACCCGCGTGCGTTTTACAACGAGTTTATTCAAAATCAATGTACAACGAGAATTCCTAGTGATCGCGATACCGACGGATGCCCCAATTTTTACATTTTATTATCGATATTAATATTTTTGACGATTTTCGTTTTAATTACGTATTAAGTCGTGTCGAGAAATCATATAATCATTTTTATGATGCATTGTAACTTTTGAAAAGTATTTTTACGAAACCCGAGCCCCATAAATATTTTCAATATTTACCAATAACCATTTTCTACCCTTTAAACTACTAATTGTTTTTAAGTCCACAAGTTTTAAAACTTGGAAACTTTAACCCTCCACTACCTAACATATATAAAGCATTTTTTCCCTACAAACACACACAACACACCAGTTTTATAAAAAAAATCACCAAATCCTCCCCAACCCTCTCACCCTAGCCGTGGGTTTTCACCACAAAACACCCAAAAACATGGATTTTGATCTTGTTTTAAATAAAACTAATTCAAGACCCATGTTAGAAATCATCTTATGATTCTTTTGATACAAAAATTTCATACATGCATCAAGGTTTTTATAACTTTGTGATTTATGGTTGTATTATGTTTAAATTATCTTGTATGTATTGTTTTTGGTAAGTTTATCTTGTTTTGATCATAAAAAGTCTTATTTTTAATCTTTGATCTTTGTTAGATTTTTCATACAAGTGTTTTTAGGAGTGTTTGGTTGATAGGTATGTTATTAGAGTGATCCTATAGGTATAGGAATGAGTGGTGTTGCTTGGAAAATTTATTTGACATGTTTTCTAAAAGTATAATTTGGGATAGCAGGTCTTTATCAGATTTTTCGTGGGTTTAAGTTATGAGAAAGGCTGAGATTATTTTATATTGTTGTAGAGTTTTCCGAGACGCTCGTTTTGGTATAAGATAGAGCTTCTAAGTCATTACGAGTCAAAAGTTATGCTAGTTTTAGTATTCGTGTACCGGGAGACGCAAGTCGGCACAATCCGAAATTGTGGCTGATTTTGGGTCGACTCTCGGGGACTTTAGGCTTGATTAGATAGTTGATACTACTGGTTTTCAATGTTTACGAACTTAGTTTGATGAGTCTAGTAGTGGTTTCAAAAGACGGATTGTCGAATTAGTACTTTTAAAGTGGTCCAAACGGTTTTACAAAACAAGTGCACAAATATGTCCCAAATTTAGAGTCGAGTAAAGTGTCGAGCTGATGGATTTTAAAGTGTGAAGTTTGGCTCAAACTTTGGTGAGGTATTATACAGGTTATAAGTGACCTTGACACCAATTTTCATCTAAAACGGACAAGTCTAGATAGGGTAGATCAGTGTGTACATTCGGGGTGTACTTGCTGATTTTATTTTAGACACATAGTGTAACACCCCACTTTGATAAGTGGACCGTTACGCGTAATTATGGCGTGTCATCAAAGCATGCAATGTAATATGTAGTAAAACATACATGACCATAGGGAAAACCGGAATCATACATCGGTTCCCAAACATAAGCCCAAAACATAAATAAAGTAAATGAAATGAACAAAGACTACACAAGCATAAATCTATGAAGGCAAAAAAGGAAAAGAAGTCTATGGCAGCTTCCATCCTATGCACGTCCTCCAAATGCTCGAGTCTGTCCTTGGGTACCTGCCGTTTTGGGACATGGAAAGGGAAGTAACGGCTGAGCAAAACGCTCAGTGCATGGATATAGACATAGTATACATGACTGAAACATAATAAAGACTTAATAGCAACGAAAATGTATAAGTCCTGGAAAACCTGGAACATGTTCATAAAACTGGTTTTATAGTTTGAAAAGCCTTATGTTTATCTTATGAAAACTATTTAACATGTTAACCATTAGCCAATATAGGTCATGAGATATCAACGTGCATGAATACTTGGAGGAGTGACCTCGTCATGCAAATTAGAGGGGCTGCCTCTAATTTAATATAATGGTTTGTGTAGGAGGGATCAGCTCCTTGTGAAGGATGCAAGGCACACACCACATTCACACTGAATAATCTGATGAAAACATGTAAACTAGGATGCATCCATACGCCCCACCTGAGAATATAATAAATTGCCAAAAGCTGAAAGGGACGCCACGAGCTATCACTCCGCCGTGGTGAAGTCATAACACTGGTGCCTCAAGTGTTATGGTTATGGTACCTCCATAACTAGGTGAAACTGGTCATGCATGTATATGACTTTAGGTATTCTAATTAAACATAAGCAATTCAAAAACATATACTGGGGAAAACAGTTGGCTGCATACGGGAAATCCTAATAAAGAAAGAATGTCCATACTGAAAGGACGGAGAATCCGTACCTTATGTCCAGTGAACGAAGAAGGCGAACGGAAGAGAGTCCTACTTCGGCATCACTAATGCTACATAAATACATACATGTATAAGTATCTGATTACTAAGTACGTAGCTGGTTTTATATCATGTCTTAGCTTGTTTTATATGTTCATGTCATGTTTTACTGATTTAAGCTTTATACTGTGTTTATCATATATTTTGTCTATTCTGATTAAGTATTACTTGTATTTCATGTATTATTATACCTGTTGTGTAATAATAAGTAACTTTCTAAAAATAACAGGTTTCCTAAAATAGAAAGTTTCCAAAAATAGAAAGTTTCCAAAATAGAAAGTTTCCAAAAATAGAAAGTTTCCAAAAAATAGAATTACTGCTTAAAATAGATAAGTTTCTAAAAACAGAAAGTTTCCATAAATAGATTAGCTGCCTTAAATAAATAATTTTCTAAAAATAGAAAGTTTCCATAATTAGATATAAGCTGAATAATTAAGCTAATTATATAAGCTTAAGTGTTTTCTGATTAATATTCCAAGTCATGTGATTATATAGTATAGTTTATTAATTATTTCATGTAAATTAAATAAACTATAGGTTAAGGTATTTGATTAAATATAACATGATTTAATTAAATAAAAAGGTAAAATACTTAGGTTAAAACATGTATTATTATCTATTATACCGATCACGTGAAATCAAGAAGGATGAACACACAACGATCCTTGCAATAAATTAAAGACCAAAATCAAACCAAACACCCCTTTGGTGTGATGTGAACCTGACGGCCAAGGAGCACCAAAGGAAGAATTAGGGTTTTCTTTGTTTTCTAAATTTTTGTTAAATGAAACATGTTTCCCCTTTTCCCTTGTTTAGTAAATTTTTTATGGGCTAGGCCCTTTTGGTCTTGTGTGTCCGCGGGTATGAGGCCCTCATAAGGGTGACCCGAACACTTTCCGTGTCTAAAATAATAGTGTGTTCTCGTGTTCGTAAATTACGTGATTTAATTAGTTATCGATCGTGATTTACTATACTTATTCGTGATCGTAATAAATATACATACCTACGTAATATTAAGCTCGTGATTAATTTACGTTCATGATTTCATGTTTGTATGTTCGCGATTATAATTATTATTGAAATAATTATCGTGAGTTAATAAGTAATAAATACTTATCGTGTTATAACACGTACGTAATACTTGTAATTCTTGTACGTGAAACGTAAACATGTTATAAAAAGAAAGTTCTAATCATGTACGTACTATCGTAAGGATACTACTCATGGTAAAAGCATGCGGGTTTTACAACTTCCCCCCCTAAAAAGAATAATTTGTCCCCGAATTATAGATAAAGTAAACTGAAGAGAACATACCCGAATCAACTGAGAGGGTATGAAAGATAGAAGGACATGAATATGACATGGTAGAAAGGAACGTGGAACGTGACATGTCTTGAAAGGACATGGAACGTGACGTGACTGAAAGACATATCTAATCAATAAGAGAAAAACGGATAAGAAGTCCGGACGAACTTGTCCGCTTCCACGTGGCTTCCCTCTTGGAACGGTTCCTTCACAAGATCTTGAGACAATGATAATCTTGGTCCTCCTGACCTTGACTTGAAAACACGCAAAGTTCATTTTCATGTACGTAAGATAGATCCCCTGAATTTGATCGAGGGAATAAGAATGAACGTACAAGGATACTGAAACGTTATGGTGCAAAACAATCGAACTTAACTGATAATTAGCAACAATGCGCGTGACATATTGAAACATAGTACGTGAAAATTTTAAACGTGATACGTGAAAAATTTTGAACGTGATACGTGGAGATATGGTGAGTGTAGTATGCGCAAACATATCGTGATCCATGATACGTGTAACATATCGTGAACGTGATATGAGGAACGTGGAATGAACATGACATGTGAAACATATCGTGAACATGGAATACGGCGGCGGTATCGCCAAATGCCATTAGGTGAGACGTGGATTGAGACGTGAACGTCTATCTAGTTCTTGCAAAACTTCCCAGAACGAAGATGAACGTAAAATCGTAAGCTAAGATACGATCATGAACGTGAATAGTGTCATGAACGTGAGCGTGAAAGTAAACCGTGAAATTAGAACAAGGACGTGGACGTAAATAAGGTGTACAAATGCGAACCTTTGTCTGACCCGATAGCTGACGGATTACCAAGTGATCGGATGAGCCTTGGTTGGAATGTGTCCGATCAATCTGTTGGTTCTGAAATCCGTACGGATGTAAGGATTCTGCAGACTTGATCAAACTTGTTGGTAATAACCCAGATAACATCTTGTTTCTTCTGAGTTTGCGTTAATCTGGTAACCAAAATCCGTGGGGGTCTTGTCCCATTTCTGTTCACAGTTCTGATGATGGAAAACATCCTAGTCAGTTGGTGTTCTATCTTAGCCTGTTGGTATGTCAGGTACTTAGATATGAACGTAACTTTATCTTGCTTCGTAGAAACTTGATACGTAGAAATTTGCGGAACTATAAGTCTCTGAAATTAGACTTCTCTTAGCGTAGGATTTTCTTGGAACACCCAACGTAGTGTAGGGTTCTCTCCTTTATGCATAAGCTGAGTCATGGTAAGGTTAACCGTGAGAATACACGTGATTCAACGTGTCACTGTAATCAACCAAAATTTTGAATGGAAAATTTCAGGGTGAAATTTCTCTTGTCATAAAATTTGCAACATAGTGCAAATATGGTCTTCCTGTTCTTCCCTAGACTTAGAGAAAATTAAGTTATTCTCAATGAAGACACTAATGAATTTGCTCATGAGTTCATGGAAACTCATTCTTATAATGCTGCTGGAGCATTAATGAGACTAATTCAAAATCATAAATCTAGCATGACCGAGTCGTGTACGAATAGCAGTCATGGGAATGTCCTGCTCTTTCACTCGTCACTGTTGGCAGCATGATCATGAATCCTATCTTGGAAGAGTGTTTAACACCTTAAACCTGATTAGACATGTTGTCAATACGTGGAGGAGAATAACGGTTATGAATGATGATTTGTTTACATCGACGGTGGTCAACACATAATCTCATGTTACCGTCCTTCTCCTTGAAGGTTCTTCTGGAATGTATGGGAAGATCTTGGAGTACTCGTCTGGTTATGCGTAAAAAGGAACTTCAGTGGTCATGTCTTAACTGACAGCTAAAAATTTTAGCAGTCATGGCTAAAAAAGCACGTGCTTGTAAAGCATAGATCATTTGTACAGATTTTCCTGATGGGAAACCATGCTGAATGTATTCAGGAGCCTGAACATTACTGTACATAATCATGAATCATAAGATGGTGTGCTGTTTGTAGTCCATAGTTAGGATTAAATTCAACTCGCATCTGCCCGAGGTAATGCGTTATCAGTTGGGATCTTATCATTAGGCTGAAGAAAACCTTCGTATACATGGGGAATACGAATGACGTCCGATATGGTCATGAACATATGAAATATAGGTACAAGAAAGGAAAGTGTCATCCAGCGAACGTGACTGACCTTACTGATACACCGGTGATGGTACTGAAATTCTTGTGGCCTGATTAATACATGGCACAACAAAATGGATATACCCTTTGGAGGGTACCCTGAATTTCTTAGAAATGTTCCATAATTGGACGAGAGTCATGTGTCTTGACTCGTGTCTTGGGAAATGTAAGCATGACATGTGTCTTGACTGGTGTCTTGACATGTGGCTTCAGAAAGTAGACGTGAGACATGTGTCTTGGCTGATGTCTTGACATGTGTCTTGAGATATGAAACAATTAAAACTACAAATATTAGGTTATTATGCCAAAATTGGCGGATCGGTTGGACCACTGATCCTTTGTATTTCGGATCACGTCCGTGGCCGGAGCTTCGGTTGTGATTGCTAGGTTAGTTGCTGCCATAGTAGTTGTTATTATCGTCTTGTCTGTCAGTTTCATGACGGTCATTCTCATGACTGTGATTCATGTAACTATTCAGCTGAGTGGCCGGCTGGTACCGGTTTGCACTCATATGACTGAAACGAGTACTGAATAACGTGTGACATGTAACTAAGAATTTGGGACGATGATTGATGGGAATCGTCTGATGGTAAAGCATCTTCTCGTCCAATTGCTTTGCTCCAACGCCTTTGTCTTCGTCTTGTAGGATATCCAGGTCGTGAACAGCATCCGCATCTCGTAGCGTCTCCGAACGTCAACAACATCAACCTTTAGTAACATCTCCAAGTTATGAGCGGCATCAACAATCTTGTAGAATATCAGCAATTGAAAATACGCCTGAGATGATTCAGAATTGACTAGCGAATACTCGTGAAGTATTGCAAATGAAATACACAAGGATAAAGGTACGTGTAATACACATGAAATACGGTACATGGAGCACACATGGAATGCACATGAAATGATCGGTATGGGGTCGATAATTTGTCATAATTTTAAAGGAACTATAATCGGTTAAACGGTTAGAAAAAACCATCATGATAACCTGGCAATGCCAGTATATACTTCATTTTGGTTGCATAGAGAAACGTTAAAGTGTGGTTACACAAAATTCAAGATGATTTGCCTGAAAGCATGATCAATGAAAACCAACCATGACTATCATGAAAACAGGATTCAATGAAATCCAACAATGTCTTGCATGAAAGCATAAATAACAAAAAGACATAAGACGTAATCAACATGAAGACGGAATTATCATGGCGAAACATGAAACAACTTAACATGAGGGATGAAACTGAAGTTATATAACATAACCAGCGTGAAACTGAAGTTAACCATGACAGTATGAAAACAAACATGACATAAAACATATTAACTTATGAGGGGACATAAAAAAATATTTATGTCACTAAATCATGAGAAAAAAATTTTATGCATGAAAACAGTGCATGAATACATGATGCAGTTTATAAACATCTTTATATGCGCGAGGGAGGCCTATGGGTCGGTCCCAAAATAAAAGACATGGCGAGGGGACGCCTATGGGTCGGTACCAAAGTTAAAAGTTTCGATAAAAGCACATGCGACTAAATAGGGCCAGTCCTGTACCAACCATTACTTAGTCATAATTCCTGCAACAATGATACGTGAAACATAAATAAATGAAACTCATCTGTCAAAACTTATCAGAAAAATTTTATGTGACTAATTATGAACTACTGGGGTTCAGTCCACATAGCCACAGTTCACGAGGAACGTCGTGCATGAAAAAATGACACATAACTAAATATGAATGACGGTTGTCCATCCATATTAGTAAAACAATATCGATGAAAACATCGAGGTTAAAAAATCAAGGTGCTAAAAACATCATGGTTAAAACAACAATGTGCTGAAAACATCAATTTGTGGAATAACAAGCGTTGGCTTAGGAAGCTCCTGGTGACTACCTACTAGTCACAAGTCTAGTTTTAGAGCCTACAGGTCGAAGCCTTGGCTCTGATACCATAATTGTAACACCCCACTTTGATAAGTGGACCGTTACTCGTAATTATGGCGTGTCATCAAAGCATGCAAGGTAATATGTAGTAAAACATACATGACCATAGGGAAAACCGGAATCAAACATCAGTTCTGAAACATAAGCCCAAAACATAAATAAAGTAAATGAAATGAACAAAGACTACATAAGAATAAATCTATGAAGGCAAAAAGGAAAAGAAGTCTATGGCAGCTTCCATCCTATGCACATCCTCCAAATGGTCGAGTCTATCCTTGGGTACCTACCGTTTTGGGACATGGAAAGGGAAGTAACGGCTGAGCAAAATGCTCAGTGCACGAATATAGACATAGTATAAATGACTGAAACATAATAAAGACTTAATAGCAACGGAAATGTATAAGTCCTGGAAAACCTGGAACATGTTCATAAAAACTGGTTTTATAGTTTGAAAAGCCTTATGTTTATCTTATGAAAACTGTTTAACATGTTAACCATTAGCCAATATAGGTCATGAGATATCAACGTGCATGAATACTTGGAGGGGTGACCTCGTCATGCAAATTAGAGGGGCTGCCTCTAATTTAATATACTGGTTTGGGTAGGAGGGATCAGCTCCTTGTGAAGGATGCGAGGCACACACCACATTCACACTAAATAATCTGCTGAAAACATGTAAACTAGGATGCACCCATACGACCCACCTGATAATATAATAAATGGCCAAAAGCTGAAAGAGACGCCACGAGCTATCATTCCGCCGTGGTGAAGTCATAACACTGGTGCCTCCAGTGTTATGGTTATGGTATCTCCATAACTAGGTGAAACTGGTCATGCATGTATATGGCTTTAGGTATTCTAGTTAAACATAAGAAATTCAAAAACATATAAAACATATACTGGGGAAAACAGTTGGCTGCATACGGGAAATCCTAATAAGGAAAGAATGTCCATACTGAAAGGACGGAGAATCCGTACCTTATGTCTAGTGAACGAAGAAAGCGAACGAAAGAGAGTCCTACTTCGGTATCACTAATGCTACATAAATACATACGTGTATAAGTATCTGATTACTGAGTACGTAGCTGGTTTTATATCATGTCTTAGCTTGTTTTATATGTTCATGTCATGTTTTACTGATTTAAGCTTTATACTGTGTTTATCATATATTTTGTCTATTCTGATTAAGTATTACTTGTATTGTGTGTATTATTATACTTGTTGTGTAATAATAAGTAACTTTCTAAAAATAGCAGGTTTCCTAAACAGAAAGTTTCCGAAAATAGAAAGTTTCCAAAAATAGAAAGTTTCCAAAAATAGAAAGTTTCCAAAAATAGAAAGTTTCCAAAAATAGAAAGTTTCCAAAAAATAGAATTACTGCTTAAAATAGATAAGTTTCTAAAAATTGAAAGTTTCCATAAATAGATTAGCTGCCTTAAATAAATAAGTTTCTAAAAATAGAAAGTTTCCATAATTAGATATAAGTTGGATAATTAAGCTAATTATATAAGCTTAAGTGTTTTCTGATTAATATTCCAAGTCATGTGATTATATAGTATAGTTTATTAATTATTTCATGTAAATTAAATAAACTATAGGTTAAGGTATTTAATTAAATATAACATGATTTAATTAAATAAAAAGGTTAAATACTTAGGTTAAAACATATATTATTATCTATTAATAATATAACCTAAGTCATGTAAATTAATTAATTATAGTCATTGTTTTAATAATTAATTAATTATATAGTTTAATTAAATGATAAAATACTTAGGTTAAAATTCATGCCTTAATAATAAATTTTATAACCTAAGTCATGTAAATTAAATTACTCATGTTCATGCTTTTAAAAAAAAACATATAACTTGTGAAACATTTAACTTGTAAAAACAACTCATGAACCAGACCGTGTTTTAAATCTAACATGCGTGAACCGGACCCGTGTTTTAACCCATGAACCGGACCCAAACTCATCACCATACCCCGACCTAAGTCAGGGTTTCCCTTGTCCTTGCTGCTGTCGTGACACCACCACCACCAAACCGAGATCATATGATCTCGGTGGTGCGAAGTAAGCCAAGCCGAGACCCCCTTGGGGCTCGGTTAGGCGTCGGCCAAACAACAAACACCCCTAAACACATAATTGATTTAAACCCCATGATTAATAACATGTTTAAACCATGTGTTTAGTTAGTTTATTAAAAACATTCATGATTTTATGTGATTAAATAAATAAATCAAAACATAAAATAAAAGAGTTAGGGTTTATACCGATCACGTGAAATCAAGAAGGATGAACACACAACGATCCTTGCAATAAATTAAAGACCAAAATCAAACCAAACACCCCTTTGGTGTGATGTGAACCCGGAGGCCAAGGAGCACCAAAGGAAGAATTAGGGTTTTCTTTGTTTTCTAAATTTTTGTTAAATGAAACATGTTTCCCCTTTTCCCTTGTTTAGTAAATTTTTTATGAGCTAGGCCCTTTTGGTCTTGTGTGTCCGCGAGTATGGGGCCCTCATAAGGGTGAACCGAACACTTTCCGTGTCTAAAATAATAGTGTGTCCTCGTGTTCGTAAATTACGTGATTTAATTAGTTATCGATCGTGATTTACTATACTTATTCGTGATCGTAATAAATATACATACCTACGTAATATTAAGCTCGCGATTAATTTACGTTCATGATTTCATGTTCGTATGTTCGTGATTATAATTATTATTGAAATAATTATCGTGAGTTAATACGTAATAAATACTTATCGTGTTATAACACGTACATAATACTTGTAATTCTTGTACGTGAAACGTAAACATGTTATAAAAGGAAAGTTCTAATCATGTACGTACTATCGTAAGGGTACTACTCATGGTAAAAGCATGCGGGTTTTACACATATTTCAATGCTTGTGTTGCGTGAGTTCGAGTATTCACCACCGGAGATGGTGACTGATTGTGATAAAATACGACCTCTTAGGAAAAAGGCGTAAAAGCGGTAAGTATTAAACAAATGATTTAGGAAAATCAAGTGTTAATGACCCAAATAAATTCGTTTCCCAAGGAGGTATATGTGTGTGACTAAAATGCAATGATATTTGAGATTAATATTAGAAAGAAGGGGATGAGAAAATAGAATGACAAAGACGTAAAAATTACTACGACGACTAAAATTAAAACCGTAAAAAGTGCAAAAATAAAAATAAATTCTAAAAATTCCCAAAAAATTACCAAAATTCAAATTAAATAAACTAAGAGTTTACAAATGATCAAAACTTTTTCAAACCTTTTAATTAATTAGATATTAATTTTTAAATGCTAATTAAAGCCCTAAAAATCAAAATAATTATTAAAAAGCCCAAATAAATATTTTTCACTTTGTAAACCTCTAAAATGACTAAAAAGAATACAAACTATTTTTATAAATTTTTAAACTAATTAAAACTATTTAAAATGATTAAAAACTATTTAAAACTTAAAATAATTCTAGAAATTAGAAAATGAAGATAAAATTAATCTAAGAGTTGCAAAAATCCTATTTTAATGTATTTAACCTAAGAAAAATATAAAAAGTGCAAAAAAGTAAAATTTGAAATTTAATAAAAAATAATATTAAATAATATTAAAAATCCAAAAATTATAAAAAATTCTAAAAACTTGCAAACTAGTTTATTTTAACCTAAATAAACAGAAAATGAAAGTGAAATTACCAAAATACCCTTAATGGGCCCCCAAATGGGCTAAAATAGAAAACAGTCCACACTAATGGGCTTTTTGGCCCAAAAACATCAACTAAGCCCAAATGACCTGAAAAAGCCTTATCTGACTCAAAATTTAATTCTAAACACAAAAGTCTGAAGGCCCAAAAGCTGGTTTTGAGCTTATCACAGCTTAAATGGTCAACAACTTATTCTTATTGGGCCAATAAGCCCATTAAGCAATAATCCAATGCCATAAGCTCAGATTAGACACACAACCTTCTTTTGAGATGCCTAAGAGATCTGTGAAAAGAAATTTTGAAAAAGCAAACCCAATAAGCCAGAAATAAGCAAAGTAGAATTTCACTAAAAGACAAAATAGTCGGATTAGAGTTCTAAGATGTTTCAGAAGCTGATTATTTTTGCAAAAGCTCACAAATAGATTAACTAAGAAAAATCAATCATAAAATTAACAAAAAGCCAAGTAGAATAAACTGTAGGAGCAAATAAGCTGGCTAAAAAGCCAAATAAGCTAGTTTTCTAGCAAAAGCTTAACCAATTGACTTGTAACTTTCTAGATTTTATATTAAGCTGAGAAAAATGACACCTATTACAAAAGCCAAGTTGTTGCATGTACCAATAAGCAGTTCTAAAAAATAAGCCAAATTGTGCTTATTTGACCAAAAGTCAAAGTCCACCAAAATTAACCAAAAGCTCAGGGATTGTTTGTAGGCTTGTTTTAAGCAATTTTTGTGAAGAAATCAAGGTAGAGTCCTTGTGAATCAAGTGGTCAGTTGACCAAATGACAACAAATTTTGGAAAAATAAGGATAATAAGCCAGTTAGCTTATAAGCACTCAAATAAGCAAACCAAATAGCCAAATAGTCTCACAAGCAGCACAAAAACAAGTTCCAAGCAACAAACAAGCATGGCATACACTAGATAACAAAATGCAAGGCAAAATTGAGGTGGTCACTTTGCTGATGCAATGACCACTTCAACCAACTTTGATAAGCTCTAACACCCACAATAAGCCACCAAATTCAACAAACAGATACTGCACAAATTGCTTATCACCTAGACTCTTCCCAAGCCAGATTTCAGACCTTAGATCCAACAAACAAATAATTTATTGGATCTGATGTGTTTGACCAATTTCAAACCACTTTTATCAGATTTTTCCAAAACTTTGAAAACCTTAACCAAACCACTTGAGCCTTAACCAATGACCAAAACCTGTTGCATATGACTTGTTTAGACTCCCCAAACCCTAAGAACCAAAGGGCACAAGGCCACAAGGCCTTATGATCCCAAAATGCCAAACAACCTTGTTTTTGTCCTTTTTCAAACAAACTTTTTATTCAATCAAACAACCTACTGATTTTAAGGTTCAATTACCTCAACTAGATGACAACTAACAGATAACAACTATAAAACACAAAGCACAAATACAAGAACAACAAATCACATGGCAAACTTCATATCAGACATAAACATAAATATTTTTAGAGGAAACTTAAAAGAGGTTATACCTATCCCCCACAACTTCCTAGAGGGATCAGCTATGCTCCTTAGACCACTCTCAACAACTAGAGAGTGACCAAGGTCCTTGAACAAAGAAGATGATATGTGCCTTGGTTGATGGTTCAAAGCAGAACCTCAAGGGCTTGATTTCTTCAACACAAGTAGCAAACAACCTATCCAAAGGTTGATAAACCTTCACTAGCTTGTTGCCAACAAGCTTGTAAGGGCTTATAGCTTTTGGATAAGGTTTAGTACAAGATAAATAACCAAAACAGATGACTAATTTCAAAGTTTTTTCAACTTTGAAATCCTTACCAAACATAAACGTGCTTAAACCACAAGATCTAAGCACCTTTATAACATCAAATGGAACTCAAAATTACCCTTAAACAACACCAACTTTCAAAAATATAAAAAGGAATTACATTTTTCTTAAAATACCAACTTTTATAAAATTTAAAAAGGAATTACAATGTTTAAAGAGTAAAACTAGAACAAGGTTCTCTCACAGGTTAAGGAGTCCTTATATAGGCCACAAGGGCTGAGATTACAATAAAAACCCTAGCTACAAAGTCCCTAAAATGCCCCTTGAATCTTCTAGACGAATTTTGTTGATGAGCTGTTTAAATGCATCCAAATCGTTCATTTTAGCTTTGTATCCAAGCAAGGAGTGAGGGCTGTTGATTTGGCCACGTGTCATTCCTTGTAGAGGAAGTTGGATTATGATTGGTTGACGTGTGAATGGGTGGGGTCCTTTGGTGAGTGGAGATTGGGGTTTTGAGTGTGGGATGGGTTTCTGGGCATGTGAATCAAGCATCTGCCTAGGTAATTTTGATTTACCCTTTGTTTTAAGTAGGATAGTAACTCTGTTCATCACGTGAAACAGTAACTCTTTTGATCCGTTTTTTGTGGGATAAAAGTGTTTGGCGCGTGTTTGTTTGGTTTGAACTTTCAGTATTGACAATATGAGCCCTTGTGTTTTGGTAAAGTGTGTAAACAATGTTTATTTAGCAAAACAAACATTTTCCTTTGTATTTAAACTTTCCAATTTCACACTTTGGCCACCAAATTTTGCAATAAGGGTTTCAAGGGTTGTTTTTGCCATTTTTGCATAGTTTGAGGACTGATCTTGGACATTCTTGATCTTCAAAGGTCTTCAATGTATCTTTGACTTCATGAGGGACCATTATTGACAATTTAGAATTGATGAGGGACTAAACTTGCCAATTCTTCAAAGTTGAAGGACCTTTTTGTAATTTTGACAAACGTAAGGGACCAAACTTGTAATTATGAATATACAAGGGTTTTAAGTGTCATTTCTTCATAAATGAAGGATCAATCTTGTACATCTTCAAATCTTCAAGGGTTTTTCTTTGAGAAATCCATAACTAGGGCCCGATTCTTTGTACGGCTTCGTTTCTCGTGTCCGTTTTTCCTTGTTTCTTGTGATCTTTTGTCTTTTTCACGATATCCATACCAAAAATACACAAGTAAACAAATACAAGCATATATATGGTATTTTTATGACATTTTATGCATTTAAAGCCCGAAAAGAACGATGAGATCATGTATAAATACCATCTCATCACTCCCCCATACTAAGCCATTGCCGTGCCCTCACGCAATGCTAGAATAAAGTATCTAAGCATCACCAAAATTCAATTTTATTACACTTTATTGAAAAGTAAAAGACTTGCAACAATACTATGAAGATGTGTAAAGACATAATGTATGATTTTTATCACGTGTGTGACTTTTAGGGTCAATGAATAGAAACAAGTAAATGTCCCATAGAGTAAATTTCGTCATCCTTGATTGTCATACATTCCATGCTAAGTGAAAAAATGAGATCATTGTTGGTACAAGTCACAATGCTAACACTACTCATACGTCCAAATCATGTAATACTTTTTCTCCCCACAATCCTAGTTATTATGAAAGGAAATGGGTTTCTATAATTTTTTAACTATTTTTCATGGATCACAAGTGATTCATATTGACTTATTTGAGTATTTATTAGTCCGAAAGTAATGTAGCACGATTTAATCGATAGTTAGCCGAAGGACAAAATCTTTTAAAACGGCTTCTCGTGTATCTCCTTAAGTTCATATCTTGGCATAACTCGTTTCATGATTTGAGACCTTTCTTGGACCGATATTTGGCATGTGCTTCATACTTCAAATCTTAGGAAGACGTTCTTGAAATTATGGTATTCTCTTCATATATTGGAATTTCTTCACTTGTCATTTTTGAGAGATTCTTCATACTTGGACCACGACTTCATCATTTTTCTTCAATCTTTATTTTGGATTTTGATATACAACGATCCGCCTCCTTTTCGGACTTGGATATATTTATCCTCATACCTTGTAAGGGTCTTTTTGGATAGACTTTCTCCATGATCTTTAGGGGAGTAACTGCTTTTCGTCGTGTATCTCGATCCTTCATATTGATTTAGGAACAATGATACTTCACATCATCTTGGATCTTTAGCAACAAAATAGAGCTCCTCATGCCTTGTTAGGGCCTTTTTGGATCTTCACCAATCTTCGCGTCCTGCTTCAATAAGTTATGCCTTGGCTATGAACTCTATTTAACCCCGAGCAACTTTTAAACGATCTTGTGCTAGAATCTAAGTAACCTTTTCAAGCATACGACCTTACTTATTGCAATTATTTTTATTCCTAATGCATTGATCTTATGGGAGAAAAAGCCACAATTAAAAACATATGAGTTTTTGAAAGAACATTTTCATGTTCTACGTTTAGCATGATCACTTGTCTAACTCTATCATTTCTCGTTCTTCACTATTTAAAGACCTCTAATTAAAGAGACTCGTGAATACTTAGCCATGCAAGTCAAAATTAAGCCAAATTTGGATTAGCTTTCATTAAGACTATATCAAATCAAAGTTTTGGGTTTTCAAGCCACCTATAGGATCTTGCACTTTCTTGGACTTTTTCAAGTTTAGAGAATGCGTTTTATAGTTCCCTTAATAAGTGACTTTCTAGGATCAATTATAGGAACTTGTGAAAAGTTCTTGTTCTTAACCCGAATGAGCTAAGACTTTCGCGTTTTAAAGTTCCCTATATAAAAGTCTAGCAAAACTTGATTCGAGCGGGTTAAGGAATGTAAAGGGCTCCAAATGCCCATCAAGTAAAAAATTAGCTCTTATTCTACCCATCGGAAAATATACATTCGTGTCTTAAAAACACTTATTAAAACTAAGAAATTTTTTAAAATTTGGCCATTTTTAGCCTTATTAGCAACAAAACAAAACAAAACATTGAAATTTGGAAAACGTGAGGGCGAGCAAAGCAAGTATCTATTCACCCCCCCCATACTAAAATTAAACATTGTCCTCAATGTTTCGAGTCTAAAGGTGGAGCACCCCCATACTAGAGACGAAGAGTCGAATGCTTAGGATCTAGCATGGAAAGGGTGATCAACAATATATCTAAAGCCGTTTATAAATTATGCTAAAAGATTATTGTTAGAACAATAAAGGATATGTCATGGATTCATGAAAAACTTCTTCAAGCAAACGATCGAGGCTCAACACAAAAAACCACGAGACAACGAGTTGGAAGGGCACAAATCCCCTCTCATTATTTATTAGAAAGCATAAAAAGGATAAGCATGGGATCTCCCCCATGAGGCACCTCGTTTTTGATTACCGAGTCATGAGCTCTACTCGATCCCCTCAATGCTAATTATCATTGGGGAAGGTGACTTGGTCGAGGTTATCCAATGAAGGAACTTCCCCACCAAAGTAGTGCTTAAGCCTATGTCCATTCACCTTAAAATTAGGTCCATCATTTTGAGCTAGCTCGATGGTCCCATAAGGAAACACTTGTGTAATGGTGAAAGGACCCGACCAACGAGATTTCAATTTACCGGAAAATATCTTTAATTGAGAGTTAAAAAGTAACACTTGATCACCAACGTTAAAAACTAGGTTTTTAATCTTTGCATCATGAAACTTTTTAGTCTTTTCTTTAAAAATCAATGAATTTTCATAAGCATTATCTCTTAATTCATCCAATTCATTCAATTGTATTTTCCGGTGATCCCCCACGGTCTTTAAATCAAAATTAGCATGCTTAAGGGCCCAATATACCTTATGCTCCAATTCAATGGGAAAATGACAATTCTTTCCATAAACCAACTTATATGGAGTACAACCGATAGGTGTCTTATAAGCGGTCCTAAAGGCCCATAAAGCGTCATCGAGTTTGTCGGACCATGAAGCACGGTCTTCTCCAATCGACCTCTCTAAAATCCTCTTCAAATCTTGGTTTGAAACCTCCACTTGCCCACTCGTTTGCGGGTGATAAGCCGTAGAAAGACGATGAGTAACTCCATATTTCTTTAAGACCTTCTCGAATTGGTCATTACAAAAATGGGTTCCTCGCTTATAATAGCGCGAGGGGTTCCAAACTGAGAGAATAGTTGCTTCAAAAACTTCACTACCACACGAGCATCATTAGTAGGTAAAGCCTTAGCTTCCACCCACTTAGAAAGGTAGTCGACGACGACGAGGATATACTTGTTACCATGAGACGATGGGAACGGCCCCATAAAGTCTATGCCCCAAATGTCGAAAATCTCACACACTTGAATTATATTTTGCGGCATTTCATCACGTTGAGACGATTTTCCTTGACGTTGGCACGAATCACATGACTTCACAAGTGCGTGTGCATCACGATAGATAGAAGGCCAAAAGAAGCCGACATCGAATACTTTCTTAGCCGTGAGATTAGCACCGTGGTGACCACCCGTGGGTCCCTCGTGACAAGCTCTAAGGATGTTAGAAGATTCGGCACCAAAAACAGTACGTCGAACGAGTTGATCCGCACAAACCCGAAAGAGATAAGGGTCGTCCCAAAAATATAACTTGACGTCACGAAAGAATTTTCTATTTTGTTTTGTCGTCATACCCTTGATTATGAAATTGCCCGCATGGTAATTTGCAATGTCGGCAAACCATGGGGTGGTGTCTTTAGAATTCACTACACCGAGAGTCTCGAGAGGAAATGTTTCGGTGATTTCCGTGTTCTCGAAAACATCTTTGTGAGAATCTTCTTGACGAGAGAGATGATCGGCCGCTAGATTCTCGGCTTCTTTTTTGTCAAGCACGGTGACATCAAATTCTTGGAGGAGGAGCATCCAACGAAGCAATCTCGGCTTAGCATCTTGCTTAGCTAAGAGATACTTGATAGCTGAATGGTCGGTATACACGATGCTTTTAGTTAAGACGAGATAAGGTCGGAATTTCTCAAAAGCATAAACCACGACAAGGAATTCCTTTTCCGTTGTGGTGTACTTTAATTGAGCCTCGGTCATCGTCTTACTAGCATAATGGATAGAACGGAAATGCTTTTCATAACGTTGCCCTAAGACGGCCCCTATAGCAAAATCACTTGCATCGCACATGATTTCAAAGGGTAATTCCCAATTAGGAGCAACAAGAATGGGAGCTTCGGTAAGTTTCCTTTTGAGAGTTTCGAAAGCTCTAACACAATCCTCATTGAAATTAAAAGGAGCATCCTTCTCGAGAAGGTGTGTCATAGGTCGAGAGATTTTCGGAAAGTCTTTGATGAAACGATGATAAAAGCCCGCGTGGCCTAGGAAACTCCTAACTCCCTTAACAGTTTTGAGATGAGGTAACTTGGCGATGACGTCTACCTTAGCTTTATCGACCTCAATCCCCGCTTTCGAGACCTTATGTCCTAAGATGATTCCTTGTTTACACATAAAAGACATTTTTCCCAATTAAGCACAAGATTGGTTTCTTCACAACGATTTAACATTTGCTCGAGATTAGATAAACACGACGTGAACGAATTACCAAACACCAAAAAGTCATCCATAAACACTTCCATCGACTTCTCGATCATATCATGAAAAATAGCCATCATACACCGTTGAAACGTACCCGGTGCATTGCAAAGTCTGAAAGGCATCCTACGATAAGCAAACGTTCCATAAGGACACGTAAACGTAGTTTTCTCTTGATCACGAGGGTCGATAGGGATTTGAAAGTAACCGGAAAAACCATCTAAAAAGAAATAGAATTCATTTCCCGCGAGTTGCTCCAACATTTAATCCATGAAGGGAAAAGGAAAGTGGTCTTTACGAGTAGGGTCATTTAACTTTCGGTAGTCAATACAGACCCTCCAACCGGTCACAACACGAGTGGGAATTAAGTCGTTGTTTTCATTGGGCACAACGGTCATTCCTCCCCTTTTTGGGACACAATGGATTGGGATCACCCATGGGCTATCGGAGATAGGATAAATAATTACCGCGTCAAGGAGTTTTAAAACTTCCTTTTTGATGACATCGTGAATTTTGGGGTTTACCCTTTTGACTTTGAATTGCGGGTTTGTAGTCCTCCTCCATTAAAATCTTGTGAGTACAAAATTTTGGGTCAATACCCTTAATGTCGGAAATTTTCCACGCAATTGCCCCTTTATGAGCTTTAAGAACTTTCAAGAGCGCGGTTTTTTCATCATTAGCAAGACCTTTTGCAATAATAACCGGCAACTTGTCATCACCTTCCAAGAATGCATATTCAAGGTGAGATGGAAGATCTTTCAATTCAAGGATAGGTGGTTCCTCGATCGAAGATTTTTGCTCAACACTCATAACTTCCATCGGTGGAATAGAAGTATCATTACCAATTGTCACCTCATCTTCATTGTCGATTTCATTTGAAGTAAAATCGCCTCCTTGGAATGGAGTGAGATTTGGTGTAGAATTAGCAGGAATTGGATCCAAAATAGTGGATTGCCACTTGACGAGCTATCGGAAAAACCTAACACTTCTTGTGAAAACTCATCGCAAACCACATCAACTAAGTCAATGTAATTGATGGTAGCGATTGCATAAACATGAGAAGGTGTCGAGTTTTGAGTAGCGTTTATAACAAGTTCCTCTTCGTTGAATCTCAAAGTAATAGTTCTTGCATGAACGTCGATAAGCGATCTCGAGGTGTCTAAAAATGGACGACCTAAAATTAGAGGAACTTGAGGATCCGCGGGGATGTCAACTACTATAAAATCAACGGGATAGTAGAACTTCCCCACTTTTACGAAAACATCCTCGGCTACTCCACATGCTAAAATCATAGAATGATCGGCCATTTCGATAGACATGTTCGAAGGAGTAAGAGCCGGAAGCGAAAGCGATTTCCAAATGGAAAATGGCATCAAATTAATGCTCGCACCAAGATCGGCCAAGGCGAGGCATTCTTTCATATCTTGTATATCACAAGGAATGAGAAACTTTTCGGGGTCACCAACTTTTCCGGTATGCGGTTAAGATAAACCGAAGAACAATTAGCAAGCTTTGAAAGATTTTCCTTATCATTCATCATACTTTTAAAAGTGGAAGCGAAACGAGGCATATATAACAACGCGTCGGCTAAAATTACATCAAAATGAACTTGTTGAAACATTTTTATAAAAAGCTCGATTTGTTGTTTGTTATGTTCTTGCAATTTCTCTTTGTTTCGTCTCGAAGGGTAAGGTAAGGGTGGTGCGGGTTGGACATTAGGCAACGACCTTGGAATCTCGGGTTCCATGATTGGTATTGGTTCAACCGTAGGTGTGGCATGAGCGGTACTTCGTGGGCTTGTAATATGCTCCTTTTCGACCATCACCTCGGGCTCTTTCTCGATTTCCTTCTCCGTAGAAGTACTTGGACGAAAGATTGGTTCCTTGAAAGTTTTACCACTACGTGTAGTAATAACCTTCATTTCTCCCTTCGGGTTTGCAATGGTATCACTAGGAAGAACACCCGAGGAAGAGGGTTTACACATGATTGCTTCAAACATTTTTGCCATTCGGTCTTCAAATTTTGATTGCCTAGCATCCGCTTTTAACAATTCTTGTTTAATCTCATGTTGTACTTGTTCCATCTTTTGTTGATTTTGTTGAAGACGTTGAATGTTTCCTTTCATTTTATTAGCATATGAGTCTTAAGTTCATTAGCAAGTTTGTTTTTAAGCTCGTTTTCAACTCGGATCTTAAGCTAATCATCTCACGTTGCATATTATCAAACTTAGCATCGTTTGCTTTGGCATAATCCAAAAACCCATTAAGATTTTTAGTGTGAACATTTTGAAAACCTTGTGTAGTGTTTTGAAAATCACGGTTTTGGTTTTGATTTGAAATTTGTCCATTCCCACTTTGATAATTCCCTTTGTTGTAATTACGTGAATTGCCTTGATAACCACCATTTTGATTGTTGTTTCGATAGTTGTTAGCATTTTGGTTTGGTGGAGCTTGATTTGGGCGGGAACCATGGCCGTTTTGGTTGTAAGTTCCCGTTGCTACGTAAGCACTCGAAGTGTTACCACTGGCGGTAATGCACTCGGAAAGATCATGAGCTCCACCACAAGATAAACAACTCTTATCAACCGCTTTAACCGATGCGGAATACAAAGCATCTTGTGCTTTCCAATGAGTCATAAGATTTGAAAACCTATCGAAAAACCTGTTAATGCAATAATGCCTAAAATCGTTACTTGCATTTTTTGGTCTCGCTTAGTTTTGATTACGACAATATGTAAAAACAAGCATTTACGAAAACAACGAAAAACGAATTCTTGAGTTCAAGTATTTTTCATTTTACCCATTTTCACTTAAGGTATGGATAAACAAGTACTAACCTTAATCAAGTGATCAAGTGATTTAATCTTTTCTTAAAACTCACTTTTTATTAAGTGTGACAAGTTTTTATTAAACTTTCTTTTTAAGAAAATGTTTTATTAAATTAATTATTTGAAAATTTGAAAATGGCATATTCTTATTTGGTTAGGAATATTCTATCAGGATAGTTTTTAAACCAGATATGACCTCCACCACTAAAGGACAAAAAGGGAGCGGAGTCTAGTCCAGCGGTTCCTTAGCTCCTAGGCGGTTCCTTATCGCTAAGGTACCGCGGGCTAAGATAAGGAACCGCGGACAGATATAGCCGTTGGCCCTTTGTCCTATAAATAGTGGACCATTCTCAGCTTTTCAATTCACCTCTTTTGCACATCTATTTCCAGATTCAAACACTCTTCTTTAATCACTCAAATCTTTGATCATTTGTTTGATTACTACTTGTTTAAGAAGTGAATCTTGTTCTTCCATCCCTTCCTCTCCAAGTGCAAAGAGAAGAACACTATCCTTGTGAAGTGTTGAGTCCACCACCAAAGATCCATTGAAGATCTAATTTTATACATTTGTTGTTGTGTCATAGTTGTGAAGATCCAAGTAGTTGTGTCTATTTGGAAGTTGTGTATGTACTAAGTATAGTTGTGTAGATTGGTCCTAGCTACGATTAGGGCTCGACTTTTAGCATAGAGTCGGAATTTGGTTAAGCGACGTGTACGGGTTTCTCCACCATAAGGAGCTTGTTGTGTAGTGAACTCTCAAGTAAGGAGTACTCGAGGAGTGGAGTAGAAACGAGGAGTGAGCTTCGTTTCCGAACCACTATAAATCCTTGGTGTTCGGTTTGATCTTTCTTTACCTTTAACTATTTACATTCTTTATTCTTTGTGCATATATTTTTGTTAGTATTAGTTTAGTTACACTATCATTGCTCATATTGTGCATAAGAAGATTTCACATATTTCCTCAAGCCTAAGTTTTTGAAAAAGGATTTTTTGAAAACCACCTTTTAACAAGTAAATATAAGAAACTATTCAACCCCCCTTCTAGTTTCTACAATTGGTATCAGAGCGGGTTGCTCAAGAATTTTTAAAGTATATTGTATTTTAAAACTTGAATCGATCTATGGATTCCAACAAATACCTAGAAGGGCAATCTATGCAAAGACCACCACTTTTTGAAACCGATAGTTTTATTTATTGGAAAAATAGATTTGAAACTTATGTGAAATCAAAAGATTTAGATCTTTGGCATGTTATTACCAGTGGTGATTTTTTACCCTATCAATTTAATGAAGTTTCTAAAACAAAAGAATTGGTCACTTTTGACAAAGCTAATGACGATACTAAAAAGAAACTTTCAAAAAATAATGAGGCTAAAATGGTGATTTATAATGCTTTAACTAAGAAAGAGTATGAAAGAATTTTTATGTGTGAAACCGCTAAAGATATTTGGAACACTCTTTTAGTAACCCACCAAGGTAATATCCAAGTCAAAGAAAGCAAAATCGATCTTCTTGTCCAACAATATGAACAATTTGTCATCTTAGAAGATGAAACTATTGATAGTGCATTTGCTAGGTTTAACACTATTATTACTAGTCTAAAAGCACTTGATGAAGGTTTTTCTAGCAAGAACAATGTTAGGAAGTTTCTAAGGGCTTTACATCCAAAGTGGAGAGCAAAAGTCACGGCGATTGAAGAATCGAAAGATCTCTCAACTTTATCACTCGATGAACTCATAGGCAACTTGAAGGTTCATGAGATGATAATTTTGAAGGACTCGGAATTAGTGAAAACCAAGAGTGAAAGAAAATCTCTTGCACTTAAATCCAAGAAGGCACAAAGTGACCATGATAGTTCCTCGGATAGCGATGACGAGGAGTATGCATTGGCGGTGAGAGATTTCAAGAAGTTCTTCAAGAGACGAGGTCAACACGTTAGGCAACCCAACAATGACAAGAAACCATTCTCAAAGAATCGGTTTGTCAAGAACGAAAAAGGTGATATGAATTGTTTTAGATGTGGTGATCCAAATCACTTCATTGGTGATTGTCCAAAGCCCTCTCGTGATAAGAATCACACGGCGTTCGTTAGTGGCTCTTGGAGCGATAGCGGTGAAGATGATGATGACAACCCCAAAGAGGAGAAATGTCTTATGGCTCACACTTCTAAAGAGGTACATTCCGAAACCGAATATTATAGCAATGATAGCTCCACCTTTGATGATATATAATTTGAAGGTAAATATGATAGTTTACACAAACTTAGTCTTAAATTCATAGAAAACAATAAAACCTTGAAATCAACCAAAACTAAGCTTGAAAATGAGATCAATGAACTTAGGGAGAAATTGGCAATACTTGAGAAAAATAAAGAAGTGGATTTAGGTTGCTTAAGTTGTGAGAAACTTAGATTAGAGAATGAAGATCTCAAGAGCACCTCCATTAAATTGGAAAAGTTCATGAAAGGTACTAGTGCTCTTGATGATATGTTAAACAAACAAGTTCATTCTAAGGAAAGACTTGGTCTAGGTTTTAACTCAAATGAAGCCTCAACTAGTGAACCTAAACAAGTCAGATTTTCACAAAAATCACCCACTGTACGCGGTCCCAGATTGTATGGGGCGGTTCCTTATCACTATGGAACCGCCGCCATAGATAAGGTATCGCGGCCAGAAGAGGAGTTTTGTGAAAATCATGAACTTTCTGAAAAGTCAAAATCAGGTGAAAAACCAAAGCATCTTATTGTTAATAAGGTAAAATTACCCATACTTGACGACAATGCTATTGATAAGTTCTACAAGCCATTAAGTAAACTTCTCATGGGAAATAGAAGTTTATCTAGACCATCTTCTACTCTACCTAGAGTACGGAATGAGTCTAAGCCTAGAAGTAGAACGACAAGCCTAGAAGAGATAATCAAAACAATTCACGATCTAGAAGTAAAACCCCAACACCTAGAAGAAATTATCATAACTCTAAACCTAGATCAAATACACCCAGGAGAAATAACGAACAACAAAATGGTTATATGAATTACTACCCTCCTCCATTTTGTTCTCCATGGGGAACCCCTCCTTCATTCATGCATCCCAACCAAATGCAAGGGATGTTTGGAACTAACAATTTTGGACCCATGAGATATTGGGGACCAAATATTTGATCTTGTGTGTTGTTACCTAGATATGCTTGGGAATTGATTTGGAGCCCGACGAGTGGATTATGGATAGTGGATGTTCTAAACACATGACGGGTAATCGAAGTTTGTTCTCGCACTACAAAGCATATGATGGAGGTAACGTCACATTTGCAAGTAGTCTACGTGGTAATATCATTGGCAAAGGTACGGTTTCTCTTGACTCTATGACCATTGAAAATGTTGAGCACGTAGATAACTTAGGGTTTAACCTATTAAGTATAGGTCAAATTTGTGACAATAAGTGTAAGGTCATCTTTTCGGAACATGACAGTGAAATCGTAAAAGATGGAAAAGTCATTGGAAAAGGTGTTAGAAAGCATGGGCTTTATGTCATGAAGGTTAATAAGAAGTCAAAAGACAACATATGTCTTGCGACTATAGATGATAGTTCTACTCTTTGGCATAGAAGATTAGGTCACGCTAATATGTGTTTAATTCAATCTTTAGTCTCTAAGGAGTTGGTAAGACACCTCCCCAAGATGAAGTTTGATAATCACTTTTATGATGCTTTCAAAGTTGGAAAGCAAGTTCACTCAAGTCACAAAGCCAAGAATTTGGTTTCGACCTCTCGGTGCTTAGAGCTCCTACATATGGATCTCTTTGGACCTTCCGCCATACGGAGTTATGGAGGCAACCTTTATACCCTAGTTATAGTTGATGATTATTCTAGATTCACTTGGACTAGATTTTTGGCATCTAAGAATGAAGATTTCGATCATTTCGAAATCTTTAGTCGAAGAATTCAAAATCAACTAGGATGTCCAATTGTCTCTATTAGGACGGATCATGGTAGGGAATTTGATAATGAAGTACAATTTGGTGCCTTTTGTGAAGCTCATGGAATTACCCATAACTTCTCGGCTCCTCGCACTCCACAATCAAATGGGGTAGTTGAAAGGAAGAATAGGACTCTCCAAGAGATGAGTAGGACGATGTTAAACGAGCAATCTTTGCCTCAAAAGTTTTGGTGCAATGCCGTGGACACATCGACTTATATTCTCAACCGAATTCTTATTCGACCTTTCCTAGGAAAGACCCCCTATGAGATTCTTAAAGGTAAGAAACCCTCATTGGAATACTTTAGGGTGTTTGGAAGCAAGTGCTTTATCCTCAACACCAAAGACTACCATACCAAGTTTGACCCAAAGTCTTACGAATGTATCCTTTTAGGTTATTCCCAAACTAGCAAAGCCTACATTGTCCTAAATAGAACCTCGGGGGTTATTGAAGAATCACTCAACGTAACCTTTGATGAAACCCCTCCCTCACCCAAGACACCACCATTGGTTGATGATGACTTGGATGAATTAGAAGTAGTTAAAGCCAAAGAGGTTAGAAAAATAGGAGTTGAAGACCTTAATGTTGAAAAGGAAGTAAACATTAAGGAGTCTAGGGATCATACTCTCAATAATATCATTGGTGACTTGAATCAAAGGACCCTAAGATCTCAAGTCCAAAACCAAAGCAACTTCTTTTGTTTCGTCTCCTTGATTGAACCAAAGAATGTTAAAGAAGCTTTGACGGATGAAAGTTGGGTCATTGCGATGCAAGAAGAATTAAATCAATTCGTTGCCAATGATGTTTGGGAACTTGTTCCTCCACCTAGAAGTTCTACCATTATAGGAACCAAATGGGTATATAGGAATACGTTAGATGATAATGGTGTTGTGTCTCGTAACAAAGCTAGACTTGTAGCACAAGGCTATAATCAACAAGAAGGGATTGATTATGACGAGACATATGCACCAGTAGCTAGATTAGAATCCATTAGAATCCTTTTAGCCTACGCTTGTGCCTTAGACTTTAAGCTTTAACAAATGGATGTAAAGAGTGCGTTTCTTAATGGTTTGATAAATGAGGAGGTATATGTGGCTCAACCTCCCGGCTTCATTGATTTTGAGAAACCGGATCATGTTTACAAGCTTAAGAAGGCACTTTATGGTCTCAAACAAGCAACCAAAAGCTTGGTATGATAGACTTAAAGCGTTTCTTGTTAAACATGAGTATACCATGGGAATGGTAGACAATACACTCTTTACAAAGAAGAAAGGTCCTCACCTCATAATCGTACAAATATATGTTGATGACATTATATTTGGCTCAACTTGTCAAGAATTGTGTGATGACTTTGCCAAAATCATGCATGATGAGTTTGAAATGAGTATGATGGGAGAACTTAACTTCTTTTTAGGACTCCAAATTAAACAAATGGACGACGGTATTTTCTTTAGTCAATCTAAGTACGCTAAAGAAATGCTAAAGAAATTTGGATTAGAAGAATCTAGACCAATGAAGACCCTAATGGCCTCGGATACTAAACTCACCGTAGATGATGATTGTGAGTCGGTAGACAACACCAAATATAGAGGTATGATTGGTAGTTTGTTGTACCTAACGGCAAGTCGACCGGATATCATGTTTAGTGTTTGCCTTTGTGCTCGCTTCCAAGAGGCTCCCAAAACCTCTCACCTCGAAGCGGTTAAGCGTATCTTCCGATACATTAAAGGCACTATACATTTAGGATTATGGTATCCTAAAGGGACCAACGTAGAAACCATTGTCTACGCGGACTCGGATCATGCGGGAGACTATGTGGACCGGAAAAGCACTAGTGGAGTTTGTACCTTCATGGGTTGTTGTTTAACTTCTTGGTTCTCCAAGAAACAAACCGCTCTTGCAATATCCACCACGGAAGCCGAGTATGTGAGTGCCGGAAAAGCATGCCAACAAGCTCAAGGATGAAGCAAGCGCTTGTTGATTACGGGATTTCTCTTGATGATGTTCCCATCATGTGCGATAATAAAGGTGCTATAGACCTTAGCAAGAATCCCGTGCAACATTCGCGAACCAAACACATAGAAATTCGACACCATTTCCTTAGGGATAATGTTCAAAAGGGGAACATTTCTATTGAGAAGGTACCCTCCGAAGACAACTTAGCCGACATCTTCACTAAGCTATTTAAGAGGGAACCTTTTAATTACTTGCGTCTAGGTCTAGGATTAATGGAACATCTTCCTTAATTACCTTATTTTCCTTTTGTGCGTTTTCTTTTACCACTTTGAGTCATTGAGTCTTCCAAACTCTTTTTGAAAAACCCTCTCTTCTCCTTTTCAAAATTCTCAAAGTCTCTTTCGAAAATGGTTGAGAAATACGTTTGACATTGTTAATTCAATCTAAAAACGGTTTTTCATAGATTCTCACTATTAATCTAGAGCTTACATAATTCATATGTATGATTCTCTCAAACATAGCAAGAACAAGACAGAATCATGGAGGATCATTGTGGCATGACTTAAGGTTTTCTCTTACACACCTCCTACATCGATTTTTTAATCCATGTATTTTGGTTAAATATCTATTTGGTAAGTTTTCATATGTTTTCTTTGTCTATCTTTGCTTTTAAGCATAACCCTATGATAAGTTAGACTAGAAAAATAAGATTTGCTGAAAAATCTTCCTCCAAACACCAAACACAGCCTCTGCAGGCGGTTCCATATGTGAACCGCGGTGCCTTAG
Source organism: Glebionis coronaria (assembly GCA_025667525.1). Lineage (NCBI taxonomy): Eukaryota > Viridiplantae > Streptophyta > Magnoliopsida > Asterales > Asteraceae > Glebionis > Glebionis coronaria. The sequence goes on along the minus strand of CM046882.1, from coordinate 382,766,675 downwards.
TGATAAGGTACCGCCAGTCGTGATAAGGAACCGCCTACAGTGCCTTCCTTTTTCGGGTTTTTGTTTGAAACTCCAGATTTGCTCCAACATTTTTGAGAATCTTTGTTTCAAACCCTTTGACCACCCCAAAAATACCTTAAACCTTCCCTATTTAAACCATAAGCATTTTGCATTACTTCACATCCCAAAATGTCTTATTCTCCCAATGAAAGCCTTGAATCTCCTCCATTTTCTCCAATTGCTTTCAATCCCAACTCACCCAAAAACCATTACAATCCAAACTCACCCAAGAACACTCTTAATCGCATCTCTCCTACCAAGAATGTTGATTGTGGAACATCTTTTCTTCCACCACCACCCTTTAGTGTTCTTCCTCCTTCTCATGATAATGTCATGCACCATGGAACATATTGTCATTGTTGTCAATATCAACATCTTGCTATGGCACACATCTATGAGGAGTTGAGCTACATCAAGAGTCTCTTAATCAAGCCTCCTCTTCACTATGATTATGAGATCTCCAACAAGCCACCACCACCACCCTCCGCCATTACCTTGTCTTTCATATAAGCATTGGTTGCTTATCCACAAGACACCAAATTCAAGCAAATCTTAGAATTCTAGAATAACTAGGATTAGATTTATGCTTATGGCTTGTTTCTTTTTCCATACATCTTTGTATGATGTTTTTAGTAACCTATCTTGGATCTTTGTCTTCTTTTTTTATTTTATTTTCTTTTATTTTGTGACATATTGCTATATCTTGTTGGTTGCTTCTTTTGTTCAACTAACCCTTCTATGTAGCTTGTCACCATATCTCGATTCCTCGGTGCCCCAAGCTAGGGGGAGTAAGCACCAAGGGGGAGTCTTTGCAAAGTCCGTCTCTTCAAACACCGACTTGTGCAACCTTTTTGCTTCGACAAAGGGAGAGAAATGAATAAACTCGTCTTCGAAAATCTTGTTTTTTGTGTGATTGAGTTTATGTATTGTCGGAATCAAAAAGGGGGAGATTGTTAATGCAATAATGCCTAAAAACGTTACTTGCATTTTTCGGTCTCGCTTAGTTTTGATTACGACAATATGTAAAAACAAGCATTTACGAAAACAACGAAAAACGAATTCTTGAGTTCAAGTATTTTTCATTTTACCCATTTTCACTTAAGGTATGGATAAACAAGTACTAACCTTAATCAAGTGATCAAGTGATTTAATCTTTCTTAAAACTAACTTTTTATTAGGTGTGACAAGTTTTTATTAAACTTTATTTTTAAGAAAATGTTTTATTAAATTAATTATTTGAAAATTTGAAAATGGCATATTCTTATTTGGTCAGGAATATTCTATCAGGATATTTTTTTAACCAAATATGACCTCCACCACTAAAGGACAAAAAGGGAGCGGAGTCTAGCCCAGCGGTTCCTTAGCTCCTAGGCGGTTCCTTATCGCTAAGGTACCGCGGGCTAAGATAAGGAACCGCGGGCAGATATAGCCGTTGGCCCTTTGTCCTATAAATAGTGGACCATTCTCAGCTTTTCAATTCACCTCTTTTGCACATCTATTTCAAGATTCAAACACTCTTCTTTAATCACTCAAATCTTTGATCATTTGTTTGATTACTACTTGTTTAAGAAGTGAATCTTGTTCTTCCATCCCTTACTCTCCAAGTGCAAAGAGAAGGACACTATCCTTGTGAAGTGTTGAGTCCACCACCAAAGATCCATTGAAGATCTAATTTTATACATTTGTTGTTGTGTCATAGTTGTGAAGATCCAAGTAGTTGTGTCTATTTGGAAGTTGTGTATGTACTAAGTATAGTTGTGTAGATTGGTCCTAGCTACGATTAGGGCTCGACTTTTAGCTTAGAGTCGGAAATTGGTTAAGCGACGTGTATGTTTTTCTCCACCATAAGGAGCTTGTTGTGTAGTGAACTCTCGAGTAAGGAGTACTCGAGGAGTGGAGTAGGAACGAGGAGTGAGCTTCGTTGCCGAACCACTATAAATCCTTGGGTGTTCGGTTTGATCTTTCTTTACCCTTAACTCTTTACATTCTTTATTCTTTGTGCATACATTTTTGTTAGTATTAGTTTAGTTACACTATCATTGCTCATATTGTGGATAAGAAGATTTCACATATTTCCTCAAGCCTAAGTTTTTGAAAAAGGATTTTTTGAAAACCACCTTTTAACAAGTAAATATAAGAAACTATTCAACCCCTCCTTCTAGTTTCTACAAAACCGATTTTCCTCATTAGCTTCATCATGTAAGGCATTCATGTTACGAGACGATGACGACGATGACGAACCCATATTGGCAACACTCGGTGTGTTACGAGGGTTATAAACCTTAGATCTATTCTCGATAATCTTTAAAGCTTCATCGGTCGTTTTACACAAAAAATTACCACCCGCGGCGGCATTCAAATAATCTCGTTCATGATCATTAAGCCCATTATAGAAAGTATCTATTTGATGTAATTCCGAAAAATCATGGTGTGGACATTCATGTAACATTTCCTTAAATCGTTCCCATGCCATTGAAAAACTTTCATTACTTCGTTGTGTAAACCTTGAAATCTCATTTTTCAAATGTGTTGTTTTAGATGGTGGAAAAAATTGGTTCACAAACTTAGAAACGAGATCACCCCATGTCAAATCGAATTTGGCGGTTCTTTCTCGAGCCAAATTTTAGCGGGTCCATCTAACGAGTATGGAAACAACATCATCTTAATGGCGTCATGTGGAACATCCTTAAACTTGCTTGTTGCGGTGAGACGATTAAAATTCCTTATGTGGTAATGCGGGTTTTCTTTTTCATGACCTCTAAACTTATTTGCTTGCAACATCGACATGAAACCCGTCTTAATCTCGAAATTCTCCGCAAGGATGGCGGGAATCACAATAGCTTCTCCAAAACCCTCGGTGGGTGCTTGAAGCAACTCCATCATAGTACGATTAGCCATGACGACTATTGGTTCTACAACGGGTTCAACAATTGGAGTTTGTTCTTCAATCAAAGGCTCTTGATTTCCTTGACTTTGACGACGTTTACAGCTCGTTTTGCTTGATTACGAGTTAGCATAAACTTGACGAAGAATGGGAGGTGAGCAAAGAAGATTCTTTTTGGTGTTTTTTGGATTTTCAATTTTTTTGTGTTTTTGATTGTTTTTATTTTTTTGGATTTTGTGTATCTTCGTAGACAACAATCTACCAATTCTCTCCTCGAATCAAACACTTGATTAAAGAAGCCTCAAAAGAATGAAAACGATCACGTGGAGTGAACGCCTTCGAATGACTTTAGAACTTTGGTGAAAACCAAATTGTTCAAGAGGGTTTAATCACAAAGAAACCAAGCACATATATATTATACGTAATAATACTTTGGGCGGCAAAACCCTCGATTAGCTTTCAATATCAAAATACTCACAAGCAAGCGGGGAAACGAGGCGGCGCGAAGCACTTAAGAGCCTTTTTCCTTGAGGTATATTTTATAATACCCGCCTTATACCCACCTTATAATTTGTATTTTTCAAAATCGAGCTTCACGAAAGTATTTATCTATTTTTGCCTTTTTCTTTTTGTTTGAGATTCGAATACAATAATTAGGAGATCAAATCCTAATTAAGGTTGTGTTTGCACACTTTTGGAGATATTTTGTATTTGTTGTGATACTTAATACAATATAGTAATAATAATTTCACAAGAAAAACGAAAAAACCGATAATACGTATTAGTAGAGTTCTACTAATACAAATACTATTTATGGTTAATATTAAAAAGAAAATGACAAATTAATCACGACACACCTCCCCGGCAGCGAGGCCAAAATGATTGTGGTAAAATACGACCTCTTAGGAAAAAGGCGTAAAAGCGGTAAGTATTGAACAAATGATTTAGGAAAATCAAGTGTTAATGACCCAAATAAGTTCGTTTCCCAAGGAGGTATATGTATGGGACTAAAATGCAATGATATTTGAGATTAATATTAGAAAGAAGGGGATGAGAAAATAGAATGACGAATACGTGAAAATTACTACGACGACTAAAATTAAAACCGTAAAAAATGCCAAAATAAAAATAAATTCTAAAAATTCCCAAAAAATTACCAAAATTCAAATTAAATAAACTAAGAGTTTACAAATGATCAAAACTTTTTCAAACCTTTTAATTAATTAAATATTAATTTTTAAATGCTAATTAAAGCCCTAAAAATCAAAATAATTATTAAAAAGCCCAAATAAAGATTTTTCACTTTGTAAACCTCTAAAATGACTAAATAAGAACACAAACTATTTTTATAAATTTTTAAACTAATTAAAACTATTTAAAATGATTAAAAACTATTTAAAACTTAAAATAATTCTAGAAATTAGAAAAATGAAGATAAAATTAATCTAAGAGTTGCAAAAAATCCTATTTTAATGTATTTAACCTAAGAAAAATATTAAAAGTGCAAAAAAGTAAAATTTGAAATTTAATAATAAAATAATATTAAAATAATATTAAAATAATATTAAAAATCCAAAAATTATAAAAAATTCTAAAAACTTTCAAACTAGTTTATTTTAACCTAAATAAACAGAAAATGAAAGTGAAATTACCAAAATACCCTTAATGGGCCCCCAAATGGGCTAAAATAGAAAACAGTCCACACTAATGGGCTTTTTGGCCCAAAAATTTCAACTAAGCCCAAATGACCTAAAAAAGCCCTATCTGACTCAAAATTTAATTCTAAACACAAAAGTCTGAAGGCCCAAAAGCTGGTTTTGAGCTTATCACAGCTTAAATGGTCAACAACTTATTCTTATTGGGCCAATAAGCCCATTAAGAAATAAGCCAATGCCATAAGCTCAAATTAGACACACAAACTTATTTTGAGATGCCTAAGAGATATGTGAAAAGAAATTTTGAAAAAGCAAACCCAATAAGCCAGAAATAAGCAAAGTAGAATTTCACTAAAAGACAGAATAGTCGGGTTAGAGTTCTAGGATGATTTAGAAGCTGATTCTTTTTGCAAAAGCTTACAAATAGCTTAACTAAGAATAGTCAATCATAAAATTAACAAAAAGCCAAGTAGAATAAGCTGTAGGAGCAAATAAGCTGGCTGAAAAAGCCAAATAATCTATTTTTCTAGCAAAAGCTTAACCAATTGACTTGTAACTTTCCTGATTTTATATTAAGCTGAGAAAAATGACACCTATTACAAAAGCCAAGTTGTTGCATGTACCAATAAGCAGTTCTAAAAAATAAGCCAAATTGTGCTTATTTGACCATAAGTCAAAGTCCACCAAAATTAACCAAAAGCTTAGGGATTGTTTGTAGGCTTGTTTTAAGAAATTTTTGTGAAGAAATCAAGGTAGAGTCCTTGTGAATCAAGTGGTCAGTTGACCAAATGACAACAAATTTTGGACAAATAAGGCTAATAAGCCAGTTAGCTTATAAGGACTCAAATAAGCAAACCAAATAGCCAAATAGTCTCACAAGCAGCACAAAAACAAGTTCCAAGCAACAAACAAGCAGGGCATACACTAGATAACAAAATGCAAGGCAAAATTGAGGTGGTCACTTTGCTGATGCAATGACCACTTCAGCCAACTTTGATAAGCTCTAGCACCCACAATAAGCCACCAAATTCAACAAACAAATACTGAACATATTGCTTATCACCTAAACTCTTCCCAAACCAGATTTCAGACCTTAGATCCAACAAACAAATAATTTATTGGATCTGATGTGTTTGACCAATTTCAAACCACTTTTATCAGATTTTTCCAAAACTTTGAAAACCTTAACCAAACCACTTGAGCCTTAACCAATGACCAAAACCTGTTGCATATGACTTGTTTAGACTCCCCAAACCCTAAGAACCAAGGGCACAAGGCCACAAGGCCTTATGATCCCAAAATGCCAAACAACCTTGTTTTTGTCCTTTTTCAAACAAACTTTTTATTCAATCAAACAACCTACTGATTTTAAGGTTCAATTACCTCAACTAGATGACAACTAACAGATAACAACTATAAAACACAAAGCACAAACACAAGGACAACAAATCACATGGCAAACTTCATATCAGACATAAACATAAATTTTTTTAGAGGAAACTTAAAAGAGGTTATACCTATCCCCCACAACTTCCTAGAGGGATCAACTATGCTCCTCGGACCACTCTCAACAACTAGAGAGTGACCAAGGTCCTTGAACAAAGAAGATGATATGTGCCTTGGTTGATGGTTCAAAGCAGAACCTCAAGGGCTTGATTTCTTCAACACAAGCAACAAACAACCTATCCAAAGGTTGATAAACCTTCACTAGCTTGTTGCCAACAAGCTTTCAAGGGCTTATAGCTTTTAGATAAGGTTTAGTACAAGATAAATAACCAAAATAGATGACTGATTTCAAGGTTTTTTCAACTTTGAAATCCTTACCAAACATAAACGTGCTTAAACCACAAGATCTAAGCACCTTTATAACATCAAATGGAACTCAGAATTACCCTTAAACAACACCAACTTTCAAAAACATAAAAAAGAATTACATTTTTCTTAAAATACCAACTTTTATAAAATTTAAAAAGGAATTACAATGTTTAAAGAGTAAAACTGGAACAAGGCTCTCTCACAGGTTGAGGAGTCCTTATATAGGCCACAAGGGCTAAGATTACAATGAAAATCCTAGCTACAAAGTCCCTAAAATGCCCCTTGAATCTTCTAGACGAATTTTGTTGATGAGCTGTTTAAATGCATCCAAATCGTTCATTTTAGCTTTGTATCCAAGCAAGGAGTGAGGGCTGTTGATTTGGCCACGTGTCATTCCTTGTAAAGGAAGTTGGATTGTGATTGGTTGACGTGTGAATGGGTGGGGTCATTTGGTGAGTGGAGATTGGGGTTTTGAGTGTGGGATGGGTTTCTGGGCATGTGAATCAAGCATCCGCCTAGGTAATTTTGATTTACCCTTTGTTTTAAGTAGGATAGTAACTCTGTTCATCACGTGAAACAGTAACTCTTTTGATCCGTTTTTTGTGGGATAAAAGTGTTTGGCGCGTGTTTGTTTGGTTTGAACTTTCAGTATTGACAATATGAGCTCTTGTGTGTTGGTAAAGTGTGTAAAAAATGTTTATTTAGCAAAACAAACATTTTCCTTTGTATTTAAACTTTCCAATTTCACACTTTGGCCACCAAATTTTGCAATAATGATTTCAAGGGTTGTTTTTGCCATTTTTGCATAGTTTGAGGACTGATCTTGGACATTCTTAATCTTCAAAGGTCTTCAATGTATCTTTGACTTCATGAGGGACCATTATTGACAATTTAGAATTGATGAGGGACTAAACTTGCCCTTGGACCAGGACTTGTGTGGGTTAACATGACTTATTCACTAAGTATCATGAATTTGAAGTTGATCATGCTTTCTTGGACCAGGACTTGTTCCCTATGTGTTATGAAGATGTAGATGTTTCTATACTTATGCTATTTTTATGAATTATGGATGCTGCAATCGGGGAAGGCATTACTGGTTTCATAAGGTTATTTAGACATGCTTCTTCAGACCAAATAAGCTATTTTTTGCCATTTTTGCATAGTTTGAGGACTGATCTTGGACATTCTTGATCTTCAAAGGTCTTCAATGTATCTTTGACTTCATGAGGGACCATTATTGACAATTTAGAATTGATGAGGGACTAAACTTGCCAATTCTTCAAAGTTGAAGGACCTTTTTGTAATTTTGACAAACTTAAGGGACCAAACTTGTAATTATGAATATACAAGGGTTTTAAGTGTCATTTCTTCATAAATGAAGGATCAATCTTGTACATCTTCAAATCTTCAAGGGTTTTTCTTTGAGAAATCCATAACTAGGGCCCGGTTCTTTGTACGGCTTCATTTCTCGTGTTCGTTTTTCCTTGTTTCTTGTGATCTTTTGTCTTTTTCACGATATCCATACCTAAAACACACAAGTAAACAAATACAAGCATATATATGGTATTTTTATGACATTTTATGCATTTAAAGCCCGAAAAGAACGATGAGATCATGTATAAATACCATCTCATCAGTGACTTACTCAAAGTGCTTAGTCATTATATAAATGACTTAGCTACTGGTCCGATTAAGGTAAAGGGATAGTTTGACTTGTGTTGACTTGGCGTCGTATAACGGGTCAATTTCAAGTGTACAAGTGTTTTAACGTGTATTGTTGCATAAATGGGATAGAATGAATTCATTTGGTTCGTGTCAATGGTTTTGAAACATGAATACTTTGAAAACATTTGAGTCATATTATATTTGGTATATATATATCAATATTGAGTTCGAGTCTTAACGCGCGCCTTATTGTGATAGGTTGCGGTTTTCGTGTTTCCCGGGCATCCATATCGTCGGTGATCGTCTCACTACCATTGTTTCTACTCAGTTGCTGAGTACCGTGATTGACTTACCTCGTGGCTAAGGTGAGTTCATAGCCCCTTTTTACTTTACATGGTTTCTAAACACGTGGTGAGATTTTACATGGTGGAACACAACCATTTAAAAACTGTATGCTATCCAAAACTTGTATGCTATCCAGAACATGTATGATTTTCATATTTTCGATATTATTATTTCTTTTTAGACGTTAGCCTTGAGTTTCATCTCTTCGATCATGAACCGTTAATTGTCTTGGTGCATTGCGCGAAGCGCGAATTTTGTGGGTGGATCCATCGGGATTGACTATCCTCGTCCCAATGATGCGGTTGTTTAACCATGACGCATTACATTTGTTTATACCTGAGTATTTAGGCTGAATACTTACGTAGCTAAGCTTCGGTTCATGAAACTAAACAACAATAATAATCATAACGTTTCGGATAATGGTTACCGTACAAAACCATTTTACCCTATTTCTTGTTTACAAATGAATGCTTGTGTTCCACATCCTTATTACTAAACCTATGAATATCACTCAACTTTATGTTGACGCTTTTACATGTTTAATCTCAGGTATTCTTACTTAGCTTTGCTTGGATGGGAGCCCGAAGGATATTATCGCAGCTTGGAGATTTATGTGATGCTTTTGAAAGATTGGTTTTATATATACTATCAGAAGTTTATTTAACCTTTTGGCAACTTTATGTTATAAATCGAGACGAAATAATATAATTTTCCGCTTTTAAAACTCTGGGACCTATGTTTAAAAACTCTGACCTTTTATGATGAAATGTACCTGCTTTTATTCCGTCAGCTTTGTATGAACTGTAATTCATTATTTCTTGTACTATGACGTGTTACCCCCTCGTCGCCTAGTTGTTCCATGTCAGATTTTGGGGGTCTCACAGATTGGTATCAGAGCGGTGGTTATAGGTGTAACACCCCATTTTGATAATGGAATGTCACGCGTAATTATGGCGTGTCATCAGCATGCAAGGATAAATGTCTAAAACATTACATGACCATGAGGATAACCGGAATCAAACATCGGTTCCCAAACATAAGCCCAAAACATAATAAAGCAAAAGAAATGAATGAAAGACTAAACAAGCATAAGTATATGAAGGCAAAAAGGAAAAGAAGTCTCTAGCAGCTTCCATCCTATGCACGTCCTCCAAATGCTCGAGTCTTTCCTAGGATACCTGCCGTTTTGGGACATGGAAAGGAAAGTAACGGCTGAGCAAAACGCTTAGTGCACGGATATAGACATAGTATAAATGACTAAAACATAATAAAGACTTAATAGCAGCGGAAATGTATAAGTCCTGGAAAACCTGGAACATGTTCATAAACTGGTTTTATAGTTTGAAAAGCCTTATGTTTATCTTATGAAAACTATTTAACATATTTTATCATTAGCCAATATAGGTCATGAAAATCCACCGTGCATGAATACTTGGAGGGGTGACCTCATCATGCAAATTAGAGGGGCTGCCTCTAATTTAATATACTGGTCTGGGTAGGAGGGATCAGCTCCTTGTGAAGGATGCAAGGCACACACCACATTCACCATGAAATCCTGACTGAAACATGTAACTAGGATGCACCCATACGCCCCACATGATAAGTATAATAATATGGCCAAAAGCTGAAGGGACGCCACGAGCAATCACTCCGTCGTGGGGAAGTCATAACACCAGTGCCTCTAGTGTTATGGTTATGGTACCTCCATAACTAGGTAAAACTTGTCATGCATGTATATGGCTATAGGTATTCTAAATTAAACATAAGCAAATCAAACATATAAACTTATACTACGGGAAAACAGTTGGCTGCATACGGGGAATCCTAATAAGGAAAGAATGTCCATACTGAAAGGACGGGAATCCGTACCTTATGTCCAGTGAACGAAGAAGACGAACGGAAGAGAGTCCTACTTCGGTATCACTAATGCTACTTAAATACATACGTGTATAAGTATCTGATTACTAAATACGTAACTAGTTTTATGTCATGTCTTAGCTTATTTTATAGTTCATGTCATGTTTTACTGTTTTAAGCCTTATACTATGTTTATCTTATACTCTGTCTATTCTGATTAAGTATTACTTGTACTTCATGTATTATTATACTTACTGTGTAATAAAAAGTAGCTTTTTTAAAAATAGCAGGTTTCCTAAAATAGAAAGTTTCTAAAAATAGAAAGTTACCAAAAATAGAAAGTTTCCAAAAATAGAAAGTTTCCAGAAATAGAAAGTTTCCAAAAATAGATTAGCTGCCTTAATTAAATAAGTTTCTAAAAATAGAAAGTTTCCATAAATAGATTAGCTGCCTTAATTAAATAAGTTTCTAAAAATAGAAAGTTTCCATAATAGATATAAGCTGGTTAAATAAGTTAATTATATAAGCTTAAGTGTTTTCTGATTATTTTCTAAGTCATATTGATATAAGGTATAGTTTATTAATCATTACATGTAAATTAATTAAACTATAGATTAAAAGTATTTAATTAAATATATCATGTTTTTAACTAAATAAGTTAAAATACTTAGGTTAAAACATGTATTATTAATTACTGATAATATAACCTAAGTCATGTTGATTAATTCATTATAGTCATGGTTTTTAATAATTAATTATTTATAAAGTCTAATTAAAAATAAATACTTAGGTTAAAATTCATGATCTAATAATTAAATTATAACCTAAGTCATGTTTATTAAATTAATTATGTCATGCTTTATTAATTTAATTGTTAACATATGATTATTAAAATCATAACCTTAACATGAACAATGAACCGGATCGTGACTAGAACCATGAACCGGACCCGTAATCAACACCATACCCCGAACCAAGTCGGGGTTCCCTTGTTTTGGCTGCTGCCGTGGGACCACCATCACCATACCGAGACCTTGTGGTCTCGGTGGTGTGGATTAAATCAAGCCGAGACCCCTATGGGGCTCGGTTCTTGCGTCGGCCACAACAACCAACCCTAAAACATCAAAACATTTACCCCTTGATTTAGTTAACATGATAATCATATTAAAACAAAACCCTTATAAGTTCATGTGTAAAAATAAAATAAAAGATTAAAAGAAAATGGTTTTAAGGTTTACCGAATGCGTGAATCAAGGAGGACGAACACACTAATGCTCTTTGTAAATAATCAACACCAAAATCAACCCAATCACCCTTGTGGTGATGATCCAAACCTGCGGCCAAAGAGAAAAGGGGAGAGAAAAGGAGGCTAGGGTTTTTACTTTTTTTTAGGTTTAGAAATAAAATGAATGTTTTTCCTTTTTCTCCTTGTTAAATAAAATAATGGGCTTGGCCCTTTTCTTCTTTGTTCTAGCCGTGTGGTATGGGGCCCACATGGGGTAACCCGAACAATTTCCGTGTCTAAAATATAGTGTGTTCTCGTGTTCGTATTTTATGTGATTTAAATAATTATCGTTCGTGTCTTATTATATTTATTCGTATTCGTAATATATATATATATATATATGTACGTAATATTAAGCTCGTGATTAATTTACGTTCATGATTTTATGTTCGTATGTTCGTGATTGTAATTATTATTGGAATAAATATCGTGTCTTAATATGTAATAAATACTTATCGTGTTATAACACGTACGTAATACTAGAAATTCTAAGTCATGAAACGTATTCGTGCTATAAAAGGAAAGTTCTAATGATGTAAGTACGATCTTAAGGGTATTATGCATGGTAAAAGCATGCGGGTTTTACAACTCTTTCCCCCTAAAAAGAATAATTCGTCCCCGAATTATAGATAACGTACTGAAAGAGAAACATACCCTAATCAAACTAAGAGGGTATGTAAGATAAATGAACGTGCAGGTGACCTGGCAGAAGGAACGCGGAACGTGACATGTCTTGAAAGGACATGGAACGTGACGTGACTGAAAGGACATATCTAATTGATAAGAGAAAAACAGATAAGAAGTTCAGATGAACTTGTCCGTTTCCAAGTGGCTTCCCTCTTGGAACGGTTCCTTCACAAGATCTTGACACTAATGATAAATCTTGGTCCTCCTGACCTTGACTCGGAATACGAAGAAATTCGTGGTTATGAACGGAAGGTAAATCCCCTAAATCCGATCGAGGGAATAAGAATTACGTGTATGGCAACTGAAATGTTATCGTGCAAAACACTCTCACTTAACTGATAATTAGCAACAATGCGCGAGACATAAAGAAACGTAGGACGTGAAAATTTTTAAACGTAATACGTGAAATTTTTTGAACGTGATACGTGGAGATATGATGAGTGTAATATGAGTAAACATATCGTGATCCATGATACGTGTAAGATATCTTGATCATGATATGAGGAACGTGGAATGAACATGACATGTGAAACATATCGTGAACATAGAATATAATGGCGGTAACGCCAAACGCTACAAGGTGAGACATAGAATATGACGAGAAACATCTATCTAAGGATAGGGAGTTATACTAAACTTGGGTTTGGTCTCTCAAGTTCTTGCAAAACTTCCCAGAACGAAAATGAACGTAAAATCGTAAGCCAAGATACGATCATGAACATGAATAGTGTCATGAACGCGAGCGCGAAAGTAAGTCGTGGAATTAGAATGAAGACGTGAAGTAAATAAGGAGCACAATTGCAAATCTTTGTCTGACCCGATAACTGTGGGTTTGCCAAGTGATCGGATGAGCCTTGGATGGAACATGTCCGATCAATCTGTTGGTTCTGAAATCCTTGCGGATGTAAGGATTCTACAGACTTGATCAAACTGTTTACAATAAACCAGATAGCATCATGCTTCTTCTAAGTTTGCGTTAATCTGGTAACCAAAATCCGTGGAGATCTTGTCCCATTTCAATTCACAATTTCAGATGATGAAAACATCCCAGTCTGTTGGTTTCCTATCTTAACCTGTTGGTATGTCAGGTACCTAGATATGAACGTCATTGTATCTTGCTTCGTAGAACTTGATGCATAGGAGTTTGCGAAACTCTGAGTCTCTGAATCTAGACTTCTCCTAGCGTAGGATTTTCTAGAACACCTAATGTAGTATAGGGTTCTCTCCTTTACGCATAAGCAGAGTCATGGTAAGATTAACCGTAGAAACCAATGTGATTCAGCGTGTCACTGTAATCAAACAAAAATTGATATTGAAAAAAAATTTCCAGGTAAAATTTCTCTTGTCATCGAATTTGCAACATAGAGCAGATATGGTCTCCTGTTCTTCTCTAGACTTAGAAGAAATCAGGTTATCCTTAATGAAAACGCTGATGAATTTGCTTATGAGTTCATGGAAACTCAATTTATTAAGTCCATAATGCTGTTGGAGCATTGATGAGACTAATTCAAAATCATAAATCTAGTATGACCGAGCCGTGCACAAATAGCAGTCATGGACATGTCCTGCTCTTTCACCCGTCACTATTGGCAGCATGATCATGAATCCGATCTGGTCAATACGTGGAGGAGAGTAACGGTTGTAAATGGTGATTTGTTTAAAATCGACGGTAGTCGACACATAATCTTATGTTACCGTCCTTCTGCTTGAAGGTTCTTCTGGAGTGTAAGGGACAATTTTGGAATAATCCGTTGGTTATGCGTAAAAGGACTTCAGTAGTCGTGTCTTACTGACAGCTAGAAAATTTTAGAAATCATGGCTAACAAAGCACGTGCTTAGAAAGCATAGATAATTTGTACAGATTTTCCTGATGGAAAATCAAGCTGAATGTATTCAGGAGCCTGAACATTACTGCACATAATTATGAATCGTAGCATGGTGTGTTGTTCATAGTCTATAATTAGGATAAAATTCAACTCGTGTCTGTCCGAGGAAATGCGTTAGCATCTTGGATCTCATCATTAAGCTGAAGGAAAACCTTCGTATACGTGGGAATACAAAAGGCGTCCTTCATGGTCATGAATCTATGAGCTATGGTTACAAGAATGAAAGTGTCATCGGGAAATGTGATAGTTCCCACTGATGCACCGGTAATGGTACTGAAATTCTTGTCGCCTGATTAATACCTGGCACAACAAAATGGATATACCCTTGGAGGGTACCCTGAATTTCTTAGAAATGTTCCATAATTAGACGTGAGTCATGTGTCTTGACTCGTGTCTTGGAAATATAAGCATGACATATGTCTTGACTGGTGTCTTGACATGTGTCTTCAGAAAGTATACGTGAGACATGTGTCTTGACTGATGTCATGACATGTGTCCCGAGACGTGAAACAATAGAACTACAATATTAGGTTACTATGCCAGAATTGACAGATCGGTTGGACTACTGATCATTTGTATGTCTGATCACGTTCGCGGCCGGAGTTTCGGTTGCGATTTTTAGCATAGTTATTGTCATAGTAGTGGTTACTATCATCCTGTCTGTCAGTTCCATGACGGTCATTCTCATGACTGTGATTCATGTAACTATTCAGCTGAGTGGCCGGCTGGTACCGATTTGCACTCATATGACTGAAACGACAACTGAATGACGTGTGACAAGTAACTAAGAATTTGGGAATGATTGATGAAAATCGTCTGATGGTGAAGCATCTTCTCATCTAATTGCTTTACTCTGACGCCTTTGTCTTTGTCTGATAGGATCTCCAAGTTGTGAAAAACATCCGCATCTCTTAGCGTCTCCAAACATCAACAACATCAACCTTTAGTAACATTTCCAAGTTATGAGCGGCATCGGCAATCTTGTAGAATATCAGCAAGTGAACATACGCCTGAGATGATTTAGAGTCGACTAGCGAATACTCATGAAGTATTGCAAGTGAAATACACATGGATTAAGGTATGTGAAATACACATGGAATACGGTACATGGAGTACACACGGAATGCACTTGAAATGATCGGTATGGGGTCGATCATTTGTCATGATTTAAGGAAGGTGTATCGATTAGACGGTTAGGAAAAACCATCATGATAACCTGGCAGTATTAGCATAGACATCATTTTGGTTGTATTGAGAAACGTTAAAGTGTGGTTACACAAAATTCAACGATGATTTGCCTGACAGCATGATCAATGAAAACCAACCATGACTATCATGAAAGCAAGATTCAATGAAATCCACCAGTGTCTTAAATGAAAGCATGAATAACAAAAGAGGCGTAAGACGTAATCAACATGAAGACGGCATTATCATGAAGATATATGAAACAATCTATCATGAAGGAGTGTATAACATAATCAACATGAAACTGAAGTTAACCATGACAGTATGAAAACATACTTGACATAAAAACATAGTAACTTATGAGGGGACATGAAAAACATTTATGCCAATAAATCATGAGAAAAATTTTGTGCATGAAAAACAGTGCATGAATGCGTAATGTAGTTTATAAAAACCTTTATATGTGCGAGGGGACGCCTATGGGTTGGTCCTAAAACAAAATACATGGCGAGGGGACGCCTATGGGTCGGTCCCAAAGTTAAAAGTTTCGATAAAAGCACATGCGACTAAATAGGGCCAGTCCTGTACCAACCATTACTTAGTCATAATTCCTGCAACAATGATACATGAAACATAAATAAATGAAACTCATTTGTCAAAACTTATCAGAAAAAAAAAATTTATGTGACTAATTATGAACTACTGGGGTTCAGTCCATATAGCCACAGTTCTCGAGGAACATTATGCATGAAACAATGACACGGAACTAAATATGAATGACGGTTGTCCATCCATATTAGTAAAACAATATCGATGAAAACATCAAGGTTAAAACCTCAAGGTGCTGAAAACATCATGGTTAAAACAACAATGCGCTGAAAACATCAATACGTAGAATAACGAACGTTGGCTTAGGAAGCTCCTGGTGACTACCCACTAGTCACAGGTCAAGTTTTAGAGGCTACAGGTCGAAGCCTTGGCTCTGATACCATAATTGTAACACCCCATTTTGATAATGGAATGTCACGCGTAATTATGGCGTGTCATCAAAGCATACAAGGATAAATGTCTAAAACATTACATGACTATAGGGATAACCGGAATCAAACATCGGTTCCCAAACATAAGCCCAAAACATAATAAAGCAAAAGAAATGAATGAAAGACTAAACAAGCATAAGTATATGAAGGCAAAAAGGAAAAGAAGTCTCTAACAGCTTCCATCCTATGCACGTCCTCCAAATGCTCGAGTCTTTCCTAGGGTATCTGCCGTTTTGGGACATGGAAAGGAAAGTAACGGCTGAGCAAAACGCTTAGTGCACGGATATAGACATAGTATAAATGACTAAAACATAATAAAGACTTGATAGCAACGGAAATGTATAAGTCCTGGAAAACCTGGAACATGTTCATAAACTGATTTTATAGTTTGAAAAGCCTTATGTTTATCTTATGAATACTGTTTAACATATTTTATCATTAGCCAATATAGGTCATGAAAATCCACCGTGCATGAATACTTGGAGGGGTGACCTCATCATGCAAATTAGAGGGGCTGCCTCTAATTTAATATACTAGTTTGGGTAGGAGGGATCAGCTCCATGTGAAGGATGCAAGGCACACACCACATTCACCATGAAATCCTGACTGAAACATGTAACTAGGATGCACCCATACAGCCCACATGATAAATATAATAATATGGCCAAAAGCTGAAGGGACGCCACGAGTAATCACTCCGTCGTGGGGAAGTCATAACACCAGTGCCTCTAGTGTTATGGTTATGGTACCTCCATAACTAGGTGAAACTGGTCATGCATGTATATGGCTATAGGTATTCTAAATTAAACATAAGCAAATCAAACATATAAACTTATACTACGGGAAAACAGTTGGCTGCATACGGGGAATCCTAATAAGGAAAGAATGTCCATACTTAAAGGACGGGAATCCGTACCTTATGTCTAGTGAACGAAGAAGACGAACGGAAGAGAGTCCTACTTCGGTATCACTAATGCTACATAAATACATACGTGTATAAGTAACGTAATTGGTTTTATGTCATGTCTTAGCTTATTTTATAGTTCATGTCATGTTTTACTGTTTTAATCTTTATACTATGTTTATCTTATACTCTGTCTATTCTGATTAAGTATTACTTGTACTTCATGTATTATTATACTTACTGTGTAATAATAAGTAACTTTATAAAAATAGCAGGTTTCCTAAAATAGAAAGTTTCTAAAAATAGAAAGTTACCAAAAATAGAAAGTTTCCAAAAATAGAAAGTTTCCAAAAATATAAAGTTTCCAAAAATAGATTAGCTGCCTTAATTAAATAAGTTTCTAAAAATAGAAAGTTTCCATAAATAGATTAGCTGCCTTAATTAAATAAGTTTCTAAAAATAGAAAGTTTCCATAATTAGATATAAGCTGGTTAAATAAGATAATTATATAAGCTTAAGTGTTTTCTGATTATTTTCTAAGTCATATTGATATAAGGTATAGTTTATTAATCATTACATGTAAATTAATTAAACTATAGGTTAAAAGTATTTAATTAAATATATCATGTTTTTAACTAAATAAGTTAAAATACTTAGGTTAAAACATGTATTATTAATTACTAATAATATAACCTAATTCATGTTGATTAATTAATTATAGTCATGGTTTTTAATAATTAATTATTTATAAAGTCTAATTAAAAATAAATACTTAGGTTAAAATTCATGATCTAATAATTAAATTATAACCTAAGTCATGTTTATTAAATTAAATATGTCATGCTTTATTAATTTAATTGTTAACATATGATTACTAAAATCATAACCTTAACATGAACAATGAACCGGATCGTGATTAGAACCATGAACCGGACCCGTAATCAACACCATACCCCGAACCAAGTCGGGGTTCCCTTGTTTTGGCTGCTGCCGTGGGACCACCATCACCATACCGAGACCTTGTGGTCTCGGTGGTGTGGATTAAATCAAGCCGAGACCCCTATGGGGCTCGGTTCTTGCGTCAGCCACAACAACCAACCCTAAAACATCAAAACATTTACCCCTTGATTTAATTAACATGATAATCATATTAAAACAAAACCCTTATAAGTTCATGTGTAAAAATAAAATAAAAGATTAAAAGAAAATGGTTTTAAGGTTTACCGAATGCGTGAATCAAGGAGGACGAACACACTAATGCTCTTTGTAAATAATCAACACCAAAATCAACCCAATCACCCTTGTGGTGATGATCCAAACCGGCGGCCAAAGAGAAAAGGGGAGAGAAAAGGAGGCTAGGGTTTTTACTTTTTTTTAGGTTTAGAAATAAAATGAATGTTTTTCCTTTTTCTCCTTGTTAAATAAAATAATGGGCTTGGCCCTTTTCTTCTTTGTTCTAGCCGTGTGGTATGGGGCCCACATGGGGTAACCCGAACAATTTCCGTGTCTAAAATATAGTGTGTTCTCGTGTTCGTATTTTATGTGATTTAAATAATTATCGTTCGTGTCTTATTATATTTATTCGTATTCGTAATAAATATATATATATATGTACGTAATATTAAGCTCGTGATTAATTTACGTTCATGATTTTATGTTCGTATGTTCGTGATTCTAAATATTATTGGAATAAATATCGTGTCTTAATATGTAATAAATACTTATCGTGTTATAACACGTACGTAATACTAGACATTCTAAGTCATGAAACGTATTCGTGCTATAAAAGGAAAGTTCTAATGATGTACGTACGATCTTAAGGGTATTATGCGTGGTAAAAGCACGCGGGTTTTACAATAGGGAACTGAGTCGTTTTCAAAACTTAGTCTATAACCGAAAGTTCAAAAAAATTTCAGGTTTTAAGTGTCAAACACAGAATCTACCAAAGTTGTTCGATATCTGCGTGGGTAACTCTCTAATCCTTACTATTTACTTTTAATTATCATTGTAGTATTTCACCTCCTGATTACATGTTGAAATATTACATCACCTTAATGACGATAATTACTACGTCTTTTCAAAGCCTAGTGCTTCATGAATTATCATTGAATGTTACTATGATTACATCTGCCTATACTATATTTCTTGAATTCTTGTTCTTGTGAATTGATCTTATTGCAATGATTTTATATCGTTATGACGTTACATACTTGTATTCAAAGCGCGTATGCTGCCGACTTTTCATGCTAATTTTTCTGAGTACTACTGCTATCTTGTTTATGCGTGATACGACTGACCTCATATATTCGTTCGTTTTGAACCGTCTGTTTTTCTCGACTCACTGTTACATGTTGTGCACACTCTCGTGATACCATTGCTCGGGATTGAAGAACTGTTACTTTCAATGAAACTCCTGATTTTCATTCTTACTACCGTGCATGTTGCTTTCATTGTTTATTTCCTTTAAAATATCTATTTAGATACGCAAATTTTCTTTTTGACCATTCGTAATTGAATGTCTAGTCTATAGACCATTGTGTAGCTCAATGTGTCTCCGGAAAAGACTAAAGGACACCATGTGAGTCACACATCTCGAAGCATTCGTTAAATCAGTACCTGAGTAATATTGTGGGTTTTCATAATCTTGATTTACCTTTACGCCACCGTTTTACACGACATTTATACATGGATTACATCTTATTTCATTGACCATTCTATGTTTCGATTTCGAATTACAACATCCGTTGTACCTTGAACACATGATCGTCATTTATTATGTGACGATTGTTTGGAATACGATCCTACTTGTATCCTCCCTTTTTCGTTAAACCTCCTCACCTCAGGAGTGTGACTTGTTAATATTTTGTTTCTTTCTCGGTATGTCTTGTGATTTTGGAAAATCACGCCACCAAGAGACCTTCCGGCATTGCATCTTGATACCTAAGACGCGGATGTCATGCGCCATTTTTGATTTCTTAAGTTTATCGTTGGCATTCTTGAACCATTTCTATACTATGTTTTCTTTACATGATTAATTTTACAGTTTATTCTCTTTCGTCTTTATGGAATCCACATGTCATGTGTGTACATAAATTCTGAGTAATTATTAAGTTCGATTAAATTTCAAGCTGTGTTAAAAAATATACTTCGTACAGAAACTTTACAGGAAATTTAACAATATCGAGAAAATATTTTTATAAACATTAGACATAAAAATATATATATTTCTACTTGTTGAGACGTCCGTTTAGGACATAAAATTTGACCAGTAAATCTTAAAAATGAGCAAGTTACTCATTTGAAATTGTAAAATTTAAGAACTTATTTCTGCATAGTTCTAAAACATCATTTTGTTGACAGATTTAATGTAAGGGCATTTCCGTCCATTTTT
The DNA here is from genome assembly GCA_025667525.1 of Glebionis coronaria. Taxonomy (NCBI): domain Eukaryota; kingdom Viridiplantae; phylum Streptophyta; class Magnoliopsida; order Asterales; family Asteraceae; genus Glebionis; species Glebionis coronaria. Next base: position 382,746,016 of record CM046882.1, on the reverse strand, counting down.
AATCTATTTCAAGTCTCGAGTAAACATGGAAAGTTATTCAAAACATTGTTTTACACTGAATTGCATAGGGCTTCGAGTATTAAAAATATTATTTAGCGAGTCAATTGGTCTAGTCAAACCTAAAAGTCAAAGTTAACTAAACAGGTCAAAACTGATAGAAGTTAAAAACATGGATTGAAGCGTTTTTGAGTTCGTTTGAGCTCGTAAAACTTTAACTAATGATATTTTGCAAACTAAAAACAATGATTGCGTTTGAACAAGTATAAAATAGTAACTTTGAGTTCGGTCATACATATGCATAGATTTTGAACTTTTGAAACTCGGTAACTTCCTAATATAGAAACTTTTCTGAGTGATTGTACTATTTGTTAACTGATACCCTACTTCCTTAAAAGTATATTTTTGTCAAATAAATTATGATGTGCACATACAGATTCCTTATTCCTTTCTTTTATTTATGACTTATTTGTCATTCCATTGTCTTTCTTTGCTTCTATCGTACCACTAGTTTGGACCGAGAATTGAAGATCTTGCTTTCGTATCGTTCATTACCATCTTGACACGTGTCTCCTGACGATTCCTGCTAAATCTCTTAAAACCTTATCACCTTGTAACCATTTCGTTGACTGTCTTGAAATACTCCTTATTTCCCTCTTGTAAACCACTCGCTACTTTATAAACTATTGTCATGTTACCATATAAACTCAAACTGGTCTTGTTTGCGAATCATTTTACAAAAGGTTTCATTTGGGCTTTCTTAAATAATTGAATGCTATCTTATAAAATTAATTTATATTAATTTTACAATGTATTCTCACAAATTGTTCTACCTTGGGTCATATAAAGAATCTTGTAACATTACAATTGTTGAATTAAATATCTAGCCAGTAACTTATTGGCGATTAGTTTCATAAACTATTTTGATTTCTGTTTTTACAAATGGCATTATATACATATTTTAAATAATATGACCTGTAATACTGGTTTGACGAAGATGAGCATCACATTGCTAGTTCTAAATTATGCATGGCCTGATCACCTATGCTTAATTTAGAAGGAGCCATGTAAGGCCGAATAGTAGTCACCTTAAATATTTAACCAACAATCAACTTTTTAACTATGTTCCTTCAAAAGTTTGATAAAATAAAGTTTTGAAAACTTTTACACCTTATGCGAGTATCAACAGTTCGCGACATACACATATGAACCCTTATCTTTTCTTGAACAAAGTACATCCCTCAAACACATATTTCCATACTCGACGATCATTGCCTTACTTGTTACATCATCATCCTCATGATACGATTTTCGTTACCATTTGCCTAAATTCTTACCATTGATACCAGACTTGAAAGTTTCAACGTTATTATGCCTCTTCATCGGTCAACCTTCTCTATCTCTATTGGTAGACCTTCGAAACGTCTCTGGACGCGGGCAATGATTTATGGCTGGAAGTGACCAATGATTTCGTGTATCCGTCATTTTGTGTGTTAGACTTCATCGTCTTGAAATTCGTTCGTGTGAACCATGTGTTGATTTCGCCTTTCATTGCTAATGTTGTTCATTTTTATTGGAATACTGTCAAGTAACTTCTTAATAATTTTCTTTGATTCGAAAATTCGCTGTGTGGCTTTTCTCTTTCGATCGTATGTCGACCACCGAGAAATTAATAAGCCGCTATTGGTGTCACCAACTGCACTCAAGAAGTGATGACTTACGGTAATCTTTGTTTCTTATTATTTTTATCATTGACGCGACTATTCTATCACGTTTGTTAAGAATTGATACGAATTTCGTTTTATTCCCTCGTGCTATTGCTTGTATACTAATTGTTGATCGTTATTCGTTTCATAGTCGTTTGCTATTCTGTCACTTTCTGAAAACCAGAAAATGTACGTGTTTATCGTTTGATATCATAAACACTTTCTTGAATTTCTAAAAATTATTATTAATTTTTAAGAACGTTTTATACATTTAATCAAATGTTTAAATTACCAAAATAACTGTTTCAAGTTAAATACCATATATATATATATATATATATATATATATATATATATCTTCTCTGGGAAATTTACCTAGTGTTTCAAGGGATATCAAGCTGTATCTTTTAAAGTAGTTGATTATATCGTACTTTACTGTCAATATATAGAAATTATTAAATTAATTTATAATTTCTAACAATGATTCTAAATAGCTTGGAAAATCTGATTTTATCTAATGATAACGATAAACCTGAGCTTCTAACAGAAATTTCATGCAGTCATTCAAAAGTTCTTAAGCCGACCAGGATCGCTATTTTGAACTGTTGTACTTTTATTTTGAAAATCCTGATCAAGGAAAAGATATAGCAACATCATGCTCACTAAATACCATTAGTTTGATTTTAAATCACTGCACCTTGTTAAATTTTTTTTTTAATCAAGAAAATATTTAAAACTGAGTTTTAAAGTGTAGAATATTGATAACCTATGAATCTATGAAGGGGTTTGTTGATTTCTAGAGAGAGAAAGTTAGAGAGAGAAAGTGAGAGAAACTATGTGTATTTTATTAAATGGAACTAGAACAAATGACAACAACCAACCCCTTTCCATGGTGGAAAGGGGTATTTATACTTCCAAGCTACATGGGCTTGGGCCGGTCCATGACAAGCCCATGGACCGGTTCTTACTTAACTTAATAAGCAACTAATAACTATTTGTTAACTACGAGCTATTACAACATAAATAATATTGTGGAGTGACCGATACTTCTAATATACGTAAAACGTATTTCTAACAATCTCCCCCTAAGGGAGGTCACTCCACGTTACAAAGTTCTAAACCTAGCATACTATACTAAGTCTTCGTTCTTTAGCTCGTAGTCTTTTCTTCTTTTCTTTCTTTTGTTGTGAATATGTTGGTTTGATCTTTTTGGCTTTGGCTTGAGAGCATTGTTCTTTGGCCTTTCACGTGCGATCTTTGCCTCTCTTGTGAATTTGCCTTCTCGTGACTCCATGTTCCACACACTTATGTCTTTTTGTTGAATTCTCGAAAGTTTCAGAGTTTGGTACAGCGGAAGACTTTATCTTGTACTTTCTTGAATTTTTGCTAAACTTTGATGCAGAAAAACATAAGCATGTGGGAACGACTTCTACAGGTACACCGCAACACCACCGTCTTCACTGGTACACAGCAACGCCACCGTCTTCAACAGGTACACAGCAACGCCACCGTCTTTAACAGGTACACAGCAACGACACGAATAAAATGGCTTTGAACATTTTATTCTATATCGGTAGCATTTTACCTCCGGTCGGTGAAGACCGTTGGACGATATTAGATATCGTACCCGTGACGGATAGTTTCAATTAAGTAACTTCCTGACAGGATTTCGCGGGTAAACCCGTTCTCTTTATTCGACCGTCCAAAGCTGACTGCGAACATAAAGAGTGAATCACTTGGATAAATTATCCTTGTGATTTGAAGCCGTCAATTCATGAAACCTGGAACAAGTGAATTTCAATTAAGATTTTCACCATCGTTGCTTTCCAGTTGTCACGAGCTCAATTCATAAAGAATCTTGCACGTCACCTACCAAGTGCTGTTTGATGTTAACACTAGAAGGATTTCCACTCGTCACTGTGGTCAATAAAGAGTCACTCTGAGTGTTCTGGCAAGATCATATGATAATGCGAAGAGGCCTGGAACGAGTTTAAGTTCAATTAAGAATTAAACCACTGTTACCTTCCAGTTTTTCACAAGATTGGTTCTAAAAGAACCGCACGTGTAACCTACCATGAGCTTGTTTGATGTTGGCTCAAGCAGGATTTCCATCTTCATTGTAATACTTGCGTATTACTCGGATGTTCTGGCAATATTACAGGAATACTGCGTAGGACTCATGAAAATCTCTTACTTTTCATAGTGTGTGAGAAAGCAAGGAATAAATGGAAAGTGTCCTAATGAGACTTTTGATGATCTCTTGGCTCTAGACTCGATTGTGCGTTTTGATTTAGTGAGCGATGGCTGGAGAGGAGTGCCACCTTTTCAATACCAGTCTATTCGGAGTGAATAAACCAATAGATAACGTGTTGATCTCCGTGTGATTAAAAGAAATACCTTTTGAGAGATATTTGAGTTAGCTGGGAGGGGTTGTGCATTGCATCACTGGGTCCATGATGTCTTTCTTCAATACCGAGAATCATTAGCAAAAATGACCTCAATAGCATATGTATTGACCCGGTTTCTGCCTAAAGTTGTAAGGAGGGCTTCTTTCTTTACACCCTTTATCTTTACAATTCTTTTTCATTCTTCAACCCCTTCAATGCTTACCAATACGTCATCACTAGCACCTTGTTGTGATTGTTCCAGTGCTAGCTTAAGTACTTGGTCGGCATTCAGCTACGTTCACATTCTTTCTCCATCTTTCCTAGGACTTCTAATTCTATCTAGGGAATTGTCCTTGGGAAGATTCCATCGGCTCTGATGAATCATTGGACTAAACCTATTCCTACCACCCTTTTGTCACCATATTCGTCGTGAATTAAGCGTGTTTTGGGAATGAATTGCCACCATGAAAAATCATTGAAAATCACCTAAAGTACTTGTGATATTGAAATCAAAAGTTTTGTACCTTAGGTGTTTTGTTCATCAAAAACGCTCCCCCTTAACACGTGCTTTACACATATTAAGTTGGATAATCGTTAAGTCTTTTTCATCTTTTAGCCAAGTATCACTTACGTCTCCTTAATCCCATTTTCTCCCCTTATCCAAAATGTTAACCATTAATATTTGGGATATTGAATGGATTAACCGGTCTTTGGGTAAAAATGAAATCGATGTTTGGCCATAGAACAAGTTATTGCTCCCCCTTAAGTTAATAAGGGATAGTTGTAGTGCTTTAGTATGATATATTTTGAAAGATTTAGAATCTCGTGAGAAATTCTTGAAAAATTATCATACCTTAACACTACATCAAGCCATTCAAGCACAATATTCACAAATATACATATTCACAATTGAAAACCAATATGAAGTGGACCTGAAATGTACGACCCATTAGATGGATCGTTGCTGTAGCTTGTGGTGCACTAAATATGGTCTTCCACCAACGAACCTTTCCAAGCTCCTCATCAATCTACGTTCACGGAGCTTTTGATCAATCTTCTTGATCACGTACTTTGCCATCTGCCGGTAACCCGGATGCCAATCCTCTGTCATCTCTGGCAAAGTCCCACCCGAGTTCAGATGCTCCAACTTTCCTCTGACTTGTAGAAGAGTCCCATCACTGTACTTATGGAGCTCACCCACCCTCATAAACTTCATCAAACCTCGACTGTTCAAGTAGAAAATGCCGTAATTCGGGACAGAATTACCGGTATAGGGACATCTTTCTACATGTTGAGGTAGCACTTGATTCACTGGACGGGTTAGGTTAAGCTTCCTTTAATAGCTTTCGACTCCCAACTGAAGATCTTCAACTCGTGTCTTGATGACAACACTTCGTGTGAACATACGAAGTGCTGTATTCAAAGCAATGAGGTCTTCACGAGGAATATGTGTGAGTTGATCTCTGGTCATCAGAAGCAGCATATCTTCGATATCCTCAAGGCGAATGATGGAAAAATCTCCCTGCTGGATTTTGTATTCCCTTTCATCCTCCCTTTTCAAACGTATCTCCGTCACATGATAATAGCCATTCTTGGCTTCAGTTTTCATCCCTAAGATGCTGGATATGCGGATGTCGGATCTAACGTTGCTTCCAGAATTGACTAGGCAGCAACCCCTGTACGCCCTTCAGACTCGTTCGTCCCAATGAGATGCACCTATGACAGCATACATATCATAATTACGATTTATCTTTGGGACCCAGAGTCGGTTTACCTTTTCCTCGATAAAGGGTATTGTCCCCCAGTTGGCAGCTTTCAGCAAGGTCAGGGAGGTTGCGTACTTTGATGACCCCTTCAGAAGATACACAAGATCATTGGTGACGAAGAAGTCAAGAGCAATCTGATTATCTTGAGAGGGATCCATTGGAGGTGGAGCTCTTTCTGATTCATGAAGTCCTGGCCGTTGAACGGTATTCAGAGCCTTCAGGATCTCATCGGCATAATACTCGAACTCCATTCGGGTTAACCGGGTTTTGGCACGAAGTCTCTTATCCTTCAGCGCTTTCTTCACCAAGGATGGAGTAACCGAAGTCTTATACTCATGAGCAAGAAATGCACATAAGTCAATCGGACTGCGGATACGGAGATACAACACATCTTTGTTAGCGTCTGTGATCGGATCATATTGTGCTGCTGCCGTGATCCAAGCCTGTGGTGGTGCAGTCTCGTCTATCTCCAACGTGTCTGCCCAGTCTCGTGTGCTTGGTTCAGGAACCGTAGATTGTTGTGCTTGTTGTAGAGGAGTAGAAGTGCGAACATCTGCTGGTTCTGATTCAGGCATTTCGGCAGTGTCGTGAACTGGTGAGTGTTGTGCAGCTTCGGGTTCCGTTACTGATTCTGCAATCACAGGAGCAACAACAACAGAACTAATGGGGTTAGTGGTAATAGGTAAAGATACAGCGATAGAGGTACCGGGAACCGATGACGCTGTAGTGGCATTCACATCGTGGCGCCACTTAGATCGTCTTGATTCCGTTGATGTTGATTTGTCCTTCTGCGCTGCATCTTTCTTGGACTTGGTTCCAGACTTAGCAGGTTTTTTGGAGCTGGTAACCTTGTCTCCCTCTTTAGGCTGTTCACCCCCATCATCATCCTCATTGTTATCCCCGTTACTCCCCCTAGCACTCTCCTCATTACCATCACCACCATCATCGCCATCATCATCATCGTCATCATCATCCTTATCCTTATCCTCATCATCACCATCATCGTCATCCTTTTCCTCTTCTTCTCCTTCTTCTTCCTCTTCCTCTTCCTCTTCACCAGTACCCTCTTCCTGCTCACTTTCTTCCCTTTCTTCCTCAGGTAGAATGTGATAAGGTACCACACTTCCAAACGTTTTGAATAACCTATCATCCTCCATGATAGCGTCATTCAGGGATTTATATAGAGCCCGTTGAATCCTAGACTTATCAAACGATCCAAGTTCCACCATACGAGCCTTAAGGATCTTCTTCAATTCAAAATCCGTCAAGTCATAAGCAATCTTGTAGGCGGATTCTGAAGGATTGGATGACTTGATCATCAAGTTATCAGCTGCTAGCGTCTTCAACTCATCACACAGTTTAGGCATAATAGATTCAACGGATTCTTGCACTCTTTCTTCCACAGAGGCTTCAAGTGCTTCTTTTTGCTCTTTGTATTTATCCCTCATCGCTTGAAGTCTGGTGATGCGTGCAGCATGCTTATCAGCCTCAGCCTGCTTAACCCGAGCTAGTTCTTCTGCATGTGCTTTTCGAGTCAACTCTATATCTGCAGCGAACCTAGCAATCATCTCCTCTTGGGCTCTCCTAGATGCTTCTTCACTTTGAGCTCGTCTTTGTAACTCTTGGCGAAGTTCATCCATTTCTCGTTTGTGATTATCCACATGTTTATCCAACATTTCGGCCATCACCAATGCAGCCATTGCAGATGTTGCAGAGCTGCTCTGGGTTGATTGAAGAGGCTCGGTTGTTACTGCGGTACTAAGGATGGGAGTTATAGGTGGTGGAAGAAATGGTGTTGAAGCCGGTCTGGTTGGTAAGGGTTGTATTGGTGGAGGTTGAGTTGCTAAAGGTTGAGTTGACACCATAATCGTGGGAGCAACAGACTCCTTTTCCACACTTGCTGAAATAGGGATTGATGGCTCCTTCGAAGTGGAATAATGTTCAGGTGACCCAAACTCATAAACATCATCTGGTTCCTGGTACTCTTCTTCAACATTTACCCTTGCACCTGACCCACTACCGCCAGTATCTTTCCTACTCCTTTGAATTGCTATCTTCATCATTTGTTTCTCTGTCTTGTCAAGAGCAGGATCAACAACATCTTCTTCGTCACGTAAAACCATCTCATCAGCCTTACCCTTTCCCTTCTTACCCTCTGTCTTCTTCTTCTTGGTTTCGGGTTCAGGTAACGTAGCAGCTGGTTGTTTGCGTTTACCTTTACTCTTGACCGTTGTAGACGAGTCTTCTCCAATCTGAAGGTTTGCTTTCATCTTCTTGATTTCTAGCTGCAGTAGCTTGTAATCAGCAGAACCTTTGATTTTCTCCGTCAGAAGATAATCGGGAATAGGACCAGGAATCACACCAATAGACGGTCCTTCATGCCTCAGATCCACAGTATCATCAGCTTCTTCAGTGTGATAACGACTTGCTGCACGCCTATCAATAGTAGCATCATTCTTCATAAAATAATTAATGATAAGCTTGATAAACCGAGGATAAGGGAAGAAATTTGTCTTCAGCGTCTTGTTTTGGAAGAGTTGAAAGGTGAATTCTTCCCATATTAACAATGCATAATCTGCATTTGCAGCTTTGTACATGCCATAGAAGAGGTTTATTATAGGACTGCGCAAAGCATCATGGCCACTTATTTTTGGTGTAAGACATCTACTGAGAATACCCAACAATGCTCTCCAAGGTTGTCCTACTTTAGCAGTCGTAAACTCAGACGCAACTCGTATTTCCGGGCATCCAAGAGCGTCAAATAACTCTATGAGTTCATCTTTAGTAGGATCTCTCGAGAATGACATGCCTTTGGGTGTATCCCGTATACCAAAAATCTTACGGAAGTCTGAAACTGTGAGCGTCTGCTGCTTGTTGTCGATGGTGAAAGTGATCTTGTTTGAGGTGATTTCCTTGGTAGCCCAAAATTCATACATATACTCATAAGGCACCGAGGCACTACTTCTTAAAGCATTCTTATAATGGGATTGATCAAGGATCGCGATGGCTACTATAAATCCATGGTGAGTGGATTTAGAGACTTGCTTCAGCCGGTAGTTGTTGGGTATGAACTTAAGGGTTCGTGCTTTAGCAATAGCGGCTTCTCTAGAGTCTTGGATTGCTTGTACTGTTGGATTAGTCATTGTATCTGCTTAAGATAAGACATGAAAGGTTGATGCACAAAAACATATAGATATATATCATTCTTACTTCTAAGCATAACACATTTCATAACATAATACAACAAGTACATATAGCATGCAAACAATAATAATCAAACAACTCTTCATCCGGAACTTTTCCTCATTCGGAACTTCTTCATTCGGAACATTCCTTCATTCGGAACTTTCTTCATCCGGAAGTTCTTCATTCGGAACTTCCTTCATCCGGAAGTTCTTCATTCGGAACTTTCTTCATCCGGAAGTTCTTCATTCGGAACTTCCTTCATCCGGAAGTTCTTCATTCGGAACTTCTTCATTCGGAAGTTCTTCATTCGGAACTTCTTCATTCAGAAGTTCTTCATTCGGAACTTCCTTCATTCGGAAGTTCTTCATTCGGAACTTCTTCATTCGGAAGTCCTTCATTCGGAACTTCTTCATTCGGAAGTTCTTCATTCGGAACTTCTTCATTCGAAAGTTCTTCATTCGGAACTTCCTTCATTCGGAAGTTCTTCATTCGGAACTTCTTCATTCGGAAGTCCTTCATTTGGAACTTCTTCATTCGGAAGTTCTTCATTCGGAACTTCCTTCATTCAGAAGTTCTTCATTCGGAACTTCCTTCATTCGGAAGTCCTTCATTCGGAACTTCCTCATTCGGAAGTTTTTCAGAAAAAATCCTTCATTCGGAAGTTCATATCCATGTTCATCCGGAACTTTTTCAAACGAAGCTATGATGATTAATCTATGCGCGTTTGTGAGTTTCTAAGGCAAACTAAGACAATTAATCATCATTTAATGCTAATCCGCACAAAACCCACCAATAATCCTTAGTTTAATTAACCCTAAATAAATCATAAACCCTAATTTGATTTAAACTGATTTAAATGAGTAACTTAACAAGATTAGATGATGAATAAGGTGAGATATAAGTTAAATATAGATGATAATTACCTTTTAAAATAGAATGAATCGGATTGGATGGATTAAACGAGTGATTTGAGTTCTTGTGTGTGTTTATTCAACAATGGCGGCAAAGAATAGTGATACAGTGAAACGAAAGGGGGGTGGGGGGGCTTAGTTTTGACTTAGGTCAATTTTTGACTTTTCATTCTTTTCCTTAAGTCCCTACATTTTCTCATTCTTTTCCTTAAGTCCCTTCATTTTCTCATTCTTTTCCTTTTTGTCTATAATTTTTCATTTTTCTTAACTCTTGTTTAACTTACACACAACTTAGCAAACGCAATCTATTAGCATATCTCCAATATCTAAAAGCAATGCCTATCACATAGAACGAGCACAAGTCGTATTCTAAAGCAAAACCACTCAATTTCCATTTAGCCCTTAATTTTCCACAATCTCTTTTGAAAATCAATTTAATGACGAAGATGATTTAATATTTTCTCCCCCTTAAACGATGACCCGTTTTCTATTTAAAGAGCTGTAGTCATTGTTTAAAGAGTCAAATATTGATGAAAGCATTTCCAATTGATGACTTGAAAAAATTTGATTCGTGGTGTCAATAAGATTTCTCTTATTTTAACAAATTAATGCACTGAGACGTACACAAATTCGTGTTAGACCAAGTTATCAAGTAAACTTGATCCCTTTGCATGATTTGGCTTGTAAATCACACCTGAGAAAATTAATTCCCGTTCTGAGCCAACGTTTTCCAAGGAAATACGTGACTTTAATATGAAAACCGGGTTGCAGTCAGAAATAACTACAAGCCATAATGGGCATGTTTTAAAAATGTACAACTTTTATACGGACTCTATTTATGGCACCGTGTCAATATTGATCGACATTTCTAAGGCCGTAAATATTACCGTACTAAAAGACATGCCCGATTTAAAACGAAAAATATTTTTGGTTTTTCTTGATTTTATAATTTTTATGGTTTTTCTAGGTTTTATATTTTTTATGGTTTTTGTTGGTTTTATATTTTTGTATTTTTCTTTTGTGGTTTATATATTTACTATAATGTACATGATCACGAACAAAGGATACTCTGAATAGTTTACCACGACTATTCAGCTGATTCTTCTGCCAACTCTTTGAGAGTCGCTGGAGTGAATGATTTCATGCCAAGCTTGTCGATCAAAAACTCGATTCGTCCTCGATCTAAGGCTTTGGTGAACATATCCGCCAGCTGGTACTCAGTAGTGACAAAATACAGCTCGATCACTCCATTCTCCACCTGCTCTTTAATGAAATGGTAGCGAATGTCTATGTGCTTGGCCCGGGAGTGTTGAACATAGTTGCAGCAAAGGGCAATGGCGCTCTTGTTGTCACAATACATCGGGATTTTGTTAAATCCCAAACCGTAGTCAGTTAATTGTGATCTCATCCAAAGGACTTGAGCACAACAACCGGACATGGCGATGTATTCAGCCTCCGTGCTTGATATTGCAGCGCTTTTCTGCCTTTTTGAAGACCAACTGATCAATCTATCTCCAAGGAGTTGCACAGATCCAGAAGTGCTATGCCTCGTGTCTTGACATCCAGCATGATCGGCATCTGCGTATGATATTAAAGCAATAGAGGAATCTTTCGGATACCATAGACCACGATGAAGTGTTCCTTTTAGATACCGAAAGATCCGTTTCACAACATGTAGGTGCTTTTCGGTAGGCCGAGCTTGATACCGGGCACACATGCATACAGCAAATTGCAAATCAGGCCTGCTAGCAGTCAGATATAGAAGGGTGCCGATCATCATACGGTAAAGTTTTGGATCGACAATAGTCCCATTCCTATCTTCGTCTAACTTGGATTTCTCCACCATTGGAGTGTCCACGGGGTCACAATTTTCAAAGTTATATTTCTTAAGAGATTCTAGAGCATATTTGGATTGATTAATAAAGATGCCTCTGGGATTCTGAGAAATCTGTAATCCTAAGAAAAATGAAAATTTTCCCATCATCGACATCTGAAAGCGTGTGGACATTATCTTCTCAAAGCGATTTGACAATTCTATGTTAGTGGCAGCAAATATTATATCATCAACATAAATTTGTACAAGAATCATGTCGTTGCCTTCCTTGAGAGTGAATAGAGTGGGGTCCACCTTGCCTTTGGAGAAGCCTTCCGAAATGAGATATGTTGAGAGAATATCGTACCACGCGCGTGGAGCTTGTTTCAACCCATAGAGAGCCTTCTTAAGCTTGTACACATGATTAGGAAACTCCGTACTAACGAACCCATCCGGCTGACTAACATAGACCTCTTCCCTTAGTTCACCGTTCAAAAATGCCGTCTTCACATCCATTTGGTAGACGATCATGTTCATATGAGCAGCATACGCAAGGAATAGTCTAATAGCCTCCAATCTAGCCACAGGAGCAAAAGATTCTTCAAAGTCTATACCCAAGGCTTGTTTATATCCTCTAGCGACCAATCTAGCCTTATTCTTCAATACCGCACCCATCTCATCAAGTTTAACCTTATAAACCCATAACAAAGTAAGGATATTGACCTTGTCAGGGAGAGGAACCAATTCCCATACTTTAAGTCGTTGGAATTCATTTAGTTCCTCCTGCATAGCTTCAATCCAAGATGATTGGGTCATAGCCTGCTGCCAATTTTTAGGTTCAACTTCAGAGAGAAATGCATCAAAGTAGCAATAAAGTGCACTCTCTTGTAATTGATGGCGTGTAGAGACTGGTCGGTCTAGATTTCCAATGACATTCCTAATTGGGTGATCTTTTGTCCATTTAGTGCTATGGTTTTCAAACCTAGGTGGTCTGGAGTGAACAATAGAAGGAGCTTCTTCTGAGGTAGACGCGACTGAAGGGTTTTCAGGTATCGCTACACCAAAGAAAGGAAGCTCTTGCAGGTGAGCATATTCCAAGTCGTGATCAATAGAATCCTCTTCCACATCATTAGGCACAAGTAGGGGTGATGATTCAGGTGTAGTCTGAGAATCACTTGGTGAAGGTGCATCCGGTTCAATGTGAATTGTAGATGCATTAGATAAAGGTTCATTAGCTTGAGCAACCACTTCAGGGATTGGAGCGATCACTATAGGTGCTGGAACTTCATCAGTCGGGGGATCGAAGAATTCATCAAACAACGGTTGAAACAGTTTATCCCACTCGGGCCTTGTTGGTGGTAAAAATGATGTAGAAGTAGGATTATTGGGAACTAATCCAGAACTAATAGCACCGGTTCCCATCTCATGAAGCGCGGGTTCAGAGCTGTGTTGCTCAGAAGCCATCGCTGTCAGCTCGTCGAAATCTGCGTCCATAGTTTCTACAATCTTGCCAAGACGACGGTTATAGATTCGGTATGCTTTCTTGGACGGTGAGTAACCAATGAAAATACCTATATCGGCTTTCGGTTGAAGCTTACCCAAGTTCTCACTATTAATGTTTGGATAACAAAGGGCACCAAACACATGAAAAAATGAAACATCGGGTTTACGGTCATGTAGAAGCTCATAAGGTGTTTTTCCATGGCGTTTCCGAATGATAGAACGGTTTTGGGTGAAACATGCAGTAGAAATAGCCTCTGCCCACAAGAACAATGGAGCGTTCGCATAAATAAGCATGGTCCTAGCAGCTTCCATAAGTGTACGATTCCGTCTTTCAACGACACCGTTTTGTTGTGGAGTGCGTGCAGCGGATGTTTCATGTGAGATACCAACTCCCTCATAGTAATCACGGAGAGTCTGGTTGACGAACTCTGTACCATTGTCTGTACGAATACGGCGGACAGTAGTATTCAAACGTACCTGAATAAATTTCAAAAAAGTGATGATAGCCTTCGGTGCTTCATCCTTTGTACGTAGAAATCTAACCCATGTAAACCTGGAGAAATCATCCACAATTACCAGAATGAATTTCTTACCGCTCACACTTTCAGTTCTCATTGGCCCACAAAGATCCATATGCAAAAGATGAAGTTTTTCTTGATTGGTGTCTTCAGCTTTGGGCTTGTAAGATTTCTTGGTACTTTTCCCCCTTGAACACGCGGAACATAAATGATCCTTGTGAAATTTAAGCTTTGGAAGACCACGAACTAAATCGTTTTTAGCCAGATGATTAATAGCATCAAAGTTAAGATGAGATAATCTGCGATGCCATAACCATGACTTGGTCTTAGATGCTTTAGAGAGAAGACATACTGGAGAGGCGGCCATCATGTCTTGTAAGGACAAGGTATAGAGATTTGCACCACGAGATCCCTTCAACAAATCTTTTCCTTCCAAGTTGCGGATGAAACAAGTGTGTTGTCGAAAAGCAACCTCAAGGTTGGAATCACAAAACTGTCCTACTGAGAATAAATTATGACCAAGACCTTCTACATAGTATACCCTTGAAATCATCACGTTTCCAATCTGATATTCACCATACCCCATTATCTTTGCTATATGATCATTCCTGAATTTAACCGTACCAAGAAACTTGCTGACGAAATTTCGGAGCATCGAGCGATTTCCGATCATATGTTTTGAACAACCGGAGTCCAAATACCACAGGATGATTTGGACCACCTGAAAATATCACCACACGAAGACAATGTAGAGGTATCGGAATCTGAGTGTTCCTTGTTATTAGCAGGTACAGATTTAATAATCTTATATTTGCTAACTCTAGGTTTCTTAGATTTCCTAGCCTTCTTTTTCTTAATAGGTGGTGTAGATTCTAGTTGGCTTAAATCCTGAGGTATTTCTGCACTGATAGGCACTATAGTGGGGGGTGACCTAATTAAAGGGCGCTGTTTCCATACTTGAGTGCGAGTGTTCCTAACTAAAGGACGCTCAGACCTAACCTCAATGGATGCATTCCTAGTTAAAGGGCACATTGTTCCATCTAATGTAAAGGTCCTACCAGTGGGACGCCATTGCCAGCCAACTTGGGCACGAGTTTTACCCGTTGGCTTCCATTCAAGACCATTCTTAATAGCATTCATTTCATTAACGTGATCAATCAGACACAAATCATGACGTTGGGAAAACATACATTCATTACAATTCCAACAATTCAAATCAGAATTCACGAATGGTTTAGGCTGCTGCACAGGCGCAGAGCTTTTAGTCTTAACATGATTCTTTTTATTTAAAACTGAACTAGCATTCCTATTGTGAACTTCTACTTTCTTCTTTTTGGCACTACTAGTGGAGGGCTTGATCTTATCTTTCTTGAGTGGCGATCCTTTAGCCTTAGTAGTCTCTTTTAATCCTGTAGAAGGCAAAGTGGGAATATTAGCAACAGATTTTAAAGGTGCCTTACTTGATTGTGCCAATGACGGTTTTGCTCCTGGAGTCTTATTAAATGGAGTGACAGCAATGGGCCTATTATTAAGTAGTGCAGAACCTTGTGTACCTATGTATTTCAAATATGCTAAGCAATATTGAACTCGCTTAATATATTCATGAGCCGAATAATAGTAGCTACTTGAGGGATCTAAGGCATAAAGATCGTCTAAGATATCCCTAACAAGATCTACATGCTTAATGGCATTCCTCATATAATCATCGTAGGTAACTGGGTTTCTCTTATGAAGCGGGTTCTTATAAAGCACTACTGACTTGGTTGTTGGAGCACTAGTGGACGGTGCAGAGTCGGTAGCTAAGTTATCAACAACTTCTTGTCGGGTGAGAAGAAGTGTCTCCTTTAACTCAGCCAAAACCATATTTTTGTCAATGAGCAGGATGTTCAAATCAGAGATTTCCTCGCACTTTTGGTTCAGTTGTTCAACATAAGATTGTTGCTGTGCCGCATTAATAGCGAAGCGTTCTTCTAGTGAACCATAAAGAGCGGATAGTCCCTGTCTTGTTCGATCCATCTCCCCTAGAACAGACGAAAGTCTAATTTCTAAGACTTGGTTTTTAGACTCTGCAGCCTCTAGTTCCAATTTTAATGTTTCATTTGATGACACCTCTCTCTTCAATCTCATGATTTCTTCCTCTAATGTCTTAACAATTGCAATCATCTTGTCACTAGTCTCAACACCGTTTTCACAACCATTTGATATCAAAAGATCCTCATTTTGAGTTTGTTGTTTTAATTCTAAAGATATACAATGTTGTTCTAGTTGATTAAAGCGTTTTGAAAGTAAATTGTAAGAATCTTGTAGCTTTAAAAACTCAGCGTTAGATTCGTGACAAGAATGATTATCTACCTCATTTACAGTATCAGCAACATTTATAGAGAGATCACAAACATCATCACATATATGCACAGCATCACAATTAATCATAGCGGATGTAAGCTCATTCGAATAATTAACATTTACAGTAGTAAGCACATCACACGAGATTACTGCAGACAAGAATCGGTCATATTCGGTTAAAATCTTTTCTTTTTCAATTAGTTGTAGTTCGTAAGCGGTGTCCATTTCATAAAACACTTTTTGAACTTCACCAATTTCAAACACAAGATTTTCCTTAAGAGATGCAAAAGTTCCTTTTAGACTTTCGACAAACGGATTGATCTCATTTTTAAACACCTCGTTCATATGTTCGAAAGCCCATTCTCCGGCATTTAAGCCATTTGAAGTCGTACAATCCCAAATGACCTTGTCAAAATTAGTAAAGTATTGATTAATCTCTTGCAAGTTTAACCATACAGTGCTAACGGGTGGAAGATCCTTTGGAATTTCCTTAGGACCTTCCATATTGACAAGTGTAGGAAATGTACTAGGGTTTTCTTCATCTAATATGTAGGTCGGTGCTGTTATGAGATCTTTGTCCATATGGAAGCGAATTCTAAAATCCGTTTTTGCAAGCTCCTTATTCAATTTAAAATAATCACACTCGGGATATTTTGCAGAATTGTATGACCGATCCTCATCAACTAGATCCTTACTTGTTCGATCATCGGGAAAAACAATCGGGTCTAAGGCCAATCCTAATTGAGTTGCATTATAAAGTCTAGGACTATGTCTTATAGCTTGTTTTGCATATCGTGGATTAGGGGGAAGGCCTTTTTGACGAGATAAGTTAAATTCTCTAAACGAAGCATCAAATAAGTGCACTAGTTGAGAAGCAGCGTATTGTCTTAACAGCAAGTAATCTAGACTTCTAATCTTATTAGTGGCATTAATCTCCATTTCATTCTTCTTAGACTCGAGTGATTCAAAATCTGTTTGAAGTTTTTGAAAATTAGTGACCACTAACTCCTTTTCTTTAAGTTCATTAGACAGATTTGCTCTTAAGTTTTCAATTTCTTGCAAGTGACCCATTTGTTTGTTCCTAAAATGATCATATTCGGGATTAGTTAGAACACTAGACGAAGGCACTAATTCCAAGGTTTGAACTTTCTCATTGCTTAAGGCAAGCTCATCAGACAAAAATTCTTATTCTTAGCTAAGGTTTCTAAGAGTGCAGCATTCATTTGGCTAAGTAATGTAGCAGGAACCATGACCAAATCTTGTTGAGCAGGAGTAGGCGTATGCGAAATGGGTCCCGGTTGTGATTCACTCAAAGTCTGGGGACTCACATTGATATTGCTATCATTGTTTGTCTCCTCATTTGAAAGACTCACCACCGAAGATTCATTCGAATCAGCACTCTCTTGCACAACTTGATGTGGTTGAATACTAGCATCAGTGGTATTATCAGTGGTATTAATAAGTACCTCAGATCTCTTTTCTGGCCCTAAGCTGGAGATAGTTGCCATGAGAGCAGCCTTTGCAGATTGAAAGTCATCACAATCTGAGTCATACGCATCAAGATCATCTGCTTGGTATGCTGCATTCTGTGTGGTGACCGTGTCTTGTTCAGCAATCCCTGGATCAACAAGAAATGCAAGCTCCTCTTCATCAAGTTCCCTTCCTTGTGCCTGAGCATTCACCAGATAGATCTTTTCTGCAAACCATTGTCCATCCCTTCTCCTCTTGGGTTTCTTACAATCCCTGGACATATGACCCTCTTCCTTGCAGTTGTAGCATGTAATCATTCTCAACTTGCCTGTGGAATTAGCCCGTGGAGCAGGATTGACCATTGGAGCCTGATTGACCGTGCAAGCATTGGTGGTTGATGTGGTAGGTCTCCCCTGATATGGTTGAATAGGCTGAACCATTACCCTGCCATTCTTAATAGTAGCTTGTTGGCGAGAATTGGATGAATTCCTCAACTGATTATTGGTAGGAGCTGATCCCCTAAATCCTCGTTTGCTTAAAGTCCTTGTGAGATAAGCAGACATAGTGGTTAACACTTCAACTGGATCAGCACCTTGTTTGAATACAGGAACGGGGACTTCCTCATCATCACAGTACATTGCTTGGTCTTGAGCTGCATAATCACTAGAAGGAATACTCATTTGATCAGGGTAGCTTGTTGGATATGCTGCATTCTCTTGATAAGATGAATATGAAGATTGAGCATAAGGTGCAATACTTGCTGGGTGAGGTTGTGTAGCATATTGTGATGAAGGTGCACTGAACCGATATTGTTGCTGATGTGAGGTGGGTGGTTGTGGTAAAATCGAGTATTGAGGAAAGGTTGGTGTCATATAAGGTGATGGATGATAGGCTTGATGTCCCAAAATATAAGGAGTGTTGTTGTGAGACAAGCTTGGTTGATTCGCCATCAAAGCTAATGAATCAGGGTACATACCTCGTGGAGAACGGTGCATGATCACATGTTTCTCATGCTGCTGAAGAAAGGCATATAGTTGATCCAAATTGCACTTATGCAGATCCCTGGTTAACTTAACATCGGTAATATACTCACCCCATTCAGCTTGAGGTAAAGTATTCAAGAATTTGGTGTTAACCTGGAATGGATCAATCACCAGATTGTATACATTCAGATCATTCATGAGTGTGGTGAATCTGAAGTAATAATCGTGAAGCGTTTCCCCTGGGTTGTAAGTGAATCTGTCAAACAGGTCATACAACTGACATTCCCTTTCCTGTTTGGTGAGAGACGTACCTTGTAGCAACACCTTAAGACGTTCCCATAAATCCTTTGCCACCGTATACTGACTTACCATCCTATAGATGTCATGGGGAAGAGCTTGGAGAATTGTTTGAAGAGCTTTCTCGTTTGCATCGGCAACAAGTTGTTGGGCTGGTGTAAGTTCTTCAAATTCTCTTGGTCGAGTCACATTGTTGACCACTATGGTACCATAGTCAAGTGGACCATTTAAAATTGACTTAACCATAAGCCTCCCATAAACCGGTTTTCCCTTAAGATAAGACATCATCCGGCCTTGCCAAGCTTCAAAAACTTCTTTGATGAGCATTGGCGGGCGATTATCCGTTCCCGTAATCATCGAAATATCCGTAAGTGATGTCATCTAAGGCATTACTGAATTCGGATTCATTTTGTTAACTTCAAAGAGACAAAGATTATCGGTTGATCGAGCAGTGAAGTAAAGCTTGTGAATTGTGTTGAGTTTTTGTTGTAAGAAACCAAGATTAAATCCTCTAAAAAATCGTCGAAAAAACAAGCAAAATAACCCTTGATTCGGAACTTTTTGTTGATTCGGAAGTTTGATTCAGAAGATTTGGCTTGGAATTACCTTGATTCGGAACTTTTGGCTTGATCCGGAACTTCTTGAGTCGGAACTTCTTGGTTCGGAACTTTTGTCTTGATCCGGAACTTCTTGGTTCGGAAGTTCTTGGTTCGGAACTTTTTGGCTTGATCCGGAACTTCTTGGTTCAGAAGTTCTTGGTTCGGAACTTCTTGATCCGGAACTTCTTGATCCGGAACTTTTGGCTTGATCCGGAACTTCTTGGTTCGGAAGTTCTTGGTTCGGAAGTTTCCTTGGTTCGAAACTTTCTTGATCCGGAACTTTCTTGATCCAGAACTTTCTTGATCCGGAACTTTCTTGATCCGGAACTTTTCGTTCGGAACTTCTTGGTTCGGAACTTTTGGTTGATCCGGAACTTGTTGGTTCGGAACTTTTTCTGGGTTAATCAGAAACCTTGTTCGATGAACAGTCGACCACTAAAATGAAGATTAAACCCAGATTTTGACCAAATAACCCAAAAAGTTTTGTGATTTCTACAATAATAAGTAAAAACTAATACTTATCCACTAATCCCAATCACAAAAACACCAAAAACACCAAGAATCAAGATGAATCTTCTTAAAGAACACTAATACAATCAAAAACTAAAAAACCACACAAATCACTACCTTAAATCACCCCATAGCTCTTGATACCAAATGTAGAATATTGATAACCTATGAATCTATGAAGGGGTTTGTTGATTTCTAGAGAGAGAAAGTTAGAGAGAGAAAGTGAGAGAAACTATGTGTATTTTATTAAATGGAACTAGAACAAATGACAACAACCAACCCCTTTCCATGGTGGAAAGGGGTATTTATACTTCCAAGCTACATGGGCTTGGGCCGGTCCATGACAAGCCCATGGACCGGTTCTTACTTAACTTAATAAGCAACTAATAACTATTTGTTAACTACGAGCTATTACAACATAAATAATATTGTGGAGTGACCGATACTTCTAATATACGTAAAACGTATTTCTAACATAAAGTAATAACAAAATCCTAGACAACTGATTTTGACAGCTTGTATTTTGAATGATATATAATTCATTTCTCCCTTCTATTTCTGTTGTAACTAGATTGTTACGTTTTAAGACTGTCATGTTTTACAGTTGCACGATTTGCGACCCCTTGTTGATTTACGATTTTGATTCATCTTAACGCACTTTGTCCGTTTAAGTAATAAGTGTGAAAACACTTATCCTTTTACCACTTATTTCCGATAATAACAATACCAAAACATGTGATTTATGTCGTAAAAGTCGGAATTATACGTGGTTTGTGTTTTTATTGTGTTTTAGGACCAAAAGATGAAAAAGGAAGAAAACACGGGCTTTCACGGGCTTTTATCGAAGAAAACGGGAAAAGACGAAGTCAAAAGATCAAGAGCGTAAATAGAACGGAAGTCCAAGACCTATTCTGAAGATTTATCAAAGAACAAGTCTAAAGACGGAAGTTTAATGAAGTCGAAACTCAAGTCTAAATTAAAGAAGAAAATTATCAAGACGAGTTCAAATCCCGAGACGACATCGAGAAAAGACAAAGAATTAAATCGAGTCGAGAAGACGTGAAGAAAAAAAGAAAGAAGATGCAACACATGCACTCCTTCCATTTTTCCCTTAAATACCCTCCTAATACACATTAGGAGGGGAGTTAGTTTTTAGTTTTAGTTTTTCATTTTTTCACTTTTCTTTCTAGTTTTAGAGAGAGAAAGTTCTCCACTTTCTCTCACTAAGTTTTCATCTTTATTTCTTTTAATCTTTCAAGATTAAACATTTGTGTATTGTTGATTTCATTAATCAAGTTCTAGTTAAGCTTTTAATCTTTCATCTCATTCTACCTTTCTTTCATTTTAGATTAACTTTGGTGCGTAATACATTAAATCCGTGTTGATCTTGATGTTTTTGTGCTTAAAAAGTTAATCTTTTGTTCCTACAAAGCTTTAATTCGATTGAGCTTTAAGTTCCTTGTGCTTATTGGCTTATTCATTTTTTTAGCTTATTTACTTTTAAAAGTTTCTTTGATGATTTGATTTAAAGGTTTGCTTATTTTATGTTTGGATAAGTTGTTGATTGTGCTTATTTAGTATATTTCACTTTTGATTAGGGGTAGTCTTGGTGTGAGCTTATCATAGTAGCTTATTACTAGCTTATATCTCGAATCCCATATAAATTGGAAAGGGTCTAAACCCCTTTCCGACCAGCTTATTCCGACCACCACCCATCACCCTCTTTCCGATCACCAAATCGGAAAAGGGTTTAGTATTATTCCGATTTGCAGCTATTATTCCGATCGTGTTGATCGGATTAGGTAGTTGGGATTCCGATCAGGACCATTTTTGGCTCATTCCGATTGGATTCAGTTCTAAGATATTCCGACGAGGGTATTGTGTGACATTCCGATTAGGTGTCTACCAAGTATTCCGATTTGACTCATTTTTATATATTCCGATTAGGGTTTTTGGCATATTCCGATTGCATGAATTTCCCTGTATTCCGATCTGGGGGCATTTGTTGATATTCCGATTGTGGGTATTGGTTACATTCCGATCAGTGTTTTCCCTAATATTCCGATTGCAAGCATATTCCGACCAAGGGTATTTTTGTTTTTCCGACCAAACATTCCGACGGGTGTACCTTGCATTTTCCAATGGTTTTAGTTTCTTGTTTTTACAAAGTTCTAAGTGTTAGTTTTATTTAGTGTTCAAGTATTTTTCTAAAATTGCCTTTAAGTTTTCAAGCATTTATTTTTAACTCGTTATTTTTAGTTTAATCTTTAAACTTCTACTTTACTCAACGACACTTACTTATTTGCTATTAGTTTGAAATAGATAATCATCCAAACTATTCTCTTGTTCACCAAAAGGCAATTGAGTCGCACTTTGAACCAATAGTCAATTCGAAGAGACTTGGGACTACGAATTTTTATACGTGATGTAAAAGCCGAGTATTAAATGGCGCCGCTGCCGGCTCTTTTCGTTAAGATTAACGGTTTCTAGTGAGAGACGCATTGAATTTTGGGATCCGTTCTTTGAACGTTATTTTCCTTGCTTAAAAAATTTTCAAAAACCCTAAAAAATATAAAACTTTTCAAAAATACAAAAACATTAAAAAAAACAGAAAAAGCAATTCTTTTCCAAAAGGTTTTGCACCAAAAAGATTATATAGATATTCTTTGTGTATATATTTCTTCTGCAGGTGTATGCGTACTAGATCTTCGAACTATTCTGAGCCCGAGACTCGTGAAGATCTAGATATGGCTGGTGTTAATAACAACAATAATAACCCACCTCTACCCAATTTGAATAATAACAACAACAACAACAACAATGTCCCCCTACCTGATTTACGAACAATGGAGGAATTGTGTCAACCCACCATGAACGGACGCGGAGGCCCGATTGCGCCAATGCACGTCACGGCTCATGAGTTTTCGTTGAAGCATCACATGATCCAACAAGTGCAAACTAACCCATTTCGTGGAATTCAGGATGATGATGCCAACAAACACCTCGACAAATTCATTACCATCACCCAAAGCATGAAGTCCCCCGGTGTTTCTATGGATGACCTTCGCCTTCAACTATTTCCCCACTCGCTTTCTCACCATGCCGAAAAATAGTTTGACCGTCTCCCAAAGAATTCTATTCATACTTGGAATGACATGACTCAACGCTTTTTGTCGCGCTACTTCCCACCATCCATGGTCACAAGCCTTCGTAACTAAATTAGTGGATTCATGCAAGACAATGATGAATCGCTCTTTGATTCTTGGGAACGATACAATGATTTGATCGACCGCTGTCCAAATCACAACATGCTCCCCGTCACTCTCATTGATACTTTCTACAATGGTCTCACTTTTCGTGATCGTGACACGATCAACGCCGCCGCCGGTGGTACTTTTATGAAAAGGAGACCGGAGGAGTGTAGAGAGTTGATTGAAAACATGAATACTCACCACAAGAATTGGGATTCATCCGCATCCTCAAGATCTAACCCGAGAGTCAATGTTTCTTCTACTACTTCCAATCCCGAAATGACTGAAATTTCTCGACAACTCGCTGAGATGAACAAGAATTTCATGACCATGGCCACAAACCAATTTCAACAAGCTAAAGCCGTTGCTATTTCTTGTGACACATGTGGTGGTCCTCATTCTTACAATGATTGTCCTTCTACTCAAGGAAATTTTTCTGAAAACGTTAACGCGGCATACGGTACTTATCCCACGGGAGGCTATCAAGCTCATCCTCAAGGAGACCGTAGCTTGCTAAGTTATCGTTCAAACAACTATCTTGCTCCACCCGGTTTCGCTCCTCCAAACCAAAACCAAAAACAAAGCTATAACCGAAACAACCAATCCCAACCTCGTGCTACCAATCAATATCAATCCCAAAGAAACCCATACCCAACTCAAGGAAATTCTCAAGCTTACCAAGCTCCACCTCTCAATCAACCGATGGCATTAAACCCAGACGTCGAGACGTTTATGAAGACTAATCGAGAGATGGTGACGAATATTCAGAGTCAATTCGTCAACTTGAAGGGTGAAATGGCGAAACAAGGGAACGATATTCGAGCCGAGCTAAGGAATGACATGGCAAAACAAAGCAATGAGATCCGTGCAGACATGAGAGATTCTTTCAGCACTCAAGCGCTAAACATACGTGATATGATCGGTTCGCTCTTCCAAGGTAATCAACCCTCTTCTTCGGGTACTCTTCCGAGTAACACCGTTGCGAATCCAAGAGGGGAGATGAAAGAAATCACCACTCGTAGTGGAAAAGGTTATACGGAACCCGAGCTTCCTACACCTCCACCCGTGATTGTGAACAAGGAAAAAGAGCAACTTTCCTCACCTCCTTTGCCTTCTACCCCCATTTCCCCACCACCCGTGGTTGTGAGTGATCCTACTCCCCTAAAGCATTCTTCTTCATCCAATATACCTTATCCTTCAAGGTTGAGGAAAGAGAAGCAAAAGAGCAAGGATGATATTCAAGTTTCAAACTTTCTAAAAATGTTTAAACAATTGAACTTTAACATCTCCTTTGCCGAGGCTCTTGCTCACATGCCTAAATACGCTAAGATGTTTAAAGATCTTCTAAGTGACAAGGAGAAGCTTCTTGACATTGCTCAGACCCAACTTAATGAGAATTGCTCCGTCGTTCTCTTAAGGAAATTGCCCACCAAACTTGGTGATCCGGGTCGCTTCTTGATTCCTTGCAACTTCCCGGGAGTAGAGAATTGCATGGCCCTAGCCGATCTAGGTGCCAGTATAAACTTAATGCCTTTAAGTGTTTGGAAGCAATTATCTCTCCCCGAGCTAGTCCCCACCAAAATGACTTTGGAATTAGCTAACCGTACGGTTGCTTATCCAGTGGGGATAGCCGAAGACGTTTTCGTTGGCGTTGACAAATTCACCTTCCCGGCGGATTTTGTTGTCGTTGACTACGAGATGGACCCCCGTGTTCCATTAATCGTTGGACGTCCATTCCTGAGGACCGGTCGCACTCTCATTGATGTAGCCGCGGGCGAAATAATCATGAGAGTTGGTGACGATAAAATTGTCTTCAACATGGGTAAGATTTATAAGCAACCTTATTCATATGAGAGTGTTAATGCTATTGATGTTCTCGATGAGGCTTGTGAAGAACATTTTCATGATGCTTGCAAAAGTACTCTCTCTTCTCTACCCAATGTTGAGACCGTTGCCTCAATTGCTCCGGCATTGACTCCTTTTGGAGAAAGTGACTTGGATGATTTCGAAGCTAGCTTGGGTCCTCTCGATATTAAGTATGATGATCCTTCCACCGATTGGGATGAAGACATTCATACTATTGAGAAACTTCTCAATGAAGACCCGTTTTCTCCTCCTTCTCCTAAAGAGGTGACTAATGATGATCCATCGTTAGTTACACCATCTATTGAGGATCCTCCTACTCTTGAGCTTAAGGACCTACCTCCTCATCTAGAGTACGTTTTCCTTGAAGACAACAAGAAGTTACCAGTCATCATCGCGAAGGACCTGGAAGAAGAAGAAAAATCCCGACTTATCGCCGTGTTGAAGAATCATAAAAGAGCTATCGCTTGGAAAATCTCCGATATTCGCGGAATTGATCCTCACTTTTGCACACATAAAATTCTCATGGAGGACGACTTTAAGCCCACAATTCAAAGCCAACGAAGGGTGAATCCTAAAATCCATGAAGTCATCAAAAAAGAGGTTATCAAACTTTTTGATGCGGGTATGATTTACCCTATTTCGGATTCACCATGGGTTAGTCCAGTCCATTGTGTGCCTAAGAAAGGTGGAATTACCGTTGTGCCCAATGCTAACAATGAGTTGATTCCTACACGTCTCGTTACTGGGTGGAGAGTTTGTATAGACTACCGCAAACTCAATGATGCCACGAGAAAGGATCATTTCCCTCTTCCTTTTATGGACCAAATGCTTGAACGTTTAGCGGGTAATGAATATTACTGCTTTCTTGATGGTTTCTCGGGTTATTTCCAAATACCCATCGATCCCCAAGATCAAGAGAAGACAACATTCACTTGTCCCTATGGCACATTTGCCTACAAAGGATGCCTTTTGGCTTATGCAATGCCCCCGGGACTTTCCAAAGGTGCATGTTGGCTATATTCCATGACATGGTTGAGCAAACCATGGAAGTCTTCATGGATGATTTTTCGGTCTTTGGGGATTCCTTTTCTTCTTCCTTGCCAATTTGGAACGTATGCTTAAGCAGTGCGAAGACACTCGCCTTGTTCTGAATTGGGAAAAATGCCATTTTATGGTAAAAGAAGGCATTGTGCTAGGACACAAAATCTCTAAAGCCGGTCTTGAAGTCGACCGTGCTAAAGTAGATGTCATAGCCAAATTACCTCCACCTTCAACCGTGAAGGGTGTGAGAAGTTTTCTGGGTCGTGCGGGCTTCTACCGTCGATTCATTCAGGATTTCTCTAAAATCGCTCGCCCGATGACCCACCTCTTGGAAAAAGATATTCCTTTTATCTTCTCTAAAGAGTGTATCGAAGCCTTCAATCTTCTTACGGATAAGCTAACTAAGGCACCGGTCTTGGTTACCCCTAATTGGGAGCTACCCTTTGAATTGATGTGCGATGCTAGCGACTTTGCTATTGGTGCGGTTTTGGGCCAAAGAGTGAATAAACACTTCCAACCAATCCACTATGCTAGCAAAAAAATGACGGGGCAATTGCATTATACGACAACCGAAAAAGAGCTTTAAGCTGTTGTCTATGCTTTTGAAAAATTTCGCCCCTATCTTGTTTTATCCACCACCATCGTATACACGGACCATTCCGCGTTGAAGTACTTGACGACTAAGCACGACTCTAAGCCAAGACTTCTTCGCTGGGTTTTACTCCTTCAAGAATTCAACATTGAAATTCGTGACAAGAAGGGTGCCGAAAACCTAGCCGCGGATCATCTTAGTAGACTTGAGGATCCATATCAAGGGGATCATCCGAACAAAGAGATCAATGACTCTTTCCCCCTTGAGACCTTAATGTCTATAAATCTCAATCTTGATGACACCCCATGGTTTGCCGACATTGCAAACTACTTAGCGGGTGGTGTTCTAATCAAAGGGTTAACATCCCAACAAAAGAAGAAGTTCTTGAATGATGTTAAGACTTACTTTTGGGATGACCCTTTTCTATTCAAACAATGTGCTGATCTGATCATTCGACGATGTGTTGATGGGCCGACAGCTTTGCAAATCCTTGCTGCTTGCCATAAAGGACCCACTGGTGGTCACTTTGGTCCCAACTACACCGCTAAGAAAGTGTTTGACTCTGGATTCTATTGGCCCACCATTTATCGTGACGCTCACGAAATGGTTAAGCATTGTGATGCTTGCCAACGCCAAGGCAAGATCACACATAAAGATGAGATGCCTCAAAATTTCATACAGGAATGTGAAATCTTTGACGTATGGGGCATCGACTTTATGGGGCCATTTCCATCCTCCAAAGGGAACAAGTACATCCTCGTAGGCGTTGACTACGTTTCTAAATGGGTTGAAGCTAAGGCTCTCCCAACTAACGATGCGAGGGTGGTTGTGAACTTTTTAAAGCAGCTTTTCGCTCGATTCGGTGTTCCTCGTGCTATTATCAGTGACCGCGGGACTCATTTTTGCAATGATCAATTTGCACGAGTCATGGCTAAGTATGGTGTCAATCACCGTCTTTCCACCGCCTATCATCCCCAAACCAATGGGCAAGCCGAGATTTCCAACCGTGGATTGAAGCGAATTTTGGAGCGTACTGTGGGAGAGCATCGTGCCGCGTGGGCCGATAAGTTAGATGATGCTCTGTGGGCTTTTCGTACTGCTTATAAGACCCCGATCGGTTGTACACCTTATCGTCTTATGTACGGGAAAGCATGCCACCTCCCCATCGAGCTGGAACATAAGGCGCACTAGGCCTTGAAGTGGGCTAACTTCGACATCAACAAAGCCGGTGATCATCGCAATATTCAACTCAACGAGCTCAACGAACTGAGGAATGAAGCTTACCAGAACTCACTGATCTACAAGGAGAAAACCAAGATCATTCATGACGCAAGGATAAAGAACCGAGAGTTCCACGTTGGTGATCAAGTCTTACTTTTTAACTCTCGGTTGAAGATCTTCTCTGGCAAGTTGAAGAGCCGCTGGTCTGGTCCATTCACTGTCGCCAAAGTCTTTCCATATGGGACCATTGAGCTTTCTCAGCCAAATGGGCCCAATTTCAAGGTGAATGGCCAGCGTTTGAAGCTGTACTTTGGTGAGGACATCTCTCAAGAGATGATTCCATCCCTCACCACGTTCCCCATGAACTAAATTTGGATCGAGTCAGGCTCGTGACTCGGTGAACAAAAACAAGCACTTCTCGGGAGGCAACCCGTGATCTATCCTTTACTGCTTTCATAATAAGTGTAGGGGGAGCCCCGTATGTGTTTGTTGTCTTGTTTCTTATCTTGTGCAGGGATTCAAGCTTCAAAGAGCATCTTGATGACTTTTGACGAACCGTGATACCGTGTTCCCATCTTCCCGGTTCTATCCTAAACTCTTGTGATTCAATATTTCATATTTTATATGTTCACATTGAATTCACTTTAGTTGTCCTTTCCTTATCAAGATTTAAACAAAGTGCACAATGTCCTAAGTGTAGGGGAGTTTACTCTCACATGCTTAAACATTAAGGACAATGTTTATCTCAAGTGTAGGGGGACTTCTATCGAAGTAAGTGATCTTTTCCATGAATTTGCCCTCATTTTAACCGGAAAATTTGATTTTTCGACATTTTTCAAAATTTTTAATCTATTTTGGCCTAGTTGTATAGTTGTATTTTCCTTTGTTATGGTTATTTTCTTTCCTTGCTAGAATAAATTTTCAATAAAGTGGTTTTAAATTTTTCTTAGTCGTGAACATTTTGACTCAACCCGAGTTTACTTATCTAAGTTTACTCTAGCTAGTATCCTTAACGTGTTTAAGTCAAGTTTTGCTAGGCTTTTATATAGGGAGCTATAAAACGCGAAAGTCTTAACTCTCACGGGTTAAGAACAAGAACTTTTCGCAAGTTCCTATAATTGATCCTAGAGAGTCGTTTATCAAGGGAACTTTAAAATGCGATTTCTAAACTTGAAAAAGTCTAAGAATTTACAAGATCCTATAGATGACTCGAAAACCCAAAACTTTGATTTAATAGGCTAAGCATCCACGAGTCTCATTCCTTGAGATTTTAAACTGTGGAGGACGAGAAATGATAGAGTCAATTATAAGTTTGGTATTCTTTCGTGAATTTATGTGAGTTAATTATAAGCCTATTCTCCCTTCGCGTGTTAATAAATTTATCTGCAATAAATAAGGTTGTACGATTTAAAAGGTTACTTAGCTTCTAGCCCAAGATCGTTTAAAAGTTGCTCGGTACGGATTAGAGTTCATAGCCAAGGCATAACTTATTGAAGCGGGATGCGAAGATTGGCGAGTCCGAAAAGGCTCTAACAAGGCATGAGGGCTACATTTTGTTGCTAAAGATCCAAAAGTGATGTGAAGAATCATTTATCAAAAATCAATATGAAGGATCGAGACACACGACGAAAAGCAAATACTCCCCTAAAGATCATGGAGAAGTCTATCCAAAAAGGCCCTAACAAGGTATGAGGATAAATAGATCCAAGTCCTAAAAGGAGGCGGATCGTTGTATATCAAAGTCCAAAATAAAGACTGGAGAAAAATGAAGAAGTCGTGGTCCAAATATGAAGAATCTCTCAAAACTTCAAGTGAAGAAATTTCTATTATGAAGAGAAGGCCATTATTTCATTAACGTCTCTCAATATTTGAAGTATGAAGTCGCTGCCAAATATCGGTCTGAGAAAGGTCTCAAATCGCGAAGCGAGTTATGCCAAGATATGAACTTTATGAGGTCCCGAGAAGCAGTTTTAAAAGATTTTGTCCTTTAGCTAACTATTGATTAAATCGTTCACTTTACTTCCGGCCTAAATAGCTATCGAAATAAGTCAAACAATGCATCCTCGTGATCATTCAAGACAAAAATAAAATATAAGAGATACACCTAGGAATAAGGGAGTCTAAGTGAATAATTGGCCCACATGAATTCGTGTTAGTCTGCTAACTTATAATAACAATGATCTCGTTTTTAAGCTTGGTATGGGGAACGTGAAACTTGAGGATGATAAACGTTCATGGCAGCCAAACCCAATGTAAGTTTTTAATTTCTTTACTTATTTTTATCCTTTTATGTTTAGTATTTAATAAAGGCCAAGGTGGGTTACTTATGATGGAAAATGTAAACCGTGCTTTAAAATTAATGCATTGCACGAGGGCATTGCAATGGTCAAGTGTAGGGGATTTAATAAGTGTGAAAACACTTATCCTTTTACCACTTATTTCCGATAATAACAAGACCAAAACGTGTGATTTATATCGTAAAAGTCGGAATTATGCGTGGTTTGTGTTTTTATTGTGTTTTAGGACCAAAAGATGAAAAAGGAAGAAAACACGGGCTTTCACGGGCTTTTATCGAAGAAAATGGGAAAAGACGAAGTCAAAAGATCAAGAGCGTAAATAGAACGGAAGTCCAAGACCTATTCTAAAGATTTATCAAAGAACAAGTCTAAAGACGGAAGTTTAATAAAGTCGAAGAACTCAAGTCTAAATTAAAGAAGAAAATTATCAAGACGAGTTCAAATCCCGAGACGACGTCGAGAAAAGACAAAGAATTAAATCGAGTCGAGAAGACGTGAAGAAAGAAAGAAAGAAGATGCAACACATTCACTCCTTCCATTTTTCCCTATAAATACCCTCCTAATACACATTAGGAGGGGAGTTAGTTTTTAGTTTTAGTTTTTCATTTTTTCACTTTTCTTTCTAGTTTTAGAGAGAGAAAGTTCTCCACTTTCTCTCACTAAGTTTTCATCTTTATTTCTTTTAATCTTTCAAGATTAAACATTTGTGTATTGTTGATTTTATTAATCAAGTTCTAGTTAAGCTTTTAATCTTTCATCTCATTCTACCTTTCTTTCATTTTAGATTAACTTTGGTGCGTAATACATTAAATCCGTGTTGATCTTGATGTTTTTGTGCTTAAAAAGTTAATCTTTTTGTTCCTACATAAGCTTTAATTCGATTGAGCTTTAAGTTCCTTGTGCTTATTGGCTTATTCGTTTCTTTTAGCTTATTTACTTTTAAAAGTTTTCTTAAAAAGTTCATTTTTTTATGATTTGATTTAAAGGTTTGCTTATTTTATGTTTGGATAAGTTGTTGATTGTGCTTATTTAGTATATTTCACTTTTGATTCGGGGTAGTCTTGGTGTGAGCTTATCATAGTAGCTTATTACTAGCTTATATCTCGAATCCCATATAAATCGGAAAGGGTCTAAACCCCTTTCCGATCAGCTTATTCCGACCACCACCCAGCACCCTCTTTCCGATCACCAAATCAGAAAAGGGTTTAGTATTATTCCGATTTGCAGCTATTATTTCGATCGTGTTGATCGGATTAGGTAGTTGGGATTCCGATCAGGACCATTTTTGGCTCATTCCGATTGGATTCAGTTTTAAGATATTTCGACGAGGGTATTGTGTGACATTCCGATTAGGTGTCTACCAAGTATTCCGATTTGACTCATTTTTATATATTCCGATTATGGTTTTTGGCATATTCCGATTGCATGAATTTCCCTGTATTCCGATCTGGGGGCATTTGTTGATATTCCGACTGTGGGTATTGGTTACATTCTGATCAGTGTTTTCCCTAATATTCCGATTGCAAGCATATTCCGGCCAAGGGTATTTTTGTTATTCCGATTGCCTTATTCCGACCAAACATTCCGACGGGTGTACCTTGCATTTTCCAATGGTTTTAGTTTCTTGTTTTTACAAAGTTCTAAGTGTTAGTTTTATTTAGTGTTCAAGTATTTTTCTAAAATTGCCTTTAAGTTTTCAAGCATTTATTTTTAACTCGTTATTTTTAGTTTAATCTTTAAACTTCTACTTTACTCAACGACACTTACTTATTTGCTATTAGTTTGAAATAGATAATCATCCAAACTATTCTCTTATTCACCAAAAGGCAATTGAGTCACACTTTGAACCAATAGTCAATTCGAAGAGACTTGGACTACGAATTTTGATACGTGGTGTAAAAGCCGAGTATTATTAAGCGATACTTGTGTTCCTTCTATCTCTTGAATATTTCTCCGTGCTTAAAGATCATTATTCTAATCCGAGTTTGAATCTATCCGAAAAGGAGCTAAGAAACTGAAGCGTAGTGAATTCAAATTGTGAAGATTCGCCGTGGTACAGAAGTTACTTGGGAAGCAATGTATTTGTTCTACACTTTGTACCTCCCCTTGTTTGCATCTTCTACTATTTTCAGGAGAACTCTGGGGATCAGAGTTCCTTTCGGGGGGAAGACTGTGAGAACCCGTACTTTCTCAGCATTATTTTATTCTTTTATTCGTGTTTTTTTGAATTTTCCAACGTATTACATTTTCTTGTATTGTTATATGTAAATCCTGAGATCTTGATAAATCTAATTAATTATACTTTTTAAGTATTTTTCTATTCATTGACAATATTTTATCTGGAATTATAAAATTTTTATTTTATTTTTTCATTTTTATTTAAATCAAAGTTTTTGATTTAAAATCACTCGCGTGCGTTTTACAACGAGTTTATTCAAAATCAATGTACAACGAGAATTTCTAGTGATCGCGATACCGACGGATGCCCAAAATTTTACATTTTATTATCGATTGTTTCGATAATTAATATTTTCGATGATTTCGTTTTAATTACGTATTAAGTCGTGTCGAGAAATCATATAATCATTGATGCATTGTAACTTTTGAAAAGTATTTTTACGAAACCCGAGCCCCGTAAATATTTTCAATATTTACCAATAACCATTTTCTACCCTTTAAACTATTAATTGTTTTTAAGTCCACAAGTTTTAAAACTTGACAACTTTAACCCTCCACTACCTAACATATATAGATCATTTTTTTCCTACATACACACACAACACACCACTTTTATAAAAAAATCACCAAATCCTCCCCACCCCTCTCACCCTAGCCGTGGGTTTTCACCACAAATACCCAAAAACATGGATTTTGATCTTGTTTTAAATAAAACTAATTCAAGACCCATGTTAGAAATCATCTTATGATTCTTTTGATACAAAAATTTCATACATTCATCAAGGTTTTTATAACTTTGTGATTTATGGTTGGATTATGTTTAAATTATCTTGTATGTATTGTTTTTGGTAAGTTTATCTTATTTTGATCATAAAAGTCTTATTTTTAATCTTTGATCTTTGTTAGACTTTTCATACAAGTGTTTTTAGGAGTGTTTGGTTGATGGGTATGTTATTAGAGTGATCCTATAGGTATAGGAATGAGTGGTGTTGCTTGGAAAATTTGTTTGACATGTTTTCTAAAAGTATAATTTGGGACAGCAGGTCTTTATCAGACTTTTCGTGGGTTAAAGGTCTGAGAAAGGCTAAGATTATTTTATATTGTTTTAGAGTTTTCCTAGACGCTCGTTTTGGTATAAGATAGAGCTTCTAAGTCATTACGAGTCAAAGGTTATGCTAGTTTTAGTATTCGTGTACCGGGAGACGCAAGTCGGCACAATCCGAAATTGTGGCTGATTTTGGGTCGACTCTCGGGGACTTTAGGCTTGATTAGATAGTTGATACTACTGGTTTTAAATGTTTACAAACTTAGTTTTATGAGTCTAGTAGTGGTTTCAAAAGACGGATTGTCGAATTAGTACTTTTAAAGTGGTCCAAACGGTTTTACAAAACAAGTGCACAAATCTGTCCCAAATTTGGAGTCGAGT
Source organism: Glebionis coronaria (assembly GCA_025667525.1). Lineage (NCBI taxonomy): Eukaryota > Viridiplantae > Streptophyta > Magnoliopsida > Asterales > Asteraceae > Glebionis > Glebionis coronaria. Next base: position 382,712,155 of record CM046882.1, on the reverse strand, counting down.
AAAGTGTCGAGCTGATGGATTTTAAAGTGTGAACTTTGGCTCAAACTTTGGTGAGGTCTTACACAGGATATAAGTAACCTTGACACCAATTTTCATCTAAAACGGACAAGTCTGGATAGGGTAGATCGGTGTGTACATTCGGGGTGTACTTGCTGATTTTATTTTGGACACATAGTTCAATGCTTGTGTTGCGTGAGTTCGATTATTCACCACCGGACATGGTGACTTACTCAAAGTGCTTAGTCATTATATAAATGACTTAGCTACTGGTCCGATTAAGTTAAAGGGATAGTTTGACTTGCGTTGACTTGGCATCATATAACGGGTCAATTTCAAGTGTACAAGTGTTTTAACGTTTTCATTTGGTTCGTGTCAATGGTTTTGAAACATGAATACTTTGAAAACATTTGAGTCATATTATATTTGGTATATATATCGATATTGAGTTCGAGTCTTAACGCGCGCCTTATTGTGATAGGTTGCGGTTTTCATGTTTCCCGGGCATCCATATCGTCGGTGATCGTCTCACTACCATTGTTTCTAATCAGTTGCTGAGTATCGTGATTGACTTACCTCGTGGCTAAGGTGAGTTCATAGCCCCTTTTTACTTGTACAATGTTTCTAAACACGGGGTGAGATTTTACATGGTGGAACACAACCATTTAAAAACTGTATGCTATCCAGAACTTGTATGCTATCCAGAACATGTATGATTTTCAGATTTTCGATATTATTATTGCGTTTTAGACTTTAGCCTTGAGTTTCATCTCTTCGATCATGAACCGTTAATTGTCCTGGTGCATTGCGCGAATGTTGTGGGTGGATCCATCGGGATTGACTATCCCCGTCCCAGTGATGCGGTTGTTAAACCGTGACGCATTACATTTGTTTATACCTGAGTATTTAGGCTGAATACTTACGTAGTTAAGCTTCGGTTCATGAAACTAAACAGCAATAATAATCATAACGTTTCGGATAATGGTTACTGTACATAACCATTTTCCCATATTTCTTGTTTAAAAATGAATGCTTGTGTTCCACATCCTTATTACTAAACCTATGAATATCACTCAACTTTATGTTGACGATTTTACATGTTTAATCTCAAGTATTATTACTTAGATTTGCTTGGATGGGAGCCCGCGAGATATTATCGCAGCTTGGAGATTTCTGTGATGCTTTTGAAAGATTGGTTTTATATAAACTATCAGAAGTTTATTTAATCTTTTGGGCAACTTTATGTTATAAATCGAGACGAAATAATATAATTTTCCGCTTTTAAAACTCTGGGACCTATGTTTAAAAACTCTGACCTTTTATGATGTAATGTACCTGCTTTTATTTCGTCAACTTTGTATGAACTGTAATTCATTGTTTCTTGTACTATGACATGTTACCCCCTCGTTGCCTAGCTGTTCCACGTCAGATTTTAGGGGTCTCACATACTCATGACAGATAGGGATACAGTCCAGACTCCGGTTTACTTCATAAGTAGAACATTACAAGGGCCGGAGTTGAACTATTCCTCTATGGAGAAGTTGGTCTTGTCATTGGTATACGCCACGAAAAGGTTGCGCCGGTACTTCCAGGCGCACCCTATTGTGGTTATCACTGATCAGCCAATAAAACAAATCATCTCCAAGCCAGATGTGACCGGGAGGTTACAGAAATGGAGCATTCTACTAGGTGAGCATAACATCTCCTATAGGCCACGGACGGTGGTCAAGGGTCAAATCTTGGCATATTTCCTAGTCGAGAAGCCAGAGGAGGACGGACCAATGGTGCAACAAGAGGAAGTTCCTTCAGAACCATGGGTTTTGTTTACTGACGGATCTTCGTACACGGACGGATCAAGATCCGGCCTTATTCTCACAAATCCAGAAGGAATGAAATTTACATACGCCTTGCGTTTTGAGTTTACAGCCACGAACAATGAGGCGGAATACGAAGCATTAATTGCAGGTTTAAAAATCGCTTCTAGGATGGGAGTCCGCAACCTTGAGGCCTACGTGGACTCATGGCTTCTCGCGAATCACATCCTAGGAGGTTACATAGCCAAGGAGGACAACATGATCCAATACTTGGAGAAGGTCAAGTCGCTCATAGCCGGTTTTGGAAAGTTTTCTATCAAACAGGTACCAAAAGGCGAAAACAAGAAGGCGGATGCTCTTAGCAAAATTGCGTCTACAAGCTTCGCCCATCTATCCAAGCAAGTATTGGTGGAAATAGTCAAGGAAAAATCCATAACAGGAGGGGAAGTCGCAGCCATAGTTGAAGAAGAGGGACCTACATGGATGACCCCGATCATCAGCTATCTAACTGATGAAACCCTTCCAGACGTCGATAGGGCGGTGCGGCGTATAAAAAGGAAGTCGCAACACTTCGAACTTCGAGAAGGTATCCTGTACAAGCGCTCTTTCCTACAACCATGGTTACGATGCGTCGGGCCACGCCAGGCTAGCTACGTGATTAGCGAAATACATGAAGGGTCATGCGGCATGCATGTAGGCCCTAGATCTGTTGTAGCGCGGGCTTTACGCACAGGGTACTATTGGCCGACTATGCATCGGGACGCACGAGACATGATTCGCAAATGCAGTGATTGCCAAGTGCACAGACCAGTACTGCGACATCCGCAGCAGGAACTAACACCCATCACATCCCCATGGCCATTCTATTAGTGGGGGATTGACATTGCAGGACCTTTTCCTGTGGCGGCAGGAGGTGTTAAGTTCTTGATCGTCGCAATGGACTATTTTACACGCTGGATAGAAGCTAAGGCGGTGAAATCGATTACGGGCAAGCAGGTAAAAACGTTTGTTTGGGAAAATATTGTGTGCCGTTTTGGTTTACCAGGTGAGACTATTTCGATAACGGAAAACAGTTCGCCAATAATCCATTCAAGGACTGGTGTGCGGCGTTGAACATCACACGTCGTTTCGCATCAGTTAAGCACCCACAGACTAATGGTCTTGTAGAGCGGGCAAACAGAAGCATGGGTGAAGGTATTAAAGCACGCTTGGATGAACGAAGCGCTAAATGGGTAGATGAACTGCCGCATGTCCTATGGGCACATAGGACAATGATAAAGACAGCCAATGGGGACACTCCATTTGCGCTGGCCTAGGGAACCGAGGCCGTTATTTTACTAGAGATTGGGATGCCAACAATCCGCACTGCGGAGGTTAACGTCGTCACGAATGATGAGCAACTCCGGGTCAATCTAGACTTGTTGGAGGAGAAAAGAAAGATATCAGCCATCAATGAGGCCAAGTCTAAGGCACGCATGAAAGCCTATTACGATTCCAAAGTCAAGGGTGTTTCCTTCCGACCGAGGGATTTTGTTTATAGTGCTAACGAGGCAAGTCGCGCGGAGAACACAGGGAAGCTGGGCCCAAATTAGGAAGGGCCGTATGAGGTCACATAAGCTTTGGGGATAGGCGCGTACAAGTTGCGTGACATGGATAGCCGTGACTTAGATCGTACATGGAATATTTGCAACCTTAAAAGATGCTACCTCTGAAAGGGCTACGGCCTCCGCATGGACACTTCGTAATGGTCAACTTTGATAAAGATCCATGTATTTTTTGTTTTCATGCTTTCTAGGTTCTATTTGTCTTAGGATTTTAATTCTTGTCAAGAAATCGTAAAAGTTCTAATAAAATGTCGTGGTGCCTAGCTAGCTCCACGGTCCGTTCTTGTGCAAATTATTGTCATGTCTTTTAGATTTCTTTATTCTTATTATAATATGCCATTTCTTATTCATATGCATTCATTCAAACCGTACATGTACTATTCGCTCCCAGGCGGGGTAAGAGGATTAAGTGAACCTAATAATTCAACTTGTCGCATAAGAGGGATGCAACCCCAGTGACGTGGATCATGTATCCTTACTAGACACCTTATTTACAAGACGTTGTAATAAGTTTCCACATGCCGCACTTACATAGTGCCGGACATGGTAAAGACACACGCTGCACGTCTAGTAAAATATAAACTTAGTTTTATTCTAGGTAAGACGTGACATGTCATGCGGCACAGATATATAATATCTAAAGAATATAAGTAAGTTTCCAACAATCAAAATTGCCGTGACTACCACGGACTCATAAACATGATATTCTAAGTGTTCAGATAATGTTACAAAAGATAAAAGTGCCGTGGACATCCACGGACGAATATTTGTTACAAACCAAATTGTTCAGCAATTAAGTCAATAAAGGAACGCCCTACATTGGGGGGAGAAACTTACCTATCTCCCTCTGCTCTTCAGCTAATCGAGGCAATGCTTCACCATGGTCTTTCTTGTTCAGAGCCCGAGCCACGTTCACTTCCAGTACTTCACTTAATAATTGCTCACCAACTACGATCCTGGTGATGCCGTTTATCATACCCGACTTCCTGCTAAGAGCATATGCCACTACATTCGCCTTGCCGGGATGATACTAAAGATTGATGTCATAATCCTTGAGTAGTTCCAAGCATATTCTCTGCCTCATGTTGAGTTCCCTCAGAGTAAAAATATACTTGAGACTCTTGTGGTCTGTGAAGATATCACATGATTCAACATAAAGGTAGTGTCTCCAGATTTTAAGTGCAAAGACTACTGCTGCTATCTCCAAGTCATGTGTAGGATAATTCTCCGCATAAGGCTTTAGCTGACGTGATGCGTATGCAATCACTTTCCCATGTTGCATGAGTATACATCCTAATCATTGTCCCCGAAGCATCGCTGTAGATATGAAATCTACCTGTACCAGATGGGAGAGTAAGAATAGGTGCAGATACTAACCGCTTCTTGAGTTCTTCAAAGCTCTTCTCCCGCTCATCAGTCCAAACGAATTTCTCTCCTTTCCGCATCAACTTGGTCAAAGGTAAGGCTAGTCTTGAAAAATTCTCCACGAATCTGCGATAATAACCAGCTAAGCCTAGGAAACTACGAACCTCAGTTGCAGACGTCGGTCTTGGCCATTTAGTGATAGCCTCAACCTTCGCAGGATCCATAGTGTTGGGAATAAAATGTAGCCAAGACACTTGGACGCTGACAAGAGGAAATTGGACGTTGATAGGAAGAAATCAAGCGTTGTCAAGACAAGCGTTGACAGGAAGAAGTCAAGCGTTGATAAGAAGAAGTCAAGCACTGATAGGATACTTAGTCTACACGTTTTATATTTCTAGTATGTTTCTAGTAAAGATATGTTCGACAATGTATTTCTTATGTTTATCTTTACCTAAAATAGCTGATACGTAGACTCTTGTACAAGGATCCTTAATCTATAAAAGGAGGCCTTTAAGTTTAGTTCAATATATGTTTTCACACTTTCATTGTACGTAAGTTCGATTGATCAATCAAAGTGAAAGTTTGGTTTATCTTGTTTGTGTGTTCTTGTTTAAGTATTAATTCCGCATAATACTTAAATTGTTTCATATACAACAAAGTTTCTCTAAGTGTTTAACTTGATTTATTCTCGTTTACACAAGCTAAATCGATCTAAGTTTGGGATCAACAAGTGGTGTCAGAGCTTGTTGAGGAACTTTGATCTAAAGAACACAAAAACCCTATATCAAAAAAAACCCTAATTTACAAGAAACCCTAAAACCCAGACAACATCTCTACTCTAGAGTTGACCTCCTCCTCAAGCCATAACATTAAGATCCCCATGCTAGACCCAGACAACTTTGAGCTGTGGAAGTTGAATTTTGAGCAGTATCTTCAAATCCATGACCACACCTATGGGAAATTATTGAATATGGAAACAAATTTGATAAGGCTGCCAAGATTCAAGATGCTATTACTGCGAGATCAACTCCAGGCTCAAGTGAAGCTGATCGAAAAGAACAACCTGAAGATGGGAGAGCTGTCTCAGCTGAGGACATTGCAAAGAAAAGGAATGACATGAAAACTCTAAGCATCCTCAAACTTTCTTTGGGACAAGTCAATCAGCACAAGTATAGAGGCTATGAGTCTGACAAAGATCTTTGGGCAGTCCTTCAAGTTACTTATGGTGGTAATGATGATACTGCCTCAGAGAAAAAGAAGCAACTCTTGCATGAGTATGTTGTGTTCAAAGCTCTTCCCAATGAAAAGTTAAGTGGAGTGAGAAGCAGACTTCTTGACATTACAAGCACGTTGTCATTTATGGGAACAGTGCATGATGATGCTGATATCATCACCACTTTCCTTAAAAGTCTTGGTGATGCATGGAAGATTGAAGCAAGGTCTATGATTGCTAATAATACTCACAAAAGTTCCACTTTTGATGACGTCTACAATAAACTAAGGATTGTAGAGAGTGAAATCCTTTTGGATCAAGGAAGCAAGTCTACCAATGCAAATATGGCCTTCTTCTCACATAGTGAAGGTCAATTTGATCGAAGGGAGTCATACATTCACCCCGTTACTAGATTACCTTGTGTCAACGTTGGATCAAGCTTTGTCAACGCCTCACATTCAAACGCTGACACATACAATGTTGACTCACCAAGAGTTAAGCCTGCTGGTATTAATCTAGATACAGTATGTGCATACATTGCTTCATTACCCAATGGTTCAGTGATTACATATGAGGACCTTGAGCAAATTAGTGATGAGCACTTGGAGGAGATGGACATAAAGTGGAATATGGCACTTGCAAGCATAAGGGCCAATAGATGGAATAGAAGATTCAGGAAGAAGATGATTTTTAATACTAAAGACACTGTTGGGTTTGATAAATCTAAGGTTGAGTGTTACAATTGCCATAGAATAGGTCACTTTATGAGAGAGTGTAGATCTCCAAGAAGATCTGATGCTGGAAAGCCTTCAAGCCAAATCGTCAAGGTTGAAGATACAAAAGCTATGGTTGACATACAAGAGATTGATGGTGTTGGCTGGGACTGGAGCTTCTTGGCCAAAGATGTGGAAGAGAACAAAGACCTGGTTGCAGAAAAGAAGGAAGAGGAGCATGTTCACTATACTCTCATGGCACATTCTTCATCTTCATCAGACAATGAGGTATATGATGATGCATTTTGTAGTAAAGGTTGTCTATTAAACACTAAAAAACTTAACAAATAATTTTTAAAGTTAAAATCAGATGTTGTTAATGAAAAATGCAAGTTATCTAACTATCAACTTGCACTTGTTCAAACTGAAAAGACTGTGTCTGAATATAAGAAAATGGAGCTTGACCTAAAAGATCAAATCAATGTTTTGACTCATGACCTAAATGCTAGTATTAAGGTAAGGGACATCTTGGAGAGGTCCAATGGTGTTATTCAGGCTAAGTTAGATGAGGCCATTAAAAACAAAGATAATGTAGATCTTAAAATTCAAAGATTTGATAAAGCTTCTCAAACCCTAAAAAAATGTGTTAGTGAACAAAGGGATTCTAGGGATATGACTGGGATTAGGATGAAAGAGTATGTTGGTGTTCCACCACTTGTTGGGAATTTCTATGGTGTCCTTAGAAAGGATTTGTCTTGGACTGGTATACCAGAACTCCAAGAAGAGGAATTTATTCCTCCACCAAGAGTTCTTACTCCAGTAGAGGAATACAAGCAGAAATTAACTGATTTGGACCAATGGAAGAAAGCCAACACTACTTTGTTTGTTAAGGGTGGCATGCTTAGTGACAACCCAAATGAGTCTACACCCATAAAAGTGACCAATCCTACTACTTGAAAGATTGTTGACTGTTGGAAATACGTTTTCAACGTATATTAGAAGTATCGGTCACTCCACGATATTATTAAATGTTATATAGCTCGTAGTTGAATGTTAAGTTACTTATTAGTAAACCCGACCCATGGGCTTGTCATGGGTTGGAGGCCCAAGTCCATTAGTGACTTGGGTATATAAACCCCTTTCCACCTAAGGAAAGGGGGTTGGTTGTTTTTATTTGTTTCATTCAATATACACATTTTCTCTCACTTTCTCTCTCTAGTTTCTCTCTCTAGAAACATCAACCCACCTTATAGATTCACAAGATTATCACAAATCTACAATTGGTATTAAGAGCCATGGGGAGATTTAAGGTAATGATTTGTGTTGTTTTTTAGTTTTTGATTGTGTTAGTGGTTTTTAGGAAAATCTATCTTGAATCTTGAAGTTTTTGGTGATTTTGTTGTTGGGATTAGTAGATAAGTATTGGGTTTACTTATTTTGGTTGAAATCACAAAACTTTTCGTGTTTTTTTTGCTTAAAATCTGGGTTTAGATTCGTTTCTTTTAATATCACCAGTCGGCTTGGAACGTACTGTTTTTCCCAGTTTATTCCGAACCAACTGATATTCCGAACAAGGCAAATTATTCCGGTTAAACAAATTATTCCGGATAAGCACCTTATTCCAAACGAAGCTGATATTTCGAACGAAGCTGATATTCCGAACGAAGCTAATATTCCGAACCAAGCTTATTCCGAACGAAGCAAGTTATTCCGAACGAAGCACGTTATTCCGAATCAGTGATTTTTCTAAACCAAGGTATTCCAAATCAAGCTTTTCCGAATCAACAACTTATTCCGGATCAGTGATATTACGAACCAAGCTTATTCCGAATCAAGAGATTTTTCCGAATCAAGGTAATTATTCCGAACCAAGGTCTTTTTCCGCATAAAGGTATTTTTTATTCCGAATCAACTTAATTATTCCGAACCAAGGGATATTATTCCGAACCAAGGGATATTTTACGAGTTTTTTCGACGATTTTTAGAGGATTTAATCTTGGTTTCTTACAGACGTTTTATTTCAACAACACAACACAACTCACAACCTTACTTCACTGCTCGATCAACCGATAATCTTTGATTCTTTAAAGTGATCAAATGAATCCGAGTTCATTAATGCCTCAAATGACATCACTTATGGATATCTCCGTCATAACGGGAACGGATAATCGCCCTCCAATGCTCATTAAAGACGTCTTTGAAGCATGGCAAGGCCGTATGATGTCATACATTAAGGGAAAACCGACATTTGGGAGGCTTATGGTCAAGTCAATTCTAAATGGTCCACTTGATTATGGTACCATCGTTGTTAACAATGTGACTCGAACACGGGAGTTTGAAGAACTTACGCCAGCTCAACAACTTATTGCCGATGCAAATGAAAAGGCTCTTCAAACCATTCTCCAAGCTCTTCCACATGACATCTATCGAATGGTAAGTAAATATACGGTCGCAAAGGAGTTATGGGAACGCCTACAGGTTTTGCTACAAGGTACGTCTCTTACTAAACAGGAACGCGAATGTCAGTTGTATGACTTGTTTGATCGGTTCACATACAGTCCCGGGGAAACGCTTCACGACTATTACTTCAGATTCACTGCTCTCATGAATGATTTGAATGTGTACAATCTCGTGATTGCTCCATTCCAGGTTAACACCAAGTTTTTGAATACTTTACCTCAAGCTGAATAGGGTGAGTATATTACTGATGTTAAGTTAACTAGGGATTTGCATAAGGCCAATTTGGATCAACTCTATGCTTTTCTCCAGCAGCATGAGAAACACGTGATCATGCACCGTATGCCTCGAGGGATGTACCCTGAACCTTTAGCTTTAATGGCAAATCAACCAAGCTTGTCATATAACAAAACTCCTTATATCATGGGACACCAAGCTTATCACCCATCTCCGTACATGACTCCAAGCTTCCCCCAATATTCGATTCTACCTCAACCACCTACCTCACATCAGCAACAATATCGGTTTAATGCACCTTTGTCTCAGAGAGAATCACAAGCATCACAATGTGCTCCACGACCTCACCCATATTCACCAGCAAGCATTGCACCCTATGCTCAGTCCTCATACTCTCCATATCAAGAAAATGCAGCATATCCACCAAGCTATTCTCACCACATAAGTACTCCTTCTAGTGCTTATACCGCTCAACAAGACCAAGCAATGTATTGTGATAATGATGAGGTTCCCATTCCTGAATTCAAACAAGGAACTGACCCAGCTGAAGTGTTAGCTACTATGTCTGCTTACCTCACAAGGACATTGAGCAAACGAGGATTTAGAGGACCAACTCCTACTAACAATCAGCTGAGGAACTCATCTAATTCTCGACAACAAGCTACCATTCAAGATGGCAGAGTAATGGTTCAACCTATTCAACCTTATCAGGGGAGACCCACTACATCAACCACCAATGCACGCATGGTCAATCCTGCTCCAATGGTCAACACTGCTCCAATGGTTACTGCTCCACGGGCTAATTCCACAGGTAAGTTGAGAATGATCACATGCTACAACTGTAAGGAAGAAGGTCACATGTCTAGGGATTGCACAAAACCCAAGAGGAGAAGGGATGGTCAATGGTTTGTAGAGAAGATTTATTTGGTGAATGCTCAAGCACAAGGACAGGAACTTGATGAAGAGGAGTTAGCATTTCTTGCTGATCCAGGGATTGCAGAACAAGAAGTTCTCACTACACAGAATGCAACATACCAAGCAGATGATCTGGATGCTTACGATTCAGACTGTGATGATCTTAAATCTGCTCAGGCAGCTCTTATGGCAACTATCTCTCGCTTTGGGTCAGATAAAATATCTGAGGTACTTACTAATACCACTGATACTAGTATTCAACCACATCAAGTTGAGCAAGAGGGTGCTGATCCGAATGAGTCTTCGGTGGTGAGTCTTTCAAATGAGGAGACAATCAATGATAGTAATATCAATGCAAGTCCCCAGACTTTGAGTGAATCACAACCAGGAGTCATTTCGCATACGCATATTCCTGCTCAACAAGATTTGGTCATGGTTCCTGCAAAGTTACTTAGCCAAATGAATACTGCACTCTTAGAAACCCTAGCTACAAATAAGAATCTGTCTACTGAGCTTGCCTTGTGCAACGAAAAAGTTCAAACTTTGGAATTAGTTCCTTCGTCCAATGTTCTAACAAATCCCGAATATCATCATTTTCGAAACAAACAAATGGGTCATTTGTAAGAAATTGAAACCTTAAGAGCAAATCTTTCTAACAAACTTAAAGAAAAAGAGTTAGTGGTCACTAATTTTCACAAACTTCAAACGGATTTCGAACTACTCGAGTCTAAAAAGAATGAAATGGAAATTAATGCGGCTAATAGGATTAAAAGGTTAGATTATTTGCTTTTAAGACAATACGCTGCCTCTCAACTAGTGCACTTATTTGACTCATCGTTTAGAGATTTTAACTTACCGCGTCAAACAGACCTTCCCCCTAACCCATGGTATGCAAGACAAGCTTTTATCCATAATCCAAGACTTTATGATGCAACCAAATTAGGATTGGTCTTAGATCCGATTGTTATTTTCGAGGATCGGAAGAATAAGGCTCTAGTTGATGAGAGTCGGTCATATAACTTTGCAAAATATCCTTAGTGTGATTATTTTAAAATGAATCAGGACTTTGCAAAAAAGGACTTTAGCATTCGCTTCCATATCGATAAAGATCTCATCACAACACCAACCTACATGTTAAATGAAGAAAACCCTAATACACTTCCTACACTTGTCAAAATGGAAGGACCTAAGGAAATTCCAAAGGATCTTCCACCTGTTAGCACTGTATGGATAAACTTGCAAGAGATTAGTCAATACTTTTCTAGTTTTGACAAGGTCATCCGGGAATGTACGACTTCAAATGGTCTAAACGCCGGAGAATGGGCTTTCGAACACATGAACGAGGTGTTTAAGAATGAGATCAACCCTTTTGTCGAAAATCTAAAAAGAAGTTTTGCATATCTTTCGAAAAATCTCAATTTTGAAATTAAAGAAGTTCAAAAAGTGTTTTATGAAATAGACACCGCTTACGAACTACAATTAATTGAAAAGGAAAAGATTTTATCCGAATATGACCGATTCTTGTCCCAAGTAATATCGTACGATGTGCTTACTACTATGAATGTTAATTATTCGAATGAGCTTACATCCGCTATGAATAAATGTGATGTTATGAATATATGTGATGATGTGCATGATCTCTCTGTAAATATTGCTGAGACTGTAAATGACGTAGATAATCATTCTTGTCACGAGTCTAACGCTGAATTTTTAAAGCTTCAAGATTCTTACAATTTACTTGCAAAACTTTTTAATCAACTTGAACAACATTGTATATCTTTAGAATTAAAACACCAAACTCAAAATGAGGATCTTTTAGTAACAAATGGTTGTGAAAATAGTGTTGAGACGAGTGACAAGATGATTGAGATAGTTAAGGCATTAGAGGAAGAGATTATGAGATTAAAGAGAGATTTATCATCAAACGAAACACTAAATTTGGAACTAGAGGCTTCAGAGTCTAAAAACCAGTACTTAGAAACTAGACTTTCGTCTATTCTAGGGGAGATGGAACGTGTAAGACAGGGAATGTCCACTCTTTATGGTTCAATAGAAGAACGCTTCGCTTTTAATGCGGCACAGCAACAATCTTATGTTGAACAATTGAACCAAAAGTGTGAGGAAATCTCTGACTTAAATATCCAGCTCATTGACAAAAACATGGTCTTGGCCGAGTTAAAGGAGACACTTCTTCTCACCCGACAAGAAGTTGTTAATAACTTAGCTACAAACTCTGCACCGTCCTCTAGTGCTCCATCAACCAATTCAGTGGTGATCTATAAGAACCCGCACCATAAGCAAAATCCAGATACTTACGATGTTTATATGATGAATGCAATTAAGCACGCGGATCTTGTTAGGGATATTTTAGATGATTTGTATGCGTTAGATCCCTCAAGCAGTTACTATTATTCAGCTCATGCATATATTCAGCGAGTTCAATATTGCTTAGCATATTTGCAATACATAGGAAAACCGGGTTTTACACTACTCACTAATCGACCCATTGCTGTAACTCCATTCAATAAAACCCTAGGAGCAAAACCGTCATTGACACCATCAACTAAGGCACCGTTAAAATTTGTTGCTAATGTTCCCACTTTGCCTTCTACAGGAGTAAAAGAGTCTACTAAGGCTAAAGGATCACAAGTCAAGAAAGATAGGATCAAGCCCTCCACCAGTAGTACCATCAAGAAGAAAGTAGAAGCTCACCCTAGGGATGCTATTTCAGATTTAAATAAAAAGAATCATGTTGCTAAGACTAAAAGCTCTGCGCCTGTGCAGAAGCCTAAGCCATTTGTGAATTCTAATTTGAAATGTTGGAATTGTAATGAATGCATGTTTTCTCAGCATCATGATTTGTGTCTTATTGATCATGTGAATGAAATGAATGCCATTAGGAATGATCTTGAATGGAAACCAACTGGGAGAACTCGTACCCAAGTTGGATGGCAATGGCGTCCCACTGGTAGGACCTTTACATTAGATGGAAAAATGTGCCCTTTAACTAGGAATGCATCCATTGAGGTTAGGTCTCAACGTCCTTTAATTAGGCACACTAGCACTAAAGTATGGAAACCGCGCCCTTTAATTAGGTCATCCCACACTATAGTGCCTATCAGTGAAGAAATACCTCAGGATTTAAGCCAACTTGAATCTACACCACCAACTAGGAAGAAGGCTAGGAAATCTAAGAAACCTAATGTTAGCAATTCTAAGATCATTAAATCTGTACCTACTAATAACAAGGAACATTCAGATTCCGAAACCTATACATTGTCCTCGTCTGGTGATATTTTCAGGTGGTCCAAATCATTCTCTGGTATTTGGACTCCGGTTGCTCAAAGCATATGACCGGAGATCGCTCGATGCTTAGAAATTTCGTGAGCAAGTTTCTTGGAACGGTTAAATTCGGTAATGATCATATTGCAAAGATAATGGGGTATGGTGAATATCAGATTGCAAATGTCACGATTTCAAGGGTATACTATGTAGAAGGTCTTGGTCATAATTTATTTTCAGTAGGACAGTTCTGTGATTCCAACCTAGAGGTTGCTTTTCGACAACATACTTGTTTCATCCGCAACTTGGAAGGAAAAGACTTGTTGAAGGGGTCTCGTGGTGCAAATCTTTATACTTTGTCCCTACAAGACATGATGGCCGCCTCTCCAGTATGTATTCTCTCCAAAGCATCTAAGACCAAGTCATGGTTATGGCATCGCAGATTATCTCATCTCAACTTTGATGCTATTAATCATTTGGCTAAAAATGAATTAGTTCGTGGTCTTCCAAAGCTCAAATTTCACAAGGATCATTTATGTTCCGCGTGTTCAAGGGGGAAAAGCACCAAGAAATCATACAAGCCCAAAGCTGAAGACACCAATCAAGAAAAAATTCATCTTTTGCATATGGATCTTTGTGGGCCAATGCGAACCGAAAGTGTGAGTGGTAAGAAATTCATCCTTGTTATGGTGGATGATTTTTCGAGGTTTACATGGGTTAAATTTCTACGTACAAAGGATGAAGCACCGAAGGCTATCATCACTTTCCTGAAATTCATTCAGGTACGTTTAAATACTACTGTCCGCCGTATTCGTACTGATAATGGAACAGAGTTCGTCAACCAGACTCTTCGTGATTACTATGAAGAAGTTGGTATCTCGCATGAAACATCCGCTGCACGTACTCCACAACAAAACGGTGTCGTTGAAAGACGGAATCGTACACTTATGGAAGCTGCTAGGACTATGCTGATTTATGCGAACGCTCCGTTATTCTTATGGGCAGAAGCTGTATCTACTGCATGTTACACCCAAAACCGCTCTATCATTCGGAAACGCCATGGAAAAACACCTTACGAGCTTCTACATGATCGTAATCCCGATGTTTCATTCTTTCATGTGTTTGGTGCTCTTTGTTATCCAAACATTAATAGTGAGAATTTGGGCAAACTTCAACCGAAAGCCGATATAGGTATTTTCATTGGTTACTCACCCTCAAAGAAAGCATACCGAATTTATAACAGTCGTCTTGGTAAGATAGCAGAAACTATGTACGCAAATTTTGATGAGCTGACAGCGATGGCTTCTGAGCAACGCAGCTCTGAACCCGCGCTTCACGAGATGGGAACCGGTGCTATTAGTTCTGGATTAGTTCCCAATAATCCTACTTCTACATAATTTATACCACCTACAAGGCCTTAGTGGGATGAACTATTTCAACCTTTGTTTGATGAATTCTTTGATCCCCCAAGTGATGAAGTTCCAGCACCTGTAGTTATAGCTCCAATCCCTGAAGTTGTTGCTCAAGCTAATGAAGCTTCATCAAATGCATCTTCAATTAACATTGAACCGGATGCACCTCCACCAAGTAATTCTCAAACTACACCTGAATCTTCACCCTTACTTGTGCCTAATGATGATGAAGAGGATTCTATTGATCACGATTTGGAATATGCTCACCAATAAGAGCTTCCATTCTTTGGTATACCGATACCTGAAAATCCTTCAGCCGCGTCTACCTCAGAAGAAGCTCCTACAAATGTTTACTCCAGACCACCACGGATTGAAAATCACAGCCCCAAATGGACAAAAGATCACCCAATTAGGAATATTATTGGAAGTCTCAATCGACCAGTCTCGACACGCCATCAATTACAAGAGAGTGCACTCTATTGCTATTTAAATGCATTTCTCTCCGAAGTTGAACCTAAAAACTGGCAACATGCTATGACTCAATCATCTTGGATTGAAGCCATGCAAGAGGAACTAAATGAATTCCAAAGACTTAAAGTATGGGAATTAGTTCCTCTCCCTGACAAGGTTAACATCCTTACTTTGTTGTGGGTTTATAAGGTTAAACTCGATGAGATGGGTGGAGTTTTGAAGAATAAGGCTAGATTGGTTGCTAGAGGATACAAACAAGCCTTGGGTATCGACTTTGAAGAATCTTTTGCTCCAGTTGCAAGATTGGAGGATATTAGACTATTCCTTGCGTATGCTGCTCATATGAACATGATCGTCTATCAAATGGATGTGAAGACGGCATTTTTGAATTGTGAACTAAGGGAAGAAGTCTATATTAGTCAGCTGAATGGGTTCGTTAGCACGGAGTTTCCTAATCATGTGTACAAGCTTAAGAAGGCTCTCTATGGGTTGAAACAAGCTCCACGCGCGTGGTATGATCTCCTTTTAACATATATCATTTCGGAAGGCTTCTCCAAAGGCAAGGTGGACCCCACTCTATTCACTCTCAAGAAAGACAACGACATGATACTGGTACAAATTTATGTTGATGATATAATATTTGCTGCCTCTAACATAGAATTGTCAAAGCGCTTTGAGAAAATAATGTCCACACGCTTTCAGATGTCAATGATGGGAAAAATTTCATTTTTCTTAGGATTACAATTTTCTCAGAATCCCAGAGGCATCTTTATTAATCAATCCAAATATGCTCTAGAATCATTAAAGAAATATAACTTTGAAAATTGTGACCCCGTGGATACTCCAATGGTGGAGAAATCCAAGTTAGATGAAGATAGGAATGGGATTGCTGTCGATCCGAAACTCTACTGTGGGATGATCGACACCCTTCTCTATCTGACTGCTAGCAGGCCTGATCTGCAATTTGCTGTATGCATGTGTGCCCGGTATCAGGCTCGGCCTACCGAAAAGCACCTACGTGTTGTTAAAAGGATCTTTCGGTATCTCAAAGGAACACTTCATCGTGGTCTATGGTATCCGAAAGATTCCTCTATTGCTTTAATATCATATGCAGATGCCGATCATGCTGGGTGTCAAGACACTAGGCGTAGCACTTCTGGTTCTGTGCAACTCCTTGGAGACAGATTGATTAGCTGGTCTTCAAAAAGGCAGAAAAGCGCTGCAATTTCAAGCACGGAGGTTGAATACATTGCCATGTCTGGTTGTTGTGCTCAAGTCCTTTGGATGAGATCACAACTAACTGACTACGGTCTTGGATTCAACAAAATCCCGATGTATTGTGACAACAAGAGCGCCATTGCCCTTTGCTGCAACTATGTTCAACACTCCCGGGCAAAGCACATTGACATACGCTACCATTTTATTAAAGAGCAAGTGGAAAATGAGGTGATCGAGCTGTATTTTGTCACCACTGAGTATCAGCTGGCAGATATGTTCACAAAAGCCTTAGATCGAGGATGAATCGAGTTTTTGATCGACAAGCTTGGCATGAAATCCTTCTCTCCAACGAATCTCAAAGAGTTGGCAGAAGAATCAGCAGAATAGTGGTGGTAAACTATTCATGCGTATCCTTTGATCGTGATCATGTATATTATCGTATATATATAAACCACAAAAAGAAAAATACAAAAATATAAAACCTACAAAAACCATAAAAAATATAAAACCAATAAAACCCAAAAATATTTTCGTCTTTTTAATCGGGCATGTCTTTTGGTACGGTAATATTTACGGCTTTAGAAATGTCGATTAATATTGACACGGCGCCATAAATAGAGTCCGTATAAAAGTTGTACATTTTTAAAACATGCCCATTATGGCTTGTAGTTATTTCAGACTGCAACCCGTTTTTCGTATTCAAGTCACGTATTTCCTTGGAAAACGTTGGCTCACAACGGGAATTAATTTTCTCGGGTATGGTTTACAAGCCAAATCATACAAAGGGATCAAGTTTACTTTATAACTTGGTCTAACACGAATTAGTGTACGTCTCAGTGCATTAATTTGTTTAAATAAGAGAAATCTTATTGCCACCACGAATCAATTTTTCTAAGACATTAATTGGAAAATTCTTTCATCAATATTTGACTCGTTAAACAATGACTACAGCTCTTTAAATAGAAAACTGGTCATCGTTTAAGGGGGAGAAAATATTAAATCATCTTCGTCATCAAAACGGTCTTCAAAAGTTTTCGTGAAAAAAAAATAAAAAAAATTAATCTGTCAAATGATTAATAACTGGAGTTTCTTTGGCATACGACTTGTGATTGTTCTGATTTATCGTGAGTTTTAGGTCTTGAATATTTGCTAAATAGGATACAATGTTTAAGTTGTGTGCAGGCAAGAATAGTTAATACAGTACGATAGGTCTAACGATGGTTAATTAATTTAACGGATGTTAACCATAAAAGGAATTATTAACTAAAAAGGAAAAGAAAAGAAAAGTATAGGGACCATATGTGACTAAGTGGAAAACTTTATTTGTTGTTGACCTAAGTCAAACACACACACCCCATCCTTCTTTTTTTCTTTCTCCTTCGTTTCTTTGGCCGCCATTAACACACAGAAAAACACACACACAAGCTCACAATCCCTCGTTCTTGATCTCTAATCCGTTTAGTTCTTTCATCAAGGTACAAACATCGTCTTTTTGATTCCAAATTCGTCTCAATTCATTCCTTAATCCAATTAATTGAGTTGTTTTAATTAATTCATTAAAATTAGGGTTTTCGAATTAATTAGGTCAAATTGATTAGGGGTTTAAGCTGGGTTTGTCTCGGAATAAGATTAGAACAAGTTTTGTTGCCTTAGATTGACTTATAACTCACTCATGCGTTTAGATTAATCTCTCATAGAACGCGTTTAGGGTTATTCCGAATGAGCAGGTTTTTCAAAGTTTTATTCCGGATGAACAAAAATATTCCGAATGAACATGTTTTTGAATTATTCCGGATGAACAAAACTATTCCGAATGAACATGTTTTTGAATTATTCCGGATGAACAAAAATATTCCGAATAAACATGTTTTTGAGTTATTCCGGATGAACAAAAATATTCCGAATGAAGGATTCATTCTGGATGAACAATATTCTGGATGAACAATATTCCGGATGAACGATATTCCGGATAAAAGATATTCCGGATGAACAAAAATATTCCGAATGAAGGATTCATTCTGGATGAACAATATTCCGGATGAACAATATTCCGGATGAACGATATTCCGGATAAACGATATTCCGGATGAACAATATTCCGGATGAACAATATTCCGGATGAACAATATTCCGAATGAACAATATTCCGGATGAACAATATTCCGGATGAACAATATTCCGGATGAACAATATTCCGGATGAACATTATTCCGGATGAACATTATTCCGGATGAAGGTTATTCCGGATGAAGGTTATTCCGGATGAAGGTTATTCCGGATGAAGGTTATTCCGGATGAAGTTTTTTCCGGATGAAGTTATTATTCCGGATGAAGGTTATTCCGGATGAAGATTATTCCAGATGAAGGTTATCCCGGATGAAGGTTATTCCGGATGAAGGTTATTCCGGATGAAGGTTATTCCGGATGAAGGTTATTCCGAATGAAGGTTATTCTGGATGAAGGTTATTCCGGATGAAGGTTATTCCGGATGAAGGTTATTCCGGATGAAGGTTATTCCACATGAAGGTTATTCCGCATGAAGACATTCCGCATGAAGATTTTTCCGCATGAAGGGGATTATTCCGCATGAAGATTTTTCCGCATGAAGGGTATTCCGCATGAAGGTGTTTATTCCGAACGAGACACATTTTTCCGAATGAAGGATTGTTGGATTATTAATTGTTGCTTGTTAAATGTTTGTGTGTTAAAAATGCTTAATGAATTGTGTCATATGTGTAATGCTTAGAAGTAACAACATAATGGTATATATATATATATCTCTGTGTATCAACCTTTTATGTCTTATCTTAAGCAGAAACCATGACTAATCCAACCGTGCAACAACTCCAAGATGCTAGAGCAGCTGCAATTGCCGAGGCAAAAGAACTTAAGTTCATACCGAACAATTACCGGCTGAAAGAAGTTTCTCATTCTACTCACCTTGGATTCAAAGTCGCCTCAGCAATCCTTGATCAATCTCACTTCAAGAATGCATTAAGGAGTACTGCTTCGGTGCCATTTGATTACATGTACGAATTCTGGGCTACCAAGGAAAGGACTTCAAACAAGATCACCTTCTTCCTCGACAACAAGCAACAGACACTCACCGTTTCAGACTTTCGCAAGATATTTGGAATTCAGGATACACCCAAGGGTATGACATTTTCAGAGAACCCTACCAAAGGCGAACTCATGGAGATGTTCCTTGCTCTTGGATGTCCTGACCTACGAGTGGTGTCCGAGTTTACCACAGCCAAAGTGGGTCAACCTTGGAGAGCTATCTTCGGTGTCTTACACCTAAAAAAACTGGGCATGATGCGGTGCGTGCTCCAATTATGAGTATCTGCTATGGAATGTACAAAGGCATAAATGTAGATTATGCATCCTTGTTGTGGGAAGAGTTTAATTTTCAACTCTTCCAAAACACGAAGCAGAAGGCTAAAGGTTTTCCTTACCCTAGGTTCATCAAGCTTATCATTCATTACTTTATGGAAAATGATGCTTCTATTGATAAGCGTGCAGAAAGCCGTCACCACACTAAAGAGGCTGATGACCTTGTGGACCTAAGGCATGAAGGACCCTCTGGTGCTGTTAATCCTGGTCCTGTTCCTCGTCATCTCCTGACGGACAAAATTCTAGCTTCTGATGATTACAATAAAATGCTAAGAGAAATAAGAAAACAGCAAGAAAAAGTTCAGGCGGGAGAAGTCTCGTCAACTACAGTCAAAAGTAAAGGTAAACGTAAGCAAGAAGTTGTCTTACCTGAGCCTAAACCCAAGAAAACAAAGACTGTGGCTAAAAAGGATAAGCGCAAAGCTGAGAAGTTTGTCATTCGAGATGAAGATGTTGATGACGATGTTACTCCCGAGCAAATTCGCAAAGCTGAGAAAAAACAAATGAAAAAGGCTGTTGAAAGAAGTAGGAAAGACACAGGAGGTAGTGGTTCGGGTGTGCAGATAGAAGATGAAGAGGAAGTCGAGGAGCCGCATGACATTTTTGAGTTTGGAACACCAGACAGGTACTCAACACCTAAAGAAACTTCCATAGCAGATACCGCAAGCATCGAAAAGGAGTCCGTTGCCACGACAGTCATAGTGACTACAAAGCCTATATCAACTAAACCTCCACCAATCCAGCCTCTGCCAACACAACCGTTGACGACTCAACTACTATCCCCTCCACCTCCAACTAGTTCCGTCCGCAGTACTGTCATCACAACCGTGCCTATTCAACCGCCCCCGAGTAGCCCTGTGCCATCTTCATTTTCTGCACTCTTCATGGCAGAAATGATGGATAAACACATGGAAACTCAAAGAAAAGAGATGGCTCAAATCCGAGAAGAGTTACTCAAACGAGTGCAAAGTGAAGAGGCATCCAAGAAAGCTCAAGCCGAGATGCTAGCCAAGTTCAATGCAGAGATGGAGTCTACACGAAAATCTCATGCAGAAGAACTTGTTCATGTCAGAAAAGCTGAAGCTGATAAAAGTATAGCAAGGATCGCCAAACTCCGTCAATTAAAGAATAAGTATAAAAAGGAGAAAGAAACACTTGAAGCTTCACTTAATGATAGGTTAAAGGAATCTGTTGAGTCTATTATGCCAAAGCTGCGAAAAGAGATGAAGAAAATTGCGGCTGATAAGTTGATGATTAAATCGTCAAACCCTTCCAATTCTGCCTATAAAATTTCATATGACTTAACGGACTTTGAACTGAAGAAGATTCTCCACGCCCGCATGGTTGAAGTTGGATCTTTCGACAAATCCAAAATTCAGCGGACACTTCACAAGGCACTTAATGCAGCTATAAAGGAGGATGACAGGCTGTTTAAGACATTTGGAAGCGTGGTTCCTTACCATATTTTGTATAAAAAAGGAGATGAAGATGCCTCTGGTGAGGAGGATAGTGAGCAAGAAGAGAGTGGTGGTGAAGAAGACGATGCGAGTGATGAAGATAAGGGTGATGATGATGATGATGATGGTGAAGGCGGTGATCGTAATGAGGACAGTAACGAGGATAGCAACAAGAACGATGATGATGATGATGATGACAACGAGAACAGGGGTAGCGACAACAATGACAAGTCTGACAAGCCTGATCAGTCTGATGATGATGATATGGGTGACAATACTGCCAGCAAGAAGAAACCGTCCAAGACCGGTGGCAAATCTTAGAAAGATGTTGCTCACAAGGATAAGTCCACATCTACGGAGACAGGACGCACCAAGTGGCACCATGATGTGAATGCTACAACAGCATCTTCAATTCCTGGTACATGTTTCTAGCTCTATACCTGTTACTGTTAATCCTGTTAGTTCTTTGGTTGCTACCACAACTGCAGAACCTGCTGCTGATGAACCTGTATCAGAACCGACACCCGTTCAAGTATCTACTGCTCCACCTAATGAACCAGTTCCTACGGTTCCTGAGTCACGCACACTGGATTGGGCTGATACATTGCAGATCGATGAGACCGCACCAGAACAACCATGGATCACGACAGCTGCTGCATATGATCCAATCACAGATGCTGATGCAAATGTTCTGTATCTACGTATCCGCAATCCAATAGATCTGTGTGCATTTTGGTCTCATGAGTTTGGATCTTCGGTCACTCCGTCTTTGGTGAAGAGAGCGCTTAATGACAAGATACTTCGCGCTAAATCAAGACTAAGCCGAATGGAGTATGAGTATTATGCTGATGAAATCCTGAAAGCTCTTAATACAGTTCAAAGGCCAGGCCTTCATGCGCCAGAAAGACCTCCTCTTCCACTTGATGCTACTCAAGACAATCAAATTGAACTTGACTTCTTTGTCACATATGATCTTGACTATCTTCTCAAGGGATCATCCACGTACGCGACCTCCCTGACTTTGTTGAAAGCTGCTTCTTGGGGGTCAATACCTTGGATCGAAGAAAAGGTCAATCGCCTCTGGGTTCCAAAGATAAACCGTAATTATGACATGTACGCTACTATAGGAGCATCACATTAGGACGAGCGAGTGCGAAGGGCATACAGAGGTTGCTGCTTAGTCAACTCAGGTAGTATCGTCAGATCCAATCTTCGAATCACAAGTATATTAGGAATGAAGATTGAACCCAAGAATGGATATCATCATGTGACGGAAATTCGACTGAAAAGAGAAGATGATCGAGAATACAAGATACAGCAAGGAGATTTTTCAATCATTCTCCTTGAAGATATAGAAGATATGTTGCTTTTCATGACCCATGATCAGCTTACACATCTCACTCGTGAAGAAATCATTGCTCTTAAAACAGCACTTCGTATGTTTACACGAAGCGTTGTCATCAACAAACGTGTAGAAGACCTACAACTGGGAGTTGAAAGCTATCAACGCAAGCTTAACATGACTCCTCCACTTAATCAAGTATTACCTCAACATGTCGATAGATGTCCCTATACCGGCACAACCCTTCCGATGTGCGAGATTTTCTACTTGAACAGTCGTGGGATCATGAAGTTTATGAGGGTAGCTGAGCTTCATAAGTACAGTGATAGGACTCTCTCACACGTCAAAGACAAATTAGAGCATCTCAATTCTGGCTGGAAATTACCAGAAGTGATTGAGGATTGGCATCCGGGTTATCAGAAAATGGCTACATATGTAATCAAGAAGATTGATGAAAAGCTCAGGGAACGTAGGTTGATGAGGAGCTTAGAAAGGTTCGTGGGTGGCAGACCGTATGGAGGGCACTTCAGACTTATGCAACAATCCATTTAATATGGGTCGTCTTCACTAAGGTCAACTCCATATTGTACGTTAATTGCGAATATGTGAATATGTAAATACTGTGAATATTATGCTTTTGTGGCTTGATGTAGTGTGAAGGTATGATAATTTTTCAAGAATTTCTCACGAGATTCTAAATCTCTCAAAATATATCGTACTCAAGCACTACAACTAACCCTCATTAATTTGAGGGAGAGCATTAATATGTTCTATGGCCATACATTGATTTCATTTTTTTACCCAAAGACCGGTTAATCCATTCAATATCCCAAATATTAGTGGTTAACATTTTGGATAAGGGGAGAAAATGGGATTAAGGAGACTTAATGATATTTGACTAATGATGAAAAGGACTTAAAGATAATCCAACTTAATATGTGTAATGCATGTGTTAAGGGGGAGCGATTTTGATAAACAAAGCACTTAAGGCACAAAAACTTTGATTATAATATCACAAGTGCCTTAAGTGATTTTCAAGGATTTTTCATGGTGACAATACTTACCCACAACACACTTAATTCACGACGGATGTGGTGACAAAAGGGTGGTAGGTATAGGTATTAGTCCAATAATTCATCAGAACCGATGGAATCTTCCCAAGGACAATTCCCTAGATAGAATTAGAAGTCCTAGGAAAGATGGAGAATGATTGTGAACGTAGCTGAATGCCGACCAAGTACTTAAGCTAGCACTGGAACAATCACAACAAGGTGCTAGTGATGAGGTAAGCATTGAAGGGGTTAAAGAATGAAAAAGAACTGTAAAGATAAAGGGTGTAAAGAAAGAAGCCCTCCTTACAACTTTAGGCAGAAACCGGGTCAATACATATGCTATTGAGATCATTTGTTAATGATTCTCGATATTAAAGAAAGACATCATGGACCCAGTGATGCAATGCACAACCCTCCCCAGCTAACTCAAATATCTCTCAAAAGGTATTTGTTTTAATCACACGGAGATCAACACGTTATCTATTGGTTTATTCACTCCGAATAGACTGATATTGAATAGGTGGCACTCCTCTCCAGCCATCGCTCACTACATCAAAACGCACTATCGAGTCTAGAGCCACGAGATCATCAAAAGTCTCATTAGGACACTTTTCATTTATTCCTTGCTTATTCACACACTGTGAAAAGTAAGAGATCTTTATGAGTCCTACACAGTATTCTTGTAATATTGCCAGAACATCCGAGTGATACGCAAGTATTACAATGAAGATGGAAATCCTGCTTGAGCCAACATCAAACAAGCTCATGGTAGGTGACACGTGCGGTTCTTTAAGAACCAATCTTGTGAAAACTGGAAAGAAACAATAGTTTAATTCTTAATTGAAATTAATCTCGTTCCAGGCCTCTACGCATTATCGTATGATCTTGCCAGAATACTCAGAGTGACACTCTTTAGTGTTCACAGTGACGAGTGGAAATCCTTCTAGTGTTAACATCAAACAGCACTTGGTAGGTGACGTGCAAGATTCTTTATGAATCAAGCTCGTGATAACTGGAAAGCAACGATGGTGAAAATCTTAATTGAAATTCACTTGTTCCAGGTTTCATGAATTGACGGCTTCAATCACAAGGATAATTTATCCAAGTGATTCACTCTTTATGTTCGCAGTCAAGCTTAGTGATCATCGAATAAAGAGAACGGGTTTACCCGCGAAATCCTGTCAGGAAGTTACTTAATTGAAACTATCCGTCAGAGGTACGATATATACTATCGTCCAACGGTCTTTACCGACCGGAGGTAAAATGCTACCGATATAGAATGAAATGTTCTAATCCATTTCATTCGTGTCTTATTATGTTGCTGCATTCGAAGATGGTGGCGTTGCGGTGTACCAGATGAAGTCGTCTCCACATGCTTATGTTTTCTTTCTGCATCAATTTCAGCAAAATTCAAGAAAGTTCAAAATGAAGTCTTCCGCTGTACCAAACTCTGAAGCTTTCAAGAATTCAACAAAAACATAAGTGTGTGGAACATGGAGTCACGAGGAGGCAAGAATCACAAGAAGGCAAAGATCGTACGTGAAGGGTCAAAAGAACAATGCTCTAAAGCCAAAGCCTAAAAGATCAACATCAACATATTCACAACGAAAAGAAAAGATAAAAGAAGAAAGGACTACGAGCTGAAGAACGAAGACTTAGTATAGTATGCTAGGTTTAGGACTTTGTAACTTGGAGTGACCTCCCTTAGGGGGAGATTGTTGGAAATACGTTTTCAACATATATTAGAAGTATCGGTCACTCCACGATATTATTAAATGTTATATAGCTCGTAGTTGAATGTTAAGTTACTTATTAGTAAACCCAACCCATGGGCTTGTCATGGGTTGGAGGCCCAAGTCCATTAGTGACTTGGGTATATAAACCCCTTTCCACCTAAGGAAAAGGGTTGGTTGTTCTTATTTGTTTCATTCAATATACACATTTTCTCTCACTTTCTCTCTCTAGTTTCTCTCTCTAGAAACATCAACCCACCTTATTGATTCACAAGATTATCACAAATCTACATTGACCTTGGCTTAAACGTTGATAGAAAACCTAGTATTAAATATGCAGAAATGTATAGAAAACCTAGGTCACCAAAAAGTCAAGTTAGTGATAATGGGACAGCTTTCTTTTCATCTAGACCTAGAGTTATGTCTAGAAAAGCCTGTTATACTTGTGGAAGTTTTTCACATTTGGCTTATAAATGTGTCAATGCTTCAAAGGTCAACACTGATAGAAAGTCAACCATGGTCAAACCCAAACCTTTTTCCAACAAAGTCCACAAGTCATTAGACCATCCCCATTCTTTACTAAAGGTCTAATACTTATGGACAAAGGCCTTTTCAAAAGACTAATACATGGTCTAACAGACAATGGGTTCCTGTAGCAAACCCTAGGTTTGACACTGATAAAGGTAATTGCAGCGTTGTCAAGAACAATTTTAACGATGACAGGAATGCTTCCAACGCTGCTAGACCAAGTAATGCCAAATACTTGCAACCAAAGGGAAAGGGGTCTAAAACTTCTTCTAGCTTAACTTGGAGACCTAAACAAGACCAAAGCCCTAATTTAGATAGGATTTCTATGACCTGTAACAGATTTCATTATATTTCAAAGGTCATAACTAAACCAACTGGGGTTAATTGGGTGTTTAATCCAAAAAGGAATGAACAAGGGGTTGTCATAAGGACTAAGTCTGTTCTTGTTGAACAACAAAATGAATCAAAGTCTGCTCAGGCTTGGGTGCCCAAAGAAAACTAATTTGTTTTCTTTATGTGTAGGGCATTCAAAAGCAGGTTAATGATTATGGCTATTGGGATAGTGGATGCTCTAGGCACATGACGGGGAAGGAAGATTACTTGACAAACTTTACCCCCATTAAAGATGGTGACAAAGTGTACTTTGGAGGCGGATATGGGACTATCACTGGCAAAGGCACTCTTATCACCAACAATTTACGTTTTGAAAACGTATTTCTGGTAAAAGAACTCGATTACAATCTGTTTAGTGTATCACAGGTCTGTGATAACAAAAATAAGGTTCTTTTCACTAATACTGAATGCTTGGTGTTAAGCAAAGACTTTAAAATACATGATGAGAAATTCATTGATTATAGAACACCTAGGCATAAGGACATTTATAATGTGAATCTTAATGGAATTAGGATGAATAATAATATGTCATGTCTAGATGCTAAGGCTTCAGTTGATGAGAGTAATCTTTGGCACAAAAGATTAGGGCACATAAATTTTAAGAACATAAATAGACTTGTGAGGCATGGTTTAGTTAATGGTTTGCTTGAAAAGGCTTTCCACAATGACCACTCTTGTGTTGCATGCCTTAAAGGCAAACAACAGAAAGTCTCCTTTAAGTCTAAACTTGTACATTCTAGTTCTAAACCACTTCACTTAATGCATATGGACTTGTTTGGTCCATCTAATATAGAAAGCTTAAATGGTAAATCCTACTGTTTTGTCATCACTGATGATTTTTCTAGATTTACTTGGACTTTCTTTTTGGCTTTGAAAAGTGAAACTGCTGATGTTTTGATTAACTTTATTACCCAATTAGAGAAAAAGACTGAGAATAAGGTTAAAATACTTAGAAGTGATAATGGTGGTGAGTTTAGAAATAAGCTGTTAGATGACTTTTGTGCCAAGAAAGGGATTACTAGGCAGTTTTGTGTAGCTAGAACCCCCACAACAAAATGGGGTGTCTGAAAGGAAGAATAGAACACTCATAGAAGCAGCTAGGACAATGTTGGCTGATGCTCACTTTCCCATTGCATTGGGCTAAGGCTGTGAATACAGCTTGTTATGTTCAGAATAGGGCATTGATCAACAAAATCCATAACAAGACACCTTATGAACTATTTTGGAATAGGAAACCTAATATTGGTTTTCTTAAACCCTTTGGCTGTCATGTAGTTGTTTTAGATACTAGTGATGCCTTAGGAAAGTTTAGTGCTAAAGGTGATGAAGGCTATTTGATGGGCTATTCAGTGCAGAGTAGAGGATATAGGGTTTACCTTAAGAAATAAAAACGTATACTTTAAAAGGTACATGTTAGGTTTTTAGAAAGTAAACCTAGTGATCCTGAAAGTGGACCAAATTGGTTATTTGACTTGGAACCTCTATCTAGAACCTTGAATTATATGCCTGTTACTAATCCGGACATTGTAAAGGTAAATTCAAATGTTGTGGAAGAACCAGTTGTTGAAATTTCAGGTATACAGGTTGATAAGGAGGTAGGATCATAAGCAGACATATCAACACCCATACTTGAGTATGTAACCATTCCTATATGGACAGATGCATTTGTTGCTGCTGCTGTTGGAAAGGAAAAAAGGTAGTCCACAAGTAACACCTGTTGATGATAACATGCATGAATCTTCAAGCACTGACAAAGGAAAATCTGTCGCTGAAAAGACAAATTCAGGCGTTGATGGCTCAAACATTGACAACTCTAATTCAGGCGTTGACAACTCTTTTGACCATTTATTCTCTTCCAGTGTTTTTGAACAAGTTGAACCTTCCAACATTCATGGAGAGGTTCATTCAGATGATGATGGAAGGGAATTTGAAGAAGATATTGGCAACTTGGAGACTAAAATTGATGACAACACAATTATTGAAGGAGGAGTGCTTACATCTACTATCAGACTCACCCCCTTCTCTAATTATTGGTGATGTGATGACTCCTGTACAAACTAGAAGGTCTCACCAGAATCATGGAGGATTTATTGCCAATATTCACAAGAAGGTTGATACCCCTCTTGTTCAAGCATGTTTATTTGCCTGTTTTCTGTCACAACAGGAACCCAAGAAGATATTTGATGCTCTCAAAGAACAAAGTTGGGTGGAAGCAATGCAAGATGAGCTTCACCAATTTGCTATTCAAGATGTTTGGGAGTTAGTTGATTGTCCCATACATGTCAGACCTACTGGGAAAAGATGGGTTCTTAGAAACAAAAAGGATGAGAGAGGGATTGTGGTCAGAAGCAAGGATTAAGGAAATAAGGATTTTCCTAGCCTATGCTTCCTGCATGGGCTTTACAGTCTATCAAATGGATGTGAAGAGTGCTTTTCTTTATGGCACAATAGAAGAACAGGTTTATGTTATGCAGCCTCCTGGTTTTGAAGATTCTGAACATCCAGACAAGGTGTATAGAGTGAAGAAAGCAATGTATGTACTTCATCAAGAACCAAGAGCATGGTATGGCACATTTTCCACCTATCTGGTGGAAAATGGATTCAAGAGGGGCACCATAGATCAGAATTTGTTTACCAAGAAGACTGGAAAGGACTTCTTATTTGTTCAGGTCTATGTGGATGATATCATCTTTGGCTCTTCAAGTCCAAAGATGAGTGAAGACTTTTCCAAGCTCATGACGGACAAGTTCAAGATGAGTGCAATGGGAGAGATGAACTTCTTTCTAGGGTTATAAGTTCAGCAGAAATAAGATGGTATCTTCGTCTCTCAAGACATATATGTAGGAGAGATCTTGAAGAAGTTTGGCTTTTCTCCATAAGAGAAACGGGCTAGCACATCCATGGATAGGGAACACCCTTGGGGAAAGGTTGGAGATGGAAACGAGGTGGATGTCAGGCATTATAGGTCAATGATTGGATCATTGATGTATCTTACAGCTTCAAGACCTGACATTATGTTTGCTGTGTGTGCATGTGCACACCATCAAATGACTCCCAAAGAGTGTCATCTTCATGCTGTCAAGAGAATTTTTAGGTACCTTAGGTGCTATCCTACCTTGGGATTATGGTATCCAAAAGATTCTCCATTGGAGCTTATTTCATATTCAAACAGTGATTATGGGGGTGACAAGTTTGATAGAAAATCCACAACTGGTGGATGCCAATTTCTTGGGAGTAGGTTGATATCTTGGCAATGCAAGAAACAAAGAGTGGTTGCCAATTCTACAACTGAAGTAGAGTATGTAGCTACAGCTGCTTATTGTGGACAAGTCTTATGGATTCAGAACCAGCTGTTGGATTATGGGTATAATTTCATGCATACCAAGATTTTTGTAGACAATAACAGTACTTAATGCATTATTAAATATCTTGTACATCATTCTAAAACAAAACACATAGAAATTAGACATCATTTTATAAGAGATTGTTTTGAAAAAGGTTTGATACAACTAGATAGGGTTGACACAGAGGAAAATGTGGCTGATTTATTAACTAAACCTTTTGATACTAGGATATTTAAATACTTGGTAACAAGTATTGGAATGATCAATCTTACCTGATATGTGTTTTTGAACTCTTTGTAAAAGTATGTACATGATATGCATTGTTATTGGTCTTTGTACAAAATTAGATTTTCCACTTTATTTGTCTAACGCTGACAAAGGTTATTTTGACGCTGACAAGTGTTAAATTGACGTTGTCAGAAACATGTTAGTTTTGTGGATTTGATCTAATTATGCAGGCGTTGTTAGCATTGTAAAAATGGATACATAGTTTCTTATGGATTCTTGGAGGATTATTGGAGAATGTTCAAGTTTATGGATGATGGTTGGAATATTTATATTCCTATCTTGACATAAATTTTTATTGCATGCATTTTATTTAGCAACTTGTATATCGTATTTTAAGGGGAGGTTTAGGAAACCTTTAGGACTTTTTGGGTATTCATATAATACTCTTATCACAATTCAAGATTGTATCCACTGGTGAGTACGAGTTAGTTTACTAAATCGTGAGGCAAGGCACTGTAGCATGCAAAGTTGATATACTATGCACGCTGCCAAGTCTTTTTGACCTAGAATTGGATGTGGTCTGTTGGGAGACTTGGGTATGATTTTGATTGGGATTATCTGGGAAGTTACAAAGGATTTTATAAGATAACTTCACTGTTAAGAACTTTGGTTAGCAAGCAACACTTGAGGACAATTATGTCTATCTTGCTTAAGCAAGTGTGCATGATTGGACAATGCTTGCCACCCTATAGTAATTTTCAATCTATAGGTTATCTTCACTAGGATAAATTACTTTGTTAAGGTCCTTTTTCTTTTTATTATTTTTATTTTTGGACGTTGACAGTTTTTATTTCCAAACGTTGTTAGGACCAATTTTGACGTTGACATGGAAAATTCCAACGTTGACAAGAATATAGCCGTTGAGTGTTGATAGGTTATTTTTGACCGTTGACAAACATTGGGTCCTACACAATTGTTATTTTTGACGAAAATTTGGGCCGTAATTTTAGGAGTTGGTAACTTTTTATTAATGCACAAGATAAGTTATATCTTTTCAAGATTTTAATCATTATATTTTGAAAAATAACTGCCTCATTTTTTACCACTCACATGTGCTTACCTCTCCTATATATTTGGCTCATTCTTTTGAAACAGGGTAACTGCTTATTCTTGTCTAACTAAATTTTCATACACTTTCATCTTTCATAACATATATCACAGCTTTCTACATCAATGGCGCCTAAGTTTAAACCGAGTGATTTGGTATTGGGGTTCAGAAGTCAGCACAACATGATTGCCTATTTAGAGGCTGACAACACTCTGTTTCCTCAATATACTCAGATGGTGGAGTATTTAAATGCATCCCCTTTAAGGTATGCACTTTCTCATGCTCCTCTTATCCCTGTCACTCATATTAAACAGTTTTGGAATACTGTCACTTCCTCAACGATTAATAATGTGACTACATTGACTGCTACAATCCATGGGCTTCAATGGGTGGTTACTGAAGCCTTGGTTTGCCAGGATTTGCATCTTAATGATGCAGATGGTATAACCACCCTACCCATTGGTGAGCTAGAACAAGGACTTCAAGCTTTGGGTTATCCTTTCCCTGAAGAGGGAACTTTAAACAAATATTCAAAAAAGGAATTTCCCCTAGCTTAGAAGTACTTGATACATGTAATTCTTCAATGTTTGAGGGCCAAATGTACTGCACACAATGAGATTAACAGGTCAATTAGGAGTGCCATTGTGTGTCTTGCTACTGGGCAAAAATATAATTTTTCTAAAATGATTTTTGATGGCATGTGTCATAACAAGGGTAGCAAGATGGCTCTTGCTTACCCAAGATTTTTGCAAATGGTGTTTGATGAACAAAGATATTGCACCAGGGATCATGACAATTTTTATAAGATCCCTGTGCAAAAGAAAGCAATTTTTGGAAATATGAATACACCCCCAAACAGAGACTTACCCCTTACCCTAGCCATGCTTGCTGTTATTGCAGCAACACAACCACACCCAGACCCACAACCACAACCAGACTCATTACCTGAACCATCACCATCACCCCAACATATGGAAATTGACCAAAATCCCTTCAAAGCTGAAACATTAAATGTTGGCGTTGACACTCCAAATCCAAACGTTGACACCCTTTTACAACAGACCCAAACACCCCTTAACCTTCAAACTGAAACCCAATCCACATCATCTTCTTCACCCCCAGACTTTAGGATAGAAAAACGCCAAAGGACTACTGGAGTGTTCTCCTCTAGTAGTCCTAGCCATGTTGTAGAGAGAACCACCACCACAAGTGTGGTTGGTGACATGGGTGGGGCTAGGACTATTGGTACTAGCTTAGATGTAGGCCAAGCCAGTCCTAACACCATTAAGACCCCATCCATGCCCCATGACTATACTTTGGGAGGTGAAATTCTCATTCTAGAGGAGGGCAGATTGGAACCCTATACATTGTTAGAATTGACGGCTATCTGCATTAGCTTGCAAAAGCAAAATGCAGACCTTGTACATACTGTCTCTACCGAAGGCCTTGAACTCAAGCAATTAAAGGAGAGGATTGTGGTTTTAGAAGCTGCTGAGACTAGGAGAAGGCAGACAAGAGTCCTTTCATCAGGGGAGGATTCTTACAAAAGGGAGGAAGCTGCTACTGAGCCAATTAATTTAAGTGACTAAGGCTCAGGTGGTTCTATTGGTGTGGAAATGGCTGAAGCTTTTACCAGCTTGAAGGAGAGGCCAGTTATTGATGTTTCACTAGCAACTCCAACAAATATTTCGTTTATGGAAATGTTGGAACAAGTTTCTAAGCCAAGCGCTGACAAGAGTAAGTTGAGCGTTGACAGACAGGTTTTTGACGCTGACAAGCTAAGCGCTGATAGGAGTAAGTTATGCGTTGACACACTGGTTTTAGACGTTGATAGACCTGTAGGTATGGTTGATGTATCCCAGTCATCAACTATCATCAAGGATGTGTCTACACAGGTACCATCATCATCTTTACCCACCATTGGTATATTAGATAAGGGTAAAGGGATCATGGTAGAAACAGTAGTTCCCAAGGATGCAACCAAAGTAAAATTTGATTCCATGTTGGCTGCACAACTTGAGAAAGAAGAAAGGATGAAGGAGACTGCTATTGAGAGTAAGGAAAGAAGTGGTGATGAGAGTACAGATTAAAGTGTAATGATTATTGAAGAACCAGAAAGGCTTGAATATGGTGATGAGTTGGCAAAGGAGAAGCTTGCAGAATTGAAAAATCAGGTGGAGTATGAGATGCCTGAAGTTGCTCAGATGTACTTTGCATGGGAAAATAAGGTAATGGAGAATCTAGACATGACTTTGTCAGATCAAATTTGGGGTTTGGAGATTCTACTAAGAGTTCAAAGGGATTGCAAGGTGATTCTGAAATATAAAGCTAACAAAGTTCTTTCACAGACTAAGACAGCTAGAAGGGAGCTCTACTACATGTTGCTCAGATGTCATCAAACAGGTTGGACTTTAAGGAAGTTGTAGGGATTGTCCTTTGATGAGTTGGAATATAAGGCTTATCCTATATGGACAAGTGTGCAAGAGCAGAACACTATTAGACTTCTTTCAGATGAAAGAAAGGAAGAACTTGTAGAAGAGATGGAGATCCAAAAGGCTTTGGTTACACCAAGACCATTAAAGAAGGGAGTTCCTCTTGAGTTTCTAGAAAATTTGGATAAAGTAAATCCTAGTGAAGCTGTTATTAGAAAGAGTATTAAGCTCTCACCTTTGGATGCTTCACATATGGTAGAAGTGTTACCTCAGGATTCCAGAAACCCTATAGTTATTTATGAGGAAGATGCAAGTGGGTTTTGGATGATTGGCAGATATGGGAAGAAGGTACATACTTTCCCTACTCTTATGTCTTTGTTTGCAAGCCTGGATAGGGAAGACTTGGCAGACCTTTGGAGGTTGATGCATGCCAAGTATGAGACTGAAGCACCTACTTCAGTCAATAGAATAAAGATTTGGTCAACATTCAAGAGAATGTGTGCACCAGATGAAGAAGATCCAGTTTTGTAACACGCCATTTTGATAATGGAACGGTACGCGTAATTATGGCGTGTTATCAAAGCATACAAGGATAAATGTCTAAAACATTTCATGACCATAGGGATAACCGGAATCAAACATCGATTCCCAAACATAAGCCCAAAACATAATAAAGCAAAATAAATGAATGAAAGACTAAACAAGCATAAGTATATGAAGGCAAAAAGGAAAAGAAGTCTCTAGCAGCTTCCATCCTATACAAGACCTCCAAATGCTCGAGTCTTTCCTAGGGTACCTGCCATTTTGGGACATGGAAAGGAAAGTAACGGCTGAGCAAAACGCTCAGTGCACGGATATAGACATAGTATGAATGACTAAAACATAATAAAGACTTAATAGCAGCGGAAATGTATAAATCTTGGAAAACCTAGAACATGTTCATAAAACTGGTTTTATAGTTTGAAAAGCCTTATGTTTATCTTATGAAAATTGTTTAACATATTTTACTATTAGCGAATATAGGTCATGAAAATCCATCGTGCATGAATACTTGGAGGGGTGACCTCATCATGCAAATTAGAGGGGCTGCCTCTAATTTAATATACTGGTTTTGGGTAGGAGGGATCAGCTCCTTGTGAAGGATGCAAGGCACACACCACATTCACACTGAGTAATCTGCTGAAAACATGTAACTAGGATGCACCCATACGCCCCACATGATAAATATAATAATATGGCCAAAAGCTGAAGGGACGCCTCGAGCAATCACTTCGCCGTGGTGAAGTCATAACATTGGTGCCTCCAATGTTATGGTTATGGTACCTCCATAACTAGGTGAAACTGGTCATGCATGTATATGGATTTAGGTATTCTAATTAAACATAAGCAATTCAAAAACATATAAAACAAATACTGGGAAAACAGTTGGCTGCATACAGGGAATCCTAATAAGGAAAGAATGTCCATACTGAAAGGACGGGAACCCGTACCTTATGTCCAGTGAACGAAGAAGACGAACTGAAGAGAGTCCTACTTCGGTATCACAATGCTACATAAATACATACGTGTATAAGTATCTGATTACTGAATACGTAACTGGTTTAATATTATGTCTTAGCTTATTTTATAAGTTCATGTCATGTTTTACTGTTTAAGACCTTATACTGTATTTATCTTATATTCTGTCTATTCTGATTAAGTATTTCTTGTATTTCATGTATTATTATACTTACTGTGTAATAATAAGTAACTTTCTAAAAATAGCAGGTTTCCTAAAATAGAAAGTTTCCAAAAATAGAAAGTTACCAAAAATAGAAAGTTTCCAAAAATAGAATTACTACTTAAAATAGATAAGTTTCTAAAAATAGAAAGTTTCCATAATTAGATATAAGCTGGTTAAATAAGCTAATTCTATAAGCTTAAGTGTATTCTGATTATTATTCTAAGTCATGTTGTTATAAAGTATAGTTTATTAATTATTCCATGTACTTTAAATAAATTATAGGTTAAAGCATTTAATTAAATATAATGTGATTTAATTAAATAAAGATATAAATACTTAGGTTAAAACATGTATTATTAATTATATTAATATAAACTAAGTCATGAGAATTAATTAATTATAGGTCATGGTTTTAATAATTAATTAATTACTTAGTCTAATTTAAATAAATAAATACTCAGGTTAAAATCATGTATTATTAATTAATAATAATGAACCTAAGTCCATGTTTTAATTAAATTAATTATCTAGCATGTTAAATTAATTTAATTAACTTGTAAATAAATAATCTTGTAATTACAAGTCGTGTTGTATTAATTTAATTTACCTTGTAAATTAATATACATGTTAAAATCTAATAGCTTGTAAAATCATAACCCGTACTCATGTATTATTTTATGAAAACGTGTCATGAACCGAACCAGTGAAAACCCGTAAAAAACGTGTTGTGTTTATATATAGGCCGAACCAAACAGCCCCCTAAACTGTTCTTAAACCCGTTGCCAAACAGCCCTTAATTCTGTTTAAACCAAAAACCAAACGCCCCCTTAAACTACCAGTACCCCTGGCAGTTTTGATGATGCCACCGGAAACCACCAGTTCCCCCTGCCAGAATTAATTTCCCATCGAGACCCTAGGGTCTCGGTTCCCACTGCTAGAACAATAAACACCACTGGCCGCAGCCAGTGGTTCCCCTGCTTGTTCGCTGTTCCCACTGCTCGAGCAAAACCAAGCCAAAACCCTAATTAGGGTTGCGACTGGTGGGATTAATTTACCACCGAGACTCATATGAGTCTCGGTTTGTGTGCCTTTCGAACCCAGCAACAAACAAACGAAACCCCCCCTTAAATTATTGTTTGAACATATTTAAATACCCCTGAAATTGGATTAAAAGAAAAATAGAAACGAATTAGGGTTTACCTTGTTTCTTTTTCATGTTAGGGGTTTTGGACAACAAAACAAAATCAATCCTTGATCTTCTGGATTAAAACACTCGATCCATTCTTCCTGTTTCTTTGGTGTTGGTCACGGCAGAGGAGAAGAAAAACAAAAGTGATGGCTTGAATAATATGTTTAGGGTTTCTTGTTTTGTGGTGTTTGTGTCGGCATAAAGAAAAAAAACAACCGCCCCGTCCATTTTATTTTACACGGTTTGGGACAACTTTCTTTTGAACGCAAGCCCAAACCACACCCTTATTAGTTTGTCTAATTTGTCTAAAAACGTACGCGTGTTCGTGTGTAACGTCGTGAATTATCATATTTATTCTTATACGTTTGAACGTAACTATTACGTATGTAATTACTTGGGTTAAATTAAATATACGTAATAATAATAATTGTGTTAAATGTTCGTGTTTACGTGTCACGTAATTATTATTTATTTATGTTATTAATATCACTTGTACGTAACGACCTTTGTTGTATTAATAATTACGTAAGTACGTAGTTATCTGTTCGTGATTTCATGTTCATGATTATAATTATTTTATTAATAATTATCGTGTACTAACACGTACGTAATTCTTGTAATTAATATTCATGATACGTGTTCATGCTATATAAGGAAAGTTTTAATCATGTACGTACGATTATAGGTGTATTATTCATGGTAAAAGTATGCGGGTTTTACAACTCTTCCCCCCTAAAATGAATAATTCTTCCCCGAATTATAGATAACGTAATTGGAAGCGTAACATACCCGACTCGAACTGGAAGGGTATGTTAGATAACGAAACGTGAAGGTGACGTGGAACGTGACATGTCCTGAAAGGACATGGAACGTGACGTCACTGAAAGGACATATCTAAGTGATAAGAGAAAAACGGATATGAAGTCCAGATGAACTTGTCCGTTTCCAAGTGGCTTCCCTCTTGGAACGGTTCCTTCACAAGATCTTGACACAAATCATAAATCTTGGTCCTCCTGACCTTGACTTGGAATACGAATAAGTTCTTGGTTATCAACTTAAGGTAGATCCCCTAAATTTGATCGAGGGAATAAGAATTAACGTGTAAGGGCAACTAAAACGTTATCGTGCAAAACACTCTAACTTAACTGATAATTAGCAACGATGCACGAGACACAAATAAACGTAGTACGTGAAAAATTTTGAACGTGACATGTGAAAAATTTTAAACGGGATACATTGAGATATGATGAGTGTAGTATGAGTAAACATATTGTGACCATGATACGTGTAACATATCTTGATCATGATATGAGGAATGTGGAATGAACATAACATGTGAAACATATCGTGAACATAGAATATAATGGCTGTAACGCCAACGCTACAAGGTGAGACATAGAATATGACGAGAAACGTGTATCTGAGGATAGGGAGTTATACTAAACTCGGGTATGGTCTCTCAAGTTCTTGCAAAACTTCCCAGAATGAGAAAAAAATGAACGTAAAATCGTAAGCCGAGATGCCATCATGAACGTTAATAGTGTCATGAACGCGAGCGTGAAAGCAAGTTGTGAAATTAGAACAAGGACGTGAATTAAATAAGGAGCACAATTATGAATAATTGTCTGACCCGATAACTGAGGAATTGCCAAGTGATCGGATGAGCCATGGTTGGAACATGTCCAATCAATCTGTTGGTTCTGAAATCCTTGCGGATGTAAAGATTCTGCAGACTTGATCAAACTGTTTGCAATAAACCATATAGCATCATGCTTCTTCTGAGTTTGCGTTAAACTGGTAACCAAAATCCATGGAGATCTTGTCCCATTTCAATTCACAATTTCAGATGATGAAAACATCCCAGTCTGTTGGTGTCTTATCTTAACCTGTTGGTATGTCAGGTACATAGATATGGACGTAGCTGTATCCTGTTTCGTAGAAACTTGATACATAGAAGGTTGCGAAACTCTGAGTCTCTGAATCTAGACTTCTCTTAGTGTAGGATTTTCTAGAACACCTAATGTAGTGTAGGGTTCTCTCCTTTACGCATAAGCAGAGTCATGGTAAGATTGACCGTAGAAACCAATGTGATTCAGCGTGTCACTGTAATCAACCAAAATTGATATTGGAAAAAATTTCCAGGTAAAATTTCTCTTGTCATAGAATTTTCAACATAGAGCATATATGGTCTCCTGTTCTTCTCTATACTTAGAGGAAATCAGGTTATCCTCAATGAAAACGCTGATGAATTTGCTTATGAGTTCATGGAAACACAATTTATTAAGTCCATATTGCTGTTGGAGCATTGATGAGACAAATTCAAAATCGTAAATCTAGCATGACCGAGTCGTGCACGAATAGCAGTCATGGACATGTCCTGCTCTTTCACCCGTCACTATTGGCAGCATGATCATGAATCTGATCTTGTCAATACGTGGAGGAGAATAACGTTCATGAATGGTGATTTGTTTAAAAAAAATCGACGATAGTCGACACATAATCTTATGTTACCGTCCTTCTCCTTGAAGGTTCTTCTGGAGTGTAAGGGACAATTTTGGAATAATCCGTTGGTTATGCGTAAAAGGACTTCAGTAGTCGTGTCTTACGGACAACTAGAAAATTTTAGCAATCATGGCTAACAAAGCACGTGCTTGGAAAACATAGATAATTTGTACAGATTTTCCTGATGGAAAATCAAGCTGATGTATTCATGAGCCTGAACATTACTATACATAAATTTGAATCGTAGCATGGTGTGCTGTTCATAGTCCATAATTAGGATGAAATTCATCCCGTGTCTGTCCGAGGAAATGCGCTAGCAGCTTGGATCTCATCATTAAGCTGAAGGAAAACCTTCGTATACGTGGGAATACGAAAGGCGTCCTTTATGGTCATGAATATATGGAATATGGTGTAAGAAATAAAAGAGACATCGGCAACGTGACAGTTCTCACTGATGCGCCGGTAATGGTATGGAAATTCTTGTGGCCTGATTAATACATGGCACAACAAAATGGATATACCCTTGGAGGGTACCCTAAATTTCTTAGAAATGTTCCATAGTT
Source organism: Glebionis coronaria (assembly GCA_025667525.1). NCBI lineage: Eukaryota > Viridiplantae > Streptophyta > Magnoliopsida > Asterales > Asteraceae > Glebionis > Glebionis coronaria. The sequence goes on along the minus strand of CM046882.1, from coordinate 382,672,470 downwards.
GGACGTGAGTCATGTGTCTTGACTCGTGTCTTGGAACTATAAGCATGACATATGTCTTGACTGGTGTCTTGACATGTGTCTTCAGAAAGTATACGTGAGACATGTGTCTTGACTGATGTCTTGACATGTGTCTCGAGACGTAAAACAATAGAACTACAATATTAGGTTATTATGCCAGAATTGGCGGATCGGTTGGACTACTAATCATTTGTATGTCTGATCACGTCCGCAGCCGGAGCCTCGGTTGCGATTTCTAGGATAGTTGTTGTCATAGTAGTAGTTACTATCGTCCTGTCTGTCAGTTCCATGATGGTCATTCCCATGACCGTGATTCATGTAACTATTCAGCTGAGTGGCCGGCTGGTACCGGTTTGCACTCATATGGCTAAAATGACAGCTGAATGACGTGTGACATGTAACTAAGAATTAGGGACAATGATTGATGAAAATCGCCTGATGGTGAAGCATCTTCTCGTCCAGTTTCTTTGCTCTGACGCCTTTGTCTTCGTCTTGTAGGATCTCCAGATTGTGGACAGCATCCGCATCTCGTAGCGTCTCCGAACGTCAGCAGCATCAACCTTTAGTAATATCTCCAAGCTATGAGCGGCATCAACAATTTGTAGAGTATCAGCAAATGGAAGTACGCACATGGGATAAGGTACATGGAGTACACATGGAATGTACATGAAATGATCGATATGGGGTCAATCATTTGTCACGATTTAAGGAAAGTATATCGGTTAAACGGTTAGGAAAACCATCATGATAACCTAGCAGTATTAGCATAGACATCATTCTGGTTATATCGAGAAACGTTAAAGTGTGGTTACACAAAATTCAATGATGATTTGCCTGACAGCATGATCAATGAAAACCAACCATGACTATCATGAAAGAAGGATTTAATGAAATCCAACAATGCCTTGCATGAAAGCATAACTAACAAAAGAGGCGTAAGCCGTAATCAACATGAAGACGGAATTATCATGAAGAAACATGAAACAATCAATCATGAAGGAGTGTATAACATAATCAGCATGAAACTGAGTTTAACCATGACAGTATGAAAACATACTTGACATAAAAACATAGTAATTTATGAGGGGACATGAAAAAAAAAACAAAATTTTTGCCAATAAATCATGAGAAAAATTTTATGCATGAAAACAGTGCATGAATGCGTAATGTAGTTTATAAAAACCTTTCTATGTGCGAGGGGACGCCTATGGGTCGGTCCCAAAACAAAAGACATGACGAGGGGACGCCTATGGGTCGGTCCCAAAGTTAAAAGTTTCGATAAAAGCACATACGACTAAATAGGGCCAGTCCTGTACCAACCATTACTTAGTCATAATTCCTGCAACAATGATACATGAAACATAAATAAATGAAACTCATCTGTCAAAACTTATCAGAATATTTTTATGTGACTAATTATGAACTATTGGGGTTCAGTCCACATAGCCACAGTTCACGAGGAACATTATACATGAAACAATGACACATAACTACATATGAATGACGGTTGTCCATCCATATTAGTAAAACAATATCGATGAAAACATGAAGGTTAAAACCTCAAGGTGTTGAAAACATCATGGTTAAAACAACAATGCGCTGAAAACATCAATACGTAGAATAACAAACGTTGGCTTAGGAAGCTCCTGATGACTACCCACTAGTCACAGGTCAAGTTTTAGAGCCTACAGGTCGAAGCCTTGGGCTCTGATACCATAATTGTAACACCCCATTTTGATAATGGAACGTTACGCGTAATTATAACGTGTCATCAAAGCATACAAGGATAAATGTCTAAAACATTTCATGACCATAGGGATAACCGGAATCAAACATCGGTTCCCAAACATAAGCCCAAAACATAATAAAGCAAAAGAAATGAATGAAAGACTAAAAAAGCATAAGTATATGAAGGCCAAAAGGAAAAGAAGTCTCTAGCAGCTTCCATCCTATGCACGACCTCCAAATACTCGAGTCTTTCCTAGGGTACCTGCCGTTTTGGGACATGGAAAGGAAAGTAACGGCTGAGCAAAACGCTCAGTGCACGGATATAGACATAGTATGAACGACTAAAACATAATAAAGACTTAATAGCAGCGGAAATGTATAAGTCTTGGAAAACCTGGAACATGTTCATAAAACTGGTTTTATAGTTTGAAAAGCCTTATGTTTATCTTATGAAAACTGTTTAACATATTTTACCATTAGCCAATATAGGTCATGAAAATCCACGTGCATGAATACTTGGAGGGGTGACCTCATCATGCAAATTAGAGGGGCTGCCTCTAATTTAATATACTGGTTTTGGGTAGGAGGGATCAGCTCCTTGTGAAGGATGCAAGGCACACACCACATTCATACTGAGTAATCTGCTGAAAACATGTAACTAGGATGCACCCATACGCCCCACATGATAAATATAATAATATGGCCAAAAGCTGAAGGGACGCCACGAGCAATCACTCCGCCGTGGTGAAGTCATAACATTGGTGCCTCCAATGTTATGGTTATGGTACCTCCATAACTAGGTGAAACTGGTCATGCATGTATATGGCTTTAGGTATTCTAATTAAACATAAGCAATTCAAAAACATATAAAACAAATACTGGGAAAACAGTTGGCTGCATACGGGGAATCCTAATAAGGAAAGAATGTCCATACTGAAAGGACGGGAATCCGTACCTTATGTCTAGTGAACGAAGAAGACGAACTGAAGAGAGTCCTACTTCGGTATCACAATGCTACATAAATACATACGTGTATAAGTATCTGATTACTGAATACGTAACTGGTTTAATATTATGTCTTAGCTTATTTTATAAGTTCATGTCATGTTTTACTGTTTAAGACCTTATACTGCATTTATCTTATATTCTGTCTATTCTGATTAAGTATTTCTTGTATTTCATGTATTATTATACTTACTGTGTAATTATAAGTAACTTTCTAAAAATAGCAGGTTTCCTACAATAGAAAGTTTCCAAAAATAGAAAGTTACCAAAAATAGAAAGTTTCCAAAAATAGAATTACTGCTTAAAATAAATAAGTTTCTAAAAATAGAAAGTTTCCATAATTAAATATAAGCTGGTTAAATAAGCTAATTCTATAAGCTTAAGTGTTTTCTGATTATTATTATAAGTCATGTAGTTATAAAGTATAGTTTATTAATTATTTCATGTATTTTAAATAAACTATAGGTTAAAGCATTTAATAAAATATAATGTTATTTAATTAAATAAAGATATAAATACTTAGGTTAAAACATGTATTATTAATTATATTAATATAACCTAAGTCATGAGAATTAATTAATTATAGGTCATGGTTTTAATAATTAATTAATTAATTAGTCTAATTTAAATAAATAAATACTCAGGTTAAAATCATGTATTATTAATTAATAATAATAAACCTAAGTCCATGTTTTAATTAAGTTAATTATCTAGCATGTTAAATTAATTTAATTAACTTGTAAATAAATAATCTTGTAATTACAAGTCGTGTTGTATTAATTTAATTTACCTCGTAAATTAATATACATGTTAAATCTAATAGCTTGTAAAATCATAACCCGTACTCATGTATTATTTTATGAAAACGTGTCGTGAACCGAACCAGTGAAAACCCGTAAAAAAAACGTGTTGTGTTTATATATAGGCCGAACCAAACAGCCCCCTAGTCTGTTCTTAAACCCGTTGCCAAACAGCCCTTAATTCTGTTTAAACCAAAAACCAAACGCCCCCTTAAACTGCTAGTACCCCTGGCAGTTTTGATGATGCCACCGGCAACCACCAGTTCCCCCTGCCAGAATTAATTTCCCACCGAGACCCTAGGGTCTCGGTTCCCACTGCTAGAACAATAAACACCACTGGCCGCAGCCAGTGGTTCCCCTGCTTGTTCGCTGTTCCCACTACTAGAGCAAAACCAAGCCAAAACCCTAATTAGGGTTGCGGCTGGTGGGATTAATTTACCACCGAGACTCATATGAGTCTCGGTTTGTGTGCCTTTCGAACCCATCAACAAACAAACGAACCCCCCCCCCCCCCCCTTAAATTATTGTTTGAACATGTTTAAATACCCCTGAAATCGGATTAAAAGAAAAAGAAAAATAGAAACGAATTAGGGTTTACCTTGTTTCTTTTTCGTGTTAGGGGTTTTGGACAACAAAACGAAATCAATCCTTGATCTTCTGGATTAAAACACTCGATCCATTCTTCCTGTTTCTTTGGTGTTGGTCACGGCAGAGGAGAAGAAAAACAAAAGTGACGGCTTGAATAATATGTTTAGGGTTTCTTGTTTTGTGGTGTTTGTGTCGGCATAAAGAAAAAAAACAAAACCCCACCCATTTTATTTTACACGGTTTGGGACGAAGTGGGCCTTGCCCACTTCCTTTCTTTTGAACGCAAGCCCAAACCACACCCTTATTAGTTTGTCTAATTTGTCTAAAAACGTACGCGTGTTCGTGTGTAACGTCGTGAATTCTCATATTTAATCTTATACGTTTAAACGTAACTATTACGTATGTAATTACTTGGGTTAAATTAAATATACGTAATAATAATAATTATGTTAAATGTTCGTGTTTACGTGTCACGTAATTATTATTTATTTATGTTATTAATATCACTTGTACGTAACGACCTTCGTTGTATTAATAATTACGTAAGTACGTTGTTATCTGTTCGTGATTTCATGTTCATGATTATAATTATTTTATTAATAATTATAGTGTACTAACACGTACGTAATTCTTGTAATTAATATTCGTGATACGTGTTAATGCTATATAAGGAAAGTTTTAATCATGTACGTACGATTATAGGTGTACTGTTCATGGTAAAAGTATGCGGGTTTTACAAGTTTGGAAGGATCTTGATGATATCAGTAGACTTCAATGGCGTTTACATTCAGCAGCTGGTGTGTATCACTTGAGTACTACAAAGTTTTCTGAGTATCTTCTTGTGGATGCTGAATATCCTATGTCCAAAGAAGTTTTGAAGAAAATGGTGTCAACACAGCTAGAGATGGATTATACAAGTGACGTTGTCAAAGACTTGATTAGATATATTTATTTCCAACTTAATAAGATTTGTAAGAATCCTCCTTGTACTTAGTTTTTATTTAGAAACTTGATTACTAGAGTAGATATCAAGTTTATGGGAGGATTGTTGGGAATAAAATGTAGCCAAGACACTTGGACGCTGACAAGAGGAAATTGGACGTTGATAGGAAGAAATCAAGCGTTGTCAAGACAAGGGTTGACAGGAAGAAGTCAAGCGTTGATAAGAAGAAGTCAAGCACTGATAGGATACTTAGTCTACACGTTTTATGTTTCTAGTATGTTTCTAGTAAAGATATGTTCGACAATGTATTTCTTATGTTTATCTTTACCTAAAATAGCTGATACGTAGACTCTTGTACAAGGCTCCTTAATCTATAAAAGGAGGCCTTTAGGTTTAGTTCAATATATGTTTTTCACACTTTCATTGTACGCAAGTTCGATTAATCAATCAAAGTGAAAGTTTGGTTTATCTTGTTTGTGTGTTCTTGTTTAAGTATTAATTCTGCATAATACTTAAATTGTTTCATATACAACAAAGTTTCTCTAAGTGTTTAACTTGATTTATTCTCGTTTACACAAGCTAAATCGATCTAAGTTTGGGATCAACACATAGTAATCCCTTCTGCGGATACAATGTGGCCTAAGAATGCCACCTTTTTTAGCCGAAATTCACACTTAGAAAATTTGGCATATAACTGTTTCTAACGAAGAATCTGTAGCACAATACGTAGATGTTCTTCATGTTCTTCCTTGGATTTAGAGAAGATGAGGATGTCATCGACGAAGACGAGAACAAATTTTTCTAAGTACTCATGGAAGACGCGGTTCATAAGGTCCATGAAAACCGCAGGAGCATTAGTGAGTCCGAAATACATGACAACGAACTCATAATGGCCATATCTGGTGCGAAAAGAAGTCTTGAGAATATCCTGCTCTTTCACTCACAGCTGATGATAACCGGATCTTAGATCATCTTGGAAAAATGTTTGGCACCCTGAAGTTGGTCAAACAAATCATCGATTCTTGGTAATGGATAACGGTTTCTAATCGTGATCTTATTCAGCTCACAATAGTCAATGCATAGACGCATACTGCCATCCTTCTTCTTGATAAAAAGTACCGGTGCACCCCATGGTGATAGACTCGGTCGGATGAAACCTCGCTCCAGTAATTCCTGCAGCTGATCTTTTAACTTCTTAAGTTCTATGGGAGCCATGCGATAAGGAGCCTTAGAGAATGGTTGACCTCCTGAGATGAGCTCGATGTTAAACTTTACTTCTCGAGTAGGTGGTATGCCCGGAAGTTCTTCTGGGAATACATCGGGAAATTCTGAAACAACTGGGTGATCTTGGATTGAAGGAACTTCGGCAGTAAGATTCTGAATTGAAGCTAAGAAGCCCTCGCAACCATGAGATAGTAATGCACGAGCTTCTAACGTAGAGATTATTCGTACAGACTTTTCTGGTATAAAAACATTGCGAATGTACTCTGGTGCTTGAACATCGCCGAAGATAACCCGATAAGTATGGCAATCGATTGTAGCATGATGCTTGGATAACTAATCCATGCCTAAGATGAGATCAAACTCGCACATATCCAAAGGAAGTGCGTCTACTGGGTGAATCTTATCATCGAATTCTAGTGGAAGATCTATGTATTCTTGCGTAATTCGCACAGAGTCTCGCATAGGCGTAGTATACATAAGATATTCTCTAATGGAGTAGGGATTTTATTAATACTAGTGGCATACGTAGAGTATATAACTGAATGAGTAGCACCAATATTGAATAAAACACATGAAACATGACCGTTCATGAAGAGGATGCCAGTGATAGTACCTGAGGACTTATTAGCTTGGTCCCGTGTGGTAGTGTAGACACGTCCTGACGTTGGTGGCTTACGAAGAGCATCACTAAAAGTACCAGCAGTGTCTACCTTCTTGCAGTCTTTCAACATGTGTCCTGGTAGTCCACACTTGAAACAGATGCCAACTGACTTACGACATGTACCGAGATGTCTAGGACTACAAGTCATGTAGATGGGGTAGGTGTAACCTTCTGAAGGTACCCTTGCTACCTGAGAGCCTGTTAAGAAATATGCGTGAGACATGATTACTTGGCATAAACATGACTGCACTGAAGTTTAAATGATAGTTTACCAGATGAAGACGAGTTGTTGGACTGCTGACCCTTAACATTTTAGTCACGTCCACTCGCAAAGTTCTTGTTTATTGTGCTGACATGTTAGTATGTAAAAACATACAACAACTTAACATAGAAAAGTTTAAGAGTTTAGGGACCTGTTGTTGTTGGACTGGCTGTTGTTGTTACGGTAATTTTCATTACCGCTCCTCTTGTCAGATCCATAACGGTCGTTAGATTGACCATGGCCCTTTTTGGCATTCTGCTGAGTGGCCGGTTGGGACCGGTCTCCACCCTTATGCCTGTAGATACAATTAGATATGAAAAGGTATAAATGAACATAAAGATAGAAAAGAAATGATAACGCTTGATGGCTGAAATTTATACCTCTTCTCAGGACGAGCTTGTTCCTCGTAGTCATCACGCTCATGTAGCATTTCTAAGATACGTGTTGCATCATTAACTTGTGCCACATTAGCATAAGTAGCACTAAGTAAACGAGCTGTTGTAGAGGCATGCAGAGCCCAGCGAAAGTGCTTAGCTTGTTCTTCTGTAGTACCCGCAACCGCACCTAATAATCAAGCCAACCTAAGAAACCTCTACATGAACTCAGTGCTAGTCTCTCCATTTCTTTGACGAATGGAGCGATAGTCCCTCTTGAGTCCTTCCTGCTCAGATGTCGGAAAGAACTGCTCATAGAATAATGTCTTGAACTGATCCCAAGTCAATGCACCTAGCCAAACATCACCTCCATTAGCTAACTTGTAAGCTCTCCACCAATGCAGGGAATCACCTTTAAACTTATAGCAAGCCAACCTTGCCTTGTAGACACCATCGCATCCCATAGCATCAAAAAATTTCTCCATATGCGAAATCCAGTCTTCCGCATCAGATGAAGTCTCAGCCTTGTCAACAGATCTTGGCTTCTGCTTGTTAAACCAATCAAGCCAAGTGTGCAAAGTAACCAGTGGAGGCGGAGGAGGATTGTTGTTCTGATTCGGGGCATTCTGGTATTCAGCCCGAATTTGGTTCCTGATTTAGGGAAGCATGGCTTGCAGAGCTGCTTGGACAACTGCTGCTAGCTCTTGTTCGCGTGTCATGACCAGCTAAAAGTTTAAAAATGAAATATGAAATGATTAATCTGATTAGAACATATAGTAAACATAATAAAGTGATGCATGAAATAGTTTATGAAGGCATAGCCAAATGCAAATGACATGAAAACAAAATTGACATAGCGAGGATGAACGCCTATGGGTCGGTTGATCAAAACAAAAAGACATGAGCTAATGTGACCACCTATGGGTCGGTTCACCAAGCAAAATGATTCGAATAAAAGCACATGTGACTAAATAAGACCAGTCCTGTACCAACCATTACTTAGTCAAAATTTCTACAACAATGATACATAAAATGAATGCATGAAATCAAACTGTCAGTTCTAGGAAGACGATGATGACTACCCACTAGTCACATGTCAAATTTTAAGAGCCTACAGGTCGAAACCTTGGCTCTGATACCATAATTGTAACACCCCATTTTGATAAATGAAATATCACAGGATAATTATGGCATGTCATCAAAGCATACAAGGTAAATGTCTAAAACATTAACTGACCATAAAAGAATCCAGAAACAAACATCAGATCCACATAAGCTCCACACACGAAATGCATAAGTATAGAATGTAAGAAAAGGACTAAACAATGTCCAACAAAGCAAAAGTATGTAAATGCATTAAAGAATGAAAGAAAGCTGGCGCCTCATTCCATGTACGTACTCTTGGATTCCTAGCTTTGCCCTTTAGTACCTGCCGTATTGGGACATGGAAAGAGAAATACGGCTGAGCAATACGCTCAGTGTGCAGATATATAACATAGAATGTAAAGCATAAACATAAGCAAGAAATGAATAAAATGAATAGCAGCAGAATAAATGTATGTCCTGGAAAACCTGGTTTAAGTTCATAAAACTGGTTTATATTTCTGAAAAGACTTATATTTAGTTTATCTTGAAAATCTGTATTTTAAATATGTCGAGAGCCCATATAGGTCATGTTATATCCACGTGCATGAATACTTGGAGGGGTGACCTCGTCATGCAATTAGAGGGTCTGCCTCTAATTAATATATAAAATGAGTAGAGGGATCAGCTCTTGTAACGGATGCAAGGCACACGCCACAATTACCATGAAATCATACTACTTGTCCTAATATGCACCCATTCCCCACATGATAATAATAACATAGGCTAAAATATTATAAAGGGACGATGCGAGCAATCACTCTCCCACAGAAGAGTCATAACACTGGTGCCTCCAGTGCTACGGTTATGGAACCCCCATAACCAGGTGAAACTGGCATGCATGTATATAGCTCAGGAAATCTAAAATAATCATACATATACTGATGTGTTTAAGACACTTAAACTACTAGGGAAAACAGATGGCTGCAAACGGGGATATCTAATGTAGGAAGAAAGATGTCCTCACTGAAGGACGAAATATCCGTACCTTATGTCCAGTAAATGAAGACGAAAACGAACGTAGACGATCACTCCGACTTCACAATAGCTACATAATGAAGGGACATGAATAAGAGTCGCTCCTACTTATACATACTTGTTATTTACTTGACGTGTTCATACTTATTATACTTGTTCTTGTCTTGTCTTAATATTTCATGTTTTAATCATGTGTTTCTTATAGTTTATATGTTTTAGATTCATGTGTTTCATGTTTTAAGTGTTATTATACTTGTTATAATATAATGAGTAACTTTCTAAAAATAGCAAGTTTCTATACATAGTAACTTTCTAAAAATAGTAAGTTTCCTTAAATAGTAAGTTTCTAAAAATAGAAAGTTTCCATAATTAGTAAGTTTACAAAAATAGAAAGTTTCCATATTTAGCATGTTTCTATAAATAGTATGTTACCATATTTAATGTATTACCATAAATAGCATGTTATCATATTTATCATGTTGCCATAAATAATATAATTCCATAATTCATATATTTCCATAATTAATTATATGCTTATTTTATATCATGTATTATTGTATTATAAAGTTTAATAATTAAATAAATACTTAGCTTATCATTAATTAATAATATCATGTCATGTTTATAAAACCTGCATGCTTTTACTATGAATAGTGCCCTTAAGATCGTACGTCCTAGATTAAAACTTACCTTATTCAGTATTGATCACATTCATGTGCTATTAATCAAGCAAGTGCATACGTGTATGACATGATAAGTATCGATTACGTACAAACTCATGATAAGCAGTTAATAAGTATTTACTATGCACGATCACGTAATAATTATTTAAACAATAATTAATCACGAACATGCGATCATGAAATCATGAACATAATTAAATCACGAGCTAATATTAATTACGTATATATATATTTATTACGAACACGAATAAATATATTAGGTCACGGTAATTATTTAACGAGAACACACAAAACGCGAACACAAATAAACACGAACAAACACGTAAAACACGAACACGAGAACACACTTATTTAGACACGGAAAACATTTGGGTTACCCCATGTGGGCCCCATTAACCACGAAATAAGGAAGGGAGAATGGGCCTAGCCCATCATTTTTACTAAACAAGAAAAAGGAGAAATCTTGTGTCATTTTTACAAAAACAAGAAAAATAATAAAACCCTAAAAGAGTTTTCTCCTCCTCCTCCTTGTTCTTTTGTAGCCGCCACCCATCAACACACCAAGAGGGGTGTTCTTGTTGATTTTGATCTTGAATATTGTACAAGTGTTCGTGTTTGTTCATCCTCTATTGATCAACACATTCGGTATACCTTTTTAACCTTTCTTTTTAATTATTTCTTTTGATTTGATCTAGTAAGATTAATGAAGAACATGATGTTTTTAAAACCTAGTTAAAAACATAAAATAAACATGTTTATGATTATGTGGTAGATCAAAACAAGGGTTTTTAAGGGCGTTTGTCTAGCCGACACCTAAACCGAACCCCTAAGGGGTCACGGCTTGGCCAAGGAACCACCACCGAGACCATAAGGTCCCGGTTTGGTGGTGTGGGTCCCACGGCAGCAGTAAACCAAGGGGAACCCCGATTTGGTTCGGGGTAAGGTGTCGATTTCATGACCGGTTCATGGTTCTTAGTCAAAACCCGGTTCATGGTTCATGTTAAGATTATTATTTTGTATAAACTTATGTTATAATTAAATTAATAAAACGACATGATTAATTTAATATACATGACTTAGGTTATAATTAAGTTAATGATTAAAACCATGGAATTACTAACCTAAGTATTTTATATTTATAGACTTTATAATTAATTACTTAATAAAAACCATAGTCATAATTAATTAATTAGCATGACTTAGGTTATATTATTAATACATAATAGTATATGTTTTAACCTAAGTATTTAACCTTATTTAATTAAAAACATGATATATTTAATTAAATACTTTTAACCTATAGTTTATTTAAATTACATGAGATAATTATTAAACTATACACTATATCATATGACTTAAGAGATAAGCTTATAAACACTTAGACTTATATGTTAGCTTATGTAACCAGCTTAATTCTATTAATGGAAACCTTCTATATATGGAAATCTATCTATTTCAGGCAACTAATCTAATCATGGAAACCTTCTATATATGGAAACTTATTTAATTAAGGCAGCTGATCTATTTTTGGAAACTTTCTATTTTTAGAAATTAATCTATTTTAAGCAGTAAATTCTATTTTAGGAAACTTTCTATTTTTGGAAACTTTCTATTTTTGGAAACTTTCTATTTTTGGAAACTTTCTATTTTTGGTAACTTTCTATTTTTGGAAACTTTCTATTTTTGGAAACTTTCTATTTTTGGAAACTTGCTATTTTTGGAAAGTTACTTATTATTACACAGTAAGTATAATAATACATGAAATACCAGTAATACTTAATCAGATTAATCAGAATACAAGATAAACACAGTTTAAGGCTTTAAACAGTAAACCATGACCTAAAACATACCAAGTAAGCTAAGATGAGACATAAAACCCAGTACGTAATCAGTGATTCGATACTTATACACGTGTGTATTCATGTAGCGTTAGTGATCCAGAAGTAGGAGTCTTTCTTCCGTTCATTCACTGGACTTGAGGTACGGATTCCCGTCCTTTCAGTATGGACATTCTTTCCTTATTAGGATTTCCCCGTATGCAGCCAACTGTTTTCCCCAGTATTTGTTTTATTGTTTTGAACTGCTTATGTTTAATTAGCATAATCTATAGCCATATACAAGCATGACCAGTTTCACCTAGTTATGGAGGTACCATAACCATAACATTGGAGGAACCAATGTTATGACTTCCCCACGGCGGAGTGATTGCTCGTGGCGTCCCTTTTCAGTTTTGGCCATATTATTATATCAGGTGGGGCGTATGGGTGCATCCTAGTTACATGTTTTATTCAGTATTTCATGGTGAATGTGGTGTGTGCCTTGCATCCTTCACAAGGAGTTGATCCCTCCTACCCAAACCAGTATATTAATTAGAGGCATCCCCTCTAATCAGCATGATGAGGTCACCCCTCCAAGTATTCATGCACGTGACCTTTTCATGACCTATATGGGCTATGGTATATTTATGTTAAAACAGTTTTCACAAGATAAACATAAGGCTTTTCAAACTATAAAACCAGTTTTCTTAATACTTAACCAGTTTACTCAGAACTTAGTCTTCCGCTGTTATATGTTACATGCTTATCCTATTTCATGCTATATTGTATATCCGTGCACTGAGCGTTTTGCTCAGCCGTTACTTTCCTTTCCATGTCCCAAAACGGCAGGTACCCAAGACTCAAGCATTTGGAGGACATGCATAGGATGGAAGCTGCCATAGACTTCTTCTCCTATTTCCTTCATATATTTATGCTTGTTTAGTCTTTCATTCAGTTCATTTACTTTGTTATGTTTTGGGGCTTATGTTTGGGAACCGATGTTTGATTCCGGTTTTCCCTATGATCATGTATGTTTTACTACATATTACCTTGCATGCTTTGATGACACGCCATAAGTACGCGTGACATTCCATTTATCAAAATGGGGTGTTACAATTATGGTATCAGAGCCAAGGCTTCGACCTGTAGGCTCTAAAACTCGACCTGTGACTAGTGGGTAGTCACCAGGAGCTTCCTAAGCCAACGTTTGTTATTCCACGTATTGATGTTTCAGCGCGTTGTTGTTTTAACCATTATGTTTTCAGCACCTTTTTGTTTTAGCCATGACATTTTCAGCACCTTGTCGTTTTCACCATGATGTTTTCACCAGTATCGTCTTACTAATATGGAATGAACAACCGTCATCCATACTTAGTTATGTGTCATTGTCTATGCATGATGTTCCTCGTGAACTGTGACAATGTGGACTGACCCCAGTAGTTCATAATTTTCACATAAATTTTTTTTTTCTGTTAAGTTTTGACAATGACTTTTAATTATTATGTTTCATGCATTCATGCATTTATATCATATGTCATCTGTTGCAGGAATTTTGACTAAGTAATGGTTGGTACAGGACTGGCCCTATTTAGTCGCATGTGCTTTTATCGAAACTTTTAACTTTGGGACCGACCCATAGGCGTCCCCTCGCCATGTCTTTTGTTTTGGAACCGACCCATAGGCGTTCCCTCGCACATATAAAGGTTTTATAAACTACATTACGCATTCAGGCACTGTTTTCTTGCATAAAATTTTTTTTCTCATGATTTAAATTGGCATAAAAAAAAAAAAATTTTTCTCATGTCCCATCATAAGTTATTATGTTTTTATGTCAAGTATGCCTTCATACTGTCATGGTTAACTTCAGTTTCATGCTGATTATGTTATACACTTCTTCGTAATAGATGGTTTCATGTTTCCTCATGATAACTCCGTCTTCATGTTGATTATGTTTCACGCCTCTTTGTTATTTACGTTGTCCTGAAAGACATTGTTAAATTTCTTAAATCATGCTTTCATGATGGTCATGGTTGGTTTTCATTGATCATGCTGTCAGGCAAATCATCGTTGAATTTTGTGTAACCACACTTTAGCGTTTCTCTATGCAACCAGAATGATGTCTATGCTAATACTGCCAGGTTATCATGATGGTTTTCCTAACCGTTTAACCGGTTTACTTTCCTTAAATCATGACAAATGATCGAGCCCATACCGATCATTTCATGTGCATTCCATGTGTACTCCACGTACCGTATTTCATGTGTATTACATGTACCTTAATCCATGTGTATTCCACTTGCAGTACTTCACGAGTATTCGCTAGTCGATTCTAAATCATCTCAGGCGTATGTTCACTTGCTGATATTCTACAAGATTGTCGATGCCGCTCATAGCTTGGAGATGTTACTGAAGGTTGATGCTGCTGATGTTGGGAGACGCTACGAGATGCTGATGCTGATGCTGTTCACAACCTAGAGATCCTAAAAGACGAAGACAAAGGCGTCGGAGCAAAGCAATTGGACGAGAAGATGCTTCACCATCAGACAATTCCCATCAATCATTGTCCCAAATTCATAGTTACATGTCACACGTCGTTCGGCTGTCATTTCAGCCATATGAGTGCAAACCAATACCAGCCGGCCACTCAGTTAAATAGTTACATGAGTCACGGTCATGAGAATGACCGTCATGGAACCGACAGACAAGATGCTAGTAACCACTACTATGACAGCAACTATCCTATAAATCGTAACCGAGGCTCCGGCCACGGACGTGATCAGACATACAAATGATCAGTAGTCCAACCGATCCGCCAATTCTGGCATATTAACCTAATATTTGTAGTTCTAATTGTTTCACATCTCGAGACACATGTCAAGACATCAGTCAAGACACATGTCTCACGTATACTTTCTGAGGACACATGTCAAGATACCAGTCAAGACATATGTCACGCTTACATTTCTCAAGACACGAGTCAAGACACATGACTCACGTCTATTTATGGAACATTTCTAAGAAATTCAGGGTACCCTCCAAGGGTACATCTATTTGTTGTGCCATGTATTAATCAGGCCACAAGAATTTCAATACCATTATCAGCGCATCAGTGAGAACTGTCATGTTGCCGATGTCACTTTCATTTCTTTCACCATAGTTCATATATTCCTGACCAGGAAGGACGCCTTTCGTATTTCCACGTATACGAAGATTTTCCGTCAGCTTAATGATGAGATCCAAGCTGCTAACGCATTTTCCTCAGACAGACACGAGATGAATTTATATCCTAATTATGGACTATGAACAGCACACCATGCTACGATTCATAATTATGTACAGTAATGTTCAGGCTCCTGAATACTTTCAGCTTGATTTTCCATCGGAATATCTGTGCAAATTTTCTACGCTTACAAGCATGTGCATTGTTAGCCATGGTCGCTAAAATTTTCTAGCTGTCAGTAAGACACAACCACTTAACTCTTTTACGCATAGCCAGTTGATTATTCCAAAGTCCTCCTATACATTCCAGGAGAACCTACAAGGAGAAGGATGGTACCATGAGATTATGTGTCGACTACCGTTGACTTAAACAAATCACCATTCATGACCGTTATTCTCCTCCACGTATTGACGACATGTCCAATCAACCGTATAGTGTTAATCACTTTTCCAAGATCGAACTCATGAACAAGTTGCCAATAGTGACGGGTGAAAGAGCAGAACATGTCCATAACTGCTATTCGTGCACGACTGGGTCATGCTAGATTTATGATTTTGGATTAGTCTCATCAATGCTCCAACAGCATTATGGACTTAATAAATTGTGTATCCATGAACTCCTAAACAAATTCATCAGCATTTTCATTGAGGATAACCTGATTTCATTTAAGCCTAGAGAAGAACAGGAAGACCATATCTGCACTATGTTGCAAATTCTTGACAAGAGAAATTTTACCCTAGAAATTTTCCAATATCAATTCTGTTTCATTACAGTGACACGCTGAATCACATGGGTTCCTACGGTTAATCTTACCATGACTCTGCTTATGCGTAAAGGAGAGAACCCTACACTACATTAGGTGTTCTAGGAAATCCTACGCTGGGAGAAGTCTGTTTCAAAGACTCAGAGTTTCGCAACCTTCTATGTATCAAGTTTCTACGAAGCAGGATACAGCTACGTCCATATCTATGTACCTGACATACCAACAGGCTAAGATAGGACACCAACAAACTGGGATGTTTCATCATCTGAAATTGTGAACTAAAATGGGACAAGATCTCCATGGATGTTAGTTACCAGATTTCAGCAAACTCAGAAGAAGCATGATGCTATTTGAGTTATTGTCAACAGTTTGATCAAGTCTGCAAAATCCTTACATCCGTACGGATTTCAGAACCAACAGATTGAACGAACATGTTCCAGCCAAGGCTCATCCGATCACTTGGCAATCCCTCAGCTATCGGGTCAGACAAAGATTCGTAATTGTACTCCTAACTTACTTCATGTCTTCATTCTAATTCCACGACTTGCTTTCGCGCTCACGTTCATGACACTATTCACGTTCATGATCGTATTTTGGCTTACGATTCTACGTTCATTTCTTTTCTCGTTCTGGAAGTTGCAAGAACTTGTGAGACCAGACCCAAGTTTAGTATAACTCTCCATCATCAGATAGACGTTTCACGTCATATTCCACGTCTCACCTTGTAGCGTTTGGCGTCACCGCCATAATATTATATGATCACGATATGTCTCACATGTCATGTTCATTCCACGTTCCTCATATCATGATCAAAATAGGTTACACGTATCATGGATCACGATATGTTTACTTATACTACACTCGCCATATCTCCACGTAGCACGTTCAACATTTTTTTCACGTATCACGTTCAAAATTTTTCACGTACTACGTTTCTTTATGTCTCGCGCATCGTTTCTAATTATCAGTTAAGTCAGATTGTCTTGCATCGTAACGTTTCAGCTACCCTTGCACGTTAACTCTTATTTTCCTCGATTCTATTTAGGGGATCTACCTTCCGTTGATAACCAAGAATTTCTTCGTATTCCAAGTCAAGGTCAGGAGGACCAAGATTTATCATTAGTGTCAGGATCTTCTGAAGGAACCGTTCCAAGAGGGAGGCCACTTGGAAACGGACAAGTTCATCCGGACTTTTACCCGTTTTTCTCATCAATTAGATATGTCCTTTCAGTCACGTCACGTTCCATGTCTTTTCAAGACATGTCACGTTCCACGTTCCCTTCTACCATGTCACCTTCATTTCCGTTATTTTGCATACCTTTCCAGTTTGATTCGGGTATGTTTCGCTTCCAGTTACTTTATCTATAATTCGGGGACGAATTATTCTTTTTAGGGGGGAAGAATTGTAAAACCTGCATGCTTTTACCATGAATAGTGCCCTTAAGATCGTACGTCCTAGATTAAAACTTACCTTATTCAGTATTGATCACATTCATGTGCTATTAATCAAGCAAGTGCATACGTGTATGACATGATAAGTATCGATTACGTACAAACTCATGATAAGCAGTTAATAAGTATTTACTATGCACGATCACGTAATAATTATTTAAACAATAATTAATCACGAACATGCGATCATGAAATCATGAACATAATTAAATCACGAGCTAATATTAATTACGTATATATATATTTATTACGAACACGAATAAATATATTAGGTCACGGTAATTATTTAACGAGAACACACAAAACGCGAACACAAATAAACACGAACAAACACGTAAAACACGAACACGAGAACACACTTATTTAGACACGGAAAACATTTGGGTTACCCCATGTGGGCCCCATTAACCACGAAATAAGGAAGGGAGAATGGGCCTAGCCCATCATTTTTACTAAACAAGAAAAAAGGAGAAATCTTGTGTCATTTTTACAAAAACAAGAAAAATAATAAAACCCTAAAAGAGTTTTCTCCTCCTCCTCCTTGTTCTTTTGTAGCCGCCACCCATCAACACACCAAGAGGGGTGTTCTTGTTGATTTTGATCTTGAATATTGTACAAGTGTTCGTGTTTGTTCATCCTCTATTGATCAACACATTTGGTATACCTTTTTAACCTTTCTTTTTAATTATTTCTTTTGATTTGATCTAGTAAGATTAATGAAGAACATGATGTTTTTAAAACCTAATTAAAAACATAAAATAAACATGTTTATGATTATGTGGTAGATCAAAACAAGGGTTTTTAAGGGCGTTTGTCTAGCCGACACCTAAACCGAACCCCTAAGGGGTCACGGCATGGCCAAGGAACCACCACCGAGACCATAAGGTCCCGGTTTGGTGGTGTGGGTCCCACGGCAGCAGTAAACCAAGGGGAACCCCGATTTGGTTCGGGGTATGGTGTCGATTTCATGACCGTTTCATGGTTCTAAGTCAAAACCCGGTTCATGGTTCATGTTAAGATTATTATTTTGTATAAACTTATGTTATAATTAAATTAATAAAACGACATGATTAATTTAATATACATGACTTAGGTTATAATTAAGTTAATGATTAAAACCATGGAATTACTAACCTAAGTATTTTATATTTATAGACTTTATAATTAATTAATTAATAAAAACCATAGTCATAATTAATTAATTAGCATGACTTAGGTTATATTATTAATACATAATAGTACATGTTTTAACCTAAGTATTTAACCTTATTTAATTAAAAACATGATATATTTAATTAAATACTTTTAACCTATAGTTTATTTAAATTACATGAGATAATTATTAAACTATACACTATATCATATGACTTAAGAGATAATCTTATAAACACTTAGACTTATATGTTAGCTTATGTAACCAGCTTAATTCTATTAATGGAAACCTTCTATATATGGAAATCTATCTATTTCAGGCAACTAATCTAATCATGGAAACCTTCTATATATGGAAACTTATTTAATTAAGGCAGCTGATCTATTTTTGGAAACTTTCTATTTTTAGAAACTAATCTATTTTAAGCAGTAAATTCTATTTTAGGAAACTTTCTATTTTTGGAAACTTTCTATTTTTGGAAACTTTCTATTTTTAGAAACTTTCTATTTTTGGTAACTTTCTATTTTTGGAAACTTTCTATTTTTGGAAACTTTCTATTTTTAGAAACTTGCTATTTTTGGAAAGTTACTTATTATTACACAGTAAGTATAATAATACATGAAATACCAGTAATACTTAATCAGATTAATCAGAATACAAGATAAACACAGTTTAAGGCTTTAAACAGTAAACCATGACCTAAAACATACCAAGTAAGCTAAGATGAGACATAAAACCCAGTACGTAATCAGTGATTCGATACTTATACACGTGTGTATTCATGTAGCGTTAGTGATCCAGAAGTAGGAGTCTTTCTTCCGTTCATTCACTGGACTTGAGGTACGGATTCCCGTCCTTTCAGTATGGACATTCTTTCCTTATTAGGATTTCCCCGTATGCAGCCAACTGTTTTCCCCAGTATTTGTTTTATTGTTTTGAACTGCTTATGTTTAATTAGCATAATCTATAGCCATATACAAGCATGACCAGTTTCACCTAGTTATGGAGGTACCATAACCATAACATTGGAGGCACCAATGTTATGACTTCCCCACGGCGGAGTGATTGCTCGTGGCGTCCCTTTTCAGTTTTGGCCATATTATTATATCAGGTGGGGCGTATGGGTGCATCCTAGTTACATGTTTTATTCAGTATTTCATGGTGAATGTGGTGTGTGCCTTGCATCCTTCACAAGGAGTTGATCCCTCCTACCCAAACCAGTATATTAATTAGAGGCATCCCCTCTAATCAGCATGATGAGGTCACCCCTCCAAGTATTCATGCACGTGACCTTTTCATGACCTATATGGGCTATGGTATATTTATGATAAAACAGTTTTCACAAGATAAACATAAGGCTTTTCAAACTATAAAACCAGTTTTCTTAATACTTAACCAGTTTACTCAGAACTTAGTCTTCCGCTGTTATATGTTACATGCTTATCCTATTTCATGCTATATTGTATATCCGTGCACTGAGCGTTTTGCTCAGCCGTTACTTTCCTTTCCATGTCCCAAAACGGCAGGTACCCAAGACTCAAGCATTTGGAGGACATGCATAGGATGGAAGCTGCCATAGACTTCTTCTCCTGTTTCCTTCATATATTTATGCTTGTTTAGTCTTTCATTCAGTTCATTTACTTTGTTATGTTTTGGGGCTTATGTTTGGGAACCGATGTTTGATTCCGGTTTTCCCTATGGTCATGTATGTTTTACTACATATTACCTTGCATGCTTTGATGACACGCCATAAGTACGCGTGACATTCCATTTATCAAAATGGGGTGTTACAATGTTATTATAAATTTATTATTAATTAATAATATTACATAGTTCATGTTATTAAACTTTGTCATAAAAGATATTAATTAATTTAACCTAAGTTTTAATTTATTAAATCCATGTTCATAAATAATTAAATAATTAATTATTATAACCTAAGTTTATTTAAATAAATGTACATACATATTTTATCATAGTTTTATTTAAATAAACATAACATAAGTTTTATTTTAATTAAACCAAAATTAGTTGATAACTAAATTAATTAAACATACATAACTTAATTTACATGTCGGTTTAATGACGTGTTCATAAAAGTATAAGTACCCGAACCAAAAATCCCGAGACCCGAGCACCATGACCCGAAATTCGTGGCCCCGAGGTCGTGTCACGTCCGAACCACAACCCTACACCGAGAGCCGAAGCTCTTGGCTTCGCGGTTGTGTCCGAAACCAACACCAACCCCAGCCTCGGCTGGGGTCCTTCGCTGCCCGAGAACCACGCCGAGCCCCACTAGGGGTCTCAGTCGCCTGCTTATCCAAAGCCACAGCCCCCATATTGGGGGTGTGGTGTCTCGACTGATCACAACCCACCACCGCCGACCCTAGTGGTGCGGTGGTTGGTCACCAAACGTCACCGAGACCGATCTTGGTCTTGGTTCGCGTGTACCCAAACCACAAACATAACATTACTTGATCCCTTATTGTTCTTTTTATTAAACATGTTTTCATACTTGTTTTTAAAGATCTTATAACATAGAAAATTAAATAAAAAGATTTGGGAATTCAAGGATACCGTATGCGTTAAAAGGGATTAGACACGAGCACTATACCGTATAAACAATTAACAAAAATCGACAATGGATCGTCCTTGTGCTTCTTAGGGTGCCGCGGCAAGAGAAAGACCAAGAGAGGGTTTAGGGTTTTGATTTTATGTAAAAGTGTTTAATAAAAATCCCCTATAGTTTTTATTAAACTAATAGTTAATGGGTATGGACCAAAGCCCGGTTCTCCCTTCCTTCTTTCCAAACCGACGCCAAACACCCCCTATTGTTTTTATCTTTGTTTTTCTTGCTTAATATTTACCTTGTGTTATCGTATTTAATTATCGTACTTTCGTTACTTGAATGTTTTCTTAATATCGTACGTACATACTTAACGTTTATTAATATTCATGTTCACGTACATAATACTTATGATAATTAATTAATATACATAGTATTCGTATTAAATAGTCGTGATGCATGTCGTATATTAATTAATTACAAAGTTTAAATTTAACGGTAACTTCGTGCATTTAATGATCTTAAGATTATTAATGCGGGTTTTACAAAAAGGATGAAAGAGGTGTTGTTGTGAGGAAAAAGGCTAGGCTTGTTGCTCAAGGCTATAGACAGGAAGAAGGGATATACTATGATGAGGTTTTTGTACCAGTGACAAGGATAGAAGCCATTAGGTTATTTTTGGCCTTTGCATCATATATGGGATTTATAGTCTATCAAATGGATGTGAAAAGTGCTTTTATTTATGGCACTATTTTAGAGGAGGTATACGTTTCACAACCTCCAGGTTTTGTAGATCCTAAGTTCCACAAAAGAGTCTACAAAGTTATTAAAGCTCTTTATGGTCTTCATGAAGCTCCTAGAGATTGGTATGCAACTTTGTCCAAATTTCTTTTGGAACATGGATATAGGACAGGGACCATTGACAAGACTCTTTTTATCAAAAAGAATGCTTAGGATATTATCCTAGTTCAGGTATATGTTGATGACATCATTTTTTGTTCAACCAAAAAGTCATGGTGTGAAGAGTTTGAAGCTTTAATGAAAGAAAGATTTCAGATGAGTTCTATGGGAGAAATTACTTTCTTTGTAGGACTTCAAGTCAAACAAAGGAAAGATGGAATATTTATCAGCCAAGATAAGTATGTTGCTGAGATCTTAAAGAAATTTTCAAGTATAGATACAAGAAGTGCAAGTACACCTTTTGAAGCTAAGAAGTCTCTCTCAAAAGATGAACATGGTGAAAATGTTGATCTTCATTTGTATAGATCAATGATTGGTTCATTGATGTATCTTACTGCTTCAAGACCAGATATTATGTTTGCTGTGTGTGCTTGCTCAAGGTTTCAAGTCAATCCAAAGGTTTCACATCTACATGCTGTGAAAAGGATTTTTAAGTATCTTAAAGGTAAACCTAATTTAGGATTATGGTACCCTAGGGATTCTACATTTAACTTAAAAGCTTACTCAGACAGTGATTATGCTGGAGCTAATCATGATAGGAAATCCACAACAAGAGGTTGTCAATTCCTAGGCAGAAGACTCATATCATGGTAGTGTATGAAGCAAACCGTTGTTGCTACTTCTACAACTAAAGCTGAATATGTAGCTGCTGCTCATTACTGTGGACAAGTACTTTGGATTCAAAATGTGTTGTTAGATTATGGTTTCAACTTTATGAACACCAAAATCTACATTGATAATGGAAGTACCATATGCATTGTCAAGAATCCAGTCTTTCACTCCAAAACCAAGCATATTGAAATAAGACATCACTTTATAAGAGATGCTTATGACAAAAAGATTATTCAAGTTTTGAAGATCCATGCAAATAACAATGTAGCTGATTCATTAACCAAGGCATTTGAAACAAATAGATTTGAGTTCTTGGTGACACATATTGGTATGCTAAACTAGTAAACTGCTGCATATGTTAAGGGGAGGTAACAACTGTACAATTATTATACTAATTGTTATTGTATAGTGTTTGTTTGTGTTTTTGATGTGATTGCAGGATATTAGATTAAGATAAAAGAGGTTACAATGATAGTGGAATGTATGAACCCGTCTAATTTTAGAGGTACCATTTTGGAACCAAGTACCGCTAGGCAAATTTGAAGTACAGTGTATGTTCCATGTACCGCTAAATAACTGTTGTATCGTTGAAGGTCTCTTTTGTAAAATTGATGGTTTCTTCGCACTTGGGTTTGTTATTCATATAAATACTAACCCCAACTACACAACTGATTCACCTAATCTTTTATTTTTATACCTCGATTCTATAACCTTCTCTCTAATTTTCGACCAACAAAAATTTCTAATGACTGCTCTCCAAGTGATCTATAAGCACAACCAGGTTGCTAATCTTACTTAGAATGATGATTCTCTTGGTTTTCATGAGATACTTTCTCTCTCGAAGTCATGTAGGTTTTGCACTTACTGTAGGTCCTGTTGTCTCTATTCCTATTGTTACACAATTTTGGAATACTGTTGTAAAGGTACTCGTCATAATTAACCTTGCATAAGGGCTAGGGTTAATAATAGAAATATTTATGTGATTGAAGTACTGCTTAGGCTAGTTTAAGACTTGATGATGCAAATGGAACTACTATGTTGACTAACACTAAGATACATGATGGCCTTGCAGCCATGGGTTATGAGGGTGGTAGGGAAAGTCTTACTTTCTTTAAAGGTTTATTTTCACAACAATGGAAATTACTTTTTCATGCTATAATTCATTGTTTAAGCTCAAAAGTACATCTTTTGATCAAATCCCTGCTGCTTTGGCATCAGCTGGTATTTGTATAGCAAACAACAAAAAGTTTAACTTTTCAAGGTTAATTTTTGAAGGCATGACTAGGAATTTCGAAGGGTCTAAAAACTTTTTAATGTATCCAAGATTTATTCAGGATTTAGTCCAAGAACAAATCCCAAACCTACCAGACTTAACATATACATAGGATGTTCCCTCTTTCACCAAGAGAACCTTTTCTTTCTTGACAAAGAATGGTAGCTCTTTTTTAGGGACAGTAACACCATTATTTGCTAGTATGTTAGCCCACCCAGCTAATCAAAAAGGTGAGGAACCTAGCTCAGCTAGTGCTTCTCAGCAAACTCCTTGTAACCAGAGTCCCCAACCATCTAAAGACTCACCATCTTCTTCTCATCATGGTGGTAACCAACCTAATTCTGATGAGATGATCCATACACCTGCTGCTTCAATTGCTGCTAGTGGTTCTCCACAGGCAACAACAACAAAGGTGGTGGATGTTACAAATTTAACTGCTTTGTGCACAAGCTTGTCCAAACAGGTATAGGGAAGGAAAAGCTTGAACAAGATAGAAAAATTGTAGATTTAGAGGCCAATCTAACAAAGCTAATGAATAAAGTTACTCCTTGGATGAGGGATCACATGGCAATTCAACAAGACAATCTTAAGAAGCAAAAGCTCAGAAACTTCAGAAGGAAGAAACTGAATGCAACCAAACCAGAGAGGAATCATGAAGAACAAGGATCTTCTTCTGATATTCAAGCAAACTTTGGAAATGACATCAATTTTGAAGCTGATGATGGCATTGAGAACTATGTGGATAATGCAAGCTTGGAGCATACAAATATGGAGCTTCAACATGAGGAACCACAACATGAGAAACCACAATCATCTGCTCATGAGGAACCACAACCATTTGCTGATGAAGATATGGTAGAAACTCAGCTACAACCCCAATCACCAAAACTATAGGCTAATTGGAGTAGTTTTATGAGAAGCTAGAGGAAATAACTTTTAAGTTTCCTATGTCTACAACTCCACCACAAAGATAATTCTGGTTTCATGAGAAATAGTCTTTGCATGTACTGTCAAGATCAAGGATTAATGTTGAATCAAACAAGACTGAGGAGTTAGATATTGAGAAGAAAACTTCTAAAGGAGATAAAGTATCTAGATATACTTAGGTGATAGGAGAAAGAAGTGTATCTACAATAGGTGAAGTAAATACTGCTGAAGAACCAAGTACTGCTCAGCCAACTACAAGTTTGCTGGTGGAAAAGCTTCACTACCATCTTATGAAGAAAGCCAAACTCCATCTTCTGAAGAAGATGAGACATTAGCACAAGTGCTACTTGATCTCAAAGAAAAGAGCTCAGCTGAAAAGACAAGGCTAGCAAAAGAAGAGATGAAGACACAAGAAGAAAATCTTGCCAGTCATGGTAAACATAAAGGTAAGAAAATACAAGCTTCACAGCCCACTAAAAAGGTATTATTATTCAACAAAAATCTAATAAAGATGAAGAAATAAGATCTTCAAGATTATTGAAGAAATTACCTAAGATAAATCCAAAGGATAAGGGCAAAAATAAATTGCAATCTGAATCTGAAGGTGAAAGTGATTCAGATGATGATATAAGCAAAGTCATGAACAAGTTTCATCAAATGGAGCATGATGAAGAGGTAGATCTTAGGTTACAAGAACAAATGCTAGGAGTTACAAGAAGAACTTGCAACCAAACAACAATTGCTTGAAGCTCATAGAGTGCAGCAAGAATGGAACATAGCAGAGTATGATAGAATTCAGGCTGAGCTAAAGGCAAGTGAACTTCTAGCAGAATCTTTAATAGCTGAAGAAAGTGATGCTTATGATGAAGAAGAAAAGGATAAATTAATTGATGATTTGGTAAGGGAGCAACAAAGATTCTTTGCTGAAAAGAGAAGAAAAGAAAGAGTAAATCTTCTAATACTATGCAAATCAGAAATCAAATTATGTCATACCTCGAGAAGGTTAAGCATTTCACCCATGCTCAATTAGTCAGAAAAACTTTTGATGAAATAAAGACTTTGTATGAGCAAAACAAGAGGAGCAAACTGAACTTTGTTGAGATTAGATCTGAAAAAGACAAAAAGACATTAAAGATGCCAAGAAACATCTACAACAACAAAGGCAATTTGGAAGTACCCCCAGTCTTGATGCAAGTAATGTTAGACAGAAAGAAGCATTTCCACCTATCAAGACTACATATGCTAGAAAGAACAAAAAGGTGAAGGAAGTTCAAAGGAAGCAAAGACTGCTCAAGGGATGGATGAGGGAAATGCAACTCAAAGTGTTAAAGAGACTGAAAATGTACAAGCAGTACATACACAGTCAATAGTACTTGAAGAAATGGTACATGCAGATTTGGAGGAAGGATCCATTGAGATTGAAGGAACCTCCAAAGGTATTAAAAGGAAGAGATCAACCAGGAAAAAACAAGAAGCTAAGAAAAAGGCAAAATCTACAGATCAAGATAGTGATGATGATGAGAACTGCAGAAAGCACTTGAAGATAGTAAAATTTGAAGGTCAATGTATTGATAGATAAATCTTTGGAAAGAATTCATCAATCATAAGATGGACAAGTGCTGTGAGACAAGGAATGGAAGCTCATGGAATAACTAGAACAGATGGCACATTTAGGATGTTCAGGTTAATGGAAGATATTCTTCATATTCTTGATAGACAAGACATTCAAGACCTTAACAAATTTGTTCAAGGAGGGAGTGAAGGTCAAGAAGAAATATCACTATTGGGAAGAGAATTGAAGTTTATGTATGAACCACACAACTGTGATCATGAAATGTTGAAGGATTTAGAGAATCAAGTTCCTACTTACTGGAGATATCATAGATCATGGAATAGATACACTAGATGTAGATGATGTGACATATTATATGCTTCAAGAGATAAGATATCCTTTTGGAAGAAGGTTGTTAGAAAGGATGTTAGAACAACAACTGGAGGTTTCAGAGGAATCTAATGGTGCTTTAGAGTTGATTAGGATGGTCAAACAACAAATAAAGGATTTGGAGAAAGAAGAAGAAGCTGAGAAGGAGCCTTAAGTGTTTTACTTTCAGTCACACTTCACAAATGGTTCTCAGTTCACCATGTCTAACAAACATAAGAACTGGCTAGTCCATAAGCAAACGGTTTGTGGTAAAGACTTCTCAAATCTGTTGATAGCTGGTAGTTTGCTAAAAACTACATGGTCACTAACTCACCTTGCTTATTAGTAAAGAGTTAGCTAGTCCTAGGGCAAACGGTTCTAGGTAAAGACTCTATCAAATCTGTTAATGGTTGACAGTTTACCAAAAATTGTATGGTTGACAATTTCTGACCCGACACGAAACTCGACCTGAAACTGACACGACAATTAACAGGTTCGGGTTGAGTATAATAAATTTTGGGTCAGGTTTGGGTTGACCTATCTGACCCGTTTATTAAACAGGTTAGGTTTGGGTTGGAATTAAATTAAGCGGGTCGACCCGGTAACCCGTTTAAGATTTCTTTCCATATATTAAAAATGATTAAAATTTATCGTACGTGTTAACTAGGTTAAAGGGTCGAACCTAAAACCATTTAACATGTTAACACGTGTAATGTGCCCATTTTTGTATATAAAACTTGTTAAATGGGTCAACCCGAAACCCGTTTAACCTATTCAACCCATGTAACCTATTTAACGCCAACCCAAATATATATATGGGTTAAATGGGTTAGGTTCGGGTTATGTGTAAATAGATTAGGGTTGACATTGTTGACCTAATTATTTAAATGGGTCAGGTTTGGGTCAAGAATTTCTGACCCGCCAACCTGACAACCCGAACCCGCTAAACCGAACACGACACGAGTTGCCACCCCTAGTTATCAGTACACCTTATTCTTTATGAATAAAGTATTGGATATTCCAGAGTGTACGGCTAACTGGTAAAGAATAAATCAAATCCGTTGATAGCTGATGATTTGCTAAAAATCATGATGCCAATACAAATTGGTTTGTTGTTAACTGTTTTATTTTAGGTGAGAAGACATAAGCAGGAATGTTGTTTCATAAAGAAACATATTCAAGGAGATTCATGTATGTTCAAGATCACAAGGAAGTTTTGTCATAATCAAATAGGGGAAGATTGTTAGGCTAAAAAGCTTAAAGATGACAGAGTTCTATATCTGAAGACAACATAGTTGCTGCAAAGAATATTCACAAGACACAAGAAGATCATAATTTGAAGACAAAGATGACAACCTCGAACAGTATTCGGGAACTAGTAACTCAAATGATGTGGTATCCAATCCAACACATTTCAGTGAACCTCAACGAAATGCTACGACGGGTATGGGATCTTATGATCAACATGATTTGGTAATGGTGCCTAAACATATTATTGGTTACACAAATGTGGCTATTCGACAAACCATAGATATGAATGCCAACTTAACCGCTGAGCTTGCGCTGTATAAGGAAAAGGTCAAAACTTTTGAAATAGCCCCTCAAGCAGAAAAAATAACTTACTCTGTATTTGACCAATTTCGTTATGAAAAGATTGAACACTTAAAAGAAATAGAATCATTAAAAGCTAATCTTTCCAATGAATTAAAAGAAAAAGAGTCGGTTGTAAATGATTTTCGGAAACTTATAATGGATTTTGAAAATCTCGAGTCTAAAAAGTTTGAATCGGAAATTAATGCTACCAAACTTTTTAAATTCAAGGAACAACAACTTTTAAAACAATACGCTTCCACAGAAAAGGTTCATCATCTAACTAAATCGTTTAAAGAACTCGAACTTAAGCGTCTTCAAGATTTACCACGTAATCCCGGTTATGCAAAACAAGCTCAGGAATACATTCCTTGTCTTTATGATGTGACCCTAATTAGCAAATCGAAAGGAGCACCTTATGTTCATAGTACTGAGGAGACTATGTCACTTGCGGAAGAAACTCGATCTAAAATGCTTTCAAAATTCCATAAGCTTGATTATGATAAGCATAATAAAGATCAGTTTACTAAAAAGACACGTATTCGCTTACAAAAGGAATTAGCTCAATTATAAGCCTTTGTGCCCTAAAGTTTGTCAAAGGAAAACCTTCCTAGTACGTCTCCTACACTTATCAAAAAGGATTTAACTAAGTTAATTCCACCGGTAAGTAAGGTGTCAGATAGCTTAAATGCAGTGCACCAACACTTTGCCGATTTTGACAAGGTCATTACAGAACGTATGACGGCTTCGTCCATAATGGAAGGTGAATGGAATTTTAATAAGTACGTCTCCTACACTTGTCAAAAAGGATTTAAATAAGTTAATTCCACCGGTAAGTAAGGTGTCAGATAGCTTAAATGCAGTGCACCAACACTTTTCCGATTTTGACAAGGTCATTACAAAACGTATGACGGCTTCGTCCATAACGGAAGGTGAATGGAATTTTGAGCACACTAGAGCTGCGTTTCTAGATGAAATTGTTCCGTTTGTAAACAATATTAAAGCTTGTCTTAGCAATATTGATCAAGATTTGCTTTTGGAAATAGAAGAAGTTAGACGTGTTTTCAATAAAATGGATGATGCTTATGAAAACAGTTTACTTGAAATAGAACGAATTTCACGCCAAAATGATCAGCTTCTAAAGCAAGTGATGTCGCATGATATTGTTTCCGTCTGTGTGAATAAAAGTATTGATAATGATTCTATTGTGCATAATGTTAAATCTGTGGATAATGTGGTAGATAGTACTTGTCACAAATCTGACGCTGAATTTTTAAAGCTTCAAGATTCTTATTCTTTGCTTTCAAAATGTTTTGATGAGATTCAAAAACATTGTATTTCACTTGAATGTACACAACAATTTATTCAAGAGATTTTTTAAACGTCATTCGAAGGTGTTAATATAGATGATTCAACTTTTCAACAGAATTTTCGATTGAATTTACAATCATAACAGCGTCAGCCAAGTGACAAGGTTGCTAAATTATTGCCGATAGACATAGAAAAATCTAAGGAGATTAACTATGTGAAAGTACTTGAGGCCGCTGAGAATTTTAAACTTGATCAAGATAATCGAGTTTCCAATATTTTGTCCAAAGTTGATTACTTAAAACAGAAAAATACACAACTCTTCGATTCAGTAAAGCCCGCATGTGCTAATACCACTACAAAATCAATCATTGATTGAGCGATTGAATCAAAAGTCGGTGGAAATATCTGAATTGAGGGAAAAAATTTGTGATAAAAGTTGGGCTATGGCTGAGTTAAAGGAAACACTTCGTACCCTAAAAGGTAAGAATGTTGTGGATAATGCAGCCACTGTCTCAGCATCGTCCTCTAGTGCAATCAAAAGGAACCTCATCACCGTCACACCACTTAACAAGGGCCCTAGGACTAAACCCTCTCAAACATTGGTCACTAAGGATAAGGCAAAGTCAAAACACGTTTCTAATATTCCCATGTTGCCTTCTACAGGAGTAAACACCCCTAGTAAGGCTCAAATATCTAAGCTTAAAGGAATCACAAAAAATGATAGGATCTTGCCCTCATCTAGTAGTCAAGTGAAGAAGAAAGTAAAAGCCCATCCTAGGAATGTGATTTCTGTTTTGAATAAAAAGAATCATGTAGCTAAACCTAAAGGCTCTGCGGTTGTGCAGAGTTCTAAGCCTACTGTGAATTATAATTTGAAATGTTGGATTTGCAATGAATGTATGTTTTTTAGTCCTCATGATTCTTTCCTTATTGACCATGTGAATGAGATGAATGCCTGATAAAATGGTTTAGAATGGAAACCTACCAGGAAAGTGTTAACCCTAGTTGGTTGGATGTGGCGCCCCACTGGTAGAACTTTCACTATAGTAGGAAATATGTGCCCTTTAAATAGGATCACTCCCACTAAAGCGAAGAAAGCGTGCCCTTTAACTAGGAGTACCAAGGCTACCAAAACACAAGCGTGTCCTTTAACTTGGAACACCGACACTACTGTAGGAACCAAGTACCCTTTAAATAGGTCTACTCCCACTGTAGTGTAACACCTGGTAATTTTTCTACTTTGTAAAATGACTATTTTACCCTTTGACTTTTTATTTAGTCAACTATGTGATTTAACTGTGTTGGAACCGGGAGGTTATCCCGCGTTTTCTGAAAAACTGTTTGCTGACGAGTAATGGCCTAACACTGTGCTCAGTCATTATTCTGAACATTTTTTGTGAACCTGACCAAAGTGCTGAGACGGTCAATGAATTGACGATAATCCGTGAGATTATTCGTTATCTGTGAATTATGTGCTTAACTGTTTAGTTTTTAACAGCGTGATCGTATTTTCTTGAGCAACGTATTTAAATATTTCTGTATATGTTTATATATGCCTGTATTTTAGTATTTTTGCTATTTGTAGTAATAAGTCGTATTTACTGTGAATATTTAATTAACGTATCGCGTTTCCTTATTTTAAGTCGTTTTTACGTTTAACCGTCGTTAGCATGCATAAAATACTTTACCAATCGTAAAATGTCAGTTTTCGTCGAAAAATCATAAATTTAATATATTTCGTCAAATTTTTAAGTTTTACGTAATTTTAAACTTAACTATATACTTTTTGATATTTACCTAAAACTAACTAACCTTTTTACCTTAAACCTTTTAACTAGTTATCATAGTAAAAATTTTGAATAATTTACCCCATATGGGACCCCCATAACCGGCCAAATATCACCACCATGTGCATGATCCACCAAAATTTTACTCTTTGCCATTTTAAGCTTAGGCTTACACATCTTACAACATTTAACTTATTAACCTATATCACCTCAAATAATTCACACATTATTCACTCTTCACTTCACAAAAAAACACAAATCTCTCTCTTTCTCTCTCAAAACTCACGGCACAAACACACACATTTTCCACCATTGTTGTTTTCTTAAAGCTTCATTTTAAGAAGAATTAACACAAAATAAATACACCATAGAGTTTGTACAAGCATAAAGAAGAATGGTTATTCTTGGTTTGTTGATTTGAGTAGTTTTTGGGTTGATGTTATAGAAGTAGAGTTTTTGTTGATTATTAGTGGGTTAGAGCGTAGATCGGGTCGTTGTGATTACGTAGAGTCGTTACTCAAGGTTACTTCTTAAACCTTTTTCATCTTTTCATTCTCCATGCATAATCTTTGTAAATCTATGCATGCATGTTACTCATCAAGTATTTTCTTGAAATAAAATGATAAAAACTATTTTTGGTCATGAAATATTTTAAGATCTATGGAAATTATGTGTGGATCTATTAGATCCATACATGAAAATGGTTTACTTGAAAGACTTGTGAAATTATAAGTATGTATATTTTAAATTTGTGAACTTGAAGAAAAATCTTTGATTTTGTTGGTGTTTATGAATAATTGGAGGGAACTAGTAGTGTTACTACTAGTGGTTACGCTTGAAAATGGTCGAAAACGAGTTTTTACGAAAAACATACAATCTGTCCATTTTTATATGAGGCGTAGAGGGTCGTAAAAATTGTTTTGACCCTAGTTTACTACGATATAATGAAAATATAAGTTAATACCTTCGTTTCGATATATTATGGGCTAAAAACGGAGCTAAAATGAGTAAGATATGGTCGTTTAAATTTCGTTGTCGGAAAACTTAATTTTTGTTAAAAACACTATAATGTACTTGCTGTCTAGATTTTTAAAATGGTCGAAACGACGTTTTCGAGTCAAACGGAGATGTTTTAAGTGTCGAAATGGTTACTAAAAGTTGTATATGAATGTCGGACTTGTTTTGTAAAAAAGGTATTAGCGCGAAATGTGAATACTTGATGTACCGTTAAAAGTTTGAACGTTGGAAGTTGAAATTGATACTATTGCGGAAAATGACTTGTTGAAATATTGGCGATTGAGAAAGTGTTGAAAATAGGGGTCTTAGGACGAGATTTGAGTACTTACTAAAAATGGCAAATTTTTACGTGACGCAGAAAGGCTGCCGAATTTTCGTTAGAAAACGTGTAGGAAAATTTGTTAAGATAAATTTTGGTAAATTAAAATTTACGCCGAAAGGCTGTCGAAATTTCGTCGAGTCAAAAATAAATATTTTTGCCTAAGTATATATATACTATAATGTTTATAACGATATAATAGTTACAAGTCACGATTTTAACAAAATATATATATGATTGATGAGTAACGTACATGACGAACTATTGTGACTTATTTGCTAGCGCCTAAACTATAATATTATATTTAGGTTGTTGCTAGAGTTGCTCGCTACTATTTGATCATACTTGTGCGGTTTGAATCGTTGCTTGAGGTGAGTTTATAGATCCCTATTAAACTGCTTTCTATGTTTAATGTTTTGGGATGTGATAAATGCTTTGATGCTTGCTTCTGGACGCAAGTAAAACTTGATTTCTGTGAACGTTTTGTGAACACTGTTTATGAGATAGCTTAAGTTGCTTTAGCCATAGTCCCCACTATCGTGAATCGTTAGTTACTCTGTTGGAGTAAGCTCTTTTGTTACAGATAGATCTATTGAGGGTTGACAACCTCCACTCGGGCATTCTAACGCCGGACGAGTGTGTACCATTTGTATGAACGGAGTTATCTTGGCTAGGTACTCTATTGGGGAAAAATTTATGTATGCAATCTATTGTATGCACTGGATCACTAGTTTCGAGTCACGAGCTTAGCTATCATAAATATTGTGAACACCCAATTTATCCTACACTTGGCACTATACCTCCTATAGTTGCATGTGTACATGAAATGAAATCTGAAATCGAATTACTATGAATTTTTACTGAAACCTATATTCTCACCAACTTTATATTGACCCAATTTAGCATTTACTCAGGTAATTGATGATGAGTTGTATCTGCTGTGTGAAGTACTTGGAGTTCGCATGCATTTCTTGGCTGTCTTCGGACATTTATTTACTTATGCTTTTGAACTATTATCTCGTTGATGTTTAAAACTTTTGTATTCCGCTGCACTATCTTTTGAAACTGAGACCTTTGTACTGTGATGATTTTAATTTAAATCCAACGAGGTATTTTTATAAAACGTCTCATTTAGAGTCGTTCTCTTGTACCTTGAACTATGATATAATGACGTAACAGCCCCCGAGCTTCACCGCTTCCGCATATCACATTTGGGGTGTTACAGAATTGGTAATCAAAGCCTTGGTTATAGAGAACTAGGTTTGCATCTTAGGCGTAGACTATAACCGATGTGGCTACTTGTTACTCTGTATATATATGTGTACTACGTAATGTATTACGTAGGATAACACTATAAGTAATATGTAATATATATTATGTAATACGTAGTATGTATTATATACATATGCATTTCGCTGATTTGCATACTTTAATTTCTGTACATGATTATTTCATTCATACCCTACAACTGCTTTAATACGCATTTTGGTTGTTGCAGGTTATGTCGTCATCTACTGTTACTTACCAGCCCGACTCTGCTGACGAAGAGTGGGAAGACAAGATTGAGATGATACCAGATCATGTTGAGCCGGAGAATGACCCAGAGGAGGCTGATCTTGAGGAGGAAGGTGCGGAGTATGACCCTGACGAGGATCCGGAGGAGGATGATGAGGGTGAGCCTGATGTGTTGTCTGATACTTCCAATGTTGTTGATGGGATGCCACCTGTTGTGCATCGTACTTTGATCGAGTGGGTTAGTGGTAGTGAGGACGATGAGGATGATGAGGACATGGATGATGAGATTGAGAGTGATACTGACGTTAGGATGTGTTAGTGCAAACATTACGATGCTTTGTCGATATAATCTCTTTATGTTTTGTTGATGACAAACGTATAATTCGCAATACATTATGTAAAATGTTAAGGTACTCGTAATCACTCAAGAATACATTTGTATACTTCTCTCGACATATCCAAGATCGCATTCGGCATGAATCACTCAAGGTATGTACAAACATGTCATTAACCTAACTAAGTGATCAAGGATTAATATTTTCTTAAAACTCACATTTAATCAAATGTGACAAAAGATTTTAATTAACTTTATTTTTAAGAAAATGTTTTATTAAAAAGAAAATGGAAATTTGAATTTGGCATATTCCATATGCCAAAGGAATATCCTTTGAGGGTATAAACTACCCCAGATGGCATATCCCCACTAAAGGACAAATTTGCACGGACTCCGACACGGAGGTTCCTTAAAGGAACCCGCGGTTCCTTATTGATAAGGTACCGCGGGTGGAGATAAGGAACCGCGGGCCTTTTTGACCGTTGCAATGTTGCCCTATAAATAGTGGATCATTTCCAGGTTTTCTTTTAACCCTTTTTGCACAGTTTCTTTCAAAAACCATCTTAGATCCTTGATTAGTTAGTTTTGATTAATCTTGTTTAAGATGTGATTCAATCTTCAATCTCCTCATCCTCACAAGTGCAAAGAGGAGAACACTATCATTACCATGATGTGTTGGGTTCACTACATGATGAATATCTTTCCTTCTATAGATCTAAGTTATGTTTTTAGTCTTCCTACTATGTATATGTAGAAGATCTAAGTGTTGGGTACACTTGGATGTGTTTGTAAGGGTAGAATATCCAAGTGATGGGTATCCTTGGATTAGGTGTTAGTTGTGTAGATCCAAGTCTTGTTAGTACTTAGATATAGTGTTAGAGTTATAGATCTAAGTGTTGTGTGCTTAGATCTATATGGTTTATGTGTTTAGGCCATAAAACACAAGGTTTGTTATGTTGGGCCATAAAACATAACTAGTGGGTAGATTAGGTTGTGTCTTGGTAGTTCTCACTAAACTCTAAAGTGATGTGGTTGTGTCTTGTGAGTTCTCACTAAACTTTAAAGTGATTAGTAGTTGTGTTGTGTGAAGTTCTCACTTAGCTTCAAAGTGAAGAGTCGTGAAGATTGGTTCTCACCTTCGATTAGATCTCGACATCTAGCCTTGTGTCGTTAAATGGTGAAGTGGGCGACGTTGTGTAGATTGGTCCTACCTAAGATTAGGACTAGACTTTTAGCTTAGAGTCGGAAATTGGATAAGCGACGTTGTGTATGGTTTCTCCACCTTAAGGAGTTTGTTGACTAGTGAAGTAACTCTCGAGTAAGGTGTACTCGAGGAGTGGAGTAGGGCGAAGAGGAGCTTCGTGACCGAACCACTATAAATCATCGTGTCGGTACTTTCATTTACATTTATGTCTTTACCTTTGTAGATGTATTTATAATTGCTTACTTGTGTTGTGTGTCTTTGTGTGCATCACATAATCTGAACATCTAAGTTGCGGAAAAGCTATGGCTAAGTACGTGTGTGCTTCATGTTTAGATTATGGTCAAGTGTACATCACTTAGTCTAAACATCCTAGTTGCGGAAAAGCTTGTGCTTAGTACGTGTGTGCTTAGTGTTTAGACTATTGCTTGATGTACTCTTGATTTGATGTGCTTGTGTGTTTTCTTACTCGTAGTATTTATCTCTCAATCAAACACATCTCACATCTAGTCAAGATTGATAAGGAATTTGATACAAAGGATTGTTAAGGTTTCAAATTAACAATGTTGCTACGTCCACTGTCGGCGTTTCGTTATTGGACCGGCGGTTCCTTATCAATAAGGAACCGCGGGCAGAGATAAGGAACCGCAGGCAGTAGATTGAGCCGAAATGTTTTGAAAATGAACTAGAAACTATTCAACCCCCCCTTTTAGTTTCTACAATTGGTATCAGAGCGAGGTTACTCAAGATCTTTGAAGTATATTGTACTTTAAAGCTTGGATCGATCTTTGCTCTCTTTTTCAAAACAAATGGTTTTTAAAAAATGAAAACGGTTTTTAAAAATAGAGACGATCTTTGTATCAAATTGTTCATGAAGAGTGGTTACTTATGACATGTGTTTCGTTGTTTCATTCGTACAAGTTTTGGTGTTAAATAAACTTTGTATAATAGCTTGAATTAAATCTTTTCATGTTTGGAAGTATAAAAATCTTTTGTGTCATAATTAACTCTAAAATACGAGTTCAATGTGTCTAAAATTATTTTTTAGAGTCCTAAGTCCTTCCAAAAAGTTACCAAATGATTTTGGCCAAAAACTCATTTTTTGTCCTCTGACCGCGGTTCTTTATTGTTCCCCGCGGATCCTTATCAATAAGGAACCGCAGTCAGTCTGACTCAGATTTTTGAAAACTTTGAAAAATCATATAAAATCAACCGTAAGTCCGTAGAAGTCGTGCCACCCGTCATTTCGAACGTAATTGAATTTTCTTTCAATTAAAAATGCTTCCAAACCTTTATTCAAACTTTAAAATTTGGATGGTTTCTAAGTTCCATACTTTGTCCAAAAAATTGAGCGTCGGTTTGTCGTAAAACTTGTGTTTTACTCTTTTCTATTAAGTTGGACATCTCTTGGTGATATATCTTTGAAAATTGATATATTTACAAAGTGTTAAACTTAATTAAATTTTAAATGGGTCAAAGACTATTTTCAAATAAAATCAAGCTATGAATACTTTGTTGTATCTAACACTCAAAACATGGACGAATGGTTTTATGTGTTAAACTAATTGTTTGTGTATGTTTCCTTGTGTGTTATTATTATATGTAGAAATTATTAAGTGTTCCTTGCTATTTGTAGTAGTATTGCTTATATGTCTAGTCTCTTGTGCCTTGCTTGGTATTTGTTAGTATCTAGTTTTTCCTAATTAGGATGTATGCTAGATTTCTTGCATTTTGGTTGCAACATTATTTGTGCATTGCATATAGGATCAACATCTCTAGGTTTATATATGTTATATAAACATCATGTACACCTCGTTATGTTGATTAACACTCTTAGGTTTGAAAGCTTTGGGAGCTTATCAAATCTATTGATTTGGGTCGTCTTACTCGATCATTGTGTTATTAGTTCAAGTAGATAAATGTCTTACTATAAACATGAAACACCCTTTGAAAATCTTAGCTATTTTCTCTT
The DNA here is from genome assembly GCA_025667525.1 of Glebionis coronaria. NCBI lineage: Eukaryota > Viridiplantae > Streptophyta > Magnoliopsida > Asterales > Asteraceae > Glebionis > Glebionis coronaria. Next base: position 382,634,353 of record CM046882.1, on the reverse strand, counting down.
AAAAGAGTGTTTGTGGGAATCAAGAAAGATTTCGATTAAATATCAATGAATTATTCAAACTATGATTGGTATCATTATCGAATCTAATTGACATGTTTTTTAGTGTAGACATGAATATGGTTTATTAATAATATACATCGGATCATAACTCACACTTGTGTTGATGGTGTTATATTGAATCTACTTGTTCAAATTGTTAGACATATTTTGTTTAATAATTACTTATAATGCACAATAGAGTCGGTTTGATAACTTAGATGTTTCATCCGAAATACTCAAGTAATTTACATTGCTATGCAATTTATAAATGTGTCATTTCCGAAAGACCAATCAAGAGTGTTCTAACAAATTGTGTAAACTTGGTTTGTACAATTCAATGTTATTGGCCTCAAGATCTATTAAGGTAATTAACCTTAACTAGACTCTTTTTTCAAGATATGCAATGGTGCATTCTTAACCCTCATTAGGTCATGCATTGTGTCGCCATGCAAGTTTCATCCTTGCTAAACTTTATTAGGCAAATGTTGGAATTACACTTTGTCTAACTTGAGAATGACTACTAGAGAATTTATGCATTAGGATCTTAATTTGACCTAACGGTTGAATTACTTCCACGTGGGAAGTTGAGTTGGTGTATAACTCGTAAAAATGGTCGTGTTTAGCCTTAATTGAGCACCTCTAGTGATAGTCTCATACTCATTCCCTAAATTGGCTAAATGGCTCTTCCTATATATGACTAATGATAGTTTACTTTGATGAACTTTGTATGTCATTAGGAGTCTTTTTCTTTTGTAGCCATTAGGTTTTTCTTAGCTTTCTTCTTACGTGCTAATTGAACCTATGTGTCTTTCCTTTGTGTGTGTTCTAGTTTTTATTGCTCTTAAGCATGACTTTATGATAAGTTAGACTAGAACATTAGGATTTGCTTAATTGGAAAATCCTCCTTCACCACCTAAACCAAGCCTCACCACCTTAACCAAGCCTCTGTAGGCGGTTCTGTAAATAGACCGCGGCTCCATATCAATATGGAACTGCTGGTGGAGATAAAGAACCGCGGGCAGAAGCTCTCAAATTCGAGTTTTCTGAAACTTCCCAATTGTTCCAACACCCTTTGGAATCTTTGTTTCAAACTCTTGATCACTCCCAAAATATCTTGAGCTTTCCCTTTTAACCCTTTACTAGTTTGGATCATCCCCTCACCCTTTTAAACCCTCCTTGTTAGCCTTGTTCTTCACACCTCAAACCATTCATCCTTACCCCTTAAACCATCCATTACTACCATGGTTTCTACAAGAACCTTCAATTCATCCAAAACCTCTTCTTCAAAGAGGCACCTCAAAATAAAGATTAAGTTACCCAAACTTAACTCTTCACCCTTTCACACACCCAAGAATGAGATTGTTCCAATTCTCATCTCTTCATCACCCTCACCACCTCTTGCTCCATGCAAGACTACCTCAACCCATGGTACCAACCATTCACATGGTTCTACCTCCTCTTCATTCCAATCTAGAATGAATGAGCTAACCTCACCCTTCACTCCAAGTGCTCTCTTGGATGTGACTACCCAACCTCAACCCATCCAAAGCATTCCCATTGTGAATGAATTTGTTGATACCTTGGTGACTTCACCTCTTACCCCTTCAAACTAACCCACATCACCCATCCAAAGCATTTCCATTGTGAATGACTTTGTTGAACCCTTGGTGTCTTCACCTTTCACCCCACCAAATTCCGCCACCACCCTTGTCTTTCATTTAAGCATGTGGATTACTTATTGCTAAGACATCTAATTTAAGCAAATCTTAGGATTCTAGTGTAACTAAGATTAAAATTATGCTTAAGTTTTAGGCTCTTTTTTTATATACATCTTTGTATGATCTTTATTCTCTTGTATTTCCTTTCATGTTTTTCAACATGATTTTTCTTTGAGTCTTAGATCTTGTTGTTATTTTGTTTCTTTCTTTTCTCTTATTTTGAGTCCTTTTCTTAAACTAATAAGAATTAGGAATCTTCTTGGAGATTTACATTACATGTAGCTTGATTTGCGATATCTAGATAGATGACTTGCTTGTTTGCTACTTGCTTACATATCTTCTTGCTTATCCGTATGCTATATGCTTAATTGATTAGTTAATGAATGCATGCTTATTATAAAGGTTTTGTCTTTGTCAAGAAATTCCGATATAATATCTCTTAGATGTGTCTAACTCATGCATGTCCTTAAATGCTACGTGCTAACATGTTTTACTTAGTCTTCTCTTTTTAAGTAATCATGTTACTTGCATGCCATATGTGTTAATTGTGCACCTTCTCTACATTGGTTTATTGTAGACTTTATTAGGCATTGCATGAATTATCCTATGTGCTTACTTGATTATGTGTTAGATTTTGTACTAACTCTTTCATGTCTTCTTGAGCTTCTTTTGAGTTTCTTTTCTCTTTTTCTTTCGAGATTTCACTATCACCTTCTAAGGTATAGTATTCATGAATCAATTTGTGATGTTATCCTTAACTTGTTTGTTGAGTCTCTCTCAATTCATTTTAATCATGCTCTTCTAAGTCGATTCTCTTTCTTCTAGTCTTTTTAAACTAAGTTGAGTCGAGCCTTACCCTTTCCTCATCATGTAATTGTTCTTTGAACATCCATAATGATTGAGAAGAGCTACGAAACTTTGAGCATGTAGTTTATCGTATGCTAAACACCATTTGGTGTCGAAATTCATACGCATTTTTGCCTATAATGTCCTATATCCCGAATTTTTCTTAAAGCGTCGCTTTATCCGCTTTTGGTTTTCCTTTATTCTTTTTGGTCAAAAATGTCTCTAGGTTGAGATATTTTTGTTCCTCTTTTTGAGAGTTGATTGCGGTTAAAATTTACAATTGGTATGGGTGATTCCATCAATTCTAATTTTTTTAACACCTTGAGATGATATCTTCAAATTATTGGATGGTTCTTTTCTACCTCTATTCCAACAATTTTGAATTGATTTCCTCAAAATCCTCTCCTTGTTTTTTTTAGAGTTGATGGTTAAATCTTGAATTTTCTTGGGTGATTCAAAAAATTCTAAGCTCTTTACCCTTTGACATATTATCATTACAATTGGTATGGATGTTTCTTTTCTATCTCTATTCCAACAATTGTGAATTGATCTTGTCATGATCCTCTCCTTTATTGCACACTTCTTTCTTCAATGCTTGTCATTGTTTGTGCAAACGACTTGTTTATCATCCTCTTTTTATATATGCTCTTGTCTACTAACCTTGTTTTGTAGGACACTTCTAACCCATTTTTGTAGCTCGTCACTATTCTTGCTTTGTTGGTGCCTCAAGCAAGGGGGAGCTCATATCAAGGGGGAGCATTTGCAAGAGTTCAAGTCATTACATTTGCGATCGTTGACTCACTCTAATTGCATTCATCAAACATCTTGCAAGTAATGCATTTTGGACACTCGTAGATAAGCATATTGGTATGCTTGGAGTTGGTTAACCTATGGTGATTGAAGACTTCACTAGGATGACGCAAGCTCAATATTTTTGTATGATGGGTTTATGGTTTGGATTCTCGCCTCTCAAACGACAACCACTATGGATGATTAGATTTTTGGATGCATGTTCTCTCGAAGACGATCCTCCTCTTCTACAAATGAAGACTGCCTTTTTGATTCGACAAAAGAGGGAGAAGTAAGTGTAAACGAGTAACTTATGCATTTTAATATGTGTTGCGGTTTACTTGTTTGTCATCATCAAAAAGGGGTAGATTGTTAGTGCAAACATTACGATGCTTTGTCGATATAATCTCTTTATGTTTTGTTGATGACAAATGTATAAGTCGCAATACATTATGTAAAATGTTAAGGTACTCGTAATCACTCAATAATACATTTGTATACTTCTCTCGACATATCCAAGATCGCATTCGGCATGAATCACTCAAGGTATGTACAAACATGTCATTAACCTAACTAAGTGATCAAGGATTAATATTTTCTTAAAACTCACATTTAATCAAATGTGACAAAAGATTTTAATTAACTTTATTTTTAAGAAAATGTTTTATTAAAAAGAAAATGGAAATTTGAATTTGGCATATTCCATATGCCAAAGGAATATCCATTGAGGGTATAAACTACCCCAGATGGCATATCCCCACTAAAGGACAAATTTGCACGGACTCCGACACGGAGGTTCCTTAAAGGAACCCGCGGTTCCTTATTGATAAGGTACCGCGGGTGGAGATAAGGAACCGCGGGTCTTTTTGACCGTTGCAATGTTGCCCTATAAATAGTGGATCATTTCCAGGTTTTCTTTTAACCCTTTTTGCACAGTTTCTTTCAAAAACCATCTTAGATCCTTGATTTGTTAGTTTTGATTAATCTTGTTTAAGATGTGATTCAATCTTCAATCTCCTCATCCTCACAAGTGCAAAGAGAAGAACACTATCATTACCATGATGTGTTGGGTTTACTACATGATGAATATCTTTCCTTCTATAGATCTAAGTTATGTTTTTAGTCTTCCTACTATGTATATGTAGAAGATCCAAGTGTTGGGTACACTTGGATGTGTTTGTAAGGGTAGAATATCCAAGTGATGGGTATCCTTGGATTAGGTGTTAATTGTGTAGATCCAAGTCTTGTTAGTACTTGGATATAGTGTTAGAGTTATAGATCTAAGGGTTGTGTGCTTAGATCTATATGGTTTATGTGTTTAGGCCATAAAACACAAGGTTTGTTATGTTGGGCCATAAAACATAACTAGTGGGTAGATTAGGTTGTGTCTTGGTAGTTCTCACTAAACTCTAAAGTGATGTGGTTGTGTCTTGTGAGTTCTCACTAAACTTTAATGTGATTAGTAGTTGTGTTGTGTGAAGTTCTCACTTAGCTTCAAAGTGAAGAGTCGTGAAGATTGGTTCTAACCTTTGATTAGAACTCGACATCTAGCCTTGTGTCGTTAAATGGTGAAGTGGGCGACGTTGTGTAGATTGGTCCTACCTAAGATTAGGACTTGACTTTTAGCTTAGAGTCGGAAATTGGATAAGCGACGTTATGTATGGTTTCTCCACCTTAAGGAGTTTGTTGACTAGTGAAGTAACTCTCGAGTAAGGTGTACTCGAGGAGTGGAGTAGGGCGAAGAGGAGCTTCGTGACCGAACCACTATAAATCATCGTGTCGGTACTTTCATTTACATTTATGTCTTTACCTTTGTAGATGTATTTATAATTGCTTACTTGTGTTGTGTGTCTTTGTGTGCATCACATAATCTAAACATCTAAGTTTCGGAAAAGCTATGGCTAAGTACGTGTGTGCTTCATGTTTAGATTATGGTCAAGTGTACATCACTTAGTCTAAACATCCTAGTTGCGGAAAAGCTTGTGCTTAGTACGTGTGTGCTTAGTGTTTAGACTATTGCTTGATGTACTCTTGATTTGATGTGCTTGTGTGTTTTCTTACTCGTAGTATTTATCTCTCAATCAAACACATCTCACATCTAGTCAAGATTGATAAGGAATTTGATACAAAGGATTGTTAAGGTTTCAAATTAACAATGTTGCTACGTTCGCTGTCGGCGGTTCGTTATTGGACCGGCGGTTCCTTATCAATAAGGAACCGCGGGCAGAGATAAGGATTCGCAGGCAGTAGATTGAGCCGAAATGTTTTGAAAATGAACTAGAAACTATTCAACCCCCCTTCTAGTTTCTACAGGATGGTTGTGGCTAGTAGTGATAGCGAGGGTGTTGAGGCTGATGATGATAGTAGGGTTGATGCTTTGACTGTTGTACTTGAGAGAGTTGAGCCTAGTAGGAGGAGTGAGATTAGGGACGTCCAACTTGAGGAAGAAGCCTACTGTTCCATGTCAGCGGTTTAGAGAGGAGAGGGAAGCTTTATGGGGTACGCCACCAGCTGAGGTTTATACTGATTCCGATGATACTGTACCACCTGCCGATGGAGCTGGACCATCCGATGTTAGATCTCGAGCTTTGTCCGATTCTGATTCGTCATGCCCACGGAAGAAGGTTCGTATGTCTGATTCACACACTACACCTGAGGCATCGCCTACTCATGGGAGTCGAGTTGCTACTACTGTTTCTACACCACCTACTCATCATGTTGGAGAGCCCTCTAGACCTAGGTCATGTGTTGTTATGATAGGATCTGCTAGGGATTCAGATGTTGTTCGTTTTCGTCTACTTGAGGATGCGGTTTTTGGATTATTATAGGATAACGAGGATACCCGTGACTTGTTGGATACCACACTTGAGGAGGTTGCTAGGTTGAGGCGTGAGTTGGAGTCAGTTCGTAGAGGAGACCGAGCTGCAGATGGAGACCCGAGGAGTGATTCACCAAGATGTGCTGAGTGTGATCGTCGTCGTCGCACTTAGAGATTCATCGTTATTGTGCTTAATTCTAGAGTAGATTGACATCTTTATCTTTTGGGTATTGTATCCACTAAACTAGAGTAGTACTCGGTTAGTTGGAGTAGACTAGATGTAATCATACTCTTATTTTATGACTATGTATTCGATATTTTGATTATGAATGGGAATTTAACTTTATGACCTTGACCAGTGACTATCCTTTCTATGTTTGTTGTATTGTTAAATTATGCATTCTATTTTAGCATAATAAATATATAACGTGTATATTCGTGCTTGAACCTTATTTGAATTGTTGTCTTAACGCAGAGAAACAATGGTGAACACACGTAAGAGAATGACTGACGCACAATTGGAAGCACTGATTACGCAACGAGTGACTGCTGCACTGGCAAACATTCAAGCTAACAACAACGTGAACGAAGCACCACTGAACAATGTTGACAATCGACCGCCTAAGCCGTGTACTTACAAGGACTTTAGGAGTTGTGACCCTTTGAATTTTAATGGTACTGAAGGAGCTGTCGGATTAGCTCATTGGGTTGAAAAGATGGAAGCTGTGTTTCGTGTCAGTGGATGTGCTGTTGAAAACCAAGTGACTTATTCTACTTGTACTTTAGCTGCTGGAGCGTTGACATGGTGGAACACCCATGTGCAAATGGCTGGAGCCGAGGAGGCGTATGGAATGAGTTGGGAGGAACTTAAGAAGTTGTTGACTAAGGAGTACTGTCCTCGTAATGAGATTCAGAAAATGGAAATCGAATTGTGGAACCTGACTGTGAAGAACAATGACATTGGGACGTACACAAGGAGGTTCCAAGAATTGTGTTTGCTATGTCCTGGAATGGTTCTGGATGAAGAAAAGAAGGTTGAGCGCTATATTTGGGGTTTACCTGGTAGAGTTCAAGGGAATGTGACATCGTCTGGACCGACAAAAGTTAGTGATGCTATAAGGATGGCTCACAGTCTAATGGACCAAGTTGTTCGAGCAAATGTTGGGAATGCCGCGGACAACAAGAGAAAATAGGGGAATAACCAAAGGAACAACCATGGGAACTATCCTAATAAGAGGCAAGACACCGTGAAAGCGTACATTGCTGGTACTGGGGAAAAGGGAGTATACAATGGGACGTTACCTTTGTGCAATCGATGCAAGCGTCACCATAATGGACAATGCAATGTACAATGTCACAACTGCAAGAAAATTGGACACATTGCTAGAGATTGTAAGTCACCACCCAACACGAAAGCCAACGTCACTTGCTTTGAATGTCAGCAAAAGGGACACTACAGCAATGAGTGGCCAAAGAAAAAGAACAAGGACCAAGGGAAAATTTCTAAAGCTGGGGAAGCTCGTGGAAGGGTCTATGTGATAGGAGGAGGAGAAGCGCAACAAAACCCCGACGTCGTGACGGGTACGTTTCTTCTCAATGGTCGTTATGCTTCTATTTTATTTGATACTGGAGCCGATAGGAGTTTTGTGTCGACTGCTTTTAGTGTTTTACTTGATGTGACCCCTTCGCCCTTAGACACTAAGTACACTATCGAGTTAGCTAATGGGAAGTTGATAGAAGCCGACACTATACTTCGTGGATGCACTTTAAATCTTCTAGGTCATCCTTTCGTAATAGACGTTATGCCTGTTGAGTTAGGGAGTTTTGACGTGATTGTCGGAATGGATTGGTTGTCGAGATATCGTGCTATGATTGTATGTGACGAGAAGATCGTTCGCTTACCATTTGGTGATGAAGTTTTGGAGGTACAAGGGGATACAAGTAACGGAAAAAGGAAGTCACGACTGAACATTATCTCGCGTGTCAAGGCTCAGAAGTTGTTGTCGGAATGTTGCCAAGTATTTTTAGCCTGTGTTACTGAAAAGCAGACGGAAGAAAAACGGTTGGAAGATGTACCTATCGTACGGGATTTTCCGGAAGTCTTTCCTGAAGATTTGCCTGGATTACCGCCGGCTAGACAAGTTGAATTCCAGATCGATTTAATACCGGGAGCTGCACCTGTTGCTCGAGCACCTTACCGTTTAGCACCGTCGAAATTCCAAGAACTAGCGACGCAACTACAAGAGTTGACTGATAAAGGATTCATAAGACCGAGTTCTTCACCTTGGGGAGCTCCAGTCTTATTTGTAAAGAAGAAGGATGGGAGTTTTCGGATGTGTATCGACTATCGCGAGTTGAACAAACTTACCATCAAGAACCGTTGCCCGTTACCTAGGATCGATGATCTGTTTGATCAGTTGCAAGGATCGAGCGTTTACTCGAAGATTGACCTTAGGTCTGGTTATCACCAATTGAGAGTCCGTGAGGAAGATGTTGCAAAGACTGCTTTTAGGACTAGGTATGGACACTATGAGTTCCAAGTGATGCCGTTCGGTTTGACAAACGCACCTGCTGTGTTTATGGACCTCATGAAACGGGTGTGTAAACCGTATTTGGACAAGTTTGTCATTGTGTTCATCGATGACACACTGATTTACTCAAGGAATGAGAAGGAACATGAGGAACATCTTAATATAATATTGGAATTTCTTAAGAAGGAGGAATTGTACGCTAAGTTATCAAAGTGTGATTTTTGGTTGCCAAGAGTACAATTTCTAGGTCACGTTATAGATAGCAAGGGGATTCATGTTGATCCTGCCAAGATTGAATCAATTAGGGAGTGGAATGCTCCTACGACACCGACTGAAATTCGCCAATTCTTAGGACTCGCCGGATATTACCGAAGGTTCATCGAGGGATTCTCGAAGATCGCGAAACCATTGACGAAGTTGACTCAAAAGAAGGTGAAATACGAATAGGGAGATAAGGAGGAATTAGCATTCCAAAAGTTGAAACAAATGTTGTGTAGTGCGCCTATTCTATCGTTACCAGAAGGATCGGAAGACTTTGTGGTCTACTATGATGCATCAGCAAAAGGATTGGGATCTGTGTTGATGCAGAGGAAGAAAGTTATTGCCTACGCGTCACGACAATTGAAAACGCATGAGAAAAATTACACTACGCACGACTTGGAGCTAGGAGCGGTAGTATTTGCCTTGAAACTGTGGAGACACTACTTGTATGGAACCAAGTGTGTCGTCTATGCTGATCACAAGAGTTTACAACATATTCTTGATCAGAAGGAACTGAACATGAGACAACGTCGATGGATCGAGTTGCTCAGCGATTATGACTGTGAAATCCGCTACCACCCTGGGAAGGCCAATGTAGTGGCAGATGCGCTAAGTAGAAAGGAACAACTGATGACACGTAGAGTTAGATCGTTAGCTATGGTTATCAATCCGAACTTACCTGTGCAAATTCGTGAAGCACAAACCGAAGCCCTTAAGCCTGAACATGTCGAGGCTGAGAAATTAGGAGGAATGGTTACTAAGAAATTGGAGACTAGCACTAATGGAACGCTATGTCTGAATGGTAGAAGTTGGTTACCACGGTTTGGAGGACTAAGGGACGTGATTATGCACGAGTCGCATAAATCTAAGTATTCGATTCACCCAGGATCTGACAAAATGTATCAGGATATGAAGAAGCTATATTGGTGGCCAAATATGAAAGCTGAAATTGCTACGTATGTAGGGAAGTGTCTGACTTTCGCTAGAGTGAAAACAGAACACCAAAAACCATATGGATTGTTGGTTCAACCTATAATTACTATGTGGAAGTGGGAAAACATAACCATGGATTTCATAACTAAGCTACCTAAAACGACCAACGGATACGACACAATTTGGGTAATTGTGGATCGACTTACGAAATCTGCACACTTTTTGGCTATGAAGGAAGATGATTCAATGGATAAGCTTACGAGACTTTATCTGAAGGAGGTAGTCGCAAAACATGGGATACCGATCTCGATAATCTCTGATAGAGATGGTAGATTTACTTCGGAATTATGGAAATCACTTCAGAAAGCGTTGGGTACGCAATTGGACATGAGTACTGCTTATCACCCGCAGACTGACGGACAGAGTGAGAGAACTATTCAAACGCTGGAGGACATGTTGCGTGCTTGTGTGCTTGACTTTGGGAAGCAATAGGACAGACATTTGCCTCTAGTGGAATTCTCTTACAACAATAGTTATCATACCAGTATTAAGGCTGCACCGTTTGAAGCGTTGTATGGTCGTAAATGTCGCTCGCCTGTGTGTTGGAGTGAGGTTGGGGATAGTCAACTCAATGGCCCTGAACTCATCCGTGAAACGACTGAGAAGATTGTTCAAATCAAGAGCCGAATTCAAGCAGCCCGTGATCGTCAAAAGAGTTACGCCGACGTTCGACGTAAGCCTCTCGAATTTCAAGTGGGAGACAAAGTGATGCTAAAAGTATCGCCTTGGAAAGGTGTGGTACGTTTTGGCAAGCGAGGAAAGCTGAACCCCCGTTATATTGGACCTTTCAAAATTCTGGCAAAGGTTCGAACCGTAGCCTATCGTCTCGAATTACCGCAAGCGTTGAGCCGTGTGCACAGCACTTTACATGTGTCGAACTTGAAGAAGTGCCTTTCTGATGAGACACTCGTTATACCGTTGGAGGAACTCCGAATTGACGACAAGATGCAATTTGTCGAAGAACCTGTTGAAATCATGGACCGTGAGGTCAAACGATTGAAACAGAGTCGTATTCCAATCATCAAGGTGAGGTGGAATTCTAAACGTGGACCTGAATTCACTTGGGAGCGTGAGGATCAATTTCGCAAGAAATATCCGCAACTCTTTGACAACTCTAGAAACCGTGACACTCCTAAGCTTTGAGGACAAAGCTTCTCTATCAAGGGGATGATGTAACACCTGGTAATTTTCCTACTTTGTAAAATGACTATTTTACCCTTTGACTTTTTATTTAGTCAGCTATGTGATTTAACTGTGTTGGAACCGGGAGGTTATCCCGCGTTTTCTGAAAAACTGTTTGCTGACGAGTAATGGCCTGACACTGTGCTCAGTCATTATTCTGAACATTTTCTGTGAACCTGACCAAAGTGCTGAGACGGTCAATGAATTGACGATAATCCGTGAGATTATTCGTTATCTGTGAATTATGTGCTTAACTCTTTAGTTTTTAACAGCGTGATCGTATTTTCTTGAGCAGCGTATTTAAATATTTCTGTATATGTTTATATATGCCTGTATTTTAGTATTTTTGCTATTTATAGTAATAAGTCGTATTTACTGTGAATATTTAATTAACGTATCGCGTTTTCGTATTTTACGTCGTTTTTACGTTTAACCGTCGTTAGCATGCATAAAATACTTTACCAATCATAAAATGTCAGTTTTCGTCAAAAAATCGTAAATTAATATATTTCGTCAAATTTTTAAGTTTTACGTAATTTTAAACTTAACTATATACTTTTTGATATTTACCTAAAACTAACTAACCTTTTTACCTTAAACCTTTTAACTAGTTACCATAGTAAAACTTTTGAATAATTTACCCCATATGGGACCCCCCATAACCGGCCAAATATCACCACCATGTGCATGATGCACCAAAATTTTACTCTTTGCCATTTTAAGCTTAGGCTTACACATCTTACAACATTTAACTTATTAACCTATATCACCTCAAATAATTCACACATTATTCACTCTTCACTTCACAAAAAAAACACACATCTCTCTCTTTCTCTCTCAAAACTCACGGCATAAACACACACACATTTTCCATCATTGTTGATTTCTTAAAGCTTCATTTTAAGAAGAATTAACACAAAATAAATACACCCTAGAGTTTGTACAAGCATAAAGAAGAATGGTTATTCTTGGTTTGTTGATTTGAGTAGTTTTTGGGTTGAAGTTATAGAAGTAGAGTTCTTGTCGATTATTAGTGGGTTAGAGCGTGGATCGGGTCGTTGTGATTACGTAGAGTCGTTACTCAAGGTTACTTCTTAAACCTTTTTCATCTTTTCATTCTCCATGCATAATCTTTGTAGACCTATGCATGCATGTTACTCATCAAGTATTTTCTTGAAATAAAATGATAAAAACTATTTTTGGTCATGAAATATTTTAAGATCTATGGAAATTATGTGTGGATCTATTAGATCCATACATGAAAATGGTTTAATTGAAAGACTTGTGAAATTATAAGTATGTATATTTTAGATTTGTGAACTTGAAGAAAAATCTTTGATTTTGTTGGTATTTATGAATAATTGGAGGGAACTAGTAGTGTTACTACTAGTGGTTACACTTGAAAATGGTCGAAAACGAGTTTTTACGAAAAACATACAATCTGTCCGATTTTTATAAGAGGCGTAGAGGGTCGTAAAAATTGTTTTGACACTAGTTTACTACGATATTATGAAAATATAAGTTAATACCTTTGTTTCGATATATTATGGGCTAAAAACGGAGCTAAAATGAGTAAGTTATGGTCGTTTAAATTTCGTTGTCGGAAAACTTAATTTTTGTGAAAAACACTATAATGTACTTGCTGTCTAGATTTTTAAAATGGCCGAAACGACGTTTTCGAGTCAAACGGAGATGTTTTAAGTGTCGAAATGGTTACTAAAAGTTGTATATGAATGTTGGACTTGTTTTGTAAAAATGGTATTAGCGCGAAATGTGAATACTTGATGTACCGTTTAAAGTTTGAACGTTGGAAGTGGAAATTGATACTATTGCGGAAAATGACTTGTTGAAATATTGGCGATTGAGAAAGTTTTGAAAATAGGGGTTTTAGGACGAGATTTGAGTACTTACTAAAAATGGCAAATTTTTACGTGATGCCGAAAGGCTGCCGAATTTTCGTTAGAAAACGTGTAGGAAAATTTGTTAAGATAAATTTTGTTAAATTAAAATTTACGCCGAAAGGCTGTCGAAATTTCGTCGAGTCAAAAATAAATATTTTTGCCTAAGTATATATATACTATAATGTTTATAACGATATAACAGTTACAAGTCACGATTTTAACAAAATATATATATGATTGATGAGTAACGTACATGACGAACTATTGTGACTTATTTGCTAGCGCCTAAACTATAATATTATATTTAGGTTGTTGCTAGAGTTGCTCGCTACTATTTGATCATACTTGTGCGGTTTAAATCGTTGTTTGAGGTGAGTTTATAGATCCCTATTAAACTGCTTTCTATGTTTAATGTTTTGGGATGTGATAAATGCTTTGATGCTTGCTTCTGGACGCAAGTAAAACTTGATTTCTGTGAACGTTTTGTGAACACTGTTTATGAGATAGCTTAAGTTGCTTTAGCCATAGTCCCCACTATCGTGAATCGTTAGTTACTCTGCTGGAGTAAGCTCTTATGTTACGGATAGATCTATTGAGGGTTGACAACCTCCACTCGGGCATTCTGACGTCGGACGAGTGTGTACCATTTGTATGAACGGAGTTATCTTGGCTAGGTACTCTATTGGGGCAAAATTTATGTATGCAATCTATTGTATGCACTGGATCACTAGTTTCGATGTCACGAGCTTAGCTATCATAACACAATTTATCCTACACTTGGCACTATACCTCCTATAGTTGCATGTGTACATGAAATGAAATCTGAAATTGAATTAATATGAATTTTTACTTGAAACCTATATTCTCACCAACTTTATGTTGACCCAATTTAGCATTTATCTCAGGTAATTGATGATGAGTTGTATCTGCTGTGTGAAGTACTTGGAGTCCGCATGCATTTCTTGGCTATCTTCGGACATTTATTTACTTATGCTTTTGAACTTATCTCGTTGATGTTTAAAACTTTTATATTCTGCTGCACTATCTTTTGAAACTGAGACCTTTGTACTGTGATGCTTTTAATTTAAATCCAACGAGGTATTTTTATAAAACGTCTCATTTAGAGTCGTTCTCTTGTACCTTGAACTATGATACAATGACGTAACAGCCCCCGAGCTTCACCGCTTCCGCATATCACATTTGGGGTGTTACATGTAGTGCCCGCTAATACACTAAAACCTCAGAAAGTTGGAACAATAAAACTTGTTAGTGGTAAAACTCACATTAGAAAATGCAGGAAATCTAAGGATAACACAAATGTTAGCAATTCTGATAATATTATATCTGTATTTGCTAACACTCCAGAACCAATAATTTCCAATGCATTGTCTACTATTGTTGATGAAAACAGGTGGTCTAAATTGTTCTATGGTATTTGGACTCTGGTTGCTCAAAGCATATGACCGGAGATCGCTCTCAACTCAGAAATTTCGTCAACAAGTTTCTTGGTACGGTTCGATTTGGAAATGATCATATTGCAAAGATAATGGGTTATGGCGAATATCATATTGGGAATGTTATAATTTCAAGAGTGTATTATGTGGAAGGTCTCAATCACAATTTATTTTCTGTGGGATAATTTTGTGATGCAAACCTTGAAGTCGCTTTTCGTGAGCATACCTGCTTCATTCGTAATTTGGAATGGGTTGATTTATTAAAAGGTACTCGAGGGAATAATTTGTACACTTTCTCTCTACAAGATATGATGGTCTCTTCTCCCGTATGTCTTCTCTCCAAAGCATCAAAGACAAAGTCATGGTTATGGCATCGACGGTTATGTCATCATAACTTTGACGCTTTTAATCATTTGGCGAAAAACGAACTTGTTCGTGGTCTTCCTAAACTTACATTTCACAAGGAACATTTGTGTTCCGCGTGTACAATGGGGAAAAGCACTAAGAAATCATACAAACCCAAGACTGAAGACACCAACCAAGAGAAACTTTATTTGTTGAAAGTCTTAGTGGTAAAAAGTACATCCTCGTCATTGTCGATGATTACTCTCGGTTTACATGGGTGAAATTTCTTACAACAAAAAAAGAGGCACCTAAATTCATCATCGTATTTCTCAAGATGATTCAAGTACGTCTCAACACTACTGTCCGACGCATTCGCACAGATAATGGAACCGAATTTGTGAATCAAATCTTGCGTAATTATTATGAAGAGGTTGGCATATCTCATGAAACATCCATTGCTCGCACTCCACAACAAAACGGTGTCATTGAAAGGCGAAATCGCACACTTATGGAAGTTTCTCGAACGATGTTAATTTACGCAAAGGCTCCATTGTTTTTATGGGCAGAAGCAGTATCTACAGCAGCTTACACCTAAAACCGGTCACTAATTCGTAAACGCCATGGTAAAACACCTTATGAGCTTCTACATGGAAAAGTACCAGATTTATCATATCTTCATGTATTTGGCTCTCTTTGTTATTCAAATAATGATGGTGACAATTTGGGAAAACCTCAACCAACGGCTGATATTGGTATTTTCGTTGGTTATGCACCCACAAAGAAGGCATACCGAATCTACAATCGTAATTCTCGTAAGATCCTCGAAACTATGAATGTTGATTTTGATGAACTGACGGCAATGGCTTCTGAGCAAAGCAGCTCTGAACTCGTACTTCATGAAATGGGACCCAATATCATTAGCTCTAGTCTTTTCCCAAACAACCCTACTTCATCATCATTTACGCCACCTTCTAGGAATGAATGGGATACATTGTTTCAACCGTTCTTTGATGAATTTTTTACTCCTCCAAGTATTGTTACTCCAGAACCTGAAGTAATAGCTCCGGTTACCGAAGTTGTAGCTCCAGTAACCGAAGCACAATTTGATACGTCTTCACCTACAATTGGTCAAGATGTACCTTCAACGAGTAATTCTCAACCAACACACGAATCAACTACCCATGTCATGCCTATTGATGATGAAGAGAATGATGATGATCATGACTTGGAATTCGCTCAAATGCATGAACTTCCGTTCTTTGGTGTACCAATTCCCGACCATAATCAAGCCGGGCCGTCCACGTCAGAGGAAGCTCCTACTACGGTCTACTCCAATCCGCGGACTCGTGAACATGACAACAAGTGGACAAAGGATCATCATATAGATTCAACTATTGGTGACCCTAATCGTCCGGTATTCACACGAAGTCAGTTACAAGAAAGTGCTATGTTTTGTCATTTTGATGCTTTTCTCAGTAAAGTTGAACCTAAGACGTGGCAACAAGCATTTACCCAATCCTGTTGGATAGAAGCTATGCAAGATGAACTTAATGAATTTATACGTCTTGATGTATGGGAACTTGTCCGATGCCCGGATCAAGTGACGTTACTCACTTTGAAATGGGTTTACAAGGTGAAACTCGACGAGTTAGGCGGAATACTGAGGAACAAAGCTCGACTAGTAGCTCGTGGATACAAGCAATTATTAGGCATCGACTTTATGGAATCCTTTGCACCTATTGCCCGTTTGGAAGCTATTAGAATATTCCTCGCTTATGCAGCCCACATGAATATGATCGTCTATCAGATGGATGTGAAGACGGCATTCTCAATGATGAAATCAAGTAAGAGGTCTATTTTCAACAGCCGGATGGTTTTGTGAACTCTAAATATCCTAATCACGTGTACAAGCTTAAGAAGACTCTCTATGTCACACCCTATTTGGATAATGGAATGTCACGCGTAATTATGGCGTGTCATCAAATCATACAAGGATAAATGTCTAAAACATTACATGACCATAGGGATAACCGGAATCAACATCGGTTCCCAAACATAAGCCCAAAACATAATAAAGCAAAAAAATGAATGAAAGACTAAACAAGCATAAGTATATGAAGGAAAAAAGGAAAAGAAGTCCCTAGCAGCTTCCATCGTATGCACGTCCTCCAAATGCTTGAGTCTTTCCTAGGGTACCTACCGTTTTGGGACATGGAAAGGAAAGTAACGGCTGAGCAAAACGCTCAGTGCATGGATATAGATATAGTATAAATGACTAAAACATAATAAAGACTTAATAGCAGCGGAAATGTATAAGTCCTGGAAAACCTGGAATATGTTCATAAAACTGGTTTAATAGTTTGAAAAGCCTTATGTTTATCTTATGAAAACTGTTTAACATATTTTACCATTAGCCAATATAGGTCATGAAAATCCACCGTGCATGAATACTTGGAGGGATGACCTCATCATGCAAATTAGAGGGGTTGCCTCTAATTTAATATACTGGTTTTGGGTAGGAGGGATCAGCTCCTTGTGAAGGATGCAAGGCACACACCACATTCACACTGAGTAATCTGCTGAAAACATGTAATTAGGATGCACCCATACGCCCCACATGATAAATATAATAATATGACCAAAAGCTGAAGGGACACCACGAGCAATCACTCCGCCGTGGTGAAGTCATAACACCAGTGCCTCTAGTGTTATGGTTATGGTACCTCCATAACTAGGTGAAACTGGTCATGCATGTATATGGCTATAGGTATTCTAAATTAAACATAAGCAAATCAAACATATAAACTTATACTACGAGAAAACAGTTGGCTGCATACGGGGAATCCTAATAAGGAAAGAATGTCCATACTGAAAGGACGGGAATCCGTACCTTATGTCCAGTGAACGAAGAAGACGAACAGAGGAGAGTCCTACTTCGGTATCACTAATGCTACATAAATACATACGTGTATAAGTATCTGATTACTAAATACGTAACTGGTTTATGTCATGTCTTAGCTTATTTTATACGTTTATGCCATGTTTTACTGTTTTAAGCCTTAAACTGTGTTTATCTTATATTCTGTCTATTCTGATTAAGTATTTCTTGTATTTCATGTATTATTATACTTACTGTGTAATAATAAGTAACTTTATAAAAATAGCAGGTTTCCTAAAATAGAAAGTTTCCAAAAATAGAAAGTTACCAAAAATCGAAGGTTTCCAAAAATAGAAAGTTTCCAAAAATAGAATTAATGCTTAATATAGATAAGTTTCTAAAAATAGAAAGTTTCCATAAATAGATTAGCTGCCTTAATTAAATAAGTTTCTAAAAATAGAAAGTTTCCATAATTAGATATAAGCTGGTTAAATAAGCTAAGTATATAAGCTTAAGTGTTTTCTGATTATTTTTCTAAGTCATAATGATATAAGGTATAGTTTATTAATTATTACATGTAATTTAAATAAACTATAGGTTAAAAGTATTTAATTAAATATATCATGTTTTTAATTAAATAAAGTTAAATACTTAGGTTAAAACATGTATTATTAATTATTAATAATATAACCTAAGTCATGTTAATTAATTAATTATAACTATGGTTTTTAATAATTAATTAATTATAAGGTCTAGAAAATATAAATACTTAGGTTAAAAATTCTATGATCTAATAATTAAATTATAACCTAAGTCATGTTTTATTAAATTAATCATGTCATATTTTATTAATTTAATTTTAACATATGATTATTAAAAACATAACCTTAACATATACCATGAACCGGATCGTGACTAGAAACCATGAACCGGACTCGAAATCAACACCATACCCCGAACTACTTCGGGGTTCTCCCCTGTTTGCTGCTGCCGTGGGACCCACACCACCAAACCGAGGCCTTGTGGTCTCGGTGGTGGTCTATAAGCCAAACCGAGACCCCCTTGGGGTTCAGTTTAGGCGCCGGCCAAACAAAACACCCCTAAATCCTCCTTTTTGATTTACCCCATAACCATTTACATGTTTAGTTTATGTTTTTAATTAGGTTTTTAAAAACATCATGTTCTTATTTAATTTATTAAATCAAAACAAAAGAAAAAGGATTAAAAAGGTATACCGAATGCGTGGATCTAACGAGGATGAACACACACGAACACTTGCACAAAAACCAAGATCAAAATCAAACAAAACACCCCCTTTTCTTGTGTTATATGCGGCGGCCAAAGAGAGGAAGACGGAGAAGGAGAAAAACGTTTTAGGTTTTTTGTTTAGTATACTGTAAAATGAAAAGTGAATACAAGTTTTACCTTAACCCCCTTTCTTAGTAAAATTTTGATGGGCTTGGCCCATGGTCTTGGTGTAGCCGCGGGTAGGGGGCCCCACATGGGGTACCCACCGTTTTCCGTGTCTAATTATTTAAGTGTTCGTTCGTGTTTAGTCGTGTTCGTGTTTTATGTGTTCTCGTTAAATATTAACCGTGACTTAATATATTTATTCGTGTTCGTAATAAATATATATACGTAATTAATATTAGTTCGTGATTTAATTACGTTCATGATTTCATGATCGCATGTTCGTGATTAATTATTGTTTAAGTAATTATTGTGCGTTCGTACGTAATAAATACTTATCGTGTTCTAACACGTACGTAATACGTAAAAATTCTAACACGTGAACGTAATCATACTATAAAAGGAAAGTTTTAATCTAGTACGTACAATCTTAATGGTACTATTCATGGTAAAAGTATGCGGGTTTTACAACTCTTCCCCCCTAAAAAGAATAATTCGTCCCCGAATTATAGGTAACGTAACTGAAAGAGAAACATACCCGAATCAAACTGAGAGGGTATGTAAGATAAATGAACGTGCAGGTTTCCTGGCAGAAGGAACGCGGAACGTGACATGTCTTGAAAGGACATGGAACGTGACGTGACTGAAAGGACATATCTAATTGATAAGAGAAAAATGGATAACAGTGCGGATGAACTTGTCCGTTTCCAAGTGGCTTCCCTCTTGGAATGGTTCCTTCACAAATCTTGACACAAATGATAAATCTTGGTCCTCCTGACATTGACTTGAAATACGAATAAGTTCTTGATTATCAACTTACGATAGATCCCCTAAATTCGATCGAGTGAATAAGAATTAACGTGTAAGGGCAACTAAAACGTTATCGTGCAAAACACTTCCAACTTAACTGATAATTAGCAACGATGCGCGAGACATAAGGAAACGTAGTACGTGAAACATTTTGAACGTAATACGTGAAAATTTTTGAACGCGATAGGTGGAGTTATGATGAGTGTAATATGAGTAAACATATCATGATCCATGATACGTGTAACATATCTTGATCATGATATGAGGAACGTGGAATGTACATGACATGTGAAACATATCGTGAACATAGAATATAATGGCGGTAACGCCAAACGCTACAATGTGAGACATAGCATATGACGAGAAACGTCTATCTGAGGATAGGGAGTTATATTAAACTTGGGTCTGGTCTCTCAAGTTCTTGCAAAACTTCCTAGAATGAGAAAAATGAACGTAAAATCGTAAGCCGAGATGCCATCACGAACGTGAATAGTGTCATGAACGCGAGCGCGAAAGCAAGTCGTGAAATTTGAATAAGGACGTAAAGTAAATAAGGAGCACAATTATGAATATTTGTCTGACCCGATAACTGAGGGATTGCCAAGTGATCGGATGATCCTTGGCTGGACATGTCCGATCAATCTGTTGATTCTGAAATCCTTGCGGATGTAAGGATTCTGCAGACTTGATCAAACTGTTCGCAATAACCCAGATAGCATCATGCTTCTTCTGAGTTTGCGTTAATCTGGTAACCAAAATCCGTGGAGATCTTGTCCATTTCAATTCACAATTTCAGATGATGAAAACATCCCAGTTTGTTGGTGTCCTATCTTAACCTGTTGGTATGTCAGGTACTTAGATATGAACTGTTAACTTGGATTCACATGAACATGGGTAAAAGATCCGGAGGTCGGGGAGGATGATAGAGGTGTTTAGCCATGGTTAGAGAGAGAAAGATATGCTCTAATAAATGTGTGTTAATTAGAGAGAGAAAGACAAAAAAGAAATGAACAACCTCACCCCTCCATGGAAGTATGGAGGGGTTTATATAGCACGGGACTTGGACTATTACATATGACAATATTAGTCCTTGCAAGTCCTGGCTATGAAACTAATGTAATTCCGTTAGTCGCACACATTTTAAGGCTAACAATCTTCCCCCAATGTGGTGACATACGGAATTACTTACAATGTTCCTAACAAATGCAAATACAACAAAAATATGACAGTATTAAGTTTGCTTCCAATGCTGAGGATGACACCGTTGTCTTCAAGTCTTCTAGAAAAACTTATACCCCAGTTTGAATCCGCTTTGTCTTTGCTTGTTGAGGAACCATTGTATCATGTATGAACTGGATTAACTTCCCCCCAATTCATACCACATGTCTTCAAAAGCTTTCTTCATAGACTTCTTTTTGACGAAGCTTCTGAATCAGCTTCCCCCCAAACCAAAATCCCTGTCTTGAGCAGAATCTGTAGCTTGATCAATCTTCTATCTTTGACATTTAAAGTGCACAGCGGAATTTTGTAGAAGAAGTAAACCCCACCAAGTAACTGCTACCTTGACATTTTTTGTCTTAATGATTATGGGTTTGGGGGAACATGTAAGAAATCAGCAACAAATCTTCTCACGCTTGTAGAATACTTCCCCCTGGAAGTTGAACTAAGTACTCCAGAGTGGGAACTAAGTCTCCAAAGTACACGTTCTTCCCCTATGATGGTGACAAACTCTCGGAAGCATCATCTGACGTGTACGGTCAAAATCGCGAGATGTTCTTGTCGAAAGTATGATGGTGACGAACACTCAGAAGCATCATCTGACGTGTACACTCAGAATCACGAGATGTTCTTATCAGTAGTAAGAAGGTTAAGAACACTCGGAAGCATCATATGTCGTGTACGCACAGAATCGTGAGATGTTATTGTCAAGAGTAAGGTGGTTAAGAACACTCGGGAGCATCATCTGACAAGTACAATCAGAATCGTGAGATGTTCGTGTCTGAAGTAGAAATATTTGTTGACATTTTGTAGCTCAAGTTGCTCGTGAGAATTGTTTGCTGATCACATCTCTACTCTTGTACTCTCTGGCTAAACTTACCGACCTCATATTCTTTCGGCTATCTGTAGTGACCACTGGTGAAGTAAACCTGATATTCCAAACTTGAAACTGAAGTACAATCTCCCAAATTTGTTACTTACGCTTAGCACTGTTGTTGATTGACGAACGGTGCAGAGAAACGTCTCTTAGTACCTTATACATAAAAGAAGAGAGTAGTATAAGATGTAAAACACCTCTTGAAGTATCCACAACTACAGGTGAGTGTGACACTGAGCACTACAACGTAACTCCTTAAGTGATAGTTGTCCATGTCGTCGACCATCCACCCCTTGACAGTGGAAACTAGATAAATCAAGTCTCAATCATAAATGCCGAAGCGAATCATCAATCGATAGAGGGGGTGAAAAGGCTCGATGATGAATTGAGTAGACGCCTTCGTGATATTCCACTTCACCTTCAAATAATAAATACCAAATCCACTTCGTAATCACTTGACATTACTTTGCCCGAATACTAGCCGTTTTGACACTTTTAGTGAATCTTAAAGGATCGTTTTGGTGTTCGTTTGTTTTTGTTGTGTGTTTGTCGTGTTTTGTTGAGTTTGTTTGAGTGTATTTAACTTGAGATCCAATGATGACAAAAGAATGAGAAGATGTCAACGTGGTCTTGCTAACTTTACTTTGAAGCCCAAAATCAATCATATACCCAACTGATGCGCGGATCGACAGGGTTCACACCGAAGGTTTTCTTTGATCAGAATGAGTGTATAATAACCATATATCCATTATATGACACAAATATTATACTCGCGCCTCAGCCCTTTATACAACTAAATCCGAATTCTGAAAAATTCATTTGTCGACCAAGTAATAAAGAGCATCAGATCAATACTACTTGATCCAAGACCAAATTAGCCCAATCATAAACTTGGTGGTCCATCATTAAATAATGTCATTTAATTATACTCGGGCCATTTTCAACAAATGCTAGACCCGATCCAACTTCGCCATGAGATGATATAAAATAACATGTACCCTAATTGATCTCACACATCTTAACCTAATCTCAACCTCATAGTTTACTCCGCCCCCAACACTTCACTCATCAACCATTTCACCTTTTATACCAAAACACAGCAACTTCCATATCTCCCTCTCTCCTTAAAACTCATCTTCACATTTCAAACCCTATCTCTAAATACACCGCCCCATCGAATTCATCCAGTCACAAATCAATCACATCAGAATTCTTCCAGTCACAAATCAATCACGTCATACCTTTTACTAGCACTTAAAAAACCATAAAATAATTCTAGTATAGTTTGCCTTCATCTCGACCTCGAAAACTCAGAAACATAGATCCATCGCACCAACAATAATATACGAAATACCACAATTAATTTCATTATTATGTCGATGCAGCATCAAGATCTATATGAGAGATGGTCACGGGTAGGTTTAATGTTTATTGCATGTCGGTTTGGAGAAAGGTCAGTGATGGATTATTGTTTCGAAGAGATCTTTAGGGTCTCACATATCTTCAAAAGATATGGACGAAACATAACTGAGATCATTTCAATATTTTTTTTTCCGATTAATATGACATATTGAAACAAAGGTGTGGTGATATTTCAGTTTGTAAATAGAGTCTTGTTGGGGATTAGGTGTCGATGGGTTAGGTAGGATAGAGTTGGTGTTGATGGGAGTTATAAGGTGATTTGATAATAACTGGTTTTGGTGATGTTCTCGACTCACTGAGTTGACCCGGTCAGCTCGGTAATTACCGAGTTGACACGGTGAGAGAAGTAGTTTGGGTCATGATATATTTGAGTCATCAAAATGTTTTCAGAAACACATCTCAATGTTTTACAAAATAACACCATCGGAATGTAAATAAGCTGTCGGAATGTATATTCATCGGAATATTCCATCAGAATAATCCATCCAAATAATCCATCGGAATAAGCCTATTTGAAAAGCCATCGGAATGACTATCTGAAAACTCATCGGAATAAGCTGTCGGAAAACCTATCGGAATGCTTTATCGGAATCACCATCGGAAAACACATCGGAATAAGTTGTAGGAAAACCCATCGGAATGCTTTATCGGAAAAACAGTCGGAAAAGGGTTTTAAAACCGAAAAAGATGGATCTGTTATCTTTGTCCTTTTCCCCAATGAAAATAGATCATAAAATATGTGATGAGACAAAAAAAACGTGTAGAAAAAGTGGACAATGTTTTGATGGAACCAATAAAGAAAAGATTAAAAAATGATAATAAAAGGACTGATGTGGAATTAGACCGTGTAACAGTTATCAAAGAAAATGAAAAACGTACCACCACATCAAAGTAGATCCGACACACAAACACGAACACAACACATCGAGACAAAAACACGAAACACCCCCGGTTAGCTCTGATGCCAATTGTTAAACATGGATTCACTATGAACATGGGTAAAAGATCCGGAGGTCGGGGAGGATGATAGAGGTGTTTAGCCATGGTTAGAGAGAGAAAGAGATGCTCTAATAAATGTATGTTTATTAGAGAGAGAAAGACAAGAAAGAAATGAACAACCTCACCCCCTCCATGGAAGTATGGAAGGGTTTATATAGCACGGGACTTGGACTTTACATATGACAATATTAGTCCCTGCAAGTCCCGGCTATGAAACTAATGTAATTCCGTTTGTCGCACACATTTTAAGGCTAACATGAACGTAACTGTATATTGCTTTGTAGAACTTGATACATAGGAGTTTGCGAAACTCTGAGTCTCTGAATCTAGACTTCTCCTAGCATAGGATTTTCTAGAACACCTAATGTAGTGTAGGGTTCTCTCCTTTATGCATAAGCTGAGTCGTGGTAAGATTAACTATAGAAACCCATGTGATTCAGCGTGTCACTGTAATCAAACAGAATTGATATTGGAAACTTTTCTAGGGTAAAATTTCTCTTGTCAAAGAATTTGCAACATAGTGCAGATATGGTCTTCCTTTTCTTCTCTAGGCTTAAAGGAAATCAGGTTATCCTCAATGAAAACACTGATGAATTTGCTATGAGTTCATGGAAACTCATTCTTATAATGTCGTTGGAGCATTGATGAGACTAATTCAAAATCATAAATCTAGCATGACCGAGTCGTGTACGAATAGCAGTCATGGACATGTCCTGCTCTTTCACTCATCACGGTTGGCAGCATGATCATGAGTTCGATCTTGGAAAAGTGATTAACACTATAAGGTCGATTGGACATGTTATCAATACGTGGAGGAGAATAACGGTTATGAATGGTGATTTGTTTAAATCGACGGTAGTCGACACATAATCTCATGTAACCGTCCTTCTCCTTGAAGGTTCTTCTGGAATGTATGGGAAGATTTTGGAATAATCAAAAGGCTATGCGTAAAAGGACTTAAGTAGTCGTGTCTTACTGACAGCTAGAAAATTTTAGCCACCATGGCTAACAACGCACATTCTTGTAAGCATAGATAATTTGTACAGATTTTCTTGATGGAAAATCAAGCTGAATGTATCCAGGAGCCTGAACATTACTGTACATAATTATGAATCGTAGCATGGTGTGCTGTTCATAGTCCATAATTAGGATACAATTCATCTCGTGTCTGTCCGAGGAAATGCGTTAGCAGCTTGGATCTCATCATTAAGCTGAAGGAAAACCTTCGTATACGTGGGAATACGAAAGGCGTCCTTCATGTTCATGAATATATGAAATATGTTGAAAGAAATAAAAGTGACATCGGTAACGTGACAGTTCTCACTGATGCGCCGGTAATGGTATTGAAATTCTTGTGGCCTGATTAATACATGGCACAACAAAATGGCTATAGGTATTCTGAATTAAACATAAGCAAATCAAACATATAAACTTATACTACGGGAAAACAGTTGGCTACATACGGGGAATCCTAATAAGGAAAGAATGTCCATACTGAAAGGACGGGAATCCGTACCTTATGTCCAGTGAACGAAGAAGACGAACAGAGGAGAGTCCTACTTCGGTATCACTAATGCTACATAAATACATACGTGTATAAGTATCTGATTACTAAATACGTAACTGGTTTATGTCATGTCTTAGCTTATTTTAAACGTTTATGCCATGTTTTACTGTTTTAAGCCTTAAACTGTGTTTATCTTATATTCTGTCTATTCTGATTAAATATTTCTTGTATTTCATGTATTATTATACTTACTGTGTAATAATAAGTAACTTTCTAAAAATAGCAGGTTTCCTAAATTAGAAAGTTTCGAAAAATAGAAAGTTACCAAAAATAGAAAGTTTCCAAAAATAGAAAGTTTCCAAAAATAGAAAGTTTCCAAAAATAGAATTACTGCTTAAAATAGATAAGTTTCTAAAAATAGAAAGTTTCCATAATTAGATATAAGCTGGTTAAATAAGCTAAGTATATAAGCTTAAGTGTTTTCTGATTATTTTTCTAAGTCATAATGATATAAGGTATAGTTTATTAATTATTAAATGTAATTTAAATAAACTATAGGTTAAAAGTATTTAATTAAATATATCATGTTTTCAATTAAGTAAAGTTAAATACTTAGGTTAAAACGTGTATTATTAATTATTAATAATATAACCTAAGTCATGTTAATTAATTAATTATAACTATGGTTTTTAATAATTAATTAATTATAAGGTCTAGAAAATATAAATACTTAGGTTAAAAATTCCATGATCTTATAATTAAATTATAACCTAAGTCATGTTTTATTAAATTAATCATGTCATATTTTATTAATTTAATTTTAACATATGATTATTAAAAACATAACCTTAACATAAACCATGAACCGGATCGTGACTAGAAACCATGAACCGGACTCGAAATCAACACCATACCCCGAACTACTTCGGGTTTCTCCCCTGTTTGTTGCTGTCGTGGGACCCACACCACCAAACCGAGGCCTTGTGGTCTCGATGGTGGTCTATAAGCCAAACCGCGACCCCCTTGGGGTTCGGTTTAGGCGCCGGCCAAACAAAACACCCCTAAATCCTCCTTTCTGATTTACCCCATAACCATTTACATGTTTAGTTTATGTTTTTAATTAGGTTTTTAAAAACATCATGTTCTTATTAAATTTACTAAATCAAAACAAAAGAAAAAGGATTAAAAGGTATACTGAATGCGTGGATCTAACGAGGATGAACACACACGAACACTTGCACAGAAACCAAGATCAAAATCAAACGAACACCCCCTTTTCTTGTGTTATATGCGGAGGCCAACGAGTGGAAGAAGGAGAAGGAGAAAAACTTTTTAGGTTTTTTGTTTAGTTTACTGTAAAGTGAAAAGTGAATACAAGTTTTACCTTAACCCCCTTTCTTAGTAAAATTATGATGGGCTTGGCCCATGGTCTTGGTGTAGCCGCGGGTAGGGGGCCCCACATGGGGTACCCGTACCGTTTTCCATGTCTAATTATTTAAGTGTTCGTTTGTGTTTAGTCGTGTTCGTGTTTTATGTGTTCTCGTTAAATATTAACCGTGACTTAATGTATATATTCGTGTTCGTAATAAATATATATACGTAATTAATATTAGTTCGTGATTCAATTATGTTCATGATTTCATGATCGCATGTTCGTGATTAATTATTGTTTAAGTAATTATTGTGCGTTCGTACGTAATAAATACTTATCCTGTTCTTACACGTACGTAATACGTAAAATTCTAACACGTGAACGTATTCATACTATAAAAGGAAAGTTTTAATCTAGTACGTACGATCTTAAGGGTACTATTCATGGTAAAAGTATGCGGGTTTTACAACTCTTCCCCCGTAAAAAGAATAATTCGTCCCCGAATTATAGGTAACGTAACTGAAAGAGAAACATACCCGAATCAAACTGAGAGGGAATGTAAGATAAATGAACGTGCAGGTTTCCTGGCA
The DNA here is from genome assembly GCA_025667525.1 of Glebionis coronaria. Lineage (NCBI taxonomy): Eukaryota > Viridiplantae > Streptophyta > Magnoliopsida > Asterales > Asteraceae > Glebionis > Glebionis coronaria. The sequence continues at coordinate 382,606,393 of CM046882.1, read as the reverse complement.
GAAGGAACGCGGAACGTGACATGTCTTGAAAGGACATGGAACGTGACGTGACTGAAAGGACATATCTAATTGATAAGAGAAAAATGGATAACGGTCCGGATGAACTTGTCCGTTTCCAAGTGGCTTCCCTCTTGGAACGGTTCCTTCACAAATCTTGACACAAATGATAAATCTTTGTCCTCCTGACCTTGACTTGAAATACGAAGAAGTTCTTGGTTATCAACTTACGGTAGATCCCCTAAATTCGATCGAGGGAATATAACGTGTAAGGGCAACTAAAACGTTATCGTGCAAAACACTTCTAACTTAACTGATAATTAGCAACGATGCGCGAGACATAAGGAAACGTAGTACGTGAAAAATTTTGAACGTAATACGTGAAAATTTTTGAACGTGATAGGTGGAGTTATGATGAGTGTAATATGAGTAAACATATCATGATCCATGATACGTGTAACATATCTTGATCATGATATGAGGAACGTGGAATGTACATGACATGTGAAACATACCGTGAACATAGAATAGAATGGCGGTAACGCCAAACGCTACAAGGTGAGACATAGAATATGACGAGAAACGTCTATCTGAGGATAGGGAGTTATATTAAACTTGGGTCTGGTCTCTCAAGTTCTTGCAAAACTTCCCAGAATGAGAAAAATGAACGTAAAATCGTAAGCCGAGATGCCATCATGAACGTGAATAGTGTCATGAACGCGAGCGCGAAAGCAAGTCGTGAAATTTGAATAAGGACGTAAAGTAAATAAGGAGCACAATTATGAATATTTGTCTAACCCGATAACTGAGGGATTGCCAAGTGATCGGATGATCCTTGGCTGGACATGTCCGATCAATCTGTTGGTTCTGAAATCCTTGCGGATGTAAGGATTCTGCAGACTTGATCAAACTGTTCGCAATAACCCAGATAGCATCATGCTTCTTATGAGTTAGCATTAATCTGGTAACCAAAATCCGTGGAGATCTTGTCCATTTCAATTCACAATTTCAGATGATGAAAACATCCCAGTCTGTTGGTGTCCTATCTTAACCTGTTGGTATGTCAGGTACTTAGATATGTACGTAACTGTATCTTGCTTCGTAGAACTTGATACATAGGAGTTTGCGAAACTCTGAGTCTCTGAATCAAGACTTCTCCTAGTGTAGGATTTTCTAGAACACCTAATGTAGTGTAGGGTTCTCTCCTTTACGCATAAGCTGAGTCGTGGTAAGATTAACTGTAGAAACACATGTGATTCAGCGTGTCACTATAATCAAACAGAATTGATATTGGGAAAATTTCTAGGGTAAAATTTCTCTTGTCAAAGAATTTGCAACATAGTGGAGATATGGTCTTCTTTTCTTCTCTAGGCTTAAAGGAAATCAGGTTATCCTCAATGAAAACACTGATGAATTTGCTATGAGTTCATGGAAACTCATTCTTATAATGTCGTTGGAGCATTGATGAGACTAATTCAAAATCATAAATCTAGCATGACCGAGTCGTGTACGAATAGCAGTCATGGACATGTCCTACTCTTTCACTCGTCACTGTTGGCATCATGATCATGAGTTCGATCTTGGAAAAGTGATTAACACTATAAGGTCGATTGGACATGTTGTCAATACGTGGAGGAGAATAACGGTTATGAATGGTGATTTGTTTAAATCGACGGTAGTCGACACATAATCTCATGGTACCGTCCTTCTCCTTGAAGGTTCTTCTGGAATGTATGGGAAGATTTTGGAATAATCAACTGGCTATGCGTAAAAGGACTTAAGTAGTCGTGTCTTACTGACAGCTAGAAAATTTTAGCCACCATGGCTAACAACGCACATGCTTGTAAGCATAGATAATTTGTACAGATTTTCTTGATGGAAAATCAAGCTGAATGTATTCAGGAGCCTGAACATTACTGTACATAATTATGAATCATAGCATGGTGTGTTGTTCATAGTTCATAATTAGGATAAAATTCATCTCGTGTCTGTCCGAGGAAATGCGTTAGCAGCTTGGATCTCATCATTAAGCTGAAGGAAAACCTTCGTATACGTGGGAATACGAAAGGCGTCCTTCATGTTCATGAATATATGAAATATGGTGAAAGAAATGAAAGTGACATAGGCAACGTGACAGTTCTCACTGATGCGCCGGTAATGGTATTGAAATTCTTGTGGCCTGATTAATACATGGCACAACAAAATGGATATACCCTTGGAGGGTACCCTGAATTTCTTAGAAATGTTCCATAGTTGGACGTGAGTCATGTGTCTTGACTGATGTCTTGGAACTATAAGCATGACATATGTCTTTGACTGGTGTCTTGAAATGTGTCTTGAGAAAGTATACGTGATACATGTGTCTTGACTGATGTCTTGACATGTGTCTTCAGAAAGTATACGTGAGACATGTGTCTTGACTTATGTCTAGACATGTGTCTTCAAAAAGTATATGTGAGACATGTGTCTTGACTGTTGTCTTGACATGTGTCTCGATACGTAAAACAATAGAACTACAATATTAGGTTATTATGCCAGACTTGGCGGATCGGTTGGACTACTGATCCTTTGTATGTCTGATCACGTCCGCGGCCGGAGCCTCGGTTGCGATTTCTAGGATAGTTCTGTCATAGTAGTGGTTACTATCGTCCTGTCTGTCAGTTCCATGACGGTCATTCTCATGACCGTGATTCATGTAACTATTCAGCTGAGTGGCCGGCTGGTACCAGTTTGCACTCATATGGCTGAAATGACAGCCGAATGACGTGTGACATGTAACTAAGAATTAGGGACAATGATTGATGGAAATCGTCTGATGGTGAAGCATCTTTGATGTTGCGGTTTTTAGTCGTTTTACTTACCTTTAGGAAAAAGCAAGCAAACACTAAGTCATGGTAAGTATTAATCAATACGTTTTAGGAAAAACGTAAAGACGACAATCGAGTTCGTTCTCGGTGGAGGTAAGGTGTTTAAGCCAACAATTATAGACGTTATTTATTCGAGTGATTACGTTTGGAAAGTGAATAAAAGAAAAAGGGAAAGACGGATTACGCTCAAAACGGACGAAAACGTATAAACGTACGAACGTAAAAACGCGACCAAACGAAAAATTTCACCTAAATAATTATTAAAAATACCTAAAAACACCTAAAAACACCTAAAAAGTCTAACTAAGAAAACTACGCAAACCAAAAAAATTGAAAACTTTTAAATTAATTTATATTAATTTTTAAAGTTAATTAAAAAAAATCTAAAAATAAAACTAGCTAAGAAAAAGACAAAATAAAAACTTTTTATTCTTAAACCTAAAGTAATCTATTTAAAACCTAAAAAAATATTTTTTGAAGATTTTTATAAACTTTTTTTCTATTTTTTATGACTTTTCTAAAATTTAAAACTAAAATAATCCTAGAAAATGAAATAATTAAAAGAAAATTATGAAATTTAAACAATAAAAAAAAAACAAATTTATCTTTCCTAAGTCCTAAATGACAAAAGAAAATTTTTTTTTTTTTAAAAAAAAGAATTAAATTTTTTTTTTGACTTTTTAATAATGTTTTATGAATTAAATACAATTTAAACTAATTAAATGATTTTTTTAAAAGTATTAAATGATTTAAAAAAAATAACTTTTTTTTTACACTAGTTCTCCTCCCTCCCAAAGGTTATGTGACACTTTTTTGTGTCACAAAACTGTCACAAATTAGAGTCCTCCTCCCTCCCAAAACTATAAGCGACACTTTTTTTGTTAAAAAGTGTCGCTAAAGGCAGTTTTCACTCTCTGTAACAGGGGGCTTTTTTTGCTCGGATTTGCTTGGTTTTGAGCTTATTTCTTGGAGTTTTTGGGCACAAACGGCACCCCCACAACCTTTGAGTTGTGGGGAGTCAACAAACACACAAAGACACAAACACAATACAGAGATTACCCTAATAAGAACCAATTGTTCACCAAAAAGCTATTAAAAAAGAAAAGAAAAAGGAACTATGCACAGAGTGACTCTAATTGCTATCTTAGACCACCTAAATGCTCCAAACACCTATATAGTATCTAATCTATCCTCCCATATTAGCAGCCATTAACCTTAACACCTAGCTCCTATGTGACAACCTTATATCAAGCATATCCAAACACGCCTACGCAGAACTTAAATAGCTACCTAATGACGACAAATAAACACAAACAAAGCACGAACATATGCACAGTGAACGAATTCAAGCAACAAATCAAATAAAATGAAAAAGATATCTTATGGTGAACAGTAACAGTAGCCTTAAGATCTAACAATGGCATACAGTGGGCTAATTAACAACTATTTGGTGAATTCTTTTTAAGCAATAAGCCACTCACAGGTCTACCAATACAAACCAATTATCCACAGTCCTAATTTATCCTATAATCTAATAAGCCTCAGACTAATCAAAACCACAGGATTCGGCCTTTTGAAAACACCCAATCAACCACAAATATTAATCTTTACTCAAGTTGATGACTTTTTGGTGCTTATGACAGAAAGGTAACGAATACAGTAGGTTACAATAGGCCTAGTGGTGACATATAGACTAACCAATAACTTAATTTAACCAACACGAACCTCAAAACAGTTAAACTCACACAATGAATATTATCTATCATATTATACTAAAAACTGAAAAAGTGTTAAACAAGATGACCTGCAACATCCAAGCCTCCGTTGTGGGCGAATGCTAGTAATGAACCCAAGTCACTACTCTAACTAAAATTTACCAAGATCAGCTACTGCTTACACTATCTGATCGTTGACTTGTCTACTGCTGCTACAATCAGCCACTTTCATCATCTCAACTGATGTAGTGCTATGCTAACATGGAGTGAAACTGAAGCTATGCTGCTGTTTGCTATGTTTAACTGAAATCAACATTAAACCAAAACCAGGACCAAACTCTATCTACAACCAGCTTCAAACCAAAAGCTTATCACAATAATCTTGTAACAGCTTATTACTACAGCTATCCCAAACATCAGCTTAAACCAATTGAATAACCAACTCCAAATCGATCTTCCTGCGACAAAACTGAATACGGCTACGGCTACGACTACACTAAGGCTTGCAACATCAAAATTTATCCAAAAGAAACAATGAATATTTCAACCCAAAGCATTCAACAAAACACTTCTTAAACCAAATTTGGATTCACAAAAACAACCATATACTCATGCCTTGATGAACTCAACTGATGCTATATATTTTTTCGTCACTCAGTGACTAACAACAACACCAATATTTTTTTTTCTATAGCTTAACAACTCTCTTTTTTCTTTAATCACAATCAGCAACGCAAATCAAGAATAACACTTCCTTCCCCTTTTTTTTGAAGACAGTAACACCAACACTGTTTTTTTTCTTTCTCAAAATCTTTTTCAAGTTTTTGAAACCTTGAAAAACTTCTCAATAAAACTTAAACAAGAACTTTTGAACAGATTTTCGGAACAAGTTCACAAGAAACCAACTTGAATACCCAATAAAATAAATTGACAGAAAAGTAAAGTGCTTTTAAAAGTAAATAACATTAATTTAAAACAAGGAACTCAATTATATTCAACAATTCGTCTCTTACAAAATTTTGAATAAAAAGTGGAACAAGAGACTAAATGAGGTCCTAGGTGCTTTATATATCAGCTACAAGATCATTCTAGAATAGCAAAATAATCTAAAGCCTAATGTCTTGCAATTCCAACAATACCCTTCACTTTTGAAATTTTGAAACCTGGTCAATAAGTCTTCACGTGATTTCTGCCCATTCTTGGATTGTTGTGAGTTGATATGAGCTGTTGAATCCATCCTAGCCATTGAAAAGTTGTGGCCAACACGCCATGAAATCATATTCGTCCAAATCCCTGTCCTATTTTGGTTTCTTGTGATGTGTGGGGCAGGGGGTACCATGTGGGGGTGTTGGGTGATGGTGAAAGGTGTTTAGGGGTGGGGATGTGTTTGCAAGACCATTAATCACCATCCTGGAAAAGCAATTAGGTTAGATTAATCTAATTAATAGTATGGAGGTTTAGGGTTCTGAAGGTGAAGAACAGGGGTGTTGATTTGTTTTGGTGAAATAGTAAGTGTAAACTGGGAATGAATTTAGTATTAAAACAAGTTTTTTTTTTAAAAATGTCTAATATTAATTCTGTTAAGTGGATGCTGACGTGGGTAAGCTAATGGACTGGTTGGGTTTGGGTGTTGGGTTAAAGGGCCGGACTTGGGTGGGTTTTCGGGTTTGGTAGGGTATTTGGGTGGGTATTATGGATATGGGTATGGTTTTATGGCAGAAAGACCCCCCACACTTCTAAAAAATATTCATAATAAGTTTGGAAAGCTTTTTTAACTTGTTTCCCTCTTTAACAAGTTTGGTGTTTTTGTCATTTTTGGCACATCCAATTCCTTATCTTTTAAACAAGGACTTGTCTTGTAATTTGGGCCATCTTCAAGGGCTATTGTTGTATATTCTTGAAACTTTAGGACCAATCTTGTAATAAATGAGATTTACAAGGGTCTAAAGTGATAAGACTTCAAAATATGAGGGACCATTCTTGACAATCTTCAATACTTCAAGGTCTTCTTTGGAAATTTATCATTTGGGTCTGCTTCATTGTGCGACTCCGTTTTCCGTGTTCGTTTTGCTTGTTTCTTGTGATCTTTTGTCATTTTCTCGATATCCGTACCTAAAACATACAACAAACGAATACAAGTATATTTTCTGGTATTTTAATGATATTTTAACCGTTTTAAGCCCGTTTTGGACGATGAGACCATGTATAATTGCGGTCTCATCAATACCCCATACTAAACCATTGCCGTGCCCTCACGCAATGCTAGAATAAAGTATCTTAGCATCTCCAAAATTCATTTTATGATGACATTTATTAAAAACGTAAACTTAAATAAACTACTACACGCGTTTTAGACACAATGTATTGTTTTCATCACGATAAAGTGATCTTTAGGGTCAAAGAATAAGAACACGTGAATGCCTCATAGAGATAAGTTCGTCATCCTCGATTTTCACTCAATTCCATGCTAAGCGTGTAACGAGATCATTGTTATTATAAGTTAGCAACACGATCACATCTCATGAGTGTTAATTACGAACCTAAATTCCCTTATTCCTACTTGGTATCTCTTATATTTTATTTTGTCTTAATGATCACGAGGATACATCATTGACTTATGCGTGAATAGAGATTAAATCTAAAAATAGAGTCTTAACGGTGTAACCAAAATCATTAAATTAATAATTCATCCTAATAGACAACGATGTCAAAAAATTAAGTCAACAAGAAGGATCGATAAACACGGTTTTATAACGGTTTTGAACATGAGACTTATTACCAAGACTTTTATACGCCCCCTAACGGAAGGGCCTTATTATCTTTGGTTTACCTCCATCTTTTATTCAACTTCGCCATGAAGCTTTTATTATGACTTCGGTCTTGCCTTGCCTTTTATTATCCGCCTCATCGGTGGTTTTATTAGCCAAAGACGTATATCCTCACGCTAAAGCGAATTTTGGATCTTTAAAGCTTCGAAGATTAAGGCTTGATTCACTTTCAATTTGGGCATAGATTTTTCGGCCTTGTGAGCTTCAAATTTTTGCTTAATTTAGGTGAGCACTTGAAATCTTATTATTAGGTGAAGCTTTCGATTATTCGGGTGCCAATACTTCAAAACCGTGACGCTGGCGATACCTTAATGTTTTCCCAATTTAATTACATGGAAGCTACTAAAACAAATTAGAAACCAACAATAGTTACTAAACCGCTAAATCAATATTTATTAACAATTTATTATGCAAAAGCGTGGGGAGAATAAGCTAATAATTACTACACATGAGATCGTGACGATTACGAGACTTATAAATAACTCTATCATTTCTCGTCCTCATTTAAGAGACTTAGCCTAAAAAGTTAAGGAATCGAAGCTAAGTGCTCAACACGCACGGTCGAGTCAAAAATTACTCTTATTCTCACCATCGGGAAACCTACATTTGTGTCTTAAACACTTATGAAAAACTAGAAAAATTTTAAAATTTGGCCATTTTTAGCCTTATTTTGCATAAAACGATAACAAAATGATGAATATTAGATTGCGTGGTGACGTAAGCAAGGTGAAGTATCTACTCACCCCCCCATACTAAAACTAAACATTGTCCTCAATGTTTCGAGTCTAGGGGTGAAAACACCCCCATACTAGAGACGAAGTCGAATGCTTAATCTAGCATGGAAAGGGTGTAACCAATAAATTAATAGCCGTTTATGAAGTGTGCTAAAAACCTAAGGTTAGAACATAAAAAGGATATATCATGGATATTGAGAAAGTCTCCAAAGGAAACGATCGAGTGCTCCCATAAAACGAACACGAGAGGCTCCAATCGTGAAGATCATGATCTAAAAACCACATATCACAAACAACCACGGAACAAAGGTTGGAAGGGCACAAGTCCCCTCGTTACATTAAACTAAGAAAGAGATAATATATACATGGATAAGCATGAGTTTCCCCCACGAGGCACCTTGTTTTTGATAACCGAGTCAAAAGCTCGACTCGAATCCCCATAAATGTGATCATTTAGGGATAATCATGGTTCGGCCATTTTTAGTGGGACTTACATGTAATCAAGGCCCAAAAGCAACCGAGAATAAAGGCAAAGCCTTTATACCGGGATCAAAGATCGTGTCTTCGTTTTCGGATGATAAACGAAACAACACGACTTCAAGTAACAACGTCCCAAAGGGACACAAGAAAATAGGATGAGAAGAGAAAGGTGGGACATTGGGTGGGCATAAAAATCGAGTTACTCGAGGTAAACTCATACCGTAAGTGTAGAAGGATCTTCTAGTGACTACTTCGGTAAAAGACCGAGATTTTATCTTAAACGTGATACCGGGGTCAAAAATCTCGTCCTCGGTGGAGAAGTGTGAGGAAACAAATGGGGCTTCCCCCACACTAGATCCACACAAAACGTCATCAAAAGAAGTAGACGCGTTTGTAGCAAGCTCAATTAAGCGAGGTGATGACGGAGCTATATTTGGAAAATCTTTAAAATCAATTTTAAAATCATTCCCTTTTTCATTTTTTAACTCTTTGTTACGAAAACCCAAGTTGATTAAATTGAAAATATTTGGTGTTTCTAAAACAATTCTAGGCACACTTAAAATTTCCACATTTATCTTGAAGGCGGGAGGAGGATTTGAATTTTTAAAACGTGAATCGAATAATAAAACATCCCCCTCCGGCTAACGCAATGGTCCTCATCAAACTCGAAAATTGAAGACGGATCATCAAGTATACGTTTGATCTCGGAAAAATCACCGTCGGGATCAAAAACGTCTTCTCTTCCTCGTGGAAGAGGTTCAGAAATCATTTTTTTGATAGTCGAGTCGCTAGCTCCAACCGTCGTGAAACTAGGAATAGAAGGCTCTTCGATTGAAGATTTTGCCTTTGTCGTTACGACCTCGATATCGAAAAACGTATCGATGTGAGCAAGGCCATCGGCGGACTTCTCACATGATAAATCCAAAATCTCACTCGGTGTGGGATTAGGAGTAAAAGGCTCGTCTCGTGACGACTTTGCCTTGACGGTTTCAACTTTGTCCTTGGAAGGGATCGAACGTGGGTTTTCAAACTTTTTAGCAAAAATACTAACACGTCCCTTCGGAATTAATTTTCGTTCATCTTGTAAAAACGAGGGTTCAACGATTTCCTTTAAAACCTTTTCACATTTTTCTTTTTTAAAATCATTTAATGGAATTTCTTCGTCAAAATTAAGTGTATATTGATTTAGAAAATCCTCAATAATTTCATCCTCATTAGAAAAATTAGGTTTAGAAGGTACAAGATTTAATAATCCCAAGTATCCTACGAGTTTTTCCTTTGGTTTATTTTCAAAAACATTTTTCAACACTTCGTTGGATGACGTTTTTGTTTCCTCTACGTTTTTGCAAGACGACGAAGGTTGCACGACTCTAAAATTCGAGAGATTGGGATCAATACGAGACGTACGAGTCTTAGGAGTTGAAATAACTTGAACCTCTCCCTCGAGATTAGGATTGGTGACGTTCGATGAAGAACTCGACTCGTATGAAGCTACTTTTTTCTCTAAGGTCTCAATCGTTGAAAGAAGTTCATTTTGCTTATTAGTGTAAGCCTCCACAACTTTATCAAGAATTTATCCCATCTCTCGTCAATTTGGTCAAATAAACGTTCTTGTTCTTTATAAGCGGCATCATATTCGTTTTCCAACTCGGTTCTCATGGAGGCCATTTCCTTTAAGTAAAATTCCTTTTGAGTTTCCAATTGTTTTTCGTGATGTTCCTTAAGGTTCGTAACTTGTTCTTGAATCATCGTTAAGTTTTTATTATTACGTCTCACATAGTCACAAAAGGCGTTTTGATTCATCTCATCATTTTGATCACAATTATAAGACGAATCATATGACGAGTAGAACGAAGACGATGGGTGATCTTGGTCGTAAGATTGAAAATTGTCATCATGACCACGTGGAGCGGAGTTATAGATATAACCCTCTCGACCTCCAATAACCTTACAGTTAAAACAATTGGCACCATCGGGCGGGCCTCCACAATATGTACACGAATAATATCCACCATCATTCGACATGATGCAACGAGAAAGTCGATTTGAGAATTAAACGTTATAGAGGGTGAAAGAAGAGAATATAGAAGAAAAAATCGAAGAATCTTTTTGTGTTTTTGGTTTTTTTTTTAATTTTTTTGGAATTTTGGTGTATTACGTAGAAATTAATCTACAAAAACTATCCACTAATCAAAGGTCTCGATTAATGAATCCAAGAGGAATGAAGGTAATTACGTGAAGTAAAAACCCTCGTCGACTTTGAAACGTTGGCGGAACGCCAAAACGTTTCGAGGTTCAATAATTAAAACTCACAAAAATAGATTAATAATACTTGATTTGGCAAACCCCTAATTAATCGTCACTTTGAAAATACGCACAAGCGAGCGGAGAAAACGAGGCGGCGCGAAGCACTTAAGAGCCTTTTTTCCTTAGGTCGTGAAATACAACCGCCTTATACCCACCTTATAGTTTGTATTTATCGAGATTAAACCAATTAAGAGTATTTATCTATTTTGCCTTTGATTTCGTTTGAATTCGATACAACAATAGTGACCGGAACGCTCAACTATTGAGGTGCGATTTCTTGCGTATTTGGATAATTATTGTGTATTAGTTGTTTTATGTAAATACAATAAATTATGCACAATAAAAACGAGAAAACGATTTTGTGTTAATAGAGTTCTATTTAACACTATTTACTTGTATGGCTAATAGTATAGAAAAATAAAAGGAAGTATTTACGATAAAAACGTAAACACTCAAACAAACACGATAAATAAATATGGCTAAACACACCTCCCCGGCAGCGGCGCCATTTTGATGTTGCGGTTTTTTAGTCGTTTTACTTACCTTTAGGAAAAAGCAAGCAAACACTAAGTCGTGGTAAGTATTAATCAATACGTTTTAGGAAAAACGTAAAGACGACAATCGAGTTCGTTCTCGGTGGAGGTAAGGTGTTTAAGCCAACAATTATAGACGTTATTTATTCGAGTGATTACGTTTGGAATGTGAATAAAAGAAAAAGGGAAAGACGGATTACGCTCAAAACGGACGAAAACGTATAAACGTACGAACGTAAAAACGCGACCAAACGAAAAATTTCACCTAAATAATTATTAAAAATACCTAAAAACACCTAAAAAGTCTAACTAAGAAAACTACGCAAACCAAAAAAATTGAAAACTTTTAAATTAATTTATATTAATTTTTAAAGTTAATTAAAAAAAATCTAAAAATAAAACTAGCTAAGAAAAAGACAAAATAAAAACTTTTTATTCTTAAACCTAAAGTAATCTATTTAAAACCTAAAAAAATATTTTTTGAAGATTTTTATAAACTTTTTTTCTATTTTTTATGACTTTTCTAAAATTTAAAGCTAAAATAATCCTAGAAAATGAAATAATTAAAAGAAAATTATGAAATTTAAACAATAAAAATAAAAACAAATTTATCTTTCCTAAGTCCTAAATGACAAAAGAATTTAATTTTTTTTTTTTTGACTTTTTAATAATGTTTTATGAATTAAATACAATTTAAACTAATTAAATGATTTTTTAAAAGTATTAAATGATTTAAAAAATAACTTTTTTTTTACACTAGTTCTCCTCCCTCCCAAAGGTTATGTGACACTTTTTTGTGTCACAAAACTGTCACAAATTAGAGTCCTCCTCCCTCCCAAAACTATAAGCGACACTTTTTTTGTTAAAAAGTGTCGCGAAAGGCAGTTTTCACTCTCTGTAACAGGGGGCTTTTTTTTGCTCGGATTTGCTTGGTTTTGAGCTTATTTCTTGGCTTTTTTGGGCACAAACGGCACCCCCACAACCTTTGAGTTGTGGGGAGTCAACAAACACACAAAGACACAAACACAATACAGAGATTACCCTAATAAGCACCAATTGTTCACCAAAAAGCTATTAAAAAAGAAAAGAAAAAGGAACTATGCACACAGTGACTCTAATTGCTATCTTAGACCACCTAAATGCTCCAAACACCTATATACTATCTAATCTATCCTCCCATATTAGCAGCCATTAACCTTAACACCTAGCTCCTATGTGACAACCGTATATCAAGCATATCCAAACACGCCTACGCAGAACTTAAATAGCTACCTAATGACGACAAATAAACACAAACAAAGCACGAACATAAGCACACTGAATGAATTCAAGCAACAAATCAAATAAAATGAAAAAGATATCTTATGGTGAACAGTAATAGTAGCCTTAAGATCTAACAATGGCATACAGTGGGCTAATAACAACTATTTGGTGAATTCTTTTTAAGCAATAAGCCACTCACAGGTCTACCAATACAAACCAATTATCCACAGTCCTAATTTATCCTATAATCTAATAAGCCTCAGACTAATCAAAACCACAGGATTCGGCCTTTTGAAAACACCCAATCAACAAAAAATATTAATCTTTACTCAAGTTGATGACTTTTTGGTGCTTATGACAGAAAGGTAACGAATACAGTAGGTTACAATAGGCCTAGTGGTGACATATAGACTAACCAATGACTTAATTTAACCAACACAGACCTCAAAACAGTTAAACTCACACAATGAATATTATCTATCATATTATACTAAAAACTGAAAATGTGTTAAACAAGATGACCTGCAACATCCAAGCCTCCATTGTGGGCGAATGCTAGTAATGAACCCAAGTCACTACTCTAACTAAAATTCACCAAGATCAGCTACTGCTTACACTATCTGATCGTTGACTTGTCTACTGCTGCTACAATCAGCCACTTTCATCATCTCAACTGATGTAGTGCTATGCTAACTTGGAGTGAAACCGAAGCTATGTTGCTGTCTGCTATGTTTAACTGAAATCAACATTAAACCAAAACCAGGACCAAACTCTATCTACAACCAGCTTCAAACCAAAAGCTTATCACAATAATCTTGTAACAGCTTATTACTACGGCTATCCCAAACAGCAGCTTAAACCATTTGAATAACCAACTCCAAATCGATCTTCCTGCGACAAAACTGAATACGGCTACGGCTACGACTACACTAAGGCTTGCAACATCAAAATTTATCCAAAAGAAACAATGAATATTTCAACCCAAAGCATTCAACAAAACACTTCTTAAACCAAATTTGGATTCACAAAAACAACCATATACTCATGCCTTGATGAACTCAACTGATGCTATATATTTTTTCGTCACTCAGTGACTAACAACAACACCAATCTTTTTTTTTCTATAGCTTAACAACTCTCTTTTTTCTTTAATCACAATCAGCAACGCAAATCAAGAATAACACTTCCTTCCCCTTTTTTTTCGAAGACAGTAACACCAACACTGTTTTTTTCTTTCTTAAAATCTTTTTCAAGTTTTTGAAACCTTGAAAAACTTCTCAATAAAACTTAAACAAGAACTTTTGAACAGATTTTCGGAACAAGTTCACAAGAAACCAACTTGAATACCCAATAAAATAAATTGACAGAAAAGTAAAGTGCTTTTAAAAGTAAATAACATTAATTTAAAACAAGGAACTCAATTATATTCAACAATTCGTCTCTTACAAAATTTTGAATAAAAATTGGAACAAGAGACTAAATGAGGTCCTAGGTGCTTTATATATCAGCTACAAGATCATTCTAGAATAGCAAAATAATCTAAACCCTAATGTCTTGCAATTCCAACAATACCCTTCACTTTTGAAATTTTGAAACCTGGTCAATAAGTCTTCACGTGATTTCTGCCCATTCTTGGATTGTTGTGAGTTGATATGAGCTGTTGAATCCATCCTAGCCATTGAAAAGTTGTGGCCAACACGCCATGAAATCATATTCGTCCAAATCCCTGTCCTATTTTGGTTTCTTGTGATGTGTGGGGCAGGGGGTACCATGTGGGGGTGTTGGGTGATGGTGAAAGGTGTTTAGGGGTGGGGATGTGTTTGCAAGACCATTAATCACCATCCTGGAAAAGCAATTAGGTTAGATTAATCTAATTAATAGTATGGAGGTTTAGGGTTCTAAAGGTGAAGAATAGGGGTGTTGATTTGTTTTGGTGAAATAGTAAGTGTAAACTGGGAATGAATTTAGTATTAAAACAAGTTTTTTTTTTAAAAAATGTCTAATATTAATTCTGTTAAGTGGATGCTGACGTGGGTAAGCTAATGGGCTGGTTGGGTTTGGGTGTTGGGTTAAAGGGCCGGACTTGGGTGGGTTTTCGGGTTTGGTAGGGTATTTGGGTGGGTATTATGGATATGGGTATGGTTTTATGGCAGAAAGACCCTCCACACTTCTAAAAAATCTTCATAATAAGTTTGGACAGCTTTTTTAACTTGTTTCCCTCTTTAACAAGTTTGGTGTTTTTGTCATTTTTGGCACATCCAATTCCTTATCTTTTAAACAAGGACTTGTCTTGTAATTTGGGCCATCTTCAAGGGCTATTGTTGTATATTCTTGAAACTTTAGGACCAATCTTGTAATAAATGAGATTTACAAGGGTCTAAAGTGATAAGTCTTCAAAATATGAGGGACCATTCTTGACAATCTTCAATACTTCAAGGTCTTCTTTGGAAATTTATCATTTGGGTCTGGTTCATTGTGCGGCTCCGTTTTCCGTGTTCGTTTTTGCTTGTTTCTTGTGATCTTTTGTCATTTTCTCGATATCCGTACCTAAAACATACAGCAAACGAATACAAGTATACTTTCTGGTATTTTAATGATATTTTAACCGTTTTAAGCCCGTTTTGGACGATGAGACCATGTATAATTGCGGTCTCATCAATCTTCTCGTCCAATTGCTTTGCTCTGACGCCTTTGTCTTCGTCTTGTAGGATCTCCAGGTTGTGAACAACATCCGCATCTCGTAGCGTCTCCGAACGTCTGCAGCATCAACCTTTAGTAACATCTCCAAGTTATGAGCGACATCAGCAATCTTGTAAAATATCAGCAATTGAAAATACGCTTAAGATGATTCTGAATCGACTAGCGAATACTCGTGAAGTATTGCAAGTGGAATACACATGGATTAAGGTACGTGTAATACACATGAAATACGGTATGTGGAGTACACGTGGAATGCACATGAAATGATCGGTATGGGGTCGATCATTTATCATGATTTAAGGAAAGTATATCGGTTAAACGGTTAGGAAAACCATCATGATAACCTGGCAGTATTAGCATAGACATCATTTTGGTTATATCGAGAAATGTTAAAGTATGGTTACACAAAATTCGACGATGATTTGCCTGACAGCATGATAAATGAAAACCAACCATGATTGTCATGAAAGCAGAATTCAATGAAATCCAACAATGTCTTGCATGAAGGCATAATAACAAAAGAGGCGTAAGACGTAATCCACATGAAGACGGAATTATCATGAAGAAATATGAAACGATTTAACATGAAGGAGTGTATAACATAATCAGCATGAAACTGAGTTTAACAATGACAGTATGAAAACATACTTGACATAAAAACATAGTAACTTATGAGGGGACATAAAAAAAAATTTATGCCAATAAATCATGAGAAAAATTTTATGCATGAAAAACAGTGCATGAATGCGCAATGTAGTTTATAAAAACCTTTATATGTGCGAGGGGACGCCTATGGGTCGGTCCCAAAGTTAAAAGTTTTGATAAAAGCACATGCGACTAAAATGGGCCAGTCCTGTACCAACCATTACTTAGTCATAATCCCTGCAACAATGATACATGAAACATAAATAAATGAACTCATCTGTCAAAAATTATCAGAAAAATTTTTATGTGACTAATTATGACCTACTGGGGTTCAGTCCACATAGCCACAGTTCACGAGGAACATTATGCATGAAACAATGACACATAACTAAATATGAATGACGGTTGTCCATCCATATTAGTAAAACAATATCGATGAAAACATCAAGGTTAAAACCTCAAGGTGCTGAAAACATCATGGTTAAAGCAACAATGCGCTGAAAACATCAATACGTAGAATAGCAAACGTTGGTTTAGGAAGCTCCTTGTGACTACCCACTAGTCACAGGTCAAGTTTTAGAGCCTACAGGTCGAAGCCTTGTCTCTGATACCATAATTGTAACACCCCATTTTCATAATGGAATGTTACGCGTAATTATGGCGTGTCATCAAAGCATACAAGGATAAATGTCTAAAACATTACATGACCATAAGGATAACCAGAATCAACATCGGTTCCCAAACATAAGCCCAAAACATAATAAAGCAAAAGAAATGAATGAAAGACTAAACAAGCATAAGTATATGAAGGCAAAAAGGAAAAGAAGTCCCTAGCAGCTTCCATCCTATGCACGTCCTCCAAATGCTCGAGTCTTTCCTAGGGTACCTGCCGTTTTGGGACATGGAAAGGAAAGTAACGGCTGAGCAAAACGCTCAGTGCACGGATATAGATATAGTATAAATGACTAAAACATAATAAAGACTTAATAGCAGCGGAAATGTATAAGTCCTGGAAAACCTAGAACATGTTCATAAAACTGGTTTTATATTTTGAAAAGCCTTATGTTTATCTTATGAAAACTGTTTAACATATTTTACCATTATCCAATATAGGTCATGAAAATCCACCGTGCATGAATACTTGGAGGGGTGACCTCATCATGCAAATTAGAGGGGCTGCCTCTAATTTAATATACTGGTTTTGGGTAGGAGGGATCAGCTCCTTGTGAAGGATGCAAGGCACACACCACATTCACACTGAGTAATCTACTGAAAACATGTAACTAGGATGCGCCCATACGCCCCACATGATAAATATAATAATATGGCCAAAAGCTGAAGGGACACCACGAGCAATCACTCCGCCGTGGTGAAGTCATAACACCAGTGCCTATAGTGTTATGGTTATGGTACCTCCATAACTAGGTGAAATTGGTCATGCATTTATATGGCTATATGTATTCTAAATCAAACATAAGCAAATCAAACCTATAAACTTATACTACGGGAAAACAGTTGGCTGCATACGGGGAATCCTAATAAGGAAAGAATGTCCATACTGAAAGGACGGGAATCCGTACCTTATGTCCAGTGAACGAAGAAGACGAACAGAGGAGAGTCCTACTTCGGTATCATTAATGCTACATAAATACATACGTGTATAAGTATCTGATTACTAAATACGTAACTGGTTTATGTCATGTCTTAGCTTATGTTATACGTTTATACCATGTTTTACTGTTTTAAGCCTTAAACTGTGTTTATCTTATATTCTGTCTATTCTGATTAAGTATTTCTTGTATTTCATGTATTATTATACTTACTGTGTAATAATAAGTAACTTTCTAAAAATAGCAGGTTTCCTAAAATAGAAAGTTTCCAAAAATAGAAAGTTACCAAAAATAAAAAGTTTCCAAAAATAGAAAGTTTTCAAAAATAGAAAGTTTCCAAAAACAGAATTACTGCTTAAAATAGATAAGTTTCTAAAAATAGAAAGTTTCTATAAATAGATTAGCTGCCTTAATTAAATAAGTTTCTAAAAATAGAAAGTTTCCATAATTAGATATAAGCTGGTTAAATAAGCTAAGTATATAAGCTTAAGTGTTTTCTGATTATTTTTCTAAGTCATAATGATATAAGGTATAGTTTATTAATTATTACATATAATTTAAATAAACTATAGGTTAAAAGTATTTAAATAAATATATCATGTTTTTGATTAAATAAAGTTAAATACTTAGGTTAAAACATGTATTATTATTTATTAATAATATAACCTAAGTCATGTTAATTAATTAATTATAACTATGGTTTTTAATAATTAATTAATTATAAGGTCTTGAAAATATAAATACTTAGGTTAAAAATTCCATGATCTAATAATTAAATTATAACCTAAGTCATGTTTTATTAAATTAATCATGTCATATTTTATTAATTTAATTTTAACATATGATTATTAAAAACATAACCTTAACATAAACCATGAACCGGATCGTGACTAGAAACCATGAGCCGGACTCGAAATCAACACCATACCCCGAACTACTTCGGGGTTCTCCCCTGTTTGCTGATGCCGTGGGACCCACACCACCAAACCGAGGCCTTGTGGTCTCGGTGGTGGTCTATAAGCCAAACCGAGACCCCCTTGGGGTTCGGTTTAGGCGCCGGCCAAACAAAACACCCCTAAATCCTCCTTTTTGATTTACCACATAACCATTTACATGTTTAGTTTATGTTTTTAATTAGGTTTTTAAAAACATCATGTTCTTATTTAATTTATTAAATCAAAACAAAAGAAAAAGGATTAAAAAAGTATACCGAATGCGTGGATCTAACGAGGATGAACACACACGAACACTTGCACAAAAACCAAGATCAAAATCAAACGAACACCCCCTTTTGTTGTGTTATATGCGGCGGCCAAAGAGAGGAAGAAGGAGAAGGAGAAATTTTTTTTAGGTTTTTTGTTTAGTTTACTGTAAAGTGAAAAGTGAATACAAGTTTTACCTTAACCCCCTTTCTTAGTAAAATTTTGATGGGCTTGGCCCATGGTCTTGGTATAGCCGCGGGTAGGGGGCCCCACATGGGGTACCCGTACCGTTTTCCGTGTCTAATTATTTAAGTGTTCGTTCGTGTTTAGTCGTGTTCGTGTTTTATGTGTTCTCGTTAAATATTAACCATGACTTAATATATTTATTCGTGTTCGTAATAAATAGATATACGTAATTAATATTAGTTCGTGATTTAATTACGTTCTTGATTTCATGATCGCATGTTCGTGATTAATTATTGTTTAAGTAATTATTGTGCGTTCGTACGTAATAAATACTTATCGTGTTCTATCACGTACGTAATACGTAAAATTCTAACACGTGAACGTAATCATACTATAAAAGGAAAGTTTTAATCTAGTACGTACGATCTTAAGCGTACTATTCATGGTAAAAGTATGCAGGTTTTACACTCTATGGGTTAAAGCAAGCTCCACGCGCATGGTATGATCTATTGTCACAATTCCTCATTATACAAGGCTTCGCTAAAGGCAAGGTGGATCCCACGCTGTTTATTCAGAAACGAGGTAAAGATATGATTATGGTACAAATATATGTTGATGATATTATATTTGTTGCCTCGACCCAAACCTTATCGGATGAGTTTGGGACACTCATGTCTTCCAAGTTTAAGATGTCAATGATGGGAAAGGTATCATTATTCTTAGGTCTTCAGATATCTTAGAGCCCTAGAGGCATCTTTATCAATCAATCCAAGTATGCCCTTGAATCGCTTAAGAAATATAAGATGGAATCTTGCGACCCCGTGGATACTCCAATGGTAGAACGAACTAAGCTAGATGCGGATCCACATGGGATTGCCGTTGATCCGACACTTTATCGTGGAATGATCGGTACCCTTCTGTATATAACAGCTAGTCGACCTGATCTTCAATTTGCAATATGTATGTGTGCTCGGTATCAAACTAGGCCTACTGAGTTACACTTAGCTACTGTTAAACGGATCTTTCGGTATATTAAAGGAATCATTAATCAGGGACTTTGGTATTCGAAGGACTCTTCAATTGCACTTTTGGCATATGCAGATGCGAATCACACGGGTTGTCAAGATACAAGGCGTAGCACGAGTGGAACTTTGCAACTACTAGGAGATCGACTAATCAGTTGGGCATCTAAAAGGCAGAAAAGCGCTGCAATCTCAAGTACGGAAGCAGAATACATAGCTATGTCTGGTTGTTGTGCTCAAATTCTTTGGATGAGATCACAATTAACTGACTATGGTCTAGGTTTCAACAAAATCCCGATGTACTGCGACAACAAACGTGCAATTGCCTTATGCTGCAACAATGTTAAATTCTCCCGGTCGAAGCATATTGACATTCGCTACCACTTTATCAAGGAGTAAGTGGAAAATGGAGTGATCGAACTTTACTTTGTCCAATCGGAGTATCAATTGGCAGATATTTTCACAAAGGCTTTAGATCGCGCTCGAATGGAATTTTTGGCCGACAAGCTAGGTTTGAGAACTTTCCCGCCTGTGACTCTCAAGGAACTGGCAGATGAAGCGAAAGAATAGTGGTGGTAAACTATTCTCCGTATCCTTGGTGATCATCTGTATATATTGTTTATATTTTTATCCACAAAAGAAAAATACAAAACTATAAAACCATATACAAACCCTAAAAACTGAAAAATTTCATTAAAATCCAAAAATATTTTTACTCTATTTTTCAAAAGGCATGTCTTTTGGTAGATAATATTTACGGCCACAAAATTGTTGATTACTATCGACACGATACCATAAATAGAGTTCGTACAAAAGTTGTAAATATTTCATCAAACATGCCTATCTGGCTTGCTATTATTTCAGATAGTAACCCAATTTTCACATTAAAGTCAAGCATTTCACCGGAAAGCTTTGACTCAACAACGGGAATTAATTTTCTCGGGCATGGTTTATTTTATAACCATGTAAGGGATTGTGTTTACGTTATAACACAATCTAACACGAATATATGCACGCATCAGTGCATTTATTTGTTAAAACAAGAGAAATCTTGTTTTTATGAAGTTATCGTGTCTACAACCATAGCACTCTACAATTGGTATCTACATACTCGACGATGCGACTATTCAAACGACGACTACAACTCTTCCAATAGAACACGGGTCAACAATTGAGGGGGAGCAATTGTCAAGAATTCAGAATCTTTGATGCCGAAAGTGCCAAATTCAATAATTGGTGTCAAGACAACAATACCAATCGTACATGTGGTGTCAAGAGATGACTTCAGACGTGAAGAGGTGACCAACATTTGCCGACAAGAACCATTTGATCTTATCATATGATGTTCTCATCAATCAGGTCCAACCTTGTCAATTTCTTCTTATATGGTGAATATGTGATCATTTTACTAATCTGTACCATATCTCAACATTTGGTATCATGAAGATAAAATGGACTTGCATTTTTCTTCCCAAAAACTTTGTTAAAACTACATTAAATCAATTGATATTATAACATCGATTGGGTTAATATTTTTAATATGGGGGAGAAAATTTGATTTAATATGAGAAATGATTAATCAAAAATTGTTTGACTTAACGTGATAGTTCATCCCGACATGTGCGAAATGTTTCGAATATCGTGGCATATGTTAAGGGGGAGCAAACTGGATTTGCTATACCAAAATGGATTTCATGGTGACATATACTTGCCCTAAACCCATTTATTTCACGACGATGAAGATTGTGGTGATATAAGGATGGTAGGATAGGTTAAGCCCAATGATTCTTCCAAAACTGGAGGAATCTTCCCAAGGACATTCCATAGCTAGAAATAGTATTCCTTAGGAAAGATGGAGAAAGACTGTGAATGTAGCTGAATTCCGACCAAGTACTTAAGTTAGCACTGGAACAATCACAACAAGGTGCTAGTTATGACGTATTGGTAAGCATTGAAGGGGTTGAAGAATGAAAAAGAATTGTAAAGATAAAGGGTCTAAAGAAAGAAGCCCTCCTTACAACCTTAGGTAGAAACTGGGTTAACACATATGCTATTGAGATCATTTTAATGATACCTGATATTGAAGATAGACATCATGGACCCAATGATGCTATGTACAACCCATCCCAGCTAACTCAGATATCTCTTAAAAGGTATTTTCTTTAATCACACGGAGTTTATCATGTTATCTATTGATTTATTCACTCCGAGTAAATTGGTATTGGAATGGTGGCACTCCTCTCCAGCCTCCGATCACTAAAATCCAAAATGCAAGATCGAGCCTAGATCCATATGAGATCATCAAATATCTCATTAGTACACACTTCCATATTCCCTTGATTCTTCACACACTGTGAAAAGTAAGAAAGATATTAAGAGTCCTACGCAAAATCTTCATGATCTTTCCTGAACATCCGAGTAATACGCAAGTATTTACAATGAAGATGGAAATCCTTCTTGAGTGAACATTAAAAAGCTCATGGTAGGTGACTTGTGCGATTCTTTATGAATCAAACTTGTGATAACTGGAAAGCAACAGTGGTTTAATTCTTAATTGAATTTAAACATGTTCCAGGCCTCAACACAATATCTTAGTGATCTTGCCAGAACATACAGAGTAATACTTTTTATTATTTACAGCGATGAGTGGAAATCCTTCTAGTGTTAACCTCAAACAGAACTTGGTAGGTAACTTGCAAGATTCTATATGAATCAAGCTCGTGACAACTGGAAAGCAACGATGGTGCGATTCTTTAATGAATCAAACTTGTTCCAGGAATCAGAATTGACGGCTTCAATCATGCGGATAATCTTATCCAAATGATTCACTCTACGTTCGCAATCAGCTTTAGACGGTCGAGTAAAGAGAACGGGTTTACCCACGAAATCTTGTCAAGGAGAGTTTTAATTAAATCTACCTATCACAAGTACGATGTTTAATATCATCCAACGGTCTTCACCGACCGGAGGTAAAATGCTACCGAAGTAGAATGAAATGTTCAAAGCCATTTTGTTCGGGTCTACTTATGTTACTACATTTGAAGACGGTGGCGTTGCGGTGTCCGAGAAGAAGTCGTTCCCGCATGCTTATAGTTTATGCACTTAATACTTCATCTAATTCAAGAAAGCCTAAAAGACAAGTCTTCCGCTATATCAAACTCTAAAGCTTTCAAGAATTACAAAGGTATAAGTATGTGGGACGTAAAGTCACGAAGAGGCAAAGATCACAAGTTATGGATGTACAAGATCAAAACAAGAGATTAATGCTCAAGATTGATATCTAAGATCACATCAACATGTTCACCAGAAAAGAAAAAGAAAAGAAAGACGAAGACTACCTGCTCAAGACAAGCATAGTATGCTAGGTTTATTTCATTATTGTAACTTGGGTAACGCCCTTGTTTGGACTGACCTCCCTTAGGGGGAGATTGTTGGAAATACGTTTTATGTATTAGAAAGAATCAGTCACTCCAACAATAGTCTAAGTAATAGCTCGTAGTTTAGTGTTACTTTATTATCCAAACTAGCCCAAGCCGAGCCCACAACTTGTGTGAGGCCGACGGCCCAAAGTGTAAGCCCAAGCCCATCACAAGGCTTGGGTATATAAACCCTCTCCTTAGTTGTAGAGGGTGTGGTTCACATCCTATTTTCACATAGCTAAAGGTGTAACCTTTATACTTTCTCTCTCTAAGTTTGTGTTCTCACCATCTCTCTTTCTCTTTCTACTCTCTCTCTAAGTAATCATAGATTTACAATATCCTACAGTAGGAATGTTGATTCATAAAGAAACATGTTCAAGGAGATTCATGTATGTTCAAGATCACAAGGAAATTTTGTCATCATCAAATAGGGGAAGACTGTTAGTCTAAAAAGCTTAAAGATGACAGAGTTCTACATCTGAAGACAACATAGTTGCTGCAAAGAATGTTCACAAGACACAAGAAGATCATAATTTGAAGACAAAGATGATGTTCATGAAAACTTGAAGATTATCATATCAGAAGAAGATCTGCATAAAGTGTTTGGCTACATTCAGTTGGTTTACAAGTACAAGATTACCAAATGCAATCCAAGTTTGAAGACATGTATTCTTATACATTTAACATACAGAGAAATAAGAAGACAACAAGTTATCATTCTTGTTTAGGGGAGGATTGTTGGGAATTATTTGTAAAGTACCAAGTACCGTTAGTACAAGTACAAGTACTGTTAGTGTTAGCAAGTACCGTTAGTGTTAACGCGGTATATGTTAAGTACCGTTTGTTATAATGTAAGTACTTCTATGAAGATTAGGAGGAATATATCATTAGAAAAGATATGTCATAGTTATAGTTAGAGTATATCTTATGTGATATACTTAATAGTTTAAAATATTGATAATATATCGTGTGTGATATACATATCATAAAAGAACATTCTAGGGTTCCTTGCACTATAAAAGCAACATAGGTACGATGAGTTTCTTGTACCTCATTGAAAAGTCGATTAATAGAAGATCGAATAGTTAGAGTAATTTTGTTCTTCTTTGCTTTATAAGTTAGATTCCGCATAACTTATGTAGTTGAGTAAGAGTTCTCAATGCTCTATTTTGATTACAAGCTATTGTACAAATTCTTAACAAAATATAGATCCATTCAAAGGGGATCAACATTCCCTAATATAGTACATTTCTTTTTCCATGAAAATTAACACTAACAAAATCAGTGCATAAATGAAAATATCCTAAGGACTGAATTTCCATCCTATTACATTACACGTTCACTTATTCGAGAAGGGTGTTCTACAAAATGAACCCTTCAACCACTTTGAATACCTGAAGATAAAATACACACAAGTTTTCAAGCACTTAAACGCTCACGACACAATACAAGCCATGTGTCCATATCTTATTCATAAATGTTGCAAGAGCCAAAGTCCATGCTCACTGAGTCGGGGAAACCTTAATATCTACATAGGTGGTTCCTCTTTAGTTCATGCTCCTGCTTTAGCACCTCTTTAAAATAATTAACCATTGAGAAGTTTATAACTTCATCATCCTTTTTAGCAAGCACAAGCACATCCTTGGGATGATATGTATGACATGTGCTTGAGTCCATGAATGTTCAGCTTTCCACATTGGACTCAGATCCCAAGTTTCCTCACGGGGGAGTTGGGTGTCCTAGCATTTAGTGACTATGTTAGACTTTAAACATATCCCTTTAGCAGACTTTATAACCAAGTCTCTAGCCAAT
Source organism: Glebionis coronaria (assembly GCA_025667525.1). Taxonomy (NCBI): domain Eukaryota; kingdom Viridiplantae; phylum Streptophyta; class Magnoliopsida; order Asterales; family Asteraceae; genus Glebionis; species Glebionis coronaria. The sequence continues at coordinate 382,581,073 of CM046882.1, read as the reverse complement.
CCCTTCTTCAAGTGATCAACTAAGTTTGTTGAGACCTCACAAACTCTATAGAAATCACCTCATTCATGATTAACTCATGAATCACGTTATGCTTGACACCTAAGTGTGTAGTCTTACCATTGTACATCTTGCTATAAGCCTTCACCAATATAGATGCATTATTAGAAGGATATATATGGGTCTCATAGGTTTGACCCACAATAGAATCTTAAGAAGCAAGTTTCTCAACCATTCAGCTTCTTTCCCAGAAACTACTAATGCTACATATTCAGATTCCATTGTTGAACCAGTAACTCAAGTTTGCTTCTTGGATGCCCAAGAAATTGCACCAGCACCAAGCAGGAATACCTGGTCATTGGTGGACGAATTGTCCTTAGTATTGTTGATCCAGTTTGCATCAATGTATCCCTCCAACACTAACGGATATCCAATATAAGACAAACTCTAATCCATAGTTCCTTTCAAATACTTCAATACCCTCCGAGTTGCCTGCCATTGTTGAGTACTAGAATTACTAGTGTACCTACTCAGTTTATCCACAGCAGAAGCAATGTCAGACCTTTTACAAGTCCTGACATACATCAAGCAACCAATTACTCTAGAATACTCAAGTGATTCAATTTTTTAGGACCTTCTCAATATAATGAGACTACAAAATTAGAATACCGTCACTTTCTTGTTTAATCCTTATACCAAGGATAACATCAACCTTCCTCATGTCCTTCATGGAGAACCTTGATGACAAAAAATCCTTTGTCAATTTAACCTGAGGTTGGTCAGTGCCAAAGATCAGCATGTCATCAACATACAGAAAAATGATGACTCCTTATGAGATTCATCAAATTTGCTATATACACATTTGTCAGTTTGGTTAAGTAAATAACCATTACACAAAACCACTTCATCAAAAGTTTGTGTTATTGCTTTAGTGCATGCTTCAGTCTATAAAGGGACTTAATTAGTTTACACACTTTAGCTTCATTACCTGCCTGCCATGATGAAGCCCTAAAAATTGGCTCATATAAACCTCCTCATCTAGTTCACCATTCAAGAATTATATCTTCACTTCCATTTGATGATAATCGGTTTGTGAGTTAATTCCAAAGAAATCTACATTCTTATGGTACTTATACGTGCTACTAGAGCATAAGTTTCAGAATATTCTATCCTTGAATTTTGTCTAAAGCCATGAATAACTAATCTTGCTTTGAACTTCTCAACAGTTTCATCTACCTTTGATAGGTGTGTAAACACCCATCTTTTCTACCACTTAATTACAATAATAACCGGACCAAAACGTGTATTTTATGTCTTTTATGTCGGAATTATGAGTGGTTTGTGTTTTTGTTGTGATTTAGGATGAAAAGGTGAAAAGTGGAGAAAACACGGACACTCACGGGCATTTACGGACTTTTATTGAAGAAAAGGATGAAAGACGAAGTCAAGAAGTCAAGAGTGCAAAAAGAACGGAAGTCCACGACCAATTCTGAAGATTTATCGAAGAAAAAGTCAAAAGACGGAAGTTTATCAAAAGCCGAAGAATTCAAGTCTACTTTATTGAAGAATTTAAAGACGAGTTCAAAAGAAATCCCGAAGTCAAAAAGTCCCTTAAGTCCAAGATTAAAGAAGATTAGAAGAAAAGGACTAAGTACGCAATTAATGAAGATTAAAAGAAGGAGGGGCTTAATTATGCAATTAAGAGAAAAGGAAAGAGGGGAGGAAGCTTCCTTAATCCTCCCCTATAAATAGACTAGGATGTTTATCATTTCATTTTGTTGGCTAAGGTGACAATTAGTCTTCCACCATTTAAATACTTGTCATTTACATTACTTGTCAATTTTAATTCATGTTATGCACCTTTATTACCATTTAATTCCAAGTAAGTTTCCATTTTAATTCTTGTCAAAGCTTTATTTTATCTTGTCAGTCTCTTATCTACCTTTCTTATTCTTTGATTCATGTGTTTATGTTATGTTCATGTTTATGCTTTTATTTTGATCTTAATGGTTTTTAATTATTGTGGTTAAAGTTGTTTGATTTCATATTTTTAATTGTTTGTTGATGTTTATTCATAGATTCGTTACTGTTTATTATTATCTGTGTGTTTGATTTTGGTTATTTTGTTATTTTATCTGCTGCTACTGTTCTCCTTGTTCTTCGGGAAGTGTTTGCCTTGTTTCTGATCTTTCCAGGAAGAGTTCCGAGCCAAGGAAAGGACTGAAGTGTTCATTCGGAAGTCCAAACTTCCGGACCAAACTTGTTCATTCGGAAGTCTTAAACTTCCGAACCAAGGCTTCATCCGGAACTCAAAACTTCCGAACCAAGACTCTTCATTCGGAAGTCCAAAACTTCCGAACCAAACATACTCATTCGGAACTCCAAAGTTCCGAACCAAGGGTTTCATCCGGAACTTTTCAAAAGTTCCGAATCAACTTAAAGTTCCGAATCAAGGACCAAAGTTCCGAATAAAGGCTGTTCATTCGGAAGTCAGAAACTTCCGAGTCAAGGTTGTTCATTCGGAACTTCCATAAGTTCCGGATCAAGGGTAATCTTCCGAATCAAGGAGCTTCATTCGGAAACTTCCGAATCAAGGGGTGACCAGAAACTTCCGAATCAAGGAAGAATTTACAAGTTCCGAATCAGCAAGTTCCGAACGAAGCATTGTTTTGGATAAGTGACATATTCAGACCAATTTGTTCCGGATCAAGGATTTTGGTAATATTCCAAGTGAAGAAGAATCATTTCAACCAAAGGTGACATTTAGGACGAGTGATTGTTCCAAACGAAGGTTTACTCCGAATGAGCTGTATTCAGGTTCTTATTAGCTTTTGTCTTTGATTTATACTTTCAAGCTTTATTTTTCTTGCCTTTTTATTTAATTGCACTTTTAGATTATCTGCCTTAGTTTTAGTCGCACTTTAAGTTTGCCTTAGATAGATTTAAGTTTACGTCATTTTACTTTAGTGCCCTTTAATTTTAGTCACGTTTTTAAATACTTGCACTTTACTTTAATTAGACTTAGATTTACTTAAAGAGCACTTTTACTTTTAAGTCTTTGCATTTAAATTTAAAATCACCCAAAAATATTCTTTTTCACCAAAGATCAACTAAGTCACACATAGGAGCCTAGATCAATTCGTTAAGATTCCGAGAACACGAACTTAATCTTTAATTTTTAACTAGTTATCAAACCTAGTTATCAAATGGCGCCGCTGCCGGCTCTTTTCGTTAAGATCAACAGTTTTCTGTGCTAGATACGTTGCTTTTTGGGATCCGTTCACTTGTGAACGTTATTTTTTGCATAAAAAATTCAAAAACTATAAAAATTAAAAATTTCAAAAATCCAAAAAGATTTTATCTTTATTGTGTATATATATTGCCTTTGCGTTTGGTTTCTTTTTCTTTTGCATTTTCAGGTGTATGCGTACTAGATCTTCTAACTATCAAGAGCCCGAGCCTCAAGAAGATTTAGATATGGCAGGTGTTAACAACAATAATCAACTACCGCACCTTAATAATAACAACAATGCTCTTCCACAGCCCGATCTTCGGACCATGGAGGAACTTTGTCAACCAACAATGTTTGGACGAGGAGGACCGATTGCGCCGATGCAAATCAACGCTCCTGAGTTTTCGTTGAAGCACCACATGATTCAGCAAGTACAAACAAACCCATTTAGAGGATTGCCTGATGATGATGCCAACAAACACCTCGACAAGTTCATTACAATCACCCAAAGCATGAAGTTGCCTGGTGCCACAATGGATGTACTCCGCCTACAACTCTTTCCACATACTTTATCACATCATGCCGAGAAATGGTTTGATCGTCTCCCGAAGAATTCTATTCACACTTTGGATTACATGACTCAACGCTTTCTATCGCGCTACTTTCCACCATCCATGGTCACAAGTCTTCGCAATCAGATCAGCGGTTTCATGCAAGACCCTGATGAATCTCTTTTAGACGCTTGGGAGAGATATAATGTCTTGATCGACCGTTGTCCAAACCACAACATGCTTCCGGTCACCTTGATCGATACATTCTACAACGGATTGACTTTTCGAGATCATGATACGATTAATGCAGCCGCCGGTGGCACATTCATGAAAAGGAGACCCGAGGAGTGTAGAGAGTTAATTGAAAACATGACTACTCATCATAAGAACTGGGATTCCTCTGCTTCTTCTAGAAACAACACGAGAGTCAATGTTTCTTCTACCTCAGCAAACCCTGAGATGACCGAACTCACTCGCATGATGGCTGAAATGAGTAGGAGTATTACGCTTCTCGCTTCAAACCAACAACAACAACAAGTTAAAGCAGTCGCTAATCCTTGTGAAACATGTGGCGGTCCTCACTCATACACCGATTGTCCTTCGACACAAGGAAATCCGGAAAATGTGTATGCTGCTTACGGTAATTATTCACCGGAAAATTATCAAGCTAGACAACAAGGGGATAGAAACCTGCTGAGCTACCGTTCAAACAATTACCTTTCACCCGGTTTTTCTCCTCAAAACCAAAACCCCGCCAACAACTACAATAGAAGCAACCAAATCCCACCTCGTGCTTCTAACCCTTATCAACCACCCACCCAACAACACCCACCCATTAATCCCGATGTTGACACCATCATGAGAACTCAAGGTGAGCAAATCAAGAATCTACAGAGCCAAATAATCAATTTGAAAGGAGATATCTTGAAGCAAGGTAATGACATCAGAACCGAGGTTCGTGAAAATCTTCAATCTTCCTTCATCACTCAAACAACTGAATTAAAGAATCTGTTGGCTAGTTTCTTGCCCGAAGCTCAACCTTCTTCTTCTTCGGGTTCTCTACCTTCAAACACCGTCCCCAATCCGCGAGCTAATGTGAGTGCTATAACTACGCGTAGTGGACTTACCATTATCGATCCACCTATTCCACCACCATCATCCACACCTCCTCCACCACCATGTATCCCTACTCCACCTACACCTAGTAGTAGTGCACCATTACCGTCTCCGCCTCGTCATGACGATGTATCTCGGAAGGACCCTTCAACATCACAACCTTCACCAACTACACCTTCCCCTAACCCTTATCAACCTAGAATCCCATACCCTTCTCGCATAGGCAAGAACAACGAGCTAACTAAGAATGACTCTCAAATAACAAAATATATCAGTATGATTTCTCAAATGGGATTCAGCATTAGTTTTCTTGAAGCACTTGTCCACATGCCCAAATTTGCCAAAGCATTTAAGGACTTGCTTAACAAAAAGGAGAAGCTGATTGAACTCACCAACACACGCTTAAATGAAAACTGCTCTGCAGTTATTCTTAAAGAACTTCCGGAAAAACTAGGGGATCCCGGTCGTTTTGTGTTGCCTTGCGTGTTCAACAAAACTGAAGAATTTACTGCCCTTGCTGATCTCGGGGCTAGTATAAATCTTATGCCTTTGAGTGTTTGGAAAACACTATCATTACCCGATCTCATTCCAACAAAGATGACTCTCGAACTTGCTAATCGCACTCTCGCTTACCCCGTTGGTATAGCTGAAGACGTATTCATTCAAGTTGGCGCATTTACTTTCCCGGTCGATTTTGTCGTAGTTGATTATGAAATGGACCCTCGTATTCCTTTAATACTTGGTCGGCCATTTTTGAGATCCGGACGTGCTTTAGTAGATGTGGCCGAAGGTGAGTTAATCTTAAGAGTCGGGAATGCCTCACAAATTTCAAAATGGGAACGCCTACAAACAAATCCTTTGGAGGCCGAGAATCAGTGAATATGATAAATGTGCTCGATGACTTTACCGTCTACGACAATCCTCTATTCGACTCTTGCATCGATAATCCACTTTTTCAAAATGATGTGGATGATTCTCTCCCTACTTTGGACGCTTCTCCCATTTTTGATTCTCCACCGGTCTTCGATGCTTATGATGATGATGATTCTAGCTCAGATTCGGATGATTTTGATTGTACTTCTGAGTATCCCGAGCTGCCCACTTTCGATGATTTTGATGAGGCTGATACTCTATCGAGCGATTCTTCACATGATGAAGATCCTCCACCATCACTCGATCCTACTTTGGACGATTATTCATTTGAGGAAGATTTCTCTGAATTTCTCAACACATACTTCCCTCATGAGAGTGATGCTCCTCCTTTTGACTTTGAAGATTATCGCCTTGATCCTACTTTGGATTTGAAGAAAATTTTGTCAAAGGAGAAGAAACCGGTCGACACCGAAATCCGTTGCACGTATGATTTGACACCTCTTTGTCCCACTTCTGAGGACGAGGTTGTGCTTCTTTGTGGATCTTCTTCACACTCGGCTGAGCCTGAGTGCTATTTTCCCTTAAAGGAAAAGGTGTTCGACCCTGGTATTGAAGTCTTTAAGCCATCTCAGTATCCACCTGATGAAATAAAAGGAAAACTCTTCGGAACCATTGAAGCCATGCTTGCACCACACCATACTTGCTTCTACTGTGCTCCATCACTGCTTAAGGGAACCTTGCCACTCCTCTTTTGGCTTGCCTTGTTCGCCTTAAGCTCTTGCTTATTGATGGATGAAAACTATGTCTTTGATCCTGGTGGATATGTTTCATGCTACTTCCGTTGATGATCAAGGTCGAGTCAGGCTCACGACTCGATTAACAAAAATCAAGCGCTTCTTGGGAGGCAACCCATGCATCTATCCTTTCGCTTTCTTCACCATAAGTGTAGGGGAGACCCTTTGGATTTCTATTTCCTCTCCTCACTTCTTAATCAGGGATTCGAGCTTCAATGATCCACTCTTGATGATTCTTGACGACCCGTGATTCCGTGTTCTATTTCTTCCCGGTTCTATCCTAAACTCTTTTCGATTCACTATTTTATATTTTCTCAATATTAAAATAGGAATCTCTTTAGTTGTCTTTTCCTTAGCAAAATTTAAACAAAGTACACAATGTCCTAAGTGTAGGGGAGTTTACTCCCACATGCTTAAACATTGAGGACAATGTTTATCTTAAGTGTATGGGAGACTTCTATCGAAGTTAAGTGGTCTTTTCCTTGTATTTGTCCTCATTTTAACCGGAAAATCAATTTTTCGACATTTTTCAAAATTTTTGATCTATTTTGGCCTATTAGTTTTTCTCTTTGTATAGTTATTTCCTTTCTTTTCTAGAATAAATGTTTAATAAGTGGTTTTAATTTTCAAACGTTGTGAATCTTTTGACTCAATCCGAGTATACTCTAGCTAATATCCTTAACGTGTTTAAGTCAAGTTTTGCTAGGCTTTTATATAGGGAGCTATAAAACGCGAAAGTCTTAACTCTCACGGGTTAAGAACAAGAACTTTTCACAAGTTCCTATAATTGATCCTAGAGAGTCGTTTATCAAGGGAACTTTAAAATGCAATTTCTAAAACTTGAAAAAGTCTAAGAATTTGCAAGATCCTATAGGCGACTCGAAAACCCAAAACTTTGATTTAATAGGCTAAGTATCCACGAGTCTCATTACTTGAGATTTTAAACTGTGGAGAACGAGAGATGATAGAGCTAATTATAGGTTCGGTATTCTTTTGTGAATTTATGTAAGTTAATTATAAACCTATTCTCCCATCGCTTGTTAATAATTTATCTGCTAATAAATAAGGTTGTACGATTTGAAAAGTTACTTAGCTTCTAGCCCCAGATCGTTTAAAAGTTGCTCGGTATGGATTAGAGTTCATAGCCAAGGCATAACTTATTGAAGCGGGACGCGAAGATTGGCGAGTCCGAAAAGGCCCTAACAAGGCATGAGGGCTATATTTTGTTGCTAAAGATCCAAAGTGATGAGAAGAATCATTTATCGAAAATCAATATGAAGGATCGAGACACACGACGTAAAGCAAACTCCCCAAAAGTCATGGAGAAGTGTATCCGAAAAGACCCTAACAAGGTATGAGGATAAATAGATCCAAGTCATAAAAGGAGGCGGATCATTGTATATCAAAGTCCAAAATAAAGATTGGAGAAAAATGAGGAAGTCGTGGTCCAAGTATGAATCTCTCAAAACTTCAAGTGAAGAATTCTTATTATGAAGAGAAGACCATTATTTCATCAACGTCTCTCAAGATTTGAAGTATGAAGTCGCTGCCAAATATCGGTCCGAGAAAGGTCTCAAATCGCGAAGCGAGTTATGCCAAGATATGAACTTTATGAGGTCCCGAGAAGCAGTTTTAAAAGATTTGGTCCTTTAGCTAACTATTGATTAAATCATGCACTTTATTTTCAGATTAAATAACTATCGAAATAAGTCAAACAATGCATCTTCGTGATCATTCAAGACAACAATAAAATATAAGAGATACCCCTAGGAATAAGGGAGTCTAAGTGAGTAATTGGCCCACATGAGTTCGTGATAGTCTACTAACTTATAATAACAATGATCTCGTTTTTAAGCTTGGTTTGGAGAAAGTGAAAACTTGAGGATGATGATTATTCATAACATTTTCAAAACCCAAGGTATGCTTTTGATTTCTTTACTTTGAATATTTTTAATCTCTTTAATAAAGGCCAACGTGGATTGATTATGATGAAAAGTGTAATCTTGCTTTGTAACTAATGCATTGCATGAGGACATTGCAATGGTCAAGTGTAGGGGATTTGATAGGTGTGTAAACACCCATCTTTTCTACCACTTAATTACAATAATAACCGGACCAAAACGTGTATTTTATGTCTTTTATGTCGGAATTATGCGTGGTTTGTGTTTTTGTTGTGATTTAGGATGAAAAGGTGAAAAGTGGAGAAAACACGGACAATCACGGGCATTTACGGACTTTTATTGAAGAAAAGGATGAAAGACGAAGTCAAGAAGTCAAGAGTGCAAAAAGAACGGAAGTCCACGACCAATTCTGAAGATTTATCGAAGAAAAAGTCAAAAGACGGAAGTTTATCAAAAGCCGAAGAATTCAAGTCTACTTTATTGAAGAATTTAAAGACGAGTTCAAAAGAAATCCCGAAGTCAAAAAGTCCCTTAAGTCCAAGATTAAAGAAGATTAGAAGAAAAGGACTAAGTACGCAATTAATGAAGATTAAAAGAAGGAGGGGCTTAATTATGCAATTAAGAGAAAAGGAAAGAGGGGAGGAAGCTTCCTTAATCCTCCCCTATAAATAGACTAGGATGTTTATCATTTCATTTTGTTGGCTAAGGTGACAATTAGTCTTCCACCATTTAAATACTTGTCATTTACATTACTTGTCAATTTTAATTCATGTTATTCACCTTTATTACCATTTAATTCCAAGTAAGTTTCCATTTTAATTCTTGTCAAAGCTTTATTTTATCTTGTCAATCTCTTATCTACCTTTCTTATTCTTTGATTCATGTGTTTATGTTATGTTCATGTTTATGCTTTTATTTTGATCTTAATGGTTTTTAATTATTGTGGTTAAAGTTGTTTGATTTCATGTTTTTAATTGTTTGTTGATGTTTATTCATAGATTCGTTACTGTTTATTATTATCTGTGTGTTTGATTTTGGTTATTTTGTTATTTTATCTGCTGCTACTGTTCTCCTTGTTCTTCGGGAAGTGTTTGCCTTGTTTCTGATCTTTCCAGGAAGAGTTCCGAGCCAAGGAAAGGACTGAAGTGTTCATTCGGAAGTCCAAACTTCCGGACCAAACTTGTTCATTCGGAAGTCTTAAACTTCTGAACCAAGGCTTCATCCGGAACTCAAAACTTCCGAACCAAGACTCTTCATTCGGAAGTCCAAAACTTCCGAACCAAACATACTCATTCGGAACTCCAAAGTTCCGAACCAAGGGTTTCATCCGGAACTTTTCAAAAGTTCCGAATCAACTTAAAGTTCCGAATCAAGGACCAAAGTTCCGAATAAAGGCTGTTCATTCGGAAGTCAGAAACTTCCGAGTCAAGGTTGTTCATTCGGAACTTCCATAAGTTCCGGATCAAGGGTAATCTTCCGAATCAAGGAGCTTCATTCGGAAACTTCCGAATCAAGGGGTGACTAGAAACTTCAGAATCAAGGAAGAATTTACAAGTTCCGAATCAGCAAGTTCCGAACGAAGCATTGTTTTGGATAAGTGACATATTCAGACCAATTTGTTCCGGATCAAGGATTTTGGTAATATTCCAAGTGAAGAAGAATCATTTCAACCAAAGGTGACATTTAGGACGAGTGATTGTTCCAAACGAAGGTTTATTCTGAATGAGCTGTATTCAGGTTCTTATTAGCTTTTGTCTTTGATTTTTACTTTCAAGCTTTATTTTTCTTGCCTTTTTATTTAATTGCACTTTTAGATTATTTGCCTTAGTTTTAGTCGCACTTTAAGTTTTCCTTAGATAGATTTAAGTTTACGTCATTTTTCTTTAGTGCCCTTTAATTTTAGTCACGTTTTTAAATACTTGCACTTTACTTTAATTAGACTTAGATTTACTTAAAGAGCACTTTTACTTTTAAGTCTTTGCATTTAAATTTAAAATCACCCAAAAATATTCTTTTTCACCAAAGATCAACTAAGTCACACATAGGAGCCTAGATCAATTCGTTAAGATTCCGAGAACACGAACTTAATCTTTAATTTTTAACTAGTTATCAAACCTAGTTATCAAATGCCTTCAACTTTCTTTTGAAGATCCATTTGCAACCAATTGGTTTGCTAACTAGAGGTAGATCAGCCAACACCCAAGTGTTATTGCGCATAATGGAATCCATCTCATCATTAATTACTTCTTTCAAGAAAACAACATCTTGGGACTTCATTACTTCGCTAAATATTTTGGCATCATCCTCAACATTAAAGCAATAGGAGTTTTGTTCAAAGACCTGATCCCTTGTTCCTTACATAAGTGTAACTGAAATTCAGGTCTAAAGTTATTTGAGATCCTATGCCTTTTGCTTTTTCTAAGCTCAGGCTTAGGTTATTGATCCACAACCTCATTAGTGACCTTTTTAGGCTCTACTGAAACACCAATATCTTCAGCTACAACAGGATCCCTAAGACTTGGTCTGAGGACTGATCTGAATCTATTCTCATCAACATTAGCATCCTTTGATTTAATGATTGAGTTTACTGAAACTAAATCATTAGGTCCAATTAGATAGAACCTAAAAGCATTGAAATGCTCGACATATCCAACAAAGATCCATTCAATGCCTCTTTCACCCAAGTTTTCACCTTTAATTCAAGGAGTCTTACAACTTCCCAACAACCCCAAACCTTGAGGTAGTTTAGGTTTGGTTTCCTTTTAGTATAAGTCATAAGAAGTTATCATGTTCCTTTTATTAGAAATCCTTTTTAATAAAAAGCAAGTTGTCAACATAGCTTCACCCTAGATTCCTTAACTCAGCCTTGAAACATAGTTTCACCCTAGATTCCTTAACTCAGACTTGAATATACCATTTTATTAACCATCTCTTTCAGTACTCTATTTTTTCCTTTCAGATATACCATTTTATTATATGGTGTAAAAGGCAGTCATTTCATGAATTATTCCAAGTATTGTACAACGAAAATATAGTGTCTACTTTCATTATATCCATTCCATAACAACTCTTAGTGTCTCAAATAAAATAATGCTCGTAAACTCGTATTTAGTTCGTATCTTACTTTTTAAGTGCTTGTTTGCTAAAATTTTCTACTTTTATTATTTAAGGTTTTAGTTATTTTTTCTATTATGTAAAAAACTAACGATTTTTACATGATTTCATGATTTTTTTTCTTCATATTAAATTAATTAAGTTAAATTTAAACATCGCTTTAATCAATTAAAATAAAATTTAGAAGCCAAGGAATAAATTATTTGTTGAAGAGTTAATCTTATTATTTTTAAATAGGTTTTTTTTAATCAATAATTTAAAACACAGGGTTTGTTTTCTTTTTTATTCCGCTATATGTTTTTCGAATCGACTGATCTAAAAATATTGAAACAAAAGTTCAGTTTTAAAAACTCAGGTTAACCCGGTTGATTAAACCATGAACCGACCGAATGATCAAAAACCGATTATATTATATTCGAGAACCGAGTTAAACAAAAAGCATCATCCCCACCCATCCCCACCAACCCCACCTATCCCCACCCATCACTACCGATACCTACCCACCACCACTGATCTAACCCACCTCCACCACCAGCGTTCTACCTTCCCCACTGTTCTAACCCGTCCCCATCACCAATAACCCCTCAAAACCCCACCACCAAAATCCAACCAAAACCAATAAACCAGCAAATCTAATTCTCAGCCGCCGTCGCCATCCCAGCTGCCTAACTTTTGGAATCATGGATTGAAGGTGACCCTTTGATAGAAGTAGGTTAGGGTTGGTCCTCTTTTATTGCCCTAGTCTTAGTGTGTTGTTGTTTGTTTCTTTGTTTGTGGGCTTGAGAGATGGAGGAGAATACTCCAAGTTCACCTAATACCGCAACACCCCTGGTTAGCAAGCTTAAAAACATTGATGGTGTCTCTTTTGGTAAAGATGGGAAACCATGGGGGTGAGACGCAATTATGATGGATTATACAATGAGGAGGGGAGTATGCCTCAGAATGAAGTGAATAAAACGGATGGTAGGAAGGTGAGTAAAAAGGTGTATCATTTGCTGAGGTTGTGTCTGATATGGTACCTGATACTCATACATTGAGCACTTCGACGGCTATCTCGTCAGGATGGGAGGAGCCTAATGTTCATGGTGTTAGTGATGTGGCTAATAAGTCATTCGTTGCTGCAGTGGCTACTAAGGTTGTGAGCCCTAAGGTGCATTTTAGGGCTTTTTTCAATGAAGAAAAAATAGAAGACACTGATTTTGTGCTTCCAGTTGAAAATGTTTTGGCAGCAAGGAATAAGTTTGCTAATTTCTCTTGTTGGATTTTTTGTTGGGAAGAGTGTGGCTTTTCCTTTGGTGTAGAACTACGTGACAAACACTTGGGGGAAGTATGGGTTTCAGAAAGTTATTCGCGACAATGATGGGATTTTCTATTTCAAGTTTACTTCTATCACGGGGTTGGAACAAGTAATGGAGAAAGGGCCTTTGATGATTCAAAATCAGCCTTTGATATTAACCAAGTGGACACCATCATTAACTTTGTCGAAGTATACGATTAAGAAACTGCCCGTATGGATAAGATTCATAAAATACCCGTTGTCACCTATTCTAAAGATGGGGTTAGTCTGATCGCGTCTGATAGGTGTGAAAACACCCATCCTTTTACCACTTATTTCTTGCTAAAACAAGACCCAAACGCGTATTTAGTGTCATTTGTTTGGAATTATGCGTGGTCTGTGTGTTTGTTGTGTTTTCAGAGCCAACCGGATAAATATTGAAGAAAACATGGGATTGCACGGGTTTTATCAAAGAAAAAGACTCAAGACGAAGTCTATTGTCCAAGAGATGCAAAAGATTTGAAGTCAATGGGCCTATTTGAATATTTATCAAAGAAAAGGACCAAAGATGGAAGATTTACATATGTCTAAGGAACTCAAGTCTATTAAACGAAGAAATTAAAAGACGAGTTGAATTTAATCGTCGACAAATCCCGAATCCGAATCGAAAACGTCAACTTTACTGAAAAGACGAGAAGACGAAAAGAAAGAAGAAAGCCCACTCACCAACCAACCACTTGGCCTATATAAAGAAACTCCCTCACACATTTTGAGCTAGTTTTTCTTTCCAGTCTTTTCTTTTCTTTCGTAGGAAGCCAACACCATTAAGGTGTTGGTGAATTTTCATTTTTGTTGAATCTTTAATCTTGTAAGTTTTTTTAATCTTTCCTTTTGTTTACTCTACCTTAATCAATCAATATATTCCTTCCATTAATCTTGTTCATCGTCATCTTTTTGATTTAAAGTTTAAAGTTATTATTTGGTTGATTTGCTCTTCAAAAGTTATTGGGTTTTGTGCTTTTATTGTTGGGATTTGATGTTTATGGTTGATTAATGATTAGTGTTTAGTTTGGTTTAAATCTTTTGGTTAAATTTGGCTTGTTTGGATTAAAATTGTATTCCCCTGTTCTTCGCTGTTCTTCATTTCCCAGATTCCGGATCAGTTGTTATATTCCGAATCAAGCACTGTTACTTTTATTCCGAATCAAGTTTGTTCATCCGGAATATTTTATATTCCGGATCAAAGCCTTTCATCTGGCATAATCAATTATTCCGGATCAACCCTTTTATTCCGAATCAACCGTTTCTTATTATTTATTCCGGATCAAGTCCCTTCGTTCGGAATATTTGTCATTCCGGATCAATCTCTTTATTCGGAATACTTTACTATTCCGGATCAGCATCTTCATTCGGAATATTGGATATTCCGGATCAGTCATTTCCTTCAAAACATTCTGAATCAACCTTTATTCCGGATCACCAATTTTATTCCGGATCAATCCGTTCATCCGGAATAATCAATATTTCGGATGAGTAGAAACATTCCGCATCAAGGTTTTTTCCCATTTATTCCGAGTCAGCAAAGATATTCCGCGTGAGTAGGATTTTCCGAATGAAGTGTTTTCTAGTAAAGGGTATTTATTGTTTCTATTTTACTGTTTAGTTTTAATTCGATTTTAGTCTTATTTTATTAACTGCTTTTAGTCTAATTTTATAACTTCGCGCATTTACCTTTTTAATAGAATAGAAAACTAAACCCCTTTTTAGTAAACAAGAACGACAATTCCACTTTGAGACGTGATCAATTCGAGAAGATTTCGAGAAATTAATCTGGACCCATGCAAAACACAAGTATCAAATGGCGCTGCTGCCGGCTCTTCTCGTAAAGATTAACAGTTTTTTTGTGAGAACTTGGATTTTGGGATCCGATCACCGTGAACGTTACTTTTTCATAAAAATTTTCAAAAACCCTAAAAAATATAAAATTTTCAAAATACAAAAAAAATAAAAAACCATAAAAACCAAAAATATTTCTTGTTTTGTTCGTTCTTTTGCAGGTGTATGTGTAACACCCCCAAATTATACAACTCAATACAGCGGAAGACTCGTTGGTGTTACGGGATAGCACATTACTCACATCATAGACAATGCATAAAAATCGCGTCGTTTAATAATAAAGTATTTCCATTCATAAATATCAAATTTACATAGGTCCCAAGTCATTGTATTTCATACAGGTTTTACAAAGCATTTGAATGGAAATTTGTTAATTAAGTGCGGGCCATGAATTCTTGTTGTCTTCTCGAGAATTACCTTCAAGTACCTGAGATAAAACATGTTAAAAGAAAAGGTCAGCGATAACGCCGAGTGAATTGATAGAGTTTAATAAAATCCATCAATATAACATCGGTATAAAATTATTACCAAAAATCATTTTGTACAAATCATTGTAATAGGCCATAAAATAACCAAAGTCGTTTTATACAAATCTTTGTCAAAATCATAATATAGGCTTTCGCCATCAAAATCATTATACGAACCATTGTCGTAAAAACATCATACAAAACGTTTTATAACGTTGTATAGATTAAATAAAATCCGTTATATGAATATGGTTATGTAAAACCAAAACACGAACATAAAATCAATAATAAGACCCTGTATTGCTAGTCAGGCAATATAACGTAAATCAATGCATAAAGCAGTATTTTCGCTATTGGATTATTATAAGCCGCATGACATTGTTACCTTACTATACCAAACAACGGGTAGCTAGCCCGAAACTCAATTTGCCCATCTAAGCGTGTCGTCACAATAATCACGCTTGTGTAAATCTTCTCATACATAAATTCGCTTACCAATCAATGTGGCACGACGGGGATCAACCGTCAAGGCGCGAACTGGGGTGATCGTCCCCAAGGACTACTATTATATGCATAAGCGTCTACCAAATCCCGGTAGTTCACAATTCATGCTAATGGGACTTTTAGTGACATAACCTAACTTTAATAATCCATTTTATTTCATCTATCGGGTCATTTAATCATTCATCGGGTCATACAATCATTCGGGTCCAAATCAACAAACAAACAATCGGGACAACTAGTGTCCTAATTCATAAAAACTAACATGTTATCTCCCTCCCGGGTTTATAAAACATTTCATAAAAACATTTAAAAGAGTGCGAGGCTATGAACTCACGTTGATGTGGTAAAGCGGGTCATCGGCAATTCGGATGTACGGTACGTGCTTCAATCACGGAAACCTAGACAAATAATACTTGTCTTAGACTCTTGTCCAATGACTTTATAAAAATAACAATTATGTATACATATGATGATTTTATACAAATGATGATGATCAAGTGGGTTTATACATTCTCATTTACTCATTTTAGTGTTATGTGTTGATAACTTTTATACTAGTTTACTAGTTTTATCTATTTACATGTTTTAGGTCCAATAAGCCTATTATAAGTCCATTAACTTGTATTAATCCATTTTATACTTTTATTATCAGTATTATACTTTACATTTTGGGCCCAAGTGGGTTAAGCCCAATAAGTAATTTTTATAAGTGTTTAACTTATTTAGTTAAATTATTAGTCCAAATATGCTAACTTAGTTCGTTAATGTCCGTATGTCATATAGTTCGGGTTTTATCGGTTTTTACTTTTATTAGGTACTTATACATCAGTATATGACTTTTAAAAACTTTACATTAGACGGGTTTGATCGTCTAAGTTTTAATTGGCGAAAAACGTTAATTTTACGGTAATAGCCGAAAAAGTCGTAAAAATCATGTTTATAGTTTTTATAACTTATAAATCTTATTCAACTACCATTTTTATAAAGTGTTCATTTATTTAACCTTATACATATTTATATAAATGAAATTTATAAGTTAGTGGGTTTTAATTCACATTTTATACTATATTAGTTTGAGTGCTTATAT
Source organism: Glebionis coronaria (assembly GCA_025667525.1). NCBI lineage: Eukaryota > Viridiplantae > Streptophyta > Magnoliopsida > Asterales > Asteraceae > Glebionis > Glebionis coronaria. The sequence continues at coordinate 382,564,265 of CM046882.1, read as the reverse complement.
AATACTATTAAACATTAATTCTTCAAAATCTGATTTTTAGTTTCATCTTCACCATTTTTTTCATATCTTGAGTTCTATAAGGAGATAGAAGCTCATTTTTGGATGGCATAAACTTCATATTATGTGTTACAAATAAGTTAGCTATAGCTACTGCTCATTCCATGTTTAACTATCATTAACAGTCCCTACAAAACAGACTATTCAGATTGGTGCACTCATCTTGTTTGGATCATATCTCACTCATTTTGATGATTCCATTGTATGGACAACTCTCACATGTGTATAACACCTAATACTTACTGTATATTGATTCCACTTTACCATTTTATCAGTTTATCATTTGGTTACTTACTGTTTTTATACAGCCATCTTATTAAGCAAGATTTAACCATTTTTACATGTGGTTTTTCCATCTTTTTTACCCATGTTTATCAAATCTATCAACACCAAATCCCCACATAATATTTTTAATCATCATTCATCATCATATACATATACATAAATAAAGAAAATACAAGATTACATAATCAAAATAACAAGAGGATAGGAAGAAACAATCTCTATACCACCAAAGTGATGAAAAGGTTGAGATTTTGGATGAACAAGGCTTGGTTTTGGTAACCAATCTTATGAAATATCAAGACCACCTTCAAGATTACCAAGGATATGAAGACACCTTCAACAAATCAGCCCTAAACTCCTTATTTAAAATCAGCCCAAAGACCTCCACGAAAACTCCTTTTTATATGGTAAAATCACCTCCAATCTTCATCTTTTTGTGTAGTTATCAACATATGTTGATTATATCTTTTGTTTATGGTCAAAATTTGATGATGATGGTGATATAATGGTGGTGTTGGACGTTCAAGGAGAGAGAAGAAGAGTTGTGTGTGTTGCATGAGTTGAATAATGAGTTGCTAGTTTGGCTTGAGTGGTTTTGTGTGCATGTGGTTTGGTGGCAAAGTTAAGACAAGTGTCTTAGCTTTGTTACTAAGCTTTGACACATAATGGTGTGTTGTAGCTTACACTTGGCCATCCCATGTGGGGGTGGGGCAAATTTATTCTTTCCTTATCCCCATTTAATTACGGGTACTCCTCGATTCTAGTTTCTTCGATTTGCGTGCCCTCGGTTCGTTTTACGAAAAACGTTTTTATAAATTATGAATCAACGGCACAAAACGAATATAATAAAAATTGTCTCATCAAAAACGGAGTTCGAAAACGTAAATACGTAATCCTAAGGTTTCCGGTTTAGTCGTAAAGGACGTTAAATTATTCACGTAAGTCCTAATCTCTTCTCGTAAATTTGTGAGTTTATGAACCAACTCAAAATTAAAATCTCAAAATAATATTTACTGATAAATTTATTTTTTGAAATGTCAGACTGTCACCATAGACGGTGTATGTAAACGTAAGCACGTAACGTAGAATCCTCCGGTTTAGACGTAGTCGATGCTACTTCAAGACGTAAATCCAAATTTCTTCCCATAAATAAGTAAGTTCATAATATAACATTAAAATAATATTTTTAAATAATACTTGAGAATAAAATATCAACCATAAATTGACGAATTGTCACAGCATTTACCCCTAAATAGGATCTTTTTCCTCAAAGATCATCTTACTACTCGCTTCTTATAGAGTTAAAGCCATGTGGGTATTTCCTCCACATTCGGTCTTTTCTCACAAGTGAAATTCATTACAATACGCGAGTTGCATCAAACATAACTACGGGGATAAGATCAGGCTTAATGTCGACTTACTTTCTCTATCCATGATGTTCATGGGTTTTTGATGAATGCAACTTTTCGCCGATCTAAACATTACTAAGGAACAATCAGATTTTCACTTGATAGACATTTTATCAAGTTCAATATACGAAACATAATTCACGTAGCTCTTGAAGTCCTAGGGTAGATCCAGCTTATATGCCTTTCAAACCAACTTTTACATCATCTCAATGGTCCCATATAACGGGGACTTATATCCCATGATCTTTCAGATCATCAATTCTTTTTTTTCCATGGTTAAAATTTTTGGCATAACTTCGCTACCCATCTGGCACTTCAAGATCTACATTTCATATTCACATAACCTCCTTCCCACTACTGGCAGTCAATAATCAGATCCCAATTTCAACAATCTTTTCAGGTCACACGGGTTGGGTATTTTGTAAGGTTAGGTTCGCCATCATAGGAAACCTTAATCCTAAAAGACATGTCCAACTCACAATGGGTGTATGTTGGGTGTCTTCATCCCAACTCCTGCTTACGGATGCTCTAATATTTAAATCTTAACAAGATTCGATCTCGATCCTAACACGATAATTATCAATGATAATCTCTCCAAAGGAAAACGATTTGTACAGTTTATTACCAAAGGTCAATCATTCAAACATAGAACAACACTTATAGTATTTTGTATCGTTACTTTACCTCGTCCCTTCGATTGGGGTGGTACACAGTACTCTCATCAAGATTCGTTCTTAATGACTTCTGAGCAAATCTCTAGAAATTCAATGCGAAGCGAGGATCTTGATAGAGATGATCGATACAGGCACACCATGTTTACACAACTCCTTTAAATACAATAGAGTCTATTTCTTCATCAAGAATCTATCATTAACAGGAATGATATTAGTAGATTTGGTCAGTCTGTCGACGATGACCCAAATCGAATCAAATTCAGATGATGACCTTTGCAATAGCTAGACTTTTACTAATGTATGAGGCGATGTCTGCCTTCATAATTTGCCATCAGTACAACTTCTTCAGATAAAGATACACTAAATCAGAAATGACATGAATCGAATACTTATACTTACGAGATTCCAACATGACTACATCTCACAAACCTCCATATTTAGGCAACCACAAGTGGCCTTTTATACATTTAACGCTATCGACTTCTCAATTCTAATGGTTCACATTAGCCACGAACCCTTTTTTATTACCTATATTATCCTTTTCACAAGCATCGGCTATATTTTAAATTGTTTGGCAATTTATTTTGCACCTTCATTATTAAGGAACATGTCCTAATTAATTCTTTATCCTTTCTATATTATGTGTCGATATCTACATTCACCTTTCCTGATGATATGATTATCATGACCAAAATTCACTCATAATTTCTTTCTTCATATTTTCTAAGTTTTAGTTTCGCCTCAACTATTATTTTTATCAATTTTAATCAATTTGACGTTTAAAGCGTCGATAAATAATTCAAGTAATTAAATAATAAATATTAAATTTTATGAAACATAAACGTAAAAAGTTTTAAATTTTCTCAGTTCGTCCAATTATATGAAAATGTTCAAAAGAATAAATTTAATTAACACAATTTTTGTTGATTTATCGGAAATAATTAGTAAGATCAGTAAATGTTCGAAAATCCTTCGTTTATTCTTTGGTAAAAATTTTCTTATTTGAAAAGCAAAAATTGTCGTTTCAAATTTTAAGTCATGGTTTAACGGTTTCCTCAATCCCTCGTAGGTTGTCTTGAGGTATACACAAACATTTACCCCTAAACAGGAGTTTAGTTAAATGATTTGGGTATAAGGGAATAATCCCTTAAAAATCCTTTGTCAAAACATTTGTCAAAACGTATTTCCATTTTCTTTTTGGTAAAACCCAAAGCCTTAATGGTTCCAATTTTTGAAGAGTCAATTTATTCCATTATCTATTAATTACATGGTCAAATAATGTAAAGGATTTAGTCTTTAAATCTCATGTTAAATATTTAAGGTACAGGTTTACATTGTTCGGCCAATTTAGGACAGTCTATAACTAATTATTAACTCATTTTATTCTTATAAACAAACAGATGGTCCTTAATGATCACAAGCATGAATTTATCAAATTACAGCCTACACACGTGATTCACCAAATTTATGGATGCTACATGTGTATTAGTCAATCCAAACGACATCACGTGAAACTCATAGTATTCATTACAAGTTCTGGATGTAGTGATTGGAATAGATAATCTTTTTCGTGGACGAGAAATTGATGATAACCATGCCGTGGATCAAATTTTAGAGCATACGCTAGAACCTTGTAAATGATCGAACAATCTATCATCTTGGGTAGTGGATATAGACTTTTAATCATCAATTTACCTAGTTCACGGTAATTAATAAATATAAGAAATAATAACACCATAGCTCTTCATAATGACGAGCTTGGTAGAATAAAAGTCTTTCTCCGACAACTCTCTCAGTTGTACGGTAATTCCTTTAATTCAGATGGTGCTGACGTACAGTGCACAAGCCACAGGTGCAGCACCGGGAATATAATCAATACCAATTTCAACTTGCCTTAATGGCGAAAGTCTAGGTAATTCATCAACAAATACTTCCTAAAGTTTCAGATAACAGAAACATCTTTTAATAAATTCATATTAGGTTCTTTCTAGATTATAATATCTATGACTAATTCACAACCATTCATGGTATAACTTAAAGTCTGAATGCAGGATATGGTCATCCATCAAGAATTATTTAGATCACTTTCGATAATCAACATCTTATCTTTTGGGGGAATCTTACTCGAGTTCCCATCAATTAAGACAATGTCGTCATGTCATAATCAATCAATCCATTCTACTGGAACTATCAACTTTCTAGTTTCATTACCGTCGATAAGATGTGAACTTTTCAAAAGACTAATAATTACTCACAATCCTTCACAAATTCAAGGATATTAGAAGACATAACTAACCTTAAAAGAGTAAGGTCAACGCATGATTTACGCGATATAACTTCAAATCAGATACAGACGAAAACATTTAACGAACATGAATATATCCCATGCTTTCATAATTTGAGACGCATTCGAAAGCTCCTCGGATCATTACCCAGGTCATTCAAATGATATCAAATCATAAGAAATGATAGGAACATCGATACATCCAATCGGGCATCAACACTCGGTAATCAGATACTTTTCCAAAGAATCTCGCCACGGGAGAATTGGAAAAGAAGGGAATATCAATTTGTCAAATAAGACAATTTCCACAGATGAGTAAATTCGACTCAGAAGAATAAATAGTACGGGCACATATGTAGGTGTCCCTAATAATATGTCCCTATTTTTCACTTTTGGCAGATCTCATAAAATTCAATCTTCCACAATCTTCAGAGAAAGTGTAGTGTTTATTAATCAGTTTTATGGTGACTACTAATCAGCCTTGCATGATCAATTCCAAATTGTATATAGGCGCGCAACTATATACAATTTCAAGATTAACGATGCAATACTCAGTTCGTCAAAATTTTATCATCATGTTTATAATAAAAACATTTTCATGCTTAATTCTTAAATAAGAATCAAAAAATAAATTTACTAAGATTTTCTTTGTTATGAAAACAATTAAGTTTTCTAAGGTGTTTTATAAACAACTTCATTTCAATAACGATCACTTATAAATCTCACTTTGAATAATCCTTATAGTGATGAAAATTCAATTTTTCTCAAGGAATACTGTTTTAACTTATAAAAACAATGAGTGATCTGCAAAGGAGTGGTGAAAAGTTGTTCACTAAGAACTAACCACAATATAATAGGAAATGAACTTAGCCAATTAATCATGAGGTGCATAACCTCGATGGCACTCAAAAGAATAATCCACAACGTAACTCAATTCGAGATGAGTACTTGTTCAATGGTTGCATCACTAATGCGAGCATTAGGAAGAAGCAAGAAAAGATAGATATCATCGATACATGTAGAATTTAGCAATCAATGGTAGTCTTTTCATTAATCACAAACAAGTCAAAATTTTACCGTAACACATTATGTGTCACTATGTCATACAATTTCAAGAACTCATCCTACCAACTGATGTCTCAGTTAAGTTAGGGATTATTTTAAAAAAAATACCACAATGAATACTAATATACAAGAGTCATTAGGTGTCCCACCTGTCCCGGAAGATCCATCGGTCCTAATTCAGAAGAAGATTTCTTCAATTTATTTATTGGACACTGGGCATCCTCGTTAGTGGACAATGGTTTAGGAACAACCCTTAACATGAATCAACAATCAGTTAAAACCTTATAATTCAATCACAGAACTTAACCACTTCCTCTTAACAATCTCATATTCCATACGGGTTAAATTTTACTTTATTCAAGTTTTAACCAATTTTATACTCAATTCGATATCCTACCTCAATTTCCAATACTTTCAACCTTTTTTTTAGACCTTAAAAAGGCAATAAAAGCTCGATATGAACAACACTTAATTTCCAATCCTATAGCTCTTACAACAACAATTATCAAATGAGTCACTAGCATGAGATGACTCACACATTCAATTAGATTTCTCAGAAAGGTACTAGTGGCATGAGGCTTTTGGGTAATGGTTCCAATGACAACCTCAAGTGCAACATTCACCCTTTCGATTTCAATTTAAGAATTGGATGACAACGAATCAGATGACACCTTTCCAGGTGGTAACGTTTTGTCAAACTCCACTCTATAAGAAAAGATCGTCATGACATCGATATCAGATATAATCTCGCTAATTCTTCTTTAATATTACAATCAACTAATATCTATATTTCTACGAATATTAACGATTTTGTGGGATCATAAATATCCACAACTTGGTTTAGATCTAGGACAGCTAGAATTCCTACGATAATAGCTTCGATTAATTTAGTAGGGGATTTAGGGTTACTTGTGACAATCTATGTCGTATAAATACCTCGTATAAATATCAAAATAATCATCAAACAATCATGTAATAAAATTACATCATATATATATATATATATATATATATATATATATATATATATATATATATATATATATATATATATATATATATATATATATATATATATATATATATATATATATATATATATATATATATATATATATATATATATATATATATATATATATATATATATATATATATATATATATATATATATATATATATATATATATATATATATATATATAATCCAAGTTATATATATATATTAAAATAACACTTCTCAGTCTGGCCTTGTCGATAACTCGGGAATTCTTCGGCACCGTTATAGTCAAAAGATTTTTAGACATTTTTAGAAAAATGTTTATAGTTAAAAGATTTTGAAATGTTTTATTCAAAACCTTAGTTTTAAAAATATTTCGTTCTCTATAACGAGAGCTCTGGTACCAAAATGTAACACCCCCAAATTTATACAACTCAGTACAGCGGAAGACTCGTTGGTGTTACCGGATAGCACATTACTCACATCATAGACAATGCATAAAAATCGCGTCGTTTAATAATAAAGCATTTCCATTCATAAATATCAAATTTACATAGGTCCCAAGTCATTGTATTTTATACATGTTTTACAAAGCATTTGAATGGAAATTTGTTAATTAAGTGCGGGCAATGAATTCTTGTTGTCTTCCCGAGAATTACCTTCAAGTACCTGAGATAAAACATGTTAAAAGAAAAGGTCAGCGATAACGCCGAGTGAATTCATAGAGTTTAATAAAATCCATCAATATAACATCGGTATAAAATTATTACCAAAAATCATTTTGTACAAATCATTGTAATAGGCCATAAAATAGCCAAAGTCGTTTTATACAAATCTTTGTCAAAATCATAATATAGGCTTTCGCCATCAAAATCATTATACGAACCATTGTCGTAAAAACATCATACAAAACGTTTTATAATTTTGTATAGATTAAATAAAATCCGTTATATGAATATGGTTATGTAAAACCAAAACACGAACATAAAAACAATAATAAGACCATGTATTGCTAGTCAGGCAATATAACGTAATTCAATGCATAAAGCAGTATTTTCGCTATTGGATTATTATAAGCCGCATGACATTGTTACCTTACTATACCAAACAACGGGTAGCTAGCCCGAAACTCAATTTACCCATCTAAATTAGCGTGTCGTCACAATAATCACGCTTGTGTAAATCTTCTAATACATAAATTCGCTTACCAATCAATGTGGCACGACGTGGATCAACCGTCAAGGCGCGAACTGGGGTGATCGTCCCCAAATAGTACTATTATATGCATAAGCGTCTACCAAATCCTGGTAGTTCACAATTCATGCTAATGGGACTTTTAGTGACATACCTAACTTTAATAATCCATTTTATTTCATCTATCGGGTCATTTAATCATTCATCGGGTCATACAATCATTCGTGTCCAAATCAACAAACAAACAATCGGGACAACTAGTGTCCTAATTCATAAAAACTAACATGTTATCTCCCTCGCGGGTTTATAAAACATTTCATAAAAATATTTAAAAGAGTGCGAGGCTATGAACTCACGTTGATGTGGGAAAGCGGGTCATCGGCAATTCGGATGTACGGTACGTGCTTCAATCACGGAAACCTAGACAAATAATACTTGTCTTAGACTCTTATCCAATGACTTTATAAAAATAACAATTATGTATACATATGATGATTTTATACAAATGATGATGGTCAAGTGGGTTTATACATTCTCATTTACTCATTTTAGTGTTATGTGTTGATAACTTTTATACTAGTTTACTAGTTTTATCTATTTACATGTTTTACGTCCAATAAGCCTATTATAAGTCCATTAACTTGTATTAATCCATTTTATACTTTTATTATCAGTATTATACTTTACATTTTGGGCCCAAGTGGGTTAAGCCCAATAAGTAATTTTTATAAGTGTTTAACTTATTTAGTTAAATTGTTAGTCCAAATATGCTAACTTAGTTCGTTAATGTCCGTATGTCATATAATTCGGGTTTTATCGGTTTTTACTTGTATTAGGTACTTATACATCATTATATGACTTTTAAAAACTTTACATTAGACGGGTTTGATCGTCTAAGTTTTAATTGGCGAAAAACGTTAATTTTACGGTAATAGCCGAAAAAGTCGTAAAAATCATGTTTATAGTTTTTATAACTTATAAATCTTATTCAACTACCATTTTTATTAAGTGTCCATTTATTTAACCTTATACATATTTATATAAATGAAATTTATAAGTTAGTGGGTTTTAATTCACATTTTATACTATATTAGTTTGAGTGCTTATATAATACTATTAAACATTAATTCTTCAAAATCTGATTTTTAGTTTCATCTTCACTATTTTTATCATATCTTGAGTTCTATAAGGAGATAGAAGCTCATTTTTGGATGAAATAAACTTCATATTATGTGCTACAAATAAGTTGGATATAGCTACTGCTCATTCCATATTTAACTATCATTAACAGTCCCTACAAAACAGACTATTCAGATTGGTGCACTCATCTTGTTTTGATCATATCTCACTCATTTTGATGATTCCATTGTATGGACAACTCTCACATGTGTATAAAACATAATACTTACTGTATATTGATTCCACTTTACCATTTTATCAGTTTATCATTTGGTTACTTACTGTTTTTATACAGCCATCTTATTAAGCAAGATTTAACCATTTTTACATGTGGTTTTTCCATCTTTTTTACCCATGTTTATCAAATCTATCAACACCAAATCCCCACATAATATTTTTAATCATCATTCATCATCATATACATATACATAAATAAAGAAAATACAAGATTACATAATCAAAATAACAAGAGGATAGGAAGAAACAATCTCTATACCACCAAAGTGATGAAAAGGTTGAGATTTTGGATGAACAAGGCTTGGTTTTGGTAACCAATCTTATGAAATATCAAGACCACCTTCAAGATTACCAAGGATATGAAGACACCTTCAACAAATCAGCCCTAAACTCCTTCTTTAAAGTCAGCCCAAAGACCTCCACGAAAACTCCTTTTTATATGTTAAAATCACCTCCAATCTTCATCTTTTTGTGTAGTTATCAACATATGTTGATTATATCTTTTGTTTATGGTCAAAATTTGATGATGATGGTGATATAATGGTGGTGTTGGACGTTCAAGGAGAGAGAGGAAGAGTTGTGTGTGTTGCATGAGTTGAATAATGAGTTGCTAGTTTGGCTTGAGTGGTTTTGTGTGCATGTGGTTTGGTGGCAAAGTTAAGACAAGTGTCTTAGCTTTGTTACTAAGCTTTGACACATAATGGTGTGTTGTAGCTTACACTTGGCCATCCCATGTGGGGGTGGGGCAAGTTTATTCTTTCCTCATCCCCATTTAATTACGGGTACTCCTCGATTCTAGTTTCCTCGATTTGCCTGCCCTCGGGTCGTTTTACGAAAATCGTTTTTATAAATTATGAATCAACGGCACAAAACGAATCTAATAAAAATTGTCTCATCAAAAACGGAGTTCGTAAACGTAAATACGTAATCCTAAGGTTTCCGGTTTAGTCGTAAAGGACGTTAAATTATTCACGTAAGTCCTAATCTCTTCTCGTAAATTTGTGAGTTTATGAACCAACTCAAAATTAAAATCCCAAAATAATATTTATGGATAAATTTATTTTCTGAAATGTCGGACTGTTACCAAAGACGGTGTATGTAAACGTAAGCACGTAACGTAGAATCCTCCGGTTTAGACGTAGTCGATGCTACTTCAAGACGTAAATCCAAATTTCTTCCCATAAATAAGTGAGTTCATAATATAATATTTAAATAATATTTTTAAATAATACTTGGGAATAAAATATCAATCGTAAATTAACGGATTGTCACAGTATGCGCACTCGATCAACGTCTTATCAAGAGCCCAAGACTCTCGATAACTTAGACATGGCCGGTGTACACAACAACAATAACAATCCACCTCAAAAAAACATGAATAATAACAACAACAACAATGAACCTCTACCGGACAATCGCCCGATGATTGAACTTTTGCAAGCACATGTAGAGGGCAACAATGATCCAATTGTCATACCCGCGATTGCAGCCAACAACTTTGAGCTCAAATCCGGCTTTATTCAGATGGTCTCTGCTCAACCATTCTTGGGGCGTACCATTGATGATCCACATGACCACATCAAAAGGTTCCTGCAACTCACGAATACGGTCAAATTCAATGGTGTTCCACAAGAGTTAATCCGTTTACAACTTTTTCCTTTCTCCTTAGAGGGACAAGCCCGGCATTGGCTTGCAAAGGAACCGCCACAAAGTATTCTGACGTGGACGGATTTGGAGACCAAATTCATAAACTACTTTTTCCCACCCTCTCGTACTACAGCTTTGCGGAATGAAATTATTAATTTTGAACAAAAGTACGATGAGTCTTTTAGTGAATCTTGGGACCGCTTTAAAGACCTTTTAAGAAAGTGCCCACAACATGGTTTTACCAAAGTGCACCAAATTAATACTTTTTACAATGGTTTAAGCATGAATGACCAAGATTCACTAAATAGTGCCTCGGGGGGTAATATTTTGGTTAAGAGTTCTAATGCTGCTTGGGATATTATTGAAAATAAGTCTCGTGTGCAAACCAAGAGTGTTCGGACCAATGCCGCTAGTGCTAGTACTAGTGACAACGACAAGCGACTTGACAAAATTACTACGCTTCTTGAATCGCTTGCTACCCAAACCGCTAGCAGCACCAACATCATTGATAGGTGTGAAAACACCCATCCTTTTACCACTTAATTCTGGCTAAAACAAGACCAAAACACGTATTTAATATCATTTGTTTGGAATTATGCGTGGTTTTTGTGTTTATTGTGTTTTCAGAGTCAACCGGATGAATATTGAAGAAAACATGGGATTGCACGGGTTTTATCAAGGAAAAAGACTCAAGACGGAGTCTATTGTCCAAGAGATGCAAAAGATTTGAAGTCATTGTGCCTATCTGAAGATTTATCGAAGAATAGAGCCAAAGATGGAAGATTCATACATGTCGAAGAACTCGAGTCTATTAAACAAAAGATTAAAAGACGAGTTGGAATTATTCACCGACACTTCTCAAATCCAAGTCGGAAACGTTTATTTAAAGAAGCGTGAAGACTAAAGAAGAAAGAAAAAAAGAAGCCCAACCCAAAGCCCAATCACAAGCCCACCACCACAAGACTTGCCTATAAATTGGACCTTACTTCACAAAAATGGGACTTAGTTTTTTAGGTAGTTTTTAGTTTTATTCATTCTCTCTAGTTTTAGAGAGAGAAAGTTCTAAACTTTCTCTCACTAGATTTCATCTTTTTCTATTTCAAGATCAAACCTTTGTATTACTTTTCATTAATCAAGTTTAGTTTCAAGCTTTTAATCTTTAATCTCATTCCTCCTTTCTTTGATTTTGATTGATTTTGGTACAAATCTCGTATGATCCGTGTTGTTCATCAATGATTTTATGCTTAAAAAGTTAATCTTTTTATGTTTCCTAAGTTTCTACACAAATAAGCTTTGAGATCCTTGTGCTTATTGGCTTATTTGTTGGTTTAGCTTATTTACTTTTTAAAGTTTTTATAAAAAGTTCACCTTTTTACTATTTGATTTAAAAGTTTGCTTATTTTATATTTGGATAAGTTGTATTTGTGCTTATTTGATCCGCTTAATGTTAGATTCGTTCTAGTTTTTGGAGTTAGATTAATCAATTAGCTTATTTCCTTGGCTTAAGTTTCGGATTAGCATAGTTTTCGGAAAGGGCAAAGCCCTTTTCCGATCGGGTATTCCGACCTAGCAGCACCCCCTATTCCGATCTATAGATCGGAAAAGGGTTTTAACAAGATTCAAATTTGCCCTATTTGGCACATTCCGATTGGGGCTAGTTTGTTTATTCCGATTGGTAAGTTTAGTAGATTCCGATTAGCATTGTTTCAAGTATTCCGATTGTAGCAAGTTTTAACAAGATTCCGATTTGCCCCATTTTGACATATTCCGATTGGGGGTCTTGTCAACATTCCGATCACCTTCATTCCCCAACATTCCGATCACTTGATCGGAATACATTCCGATTGCCCTATTTTGTGATATTCCTATCTAAGCTATTTTGCTATATTCCGTTCTTACTTTCTTTTAGTACTTTCCGACTAAGTTCATATTTTTACAAAGTTTTCCAAGTGTTAGTTTTCATTGAATGTTCATTTATTTTTCTAATAAAATCTTTAAGTTTCCAAGCATTTATTTTAAACTCGTCTTTTTAGTTTAATCATTTGAAGTTTTAATTTTACTCTTCGACACTTAATTTCTTGTCATTAGTTTAAAATAGATAAACAAACCAACTTTTTTTTATTAACCAAGAACAAATCATTCCACTTAGAGCCGAGATCAATTCGAGAGGATTCCGAGAGAATCTAGAACCTATTGCAAAACCTAGTATCAAATGGCGCCGCTGCCGGCTCTTCTCGTTAAGATCAACAGTTTTTTGTGAGAACTTGGATTTTGGGATCCGTTCCCCGTGAACGTTACTTTTTCATAAAAATTTTCAAAAACCCTAAAAAAAAAAAAAAATATATATATATATATAAAATTTTCAAAAATCCTAAAAATTAAAAAAACATAAAAACCAAAAATATTTTTGCTTTGTTTTTGCCTTGTTAGTTCTTTTGCAGGTGTATGCGCACTCGATCAACGTCTTATCAAGAGCCCGAGCCTCTCGATAACTTAGACATGGCCGGTGTACAAAACAACAACAATAACCCACCTCAAAACAACAATAATAACAACAACAACCCACCTTTCAACAACAATAATAACAACAACAATGAGCCTCTACCGGATAATCGCCCGATGATTGAACTTCTGCAAGCACATGTAGATGGTAACAATGATCCAATTGTCATACCCGCGATTGCAGCCAACAACTTTGAGCTCAAATCCGGCTTTATCCAGATGGTCTCTGCTTAACCATTCTTGGGGCGTACCATTGATGATCCACATGACCACATCAAGAGATTCTTGCAACTCACCAATACGGTCAAATTCAATGGTGTTCCACAAGAGGTAATCCGTTTACAACTTTTTCCCTTTTCTTTAGAGGGACAAGCCCGGCATTGGCTTGCTAAGGAACCGCCACAGAGTATTCTTTCGTGGACGGATTTAGAGACCAAGTTTATCAATTACTTTTTCCCACCCTCTCGTACTACCGCTTTGTGGAATGAAATTATAAATTTTGAACAAAAGTACGATGAGTCGTTTAGTGAATCTTGGGATCGTTTCAAAGATCTTTTGAGAAAATGCCCACAACATGGTTTTACCAAAGTGCATCAAATTAATACTTTTTATAATGGTTTAAACATGAATGACCAAGATTCACTAAACAGTGCCTCGGGGGGTAATCTTTTGGCTAAAACTTCCAATGCTGCTTGGGATATCATTGAGAATAAGTCTCGTGTGTAAACCAAGAGTGTTCGGACCAATGTCGCTAGTGCTAGTACTAGTGACAGCGATAAGCGACTTGACAAAATCACTGCGCTTCTTGAATCGCTTGCTACCCAAACCGCCAGCAACACCAACAGCATTAACGCTAGGAATGCTAAAGACGCTCAAGTCAATGCTGTCAGCCAACCATGTGAGATATGCGGGGGTCCTCATTCTTACACCACGTGTACTGCCACCCAAAACTACCCTTCTAAGAACGTGAATGCGGCATACGGTACCTATCCTCAACCTGCTTATCAAGCTCGACCTCAAGGTGACCGCAACTTGCTTAGCTAACGCTCCAACAACTATCTCTCACCACCTAGTTATACTCCTAACAACCCAAACCAACAACAAAACCTCAACCGCCCTCCTCAACAACAACAACAATCTCGTGGACCATACATACCACCTCACAAACAACAACATCCACCTCAAAGAAACAACCAAGTTTACCAGCAACCTGCTTATCAACCACCCGCATACAATGCTCCTCCCAACCAACCCACCACTTTACACCAAGAAGTGGAAACCTACATGAGGACTAACGATGTGATCGTGGAAAATCTTCAACAAGAAGTATGCAACTTGAAAGCAGACCTGATGAAACAAAGGAACGATATGAGAGCTGATATGAGAAACACTATGGATAGTCAAACGAATGACTTAAGAAACATGATGGCTAGTTTCTTCCACGGTAATCAACCCTCTTCTTCGGGTACTCTTCCGAGTAACACCGTTGCGAATCCAAGAGGGGAGATGAAAGCAATCACCACTCGCAGTGGCAAAGGTACCAAGGAACCCGAGCTTCCTATACCTCCACCGGTGGTTGTGACTAAGGAGAACGAGTCACCTGCTCCTATTCCTCATCCTTCTACTTCCCCAATTTCTCCACCTCTTACTTCTACCCCTCCTCCACCCAAGGATGTGAGTGATCCTTCGATCCCAAAGCCTTCCTCTTCTCCCGATATACCTTATCCATTAAGGTTGAGGAAAGAGAAGCTCAAAAGCAAGGATGATATTCAGGTTTCAAATTTTCTCAAAATGTTTAAACAATTGAATTTTAACATCTCCTTCGCTGAGGCTCTCGCTCACATGCCTAAGTACGCGAAAATGTTCAAAGATCTTCTTAGCGACAAGGAGAAGCTTCTTGATATTGCTAACACCCAACTTAATGAGAATTGCTCTACAGTACTCTTAAGGAAATTGCCAACCAAGCTTGGTGATCCGGGTCGTTTCTTAATCCCTTGCAATTTCCCGGGAGTAGAGAATTGCATGGCCCTAGCCGATCTAGGTGCCAGTATCAACTTAATGCTTTTAAGTGTGTGGAAGCAATTATCTCTCCCTGAGCTAGTCCCCACCATAATGACTTTGGAATTAGCTAACCGTACGGTTGCTTATCCAATGGGGATAACTGAAGACGTCTTTGTAGGAGTCGACAAATTCACTTTTCCTGCCGATTTCGTCGTCGTCGACTACGAGATGGACCCTCGTGTGCCATTAATTGTTGGTCGTCCATTCCTGAGGACCGGTCGCACTCTCATCGATGTTGAAGCCGGTGAGCTTATCATGAGAGTGGGTGACGATAAAATCGTTTTCAACATGGGAAAGTTGTCTAAACAACCTTATTCATATGAGAGTGTTAATTGTATTGACGTTCTTGATGAGGCTTGTGAAGAAAACTTCCAAAATGCTTGCAAAAGTATTCCTACTTCTCTTCCCAATGTTGAGACCGTTGCCTCTATTGATTCATCACTGTCTCTATTTGGAGAAAGTGATTTCTTTTGGAAAGATCTTGAAGCCACCATGGGAGATGTGAACTTAACTAATGACGAGTCTCCCACCGATTTGGCTGACGACATGAGTTTCTTTGAAAACCTTCTCAAAGAAGACAATCTTTCTCCACCATCTCCCACGGTTATTGCTATCGATGCTCCGACTTTGAAAACGCGTCCCATAGAAAATCCTCCGGATTTAGAACTTAAGGAGTTGCCACCCCATCTCGAGTACGTTTTCCTTGAAGAAGAGAAGAAGTCACCCGTCATCATTGCGAAGGACTTGAAAGAAGAAGAGAAAACTCGTCTCATCGTTGTGCTTAAAGCTCATAAGAAGGCAATTGCTTGGAAAATTTCCGATATCCGCGGAATTGATCCTAACTTTTGTACTCACAAGATTCTCATGGAAGATGACTTTAAACCCGCAATCCAGAGCCAAAGAAGGGTTAATCCTAAAATTCATGACGTCATCAAACAAGAGGTTATCAAACTTCTAGATGCCGGCTTGATTTACCCTATCTCGGATTCGCCATGGGTAAGTCCCGTCTATTGTGTGCCCAAGAAGGGCGGAATAACCGTTGTTTCCAATGAACACAACGAGTTGATTCCCACTCGTCTCGTTACTGGGTGGAGAGTTTGCATTGATTATCGCAAGCTCAATGATGCCACAAGAAAATATCACTTTCCTCTTCCCTTCATGGATCAAATGCTCGAGCGTCTAGCTGGTAATGACTATTACTGTTTCTTAGACGGTTTCTCCGGGTATTTTCAAATTCCCATCGATCCAAAGGACCAAGAAAAGACCACATTCACTTGTCCCTATGGAACATTTGCTTACAAACGCATGCCTTTTGGTTTATGTAATGCTCCTGGGACGTTCCAAAGGTGTATGATGGCTATATTCCATGACATGGTGGAAGACACTATGGAAGTATTCATGGATGATTTCTCGGTTTATGGCGATTCTTTCTCTGCTTGCCTTGCCAATTTAGAACGTATGCTTAAGCGGTGTGAAGACACTCGCCTTGTTCTTAATTGGGAAAAATGCCATTTCATGGTACAAGAGGGCATCGTGCTAGGACACAAAATTTCCAAAGCCGGTCTTGAAGTGGACCGTGCTAAAGTCGATGTTATCGCTAAGTTGCCTCCACCTTCAACCATGAAGGGTGTGAGAAGTTTCCTGGGTCATGCGGGCTTCTACCGTCGATTCATCAAAGATTTTTCTCAAATCGCTCGCCCGATGACCCACCTCTTGGAAAAAGATACTCCTTTTATCTTTTCCAAAGAGTGCCTTGAAGCCTTTAACTCGCTTAAGGATAAGCTTACTAATGCACCCGTCTTAGTTACCCCTAATTGGGAGCTGCCTTTCGAGTTGATGTGCGATGCTAGCGACTTTGCTATTGGAGCGGTTCTGGGACAAAGAGTGAACAAACACTTCCAACCAATCCATTACGCTAGTAAGACAATGACTGGGGCTCAATTGCATTATACGACAACCGAAAAAGAGCTTTTAGCTGTTGTCTATGCTTTTGAAAAGTTCCGCCCCTATCTTGTCCTTTCCACCACAATCGTTTACACCGATCATTCCGCGCTGAAGTACTTGTTGACAAAGCAAGATTCCAAACCAAGACTTCTTCACTGGGTTTTGCTACTCCAAGAATTTAAAATCGAAATTCGTGATAAAAAAGTAGCTGAAAACCTAGCCGCGGATCATCTCAGTAGACTTGAGGATCCTTACCAGGGGGATCATTCAAACAAAGGAATCAATGATTCTTTTCCCTTGGAGACCTTAATGTCTATCAACTCGACTGCTGATGAAACCCCGTGGTTTGCGGACATTGCAAACTACTTGGCGGGTGGAATTCTCGTTGACGGGTTAACATCCCAGAAACAGAAGAAGTTCTTTAACGACATTAAGACTTACTTTTGGGATGACCCGTATCTATTCAAGCAATGTGCTGACTTGATTATTCGCCGATGTGTTGATGGACCGGCAGCTTTAGAAATCCTTGACGCTTGCCACAAAGGACCCACCGGTGGTCACTTTGGTCCCAATTACACCGCCAAAAAAGTGTTTGACTCGGGATTTTATTGGCCCACCATCTATCGTGATGCTCACGAGATGGTTAAACGCTGTGATGCTTGCCAAAAATAAGGTAAGATCACACATAAAGATGAGATGCCTCAAAATTTCATACAAGAATGTGAAATTTTTGATGTTTGGGGTATCGACTTTATGGGGCCATTCCCTTCATCTAAAGGAAACAAATACATCCTTGTTGCCGTTGACTACGTTTCAAAGTGGGTTGAAGCCAAAGCTTTACCTACTAATGATGCAAGGGTGGTTTGTAACTTTTTGAAATCGATGTTCGCTAGATTCGGCGTTCCTCGTGCTATTATCAGTGACCGCGGGACTCATTTTTGCAACGATCAATTTGCAAGAGTCATGGCTAAGTATGGTGTCAATCACCGTCTTTCCACCGCCTATCATCCCCAAACCAATGGGCAAGCCGAGATATCCAACCGTGGATTGAAGCGAATTTTGGAGCGTACTGTGGAAGAGCATCGTGCCGCGTGGGCCGATAAGTTAGATGATGCTCTGTGGGCTTTCCGTACTGCTTATAAGACCCCGATCGGTTGTACACCTTATCGTCTTGTGTACGGGAAAGCATGCCACCTTCCCATCGAGCTGGAACATAAGGCGCACTAGGCCTTGAAGTGGGCTAACCTCGACATCAACAAAGCCGGTGATCATCGCAAGACTCAGCTCAACAAGCTCAACGAACTGAGGAATGAAGCTTATGAGAACTCGCTGATCTACAAGGAGAAGACGAAGAGCCTTCATGACGCAAAAATCAAGAACCGAGAGTTCAACGTTGGTGATCAAGTCTTACTTTTTAACTCTTGGTTGAAGATCTTCTCTGGCAAGTTGAAGAGCCGCTGGTCTGGTTCATTCACCGTCGCCAAAGTCTTTCCATATGGGACCATTGAGCTTTCTCAGCCAAATGGGCCCAGTTTCAAAGTGAATGGCCAGCGTCTGAAGCTGTACTTTGGTGAGGACATCTCTCAGGAGATGATTCCATCCCTCACCACGTTCCCCATAAACTAATTTTGGGTCGAGTCAGGCTCGTGACTCGGTTATCAAAAACAAGCGCTCCTCGGGAGGCAACCCGAGTATCTATCCTTTTTATGTTTTTACCTCCTAAGTGTAGGGGGACCTGTATAGGTGTTTGTTTTTGTGTGGTGATGTGATTACAGGGATGAATGCACTCTTGGAACCTTTGAAGAACGGTGCTCCCGTGTTATCCGAAATCCGGTTCTATCTCTCAACTATCGTGATTCAATTTTCTTCATACTCACATTTGAAATTGATCACTTTAGTCGTCTCTTCCTTAACTTGAGTTAACCAACGTGCACAATGTCATAAGTGTAGGGGAGACTTTTCCCACATGCTTAAACATTGAGGACAATGTTTATCTTAAGTGTAGGGGGGACTTCTATCGAAGTTTTAAGTGGACTTTTCCATGAAAATGCCTTCATTTAACCGGAAAATCATCTTTTTCAACATTTTTCAAATTTTTAATTAACTTTGGCCATGTAGTCGTAATTTTTAAATTTTTATCGTTGCTTTCATATGTATATATCCCGCAATAAAGTCAAAAATATTGATAAAGTGGTGTAGCTAGTTTAGAAGTCTTTGACATATTAGGCCCGTTGTGATTATTTTGACTCAACCCGAATAGACTTATTCAAGTTTATTCTAGCTAGTATCCTTAACCATGTAGACCTTAATTGGTTTATTAGGCTAAGCATCCACGAGTCTCATTACTTGAGATTTTAAATTGTGGAGTACGAGAAATGATAGAGTCAATTATAAGTCGATATTCTTTTGCAAGCTCACTTGGTGTAATTATTTGCCTATTCTCCCATCACTTGCTAATAATTTATCTGCAATAAGTAAGGTCGTACGATTTGAAAAGTTACTTAGCTTCTAGCCCAAGATCGTTTAAAAGTTGCTCGGTAATGATAAGAGTTCATAGCCAAGGCATAACTTATGAAGCGGGGCGCGAAGATTGGCGAGTCCAAAAAGGCCCTAACAAGGCATGAGGATTCCGTTTTATTGCTGAAGATCCAAAAGTGATGTGAAAAGCATTATTCCCAAAATCAATATGAAGGATCAAGACTCACGACGAAAAGCAATCAACTCCCATAAAGATCATGGAGAAGTCTATCCGAAAAGACCCTAACAAGGTATGAGGATAAATAGATCCAAGTCCGAAAAGGAGGCGGATCGTTGTATCTCAAAATCCCAATTCACGATTGAAGAAATAATCATGAAGTCGTGGTCAACAAAGTTGGAGTACCCCTCTAAAGTCTCCAAGTGAAGAAACTCTATTAACGAAGAGAAGACCATTATCTCAAGAACGTCTCTCAAGATACGAAGTATGAAGTACATGTCAAATATCTGCCCGAGAAAGGTCTCAAATCGTGAAGCGAGTTATGCCAAGATATGAACTTTTTGATATCCCAAGAAGCAGTTTTAAGAGATTTTGTCCTTTAGCTAACTATTAATCAAATCGTCCTACTTTGCTTTCAGCCTAAATAAACTATCGCAATAAGTCCAAAAATGCATCTTCATGATCATTCTAAGACAAAAATGAAATATAAGAGATACAACTAGGAATAAGGGAGTTTAAGCATATAATTAAGCCATGTGTGTAAGTGTTTGTTTTGCTAACTTATAATAACAATGATCTCGTTTTTAAGCTTAGTTTGGGGAATGTGAAACTTGAGGGTGATGAATTGTCGCAGCACCAAAGCCCTAATGTAAGTCCTTGATCTCTTTGCAAGTTATTTCCATCCTTTTGTTTACTTTAAAGCTTAAATTTCTCTTAGTACTTTAATTTTTGTTTAGTAGTATTTTAATTAGGCCAAGGTTGATTGATTATGAGAAAAGTGTAAATGTGCTTTGTCACTAAGCATTGCATGAGGGCATGTCAATGGTTAAGTGTAGGGGATTTGATAGGTGTGAAAACACACATCCTTTTACCACTTAATTCTGGCTAAAACAAGACCAAAACACGTATTTAATATCATTTCTTTGGAATTATGCGTGGTTTTTGTGTTTATTGTGTTTTCAGAGTCAACCGGATGAATATTGAAGAAAACATGGGATTGCACGGGTTTTATCAAGGAAAAAGACTCAAGACGGAGTCTATTGTCGAAGAGATGCAAAAGATTTGAAGTCATTGTGCCTATTTGAAGATTTATCGAAGAATAGAGCCAAAGATGGAAGATTCATACATGTCGAAGAACTCGAGTCTATTAAACAAAACATTAAAAGACGAGTTGGAATTATTCACCGACACTTCTCAAATCCAAGTCGGAAACGTTTATTTAAAGAAGCGTGAAGACTAAAGAAGAAAGAAGAAAAAGAAGCCCAAACCAAAGCCCAATCACAAGCCCACCACCATAAGACTTGCCTATAAATTGGACCTTACTTCACAAAAATGGGACTTAGTTTTTTAGGTAGTTTTTAGTTTTATTCACACTCTCTAGTTTTAGAGAGAGAAAGTTCTAAACTTTCTCTCACTAGATTTCATATTTTTCTATTTCAAGATCAAACCTTTGTATTACTTTTCATTAATCAAGTTTAGTTTCAAGCTTTTAATCTTTAATCTCATTCCTCCTTTCTTTGATTTTGATTGATTTTGGTACAAATCTCGTATGATCCGTGTTGTTCATCAATGATTTTATGCTTAAAAAGTTAATCTTTTTATGTTTCCTAAGTTTCTACACAAATAAGCTTTGAGATCCTTGTGCTTATTGGCTTATTTGTTGGTTTAGCTTATTTACTTTTTAAAGTTTTTATAAAAAGTTCACCTTTTTACTATTTGATTTAAAAGTTTGCTTATTTTATATTTTGATAAGTTGTATTTGTGCTTATTTGATCCGCTTAATGTTAGATTCGTTCTAGTTTTTGGAGTTAGCTTAATCAATTAGCTTATTTCCTTGGCTTAAGTTTCGGATTAGCATAGTTTTCGGAAAGGGCAAAGCCCTTTTCCGATCGGGTATTCCGACCTAGCAGCACCCCCTATTCCGATCTATAGATCGGAAAAGGGTTTTAACAAGATTCCGATTTGCCCTTTTAGGCACATTCCGATTGGGGCTAGTTTGTTTATTCCGATTGGTAAGTTTAGTAGATTCCGATTAGCATTGTTTCAAGTATTCCGATTGTAGCAAGTTTTAACAAGATTCCGATTTGCCCCATTTTGACATATTCCGATTGGGGGTCTTGTCAACATTCCGATCACCTTCATTCCCCAACATTCCGATCACTTGATCGGAATACATTCCGATTGCCCTATTTTGTGATATTCCGATCTAAGCTATTTTGCTATATTCCGTTCTTACTTTCTTTTAGTACTTTCCGACTAAGTTCATATTTTTACAAAGTTTTCCAAGTGTTAGTTTTCATTGAATGTTCATTTATTTTTCTAATAAAATCTTTAAGTTTCCAAGCATTTATTTTAAACTCGTCTTTTTAGTTTAATCATTTAAAGTTTTAATTTTACTCTTCGACACTTAATTTCTTGTCATTAGTTTAAAATAGATAAACAAACCAACTTTTTTTTATTAACCAAGAACAAATCATTCCACTTAGAGCCGAGATCAATTCGAGAGGATTCCGAGAGAATCTAGAACCTATTGCAAAACCTAGTATCAAGCATCAACACTAAAAACGCTCAAGTCAATGCTGTAAGCCAACCATGTGAAATATGCGGGGGTCCTCACTCTTACACTACTTGTACATCCACTCAAGACTATCCTTCTGAGAATGTTAACGCAGCATACGGTACCTATCCTCCGGCCGCTTATCAAGCTCGTCCTCAAGGAGACCGCAACTTGCTCAGCTATCGCTCAAACAACTTTCTTTCCCCGCCCGGTTTCCCTCCTCACAGCCCAAACCAACAACAAAACCTCAATCGCCCTCCTCAACAACAACCTCATGCACCATACCAACCACCTCAAAGACAACCATATCCACCTCAAAGAAACAACCAAGTTTACCAACAACCTGCTTATCAATCACCCGCCTACCATGCTCCTCCTCCCAACCAACCCACCGCATTACACCAAGATGTTGAAACCTACATGAGGACTAATGATGTGATCGTCGAAAATCTCCAGCGGGAAGTGCTCAACTTGAAAGCAGACATGATGAAACAAGGGAACGATCTTAGAGCCGATATGTGAAATTCTTTGAGTAGTCAAACGAATGACCTAAGGAACATGATGGCTGGTTTCTTCCAAGGTAATCAATCCTCTTCTTCGGGTACTAATCCGAGTAACACCGTTGCGAATCCAAGAGGGGAGATGAAAGCAATCACCACTCGCAGTGGCTAAGGTACCAAGGAACCCGAGCTTCCTATACCTCCACCGGTGATTGTGACTAAGGAAAACGAGTCACCTACTCATATTCCTCAACCTTCTACTTCCCCAATTCCTCCACCTCTTACTTCTACCCCTCCTCCACCCAAGGATGTGAGTGATCCTATTTTCCCAAAGACTTCCTCTTCTTCCGATATACCTTATCCATCAAGGTTGAGGAAAGAGAAGCTTAAAAGCATGGATGATATTCAAGTTTCGAACTTTCTCAAAATGTTTAAACAATTGAATTTCAACATCTCCTTCGCTGAGGCTCTCGCTCACATGCCTAAATATGCGAAAATGTTCAAATATCTTCTTAGCGACAAGGAGAAGCTTCTTGATATTGCTAATACCCAACTTAACGAGAATTGCTCCGCGGTTCTCTTAAGGAAATTGACAACTAAACTTGGTGATCCGGGTCGTTTCTTAATCCCTTGCAACTTCCCGGGAGTAGAGAATTGCATGGCCCTAGCCGATCTAGGTGCCAGTATTAACTTAATGCCTTTAAGTATGTGGAAGCAATTATCTCTCCCTGAGCTAGTCCCCACCAAAATGACTTTGGAATTAGCTAACCGTACGGTTGCTTATCCAGTGGGGATAGCCGAAGACGTTTTTGTAGGAGTCGACAAATTCACTTTTCCCGCAGATTTCGTCGTTGTCGACTACGATATGGACCCTCGTGTGCCATTAATCGTTGGACGTTCATTCTTGAGGACCGGTCGCACTCTCATCGATCTTGAAGCAGGTGAGCTTATCATGAGAGTGGGTGACGATAAAATCGTCTTCAACATGGGAAAGCTTTCTAAACAGCCTTATTCATACGAGAGTGTTAATTGTATCGACGTTCTTGATGAGGCTTGTGAAGAGCACTTCAAAGATGCTTGCAAAAGTATTCCTACCTCTCCTCCCAATGTTGAGACCGTTTCCTCTATTGATTCATCACTAGCTCTATTTGGAGAAAGTGATTTCCTTTGGAAAGATTTTGAAGCAACCATGGGAGATGTGAACTTAGAAAATGACGATTCTCCCACCGATTGGGATGAAGACATTCGTCTCATTGAGAAACTTCTCAAAGAGGACCATATTTCTCCACCATCTCCCAAGGCTATTGCTATTGATGAACCGAATTCGACTACGCCTACCATCGAAAATCCTCCGGATTTAGAGCTTAAGGAGTTGCCGTCCCATCTCGAGTACGTGTTCCTTGAAGAAAAGAAGAAGTCGCCCGTCATCATTGCTAAGGACTTGAAAGAAGAAGAGAAATCTCGCCTCATCTCCGTCCTTAAAGATCATAAGAAGGCAATTGCTTGGAAAATTTCCGATATCCGCGGAATTGATCCAAACTTTTGTACTCACAAGATTCTCATGGAAGATGACTTTAAACCCGCAATCCAAAGCCAAAGAAGGGTTAATCCTCGCATTCATGACGTCATCAAACAAGAGGTTATCAAACTTCTAGATGCCGGCTTGATTTACCCTATTTCGGATTCGCCATGGGTAAGTCACGTCCATTGTGTGCCCAAGAAGGGCGGAATAACCGTTGTTCCCAATGAACACAACGAGTTGATTCCTACTCGTCTCGTTACTGGGTGGAGAGTTTGTATCGACTATCGCAAACTCAATGATGCCACGAGAAAAAATTATTTTCCTCTTTCTTTCATGGATCAAATGCTCGAGCGTCTAGCGGGTAATGACTATTACTGCTTCTTAGACAGTTTCTCCGGGTATTTTCAAATTCCCATCGATCCCAAAGACCAAGAGAAAACCACATTCACTTGTCCCTACGGAACATTTGCTTACAAACGCATGCCTTTCGGTTAATGCAATGCTCATGGGACGTTCCAAAGGTGTATGATGGCTATCTTCCATGACATGGTTGAAGAAACTATGGAAGTTTTCATGGATGATTTCTCGGTTTATGGCGATTCATTCTCTGCTTGCCTTGCCAATTTAGAACGTATGCTTAAGCGGTGTGAAGACACTCGCCTTGTTCTTAATTGGGAAAAATGTCATTTCATGGTAAAAGATGGCATCATGCTAGGACACAAAATCTCCAAAGCCGGTCTTGAAGCGGACCGTGCTAAAGTTGATGTTATTGCTAAATTGCCTCCACCTTCAACCGTAAAGGGTGTGAGAAGTTTCCTGGGTCATGCGGGCTTCTACCGTCGCTTTATCAAAGATTTTTCTAAAATCGCTCGCCCGATGACCCACCTCTTGGAAAAAGATACTCCTTTTATCTTTTCCAACGAGTGTATTGAAGCCTTCAACCTTCTTAAGGATAAGCTAACTAAGGCACCGGTCTTGGTTACCCCTAATTGGGAGCTACCTTTCGAATTGATGTGCGATGCTAGCGACTTTGCTATTGGAGCGGTTTTGGGCCAAAAGAGTGAACAAACACTTCCAACCAATCCACTATGCTAGCAAGACAATGATGGGGGCTCAATTGCATTACACGACAACCGAAAAAGAGCTTTTAGCTGTTGTCTATGCCTTTGAAAGGTTCCGCCCCTATCTTGTCCTTTCCACCATAATCATTTATACCGATCATTCCGTGTTGAAGTACTTGTTAACTAAACAAGATTCCAAACAAAGACTTCTTCGCTGGGTTTTGCTACTTCAAGAATTTAAAATCGAAATTCGTGATAAGAAGGGAGCTGAAAACCTAGCCGCGGATCATCTCAGTAGACTTGAGGATCCTTATCAAGGGGATCATCCGAACAAAGAGATCAATGACTCTTTTCCCCTAGAGACCTTAATGTCTATCAATTCGAATCAAGATGAGACCCCGTGGTTTGCGGACATTGCAAACTACTTGGCGGGTGGAATTCTCATTGACGGGTTAACATCCCAGCAAAAGAAAAAGTTCTTCAAAGACATTAAGACTTACATTTGGGATGACCCGTATCTCTTCAAACAATGTGCTGACTTGATTATTCGCTGATGTGTTGATGGACCGGCGACTTTCGACATTCTCGAAGCTTGCCACAAAGGACCCACCGGTGGTCACTTTGGTCCTAACTACACCGCCAAAAAAGTGTTTGACTCGGGATTTTATTGGCCCACCATTTATCGTGATGCTCACGAGATGGTTAAAAATTGTGATGCTTGCCAAAAACAAGGCAAGATCACACATAAAGATGAGATGCCTCAAAATTTCATACAAGAATGTGAAATCTTTGATGTATGGGGCATCGACTTTATGGGGCCATTCCCTTCATCTAAATGAAACAAATACATCCTTGTAGCCGTTGACTATTTTTCTAAATGGGTTGAAGCCAAAGCTTTACCCACTAATGACGCAAGGGTGGTTTGTAACTTTTTGAAATCGTTGTTCGCTTGATTCGGTGTGCCTCGTGCCATTATTAGTGATCGCGTGACTCATTTTTGCAATGATCAATTCGCAAGAGTCATGGCTAAGTATGGTGTCAATCATCGTCTTTCCACCGGATACCACCCACAAACTAATGGCCAGGCTGAAATCTCTAACCGAGGATTAAAGCGAATTCTTGAACGAACCGTGGGAGAGCATCGTGCCTCATGGGCCGATAAACTTGATGATGCTCTGTGGGCTTTTCGTACCGCATACAAGACTGCGATTGGTTGTACACCATATCGTCTCGTGTACGGGAAAGCGTGCCACCTCCCCATTGAGTTGGAGCACAAGGCTTACTGGGCCTTGAAATGGGCTAATTTCGATATCAACAAAGCCGGTGACCTACGTAAAATCCAACTCAATGAGCTGAATGAACTCCAGAATGAGGCTTATGAAAATTCTTTGATCTATAAGGAAAAGACTAAGCTCATTCACGACTCTAAGATTAAATACCGAGAGTTCCAAGTGGGAGACAAAGTTTTACTCTTCAACTCTCGGTTGAAAATCTTTTCGGGCAAGCTGAAATCTCATTGGTCCGGCCCATTCACCATTGCCCAAATTTTTCCATATGGTACTCTCGAGCTCGCTCAACCTAATGGACCTAATTTTAAGGTGAATGGCCAACGAGTGAAGTTGTACTTTGGTGAGGACATCTCTCATGAGATGATTCCATCCCTCACCATGTTTCCCATGAACTAATTTTGGGTCGAGTCAGGCTCGTGACTCGGTTATAAAAAACAAGCGCTCCTCGGGAGGCAACCCGAGTATCTATCCTTTTCCGTTTTAACCTCCTAAGTGTAGGGGGACCTCTATAGGTTGTTTGTGTTTGTGTGGTGATGTGATTACAGGGATAAGTGCACTCTTGGAATCTCTGAAGAACCGTGCTCCCGTGTTATCCGAAATCCGGTTCTATCTCTCAACTATCGTGATTCAATTTTCTTCATACTCACATTTGAAATTGATCACTTTAGTTGTCTCTTCCTTAACTTGATTTAACCAACGTGCACAATGTCATAAGTGTAGGGGAGACTTTTCCCACATGCTTAAACATTAAGGACAATGTTTATCTTAAGTGTAGGGGGACTTCTATCGAAGTTTTAAGTGGACTTTTCCATGAAAATGCCTTCATTTAACCGGAAAATCATCTTTTTCAGCATTTTTAAAATTTTTAATTAACTTTGGCCATTTAGTCGTAATTTTTAAATTTTTATCGTTGCTTTCATATGTATATATCCCGCAATAAAGTCAAAAATATTAATAAAGTGGTGTAGCTAGTTTTGAAATCTTTGACATATTAGGCCCGTTGCGATTATTTTGACTCAACCCGAATAGACTTATCCAAGTTTATTCTAGCTAGTATCCTTAACCATGTAGACCTTAATTGGTTTATTAGGCTAAGCATCCACGAGTCTCATTACTTGAGATTTTAAATTATGGAGAACGAGAAATGATAGAGTCAATTATAAGTCGGTATTCTTGCACAAGCTCACTAGGTGTGATTATTTGCCTATTCTCCCATCACTTGCTAATAATTTATCTGCAATAAGTAAGGTCGTACGATTTGAAAAGTTACTTAGCTTCTAGCCCAAGATCGTTTAAAAGTTGCTCGGTAATGATAAGAGTTCATAGCCAAGGCATAACTTATGAAGCGGGGCGCGAAGATTGGCGAGTCCGAAAAGGCCCTAACAAGGCATGAGGATTCAATCTTATTGCTAAAGATCCAAGGTGATGTGAAAAGCATTATTCCCAAAA
Source organism: Glebionis coronaria (assembly GCA_025667525.1). Taxonomy (NCBI): domain Eukaryota; kingdom Viridiplantae; phylum Streptophyta; class Magnoliopsida; order Asterales; family Asteraceae; genus Glebionis; species Glebionis coronaria. The sequence continues at coordinate 382,535,654 of CM046882.1, read as the reverse complement.
TCAATATGAAGGATCAAGACTCACGACGAAAAGCAATCAACTCCCATAAAGATCATGGAGAAGTCTATCCGAAAAGACCCTAACAAGGTATGAGGATAAATAGATCCAAGTCCGAAAAGGAGGCGGATCGTTGTATCTCAAAATCCCAATTAACGATTGAAGAAATAATCATGAAGTCGTGGTCAACAAAGTTGGAGTACCCCTCTAAAGTCTCCAAGAGAAGAAACTCTATTAACGAAGAGAAGACCATTATCTCAAGAACGTCTCTCAAGATACGAAGTATGAAGTACATGCCAAATATCTGCTCGAGAAAGGTCTCAAATCGTGAAGCGAGTTATGCCAAGATATGAACTTTTTGATATCCCAAGAAGCAGTTTTAAGAGATTTTGTCCTTTAGCTAACTATTAATCAAATCGTCCTACTTTGCTTTCAGCCTAAATAAACTATCGCAATAAGTCCAAAAATGCATCTTCATGATCATTCTAAGACAAAAATGAAATATAAGAGATACACCTAGGAATAAGGGAGTTTAAGCATATAATTAAGCCATGTGTGTAAGTGTTTGTTTTGCTAACTTATAATAACAATGATCTCGTTTTTAAGCTTAGTTTGGGGAACGTGAAACTTGAGGGTGATAAATCTTCGCAGCACCGAAGCCCTAATGTAAGTCTTAGATCTCTTTGCAAGTTATTTCCATGTAGCTATTTTCAAGTGAAAATGGTTTTCTATCCTTTTGTTTCCTTTAAAGTTTTAATTTCTCTTAGTACTCTAATTTTTATTTTAGTAGTATGTTAATAAGGCCAAGGTTGATTGATTATGAGAAAAGTGTAAAATTGCTTTACCACTAAGCATTGCATGAGGGCATGGCAATGGTTAAGTGTAGGGGATTTGATAGGTGTGAAAACACTCATCCTTTTACCACTTATTTCTTGCTAAAACAAGACCAAAACGCGTATTTAATGTCATTTGTTTGGAATTATGCGTGGTTTGTGTGTTTGTTGTGTTTTCAGAGCCAACCGGATAAATATTGAAGAAAACATAGGATTGCACGGGTTTTATCGAAGAAAAAGACTCAAGACGAAGTCTATTGTCCAAGAGATGCAAAAGATTTGAAGTCAATGGGCCTATTTGAAGATTTATCGAAGAAAAGGACCAAAGATGGAAGATTTACATATGTCGAAGGAACTCAAGTCTATTAAACGAAGAAATTAAAAGAAGAGTTGAATTTAATCGTCGACAAATCCCGAATCAGAATCGAAAACGTCAACTTTACTGAAAATACGAGAAGACGAAAAGTAAGAAGAAAGCCCACTCACCAACCAACCACTTGGCCTATATAAAGAAACTCCCTCACACATTTTGAGCTAGTTTTTCTTTCCAGTCTTTTCTTTTCTTTCGTAGGAAGCCAACGCCATTAAGGTGTTGGTGAATTTTCATTCTTTTTGAATCTTTAATCTTGTAAGTTTTTTTAATCTTTCCTTTTGTTTACTCTACCTTAATCAATCAATATATTCCTTCCATTAATCTTGTTCATCTTCATCTTTTTGATTTAAAGTTTAAAGTTCTTATTTGGTTGATTTGATCTTCAAAAGTTATTGGGTTTTGTGTTTTTATTGTTGGGATTTGATGTTTATGGTTGATTAATGATTAGTGTTTAGTTTGGTTTAAATCTTTTGGTTAAATTTGGCTTGTTTGGATTAAAATCGTATTCCCCTGTTCTTCGCTGTTCTTCATTTCCCAGATTCCGGATCAGTTGTTATATTCTGAATCAAGCACTGTTACTTTTATTCCGAATCAAGTTTGTTCATCCGGAATATTTTATATTCTGGATCAAATCCTTTCATCCGGAATAATCAATTATTCCGGATCAACCCTTTTATTCCGAATCAACCGTTTCTTTTTATTTATTCCGGATCAAGTCCCTTCGTTCGGAATATTTGTCATTCCGGATCAATCTCTTTATTCGGAATACTTTACTATTCCGGATCAGCATCTTCATTCGGAATATTAGATATTCAGGATCAGTCATTTCCTTCAAAACATTCCGAATCAACCTTTATTCCGGATCACCAATTTTATTCCGGATCAATTCGTTCATCCGGAATAATCAATATTCCGGATGAGTAGAAACATTCCGCATCAAGGTTTTTTCCCATTTATTCCGAGTCAGCAAAGATATTCCACATGAGTAGGATTTTCCGAATGAAGTGTTTTCTAGTAAAGGGTATTTACTGTTTCTGTTTTACTGTTTAATTTTAATTCGATTTCAGTCTTTTTTATTAACTGCTTTTAGTCTAGTTTTATAACTTCGCGCATTTACCTTTTTAATAGAATAGAAAACTAACCCCCTTTTTAGTAACCAAGAACAACTATTCCACTTTGAGCCGTGATCAATTCGAGAAGATCCGAGAAATTAATCTGAACCCATGCAAAACACAAGTATCAGCGTCACAAATTGGTACTCTCGTTATGCTTGATGCATTCACAAGTTCCATGTGTTCTGATCCATAGGGTCGAATAGGCTTTGCTAGGGCTATGATTGAAGTTTTGGCGGATCAAGAGCTTAAAAAGGAGGTGGTGATGGCAGTTCCCAATGGTGATGAGGAGGGATATGGTAAGGAGCGAATGCAAATTGAATTTGAGTGGAAACCTGCACAATGTAGTGACTGTTGTGTATTTGGACACTCAAATAGTACATGCCCTAAACGGGTTGTGACGAAGCCTAGTAAGAATGTTCTTGTGGACAGTGAAGGGTTTATTACTGTGACACATAAGAAAAATAAGGGGAAGAAGGTTGTAGCAGAGAATGAAGGGGAAAATATTGGGTTTAAAGTTTACAAACACAAACCTAAATTGCAGGTCAAGAAAAATACACAGACGAAGACTAAACTACCGGTTCAACACGAACATGTAGCGTAACATAACACTTTTATTGCCCTTGATGATTCAAATATATTGGAGGTTACGAAGAACACAGGTTAATCAAGCAATGCTAATGCCACTAGCAATGCTACTAATGATCTAAATCAGGTTGATAGTGAAAGTGATATTGAAGAACTGATTGTGGAAACGCGACCAACCAAAGGGGCAAGCACTCTCTCAACAAAGGTGGATAATGTATAGCATCGGTACATGGAATATTAGGGGGTTGAACCATACCCTCAAACAATCCGAGGTTTGACATGTTGTTCTTGAAAATCATCTTAACGTTTTCTCTATTTTGGAATCTGATAACGCCCAAATCCAACATGTTTTTGGGAGCGTTATCCGTACTTTTGTACATGTATATTGGTTATATCTATGATACTTTTGTGCATATTTGTTCCCAGTTGTGTTTGCAAGTCTTTGTGTAGCCAATTGCAGGAATAGAGTGTAAAACAACGCAAACATGGAGGTTAGTACGAGTACGAAGAATCCTAGTCAAGTTCAAGACCTGTGTACAAGTTACAAGCTTTTAAAGATTAATTTCGGGTGCAAGAACAAGTATTTCCAAGGAGCATCCAAGTCACTCAGCATGAAGTTGCCACCAGCAGAAATGAAGTCGCCACCAACAAAACTCACCCGACTTGCCACCCACAGGATTCAAGTTGCCACCCACATTTGTATTGGCAGAAATTGTGTCTACATTCATGCAAGCTCAAGGGAGAACACACAAGATCATACAAGAAATTTCTATACTTCCTTTGGCTCCAAGCATTTGTCTTTGGCTCCAAGCCATGCATTCACTCCATCCCTTCAATTTTGCTTATTAATAAGACCCTTAGGGTAATGTAACAACATACCTTTTGATATCATATCATAATATCTTTCATAACTACAAAATAACTCTTTCAACCTTCTCCAAACCTCCATTCCCGGATTTGAGCAAGGTGGTGCAAGAAAAGTCACTTATGGAGTCCGAAAAGCAAAGTTAACATCACGAAACTCTTAGGGATCATTACCCTAATCTAGCAACATATTTCCACTTTGTAAGACTCTTGATTATGACTTGTAAGACTATTATTTCAGAGTTTATTTCATTGTTTGTTATGAGTAGCTAAATCTCATTCTACACTTGGTAGGATGATGTTTGTGGTATAAAGTAGTGGTTGTGATTGTGATTTATGTTTATTTCAATGTCAAGCTTTCCTTTGAACCATTATTACTTATGTAACACCCCATTTTCATAAATGGAATGTCACGCGTGATTATGGCGTGTCATCAAAGCATACAAGGATAAATGTCTAAACATTACATGACCATAAATGAAATACCGGAATCAAACATCGGTATCCCAAAAGTAGAACTCATCACACACAAACATAAGTAATGTAAATGAAAGGACTAAACAATGTCCATGGAAATGAGTATCAATGTATAAAGAAATGCATAAAGTAAAGAAGGCTAGGAAGCTTCCAATCCATATGCACGTACGCTTAAAGTCTACGAGCGTCCTTGAGTACCTGCCGTTTTGGGAACATGAAAAGGAAAACGGCTGAGCATAACGCTTAGTGCACGGATATACAAGTAAAGCATGAATAATATAAGCATATAAGCATGAAGCAGCAGAAAAGACTAAGTCCTGGATAACCTGGTTATATCTTAGTAAAACTGGTTTAATAGTTTGAAAAGCCTTATGTTTATCTTGTAAAAACTGTTTAACATATTTACCATTAGCCAATATAGGTCATGAAATATCAACGTGCATGAATACTTAGAGGGGTAACCTCGTCATGCAAATTAGAGGGGCTGCCTCTAATTTAATATACTGGTTTGGGTAGGAGGGATCAGCTCCTTGTGAAGGATGTAAGGCACACACCACATTCACACTGAGTAATCTGCTAAAAACATGTAAACTAGGATGCACCCATACGCCCCACCTGATAATAATAATATGGCCAAAAGCTGAAGGGACGCCACGAGCTATCACTCCGCCGTGGTGAAGTCATAACACTGGTGCCTCTAGTGTTATAGTTATGGTACCTCCATAACTAGGTGAAACTGGTCATGCATGTATATGGCTTTAGGTATTCTAATTAAACATAATCAATTCAAAAACATATAAAACATATATTGGGGAAAACAGTTGGCTGCATACGGGAAATCCTAATAAGGAAGAATGTCCATACTAAAAGGACGGAGAATCCGTACCTTGTGTCCAGTGAACGAAGAAGACGAACGGAAGAGAGTCCTACTTCGGTATCACTAATGCTACATAAATAAATACGTGTATAAGTATCTGATTACTGAGTACGTAACTGGTTTTATATCATGTCTTAGCTTGTTTTATATGTTCATGTCATGTTTTACTGATTTAAGCTTTATACTGTGTTTATCATGTATTTTGTCTATTCTGTTTAAGTATTTCTTGTATTTCATGTATTATTATACTTGTTATGTAATAATAAGTAACATTCTAAAAATAGCAGGTTTCCAAAAATAGAAAGTTTCCAAAAATAGAAAGTTTCCAAAAATAGATTTACTGCTTAAAATAGATAAGTTTCTAAAAATAGAAAGTTTCCATAAATAGATTAGCTGCCTTAATTAAATAAGTTTCTAAAAATAGAAAGTTTCCATAATTAGATATAAGCTGGATTATTAAGCTAATTATATAAGCTTAAGTGTTTACTGATTAGTATTCTAAGTCACATAATCAAATAGTATAGTTTATTAATTATTTCATGTAAATTAAATAAACTATAGGTTAAAGTATTTAATTAAATATAACATGGTTTAATTAAAAAAGGTAAAATTACTTAGGTTAAACATGTATTATTATCTATTAATAATATAACCTAAGTCATGTAAATTAATTAATTATAAGTCATGATTTTAATAATTAATTAATTATGTAGTCTAATTAAGATGATAATTACTTAGGTTAAAATTCATGTATTAATAATAAATATTAATAAGCTAAGTCATGTAAATTAAATTAATCATGTACATGTTTTAATTAATTTAATTTAAGTCTTGTAAAAATAAACTTTTAAAAAGTAACCCATGAACCGAACCGTGTTTTAATCTAAACATGTGTGAACCGGACCGGTTTAACCCGTGAACCGGCACAAACGCACCCTTGGTCAAAACCTAGTTGTCGACTAGCATGGGTTCCCACCGGCTAGCCGGTGTTCCCCCTGCTGCCCTTCCTCCTGCTTTCCTTAATTAGCCACCGGCTTAAGCCGGTGGTGGTTTTAGTTCTTAGCCGAGACCCACCCGACACAAACATACCCCGACCGAGGTCGGGATTTCCCTTGGTACCTGCTGCCGTGACACAAGACCACCACACCGAGACCTTGAGGTCTCGGTGGTGCGAACCAAAACAAACCGAGACCCCCTTGGGGCTCGGTTTATGCGTCGGCTAACAAACAAACACCCTTAACCATTAATTAATTTTACCCCATGTTTAATTAATATATGTTTACTTGTTTTTAAACATTCATGATTCACGTGTTCTTGATTTAAATAAAAACATAAAAAGAAAAAGGTTTTAGGGTTATACCGATCACGTGAATCAAGAAGGATGAACACACTAACAATCCTTGCTATAATCGAACACCAAAAATCAACAAACACACCTTTTATGTGTGCTAAACCCGGCGGCCAGAGGAGAGGAAGAAAAAGAGATTAGGGTTTTAATTATTTTCTAAATTCTTGAATTATGAAAATCGTTTTTCCCTTTTTCTTGTTTAGTAAAAAAACAATGGGCTTGGCCCTTGGTCTTGTTGTAGCCGCGGGTAGGGGCCCACATGGGGGGTAACCCATACTTTCCTCGTGACTAATATTTAGTGTTTTCTCGTGTTCGTGTTTTACGTGATTAAATAGTTATCGATCGTGTCTTATTATATTTATTCGTGATCGTAATAAATATACATACATACGTAATACTAAGCTCGTGATTAATTACGTTCATGATTTCATGTTCGTATGTTCGTGATTATAATTATTATTGAAATAATTATTGTGTCTTAATACGTAATAAATACTTATCGTGTTATAACACGTACGTAATACTTTCTTTTTCGTGAAACGTAAACGTGCTATAAAAGGAAAGTTCTAATCATGTACGTATTCGTAAGGGTACTATTCATGGTAAAAGCATGCGGGTTTTAGAACTCTTCCCCCCTAAAAAGAATAATTCGTCCCCGAATTATAGATAAAGTAAACTGGAAAAGAAGAACATACCCGAATTCAAAATATGAAATGAGGGTAAGAAGCCCGGATAGACTCCTCTGTTTCCCAAGTGGCTTCCCGCTCGGTATGATCCCTCCAAAGGATTTTACGAAAGGAATCATCTTCCTTCTCATGACTCGTTCTTGTCTGCCAAGAACTCGTTCTGGTTCTTCTATGAAAGTGAGATCTTCACGAATCTATTCCAGTGGATACTGAACCATGTGAATGGGATGATATTGGTACCCTCTGAGTAAGGACACATGGAAAACATCGTGAACATGAGAAAGCTGCGGAGGTAACGCTAAACGGTAAGATACTTCACCGACTCGTTCAATGACATCAAACGGTCCGATAAATCGAGGACTGAGCTTCCCTTTTATTCCAAAACGTCTAACACCACGTGTCGGCGAAACCTTAAGGAAAACATGATCTCCTACGTTAAAATGTAAGTCCCTACGATGCTTGTCTGCATAAATCTTCTGACGTGACCGTGCTTCTTGCAATTTCTGCTTAGCTACTGTGACCTTCTCATTAGTCAGCTCTATCATTTCTGGTCCTTCAAGTGTTCGCTCACCAACCTGATCCTAGCAGATTGGGGCGCGACACTTTCTGTCATACAACATCTCGAAAGGAGCACACTTGATACTTGCGTGCCAACTGTTGTTGTATGCAAACTCCACCAAACAGATGTAATCGTCCCAATCACCCGTCCATCTAACGCACATGACCTCAACATGTCTTCCAATGTCTGAATCGTTCGCTCTGACTGTCCGTCTGTTTGAGGATGGAAAGTCGTGCTATGCTTAAGTTGTGTACCCCAAGCTTTCTGCAGACTTCTCCAGAATCGCGACGTGAAACGAGGATCTCTGGCTGAGACAATGCTGGATGGAGCACCGTGAAGTCTCATGATCTCCCTTCTATAAGTATCGACGAGTTTACTGACCGAATCCTCCTTGCGGATTGATGCGGTATTTTTGTACACTTTATTTTAGGAAAAACAAAGCGACAAAAGCGGGTAAGTATTAAGTATCACGTTTTGTGTAATACGCGAATACTTGTCGTCGAGTTCGTTCTCGGTGGAGATATGGTGTTTAAGCCAAAAGTATTATAGACGTTATTTAATTTGAGTGATTACGTTTTTGAAAAGAAAGAAAGAAAGAAAACGGAGACGAGTTACGCTAAAAACGGTCGAAAACGCTTAAACGTACGAACGTAAAAACGCGACCAAATGAAAACTTTCACCTAAAATAAAGTTTTGAAAATCACTAAAATGTTCTTATAAAAAAACTATTTAAAATATATTTAAAAAAAAGAATTTTATTTTTTTGACTTTTAAATATATTTTTTTTATGAATTAAAAACTATTTAAAATAACTAAATGAGATAAAAACATTAAATGTTTTTATAAAAAAAACAAAAAATTTAAGAAAGTTCTAAATAATATATCGAGGCTAGGAAAAATAAAATCAAAAGAACTAAGAAGAAATAAGCAGTGTAGTATGCTATTTTAAAGCTAATACGCAAAAGAAATAAATACAAATGAATAAATAAACAAAAACAAAATGGGTTTAAATACAGAAAGTGGTAACACCTAACCAAGAAAGTAGTGTAGATTAGTTGGTTTGGAAAGGTTGTGTTGCGTCTGTATTCATTATGCAGGTCTGGGGTTCGAGCCCAGCAGTTGCACTTTTTGAATAGATTATTATTTTTATCAGGTTTATAAGCTGAATTCAGGAAAAACAAAATGTATAATATAAACATTGTAAGCACAGTTAAACAAACGAGTTTGGAGATCAGATGGTTAAGTTGCTGAGTACTGTGTCTCTCCTCTCAGTGAGGTCAGTTGTTCAATCCCCACTGTTGTCCCTTTTTTTCCAGATTATTTTTAACATATTACTCCAGCAATTGCTACTTTGACAGCCTACACTTTTTGACAGCTTTTTATGAACTTGAACAATAATCACACGTAAGCAACACTAACAATTTAGCAACCAGCAAACAATGGCAGGTATAAAGAACTAGGGTGCACTTATGGACTTATGAGCTTAACAATAAACCAACATAGCAGTTCGCTATCTTGGTTGATAATCAACTCTAACAACCACAAAGGCACAAATTCACACACATAATTCAAAATCAAGCAGTTTAACCTAAGGAATTAACAAAAATGCTTTTGATGAACAGTAGCAGTGGTTCAAAAATGCAAAAATTGGGCATATTAGGTTACCTTCAAACTTACAAATAAGCTACTAAAAGTACTCCAATGACAAGTGTAACTAAAAACTGATAAAAACATCTTACCAACTATGTTTCTACCAAGTTTCATGGACTATCTTTCAAATAAACTTAAGGTCGCAGTTTGTGTACTAAAACCTCAGAGAGTGAAGATATGAGACCAAAAGTGAGAAAACAAAATAGAACAATAGCGAGATAAACAAAAGGGTACACTACTTAAACATTCAAAAACACTACAACTAACCTAGAAATATTCAAATTAAGCAGTAAAAATAACACAATAGCACAATGGCAGATTATGCAACTAATTTGCTAAATACAAAGCAGAAACTAAGAACAACACCTATCTTTTTGATTTTTTTTTTTTTTAGTTTTAAACTGAACCAAAGCTTAAATCACCTATAACTAACCTGACAAACTTAACGCAATCAAACTTAATTCATTAACCTAAGCCTAGGATGGAAGACTGCCTTAAGCCAAACACCTCTTTACGCACCAGCATAACAGAAAGTTTAAACCATGGAAAGATTCATATCAACACTGATTTCTAAAACTAACAACATTTCTAGACAGATTCATATCAGCAACTACTTGACAAGTGACTACATCTAAAACTAACAACATAAACATCACCGGTTTAAGCAACATAACTATACAAGAATAAAAACAGAAATTTATAAGAATAGTAATCATAAAGGAAACTTTGCACCTGCTCATCGAGAACTGAAAAAGGTCATAATCACAGCAACTCTACATAACACATGAACATTTTATATCGAGTCACTTTTCTTTTTGATTCGTCGAGCAGCAACACTAAACATCAAATCCCTTTTCTTTCTTATTATTATTTTTTTCTTTCTATAGTAGTAAAGCACAATCCCAGCAACACCCCCAACAGTAGTAACCAGAATCTAATACAACCCCCTTTTTTTTGCTTTCGAACCAACACAGCAGCTTCAACAAACAAACTTTCTACTTCTTTTTTTTCGATTGAACAGCAACACAAAGATCAGATCTTTTCTTTTTATTTTCTCTACAAACATAACAAGAACACTAACTTTTTTTTTTACTTCCCTTGAACAGTAAAACACCACAAATACAAATCTTTTTTTTTCTTCTGTCAGAACCAAAGAACATCAATATAACTCCTCTTTCTAATGACAAAAATTTTATAAAACTTGAAAACAAGATTTCAAACTAAGACCTCAAAACTTCTTGACCAAGATCCACTCTCCTACCCCTATCTAAGTTATGTAGAGCTAAATTGGGCCTAGGTGAATAATTCCTACCCAAAACCTCAATTGTCCCAGACACCCCTTTAAAGGTCAAGTTAAACAGATTTATCAAAAGAAATGATTTTCAAGACACCACAAAAACATAATCAAACAACTGATATTCAACCTGATATTATCAAAACACTTAAATAACGAATTTCAGAACACAAATTCAACTCTTCAACTACAAGAACATATATCCTCATGCAAAAATTTCAGCAAAAGCATAATATGAACGAGGAAAAGGGTTGTGTACCTCCAAGGCATACATCCATGCCTTGGATAAATCGAGCTTATGTGACGGCACAACAGTCACAAGCTTCCTTTACCCTGCTAAGAGTCAACAAAATTAACCAAAAACAGTAACAACAATCTGATTTTTCTAACTTTTTTTGAAACAAATGCTTTCTTTTGAACTTTTTCACAAACTTTCTCCTCAAACTTTTATCAACACTTTAACAACACTAGAAACCAGAAGTTTGGAACAAATTTTCAGAAAGACACCAACTTTTCAATCTTAGAAAAAAGGAATTACAGCTTTTTTAAAAACTTGAACTCAAACCTAAAATTAATATTGTGGAACTCAGATATTAGCTAATAAAAATACCAACTTCATTCATACAAAAAGGAATTACAATTTTCCTACAAAAAACACCAACTTTTTATAAATAAAAGGAATTACAATTTTTAGCTAATTCTGGAACAAGGAAAATTGCAGCCCTATATGTCCTTATATATGAACTACAAGATGATTCTAGAAGACAAAACAAACAAACCCTAATGTGTATGATCTTCCCTAAGTGCCCTTGATGAAAAATCGAATCTTGAAGACTTTTTCTTGGTCAAAGTGGTCATCTCGTGATCTTGTAAGAAACCATGTGATGTGCAAGCTATTGTGAAGTAATCCTAGACGTTCCTTGACATGTACGGAGAAAGTAATAAATCTGAACCATAGGATTACTGTACCATGTTTGATTCCATGCTATTTTAGGAGATACATGGGCAGGGGAGCCATGTGGGTGGTCCCTGGGTGAGCTAGCTGGTGGGTTAATGGTGGGAAAGTGATTAGCAATTATGAAATTACTAATCGGCAAAAGCAATTAGGCTAATTTGGTGAATTTAGGGATTTAAGATTTTAGGGTTTAATGATATGAACAGGGGGATGTTTAATTCGATTTGGGAAAGAGTGTGTTGTTAGGAGGGTAATGATTTAATAATATTAGTTTAAAAAAACTAATATATTAAACTGGTGATTAGGGTTTGGTTTTTGGTTATGGAATGTTGGGTATTTGTTGGGTCAAACCGGGTAGTGGGTTTGGGTAAATGGTTAGTTTGGGTGAGGTGTCAACATGCTATTGGTGGTTGAAGTTTGTGTGTTTGACAAATTTGGTCCCCTGCTTTCCAGAATGTATTCATAATAAGTTTTTAGGAGCCAAACTTGATTTCCTTTGTTACAAGTTTCCTCCACTTGTCAAAAATGGCACAAGTCATTTGTAAACTTTATATCAAGGACCATTAATGCAACTTGACCATACTTCAAGGGATAAACATGTATTCTCTTGACATTTTAGGGACCCACATGTAATTGTTGAGTTTTACAAGGGTATAAAATGACAAGTCTTCAAACGATGAGGGACTATTCTTGTCAATCTTCAATTCTTCAAGGGCATTTTTGTAAAATCCACAATCAGGTCCGGTTCATTGTGCAGCTTCGTTTCTCGTGTTTGTTTTTCTTTGATTCTTGTGATCTTTTTGTCTTTTTCTCGATATCCATACCTAAAACATACAATGAACAAACACAAGCATATATTTGGGTATTTTGATGATATGTTAAGCGTTTTAAGCCTAATTTGGACGATGAGACTATGTATAATTGCAGTCTCATCATGGATTAGTAAGAAATGAGCAGATTTGGTAAGTCGATCAACGATAACCCAAATTGCATCGTGCTTCTTCTTTGTCAGCGGAAGACCGGTAACAAAATCCATGGTGATTTTGTCCCACTTCCACTCTAGAATATCTAACGGTTGAAGAAGACCGCCAGTTCGCTAATGCTCGATCTTAACCTGCTGGTAGGTAAGACATTCGGAGACGTAAGTAGCAACATCCTGTTTCATACCACTCTACCAAAAGTACTGCTTGATGTCATGGTACATCTTGGTCGAACCAGGATGGATAGAGAATGGGGAGCTATGAGCCTCAGCTAACAATGCTTCCCGGAGTTTTTGGTCATCAAGAACACAAAGTCTCGTACCCTGCCATAAGATACCATCTGCGTCTACTCGAAATTCTGTCTGCTTCTCTAAATTCTGAATTATCGCCCAGATTTCTCCATCATCTTTCTGTGCTTACTTGATCTTAGAGAGTAACTCGGGTTCTACTCTAAGATTAGCCCAGTAACCATGCTGTCCACGTACCATGATCTCTGTGTCTAGTCGCTCCAAGTCTCTTATGATTTCCTCCTCAATTTTAATGCCGTTTATCATTCCGGATTTTCTGCTAAGTGCATCTGCCATAACATTCGCCTTGTCGGGATGATACTGCAGATTAATGTCATAATCCTTCAACAACTCTAACCATCTCCTCTGTCTCATGTTCAATTCACGCTGAGTGAAGATATACTTCAAGCTCTTGTGGTCCGTGAAGTTGTCACATGATTCTCCATACAAGTAGTGCCTCCATATCTTCAATGCAAAAACGACTGTTGCAAGTTCCAAGTCATACGTAGGGTAATTTTCCTCATAAGGCTTAAGCTGTCGTGAAGCGTACGCGATCAATTTCGCATGTTGCATTAGAACATAGCAAAGTCCCTTCCCCGATGCATCACTGTAGATCTGAAATCCACCTGTACCAGATTAGAGACTAAGAATCGGTGTAGATACTAACTTCTACTTAAGGTCTTCAAATCTCTTCTCTCGTTCTTCAGTCCAGACGAACTTCTCCCCTTTCCACGTCAGTTTGGTCAATGGTAGTGCTAAGCGGGAAAAGTTCTCCACGAACCTATGGTAATAACCAGCTAAGCCTAGGAAACTGCAGACTTCATTCGCTGATGTCGGCCTTGACCACTTGGTAATAGCCTCAACCTTTGTTGGATCCATGGTGATTCCTTCTGTTGATATAATGTGACCTAAAAATGCCACCTTGTCAAACCAGAACTTACACTTGGAGAATTTAGCATACAGCTGCTTCTAGCGAATAATCTGTAGTATTGTACGAAGATGGTCTTCGTGTTCCTCCTTAGACTTAGAGAAAATCAGGATGTCATCGATGAAGACAATGAAGAACTTGTCCAGAAATTCATGGAAGGATTCTGTTCATCAAATCCATGAACACTGCTGGAGCATTGGTAAGGCCAAATGGCATGACTACAAATTCGTAGTGGCCATAACGTGTACGGAAAGCAGTCTTGGCGATGTCGTGCTCCTTAACCCGTAGCTGATGATAGCCCGACCTTAGATCAATCTTGGATAAATGTTTGGCCCCTTGAAGTTGGTCAAATAGATCATCTATACGTGGTAGTGGATACCTATTCCTGATGGTAATCTTGTTGAGCTCGCAATAGTCTATGCAAAGACGCATACTGCCGTCCTTCTTCTTAACAAATAAGACCGGTGCGCCCCATGGAGATGTACTCGGTCGAATAAAGCCTCGTTCCAAAAGTTCTTGCAATTGATCCTTCAGCTCCTTAAACTCTATGGGAGCCATGCGATAAGGAACCTTGGAAATCGGCTCAGCTCCTGGGATGAGCTCGATATTAAATTCTACTTCACGTGCAGGTGGTATGCCCGGAAGTTCTTCTGGAAATACATCTGGAAATTCTGACACTATCGGGTGATCCTGAATTAATGGGGATTCAGCATCCATGTCATGAACAATAGGTAGATAGCCCTCACAACCATGTGAACGTAATGCACATGCTTGTAGGGTTGATATGATTGTACAGACCTACCGGGTACGAACCCGTTGTGAATGTACTCTGTCGCATTGACATCACCGAAGATGACTCGATATGAATGGCAGTCTATGGTAGCATGATGCTTGGATAGCCAATCCATGCCCAAAATCATGTCGAAATCATTCATGTCCAGCGGAAGTGCGTCAACAAGACGAACCTTGTCGTCAAACTCTAAGGGAAGGCTCTTGTACACATGGGTTATGCGTATAGAGTCTCTCAAAGGCGTAGAATTACTCGGTATATTCTCTAGTGGCATAGGGAGTATCCTAACATTCTTGGCATAAGCAGTAGAAATGACCGAGTGAGTAGCACCCGTATCAAACAGAACACATGTAGCTTGACCATACATATACAAGATTCTAGTGATGGTACCTGTAGACTTGTTGGCATGATCGCGAGATGTCGTGTAAACGCGTCCACTAGTAGGAGGAGGCTTGGTATCAGCATGTCCCGATGTACCCTCCATCCCGCCCTTGCGGCAATCCTTCATGTGATGGCCAGGAAGACCACACTTGAAGCATGCGTCGCTGTCACGGGCGGCGACATGGCCCTTGGTTCTTACGGTGGCAAGTAGAGCAAAGAGGATGAGTATATCCTCCAGCAGGTGTCCTGACTGGCTGAGAGCCTGATAAAAACAATGTACATGAGACATGATAATAGGTACAAAGGACAATGAGGATAATCGTAAGATTGAATACCGGTGATAGCTGGACGGTTAGGCTGTGAACCTCTCTGGTTCTGGTCCCTCCCGTTACCATGATTCCTAGTAGAAGATTTGCCAATGTGTCAGAATTAAGAATTATAACATGTAATCATAAGAAAATGAGTTAGGATAAGGACCTACTGTTGTTGGAGTGTCCAGCGTTGTTACGGTAATTATCATTGCCGCCACGCTTATCCGTAGCAGAATGGTCGTGAGTCTGACCGTTTCCCTTGGGCTGATTAGGCTGCTGCTGAGTAGCCGGTTGAGACCGGTCCCCAGTCTTCTGCCTGGAAGATAAAATTTTAAAGAGATGAAATACTGACATATACTGAAAGAATACGGATTGGCTACCGTTTGAATATGAATGTTTACCTCTTATCGGGTCTCTCTGCTTCCCCGAACTCATCTCTTTCCTGCAGCATCTCCAGCTTACGTGCTGCATCGGCCACTTGTGCTATCGTGTTGAACGTAGCACACACCAACTTGTTTGCGACCGATGTACGAAGAACCCACCTGAAGTGGTGTGCTTGCTCTTCAGGAGTACCTGCTGCTGCACCAAGGAAACTAGCCAAGCGAAGAAAGCGCTGCATGAACTCCTTGCTATTCTCCCCAGCTCTCTGTCGGATTCCATGGTACTCTCTCTTCAGCTTGTCCTGCTCAGCCTTGGGAAAAAATTGTTCCATTACCCTATCCCTGAACTGAGCCCAAGTCAAACCAGCCACCCAATCATCACCTCCCTCAGACTGCTTCAGTGCTATCCACCATGCTAACACATCACCTTCGAACCGGTAGCATGCCAACCTCAGCTTGAAGACGGGGTCACAGCCCATAGCATCGAAGATCTTCTCAATGTGAGCCAACCAGCTTTCAGCTTCACTGAGGCTATCTGTTCTCTCGAAAGCTCGAGGGCGGAGCTTATTGAATCTCTCCAGCCATGTGGCCAATGTTGCTGGAGGAGGAGGAGGAGGTACTGGGTGCTGCTGCTGGTTGTTGGCAGCCTGAACCTCAGCCCTGATTTCGTTCCTCAACTGAGGAAGCATAGCTTGCATTGCAGCTTGGATTGCTGCATTGAGTTGTTCCTGCTCGCGTGTGAGAACCATCTGACAGTATAACATAAAATACATGACTAAACTGACTAAAACATAAACTATATACTTGAAAAAAATTTATACCAATAAATCATGAGAAAAATTATATGCAGGAAAAACTAGTACATGAATGCATGATGCAGTTTTATGAAAACTTTTGTATGCACGAGAGTGAATGCCTATGGTCAGTTCACTCAAACAGAAGACATGGCGAGGGGACGCCAATGGGTCGGTCCCAAATTTTAAAGTTTCGATAAAACACATGCGACTAAATAGGGCCAGTCCTGTACCAACCAATACTTAGTCATAAACCTGCGACAATGACATATATATGTATGCATGAAAATGATGAATGCATGAAAACCGACTGTCAGTTCTAGGAAGACCATAGTGACTACCCACTAATCACAGGTCGTGTTTTGAGAGCCTACAGGTCGAAGCCTTGGCTCTGATACCATAATTGTAACACCCCATTTTGATAAATGGAATGTCACACATGATTATGGCGTGTCATCAAAGCATACAAGGATAAATGTCTAAACATTACATGACCATAAAGGAAATACCGGAATCAAACATCGGTATCCCAAAAGTAGAACTCATCACACACAAACATAAGTACTGTAAATGAAAGGACTAAACAATATCCATGGAAATGAGTATCGATGTATAAAGAAATGCATAAAGCAAAGAAGGCTAGGAAGCTTCCAATCCATATGCACGTACGCTTAAAGTCTACGAGCGTCCATGAGTACCTACCGTTTTGGGAACATGAAAAGGAAAACGGCTGAGCATAACGCTCAGTGCACGGATATACAAGTAAAGCATGAATAATATAAGCATATAAGCATGAAGCAGCGGAAAAGACTAAGTCCTGGATAACCTGGTTATATCTTAGTAAAACTTGTTTAATAGTTTGAAAAGCCTTATGTTTATCTTGTAAAAACCGTTTAACATATTTACCATTAGCCAATATAGGTCATGAAATATCAACGTGCATGAATACTTGGAGGGGTGACCTCGTCATGCAAATTAGAGGGGCTGCCTCTAATTATAATATACTGGTTTGGGTAGGAGGGATCAGCTCCTTGTGAAGGATTCAAGGCACACACCACATTCACACTAAGTAATCTGTTGAAACCATATAAACTAGGATGCACCCATACGCCCCACCTGATAATAATAATATGGCCAAAAGCTGAAGGGATGCCACGAGCTATCACTCCGTGGTGGTGAAGTCATAACACTGGTGCCTCTAGTGTTATGGTTATGGTACCTCCATAACTAGGTGAAACTGGTCATGCATGTATATGGCTTTAGGTATTCTAATTAGACATAAGCAATTAAATAACATATAAAACATATACTAGGGAAAACAGTTGGCTGCATACGGGAAATCCTAATAAGGAAGAATGGCCATACTGAAAGGACGGAGAATCCGTACCTTGTGTCCAATGAACGAAGAAGACGAACGGAAGAGAGTCCTACTTCGGTATCACTAATGCTACATAAATACATACGTGTATAATTATCTGATTACTGAGTACGTAACTGGTTTTATATCATGTCTTAGCTTGTTTTATATGTTCATGTCATGTTTTACTAATTTAAGCTTATGTATTCTGTCTATTCTGTTTTTTCTTCTATTTCATGTATTATTATACTTGTTGTATAATAATAAGTAACTTTCTAAAAATAGTAGGTTTCCAAAAATAAAAAGTTTCCAAAAATAGAAAGTTTCCAAAAATAGAAAGTTTCCAAAAATAGATTTACTGCTTAAAATAAATAAGTTTCTAAAAATAGAAAGTTTCCATAAATAGATTAGCTGCCTTAATTAAATAAGTTTCTAAAAATAGAAAGTTTCCATAATTTGATATAAGCTGGATTATTAAGCTAATTATATAAGCTTAAGTGTTTACTGATTAGTATTCTAAGACATGTAATTAAATAGTATAGTTTATTAATTATTTCATGTAAATTAAATAAACTATAGGTTAAAGTATTTAATTAAATATAACATGGTTTAATTAAATAAAGGTAAAAATACTTAGGTTAAACATGTATTATTATCTATTAATAATATAACCTAAGTCATGTAAATTAATTAATTATAAGTAATGATTTTAATAATTAATTAATTATGTAGTCTAATTAAGATGATAATTACTTAGGTTAAAATTCATGTATTAATAATCATATTAATAACCTAAGTCATGTAAATTAAATTAATCATGTACATGTTTTTATTAATTTAAGTTAAGTCTTGTAAAAATAAACTTGTAAATATAATTAATCTTGTAAAAAGTAACCCATGAACCGAACCGTGTTTTAATCTAAACATGTGTGAACCAGACCGGTTTAAACCCGTGAACCGGCACAAACGCACCCTTGGTCAAAACCTAGCCGCCGGCTAGCATGGGTTCCCACCGGCTAGCCGGTGTTCCCCTGCTGTTGTGGCCTTCGGTTCCCCCTACTTTCCTTAATTAGCCACCGGCTTAAGCCGGTGGTGTGGTTTTAGTTCTTAGCCGAGACCCACCCGACACAAACAAACACCCCTTAACCATTAACTAATTTTACCCCATGTTTAATTAACATATGTTTACTTGTTTTTAAACATTCATGATTCATGTTTCTTGATTTAAATAAAAACATAAAAAGAAAAAGGTTTTAGGGTTATACCGATCACGTGAATCAAGAAGGATGAACACACTAACAATCCTTGCTATAATCGAACACCGAAAATCAACCAAACACACCTTGTGTGTGTGCTAAGCCCGGCGGCCAAAGGAGAGGAAGAAAAATAGATTAGGGTTTTAATTATTTTCTAAATTCTTGAATTATGAAAATAGTTTTTCCCTTTTTCTTGTTTAGTAAAAAATACAATGGGCTTGGCCCTTGGTCTTGTTGTAGCCGCGGGTAGGGGCCCACATGTCACACCTCACCATGGCGGAATATGGGACGCGACACATGGATATCATCACAACAATAGCGTGTCCATAGAGAGAACTATATGAATTAGAAACGTCATAAAAGGTGACACAAATGTCATGACAATATCTCATCAATGCAGGAGTCTAGGTAAGTAGGTAACAGTCCTACCTCTTACCCAAGACAAACAAATAACACAAACAAATCAACATATAGGTTCATAGTATCACTTATTGAAACAAACAGAAAAATAAACTAAGAAGGAACGGGGATCTCCTTCTAAATGCAATCCTAATGCCTCCGAAACTAGCCACTTATATTCTTAAGCTTAACCACACTCTCACCTGAAAGAGACACTAAAACACGTCAACATAAAGTTGGTGAGAGTCATAGATTTAGACTCCAACGCCAAAATCAAACCATAAGCTGTGAACAACAACCACTAACAAATGAACATATGGACAATGTGATACAAACATGCATTAACAACTAATATTCAAGATTTAACAAACCAAACCAAATCCAAGGCTCCCAGCCTTACCAAACACCATGGTACCATAGGCGTCCATACACCTATGTACCAATCCCATGGCCCCGCCTTGTCATTATCCATTGGTCCCATAGATGCTCACACATCTATGTACCTCCCCAAGGCCCCGCCTTGTCAACATCCCCTTGGTACCAAGTCAAAACATAAAACAATCGTGAATCAACTAGCAGTTAATCACATAAGTATGCACAAGTCCATCACCAAACACAAAACATTCACAGCATAATCTATAAAAACAAGACAGTGTCTCTTCCATCCCATTTGGAAGTCAAAATCATTAGTAGACATGGGACTATGAAACTCACCTGATTGAGCTTCTCCAAAAATCCGCGAACTAGCAAAAAGCTAGCAAACAAAAGCACACAATCAAAACATGAACCAAACACTAAAATGGCTCATCAACCCATGATAGACATCTAACCTTCTCACATATATATACCTCATTTATATGCTCTAAGCATCTCATTACACCTCTCTATAAAGCCCTTAACTTAGTTTACTTCATAACCTGTCTCGTTAACATTTTACCCAAAAAAGTCCCGGTTTTTAGGTCTCCAAACTATAAGCCAAACGCTCACCTAACCATACCCATGACCTCTGTAAAGGAAACCCTATGCCCTTACATATGTTAGCTAACTCCTCCCATTTGCCCCAACCTTAAAGATACTGTTAAGGCCCCAATATATATATATATATATATATATATATATATATATATATATATATATATATATATATATATATATATATATATATATATATATATATATATATATATATATATATATATATATATATATATATATATATATATATATATATATATATATATATATATATATATATATATATATATATATATATATATATATATATATATATATATATATATACTTTTGTCTATCCGGATTTTACTGATTTTGAACATACAAAAAGTTTGTTATGATTAGGGGGTCTTACCCTAACCCATTTGCTTAGCCCTCCTCCAGGCCTCTTATTTAATATATAAATCAACTCCCATGCTCATTAGAGGGCTCAAGTGTACTCCTAAGTACCCCAATCACCCTAAAACATTAATTGAAAACCCGCTGATTTCAAAACTGTTCTGACCTGCGACTGTTGTAACCTGTTTTTGACCCACTTTCCTACCTCCAATTTAGTTCTAGTTTCTTGCATTTGAAAGCCAACTCAATTACCTTTCCAGGGATACTTGGATCGTAAAATAAGAGTTTGTATAACTCTATATATGGTCAAAACAGTTGACCTAAAATTCTGCCCAGTTTTTAAAAAACGATTTTAACATAATTAGTCTAATTAATTACCCATAACTCCACTAATTACAAGCCCTATTTCACCTAATCATTATAATATCATTAATATACAGATTTTAATTTAAACCCTAACCTAAATCCATCATAAGATGATTGAGAAAGAATTAAAAACAATTAAATTGAAAAGGGATTTGAAGGTTTTACCTTAAGATTAATAGAAACCAAGATTTTTTTGAAGAAGCCTAACTTTTCTCAATTGGCCGTCGTTTTTTTCTTTTGCTCCAGTAATTATGTCTTTTCCATCTTATTTTACACCTTATATAGTTATTGACAAGTCCTAGCCCAAGTATAATTGTCCACTTTCCTTTTTTTCCTTTTTTTTTTCTTTTTTTTTCCTTCCTTTTGTTTTAACCGACCCTTACCCCCCATAATTTCGTTTTTTTTTATTAAACTAATTAATAATTGTAATAAAAATATTACCTTAATTTTACTTAATTTATTTCAGCTCCTAAAGCCTTCAAAACCTCAAAACCGTAAAACTAGTCAAATTTACGCGTATACCGTAAAAAACGTAAAATATACAGTTTTAAAAAAAATCTTATATTTTGAAATAAACTTTATAAATAAGTCCTAAATGACTGAAAACCATCCCGAAAAATACTCACATGACTAAAAACCTTACCCGAGACCTCTAAATGCTAAACCCCAAATCCTAAAAAATACAATTTACTATAATACTTATACGTATATGTAAACACCAAAATAACACCATTTCATTTCATAGTCACTAATTTGTGAGCTCATGAACATGAAATAACCGTTCCTCGATTTACTTATGAGTACTTTATACCCATAAACGATATCCACACCAACCTCGTTCACACAAAATAACATGTAAACACGCAAATCACATAGTCAAACATAAATTAACCTTAAAATAAGACCAAGTGACGAACCTCAAAACCACGGTTGTCACATCACTCCCTCCTAATAGAAATATCGTCCTGAGATTACTCCTTAGGATCGTCATTATCAATTAGCTGAGGATACTTGCTCCTCATAAATCCTTCACGTTCCCACGTGAACTCTAGTCCGCGTTCCAAATTCCATCTACCCATAACTACGGTATATTACCCTTTTTTTCCAACGTCCTAGCTTCACGACCCAAAATCTCTATCGGCTCTTCGATAAAACGAAGACTCGTATCCATACTAATATCATCTAACGGTACTTGCAAGTCAGTTCTTGCTAAGCATTTCCTCAAGTTTGATACATGAAATACGTCATGCACACTACTCAATTCCTCCGGTAATCTCAACCTATACGCCACTAGCCCAATCCTTTCAAGGATTTCAAATGGACCCACAAATCTAGGTGCTAACTTCCCTTTTCTTTCCAAACCGCATCACCCCTTTCCATGGTGAAACCTTTAGCATAACTTTATCTCAAATCTCAACGGCTTATGCCTCTTATCCGCATAGATCTCTTGTCGGTTCTTTGCTTTTTTCAACCTCTACTTAGTCAATGGAACCACCTCCATAGTTTTCCGATCCACCTCCGGTCCAATACGTTGGTCGCTTCTAACTTCATCCCACTGTAACGATGATCCACCTCATCTCCTATGAATTAACTCCAGCAGTTTCTACTATAATTCCTATTACCATACCTAACGGCTTCTATCCTCTACGGATTTTCCATCATTCGGAAGTTCTCCCAACCTTAAACACATCCAATGGTATATGCAGGATTGCATAACCAAAAGCTTCCCATAATATTCACAAGAAACATGTCATAACCACCACCTCATCCTTTCTTTCCCATGCTCGGCACCAAGTAACTAACCATCCTTCATACTAACATGTGTTACACCTTTTCTCTAGGTGGACGTTCCATTGTTCGTGACTACTAACCTCCTCTAACGATTTCTCTTCAATATCACCCCCACTATCTTCACAACCTCTTGCTCCCTCGAATCATTCTTCCTCCATACTACTTTTCGTTTGTCTCTCCACAATCTTAATTTCCATACCATCTTATATCCCGTCTTTAGCCTATAATTTAGGTGTTTCCTCCTTTATTCCTTGCATCCTCATCAATGGGGAATATGCCCCTCTCACCGGTGACTCTCTCTTTGTAGGAAAATTCTTCCTAATATAATGCGTTCTCCAACTATCTCCAAATCTCATGCCAATGCTCTAGGCGTCTTTCTCAATTACCCCTATAGTATGCTCATACCAAACATTAGTCTATCAACAGTATACTACGCTTGCTTCCCATCGTTTCTTCCCTTGCCATAATCCTTCATAAGGCATTCCATACATATTAGGCTAACTTTTACGCAAAACCCTCTATTCCATCACATCCGTACGCAATCCTTCCAACTTCTCAACTATGTGACTTCTCATTCCTCTTGAAATATGAGATGAATTAGTCAGTCTATCGACTATCACCCAACTCTCGTCGTACTTATTCCTCCACCCCATTATGTATCCCTTTCACCAACTTCGTCCTTACATCGCCCTTTCTAAGCTAATCCTATCTATGTAGGAAGTATAGTTTACGTCCCTTTTCTCCATATGATTGTCCAAGCCACGAAACATACATGTTGACGCGTTCTTTGCTTTAGACAACGCAACTCGTGCAACCTACATCCTTCATCCAAACCACCCTAATACGTCATTCATATAGTTCAAGTTCGTCACAGCTTCACTTCATTCTTCTTATTCCATGTCTCATCAACCATGCTTGCCTTTCCTAGATGGTACTTGGCCTTGCAATTTTTCTTTCATCACTTAACTCCACCCATCACCTTTTCCAAATGTTCAATCAAGATGATTAAATATGTGTTGGAGACGTTCATGATCTGTATAGATCATTCTCTACGTCTCGTACCCTAAATGCCTCTAGCATTCTAGGCAGATATAACAATCCAGCTCCACTAACTAAGTCTATCTAGTTCTTCCAAATCTTTAGTTCCCAAAACGTATAAACAACCGCCTTTCTTTGTCGTTCTCGTATACCTCCAAATCCTTGCTCCACGTATCGTCATGCTTCGCGAATTCATCCAGTCCTTCCGATAATTCCAAGATCTGCTCATTATCCAATCCACCTCTTCAGCCTCCAAAACGCTTCCTCACCCTTCTTCACTTTGCCCCTTGCTGGTTCAACGATATGCCATCATCTCTGACTAATCGTCCTGGCCAACTTACTCCTAAAACTCACACTTGAAAATCTCACGTATAATTCCCTTTCCTAACAACTCCAAAACCGACTCATAATTCGCCTCACTCTCCTTCTTAAATTTGAGTAGATCAAGATGTCGTTGATGCTCCCGATGACAACTCGTTTATATATTGTCATGCACCCCCGGTTCATTGACTCCATGAAAACTGCTAGCGCCTCGACGAAGCCAAAATCATAACCGTAAACCCAAAGCGTTCATACAACATCCTTAGCAGTTTCAACTACGTCCTCCTTGCACCCTCTCTTAGAAGCAATACGAATAAATTTCTACCTCGTTCTACTCGCGAAAATCTACACGTATTCTAAAAGACCAATACTTCCTCTTATCAGACCACTCAACCGCTTTCCACAGCCAATCTACTACTAAGCAACTCAAATTTTACCTTGCATCCGTTGCAATTTCTAACAACTCTTGCTCTTAAAATCATTCCATCAACAATTTCCTTGGAAAGGCACTAACTACAACTCCTCTCACTTCTCCTACTTGCTTTATTTATGGTTCTACCTCACATTAATAGGCAAACCTACTAAATCTCAGGAAATTTTCGGAAAACTTACATGTCTTACGAACAATCATAAATACCTTTGAGGTATTATATCCCCCTTCCAACACTCTCTATGGCGCGTTACTTGTGCCAATATCCATACATTATACAAATCTCTATTCATCTCCCTTGGCACTCCTAAGAGACCTCATGACCACATTAGTTCGTCTACGAACTTTTAACTCTTTCATCCCCACTAAGGGTATTCTGACCATTCTCTTAGGGCCACCTACTTAATCGTGTAGGCGCGACCAAGTCTTTCATATGTCTACCTCAACGCTCCCAATCAATACGAACCCAAAACTACATCCTGAATCCACTAGATACGATCAACGAATCAAACCCACGGATAACTAACGACATTTCACGTGCACGAGTTAAAACAGACCAAAACCACGAAAACTCAAAAGGAAAACTCAAACATGTACCAATTCAGATGACTCATGATCCAAGAAACACTTAATGGCAACCAAAACATCTTATGCCCCGCGACATATTATTTAAACCGTACACAAGATCGACTTGTCCAAAAGAATATTTTTTTTCTTTCCTCACCACATCTATGTGACTCAAACAATCTACCAACAACCTTCTAGACGATCTCAAACTCAACTCAAAGACTAGGTATCTCGTGCATCCCAAATCATAAAAAAAACTACTATTCAAAACTCAACCTTGAACCCGTCACTTGTACCAAAATTTCGATCAAGCTACTGACACCCCATGACTATACATACCAAATATTTTAAAAGTACATTCCGAGTACATAATTTTAGGCTTTTGAATCACCCAAAAAGCTTTAAAAACGAACAAGTTATGACCAAAACAGTTTTATACTAGTTGTTTTTTAAAAAAACTAAAGAATCCTCTTAGTAATTAACGTAATCCTTTTTAAATGAAAAGAAATAAATGTATGTGAAATTTTCATGAACTTTGTTTAGTCTTGCATAAATAATTATAAATGACGTATATTGATTAAGCTCATTTATATAAACTATTTATGTAGAAAAAAAATTTATTTCGCTTTATTTTAAAGAAAGACTTTTAGAATTTGAAATAAATAAGTGTTGATTAAAAAAAATCTTATGTTACATCTTGTTTCAAACACGACTCCAACACCTTACCCTTATTTTACCGAATACAACCAACTATCCAACTCTATAGTAGATTTCCAAGTCTTTTCAGTATATACCAACTAAAAGGAATGTAAGACCCAACACAAAAGATTTCATTATCTCAAAAGAAATCCCAAGTTATTTCAATAGACTTAAAACCAAGAACACCATTTTAAAACGTACACGTGAAATACGAAACTCAAAGAATACGCTACAACGGAGGTTTAATATCAAAAAAAAAGTGAGCTAGCCACCCTCCTAAGGATACAATCGATAATTGTAGGGGATCATACATATATAGGCATATCGGGATACATATACTTAAATCCGTCTAACATCTACTATACAAGCATGTACTAACTGTAACACCCCCAAATTTATACAATTCAATACAGCGGAAGACTCGTTGGTGTTACGGGATAGCACATTACTCACATCATAGACAACGCTTAAAAATCGCGTCGTTTAATAATAAAGCATTTCCATTCATAAATATCAAATTTACATAGGTCCTAAGTCATAGTATTTCATTCAATTTTACAAAATATTTGAATGGAAATTGTTGTTAAGTGCGGGCCATGAATTATTGTTGTCTTCCCGAGAATTACCTTCAAGTACCTGAGATAAAACATGTTAAAAGAAAAGGTCAGCGAAAACGCCGAGTGAATTCATAGAGTTTAATAAAACCATTAATATATCATCGGTATATAATTATTACCGAAAATCGTTTTGTACAAATCTTTGAATATAACGTTGTATAGAGTTAAATAAAAACCGTTATATGAATATGGTTATGTAAAACCAAACACGAACATAAAATCAATAATAAGACCCTGTATTGCTAGTTAGGCAATATATCGTAACTCAATGCATAAAGCAGTATTTTCGTTATTTTGGATTATTATAAGCCGCATGACATTGTTACCTTACTACAACAAACAACGGGTAGCTAGCCCGAAACTCAATTTTCCCATCTAAATTAGCGTGTCGTCACAATAATCACGCTTGTGTAAATCTTCTCATACATAAATTCGCTTACCAATCAATGTGGCACGACGGGGATCAACCGTCAAGGCGCGAACTGGGGTGATCGTCCCCAAATAGTACTATTATAAGCATAAGCGTCTACCAAATCCCGGTAGTTCACAATTCATGCTAATGGGACTTTTAGTGACATAACCTAACTTTAATAATCCATTTCATTTCATCTATCGGGTCATATAATCATTCATCGGGTCATACAATCATTCGGGTCCAAATCAATAAACAAACAATCGGGACAACTGGTGTCCTATTTTATTAAAACTAACATATTATCTCCCTCGCGGGTTTATAAAACATTTCATAAAAACATTTAAAAGAGTGAGAGTCTATGAACTCACGTGGATGTGGGAAAGCGGGTTATCGGCAATTCGGATGTACGGTACGTGCTTCAATCACGAAAACCTAGACAAATAATACTCGTCTTAGACTCTTGTCCAATGACTTTATCAAAATAATAATTATGTATACATATGATGATTTTATATATATGATGATGATCAAGTGGGTTTATACATCTTTACTCATTTATTATAGTGCTTATGTGTTGGTAATTTTCAAGACTAGTTACACTAGTTCAACTTGTTTACATTTTAAAGCCCAATAGGCCTATTACAAGCCCAATACTATTCATTATCCCAATTATACTTTTATTATCAGTATTATACTTTATATGTTGGGCCCAAATGGGTTAAGCCCAATAAGTAATTTTTATAAGTGTTTAACTTATTTAGTTAAATTATTAGTCCAATATGCTAACTTAGCTCGTTAATGTCCGTATGTCCTATGGTTCGGGTTTTATCGGTTTTTACTTGTATTAGGTACTTATATATCAGTATATGACTTTTAAAAACTTTACATTAGACGGGTTTGATCGTCTAAGTTTTAATTGGCGAAAAACGTTAATTTTACGGTAATAGCCGAAAAAGTCGTAAAAATCATGTTTATAGTTTTTATACTTATAAATCTTATTCAACTACCATTTTTATAAAGTGTCCATTTATTTAACATTATACATATTTATATAAATGAAATTTATAAGTTAGTGGGTTTTAATTCACATTTTATACTATATTAGTTTGAGTGCTTATATAATACTATTAAACATTAATTCTTCAAAATCTGATTTTTAGTTTCATCTTCACCATTTTTATCATATCTTGAGTTCTATAAGGAGATAGCAGCTCATTTTTGGATGGAATAAACTTCATATTATGTGATACAAATAAGTTAGTTATAGATACTGCTCATTCAATATTTAACTATCATTAACAGTCCCTACAAAACAGACTATTCAGATTGGTGCACTCGTCTTTTTTTGATCATATCTCACTCATTTTGATGATTCCATTGTATGACCAACTCTCACATGTGTATAACACCTAATAATTACTGTATATTGATTCCACTTTACCATTTTATAAGTTTATCATTTGGTTACTTACTGTTTTTATACAGCCATCTTATTAAGCAAGATTTAACTATTTTTACATGTGGTTTTTCCATCTTTTTACCCATGTTTATCAAATCTATCAACACCAAATCCCCACATAATATTTTTAATCATCATTAATCATCATATACATATAAATAAAGAAAGAAAATACAAGATTACATAATCAAAAGAACAAGAGGATAGGAAGAACAATCTCTATACCACCAAGGTTGTGTAGTTTATGATCAAGGCTTGGATTTTTGATGGCAAAACTTGTGGTAGATCAACACCAATCTTCAAGGCCACCAATACTTGTAAACTTCATGTAGAAATCAGCCCTTGGACATCACTAAATCTTCTCCTTGGATGTTAAAATCACCACCAATCAATAGAGCTTGAAAAGGGCTTCAGCATATGTGTGAATAACATATTATTTCATGGTTAAATTTGATCAAATGAGGGTGTTTAGGGGTGGTTCTTGGACGAAATTTAGAGAGATGAGAGAGTTTGGTGAGTGGCTTGCATGAGTTGCTAAGTGTAAATGGTATGAATGAAGTGGTTTTGGTGGTTTTGTGCTAAGTTAGCTTACATGTTAAGCTTATGCTAACATGTGTTAGCTTTCTAGCTAAAAGGGTGCCACATCTTATGATGTGTGTCCTCTTTTGGCCATCTCTTTTGAGTGGGGTGGGATAAACTTGTTTTGTCCCATCCCACTAATTTACGGGTATTCTTCTATTCTAGTTTCCCCGATTTGCGTGCCCTCGGGTCGTTTTACGAAAAACATTTTTCTAAATTATGAATCAACGGCACAAAACGAATCTAATAAAAATTGTCTCATCAAAAACGGAGTTCAAAAACGTAAATACGTAATCCTAAGGTTTCCGGTTTAGTCGTAAAGGACGTTAAACTATGAACGTAAGTCCTAATCTCTTCTCGTAAATTTGTGAGTTTATGAACCAACTCAAAATTAAAATCCCAAAATAATATTCACGGATAAATTTATTTCCTAAAATGTCGGACTGTCATAAAAAAACGGTGTATGTAAACGTAAGCACGTAACGTAGAGTCCTCCGGTTTAAACGTAGTATATGCTACTTCAAGACGTAAACCCAAATTTCTTCCCAAAATAAGTGAGTTCATAATATAACATTAAAAATAATCTTTTTAAATAATACTTGAGAATAAAATATCGACCATAAATTGACGGATTGTCACACTAACCCTCTTTCATGCAATCATACTTAGGAATCCATTGAAGTTGTGGTACTTGTATAACTATGTTGGCCACCATACTTATAGAATTACCCTTCCCCAATGCACTCCTTCCTATGATGACACTTATAAAAATTAATACAACACATAACACATATATCCATCTACTCACATAAGCTCATAACCACATAACCAAAAAAAGCCCAAAACTCCATCCATTAAAATAACATAGTCAAACTCTTGAAATACATAAATCCATAGTCTAGCTAAAACAGCATAGACTAAATCCAAAAACGAAAACATAATCAGTTATAAGTCATGTCGCCCATAAGAGTGGAAACAGCTTAAAATCCGTCATATCCACCTACTCCTAATAACTTGAACCACCACATGATTCTTAGGGAACATGACTTAAACATCAAAAGAAAAATACTATACCTTAGGTACATAAAATAACCCAACAAAAGATAGAAACTACCATGTACCAAATTATGTACTATAATGTACAATTTAAGCTAAATACGACAATGACTAGCGTGGATGATTATGGTTCAACCAGCACTAGTCACACCCTGAAAAGAAAATAACATGTGGCTAAGTATGAACTACTATGGTTCAACCCATACTAGTCAAAACTTAACAAACATCGCAAGTAAAAACCAATAACATCCAGAAAACTTTAATTAATATAAAATGCACACATACTCCTATGACGCCTATATGCAGGGACCCTTAAGCTATAGACTAGGTTACTAGACTAGGCAACCTAATTCTCTATAACTATTGGCTCTGATACCATTCTGTCACACCCCGCCATGGCGGAATATGGGACGCGACGCATGGATATCATCACAACAATAGTGTGTCCATAGAGAGAACTATATGAATTAGAAACGTCATAAAAGGTGACACAAATGTCATGACAATATCTAATCAATGCAGGAGTCTAGGTAATTAGGTAACAGCCCTACCTCTTACCCAAGAAAAACAAATAACACAAAAAATCAACATATAGGTTCATAGTATCACTTATTGAAACAAGCAGAAAAATAAACTAAGAAGGAATGGTGATCTCCTTCTAAATGCAACCCTAATGCCTCCGAAACTAGCCACTTCTATTCTCAAGCTTAACCACACTCTCACCTGAAAGAGACACTAAAACACGTCAACATAAAGTTGGTGAGAGTCATAGGTTTAGACTCCAACGCCAAAATCAAACCATAAGCTGTGAACAACAACCACTAACAAATGAACATATGAACAATGTGATACAAACATGCATTAACAACTAATATTCAAGATTTAACAAACTAAACCAAATCCAAGGCTCCCAACCTTACCAAACACCATGTTACCATAGGCGCCCATACACCTATGTACCAATCCCAAGGCCCCGCCTTGTAATTATCCATTGGTCCCATAGATGCTCACACATCTATGTACTTCCCCAAGGCCCCGCCTTGTCAACATCCCCTTGGTACCAAGTCAAAACATAAAACAATCATGAATCAACTAGCAGTTAATCACATAAGTATGCACAAGTCCATCACCAAACACAAAACATTCACAGCATAATTTATAAAAACAAGACAGTGTCTCTTCCATCCCATCTGGAAGTCAAAATCATTAGTAGACATGGGACTATGAAACTCACCTGATTGAGCTTCTCCAAAAATCCGCGCACTAGCAAAAAGCTAACAAACAAAAGCACACAATCAAAACATGAACCAAACACTAAAATGGCTCATCAACCCATGATGGACATCTAACGTTCTCCCATATATATACATTATTTATATGCTCTAAGCATCTCATTACACCCCTCTATACAGCCCTTAACTTAGTTTACTTCATAACCCGTCTCGTTAACATTTTATCCAAAACAGTCCCGGTTTTTAGGTCTCCAAACAATAATCCAAACGCCCACCTAACCATACCCATGACCTCTGTAAAGGAAACCCTATGTCCTTACATATGTTAGCTAACTCCTCCTATTTTCCCCAACCTTAAAGCTACTGTTAAGGCCCTAATATATATATATATATATATATATATATATATATATATATATATATATATATATATATATATATATATATATATATATATATATATATATATATATATATATATATATATATATATATATATATATATATATATATATATATATATACTCTTGTCTATCCGGATTTTACTGATTTTGAACATACAAAAAGTTTGTTATGATTAGGGGGTCTGACCCTAACCCATTTGCTTAGCCCTCCTCCAGGCCTCTTATTTAATATATAAACCAACTCCCATGCTCATTAGAGGGCTCAAGTGTACTCCTAAGTACCCCAATCACCCTAAAACATTAATTGAAAACCCGCTGATTTCAAAACTGTTTTGACCTCCGACTGTTGTAACCTGCTTTTGACCCACTTCCCGACCTCCAATTTAGTTCTCGTTTCTTGCATTTGAAAGCCAACTCAATTACCTTTCCAGGAATACTTGGATCGTAAAATACGAGTTTGTAGAACTCTATATATGGTCAAAACAATTGACCTAAAATTCTGCCCAGTTTTTAAAAAAACGATTTTAACATAATTAGTCTAATTAATTACCCATAACTCCACTAATTACAAGCCCTAATTCACCTAATCATTATAATATCATTAATATACAGATTTTAATTTAAACCCTAACCTAAATCCATCATAAGATGATTGAGAAAGAATTAAAAACAATTAAATTGAAAAGGGATTTGAAGGTTTTACCTTAAGATTAATGGAAACCAAGATTTTTTTGAAGAACCCTAACTTTTCTCAATTGGCCGTCGTTTTTTTCTTCTGCTCCAGGGATTATGTCTTTTCCATCTTATTTTACACCTTATATAGTTACTGACAAGTCCTAGCCCAAGTATAATTGCCCAGTTTCCTTTTTTCTTTTTTTTTGTTTTTTTTCCTTCCTTTTGTTTTAACCGACCCTTACCCCCCATAATTTCATTTTTTTATTAAAATAATTAATAAT
The DNA here is from genome assembly GCA_025667525.1 of Glebionis coronaria. NCBI lineage: Eukaryota > Viridiplantae > Streptophyta > Magnoliopsida > Asterales > Asteraceae > Glebionis > Glebionis coronaria. Next base: position 382,502,895 of record CM046882.1, on the reverse strand, counting down.
TGTAATAACAATATTAACTTAATTTTACTTAATTTATTTCAGCTCCTAAAGCCTTCAAAACCTCAAAACCGTAAAACTAGTCAAATTTACGCGTATACCGTAAAAAAACGTAAAATATACAGTTTTAAAAAAAATCTTAAATTTTGAAATAAACTTTATAACTAAGTCCTAAATGACTGAAAACCATCCCGAAAAATACTCACATGACTAAACACCTTACCCGAGACCTCTAAATGCTAAACCCCAAATCCTAAAAAAATACAATTTACTATAATACTTACACGTATACGTAAACACCAAAATAACACCATTTCATTTCATAGTCACTAATTTGTGAGCTCATGAACATGAAATAACCGTTCCTCGATTTACTTATGAGTACTTTATACCCATAAATGATATCCACACCAACCTCTTTCACGCAAAATAACATGTAAACACGCAAATCACATAGTCACACATAAATTAACCTTAAAATAAGACTAAGTGACGAACCTCAAAACCACGGTTGTCACACCACATGGGGGGTAATCCGTACTTTTCTCGTGACTAATATTTAGTGTGTCCTCGTGTTCGTGTTTTACGTGATTAAATAGTTATCGCTCGTGTCTTATTATATTTATTCGTGATCGTAATAAATATACATACATACGTAATACTAAGCTCGTGATTAATTACGTTCATGATTTCATGTTCGTGATTATAATTATTATTGAAATAATTATTGTGTCTTAATACGTAATAAATATTTATCGTGTTATAACACGTACGTAATACTTGTAATTCTTGTTCGTGAAACGTAAACGTGCTATAAAAGGAAAGTTCTAATCATGTACGTATGATCGTAAGGGTACTATTCATGGTAAAAGCATGCGGGTTCTACAACTTATGTTTCATGTTACAATTGTTATCAAAACTTAATTTGTTGGTAAAGATTTCATAGGTCGAAAGGGTTATTGTCTATCAACAAGTCAAAGCCGTTTTGCCTATGATTGGCTATCTTTCGTATTGATCATTTCTTAAGAAGTTTTGATTATCAAGAAACATAATTATAAGTGTTAGCAAATTCGTGAAACGGCCGTGAATTGAATGTGTTGAAATTGGATTAAGTCTTGAATTGAGTGATTGAGTCTAATGCTTGTTTTCTTTAACCAAAGTCTTGACGAAGATTAAAGCTTTTGAAAACAATAGATTGGATTATCCATCTAATTATCATAATCATATCTGTTAAATGTGTCATCACAATCATACCAATACGGATGCCTAAACTAGTATTTACCAAGTGTTACTTTTAATCTTATTATTAATCTCATCATTTTACTTGTTATTTGTTTGTCTACAATTGCTACAATCAACGATTATAGTTTTTTTTTTAATGATCATAGGTTTTCCAGATCCCCATGAATGATCTCGGTATTACCACATAAAAGCTATACCCAAAAGAAAGGGTTATACTTGCCCGTGCGTTGTTAGTCAATCCGGTAATTCATATTTATAAATTTAAAACTTGTTTCCAATCTAATACACCGGACGCGCATCAAGTTTTTGTCGCCGCTGCCGGGGATTTGATTGTGTTCTTAGTTCCAAAATCATCCTATAATCAAACCCATTGTAGCGATCTTGTTGCCAAAAAGCCCAAAAATCAAAAAGTAAAAAAAAAAATTTGCAGCAAAGTCGATTTTGTCGCCGACAACTTCATCACAGAAGCGATTTTTCCGCCCGGCAAAACCCTTCTACCGCCGGCAACACCACCACAGGTCCCATTTTGCCGATCGACAAGGATTCTTGCCGCCGGCAACGTTTCTCCTTTTTTCACAGATTACATTTTACCGGCCGGCATCCCCTTTTTCCGTCGGCAACCTTAAAATAATTTTTTTTATGTTTTTATTTTGTTTGCTTTATTTAATTTCTTATCTACTTATTTTCCTATTAGTAATCTTTTGTTTGTTTTTATTTTTTTTACTTGTAGTCTTTTTCAAAAGTTCTTCAAGACTTGAATGAACACACGTTCTTCCGGTCAAGAATTGCTTAGTCCATACACCGATCTCGAACGTTATATTCATCAATCTCGAAAGAGAAACCGCAAGAAGCAACCCTTTGTTTCTTTTGAAAACCGAATTCCAAAAAACAAAAACCCACCATTTGATAATGTCTTAGACGCATGTGTCGTCTATAACTCATTTAACGATCTACCATTCCCAATGGCCGACGATCAATCCATGTGGGCAGCCAACCGAGTAGTAGCACCTACCCCCGAGGCTGCTATTGTTCAAGTTAAGATTGGAGAAAACTTCACCATGAAAGGTCATCACCTTTCAATGATCAAAGACAACCAATTTGACGGCCGTACGAGGGCCGATCCACATAAGCACATAGCCGAATTCATAGAAATATGTGGCATGTTCCGATATGGAGCCGACGTCAATGTAGACGCTATAAAACTCAAACTCTTCCCATCATCTCTATCTGGAGATGCAAGACTTTGGTATAATGAGTTGACGCCCGGTACCATTGAAACATGGGAACAAATGAGAACCGCTTTTGTTAGCCGTTTCTTTCCACCCGCCATGTACGAAATACTCATGGGAGAAATCCGAGGTTTCGCCCAACTTCCACAAGAAACACTCATTGATGCGTGGAACCAAATGAAAGACCTACTTCTTAGTTGTCATGGACATGGTTTATTAAAAGGAACCATCATGCAAATCTTTTATCATGGTCTCAATGAACCGACGCAAGCAATCCTTGACGCCGGTGGACTCTTTCTCTATAAGACTCCCAACGAAGCATATCAATTGCTCGAGGACCGAGTTCTCTTAAAACTTGATTGGTCTAAAGATAACTGTTCCAAACCCTTCAAGAAAACCGTTGCTTTCATTGAAAGTAGCGAGAATTCTAAACTCATGGAAAAGATGGATGCTCTCACATCTAAATTCAACCCGCAATTCAAAACTATCAAAGACGAAATGAAAGAGATGTGAGGCAAATGTACTCTTTGTGGAGGACCACACCCATCTACGGAGTGTGAGGACACACCAATAAGAGAACCACCACAAGAAGCAAACTACGCCCAAGGATACCGAGGAGGTGGTTATCGAGGTAACTACTACGGTAGAAACCTCGACGTTTGGCGTGAGTACCCCAAAAACGAAAATCGTAACTCACAACCTAGTGAGAACGATAATTCCGTTCCATCAAACGAGAAGAACCCCGAAGGATCGAACTTAGAAAAAACGTTGTTAGCTTTCATAAAATCTCAAAAATCAACAAACACGTTCATTAAGAACCAATTCTTCGATCTCAAAGCCAACGTTGAAAGAGGACAAAGACACCACACCGCCACTATTAGTTATCTCAAAACCAAGATCGGTCGAATCACCGACCAATTAGCCAATCGACCAAGTGGTTCGTTGCCAAGCAACACTCAAACAAACCCAAAGCCATCTATGGATAAACCATACCGCCCACCCTCCTCCCGTAATGAACATGTGAATTCTGTATTCACAAGGAATGGGCTAAGTTATGATCCACCACAAAACCAGTACACCAATGCTCCCACTTTCACCGATGAAAGTGAAGATGAAGTCGATGAGCCCGAGAAGGAAAAAACCGTTCCTCCTTCCAAACCAAAACCAAAACAAACCAAACCCATTCCAACACCAACACCAAAGGCGTATACACCCAAAATTCCATATCCTCAACTCCTACGAAGAGAAAAGATGGAGGCTCGTAATGCCAACTTTCATAAGATGATCAAAGAAGTTAAGATCAACATTCCCCTTGTTGATATCTTAACTGGCATGCTCAACTATGGGAAATTCCTCAAAGATCTTGTGAGCAACCATAGTAAGACAGAGCAAATATCTGTTGTGTTTCCGAATGAAGAATGTTCTGAAGCCTTGCAAAGCAAACTTCCACCAAAGCTCGGAGATCCGGGAAGCTTTCTCATACCATGTACTCTAGCCAATAATGTTGAATGTCACTCCTTGGCCGATCTAGGCGCGAGTATCAATCTTATGCCATACTAATTATACAAAAATCTTTCAAACAATACTTTGAAACCTACAAGTATGAGTATACGTTTGGCTAACCACACTTACCAATATCCCATTGAGATAACCAAGAACATGCTTGTTCAAGTTGGCAAATTCATATTTCCCGCCGACTTCGTAATCCTTGAAATGGAGGAAGACCATCATGTCCCTCTCATTTTAGGACGACCATTCTTGCACACCGCCGATGCTATCATTCGTGTGAAGAATAAAGAACTCAAACTTGGAGTTGGTGACGATCGAGTCACATTCTTAGTCGATAAAGCTATGCAACATTCTCATTCTAATGATGACACATGCTTTCGCGTAGTTTTTGTTTTTGACAAATTTCGATCCTATCTCGTGTTGTCGAAAACGATTGTATTCAACGATCATTCTGTGTTGAAATACATATTCTCTAAACAAGATGATAAGCCGCGTCTTATTAGATGGATTTTACTACTCTAAGAATTTGACATCGAAATTTAAAATAAGAAAGGAGCTGGAAACGTCGCAACCGATCATTTATCGCGACTTGAAAATCCAAACATTGAAGATTTAAGGGATGAAGATATCGATGACTATTTTCCTGATGAAACTCTTATGCAAATATCTACGGACGAATCTCCATGGTTTGCAGATTTTGCAAATTACCTCGTTGGAAGAATTCTAAGAAATGGTTTAACCTATCACCAATGATGTAAATTCTTTTCCGACCTAAAACACTATTTCTGGGAAGATCCCTACCTTTTCAAGGTATGCCCCGATGGTATGATTAGGAGATGTGTTTATGATGCGGAAACAAGAAAGATCCTTGATGAATGTCATCATGGCCTTACTAGGGGACATTATGGTCCTTCCACCACCGCGAAAAAAGTATTTGATGCTGGTTTCTTTTGGCCAACAATTTTTTAAGAGGCCTATACTCTAGTCGAAAATTGTGATGCTTGCCAACGTACTGGTAGCCTCTCACGAAGAGATGAGATGCCTCAAAACAACATCCAAGTTAGTGAAATATTTGACGTATGGGGAATTGATTTCATGGGACCCTTTCCCAAATCCCATAAGTTCGAATATATCTTAGTCGCTATTGATTACGTGTCCAAATGGGCCGAAGCCGAAGCTTTACCCACGAACGATTCACGAGCCGTAATCAATTTTTTGAAAAAGCTTTTCTCTCGTTATGGAATGCCGAAAGCTTTAATTAGCGATCGAGGTTCCCATTTTTGTAACAAACAATTGGAGAAAATCTTAAAGCGTTATGGAGTCACCCATCGCTTTGCCACCGTATATCATCTACAAACGAGTGGACAAGTTGTGAATACCAACAGAGCCTTAAAATGAATACTCGAAAAAACGGTTAAGGACAATCCTTCCATTTGGTCAAGGAAACTTTACGACGCTCTGTGGGCATTCCGAACAGCTTATAAGACACCAGTTGGCACAACACCTTATCGTTTATTGTACGGTAAAACGTGTCACTTGCCCTTTGAAATTGAGCACCGTGCTTATTGGGCATTGAGAAGCTGTAATCCTGATCTCAAAATCGCTGGAGAAAACCAATTCTTGTAATTGCATGAACTCGATGGATTAAGACTCCAAGCTTATGAGAATTCCAAATTATACAAAGCACGTACCAAAGCTTATCATGACAAGAAACTTTGCATCCGAAAAGAATTCATGAAGGGAGACAAAGTTCTCTTGTTTAATATGCGATATAAATTCAAAACTCCAAAGCTTAAACAAAAGTGGTACGGTCCTTTTATAGTAAAACATGAATACCCGTCTGGTTAAGTTGAATTGTATGACAAGAATGGAGGAATCTTCATTGTTAATGGACACCGTGTTAAACTATACCATGATGAGTAGAGTGAACATTTTTGTAACATCCCGCCTACTTAGACTACAATATTGTCCGCTTTGCCCGCAGGCTCACGGCTTTGCTTTGTGGCCCTCTTGTAAGTACTTCCCGGCTGGTCACCCAACCTAGTACTACTCTGACAGGACACGCTTAACTGCCAGATCCTAAGAACCCCACTTGCAGTAGACCACAAAACGCGTTATAAACCGAACCCGTGAAAACCCGTGAAACCCTTGATGTGTTTACATATAACCGAAACAAACAGCCCCTTAACCTGTTTATTAAATCAAAACCAAACACCTTGACCAAAACCCCCAGCCAAACACCCCTTTGTGTTTCTGCTGCTGCCACTGCCTGGCCGGAAATCCCACCGGCAGTGGTCTTTTCCCCCCTGCTTGACATAGATTCCCACCGAGAGCATAAGCTCTAAGTTCCCACTGCCAGTACAAACTCACCACTGGCCGCAGCCAGTGGTTTCCCCCTGCTTGGCCGCCGCTGCCACTGTTAAGCCAAACGCACCCCTGTTGGTTGCAGGGGTTGCGGCTGATAGAGTAAAACCCCCACCGAGAGTGAAATCAGAACCCGAAACCAACCACAACCCGAAACCCTCATTGATCTATGACCTTTTACATGTTCATTAGTCCTCATTAATTCTTTTTAATGTGTTCATGATTAATTAATGTCTTAATTAAAAGAAATAGAAAACAAAGTTACTTACTTTTCGTTTAGGGTTTAGTAAACAGAAACACGAATCACCACTCTTGCTCTAGATCACCATGGCTGTTTTTCTTTGGTCTTTGGTGATTAAAACCCGACGGCATGAAGAAGAAAAGGGAAGGAAAAGTGACGGCCATTTTCTATGTTTTAGGGTTTTATCTCTGATTTTTATGTTGTCCAAAATAAACAATACTCCCCCCGTCTGTTTCTTTTTGTCACACGTTTTGGAGCCCAAGTGGGCCTTGTGCCCACTTCCTTTCTTTTTGGACGCCGGCCCAACACCACACCCCTATTAATCTTTATTGTTATTCCCGCGACATGTAAAATACTTCGTGTATTCGTGGTTTAAGTGTCGAGCATTTTCATAGTTATCCTTATACGTGTTAAACGTAACCATTATGTAGGTAATTACTTGGCATGTTAAGTAAATATACGTAATAATAATAATCGTGTTAATTATTCGTGTTTACGTGTTACGTAATTATTAATTATTCATGTTATTATAATTTATGTTATTATAATTACTTGTACATAACGACATTCATCGTATTAATAATATATGTAAGTACATAATTATCTGTTCGTGATTTCGTGTTCATGATTTTATGTTTGTGATTATAATTATTATTATTAACAATTATCGTGTACTAACACGTATTTAATACTTATCGTGTAATAACACGTACTTAATTCTTGTAATTAATATTCATGATACGTGTTCATGTTATATAAGGAAAGTTTTAACCCTGTACGTACGATCATAGGTGTACTGTTCATGGTAAAAGCATGCGGGTTTTACAATTTTCCGCTCGATAAAAATAAAGAAAACTAAAAAGAAGTATGTGTCAGGCTGATGACTCAATAATAAAACAAGCGCTTCTCGGGAGGCAACCCGTGTGTTTTGAATTTTTTAAAATTTTTAAGTGTGATTTTCCTTTTTAAAATAAATTCATGCTTACACCCCACAATTTTAACCAATGTTTTGCTTAAGTGTGAGGGGGTTTAGCAATCGTCGCTTTTATAAAAACCTATAAAAACAGAAAATAGAGTGTTTTCATATTTTTGTGTGTTTTATCTTTTTTGTAGGTACCGCAAGTTGAAGGCGAAGACAAGACTCTTGTATGATACATGATATGCCCGTGATTATGGTTTTTCTCTTATTCCCTACCTTTTGTTCAGTTTCATCACATATAGGACAATACTAAACTTAAGTGTGAGGGGGTTGTAGGGAAATCGAGAAAAAAGAGGCTTAATTGCCATATTTTTGGGCTATTTTAAAAATTTTGTTCTGTTTTGCCCTCGTAAATAAAAAGTTTCAAGCAAATGTATATAAATAATTAAGAAATTATCTAGTCGGTAATTTTTGAAGATTTGAGATATATTTTTGTGTCAAACTTACCCAAGTCAAAGTCTCATATAATAGTAGAAAAAAAATCCAAAAATAGTAGAAAGTTGCAAGTTCCATGTTTGTCAATACAACATGAACTTTGCAAGTATGTTGATCCATGGCTAGGAGTTTTAGCCAAGAACAAAAAGTCAAAAAGACAAATAAACAGCCAATGAGCTATAATGTTATGAAGTTGAAGGAAGAAGAAGAAATAAAAGGTATGATTAGCCAATGTGCTAAGTCGGGATACAAGTTGCTTCAATTCATATGTCATTAGTGTAGTTAGAAATAAAAGACTTTCTAGATTTTTATGGGTATTAACTTTATATCTCAATTTTCAACCTTAAAAACTTAAGTCATGAGTTTTATCTTGTACTTGTACTTGGTAGACTTGCATCGAATTTTTATAAAATACATGTACCTTTGGATTTAATTTTCTTTTCTTCTTGCTTAAGGGCAAGCAAAACTTAAGTGTGAGGGGATTTGATAACGCCGAAATCTAACATGTTTTTGGGAGCGTTATATGTACTTTTATACATGTATATTGGTTATATCTATGATACTTTTGTGAATAATTGTGCCCAATTCTGTTTGCACGTCTTTGTGTAGCCAATTGCAGGAATATAGTGTAAAACAACGAAAACATGGAGATTAGTACGAGTACGAAGAATCCTAGTCAAGTTCAAGACCCGTGTACAAGTTACAAGCCTTTAAAGATCAATTTCGGGTACAAGAACAAGTATTTCCAAGGAGCATGCAAGTCACTCAACATGAAGTTACCACCAGCAGAAATGAAGTCACCACCAGCAAAACTCACCCGACTTGACACCAGCAGGATTCAAGTTGCCACCCACATTTGTGTTGGCAGAAATTGTGTCTACATTCATGCAAGCTCAAGGGAGAACACACAAGATCATACAAGAAAGTTCTAGACTTCCTTTGGCTCCAAGCATTTGTCTTTGGCTCCAAGCCATGCATTCACTCCATGCCTTCAATTTTGCTTATAAATAAGACCCTTAGGGTCATATAACAACATACCTTTTGATATCATCTCATAATATATTTCATAACCACAAAATAACTCTTAACCTTGTCCAAACCTCCATTCCCGGATTTGAACAAGGTGGTGCAAGAAAAGTCACTTTTGGAGTCCGAAAAGCAAAGTTAACATCACGAAACTCTTAGGGATCATTACCCTAATCATTAGTAACATATTTCCACTTTGTAAGACTCTTGATTATGACTTGTAAGACTATTATTTCAGAGTTTATTTCATTATTTGTTATGAGTATCTCAATGTCATTCTACACTTGGTAGGATGTTGTTTGTGGTATGAAGTAGTGGTTGTGATTGTGATTTATGTTTATTTCAATGTCAAGCTTTCCTTTGAACCATTAGTACTTATATTTCATGTGACAATTGTTATCAAACTTAATTTGTTGGTAAAGATTTCGTAGGTCGAAAGGGGTATTGTCTATCAACAAGTCATAGCCGGTTTGTCTATGATTGGCTATCTTTTGTATTGATCATTTCTTAAGAAGTTTTTATTATCAAGAAACATATATATAAGTGTTAGCAAATTCGTGAAACGACCGTGAATCGAATGTGTTGAAATTGGATTAAGTCTTGAATTGAGTGATTGAGTCTAATGCTTGTTTTCTTTAACCAAAGTCTTGACGAAGATTAAAACTTTTGAAAACAATAGATTCGATTATCCATCTAATTATCTTAATCATATCTGTTAAACGTGTCATCACAATCATACCACTACGGATGCCTAAACTAGTCTTTACAAAGTGTTACTTTTTAATCTTATTATTAATCTCATCATTTTTCTTGTTATTTGTTTGTCTACAATTGCTACAATCAACGATTATAGTTTTATTTTTGAATGATCATAGGTTTTCCAAATACCTGTGAACGATCTCGGTATTACCACATAAAAGCTATACACAAGCGAAAGGGTTATACTTGCCCGTGCGTTTTTTGTCAATATGGTAATTCGTGTTTATAAATTTAAAACTTGCTTCCAATCCAATACACCGGACATGCATCAGAATCACACGTGAATATTGGGGCTCTTTCTGAGGTATGTTCAAAAGTTTTTCATGCTTGGGATTAGACCTCTAATGCAAGCTTTTGTAATAATGGGTGTCGCATTATTGTTGGGTTGGGACGTTGTTGTGGTTTATTTACTTGTGTTAGCTCAAACGGATCAAGTGCTGCATACTAAGATACGACATAGGGAGTCCAATAGAGTCCTTTTCTGTTCTTTTGTGTATGCAGACAATGTCCAGATCAGGCATCGTCGTCTTTGGGAAAATCTGTCTATGCATAAGAATATGGTGCAAACTAATTCGTGGGTGCTAATTGGGGATCTTAACGTCCCTTTAAATATTGAGGACACGTTTACCGGTTCATCGACTGTGAATTCAGATATGGTAGAATTTAAAGATTGTGTGGAAAATATTTAAGTGGTCGATATTAATGTCGTTGGTATACGCTTTACTTGGAATCAAAAGCCAGCTGGTCATATGGGGGTTTTGAAGAAACTTGATAGATGCATGGGGAATTTAGGGTTCATTGATGAATTTGTGGGTGCCTGTAGGTTTACTATTTTATATGATCCGGTGGTCTAGTAGGGTGGTAGAAGATGATGGCAGCCATTGTTGAGCTAGAGAGAGAAAGTGGTGGATGTGTGTGCTAAAGAGAAAAGGAAAACAAGTTGAATAGAAAAATGAAAAGAGAAAACACAACACCAACCCCTCCTTGGAAGCCTTGGAGGGGTATTAATAAGTGTGCAAACACTTATCCTTTTACCACTTATTTCCAATAATAACAAGACCAAAACGTGTATTTTATGTCGTAAAAGTCAGAATTATGTGTGGTTTGTGTTTTTATTGTGTTTCAGGATAAAAATATGAAAAGGGAAGAAAACATAGGCTATCACGGGCTTTTATCGAAGAAAACAAGAAAAGACGAAGTCAAAAGATCAAGAGTGTAAAAAGAACGGAAGTTCAAGGCCTATTCTGAAGATTTATCGAAGAAAAAGTCTAAAGACGGAAGTTTAATGAAGTCGAAGAACTCAAGTCTAATAGAAGAAGGAAATTATAAGACAAGTTCAATTTATATCGACTAATCCCGAGACGACATCGAGAAAGACAAAGAATTTAAATCGAGTCGAGACGAAAAGAAAGAGAAAGGAAGCAACACATGCACCTCCCCACCTCCTATATATACCCTCCTAATGACACATTAGGAGAGTGTTAGTTAATTTGTATCTAGTTTACTTTTCTTTCTTTAGTTTTTCATTTTTAGACAGAGAAAGTGTTTAACTTTCTCTCACTAGAACTTCATCTTTTCTTTCTTGCTTAAGCTTTAGTTTAATCTTGTATTTTGGAATCATTAATCTACAAGTTCAAGTTTAAGCTTTTCATCTTTAATCTTCTTCTACCTTTCTTGATTTTGATATATCTTTGATTAGAAATTTTAATGCACCTTGTTTAAATTTGATGTTTATGTGATTAAAAAGTTTATCTTTTTAATCCTATATAAATCTTTATACGATTAAGCTTAAAGCTTGTTATGCTTTTTGGCTTATTTAGTATCTAGCTTATTGTCTTTTAAGTTTTCTTAAAAGGTTGGTCTTTTTAAAGTTTGATTTATAAAGTTTGCTTATTTCGTGTCTCAAAAGTTTTTAAATTTATGCTTGTTTTCATTTTATTAAGCTTTGGATAAGTGCTTATTCGTCTTGCTTATTTGTGCTTATTCATTTTCGGCTTATTTGCTCTTTGATTTCCATCGTATTATGCTTAAGGGTTTTACCAGTTACGATCAAGTAAGTGTGATCGCATAAACCCCTAGGGTTTCTACTTGCGATCCATTACTTCGATCACCTAGTACGATCGTTCACTATGATCACACTCCATAATCCACACCACGATCACTTGTTGCGATCCTGGGTACGATCATTGAGTGCGATCTGTGGTCACGATTGCCTGGGTACGATCACTTGTTACGATCGCATTGAGTGCGATCACCTATACTACGATCACTAGGCTACGATCGACTGCTACGATCGTAGGCTTAGATCCTTTGGTTACGATCGGATTGAGTGCGATCTGGAGTACCATCTGAAGTCACGATTGTGGTGGAGTGCGATCACCAGTTACGATCGCATTTATTGCGATCCAGGATACGATCAAAGACCACGATCGCATTGACTGTGATCCATTCTCGATTTTCGTTTTAATTTCCAAATATTGCACGCTTCCCGAAATCTCTGTTTTTACCAAGTGTTTTTCTAGTAATTTTTAGTTTAATTTTTAAAGTTTTTTTTCACTCAACGACATTTTCATATTTACTTTTAGTTTAAAATAGGGTAACCAAACCATTTAATTTTCCACCAAGAACGACTGAGTCGCACTTTCTACTAGTAATCAATTCGAAAAGATTGGTATAACGAATCTTTTCCATACGAGGTTTAACCTTGTATTAATGGCGCTGCTGCCGGCTCTTTTCGTTAAGATTAACGGTTTTTAGTGAGAGACGCGTTGGATTTTGGGATCCGTTCACTTTTGAACGTTATTTTTCTTGTTTAAAATTGTTTCAAAAATCCATAAAAATTAAAAAATTTCAAAAAATCCAAAACAAAATAGAAAACCATAAAAACCAAAAATATTTCTTGTCTATCTTTCTTTTCTTTTTGTAGGTGTGTATGCGTACCCGTGCTCGTAAGAAGAAAGCAATTCAAGCCAAAGTCATAACTCCACCTATTGTCACCATGGACAATCGACCAATGATCGAGCTTTTGCAATCACAAGTAGAGGGCAACACCAATGCTATTGTCATACCCGAGATTGGAGCCAACAACTTTGAACTCAAATCCGGCTTCATTCAAATGGTCTCTGCTCAACCATTCTTGGGGCGTACACTTGATGATCCTCATGACCATATAAAAAGGTTTCTTCAACTCACTAATACGGTTAAGTATAATGGGGTTTCACAAGAGGTGATTCGCTTGCAACTTTTTCCTTTCTCCTTAGAGGGACAAGCCCGACATTGGCTTGATAAGGAACCGCCACAAAGTATTCTTACGTGGACGGATTTAGAGACTAAATTCATCAACTACTTTTTCCCACCCTGACGTACTACCGCTTTGCGGAATGAAATCATTACCTTTGAACAAAAGTACGGTGAGACATTTAGTGAATCTTGGGACCGTATTAAGGAACTTTTAAGAAAGTGTCCACAACATGGTTTCACAAAAGTACATCAAATAAATACTTTTTACAATGGTTTAAGCATGAATGACCAAGATTCACTAAATAGTGCCTCAGGGGGTAACATTTTGGTTAAGTCTTCTAATGCCGCATGGGATATTATTGAGAATAAGTCTAGAGTGCAAACTAAGAGTGTTCGGACTAATGTGGCTAGTGCTAGTACTAGTGAGAGCGACAAGAGAATTGATAAGCTTACTTCACTTGTTGAAACACTTGCTCTACAAACCACTAACAATACCAAAGCCATCAATGCACAAGTTAATGCTTTGAGTCAGTCATGTGAAATATGCGGGGGTTCTCATTCATACACCGATTGTCCTTCGACTCATGACAATCCGGAAAATATGTATGCCGCCAATGGTAACTTTTCGACGAGAGGCTATCAAGCACGTCCTCAAGGTGACCGCAATTTGCTCAGTTATCGTTCAAACAACTTCCTTTCACCACCCGGTTTTCCACCTCAAAACCAAAACAACCGCAATCGCAACAATCAAAACCAACCTCAAGCTCCAAATCAATATCAAACCCAAAGAAACCCATATCCACCTCAAGAAAACAATCAAGTTCACCAACAACCCGCTTATCAACCACCTGCCTACCATCCTATTCCTCCCACCCAACCCACCGCATTTAATCAAGAGGTTGACACTTACATGAGGACTAATAATGCGATAGTGCAGAATCTTCAGCGGCAACTCAGCAACTTGAAAGGAGATATGGTGAAACAAGGGAATGATCTTCGAGCCGATATGCGAAACTCTTTGACCAGTCAAACGAATGACTTAAGGGATATGATGGCTAGTTTCTTCCAAAGTAATCAAACCTCTGGTTCGGGTTCTCTTCCGAGTAACACCGTTGCTAATCCAAGAGGGGAGATGAAAGCAATCACCACTCGAAGTGGAAAAGGTTTAAAGGAACCCGAGATTCCTACACCTACACCGGTGATTGTGACAAAGGAAAATGAGTCCCCTTCTTCAATTCCTCCACCTTCTATTTCTCCAATTCCTCCACCTCCTACTTCCACCCCTCCACCACCCAAGGATGTGAGTGAGAATTCCATTCCAAAGCCTTCATCTCAACCCAATATACCTTATCCCTCAAGGTTGAGGAAAGAGAAGTTGAAGAACAAGGATAATATTCAGGTTTCTAACTTTCTTAAAATGTTTAAACAACTGAATTTCAACATCTCCTTTGCCGAGGCTCTCGCTCACATGCCGAAATATGCTAAAATGTTTAAAGATCTTCTCAGTGATAAGGAGAAACTTCTTGATATCGCTCAGACCCAACTTAATGAGAATTGCTCCGCAGTGCTCTTAAGGAAATTACCCACCAAACTTGGTGATCCGAGTCGTTTTCTCATTCCTTGCAACTTCCCCGGGGTAGAGAATTGTAAGGCCCTAGCCGATCTAGGTGCTAGTATAAACTTAATGCCATTAAATGTGTGGAATCAATTATCTCTACCCGAGCTAGTCCCCACTCGAATGACATTGGAATTAGCTAACCGTACGGTTGCTTATCCGGTGGGGATAGCCGAAGATGTCTTCGTCGGTGTCGACAAATTCACCTTTCCGGCGGATTTTGTTGTCGTTGACTACGAGATGGATCCCCGTGTTCCATTAATCGTTGGACGTCCATTTTTGAGGACCGGTCGCACTCTCATTGATGTAGCCGCGAGCGAATTAATCATAAGAGTTGGTGACGATAAAATCGTTTTCAACATGGGTAAACTTTCTAAGCAGCCTTCTGAAAACGAGAGCGTTAATTTCATAGACGTTCTTGATGAGGCTTGTGAAGAACATTTCAAAGACGCTTGTAGAAGTGGTTCTTCTTCTCTTCCCATTGTTGAGACCGTTGCCTCTATTGCTCCTTCACTAACTCCATTTGGAGAAAGTGATTTCCTTTTCAAAGAATTTGAAGCAACTTTGGGAGATGTGGACTTAAAATATGACGATTCTCCCATCGATTGGGATGAAGACATTCGTACCATTGAGAAACTTCTCAATGAGGACCATATTTCTCCACCATCTCCTAAGGAAATCTCTATCGATGATCCGAATTTGACTACGCATTCCATCGAAAATCCTACGGATTTAGAGCTTAAGGATCTACCGTCTCATCTCGAATACGTGTTCCTTGAAGACAATAAGAAGTTACCCGTAATCATCACAAAGGACTTGAAAGAAGGAGAAAAATCTCGAATTATCAATGTGCTGAAGAATCATAAGAAGGCAATTGCTTGGAAAATTTCCGATATCTGCGGAATTGATCCGAACTTTTGTACTCATAAAATTCTCATGGAGGATGACGTCAAACCCGCAATCCATAGCCAAAGAAGGGTTAATCCAAAAATTCATGACGTCATCAAGAAAGAGGTTATCAAACTTCTAGATGCCGGAATGATTTACCCTATTTCGGATTCACCATGGGTAAGTCCCGTCCATTGTGTTCCTAAGAAAGGCGGAATAACCGTTGTTCCCAATGAAAACAACGAGTTGATTCCTACTCGACTTGTCACGGGTTGGCGAGTTTGCATCGATTATCGCAAGCTCAATGATGCCACGCGCAAGGAACATTTTCCTCTTCCTTTCATGGATCAAATGCTCGAGCGTTTAGCGGGTAATGACTGTTATTTCTTCTTAGACGGTTTCTCCGGATATTTTCAAATTCCCATCGGTCCCAAAGATCAAGAGAAAACCACATTCACTTGTCCTTATGGAACATTTGCTTACAAAATAATGCCTTTCGGCTTATGCAATGCTCCTGGGACTTTCCAAAGGTGTATGATGGCTATCTTCCATGACATGGTTGAAGAAACTACGGAAGTCTTCATGGATGATTTCTCGGTCTATGGTGACTCCTTCTCTTCTTGCCTTGCCAATTTGGAACGCATGCTTAAGCGGTGTGAAGACACTCGCCTTGTTCTAAATTTGGAAAAATGCCATTTCATGGTAAAAGAAGGCATTGTGCTTGGACATAAAATCTCAAAAGCCGGTCTTGAAGTGGACCGTGCTAAAGTTGATGTAATAGCCAAATTACCTCCACCTTCAACCGTGAAGGGTGAGAAGTTTCCTTGGTCATGCGGGCTTCTATCGTCGATTCATTCAAGATTTTTCTAAAATCGCTCGCCCGATGACCCACCTCTTGGAAAAAGATACTCCCTTTATCTTTTCTAAGGAGTGTATTGAATCCTTCAATCTTCTTAAGGACAAGCTAACTAAGGCACCGGTCTTGGTTACCCCTAATTGGGAGCTACCTTTTGAATTGATGTGCGATGCTAGCGACTTTGCTATTGGAGCGGTTTTGGGCCAAAGAGTGAACAAACACTTCCAACCAATCCATTATGCTAGGAAGACAATGACGGGGGCTCAAAAGCATTATACCACTACCGAAAAAGAGCTTTTAGCTGTAGTGTATGCTTTTGAAAAATTCCACCCCTATCTGGTTCTTTCCACCACAATCGTGTACACCGATCATTCCGCGTTGAAGTACTTGTTGACTAAGCAAGACTCTAAGCCAAGACTTCTTTGTTGGGTTTTGCTCCTACAAGAATTTAAAATGGAAATTCGTGACAAAAGGGGAGTGGAAAACCTAGCCGCGGATCATCTAAGTAGACTTGAGAATCCTTATCAAGGGGATCATCCGAATCAAGAGATCAATGACTCTTTTCCCCTTGAGGCCTTAATGTTTATCAATTCCAATCTTGATGACACCCAGTGGTTTGCGGACATTGCAAACTACTTAGCGGGTGGAATTCTCAAGGAAGGGTTAACGTCCCAATAAAAGAAAAAGTTCTTTAAAGACATTGAACACTATTTTTGGGACGACCCTGACCTTTTCAAACAATGTGCGGATCTTGTCATTCGTAGGTGTGTTGATGGGCCGGCAGCGTTACTAATCCTAGAAGCTTGCCACAAAGGAACCACCGGTGGTCACTTTGGTCCTAATTACACCGCGAAGAAAGTGTTCGACTATGGGTTCTATTGGCCCTCCATTTATCATGACGCTCATGAAATGGTTAAACATTGTGATGCTTGCCAACGACAAGGCAAGATCACACATAAAGATGAGATGCCTCAAAATTTCATACAAGAATGTGAAATCTTTGATGTATGGGGTATCGACTTTATGGGGCCATTTCCATCATCTAAAGGGAACAAATACATCCTCGTAGCTGTTGACTACGTTTCTAAATGGGTTGAAGCAAAGGCTTTACTTATGAACGATGCGAGGGTGGTTGTGAACTTTTTGAAGCAGCTTTTTGCTCGATTCGGTGTTCCTCGTGCTATCATCAGTGACCGCGGGACTCATTTTTGCAATGATCAATTTGCTCGAGTAATGGCTAAGTACGGTGTCAATCACCGTCTTTCCACCGCTTATCATCCTTAAACAAATGGTCAAGCCGAGATATCTAACCGTAGATTGAAGCGAATTCTTGAGCGTACTGTGGGAGAGCATCATGCGTCGTGGGCCGATAAGTTAGATGATGCTTTGTGGGCTTTCCGTACCGCATTTAAGACACCTATCGGTTGTACTCCATATCGTCTTGTATACGGGAAGGCATGCCACCTCCCTATTGAGCTGGAACATAAGGCATACTGGGCCTTGAAGTGGGCGAATTTTGACATCAACAAAGCCGGTGATCTTCGAAAGATTCAACTCAACGAGCTAAATGAACTGAGGAATGAAGCTTATGAGAATTCATTGATCTACAAGGAGAAAACCAAGATCATTCATGATGCAAGAATTAAGAACCGAGAGTTTCACGTTGGTGATCAAGTTTTACTCTTTAACTCTCGGTTGAAGATCTTCTCGGGCAAGCTAAAGAGCCGTTGGTCTGGTCCATTCACCGTCGCCAAAGTCTTCCCTTATGGCACCATTGAGCTTTCTCAGACAAATGGGCCTAATTTTAAAGTGAATGGCCAGCGTGTGAAGCTGTACTTTGGTGAGGACATCTCTCATGAGATGATTCCATCCCTCACCACGTTTCCCTTGAACTAGTTCTGGGTCGAGTCAGGCTCGTGACTCGGTTAAAAAAAACAAGCGCTTCTCGGGAGGCAACCCGTTGATCTATCCTTTACCGTTTTCATAATAAGTGTAGGGGGAGCCCCGTATGTGTTTGTTGTCTTGTTTCTTATACTGTGCAGGGATTAAAGCTTCAAAGATCCACTTTTGATGACATTTGACGAACCGTGATCCCGTGTACCTGTCTTCCTGGTTCTATCCTAAACTATCGTGATTCAATATTTCATATCTTATATGTTCACATTGAAATCATTCTAGTTGTACTTTCCTTAGCAAGATTTAAACAACGTGCACAATGTGCTAAGTGTAGGGGAGTTTACTCCCACATGCTTAAACATTGAGGAAAATGTTTATATCAAGTGTAGGGGGGACTTCTATCAAAGTAAGTGGGCTTTTCCATGAATTTGTCCTCATTTTAACCGGAAAATTTGATTTTTCGACATTTTTCAAAATTTTTAATCTATTTTGGCCTAGTAGTATAGTAGTATTTTCCTTTGTTATCGTTATTTACTTTCCTTGCTAAAATAAAATCTTTAATAAAGTGGTTTTAAAATTTTCAATGTTGTGAATCTTTTGACTCAACCCGAGTTTACTTATCTAAGTTTACTCTAGCTAGTATCCTTAACGTGTTTAAGTCAAGTTTTGCTAGGCTTTTATATAGGGAACTTTGAAACGCGAAAGTCTTAACTCTCACGGTTAAGAACAAGAACTTTTCGCAAGTTCCTATAATTAATCCTAGAAAGTCGTTCATCAAGGGAACTTTAAAATGCGAATTCTAAACTTGAAAGAGTCTAAGAGTTTGCAAGATCCTATAGATGACTTGAAAACCCAAAACTTTGATTTAATTGGCTAAGCATCCACGAGTCTCATTCTTTGAGATTTTAAATTGTGGAGAACGAGAGATGATAGAGTCAATTATTAGTTTGGTATTCTTTCATGAATTTATGTGAGTTGATTATAAGCTTATTCTCCCATCGCTTGTTAATAAATATATTTGCAATAAATAAGGTCGTACGATTTGAAAAGTTACTTAGCTTCTAGCACAAGATCGTTTAAAAGTTGCTCGGTATTAATTAGAGTTCATAGCCAAGGCATAACTTATTGAAGCGGGATGCGTAGATTGGCGAGTCCGAAAAGGCCCTAACAAGGCATGAGGGCTACATTTTGTTGCTAAAGATCCCAAGTGATGTGAAGAATCATTTTTCGAAAATCAATATGAAGGATCAAGACACACGACGAAAAGCAAATACTCCCCAAAAGATCATGGAGAAGTCTATCCTAAAAGGCCCTAACAAGGTATGAGGATAAATAGATCCAAGTCCTAAAAGGAGGCGGATCGTTGTATATCAAAGTCCAAAATAAAGATTGGAGAAAAATGAAGAAGTCGTGGTCCTGATGTTGTATGTTTTTACCACTCTTTAGGAAAAGAGGGCAAATTAGGGTAAGCACGACGATTTAGGAAAACCGTGTACAAATTACCCAAAGTGGGGATCGTTCTCAAGGAGGCTTGGTGTGTGTGTAATGAAGTGATTAGTGATGTGATTATATTGTTATGAGAAAGAAAATAGAAATGGGATAAGAAGAGAATGACGGTTACGATGACGGATTACACTAAGACAAAAGGTCGTACACGTAAAACCGTAAAAAGCACCAAAATTAAAATTTTACCCTAAAAATTCTTAAAAATCACTAAAAAACCACTAAAATATTCTAAGGGTTTACAAAAAATCCAAACTTGCTAAAACCTTTTAATTAATTAAATATTAACTTTTTAATGCTAATTAAAGCCCTTGAAATCAATATTAACTAATAAAAAGTCCAAATCAAGATCTTAAAGTTTGTAAACCTTTAAAATAACCTAATTAAGCTAAAAAGTATTTTTCTAAATTTTAAAACCAATAAAAACTATTTTTAATCAATTAAAAACTATTAAAAACTATAAAAACTTAAAATAATTCTAGAAAATAATTAAAAAACCTAAAAATATTTGGAAAGTTGTAAAATTCCTAATTAAGTGTCTAGAACCTAGGAAAAATGTCAAAACTTAGAAAATCAGACTTTTAATTTTTAATAATAAAATAATATTAAATATATTAATAAGAATCATAAAATCCTAAATAATTCTAAAAAGTTGCAAACTAGCTTAATTTAACCTAAATAACTCAGAAATGATCTTGAAATTACCTAAATACCTTTAATGGGCCTAGAAAATGGGCTAAACCCAAAACAGATTCCTTAATGGGCCAAATTGAGCCCAAAATGAAAAAGTGGCCCAAATAAGCCCAAAAAGCACTACTTGACTCAAAATTTGATTTTAAACAACTTTTTCCAAAGGCCCAAAAGCTGAAAATGTGAAATAAGCAAGCTTATACCAAACAGCTTATTCTTAATGGGCTTTTTGGCCCATTAAGCTATAAGCTAATGCCATAAGATCAAATTAGACACACAAGCTTCTTTTGAGCTAACTAAGACTTCTGTAAAAAGAAATTTGAAATAAGCCTAAGGAATAAGCCTGAAAATGCAAAAAGCAATCTACAAAAAACGACAAAATAGTCGTTTTTGAGTTCTAGGCTATCCCAAGAGATGATTCAAATTGTAAAAGCTTTTAAATGACTTAAGTAAGCTAAGTCAACAAAAAGTTTTCAAATAAGCTGACTCAATAAGCTAGAAAAAGCAAATAAGCACTTATGAAAAAGTCAATTAAGTTGGTTTTCTAGCAAAAAGTCAAAGTCAAAGTCCAATAAGCTCTAGTCTAATCAAATGGGTCAAATAATGAAGATCTATTACAAAAAATAAGTTGTTGCAAGTCTGGATAAGCAAATATGGCTTATTGATAAGAAAACTGAAAATTTGTACTAGCAGGGGCTAGTTTTGGGTGTTGAGTAGTGGAAACTTTTTCCGCTGCTTGACTTGTAGACTTTTTTGTCTTTAGTGACTTTTTTGGAGACTCAAGTTTCAACAAGGCACCCAAATGATCATTAGATCATAAGGAGTCAATACAAACAAAGAAATCAACAATCCAACAAGCCAATTGATACAGTTTAATCAATTAAGCACCAGATATGACACAGATATGAACAAATAAGCAGATTAGGTTCAATAAGCACTTTTAGCAATATTCAGCCAGCCAAACTTAACCAAATGCATACACAAGCTATTATAAACTCAAATAAACAAGTCTAAACAGGTTTCATGCAATGATTCAAAGTATTAAGCAAGATTCAAGCACCTTAAGTTACTGATGAACACTAACACATGCAGTTTTATACTTTGCTGATGCACTTGACCAACAAGCCAGATTCAAACCTCCAAATCTATCACATATGTTATAATAATGGTGTTTAAACAACTTTTAACCCTAAGCATGCACAAATTCTATATTTCACCAAAATCTTAGGTTAAAAACAGTTAAAATCAACAAGTTATAGCACAATGTTTGATTTCAAGGTTTAAGTCCAATAACTTGCAGCAAAATACTCTCAAACAAGTGTATGACAGATAACAAACACAAACACAAACTTCCAATAACACAATGACACACAATGATTTCAAACAGGTAATCCCAAAAACTCCTTTGTCTTTTTAATCCAAAAATTAAACAAGCATAAGTGTGATTCAGTTTACCAAATGATTAATCTAGCATACCAACAACATTAACATGCAAGATTAAGCAAATTCAAGCCAAGAAAACAACAAGAACACAAGTAGAGCACAAATCCACCAAAAATCCAAAATTTATCAGATTTTCAAGGTTTTAAGACAAACCTCATGGATGTACATCCACACCCACGAATGTTAGAGCTTATGTGCTAGCAAGAACAAGCACAAGCTTCCAACAGCAACCCTGTTAAGATTCAACAAAGTTAAGAGCAAAAATAGTAAAATCAGAAAAGTGAAAAGCCTTGATTGATGGAACCTTGTTACCCCACACTTGATTATCCCCAAGTTATAAGTCTCACCACACCTTGATAACACAATATCATGATGCTATGATCAGCCCTATAGCCCAAGAATTCCAAGGTTTGAACAAGAACTTAGCAAAATATCAAGCTTGAAGGAAAAATGCAAACTTTTGCACCCTCCTTAAAAACAGGTTTTGAGATTCAAAATTATCAAACTAAGAACAATAATAAGCAGATATAAATGATGGCACTTGGTCTTTCTTAAACAAACTTAACACAATTTCATTAATCAGAAAAGAGGATTTACAAGTTTGTGAACAAGGAAAAACCAAAAGCAGTTGAAATGTAAAGAGCTAAGGCCTTTATATAGGCATACAATGAATCTACTAAGTGCATAAAAACGTAAACCCTAGCTTGATGAAGTCCCCAAATTGCCCTTTGCAGATTTTGAACTTTTGAAGAACATGTGACTTGGAATTGGCGTTTTGTGGAGGTGGCATGTGTGAAAAGAGTATCCAAGGGCTTGTAAGAAGCTTAAGAAGTAAGCTTAATTCTCAAACGTTGGATTACTGTCCCATTCTTGTCTTCTTCTTCTTAGACGTAGCAGGGGAGGTCCCATGTAGCATGTGGGGTGGTGAGGTGGTTAATGTTAAGGTTGGGTTTTGATTAAGACACCATTAATCATAAATCTGGAAAAGGTAATGGCTTAATTACAAGTAATTAAGGAATGCCTAATTTTCTCAAGAACATGAAGAACAGGTGGTTTAATCTGTTTTGGGTTTAAAATGAGGTGTTAAGCGCCATTTTCAAACTTAATTAATTAAGTTTGTTAATCCGATTGTGAGTGGAGTGTGACATGGAAGAATGGGGTGTTGTGATTGGTTGTGGAGTGGTAGTGGGGCACGTGTCACCACAGGGTTGGTTAAGGTAAGTATTAGGTCGCCCCATTTTGGCCCCTCACTTCTTTCTTTCTTGTCTTTTCAGTTTTAAAACCTGTTAACGCCCAAATCCTTAATAACAACTTTTCCTTTTTCACACTTTTGCCCCAAAATGTTTTGTAAAGTGAATTCAGGGATATTTCTTGCCAATTTGTGATTCTTGAAGGGCTGATTTGGTATTTTCTTCAAGGATAATGGTCTAAACTTGTATGATTGACATTTTGGAGGACTGAAATTGTCAAATCATGTTTGATGAAGGACCATTTTTTCCAGGTCTTCAAAGTCAAGGGTCCTTTTGGTAATTTTGACAAACTTTAGGGACCAAACTTGTAATTATGAGGATACAAGGGTATAAAGTGTCAATTCTTCCATATTGGAGGACCCTTCTTCATAATTCTTCAAATCTTCAAGGGTTTTCTTGGGAAAATTCTTCATTAGGGCTTGGTTCATTGTGCGGCTTCGTTTCCCGTGTTCGTTTTTGCATGATTCTTGTGATCTTTTGTCATTTCTCAATATCCGTACCTAAAATACACAAGCAAAAACACAAGCATATATATGGGTATTTTGATGATATTTAATGCATTTTAAGCCCTTTTTGGACGATGAGACTATGTATAAAAGCAGTCTCATCACTCCCCCATACTAAACCATTGCCGTGCCCTCACGCAATGCTAGAATAAAGTATCGTAGCACCTCCAAAATTCATTTTTATTCACTTTATTGAATGATAAACTAGCTATACTACTACTATTGCTACTACTTTCGTTTTAGACATAATGTATGATTTTCATCGCAAAATGGGACGTTTAGGTTCATAGAATAAGAACACGTGAATGCTTCGTTAGAAATAATTTCATCGTCCTCGATTTTCACCCCAATTCCATGCCAAGCGTGCAACGAGATCATTGTCATTATAAGTTAGTAATGCTAACACTACTCATATGCCCTAATCACGTACTTGTCCTCCCATTTTCCTAAGTTGTATCTCTTATATTTTATTTTGTCTTGAATGTTTCACGAGGATACATTGTTTGACTTATGAGATAATAGAGATTTAGGTCTAAAATAGAGTCCTAACGGTGTAACCAAGACCATCAAATCAATAACCCCTCCTAATAGACAACGATGTTAAAAAATTAAGTCAACAAGAAGGATCGATAAACACGGTTTTATAACAGTTTTGAACATGAGACTTATTACCAAGACTTTTATACGCCCCCTAACGGAAGGGCCTTATTATCTTTGGTTTACCTCCATCTTTTATTCAACTTCGCCATGAAGCTTTTATTATGACTTCGATCTTGCCTTGCCTTTTATTATCCACCTCATCGGTAGTTTTATTAGCCAAAGACGTATACCCTCACGCTAAGGCGAATTTTGGATCTTTAAAGCTTCAAAGATTAAGGCTTGATTCACTTTCAATTTTGCATAGATTTTTCGGCCTTGTGGGGCTTTCAAATTGTTTGCTTGATTTAGGTAAGCACTTGAAATCTTATTATTGGGTGAAGCTTTTGATTATTCGGCTGCCAATACTTCAAAACCGTGACGCTAGCGATACCTTAATGTCTTCCCTATTTAATTACACGGAAGCTACTAGAAAAGACTAGAAACCCAACAATCCCAACTAAACCGCTAAGTCAATATTTATTAAGCAAAAAATATTTACATGCAAAGGGAGAATAAGCAAATAACGAGAACACATGAGTTTGACTTAGCCTAATGTGAAGTTAAGGAATCAAAGCTAAGTGCTCAACACTCACGGTCGAGTCAAAAATTACTCTTATTCTCGCCATCGAAAAACCTACATTCGTGTCTTCAAACATTTATAAAACATGAGAAAAATTTTAAAATTTGGCCATTTTTAGCCTTATTTTGTAACAAAACGATAAACAAAAAGATAAACTTTGGAAAGCGTGAAGGTTTTGTTAGGACTCATGGATTTAGAAGTTACTCCTGGTGTTATAGTTCCTACTACTAGTATTCTTCGTTCCTCCTGGTGATACAGTTCCTCCTGGTCGTATTATAAAGTTGATAGAAGATTGTAGAAGATAAGATCAAGGAAGATTGTAGAAGATATGATCAAATATTTAGTCTTCCTATTCATATGGAAAGTATTAAAGATATTGATTATGATGAGGAGGTTACAAGATTATTTAGGAAATAATTAAATGGTATTAATGTATAATACTTTGGAAAGTATTAATTATGTTGTAACCACCTAGGACCCCTTGCACTATAAAAGGATGTCCTAGGGTGTAGAGATGGACACACTTCTACACACACACATTCTCTACACATTTATCTCATTGTTTGTTATAGCTTCCAGGTTGTAAAACCCTATCACTATTAAGAGTGATCGTATTAATATATTGAGGCTTGGATGTTTGGTTATTTCTATTGTTCTTCTTATATATAAAGATTGGTTTCCGCACACTCTTTGTATTGTGATCAAGGCTTCAAAGATCCTTCAAGAAGTGAACCCAACAAGTGGTATCAGAGCCTCGTTAAGAAGCTTTGATTGAGAAGAACAAGATCTCTACATCCGTATTGCTGTGAAGTGAAGTTTCTGGTCAGAATTCGTGACAGTTTAACAACAGATTAGCGACGGTTTGCCAGTTTTGTGACAGAAGACATGGCGTGCAGAACTTCAATTCCAGACAATGAGGTAATTCTTATGACTGAATCTGAAGTTAGAGAATATAATGCTAAATTAAAGAATAAAATGCATGTTTATAATAACTCTGACTTAGCAATTAGTTGCGTAGAAACATATGAACAAAAATTTCTAGAACTTCAAAAACAATGTGCTGATCTGAATGCTGAAAATGATAAATATTATCTAGAAGTTCAGTCATACAAAAGTTCTGTAAAAACATTAGAAGAACAGAAAAAGTGGTTTCAAAATACCCAATTAGAGTATGAAGATAAGATTAGGATATTAAGTATTGACTTAGAAAATACAACTAATCTATTGACATATTCTGAAAAGCTTAATACTGAGGTAAATAAAGAGAAGCAGGAGCTACAAACTAAATTAGATAACGCTTTGGCTAGGTTTGATAAATGGAAAAATTCATCTAAAAACTTAGTCAAATTAGTAGATAGCTCTATGTCTGGTAGAACCAAAATTGGCTTAGGATTTAAAAACTATATTGGGCCAAATGATGTTTTTGACTCCTCTTTGTCTAGTGTGTTTGACACTACCCCTAAAGATGTGGAAGGTAGGCCTGTTTTCAATAGGTATAAACCAGCTGCAAAGATGCATGCTGTTCCTCCACCTCTCACAGGGACATTCATGCCTACCTTAGACCATTTTGACTTTGATGAATCACAAATGACATATGGTATAAGGTCCACTAGCTCAATTGAAACATTTATGTGTCTAATGACTTTGTCTCTTGTAACTCTAGTGACAAGTCTTTAGAACCTAAGACTAGTGACCTTGACTCTTGTGAGTCCGACTCTAGTGTTGAAACACTTGATTCCGTGCCTGAACCTGTTATAGTTGAACCCATTACTAGTAAATATGCCTCATGTAAGTCTACCTTAAGTGCTAAATCACCTAAGTTCTATCCTCAATCTGTTTGTGCTAAAAATGAAAGTAATAGGAAACTAGATAACCCTAGGAAAAATAATAAGAGACCTAGAGGTAATCAAAGAGGTTGGAATGGCATGATGACTCAGCAATTAGATGATAACTTTGAGTTCAAAAGTAAGGCTTGCTATGTGTGTGGTAGTTTTGATCACTTGCAATATACTTGTAAACACAAGAGAAAGATTAATGATCAACAAATAGTTAAACCAGTGTGGAATAACTCAAGACGGGTGAATCACAAGAACTTTGGTATAAATATTCACCCAAATACAAAAAGTAACATAATTCCACAACCAAGATGCTTTAACAATATTAAGGGTACAAGGGTTGAGTCTACACGGTCAAAAACAAAACTTAATATTGTTAATGCTTTAGCTAGGTGGATTTGGAAACCTAAACAAGATGGTTTACAACATGTCTCCAAATCAAATAGTGCATCAAAGTCCTTAACAAGAAATGACTATGTTGATGTATATGGAAGATTCAAGTCTGTTTTGGCTTGGGACTTCCATAAGCACTAATCTTTTCTTGGTTTGTGTTCTTTTTAGCAAGTGTGATTGTAAATTTCTATGACTATTATTTTTTGTATTTGTGTGAACTAACTTTTTGTAGGAAAAGAAAAGTTGTTTAAAAAAAAAAAAAAGATTTTCTTGCTGGTGGATACTTAGCTCTGTTTGAGGGGAGGTTTTTGCCTAAGGGGAGGCTTGTTGTATGTATAACTGTGTATATTCTTGTGTTTTTCTGTCTAATCAATTTTGCAGATTGACATTGATGCTGGTGGATATGGTTCCTCCTAGTAGAACTAAGTTGCTCCTAGTCGACCAATGGTTCCTCCTGGTTGCACTCATTCTGCTTCTGGTGGACCATTGTTCTTCCTGATGCATTCTACGTTGTTGCTGTTTGACTCATAGTCTTTGACTGGTTATAAAAAAAAAGTAAAAAAAAATTAAAAAAAAATTTGTATATATTTCACTTTTTGGGCTATTTTGTTTGATACTATGGTGTTGGTTAGCCTCCACACAATAAATGGTTCTCAACTCACCATGTCTAACCGACAAGAAAGAGTTGATTTACCATGAGGGTACGGCTCTGGTGTGATAGTCAAATCCGTTGATGGTTGCCAGGTTACCCAAAACTGGATGGTTTTCACTTGCCATGGTCCTAGACTAAAAAGTAGCTAATCCAAGGGGGTACGGCTCTTGGTAAAGATTTTATCAAATCCGTTGATAGCTGTAATAGCTTGCTTAAAGCTATAGGATTTTCAACTCACCGATGCTTCATTGCTAAGAGTTGGCGAGTCCAGAGGGGTACGGCTTCTGGTAAAGACATATCAAATCCGTTGACGGCTGTGATGGTTTGCCCAAAATCATCAGGGTAATCCAACTCACCGATGATTCACGTTCCAAGAGTTGGACTGGGTACTAGTCTCCCAGGGTGATGTCATGCTTCCACCAAAAGGCTGGCTAGCCCAAGAGTGAGCAGCTACTTGGTAAAGGCTTATC
Organism: Glebionis coronaria; assembly: GCA_025667525.1. NCBI lineage: Eukaryota > Viridiplantae > Streptophyta > Magnoliopsida > Asterales > Asteraceae > Glebionis > Glebionis coronaria. The sequence continues at coordinate 382,474,658 of CM046882.1, read as the reverse complement.
AAATCTGCTCCTGTTGCTCTCAAGATTCAACATGTGCAGATGTTTTCAAGCTTTAAAGTAGTTCAGCAGTTAGTGTATCAGCAACTACTTTTGTGTTTCTTCTAGTGTTATCAAGTGCGATTGTTGCTGTTGTGGTTCATATTCCAATCCTCATGCTTACTGGTGGCACATCTACTTGGAAACTTGAACTCAACAAAGTTAAATTCAAGTTTAGGGGAGGATTGTTAGGACTCATGGATTTAGAAGTTACTCCTGGTGTTATAGTTCCTACTACTAGTATTCTTCGTTCCTCCTGGTGATACAGTTCCTCCTGGTCGTATTATAAAGTTGATAGAAGATTGTAGAAGATAAGATCAAGGAAGATTGTAGAAGATATGATCAAATATTTAGTCTTCCTATTCATATGGAAAGTATTAAAGATATTGATTATGATGAGGAGGTTACAAGATTATTTAGGAAATATTAAATGGTATTAATGTATAATACTTTGGAAAGTATTAATTATGTTGTAACCACCTAGGACCCCTTGCACTATAAAAGGAGGTCCTAGGGTGTAGAGATGGACACACTTCTACACACACACATTCTCTACACATTTATCTCATTGTTTGTTATAGCTTCAAGGTTGTAAAACCCTATCACTATTAAGAGTGATCGTATTAATATATTGAGGCTTGGATGTTTGGTTATTTCTATTGTTCTTCTTATATATAAAGATTGGTTTCCGCACACTCTTTGTATTGTGATCAAGGCTTCAAAGATCCTTCAAGAAGTGAACCCAACAGGTTTGGCAAGTCAAGTATCTATTCACCCCCACATACTAAAGTTAAACATTGTCCTCAATGTTTCGAGTCTAGGGGTGCAAACACCCCCATACTAGAGACGTAGTCGAATGCCTAATCTAGCATGAAAAGGGTGTAATCGTTAAATCTAAAGCCGTTTATGAAGTGTGCTATAAACCTAAGGTTAGAACGTCAAAGGATATATCATGGATATTGAGAAAGTCTTCATAGCAAACGATCGAGTGCTCCCATAAAACGAACACGAGAGGCTCCAATCGTGAAGATCATGATCATCTAAAATCCACAATTCACAAACAACCATGGAACAAAGGTTGGAAGGGCACAAATCCCCTCACATTACTACATTAGAAAGCGATAATATGTACATTGGATAAGCATGGGACTCCCCCACGAGGCACCTCGTTTTTGATTACCGAGTCATGAGCTCGACTCGATCCCCTCAATACTAATTATCATTGGGGAAGGTGATTTGGTCGAGGTAGTTCAAGGATGGAACTTCCCTGCCAAAGTAGTGCTTCAACCTATGTCCATTCACCTTGAAATTGGGGCCATCATTTTGAGCTAGCTCGATGATCCCATATGGAAAAACTTGGGTTACGGTGAATGGACCAGACCAACGGGATTTCAACTTACCGGAAAAGATTTTCAAACGAGAATTAAAAAGCAAAACTTGATCCCCAATGTTAAAAACCCGGTTTTTAATTTTAGAATCATGCAACTTTTTAGTCTTTTCGTTATAAATCAATGAATTTTCATAAGCAATATCCCTTAATTTATCCAATTAATTTAATTGCATTTTCCGGTGTTTTCCCGTGGTCTCCATATCATCATTACAATGCTTTAGGGCCCAATAAGCCTTGTGTTCCAATTCAATTGGAAAATGACAATTTTTCCCATACACAAGCTTATAGGGAGTGCACCCAATGGGAGTCTTATGAGCGGTCCTAAAGGCCCATAAAGCATCGTCCAACTTATCTGACCAAGATTGTCGGTTTTCCCTAACGGATCTTTCCAAGATCCTTTTCAACGCTCGGTTTGAAGCCTCGACTTGCCCACTCGTTTGTGGGTGATAAGCCGTAGAAAGCCGATGTGTAACCCCATATTTCCTTAGGACCCTTTCGAATTGGTCGTTACAAAAATGGGTTCCTCGATCGCTTATGATCGCACGAGGGGTTCCAAACCGAGAAAACAAGCTTTTCAAAAACTTGACTACCACTTGAGCATCATTGGTGGGCAAAGCCTTAGCTTCCACCCACTTAGATAGGTAGTCAACCGCAACGAGGATATACTTATTACCACGAGATGATGGGAACGGCCCCATAAAGTCTATACCCCAAACGTCAAAGATCTCACACACTTGGATGATATTTTGTGGCATTTCATCTTTTTGTGAGGCTTTTCCTTGTCGTTGGCATGAGTCACACGACTTCACAAGATCTTGTGCATCTCGGTAAATAGTAGGCCAAAAGAAGCCGACATCAAACACCTTCTTAGCCGTGAGATTAGCACCGTGGTGACCACCCGTGGTTCCCTCATGACAAGCTCTAAGGATATTAGAAGCTTCGGTGCCAAATACACAACGTCGGATGATTTGATCCGCACAAGTTCGAAACAATTAAGGGTCGTTCCAAAAGTAGAACTTGATGTCACGAAAGAATTTTCGTTTTTCTTGAGTCGTCATACCCTTGATGATGAAGTTACCCGCATGGTAATTTGCAAAGTCCGCAAACCATGGGGTGGAAGAATCAAGCTTAGAATTCACTACACCAAGTGTCTCGAGCGGAAATGTTTCGGTGATTTCCTTGGGCTCGTAAACACTTTGGTGAGGATCTTCCAAACGAGAAAGATGATCGGCCGCTAGATTCTCGGCTCCTTTTTTGTCAACAATTTTGTGATCAAATTCTTGAAGGAGGAGAATCCAACGAAGTAATCTCGGCTTTGCATCTTGTTTAGCCATAAGATACTTGATAGCCGAATGATCCGTATACACTATGCATTTTGTCAAGACAAGATAAGGTTGAAATTTCTCAAAGGCATACACCACAGCAAGGAACTCCTTCTCCGTTGTAGTGTATTTAAGTTGAGCCTCGGTCATAGTTTTGCTAGCATAGTGAATAGGCAAGAAGTGCTTTTCATGACGTTGCCCCAATACGGCCCCAATAGCGTAATCACTAGCATCACACATGAACTCAAAGGGGAGGTTCCAATTGGGAGCAACAAGAATGGGAGCTTCGGTAAGTTTCCTCTTAAGGATTTCAAAGGCTCGTACACAATCTTCGTCAAAGACAAACTGTGCCTCTTTTTCAAGGAGATGTGTAATAGGTCGAGAGATCTTTGAAAAATCCTTGATGAATCGACGATAAAAGCCCGCGTGGCCTAGGAAACTCCTAACTCCCTTAACGGTTTTGGGATGAGTTAATTTGGCGATGACGTCTACCTTAGCTTGATCTACCTCAATCCCCGCTTTCGAGACCTTGTGCCCTAAGACGATTCCACTTTTAACCATAAAATGACATTTTTCCCAATTGAGCACAAGGTTGGTTTCCTCACAACGTTTCAACATTCTCTCAAGATTCGACAAACACGAAGTGAACGAATTACCAAACACGGAAAAGTCATCCGTGAAGACTTCCATCGTCTTCTCGATCATATCATGAAAAATAGCCATTATGCACCTTTGAAAGGTTCCCGGTGCATTGCAAAGTCCGAATGGCATTCTACGATAGGCAAACGTTCCATATGGACACGTAAACGTAGTTTTTTCTTGATCACGAGGATCGATGGGGATTTGGAAGTAACCGGAAAAACCATCTAAAAAGCAATAGAAATCGTTTCCCGCAAGACGCTCCAACATTTGGTCCATGAAGGGCAAGCGAAAATGGTCTTTTCAAGTGGCTTCATTCAACTTACGATAGTCAATGCACACTCTCCATCCGGTCACGAGTCTGGTGGGAATTAACTCGCTGGCATCGTTTGGCACAACGGTCATTCCTCCCTTTTTAGGGACACAATGAATAGGACTCACCCAAGGGCTATCGGAAATAGGGTAAATCATTCCCGCGTGAAGGAGTTTAAGGACTTCCTTTTTGATGACGTCGTGAATTTTGGGGTGCACCCTCCTTTGACATTAGATTGCGGGCTTGTAATCCTCCTCCATTAAGATTTTGTGGGTATAAAATTTGGGATCGATCCCCTTAATGTCAGATAACTTCCACGCAATTGCCCCTTTGTGATCCTTTAGAACATCGACAAGTGCGGTTTTTTCATGTCCGAAAGTTTCTTCGCAATAATAACTGGCAACTTGTCACCCTCCTCCAAATAGACATATTCGAGATGAGGAGGTAAATCTTTCAACTCGAGGATAGGTGTATCCTCAATTGAAGATTTGGGCTCGATACTCATAACCTCCTCGGGTGGAGGAAATGGGAAATCGTTAAGAAAATCCTTGATAATCGAGAAGTCCTCATCGTTGTCGAGTTCTTCGTTACAAGTACGTGGAACATCAAATTCTTCCAACGTAAAAGCACCACCCTCAAATGGAGTGAAGGTTGGTGTCGAATTATCAAGGATGGGATCTAACATAGTGGGATTGCCACTATTTTCATCATCACCAATACCTAGAACTTCTTGTGAAAATTCCTCGCAAACCACGTCAATCATATCAACGAGGTTTATGGTTGCAACGGAATAAACATGAGAAATTTGAGAGTTTTAAGTTGCGTTTATAACAAGCTCCTCGTCGTTGAAACGTAAGGTGATCTTTCTTGCATGAACATCGATCAAAGCCATAGACGTATCTAAAAACGAACGACCTAAAATGAGAGGAACTTGAGGATCCGTGGGAATATCGACAACGATAAAGTCTACGGGATAGTAGAATTTTCCCACTTTCACAAAAACGTCTTCCGCCAATCCACATGCGGGAATCGTGGAATGGTCGGCCAACTCGATAGACATTAGTGAAGGAGTAAGATTAGGAAGATTGAGCGACTTGAAGATTGCAAGTGGCATCAAGTTAATGCTAGCACCAAGATCGGCCAAGGCAAAGCATTCTTCCATATCTTGGATTGCACAAGGGATCAAAAATTTACCGGGATCACCGACTTTTTGAGGTATGCGATTAAGATAAACCGACGAACAACTAGACAATTGGTGCAATTTCTCCTTGTTGTTCAACATACTTTTAAAGTTAGCGGCAAATCGAGGCATCATGACCAAAGCATCGGCGAAACTCACATTAAAGTGCAAATCACGAAACATTGTCATAAAAAGCTCAAATTGGTAATTGTCGCGCTCTTGACGTTTCTCCTTCCTAAGTCTCGATGGATAGGTCAAAGGTGGTGTGGGTTGAGGCATAGGCATAGCCTTTGGAATCTCGGTTTCCAATGTTGGTAATGGGTCAACCGTAGGTGTGGCATGAGCGGTACTTCGTGGGATTGGGACATGCTCTTTTTGGACCACCACGGGTTCTTCCTCAATTGCTTCCTCCGTAGGAGCAATTGGTTGAGGAGTCGGTTCCTTAAGTGTCTTACCACTACGTGTGGTAATCACTTTCATCTCACCCTTAGGGTTTGATACGGTGTTGCTAGGAAGACTACTCGAAGATGGTTTACACATAATTGCCTCAAACATAGATGAGATTTTATCTTCAAACATGGATTGCCTCTTCTCGGCTTTAATCATTTCTTGTTTAATCTCATGTTGCCCTTGTTCCATTTTTTGTTGGTTTTGTTGTAACCTTGTTACATTTCCTTCTATTTTGTTTGTATGGATCTTAAGCTCATTTTCTAACTCATTTTTCAACTCTTTCTTCAAGTCTTTCTTAAACTCGGATCTTAGGCTAATGATTTCTCTTTGAATGTTGTCAAACCTAGCATCATTCCCATTAGCGTATTCAACAAATTTATTTGGAAGATCTTTCAAAGTTTGCAAACTTTTGTTGTTGTTTTGAAAATCATTTTGATTTTTGTTTGAAACTTGATTATTAGCCCCTTGATTACCCTAGTTCCCTTGTTGTAATTGTTTTTGAAACCAACTTGATTGTTGCGATTGTTGTTGTTAGAATTTTGATTTGAACCAAAACCCGGTGGAGTCAATTGATTAGAGCGGGTAACTTGACCATTTTGGTTGTAAGTTCCCGTGGCCGCGTAGGCACTCGAAGTGTTACCACCGTTGGTAATGCACTCGGAAAAATCAGGACCTCCACCATAATACATGCATGAAACCTCAACCGCTTTAGCCGTAGCGGGAGCACTTGGTTCTTCAACTTTGAACTCAATCAAAAGACCTTTAAGCTTATCAAAGATTTTGTTTTCCAAGTTCGCCTCAATTTGGCAAGCATCGATGGTAGTAGACAAAGAAGGTGAAGCCAAAGACGAAGCCTTACGAACACTAGACGTGCTACGAGTACTATACACCTTAGATCTATTCTCAATTATCACCAAAGCTTCCTCAACCGTTTTACACAAAAAATTACCACCCGCGGCGGCATTAAGATAATCCCTTTCATGATCATTAAGTCCATTGTAAAACGTGTCAATTTGATGTAAGTCGGAAAAACCGTGATGAGGACATTCATGTAACATTTCCTTAAACCTATTCCAAGCCGTTGAAAAACTTTCATTAAACTCTTGTGAAAATTTTGAAATCTCATTTTTCAAGTGCGTAGTCTTAGAGGGCGGAAAAAATTGGTTCACAAACTTAGACACGAGATCCTTCCACGTCATTATAGAATTTGGTGGCTCTTTCTCCAACCAAATTTTAGCGGGCCCCGCTAGAGAATACGGAAAAAGCATCATCTTAATCGAGTCATTAGAGACATCCTTAAACTTGCAAGTGGCGGTAAGACGATTGAATTGGCGGATATGGTTGTGTGGACTGTCCTTCTCATCACCACGGAATTTGTTGTTTTGGATCAACGACAACAAACCCGTTTTCACTTCAAAATTCTCCGCAAGGATAGCGGGAATCACAATAGCCTCTCCATAACCCTCGGTGGGTGCTTGAAGTAACTCCATCATAGTTCGATTCGCCATGGTTGGTGCTTCTCTTACAATGGGTTCGTCAATAGGAAACTCCTCACTAGAAAGATTAGGAGTGGGATTTTTGTTCTTTCGTTTACGTGCACGTCTTGCTTGATTACGAGTTAGCATAAACGTCACGTACAACGAGGGGATGAGAAAAGAAGATTCTTTTTGGTGTTTTGTATTTTTCAATTTTTTTGTGGTTTTTGATTGTATTAACCTTTTTTGGATTTTGGTGAATGTATTAAGTAGACAAAAATCTACAAATCTCCTCCTTAATCAAATCTCTTGATTAAAGAGGCCTCAAGGAATGAAAACGAACACGTGAAGTGAACGCCTTCGATGACTTTAGAACATTGGTGGAACACCAAAACGTTCAAGAGGGTTTAATCAAATGAAACCAAGAAAGTATATATGATACTTAATAATACTTTGGGCGGCAAAACCCTCGATTAGCTCTCAAAATCAAATACTCACAAGCAAGCGGGGAAACGAGGCGGCGCGAAGCACTTAAGAGCCTTTTTCCTTAGGATATATTTTATAATATCCGCCTTATACCCACCTTATAGTTTGTATTTTTCAAAATTGAGCTTTACGAAAGTATTTATCTATTTTTGCCTTTTTCTTTGGTTTGAGATTCGAATACAATGATTGGGTAATGACCTCCCAAGTCAAGGTTGTGATTTCTCACGTATTTGGAGTACTTGTGGATTTATTGTTCTACGTATACAATATAGTAATAGTATTCACATAAAAAACGAAAAACCGATAATACGTATTAGTAGAGTGCTACTAATACAAATACCATTATGGTTAGTATATAAAAACAACAATGTCCAAATCAAAACACAACACTCCTCCCTGGCAGCGGCGCCAAAATGATGTTGTATGTTTTTACCACTCTTTAGGAAAAGAGGGCAAATTAGGGTAAGCACGACGATTTAGGAAAACCGTGTACAAATGACCCAAAGTGGGGATCGTTCTCAAGGAGGCTTGGTGTGTGTGTAATGAAATGATTAGTGATGTGATTATATTGTTATGAGAAAGAAAATAGAAATGGGATAAGAAGAGAATGACGGTTACGATGACGGATTACACTAAGACAAAAGGTCGTACACGTAAAACCGTAAAAAGCACCAAAATTAAAATTTTACCCTAAAAATTCCTAAAAATTCCTAAAAATCACTAAAAATCCAATAAAATATTCTAAGGGTTTACAAAAAATCCAAACTTGCTAAAACCTTTTAATTAATTAAATATTAACTTTTTAATGCTAATTAAAGCCCTAAAAATCAATATTAACTAATAAAAAGTCTAAATCAAGATCTTAAAGTTTGTAAACCTTTAAAATAACCTAATTAAGCTAAAAAGTATTTTTCTAAATTTTAAAACCAATAAAAACTATTTTAAAACATTTAAAAACTATTAAAAACTATAAAAACTTAAAATAATTCTAGATTATAATTTAAAAAACCTAAAACTATTTGGAAAGTTGTAAAATTCCTAATTAAGTGTCTAGAACCTAGGAAAAATGTAAAAACTTAGAAAATCAGACTTTTAATTTTTAATAATAAAATAATATTAAAATATTAATAAAAATCCAAAAATGCTAAAAAAATTTAAAAAGTTGCAAACTAGCTTAATTTAACCTAAGTAACTAAGAAATGATCTTGAAATTACCTAAATACCCTAATGGGCCTAGAAAATGGGCTAAACCCAAAACAGATTCCTTAATGGGCCAAATTGAGCCCAAAATGAAAAAGTGGCCCAAATAAGCCCAAAAAGCACTACTTGACTCAAAATTTGATTTTAAACAACTTTTTCCAAAGGCCCAAAAGCTGAAAATGTGAAATAAGCAAGCTTATACCAAACAGCTTATTCTTAATGGGCTTTTGGCCCATTAAGCTATAAGCTAATGACATAAGCTCAAATTAGACACACAAGCTTCTTTTGAGCTAACTAAGACTTCTGTAAAAAGAAATTTGAAATAAGCCAAAGGAATAAGCCTGAAAATGCAAAAAACAATCTACCGAAAACGACAAAATAGTCGTTTTTGAGTTCTAGGCTATCCCAAGAGCTGATTCAAATTGCAAAAGCTTTTAAATGACTTAAATAAGATAATTCAACAAAAAGTTTTCAAATAAGCTGACTCAATAAGCTGGAAAAAGCAATTAAGCACTCATGAAAAAGTTAATTAAGTTGGTTTTCTAGCAAAAAGTCAAAGTCAAAGTCCAATAAGCTCCAGTCTAATCAAATGGGTCAAATAATGAAGATCTATTACAAAAAATAAGTTGTTGCAAGTCTGGATAAGCAAATATGGCTTATTGATAAGCAAACTGAAAATTTGTACTAGCAGGGGCTAGTTTTGGGTGTTGAGCAGTGGAAACTTTTTCCATTGCTTGACTTGTAGACTTTTTTATCTTTTGTGAATTTTTTGGACATTCAAGTTTCAACAAGGCACCCAAATGATCATTGGATCATAAGGAGTCAATACAAACAAAGAAATCAACAATCCAACAAGCCAATTGATACAGTTTAATCAATTAAGTACCAGATATGACACAGACATGAACAAATAAGCAGATTAGGTTTAATAAGCACTTTTAGCAATATTCAGTCAGCCAAACTTAACCAAATGCATACACAAGCTATTATAAACTCAAATAAACAAGTCTAAGCAGGTTTCATGCAACGATTCAAAGTATTAAGCAAGATTCAAGCACCTTAAGTTACTGATGAACACTAACACATGCAGTTTTATACTTTGCTGATGCACTTGACCAACAAGCCAGATTCAAACCTCCAAATGTATCACATATGTTATAATAATGGTGTTTAAACAACTTTTAACCCTAAGCATGCACAAATTCTAGATTTCACCAAAATCTTAGGTTTAAAACAGTTAAAATCAACAAGTTATAGCACAATGTTTGATTTCAAGGTTTAAGTCTAATAACTTGCAGCAAAATACTCTAAGACAAGTGTATGACAGATAACAAACACAAACACAAACTTCCAATAACACAATAACACACAATGATTTCAAACAGGTAATCCCAAACACTCCTTTATCTTTTTAATCCAAAAATTAAACAAGCATAAGTGTGATTCAGTTTACCAAATGATTAATCTAGCATACCAACAACATTAACATGCAAGATTAAGCAGATTCAAGTCAAGAAAACAACAAGAACACAAGTAGAGCACAAATCCACCAAAAATCCAAAATTTATCAGATTTTCAAGGTTTTAAAACAAACCTCATGGATGTACATCCACACCCACGAATGTTAGAGCTTATGTGCTAGCAAGAACAAGCACAAGCTTCCAACAGCAACCCTGCTAAGATTCAACAAAGTTAAGAGCAAAAATAGTAAAATCAGAAAAATGAAAAGCCTTGATTGATGCAACCTTGTTACCCCACACTTGATTATCCCCAAGTTATAAGCCTCACCACACCTTGATAACATAATATTAGGATGCTATGATCAGCCCTATAGCCCAAGAATTCCAAGGTTTGAACAAGAACTTAGCAAAATATCAAGCTTGAAGGAAAAATGCAAACTTTTGCACCCTCCTTAAAAACAGGTTTTGAGATTCAAAATTATCAAACTAAGAACAATAATAAGAAGATATAAATGATGGCACTTGGTCTTTCTTCAACAAAATTAACACAATTTCATTAATCAGAAAAGAGGATTTACAAGTTTGTGAACAAGGAAAAACCAAAAGCAGTTGAAATGTAAAGAGCTAAGGCCTTTATATAGGCATACAATGAATCTACTAAGTGCATAAAAACGTAAACCCTAGCTTGATGAAGTCCCCAAATTGCCCTTTGCAGATTTTGAACTTTTGAAGAACATGTGACTTGGAATTGGCGTTTTGTGGAGGTGGCATGTGTGAAAAGAGTATCCATGGGCTTGTAAGAAGCTTAAGAAGTAAGCTTAATTCTCAAACATTGGATTGCTGTCCCATTCTTGTCTTCTTCTTCTTAGACGTAGCAGGGGAGGTCCCATGTAGCATGTGGGGTGGTGAGGTGGTTAATGTTAAGGTTGGGTTTTGATTAAGACACCATTAATCATAAATCTGGAAAAGGTAATGGCTTAATTACAAGTAATTAAGGAATGCCTAATTTTCTCAAGAACATGAAGAACAGGTGGTTTAATCTGTTTTGGGTTTAAAATGAGGTGTTAAGCGCCATTTTCAAACTTAATTAATTAAGTTGGTTAATCCGGTTGTGAATGGAGTGTGACATGGAAGAATGGGGTGTTTTGATTGGTTGTGGAGTGGTAGTGGGGCACGTGTCACCACTGGGTTGGTTAAGGTAAGTATTGTGTCGACCCATTTTGGCCCCTCACTTCTTTCTTTCTTGTCTTTTCAGTTTTAAAACATGTCAACGCCCAAATCCTTAATAACAACTTTTCCTTTTTCACACTTTTGCCCCAAAATGTTTTGTAAAGTGAATTCAAGGGTATTTCTTGCCAATTTGTGATTCTTGAACGACTAATTTGGTATTTTCTTCAAGGATAATGGTCTAAACTTGTTTGATTGACATTTTGGAGGACTGAAATTGTCAATCATGTTTGATGAGGGACCATTTTTGCCAAGTCTTCAAAGTCAAGGGTCCTTTTGGTAATTTTGACAAACTTTAGGGACCAAACTTATAATTATGAGGATACAAGGGCATAAAGTGTCAATTCTTCCATATTGGAGGACCCTTCTTCATAATTCTTCAAATCTTCAAGGGTTTTTTTGGGAAAATTCTTCATTAGGGCTTGGTTCATTGTGCGGCTTCGTTTCCCGTGTTCGTTTTTGCATGATTCTTGTGATCTTTTGTCATTTTCTCAATATCCGTACCTAAAATACACAAGCAACAAACACAAGCATATATATGGGTATTTGGATGATATTTAATGCATTTTAAGCCCTTTTTGGACGATGAGACTATGTATAAAAGCAGTCTCATCAGGTCCAAATATGAAGAATCTCTCAAAAACTTCAAGTGAAGAAATTCCTATTATGAAGAGAAGACCATAATTTCAAGAACGTCTCTCAAGATTCGAAGTATGAAGTCGCTGCCAAATATCGGTCCGAGAAAGGTCTCAAATCGTGAAGAGAGTTATGCCAAGATATGAACTTTAAGAGCTCCCGAGAAGCAGTTTTAAAAGATTTTGTCCTTTAGCTAACTATTGATTAAATCGTCCCTCTTTATTTTCAGCCTAAATAACTATCGAAATAAGTCAAACAATGCATCTTCGTGATCATTCAAGACAATCATAAAATATAAGAGATACACCTAGGAATAAGGGAGTCTGAGTAAATAATTGGGCCACATGAGTTCGTGTTAGTTTGCTAACTTATAATAATAATGATCTCGTTTTTTAGCTTGGTTTGGGGAACGTGAAACTTGAGGATGACGAACATTCATGAAAGCCAAAACCCCAATGTAAGTCTTTGATTTCTTTACTTGTTTTGTACATATTTCTATCTTTTTAGTTTCCTTAAAGTTCAGTATTTAATAAAGGCCAAGGTGGATTATTTATGATGAGAAATGTAATCTATGCTTTGAAATTAATGCATTGCATGAGGGCATTGCAATGGTCAAGTGTAGGGGATTTAATAAGTGTGAAAACACTTATCCTTTTACCACTTATTTCTAATAATAACAAGACGAAAATGTGTATTTTATGTCATAAAAGTCGGAATTATGCGTGGTTTGTGTTTTAATTGTATTTCAGAATAAAAATATGAAAAAGGAAGAAAACATGGGCTATCACGGGCTTTTATCGAAGAAAAAGAGAAAAGACGAAGTCAAAAGATCAAGAGTGTAAAAGCCTATTCTGAAGATTTATCGAAGATAAAGTCTAAAGACGGAAGTTTAATGAAGTCGAAGAACTCAAGTCTAATAGAAGAAGGAAATTATAAGACAAGTTCAATTTATATCGACAAATCCCGAGACGACGTCGAGAAAGACAAAGAATTTAAATCGAGTCGAGACGAAAAGAAAGAGAAAGGAAGCAACACATGCACCTCCCCACCTCCTATATATACCCTCCTAATGACACATTAGGAGGGTGTTAGTTAATTTGTAGCTAGTTTACTTTTCTTTCTTTAGTTTTCATTTTTAGAGAGAGAAAGTGTTTAACTTTCTCTCACTAGAACTTCATCTTTTCTTTCTTGCTTAAGCTTTAGTTTAATATTGTATTTTGGAATCATTAATCTACAAGTTCAAGTTTAAGCTTTTCATCTTTAATCTTCTTCTACCTTTCTTGATTTTGATTTATCTTTGATTAGAAATTTTAATGCACCTTGTTTAAATTTGATGTTAATGTGATTAAAAATTTTATCTTTTTAATCCTATATAAGTCTTTATACGATTAAGCTTAAAGCTTGTTATGCTTTTTGGCTTATTTAGTATCTAGCTTATTGTCTATTAAGTTTTCTTAAAAGGTTGGTCTTTTTAAAATTTTGATTTATAAAGTTTGCTTATTTCGTGTCTTAAAAGTTTTTATATTTATGCTTGTTTTCATTTGATTAAGCTTTGGATAAGTGCTTATTCGTCTTGCTTATTTGTGCTTATTCATTTTCGGCTTATTTGCTCTTTGATTTCCGTCGTTTTATGCTTAAGGGTTTTACCAGTTACGATCAAGTAAGTGTGATCGCATAAACTCCTAGGGTTTCTACTTGTGATCCATTACTTCGATCACCTAGTACGATCGTTCACTACGATCACACTCCATAATCCACACCACGATCACTTATTGCGATCGTGGGTACGATCATTGAGTGCGATCTGTGGTCACGATTGCCTGGGTACGATCACTTGTTACGATCGCATTGAGTGCGATCACCTATACTACGATCACTAGGCTACGATCGACTGCTACGATCGTAGGCTACGATCCTTTGGTTCCGATCGCATTGAGTGCGATCTGGAGTACCATCTGAAGTCACGATTGTGGTGGAGTACGATCACCAGTTACGATCGCATTTATTGCGATCCAGGATATGATCAAAGATCACGATCGCATTGACTACGATCCATTCTCGATTTTTGTTTTAATTTCCAAAATTGCACGCTTCCCGAAATCTCTATTTTTACCAAGTGTTTTTCTAGTAATTTTTAGTTTAATTTTTAAAGTTTTTTTTACTCAACGACATTTTCATATTTACTTTTAGTTTAAAATAGATAACCAAACCATTTAATTTCCACCAAGAACGACTGAGTCGCCCTTTCTACTAGTCATCAATTTGAAAAGATTGGTATAACGAATCTTTTTCATAAGAGGTTTAACCTTGTATTAGGTATTTATAGTCACACGCGTATTTACTATACAAAGTTTCCTAGTCTAGTTCCTGCGCGTATGACTATGATAACTAATGGGAATTCTTAAATGTCGTCATATAAAATGAATTTCCAACAATCTTCCCCCATGGAACTAAGTGTAGAATTCCCTACAATATTTTTCCAAACAAGTACATAATGATTAAGAAAAAAAGCTTCCATGAAGCGTCCAATGCTGATGAAGTCTTATGCGGCCTTTGACTTCAATTCTTTACTTCAAAACGGCTCATCTTTGTAGTAACTTGTAGTAGAAACACTATAACGGCATGACCTAAGTAACTCATATACTTCTAGTTAAGGAGAAGCTTATGAATTAACTTCCCCCTAATTCATGCCACATAATCTTGATGTAGAATTGATGAGACTGCTTTTATACATAGTCTCATCGTCCAAAAGGGCTTAAAATGCATTAAATATCATCAAAATACCCATATATATGCTTGTGTTTGTTGCTTGTGTATTTTAGGTACGGATATTGAGAAAATGACAAAAGATCACAAGAATCATGCAAAAAACGAACACGGGAAACGAAGCCGCACATTGAACCAAACCCTAATAAAGATTTTCCCAAGAAAACCCTTGAAGACTTGAAGATTTATGAAGAAGGGTCCTCCAATATGGAAGAATTGACACTTTATACCCTTATATCCTCATAATTACAAGATTGGTCCCTAAAGTTTGTCAATATTGCAAAAAGGGCCCTCCACTTTGAAGAATTGGCAATTTTAGCCCCTCAACAAAGCTAAAATGTCAATATTAGTCCTTCTAAAAGTCAAATACACCATGAAGAACTCCAAGATACAATACTTACAAATTTGGTCCTTTGAAAATATCAAAATTACCAAAAGGACCCTTGACTTTGAAGACTTGGCAAAAATGGTCCCTCATCAAACATGATTTGGCAATTTCAGTCCTCCAAAATGTCAATCATATAAGTTTAGACCATTATCCTTGAAGAAAATACCAAATCAGTCCTTCAAGAATCAAGAATTGGCAAGAATTACCCCTGAATTCACTTTACAAAACATTTTGGGGCAAAAGTGTGAAAAAGCAAAAGTTGATACAAAGGAATTACGCGTTGACAAGGTTTTAAGCTGAAGTGACAAAGGGAAAAGAAGTGAGGGACTAAAGCTGGCCAGACAAGGAAGTTACCTAGACTAATCACCATCCAACACGTGTCCCACTACCACTAAACAACCAATCAGCTCTTCCCATTGTGCCACCTCACAATCCACTCACCCATTTAATTTACTAATCATAACTGATTAGTTAACTTGGCGCCTAACACATTGTTTAAACACCAAAACAGATCAAACCCCTTGTTCATCATGTTCTTATCAAATTTAGGATTTTGTTATTTACTCACAATTAAACCTTAATTTTTTCCAGAATTATGATTAAGGTTATACTTAACAAAACCCAACCTTAATACTGGCCACCACACTATTCACGTGTCCACGTGGGACCTCCCCTGCACACACTTTTGGGAAGAAGACAGAGATGAGCCAAAGATCTAACGTCCCATATTGTGGCTTACTTTCAAAGCTGTCTCTACACCCTTGGATGAAATTCCAACCTGCCAGCTACAACAAAACGCCAAGGAAGAGTCACATGATTCCATGAAGTTCAAATTTTGCAAGGGGTATTTTTGGGCTTCCACTGCATTTAGGGTTCACGTTTTAGGGTTTACCTTCACTTCTTGTAGCCTATAAAAGGCAATGCACTAGTTCATTTGTAGTTTGCTTTTGGTTTTTCCTAGTTCACAAACTTGTAAATCCTACTTTCTGATTAATGAAATTGTGTTGAGTTTGATGAAGAAAGACCAAGGGCCATTTAATTTTAAGCTTGTTTATGTTATATGTTAACTGAAATTGAACCTTAAAACGTTTTGTAAACCTTGTGTAAGAAATTACACATTGGACTAAAATTTGATATTTTGCTAAGTTTTCTTGGTACATCTTGGAATTTTTGGGATATAAGCTGATCATAGCACCCTAATTGTGATATTAAGGTGTTCTGAAGCTCATATCTTAGGGATAATCAAGAGTGGGTACAAGAAGTTGCATTAATCAAATTTATTTTCCAAAAAGGTCACCTTTCTGTTTTGATAATCTGCTTCTAACTCTGTTGAATCTTAGCAGGGTTGTTGTTAGAAGCTTGTGCTTGTTCTTGCTAGCACATAAGCTCTAACATTCGTGGGTGTGGATGTACATCCATGAGGTTTGTCTTATAACCTTGAAAATCTGATAAATTTTGGATTTTTGGTGAATTTTTGCTCTACTTGTGTTCTTGTTGTTTTCTTGGCTTGAATCTACTTAATCTTGCATGTTAATGTTGTTAGTATGCTAGATTAGTCATTTGGTAAACTGAATCACACTTATACTTTTTTTAATTTTTGGATTGAAAAGTTAAAAGGGTGTTTGGGATTACCTGTTTGAGTTCATAATTGGTTATTGAGTTGTTAGAAGTTTGTATTTTTGCTTGTTATCTGATATATGCTTGGTTGAGAGTATTTTGCTACAAGTTTTTTGAGTTTGAAACCTTGAATCACACATTGTGCTATAACTACTTGATTTTAACTGTTTTTGACCTAAGATTTTGGTAAAACCTAGATTTTATGCATGCTTAGGGATAAAAGTTGCTTAGACATCATTTATATAACCTATGTGATAGATTTGAGTGGTTGAATCTGGCTTGTTGGTCAATTGCATCAGCAAAGTATAAAACTGCATGTTCTTGTGTTCATCAGTACCTTAAGGTGCTTGAATCTTGCTTAAAACTTTGAATCAATCCATGAAACCTGTTTAGACTTGCTTATTTAAGTTTAATATTGCTTATGTATTCATTTGGTTAAGTTTGGCTGGCTGAATATTGCTAAAAGTGCTTATTGAACCTAATCTGCTTATTTGTTCATGTCTGTGTCATATCTGGTGCTTAATTGATTAAACTGTATCAATTGGCTGTTGCTTGTTGTGATTTCTTTGTTGTGATTGACTCCTCTTGATCCACTGATCAATTGGGTGCCTTTGTGTAATCTGAATCTCCAAAAAAGTCACTAAAGACAAAAAAGTCAACAAGTCAAGCAGTGGAAAAAGTTTCCACTTCTCAACACCCAAAACTAGCCCCTGCTAGTACAAATTTTCAGTTTGCTTATCAATAAGCCATATTTACTTATCCAGACCTGCAACAACTTATTTTTTGTTATAGATCTTCATTATTTGACCCATTTGATTGAACTGGAGCTTATTGGACTTTGACTTTGACTTTTTGCTAGAAAACCAACTTATTTGACTTTTTCATAAGTGCTTATTTGCTTTTTCCAGCTTATTGAGTCAGCTTATTTGAAAACTTTTTGTTGATTTAGCTTATTTAAGTCATTTAAAAGCTTTTGCAATTTGAATCAGCTCTTAGGATAGCCTAGAACTCAAAAACGACTATTTTGTCGTTTTCTGTAGATTGCTTTTTGCATTTTCAGGCTTATTCCTTTGGCTTATTTCAAATTTCTTTTTACAGAAGTCTTATTTAGCTCAAAAGAAGCTTGTGTGTCTAATTTGAGCTTATGGCATTAGCTTATAGCTTAATGGGCCAAAAAGCCCATTAAGAATAAGTTGTTTGGTATAAGCTTGCTTATTTCACATTTTCAGCTTTTGTGCCTTTGGAAAAAGTTGTTCAGAATCAAATTTTGAGTCAAGTAGTGCTTTTTGGGCCATTTTTGCACACTTTTTCTTATTGGGCTCAATTTGGCCCATTAAGGTGACTATTTTGGGTTTAGCCCAGTTTCTAGGCCTATTAAGGGTATTTAGGTAATTTCAACTTCATTTCTGTGTTATTTAGGTTAAAATTAGCTAGTTTGCAACTTTTTAGAATTTTTTAGGAATTTTGGATTTTTATTAATATTTTAATATTATTTTATTATTAAAAATTAAAAGTCTGATTTTCTAAGTTTTTATATTTTTCCTATATTCTAGACACTTAATTAGGAATTTTACAACTTTCCAAATATTTTTAGGGTCTTTCAATTATTTTTTAGAATTATTTTAAGTTTTAATAGTTTTTAATTGTTTTTAATTGTTTTTAAATAGTTTTAATTAATTTTAAAATTTTCAAAAATAGTTTTAAATTAAGTTAGGGTATTTAGAGGTTTACAAAGTGATAAAACTCATTTTGGGCTTTTTGTTAATTAAATTGATTTTTAGGGCTTTAATTAGCATTAAAAAATCATTATTTAATTAAATAAAAGGTTTGAGTGATTTTTGATTTTTTGTAAACTCTTAATACATTATTTAGGATTTAGTTCAATTTTTTAGGAATTTTTAGAGTAAATTTTTAATTTTGGTGCTTTTACGGTTTTACGTGTACGACTCTTTCGTCTTAGTTCAATCCGTCATCGTAACCGTCATTCTCTTCTTATCCCCTTTCTATTTGTCTTTATCATAATCAATATAATCACATAATTAATCATTTCATTACACACACACCAAGCCTCCTTGAGAACGATCCCCACTTTGGGTCATAACTCGTAGTTTTCCTAAATCACTTGTTAACACTTGCCCTATTTTACCTCCTTTTCCTAAAGGTGGGTAAAAACACTACATCATTTTGGCGCCGCTGCCGGGGAGGCGTGTTGTGTTTTGATTTGGAAATTGTTGTTTTTATATAGCCATAATATCTATTGTATTAGTAGCACTCTACTAATACGTATTATCGGTTTTTCGTTTTTTGTGTGAATACTATTACTATATTGTATACGTAAAACAATAAATTCACAAGTACTCCAAATACGTGAGAAATCACAACCTTGACTTGAGAGGTCATTACCCAATCATTGTATTCGAATCTCAAACCAAAGAAAAAGGCAAAAATAGATAAATACTTTCGTGAAGCTCAATTTTGAAAAATACAAACTATAAGGTGGGTATAAGGCGGATATTATAAAATATATCCTAAGGAAAAAGGCTCTTAAGTGCTTCGCGCCGCCTCGTTTCCCCGCTTGCTTGTGAGTATTTGAATTTGAGAGCTAATCGAGGGTTTTGCCGCCCAAAGTATTATTAAGTATCATATATACTTTCTTGGTTTCATTTGATTAAACCCTCTTGAACGTTTTGGTGTTCCACCAACATTCTAAAGTCATCGAAGGCGTTCACTTCACGTGATCGTTTTTATTCCTTGAGGCTTCTTTAATCAAGAGATTTGATTAAGGAGGAGATTTGTAGATTTTGGTCTACCTAATACAATCACAAAAATCCAAAAAAAGTAAAAACAATCAAAAACCACAAAAAAAATTGGAAAAATACAAAACACCAAAAAGAATCTTCTTTGCTCATCCCCTCGTTTTACGTGACGTTTATGCAAACTCGCTCCAAAGCAATACGTGCACGTAAACGTCGTCAAAAGGAAGGAAACCAAACTTCTTCTAGTGAAGAATCTCCCATTGTTGAACCCATTGTAGAGAAGGAACCAACCATGGCGAATCGTACTATGATGGATTTACTTCAAGCACCCACCGAGGGTTATGGAGAGGCTATTGTAATTCCCGCTATCCTTGCGGAGAATTTTGAGGTGAAAACTGGTTTGTTGTCGATGATCCAAAACAACAAATTCCGTGGTGATGAGAAGGACAATCCACACAACCATATCCGCCAATTCAATCGTCTTACCGCCACTTGCAAGTTTAAGGACGTTTCTAATGACTCGATTAAGATGATGCTTTTTCCGTATTCCTTAGCGGGGCCCGCTAAAATTTGGTTAGAGAAAGAGCCACCCAATTCTATATTGACGTGGAAGGATCTCGTGTCTAAGTTTGTGAACCAATTTTTTCCACCCTCTGAGACTACGCACTTGAAAAACGAGATTTCAAAATTTTCACAAGAGTTTAATGAAAGTTTTTCAACGGCTTGGAATAGGTTTAAGGAAATGTTACATGAATGTCCTCAACACGGTTTTTCCGACTTGCATCAAATTGACACGTTTTACAATGGACTTAATGATAATGAAAGGGATTATCTTAATGCCGCCGCGGGTGGTAATTTTTTGTGTAAAACGGTTGAGGAAGCTTTGGTGATAATTAAGAATAGATCTAAGGTGTATAGTCCTCGTAGCACGTCTAGTGTTCGTAAGGCTTCGTCTTTGACTTCACCTTCTTTGTCTACTACCATCGATGCTTGCCAAATTGAGGCGAACTTAGAAAACAAAATATTTGATAAGCTTAAAGGTCTTTTGAAAGAGTTCAAAGTTGGAGAACCAAGTGCTCCCGCTACGGCTAAAGCAGTTGAGGTTTCATGCATGTATTGTGGTGGAGGTCATGATTTCTCCGAGTGCATTACCAACGGTGCTAACACTTCGAGTGCCTATACGGCCATGTGAACTTACAACCAAAACGGTCAAGTTACCCGCTCTAATCAATTGACTGCACTGGGTTTTGGTTCAAATCAAAATGCTAACAACAACTATCGCAACAATCAAGTTGGTTTCAAAAACAATTACAACAAGGGAAACTATGGTAATCAAGGGGCTAATAATCAAGTTTCAAACAAAAATCAAAATGATTTTCAAAACAACAACAAAAGTTTGCAAAGTTTGAAAGATCTTCCAAATGAATTTGTTGAATACGCTAATGGGAACGATGCTAGGTTTGACAACATTCAAAGAGAAATCATGAGCCTAAGATCCGAGTTTAAGACCGACTTGAAGAAAGAGTTGAAAAATGAGTTAGCAAATGAACTTAAGATCCATACTAACAAAATGGAAGGGAATTTAACTAGGTTACAACAAAACCAACAAAAAATGGAACAAGGGCAACATGAAATTAATCAAGAGATGATTAAAGCCGAGAAGAGGCAATCAATGTTTGAAGATAAAATTTCATCTATGTTTGAGGCAATTATGTGTAAAACGTCTTCGAGTAGTCTTCCTAGCAACACCGTATCAAACCCTAAGGGTGAGATGAAAGTGATTACCACACGTAGTGGTAAGACACTTAAGGAACCGACTCCTCAACCAATTGCTCCTACGGAGGAAGCAATTGAGGAAGAACCCGAGGTGGTGGTTCAAAAGGAGCATGTTCCAATCCCACGAAGTACCGCTCATGCCACACCTACGGTTGACCCATTACCAACATTGGAACCCGAGATTCCAAAGACTATGCCTATGCCTCAACCCACACCACCTTTGCCCTATCCATCGAGACTTAGAAATGAGAAACGTCAAGAGCGACAATTACCAATTTGAGCTTTTTATGAAAATGTTTCGTGATTTGCACTTTAATGTGAGTTTCGCCGATGCTTTGGTCATGATGCCTCGATTTGCCGCTAACTTTAAGAGTATGTTGAACAACAAGGAGAAATTGCATCAATTGTCTAGTTGTTCATCAGTTTATCTTAATCGCATACCTTAAAAAGTCGGTGATCCCGGTAAATTTTTGATCCCTTGTGCAATCCAAGACATGGAAGAATGCTTTGCCTTGGCCGATCTTGGTGCTAGCATTAACTTGATGCCACTTGCAATCTTCAAGTCGCTCAATCTTCCTAATCTTACTCATTTACTAATGTCTATCGAGTTGGCCGACCATTCCATGATTCCCGCATGTGGATTGGCGGAAAATGTTTTTGTGAAAGTGGGGAAGTTCTACTATCCCGTAGAATTTATCGTTGTCGATATTCCCACGGATCCTCAAGTTCCTCTCATTTTAGGTCGTTCGTTTTTAGATACGTCTATGGCTTTGATCGATGTTCATGCTAGAAAGATCACCTTACGTTTCAACGACGAGGATCTTGTTATAAACGCAACTTAAAACTCTCAAATTTCTCATGTTTATTCTGTTGCAACCATAAACCTCGTTGATATGATTGACGTGGTTTGCGAGGAATTTTCACCAGAAGTTCTAGGTTTTGGTGATGATGAAAATAGTGGCAATCCCACTATGTTAGATCCCATTCTTGATAATTCGACACCAACCTTCCCTCCATTTGAAGGTGGTGGTTTTACGTTGGAAGAATTCGATGTTCCACGTACTTGTAACGAAGACCTCGACAACGATGAGGGCTTCTCGATTATCAAGGATTTTCTCAACGATTTCCCATTTCCTCCACCCGAGGAGGTTATGAGTATCGAGCCCAAATCTTCAATTGAGGAACCACCTATCCTCGAGTTGAAAGATTTACCTCCTCATCTCGAATATGTCTATTTGGAGGAGGGCGACAAGTTGCCGGTTATTATTGCGAAGGAACTTTTGGATGATGAAAAAACCGCACTTGTCGATGTTCTAAAGGATCACAAGGGGGCAATTGCGTGGAAGTTACCCGACATTAAGGCAATCGATCCCAAATTTTGTACCCACAAAATCTTAATGGAGGAGGATTACAAGACCGCAATCCAATGTCAAAGAAGGGTGAACCCAAAAATTCACGACGTCATTAAAAAGGAAGTCCTTAAACTCCTTGACGCGGGAATGATTTACCCTATTTCCGATAGCCCTTGGGTGAGTCCTATTCATTGTGTCCCTAATAAAGGAGGAATGACCATTGTGCCAAACGATGCCAACGAGTTAATTCCCACTAGACTCGTGACCGGATGGAGAGTGTGCATTGACTATCGTAAGTTGAATGAAGCCACTCGAAAAGACCATTTTCCCTTGCCCTTCATGGACCAAATGTTGGAGCGTCTTGCGGGAAACGATTTCTATTGCTTTTTAGATGGTTTTTTCCGGTTACTTCCAAATCCCCATCGATCCTCGTGATCAAGAAAAAACTACATTTACGTGTCCATATGGAACGTTTGCCTATCGTAGAATGCCACTCGGACTTTGTAATGCACCGGGAACCTTTCAAAGGTGCATGATGGCTATTTTTCATGATATGATCGAGAAGACGATGGAAGTCTTCATGGATGACTTTTCTATGTTTGGTAATTCGTTCACTTCGTGTTTGTCGAATCTTGAGAGAATGTTGAAACGTTGTGAGGAAACCAACCTTGTGCTCAATTGGGAAAAATGTCATTTTATGGTTAAGAGTGGAATCGTCTTAGGGCACAAGGTCTCGAAAGCGGGGATTGAGGTAGATCAAGCTAAGGTAGACGTCATCGCCAAATTACCTCATCCCAAAACCGTTAAGGGAGTTAGGAGTTTCCTAGGCCACGCGGGCTTTTATCGTCGATTCATCAAGGATTTTTCAAAGATCTCTCGACCTATTACACATCTTCTTGAAAAAGAGGCACGTTTTGTCTTTGACGAAGATTGTGTACGAGCCTTTGAAATCCTTAAGAGGAAACTTACCAAAGCTCCCATTCTTGTTGCTCCCAATTGGAACCTCCCCTTTGAGCTCATGTGTGATGCTAGTGACTACGCTATTGGGGTCGTATTGGGGCAACGTCATGAAAGCACTTCTTGCCTATTCACTATGCTAGCAAGACGATGACCGAGGCTCAACTAAAATACACTACAACGGAGAAGGAGTTCCTTGCCGTGGTGTATGCATTTGAGAAATTCCGACCTTATCTCGTCTTGACGAAATGCATCGTGTATACGGATCATTCGGCTATTAAGTATCTTATGGCTAAAAAAGATGCAAAGCCGAGATTACTTCGTTGGATTCTCCTCCTTCAAGAATTTGATCACAAAATTGTTGACAAAAAAGGAGACGAGAATCTAGCGGCCGATCATCTTTCTCGTTTGGAAGATCCTCACCAAAGTGTTTACGAGCCCAAGGAAATCACCGAAACATTTCCGCTCGAGACACTTGGTGTAGTGAATTCTAAGCTTGATTCTTCCACCCTATGGTTTGCGGACATCGCAAATTACCATGCGGGCAACTTCATCATCAAGGGTATGACGACTCAAGAAAAATGAAAATTCTTTCGTGACGTCAAGTTCTACTTTTGGAACGACCCTTACTTGTTTCAAACTTGTGCGGATCAAATCATCCGAAGTTGTGTATTTGGCACCGAAGCTTCTAACATCCTTAGAGCTTGTCATGAGGGACCCACGGGTGGTCACCATAGTGTTAATCTCACGGCTAAGAAGGTGTTTGATGCTGTCTTCTTTTGGCCTACTATTTACCGAGATGCACAAGATCTTGTGAAGTCGTGTGACTCATGCCAACGTCAAGGAAAAGCCTCACAAAAAGATGAAATGCCACAAAATATCATCCAAGTGTGTGAGATCTTTGACATTTGGGGCATAGACTTTATGGGGTCGTTCCTCTCATCTCATGGTAATAAGTACATCCTTGTCGCGGTTGACTACCTATCTAAGTGGGTGGAAGCTAAGGCTTTGCCCACCAATGATGCACGTGTGGTAGTCAAGTTTTTGAAAAGCTTGTTTTCTCGGTTTGGAACCCCTCGTGCGATCATAAGCGATCGTGGAACCCATTTTTGTAACGACCAATTCGAAAGGGTCCTAAGGAAATATAGGGTTACACATCGGCTTTCTACGGCTTATCACCCACAAACGAGTGGGCAAGTCGAGGTTTCAAACCGAGCGTTGAAAAGGATCTTGGAGAGATCCGTTGGGGAAAACCGACAATCTTGGTCGGATAAGTTGGACGATGCTTTATGGGCCTTTAGGACCGCTCATAAGACGCCCATTTGGTGCACTCCCTATAAGCTTGTGTATGGGAAAAATTGTCACTTGCCAATTGAATTGGAACACAAGGCTTATTGGGCCCTAAAGCATTGTAATGATGACATGGAGACCGCGGGAAAACACCGGAAAATGCAATTAAATGAATTGGATGAATTAAGGGATATTGCTTATGAAAATTCATTGATTTATAAAGAAAAGACTAAAAAGTTGCATGATTCTAAAATAAAAAAACCGGGTTTTTAATATTGGGGATCAAGTTTTGCTTTTTAATTCTCGTTTAAAAATCTTTTCTGGTAAGTTGAAATCCCGTTGGTCCGGTCCATTCACCGTGACTCAAGTTTTTCCATATGGGACTATCGAGCTAGCTCAAAATGATGGCCCCAATTTGAAGGTGAATGGACATAGGTTAAAGCACTACTTTGGCGGGGAAGTTCCATCCTTGAACTACCTCGACCAAATCACCTTCCCCAATGATAATTAGTATTGAGGGGATTGAGTCGAGCTCATTACTCGGTAATAAAAAACAAGGTGCCTCGTGAGGGAGTCCCATGCTTATCCTATGTACATATTATCACTTTCTAATTTAGTAACGTGTGGGGATTTGTGCCCTTCCAACCTTTGTTTCGTGGTTGTTTGTAAATTGTGGATTTTAGATGATCATGATCTTCACGATTGGAGCCTCTTGTGTTCGTTTTATGGGAGCACTCGATCGTTTGCTTTGAAGACTTTCTCAATATCCATGATATATCCTTTGACGTTCTAACCTTAGGTTTATAGCACACTTCATAAACGGCTTTAGATTTAACGGTTACACCCTTTTCATGCTAGATTAGGCATTAGACTACGTCTCTAGTATGGGGGTGTTTGCACCCCTAGACTCGAAACATTGAGGACAATGTTTAACTTCAGTATGGGGGGTGAATGATACTTGCCTTACCAAACCTTCACGCTTTCCAAAGTTTATCTTTTTGTTTATCGATTTGTTGCAAAATAAGGCTAAAAATGGCCAAATTTTAAAACTTTTCTCATGTTTTATAAGTGTTTGAAGACACGAATGTAGGTCTTCCGATGGCGAGAATAAGAGTAATTTTTGACTCGACCGTGCGTGTTGAGCACTTAGCTTTGATTCCTTAACTTCACATTAGGCTAAGTCTCTTAAATGAGGACGAGAAATGATAGGGTTAATTATAAGTTACTATGCTAAACGTAGAGTACTCGTATTCTTTCAAAAACTCATGTGTTCTCGTTGTTTGCTTATTCTCCCTTTGCATGTAAATATTTTTTTTGCTTAATAAATATTGACTTAGCAGTTTAGTTGGGATTGTTGGGTTTCTACTCTTTTCTAGTAGCTTCCGTGTAATTAAATTGGGAAGACATTAAGGTATCGCCAGCGTCACGGTTTTGAAGTATTGGCACCCAAATAATCAAACGCTTCACCCAATAATAAGATATCAAGTGCTCACCTAAATCAAGCAAACAATTTGAAGCCCCACAAGGCCGAAAAATCTATGCAAAACTGAAAGTGAATCAAGCCTTAATCTTTGAAGCTTTAAAGATCCAAAATTCGCCTTAGCGTGAGGATATACGTCTTTGGCTAATAAAACTACCGATGAGGTGGATAATAAAAGGCAAGGCAAGACCGAAGTCATAATAAAAGCTTCATGGCGAAGTTGAATAAAAGATGGAGGTAAACCAAAGATAATAAGGCCCTTCTGTTAGGGGGCGTATAAAAGTATTGGTAATAAGTCTCATGTTCAAAACCGTTATAAAACCGTGTTTATCGATCCTTCTTGTTGACTTAATTTTTTGACATCGTTGTCTATTAGGAGGGGTTATTGATTTGATGGTCTTGGTTACACAGTTAGGACTCTATTTTTAGACCTAAATCTCTATTATCGCATAAGTCAAACAATGTATCCTCGTGAAACATTCAAGACAAAATAAAATATAAGAGATAAAACTTAGGAAAATGGGAGGATAAGTGCGTGATTAGGGCATATGAGTAGTGTTAGCATTACTAACTTATAATGACAATGATCTCGTTGCACGCTTGGCATGGAATTGGGGTGAAAATGAGGACGACGAAATTATTTCTAACGAAGCATTCACGTGTTCTTGTTCTATGAACCTAAACGTCCCATTTTGCGATGAAAATCATACATTATGTCTAAAACACAAGTAGTAGTAATAGTAGTAGTGTAGCTAGTTTATCGTTCAATAAAGTGAATAAAAATGAATTTTGGAGATGCTACGATACTTTATTCTAGCATTGCGTGAGGGCACGGTAATGGTTTAGTATGGGGGAGTGATGAGACTGCTTTTATACATAGTCTCATCGTCCAAAAAGGGCTTAAAATGCATTAAATATCATCAAAATACCCATATATATGCTTGTGTTTGTTGCTTGTGTATTTTAGATACGAATATTGAGAAAATGACAAAAGACCACAAGAATCATGCAAAAAACGAACACGGGAAACGAAGCCGCACATTGAACCAAGCCCTAATGAAGATTTTCCCAAGAAAACCCTTGAAGAGTTGAAGATTTATGAAGAAGGGTCCTCCAATATGGAAGAATTGACACTTTATACCCTTGTATCCTCTTAATTACAATATTGGTCCCTAAAGTTTGTCAATATTGCAAAAAGGGCCCTCCACTTTGAAGAATTGGCAATTTTAGCCCCTCAACAAAGCTAAAATGTCAATATTAGTCCTTCTCAAAGTCAAATACACCATGAAGAACTCCAAGATACAAGACTTACAAATTTGGTCCTTTGAAATTATCAAAATTACCAAAAGGACGCTTAACTTTGAAGACTTGGCAAAAATGGTCCCTCATCAAACATGATTTGGCAATTTCAGTCCTCCAAAATGTCAATTATATAAGTTTAGACCATTATCCTTGAAGAAAATACCAAATCAGTCCTTCAAGAATCAAGAATTGGCAAGAATTACCCCTGAATTCACTTTACAAAACATTTTGGGGCAAAAGTGTGAAAAAGCAAAAGTTGATACAAAGGAATTAGGCGTTGACAAGGTTTTAAGCTGAAGTGACAAAGGGAAAAGAAGTGAGGGACTAAAGCTGGCCAGACAAGGAAGTTACCTAGACTAATCACCATCCAACACGTGTCCCACTACCACTAAACAACCAATCAGCTCTTCCCATTGTGCCACCTCACAATCCATTCACCCATTTAATTAACTAATCACAACTGATTAGTTAACTTGGCGCCTAACACATTGTTTAAACACCAAAACAGATCAAACCCCTTGTTCATCATGTTCTTATCAAATTTGGGCTTTTGTTATTTACTCACAATTAAACCTTAATTCTTTCCAGAATTATGATTAAGGTTATACTTAACAAAATCCAACCTTAATACTGGCCACCACACTATTCACGTGTCCACATGGGACCTCCCCTGCACACACTTTTGGGAAGAAGACAAAGATGAGCCAAAGATCCAACGTCCCATATTGTGGCTTACTTTCTAAGCTGTCTCTACACCCTTGGATGAAATTCCAACCTGCCAGCTACAACAAAACGCCAAGGAAGAGTCACATGATTCCATGAAGTTTAAATTTTGCAAGGGGTATTTTTGGGCTTCCACTGCATTTAGTGTTTACCTTCACTTCTTGTGGCCTATAAAAGGCAATGCACTAGTTCATTTGTAGTTTGCTTTTGGTTTTTCCTAGTTCACACACTTGTAAATCCTACTGTTAGCCTCAAAATATTGAGCCAAACAAGAATGCTCGGTCATATGTTTATTATGTATCGTATTTTAGAACGTTGTAATAGGTAGTATATTAGTCGTGTTATTACGGGCTTAACTTTAAGCTAAGGTTCATTAATAAGTAACCAAAGCCCAAAAGGAAAGCCCGGCCCATGATCATATAGCCCATTAAGCTACATGTAAGCAAAGGCTATATAAACCCTTCCTAGCATGTTAGGAAGGGTGTTGGTCATTTCATTTTCTCTAATCTAATATTCCACAAGTTTCACCAACCATTTTCTCTCTACTTTCTCTCACTACTTTCTCTCTCTAGAATTCTTCTCATATCTTCCTTTCTTTCTTTTAATTCGTGTAGTACATCATCATATATTAGGGACAACAATTGGTATCAATCGCCATGGAGTAGTTTTGTGATTGGTTGTTGTGTTTTCATATGATTCGTGTGATTTAATCCATAAATCATCTCGAATTCGATTTTTTTGTGTTTTTCGTGTTCTATCTCTTGCTACAAATCTTCTATATACTTGTTGTAGAGATTTGGTTGTTTTGGTTTGGTTAAAAACTCGATCTTGTTGCCTAAAGTTGCTAAATTTGTTGCCTAAAAGTTGCTAAAATCGTTGCCTAAAAAGTTGGAAAAAAGGTCCCCTTATTGCGACAGCTTGAATTTCGGAAAAGGTAGTACGGTTTCGATCGCAATAACCCTAGGGTTTTACTTTGCGATCAGTATGCGATAGCCCCTTATTCCAATCTGAACATTCCGATCGTTATTGCGATCTGGATTGCGTCGGATTTAAGGCAATCTTGAAACGTTACTCTGCCCACATTGCGACAGCCACATTGCGATAGGTACACATTGCGATCTGAAGATTCCGATCTGGGATTTCGATAGGTACACATTCCGATCTGGGATTTCGACAGGTGCACATTGCGATCTACAGGACATTCCGATCTAAACAACATTCCGATGGGCATTCCGATGGCACATTCCGATGGACATTCCGATGACATGTTTAGCCAAATTTTTGTTTGAGTATTTTTTAGACTTAGCCACCATCTAGACTAGTTTCGGAACGTAGTTTACACGAAGATTAAAAAAAAAAAAAAAAAAAAGAGTTAAAAAATTTAGGTCAAGTAAAATCAAATTTTTTCCATACTAGTTTTAGGACATTTCTAGCTCAATTTCAAAATTTGGTGATTACAAATTTTTTAGGTCTACCGTTTTGTCGGACTGAGGAATTTATTGTCGGGCTGAGAAAAAAAAAAATCGCAATTTTCGGAATTTCAACAACCAATCAATCACAACACAACTACTTAAGATCCACATTCGATTCATCATTTCAGAGAATATTGAGATGGATTCTACTGCCGAATATCGTGTGACGAACAACAACATAATGGTGGCAGGTAACAAGGAAAGACCACCAATGCTTGTGTCGGGTCGATATGATCAATGGCAATCCCGTTTTATACGTTACCTTGACACAAAACCTAACGGTGATGCTTTAAGGCAATGTATCTTGGAAGGACCCTATAAACTCTCAAGGATTCAAGTTCCTGCAGTACCAGCCACAGACACAAGTGACGCACAACCCGCATATGAACGTGATGAAAAGAGGACCGACCTCACCCCAGAGAACCGTGCGTGGTTTGATGCAGAGAAGGAAGCAATCTACTTAATTCTCAGTGGCATTGGAGATGAAATTTACTCTACGGTTGACGCATGTCCTACTGCTCAAGAAATGTGGACGGCCATTGAAAGATTGCAACAAGGTGAATCACTTAACAAACAAGATGTGAAAACTAAGATGTTTTGGAACTTTGGCAAGTTTACATCAAAGGATGGGGAATCAATTGATTCTTATTACTCCCGATTCTACAAGATGATGAATGATATGACCCGAAACAACTTGCAAGTTTCCACCATGCAAGTCAATGTCCAATTTCTACAGCAACTTCAACCAGAGTGGACACGGTTTGTCACCTTGGTGAAACAACAACAAAAGTTAGACGAAGTTTCATATCACAAGCTCTTCGACATCTTGAAACAATTTCAAAATGAGGCAAATGAACTTCGAGCTGAACGAGTTGCAAAGATTTCCAATCCACTTGCTTTGGTCTCTACCACTCAACATTACCCAGATTATCACTCCCGTACTTCAAAGACCTACTCTACTCAATCATCATCACCACGATCATCCATTGTCTCCAAGTCACATGTTCCAACACGATCCCGAGGCAAAGAAGTTGCAAGAGCACCATCACCCATACCTGAGCAATCATCCGAAGAAGACAGTGATGAAGAAGTAGCTCAAAGGGATAGGGAATTCAAGCAACAAATGGCTTTCGTTATGAAGCAATATAAGAAAATCTACAAACCCACCAACAACAACCTTCGAACATCTTCAAACTCGAGGAACACCCATGCACAGAGTCCTCCAAGGTATGACACACGAAGACGTGTTGAGAGTCCTCCAAAGTATGATCGACAACCTAAGTATGATAATCAGAGGGTGGCTACTGTTGTTGGAAACAGGGAAACTGTTGGTACTCAAGTTGTGCAACAAAGTGGGATTCATTGTTTTAACTACAGAGGTTTTGGGCATTTGGCTAAGGAATGCAGGCAGCCAAAGAGGGTTAAAGATTATGGTTATCATAAGGAAAAGATGCTGCTGTGCAAGAAAATGGAAGCTGGAATCAAGTTATCAGCTGAGGAAGGAGAAATGCTTGACGACACAGATGATGAACTCTCCGACCAAGAACTCGAGGCACATTATTCATACATGGCAAAGATTCATGAGGTCCTTAACGTCACTGAAGATGACAATGGTCCTATCTTTGATACCGAGCTAATTGATAAGGTACAAGATGATGCTGAATATAATGTGTTTGGTGATACACATGAGCATAGTGATCTACCAACAACAATTACTGACACGTGTATGATGGAAACGGTTGATAGCAATACCACACCCGATTCATCAGACATGTGCAATAATGAGTTTGAGGATGATCAACATGCAAATGAGTATGATGACGAGGAGCGTGTCGCGCTTGCTAATTTAATTGCTAGTTTACAAAAAGATGTCAATAAAAATATAAAGAATCAAAAGCAATTAAAGAAGGCAAACGCAACGCTCACTCAAAACTTTGAAGAATGCAAAGCCGCTCTTATAAAATCTAGTGAGACTATTGATAGTTATAGGGCTGAGCTTCTTCAAAAGACCAATGAACTTGAGGGGTACAAAAGTCGTGTCATCAACGTTAAAAAGGACGATTTTGAAAATAAATACAATGAAGCTCTTGCTTTGTTAACTAAAGAAAAACGTCAATTTAATGTTTTATTAAGTGATGAACGTCAAAAAACGTACCTTGCCACAACAAAAGTTAATGAACTTGAACAGAGGATTTCTATGAACACCACCGATTCTGCTAAAATTCTTGACGAGAAGAAACAAGAGGTTGAAACATTAAAACAAGATTTCAAAAATAGACAAAGCAAAGATACTGAAAAAGTAAAGGATCTCGAAGAACAAGTCGATTTTTTGAAAAAAGTTGTTTATAATACACATGACTCTATTCAAACCGTTAGAATGATAGCACCCCAGTCGTTTTTCAAGGGTCAACCTAGCTTTGCCACCCCCAAGTACCTCGAACAAGCTCAAGCTGCAAACCCCCATTTATATCTTGACGAGTCCGAATGGACCAATCATGATTGCCCTGTAGCTAACCTCGATAGTGAAGAGACGTCCCTTTGGGATGAGGAGAGTAGATCACCGGTCAATAAAGATTTTGTGAAACCATATAACTATGCTTATGAAAACAGTCTTTATGGTCTTTTCACTCCACAAAAACAGAAGTCTCGTGAGGAATTATTTTTAGAATGCAAACAAAAAAGAATTCAATGGAAAAAAGCTTTTGCCACTAAGAGGAAAACTAATGTTTTTAAATATATTAATTATTTGCCTCTAGATGCTTCTAAAAGCAAAAGTAGAAAAATACTTGGTTTTCTTAAACACCACGTTAATAATGTTCAATCAATTGTTGAAAGCGATTGGGAGAAACGTCAAAAGGATAAGTGGAAAACCGAGATTCCTCACGACATAACTGTGCTTGTGAAAGAACTTTTAATACCAAACACGAAGATAATAAAAGAACATGTTCTTGAGTTTGAAAATTTAATTCAGTCTGAAATGTTTGATGATTTGAAATATATTGAGTCTCTTGAAAAAGCAATTGATGACCTTCAAAATGACAAATTAGAATTTTCAAACGAATATGATCTACTCTTAGAAGAATATCTCTCCAAAGATATTTTGTGTGTTACTCTTCAATCTTGTGCTGATATCGATGAATATTCTGATGTTGCATGCAAATATCTTGATAAAATCAAAGAGTGTGAGCGTCTTGAACTTGAGCTTTCGAAACATAAAGAAAATGTTGATAAAAAGGCTTTTGAGTTACTTCAACACAAAACTGATTTCCTTCAAAAACATTGTCATTCTCTTGAACTTGCTTTGCAAAAAGACGTTGGTAGTTTTCCACATGATAATAAATTGCAAGAAAAACTTTCCCAAACGTTTCGAGAAATGAACGAACAGAATTTGGAAATTAAAGGATTGAAAGCTCAGTTACAAGACAGGGACAGAGCGATAGCAGAGTTGCAGAAACTCATTGCTAAGATGGGTGGGAAGATTGTGGAACCTAGTGTTAAGAAACCTGCTGTAAGACAACCCAATGCTCAAAAAGTGACTAGACCCTCTGTCTTGGGAAAACCATCTGTTTTCTCTAATTCTGCATTTGCAAAACCTGCGTTTGCCCCCAAGACGGATGGGAAGGATAGGTTACCACAAAACACTCCCGAAACAAATATTCGATCACAAAGCATTAAGAACACAAATGTGGTTAAACCAGGGATGTATAGATTGACCACTAAACCCACACAAAACAAAGAAAGTCAATCACCTCAGACTTCTAGAAACACTAATAGACGTGTGTCTTTTACTACAGGAGTAGTCCCTACTGCTAGTGTTAGCCGGCCCCAGCTTAAGAGCACTCGCATGAATGAAAAGGTCTGGAAAAATAAAAGTCAAGGGAAGATGAAGCAAGTAGAAGACCACCCTAGGATTTTCAATGTTTCTAAGAATAAAACGTCTGTAATCGTGTGTAATGACGATTTAAATGATTCGACTTTGAATGCTATGAAAGTTAAGTTTGTTTGTGTGAAATGTGGAAAGTGTGCTAATGCTAATCATGCTATGTGTGTTTCGAATAATGTCAAAGGCGTAGAAACTAAAACTAAGAAGCAAACAGTGATGCCTATTAGTGCTAGAAAACCCAAACGCAAAGTGAACCATTCTGGTGCAACACCCCCTAAGAAAAGTATTGCATCAGACTCCACCACTAAGAACCCTAGAAGCAGAATTAGGGAATTATATGAGTCTGCTAGCAAGCCTTGGAAATGGTGGTTTGCTAATCAATGTCCTCCAGGATATAAATGGATGCCTAAGGTTAGGACAGAAAATGTGACTACGAGCGTTAGTGTGCCTCTAAGTGATGAAACTAGGGAAACTAATGAATCGGAAATCACAACTAACATGGAATCCAATTTAGCAAATGCTCCATCGTGTTCTAATTCTTCTGCAGGTGATCGAAGTAATTCTCTTCATAATGGACTCCGGATGCACGAAGCACATGACGGGGAATCTCAAGCTTCTAATTAACTTCGTGGAGAAGTTCCTGGGTACGGTCCGATTCGGAAATGATCAATTTGCACCGATCCTAGGATATGGAGACTTGGTTCAGGGGAATATCACTATCAAAAGGGTTTACTACGTCGAAGGGCTCAATCATAATCTTTTCTCGGTTGGTCAATTCTGTGATGCGGATTTGGAGGTTGCTTTTAGAAAGAAGACATGTTTTATTCGTGATTATGATGGGAATGACTTACTTACCGGAACACGGGGTACTGATCTCTACACTATTTCACTACAAGACTCCACATCTTCAACTCCAATCTGTTTCATGGCTAAAGCTTCAACGACTCAAGCTTGGTTATGGCATCAACGTTTATCTCATCTTAACTTCGATACCATCAACTTGCTTTCTAAGAAAGATATTGTGCGAGGCCTTCCTAACTTGAAATTCATCAAAGATCATCTTTGTTCTTCTTGTGAGCTTTGTAAAGCTAAACAGAGTAGTTTCAAGACAAAGACTACACCTAGCTCTAAAGAACGGTTAGATCTTCTTCATATAGATTTGTGTGGTCCCATCGTGTTCAAAGTATCAATGGGAAGAAATACGTTATGGTAATTGTCGATGACTACTCAAGGTACACATGGACTCACTTCTTGAGGTCCAAGGATGAAACACCCGATGTTCTCATCAACTTCCTTAAAGTGATACAACGTGGTCTTCAAGCTCAAGTTAAAGTGGTTCGTACTGACAGAGGTACTGAATTTTTGAATTCAAAACTGAGAAACTATTTTGAAGTTGAAGGAATTGAACATGAAACATCTATTGCTCGAACACCCGAACAAAACGGCGTTGTTGAAAGACGAAACCGTACTTTAGTTGAGGCTGCTCGAACATTATTATCCGCTTCAAAACTTCCACTATACTTTTGGGCCGAAGCCGTGTCAACCGCATGCTACACACAAAACCGCTCCTTAGTTATCCCAAGACACGAAAAGACACCATATCACATAATTAATGATCGCAAACCTTCACTCAAACACCTTCATGTTTTTGGATGTACGTGTTACATTATTCGAGATGGTGAAAATCTGGACAAGATGAAAGAGAAAGGTGATGCATGCATTTTAGTGGGATATGCAACTCAGTCAAAGGGATACAGAGTGTACAACAAGAGAACAAAATTGATAGTCGAGACTATTCATATCAGATTTGATGAATTGCAAGAAATGGCACTTGAACAAAGCAGTTTAAGTCCCGATCCACAACGACAAACGACTTCCGTTCACAACCGCACGGAACTCGGAACTCAAGACCACAGCAGTGAACCGTCAAGTTCAAAGCTGGTTCCTGAACATGTTCCTAGAGCAGATATGACAGTGGACACGACACTTGAAGAGTTGGAAATGTTATATGGACCAATGTATGATGAATATTTCACGGGGGAGAAACAAGTTGCATCGAAGTCTTCCGCTGTCACTCATGATACGAATGATGATACCGATCATCATCAACAAAAGGATACAACTTCATCTACTTCAACACGGGTTGTTGCAGATTTACCTCCTCAGAATATCACATTAACAATCGATCCTACAACATCCACAACTACTGTCATTGCTCCAGAGAACACACATCAAGCAGACGATGCATTATCTGACGATGACGATTTTCACAACCCATTCGGTACATCGGTACACGAAACTGGAGAGTCTTCTACTCGCCATGTTGATTCGTCAAATATGCATACGTTCTATCAACGACATCCTTCAACACATCATTGGACCCGAGATCATCCTTTGGTTCACGTAATTGGAAACCCTTCACAGCCTGTTCGTACTAGACGACAACTAGCAACCGATGGCGATGTTTGTATGTTCGCACTCGCCGTGAGTACTGCTGAACCGAAAAACATCAAAGAAGCCATGGTTGATCATGCTTGGATTGAATCGATGACGGATGAACTTCACCAATTTGAAAGACTTAAAGTCTGGGAACTTGTTGACAGACCATACGATGTGACTCCTTTAAATCTTCGTTGATCTAGAAAAACAAGATGGATGAAGAAAACACGATCATCAAGAACAAAGCTAGGCTAGTGGCTAAGGGGTATGGCCAGAAAGAGGGAATTGATTTTGATGAATCATTTGCACCAGTTGCTCGGATGGAAGCAGTTAGGATTTTTCTTGCTTATGCTGCACATAAGGGATTCACTGTCTATCAAATGGACGTAAAGACGGCATTTCTTAACGGTCCTTTGAAGGAAGAAGTCTATGTCACGCAGTCGGAAGGATTCGTCAATCCTCATTATCCTGACAAGGTGTATCGTCTCCACAAAGCACTTTATGGACTCAAGCAAGCTCCAAGGGCGTGGTACGACGAGCTCTCAAAATTTCTGGTATCCAAAGGTTTCTCAAAAGGATCCATTGATTTAACTTTGTTCACTTATAAATATGGGGATGACATTCTGCTTGTGCAAATTTATGTTGATGACATTATTTTCGGGTCTACAAACCCAAAACTTTCAAAATGGTTTGAAAAAGTAATGCACAGCAGATTTGAAATGTCTATGATGGGCGAACTAAAATTCTTTCTAGGAATTCAAGTTCACCAATCCCCAAGTGGTATCTTTATAAACCAAGCTAAGTATTGTCAAGAGATAATCAAAAAGCATGGTATGACTTCATGTGACCCCGTTGGGACACCATTATCAACCACATCCCTAGATGCTGACTTGGAGGGATTACCCATAGATCAAACGAGATATCGTTCCATGATCGGGTCCCTCATGTACTTGACAGCAAGCAGACCTGATATTCATCATGCTACATGCTATTGTGCACGTTATCAAGAACGACCCACTAAAAAGCACCTAAAGGAGGTTAAACAGATCTTTCGGTACCTCAAGAATACCATTCATTTGGGACTCTGGTATCCGAGGGAAACCGGTTTCTTTCTAACGGCCTATTCAGATTCTGATCATGCAGGGTGTCTTGATACACGAAAAAGTACTTCTGGTGGTGCACAATTTCTAGGTCAAGATAAGCTTGTGGGATGGTCTTCCAAGAAGCAGGATTGCACGTCACTTTCATCAGCCGAAGCGGAGTATGTGTCTCTATCTGCGTGTTGTGCTCAAGTTCTTTGGATGAGAACACAACTCACGGATTATGGTTTCCACTTTGATAAAGTACCTATGTACTGTGACTCAAAGTCGGCCATAGCCATCTCCTGCAATCCGGTACAGCATTCCCGCACGAAGCACATCGATGTCAGATACCACTTCATAAAGGAACAAGTTGAAAGAGGTATCGTTGAATTATACTTTGTTGGAACGGATTACCAATTAGCCGACTTGTTTACGAAAGCTCTGTCGAAAGATAGGTTTGAGTACCTCGTTAGGCAAATTGGTATGAGATGTTTGACTCCAGCAGACCTGGAGATTCTGGCAAAGGTGCCTGCTTGATTTATCTATCAAACATCAACTTGTAAATATCTTTGAAAAAGCAAAATACAAAAATATAAAACACATAAAAGCAAAACACAAAATTAAAAAAAATCTTTCAAAATCCAAAGATATTCTTCTCGACATGTCTTTCAGTATCGATAATATGGACGTGCCTAGAAATGTCGCTCAATAACGACACGGGTGTGTACATAAAGCTCGAATGAAAGTTGTAAATATTTTTCAAAACATGTCATTTCTTCTTTTAATAAAGGAAATTGTCTATTTTGGACAAATATTTCCAAACAACGGGTAGAGCAATCTATCACGGGTTGAGCTTGTCACAAAACATTCAACGTTTTGAGCTCAACACAATGGCTTGTAATCACTTTCAGATTGCAACCCGGAACTATATTCACGGGGGAGTGTACGATTTTGTGCCCTTACCCTTAGCAAAAGAAGTTAAATCTTCTTACACTTGAGTGGATTCGTCAAGACATTCAAAGTCTATGAACTCAAGTTTATGCTTTAGAAAAACCTCTTCGACAAAAAGAAATAGGATTTTTCAAAAGGCGTTGAACACAATTTTTTCAAGAATTTCTCAATGATTATTCAAAATCTTTCAAAAATTGTGTGTTCAACAACTCCCATCCTCAAAAAGCGAAATGTGGATCATATCCTCACAATGACAATTCAATTGGATCAATTTTTTAGGGGGAGCATTATAACTTCATGCAAAAGATTAACACATCTTTCTCCCGGAGATTTCAAGACTATTTTTCAAAATATATTTTAATCAAATTTGGTATCTCTAATATCAAAAGATTTTATATATTAGAGATAGGGGAGAAAATGTGATTAAAATGTGATCTAATATAAGACTCAAGCACTTTAACTCTTACCTACATGTGCGAAACACTTTCGATTATCGATGCACATGTGAAGGGGGAGCATTTCTAAAACGACAAAACTAGCAAGGTGTTAAATGTTTTTCAAACACTTTGTTAGAATTTAAAGTGGTTTTCATGGTTACGATCAAATACCCACAACATCTTTAATTCACGACGTTATTGGTGTCAAAAGGGTGGTTAGGTTTAAGTCCTATGATCCAACCAGAACCGGAGGGATCTTCCCACGGACAATCCAATAGATTATTAGAAGTCCTTAGGAAAGATGGAGTAGAATGTGAACGTAGCTGAATGCCGACTAAGTACTGATGCTAGCACTGGAACAATCACAACAAGGTGCTAGTAATGATGTCTTGGTAAGCATTGAAGGGGTTGAAGAATGAAAAAGAAATGTAAGGATAAAGGGTGTAAAGAAAGAAGCCCTCCATACAACTTAGGCAGAAACCGGGTCAACTCATCATGAAGACAAACTCATCATGGACCCAGTGATGTGAAGCACAACCCTTTCCTAGCTACTCAGGCTTCTCTCAAAAGAAGTTTGTTTTATTGTCACGGAGAACAACATGACTTCTATTGACTTTCTCACTCCGAGATAGTTGATATTGAATAGGTGGCATCTGCTCCAGCCTCCGACCACTAAAAGTGCACAAATAGAGTCTAGAGCCAAGAGATCAATCAAATCTCGTTAGGACACACGGATGAAGATCAAGAGAGTCCTACGCTATATCCTTGTGATATTGCTAGAACACTCAGAGTGATACTACTTAGTATTCACAATGATGAGTGGAAATCCTTCCAGTGTTAACATCAAACAGCACTGCGGTAGGTCATATGCAAGATTCTTTATGAATTGAACATGTGCAAAACTAAAAAGCAACAGTGGTTTGATTCTGTATTGATTCAAACTCGTTTCAGGTTTCTACGCAATATCTTTATGGTCTTGCCAGAACATTCAGAGTGATATTCATTAATATTCACAGTGACGAATGGAAATCCTTCTAGCGTCAACCTCAAACAGCGCTACGGTAGGTGACTTGTGAGATTCTTATGAATCAAACTTGTGTCAACTGGAAAGCAACAATGGTAAGATTCGTTAAGAATCAAACTTGTTCCAGGAATTTGAATTGACGACTTTAATCAAGCGGATATTTATCCAATTGATTCACTCTTTATGTTCGCAGTCTTGCTTTGAGACAGTCGAGTAAAGAGAACGACTAGTACAGCCGCGAAACCCTGTCAAGGAGATTCTTAATTGAATCTACCTGATCACAGGTACGATATTTAATATCGTATAACGGTCTTCACCGACCGGAGGTAAAACGCTACCGATTTAGGACGAATGTCAAAGCCATTCAGTCCGTGTCTATGTTTTGTCTCGAGAAGGTGGCGTCACGGTGTACTCAGCAAAGTCAATGATTCAGAAACCACATACTCATGCCTAAAGACATACTCAACAATTAATAATGTGAGCATGTGGATGAAGACACAAGATCGCAAGATGGCAAAGACAAGTCAAGGATGATTTGAAGATCTCAAGCTTAAAGACAAAGTCGAAAGACAACGACAAAGGCTCAAAGATCACAGAATGAAGGAACAAGACTACGATTACACATTCAAGACTCATTAATGGCGAGATTAGTAATCTCTACAAATTTCCTAAATGACCAAGGTTTATGACCTCTCATTGGGGGAGATTGTTAGCCTCAAAATATTGAGCCAAACAAGAATGCTCGGTCATATGTTTATTATGTATCGTATTTTAGAACGTTGTAATAGGTAGTATATTAGTCGTGTTATTACGGGCTTAACTTTAAGCTAAGGTTCATTAATAAGTAACCAAAGCCCAAAAGGAAAGCCCGGCCCATGATCATATAGCCCATTAAGCTACATGTAAGCAAAGGCTATATAAACCCTTCCTAGCATGTTAGGAAGGGTGTTGGTCATTTCATTTTCTCTAATCTAATATTCCACAAGTTTCACCAACCATTTTCTCTCTACTTTCTCTCACTACTTTCTCTCTCTAGAATTCTTCTCATATCTTCCTTTCTTTCTTTTAATTCGTGTAGTACATCATCATATATTAGGGACAACACCTACTTTCTGATTAATGAAATTGTGTTGAGTTTGATGAAGAAAGACCAAGGGCCATTTAATTTTAAGCTTGTTTATGTTATATGTTAACTGAAATTGAACCTTAAAACATTTTGTAAACCTTGTGTAAGAAATTACACATTGGACTAAAATTAGATATTTTGCTAAGTTTTCTTGGTACATCTTGGAATTTTTGGGATATAAGCTGATCATAGCACCCTAATTGTGATATTAAGGTGTTGTGAAGCTCATATCTTGGGGATAATCAAGAGTGGGTACAAGAAGTTGCATTAATCAAGTTTATTTTCCAAAAAGGTCACCTTTCTGTTTTGATAATCTGCTTCTAACTCTGTTGAATCTTAGCAGGGTTGTTGTTGGAAGCTTGTGCTTGTTCTTGCTAGCACATAAGCTCTAACATTCGTGGGTGTGGATGTACATCCATGAGGTTTGTCTTATAACCTTGAAAATCTGATAAATTTTGGATTTTTGGTGAATTTTTGCTCTACTTGTGTTCTTGTTGTTTTCTTGGCTTGAATCTACTTAATCTTGCATGTTAGTGTTGTTAGTATGCTAGATTAGTCATTTGGTAAACTGAATCACACTTATACTTTTTTTAATTTTTGGATTGAAAAGTTAAAAGGGTGTTTGGGATTACCTGTTTGAGTTCATAATTGGTTATTGAGTTGTTAGAAGTTTGTATTTGTGCTTGTTATCTGATATATGCTTGGTTGAGAGTATTTTGCTGCAAGTTTTTGAGTTTGAAACCTTGAATCACACATTGTGCTATAACTACTTGATTTTAACTGTTTTTGACCTAAGATTTTGGTAAAACCTAGATTTTATGCATGCTTAGGGATAAAAGTTGCTTAAACATCATTTATATAACCTATGTGATAGATTTTAGTGGTTGAATCTGGCTTGTTGGTCAATTGCATCAGCAAAGTATAAAACTGCATGTTCTTGTGTTCATCAGTAACTTAAGGTGCTTGAATCTTGCTTAAAACTTTGAATCAATGCATGAAACCTGTTTAGACTTGCTTATTTAAGTTTAATATTGTTGTTGTATGCATTTGGTTAAGTTTGGATGGCTGAATATTGCTAAAAGTGCTTATTGAACCTAATCTGCTTATTTGTTCATGTTTGTGTCATATCTGGTGCTTAATTGATTAAACTGTATCAATTGGTTGTTGCTTGTTTTGATTTCTTTGTTGTGATTGACTCCTCTTGATCCACTGATCAATTAGGTGCCTTTGTGTAATCTGAATCTCCAAAAAAAGTCACTAAAGACAAAACACTCAACAAGTCAAGCAGTGGAAAAAGTTTCCACTGCTCAACACCCAAAACTAGCCCCTACTAGTATAAATTTTCAGTTTGCTTATCAATAAGCCATATTTGCTTATCCAGACCTGCAACAACTTATTTTTTGTGATAGATCCATTATTTGACCCATTTGATTGAACTGGAGCTTATTGGACTTTGACTTTGACTTTTTGCTAGGAAACCAACTTATTTGACTTTTTCATAAGTGCTTATTTGCTTTTTCCAGCTTATTGAGTCAGCTTATTTGAAAACTTTTTGTTGATTTAGCTTATTTAAGTCATTTAAAAGCTTTTGCAATTTGAATCAGCTCTTGGGATAGTCTAGAACTCAAAAACGACTATTTTGTCGTTTTCTATAGATTGCTTTTTGCATTTTCAGGCTTATTCCTTTGGCTTATTTCAAATTTCTTTTTACAGAAGTCTTATTTAGCTCAAAAGAAGCTTGTGTGTCTAATTTGAGCTTCTGGCATTAGCTTATAGCTTAATGGGCCAAAAAGCCCATTAAGAATAAGCTGTTTGGTATAAGCTTGCTTATTTCACATTTTCAGCTTTTGGGCCTTTGGAAAAAGTTGTTTAGAATCAAATTTTGAGTCAAGTAGTGCTTTTTGGGCCATTTTTGCAAACTTTTTCTTATTGGGCTCAATTTGGCCCATTAAGGTGACTGTTTTGGGTTTAGCCCATTTTCTAGGCCCATTAAGGGTATTTAGGTAATTTCAACTTCATTTCTGTGTTATTTAGGTTAAAATTAGCTAGTTTGCAACTTTTTAGAATTTTTTAGGATTTTTTGATTTTTATTAATATTTTAATATTATTTTATTATTAAAAATTAAAAGTCTGATTTTCTAAGTTTTATATTTTTCCTAGATTCTAGACACTTAATTAGGAATTTTACAACTTTCCAAATATTTTTAGGGTCTTTCAGTTATTTTCTAGAATTATTTTAAGTTTTAATATTTTTTAATTGTTTTTAAATAGTTTTAATTAATTTTAAAATTTTCAAAAATAGTTTTAAATTAAGTTAGGGTATTTTAGAGGTTTACAAAGTGATAAAACTCATTTTGGGCTTTTTGTTAAGTAAATTGATTTTTAGGGCTTTAATTAGCATTAAAAAATCATTATTTAATTAAATAAAAGGTTTGAGTGATTTTTGATTTTTTGTAAACTCTTAATACATTATTTAGGATTTAGTGCAATTTTTTAGGAATTTTTAGAGTAAATTTTTAATTTTGGTGCTTTTACGGTTATACGTGCACGACTCTTTCGTCTTAGTTCAATCTGTCATCGTAACCGTCATTCTCTTCTTATCCCCTTTCTATTTGTCTTTCTCATAATCAATATAATTACATAATTAATCATTTCATTACACACACACCAAGCCTCCTTGAGAACGATCCCCACTTTGGGTCATAACTCGTGGTTTTCCTAAATCACTTGTTAACACTTGCCCTATTTTACCTCCTTTTCCTAAAGGTGGGTAAAAACACTACATCATTTTGGAGGTGAATAGATACTTGCCTTACCAAACCTTCACGCTTTCCAAAGTTTATCTTTTTTTTTATCGTTTTGTTGTAAAATAAGGCTAAAAATGGCCAAATTTTAAAATTTTTCTCATGTTTTATAAGTGTTTGAAGACACGAATGTAGGTTTTCCGATGGCGAGAATAAGAGTAATTTTTGACTCGACCGTGCGTGTTGAGCACTTAGCTTTGATTCCTTAACTTCACATTAGGCTAAGTCTCTTAAATGAGGACGAGAAATGATAGGGTTAATTATAAGTTACTATGCTAAACGTTGAGTATTCGTATTCTTTCAAAAACTCATGTGTTCTCGTTGTTTGCTTATTCTCCCTTCGCATGTAAATATTTTTTTTGCTTAATAAATATTGACTTAGCGGTTTAGTTGGGATTGTTGGGTTTCTAGTCTTTTCTAGTAGCTTCCGTGTAATTAAATTGGGAAGACATTAAGGTATCGCCAGCGTCACGGTTTTGAAGTATTGGCACCCAAATAATCAAAAGCTTCACCCAATAATAAGATTTCAAGTGCTCACGTAAATCAAGCAAACAATTTGAAGCCCCACAAGGCCGAAAAATCTATACAAAATTGAAAGTGAATCAAGCCTTAATCTTCGAAGCTTTAAAGATCCAAAATTCGCCCTAGCGTGAGGATATACGTCTTTGGCTAATAAAACTACCGATGAGGTGGATAATAAAAGGCAAGGCAAGACCGAAGTCATAATAAAAGCTTCATGGCGAAGTTGAATAAAAGATGGAGGTAAACCAAAGATAATAAGGCCCTTCCGTTAGGGGGCGTATAAAAGTCTTGGTAATAAGTCTCATGTTCAAAACCGTTATAAAACCGTGTTTATCGATCCTTCTTGTGGACTTAATTTTTTGACATCGTTGTCTATTAGGAGGGGTTATTGATTTGATGGTCTTGGTTACACCGTTAGGACTCTATTTTTAGACCTAAATCTCTATTATCGCATAAGTCAAACAATGTATCCTCGTGAAACATTCAAGACAAAATAAAATATAAGAGATACAACTTAGGAAAATGGGAGGATAAGTGCGTGATTAGGGCATATGAGTAGTGTTAACATTACTAACTTATAATGACAATGATCTCGTTGCACGCTTGGCATGGAATTGGGGTGAAAATCGAGGACGACGAAATTATTTCTAACGAAGCAGCCACGTGTTCTTGTTCTAT
This sequence comes from Glebionis coronaria, assembly GCA_025667525.1. Classification (NCBI taxonomy): domain Eukaryota; kingdom Viridiplantae; phylum Streptophyta; class Magnoliopsida; order Asterales; family Asteraceae; genus Glebionis; species Glebionis coronaria. The sequence goes on along the minus strand of CM046882.1, from coordinate 382,430,019 downwards.
GAACCTAAACGTCCCATTTTGCGATGAAAATCATACATTATGTCTAAAACACAAGTAGTAGTAATAGTAGTAGTCTAGCTAGTTTATCGTTCAATAAAGTGAATAAAAATGAATTTTGGAGATGCTACGATACTTTATTCTAGCATTGCGTGAGGGCACGACAATGGTTTAGTATGAGGGAGTGATGAGACTGCTTTTATACATAGTCTCATCATCCAAAAAGGGCTTAAAATGCATTAAATATCATCAAAATACCCATATATATGCTTGTGTTTGTTTCTTGTGTATTTTAGGTACGGATATTGAGAAAATGACAAAAGATCACAAGAATCATGCAAAAAACGAACACGGGAAACGAAGCCGCACATTGAACCAAGCCCTAATGAAGATTTTCCCAAGAAAACCCTTGAAGAGTTGAAGATTTATGAAGAAGGGTCCTCCAATATGGAAGAATTGATACTTTATACCCTTGTATCCTCATAATTACAAGATTGGTCCCTAAAGTTTGTCAATATTGCAAAAAGGGCCCTCCACTTTCAAGAATTGGCAATTTTAGCCCCTCAACAAAGCTAAAATGTCAATACTAGTCCTTCTCAAAGTCAAATACACCATGAAGAACTCCAAGATACAAGACTTACAAATTTGGTCCTTTGAAAATATCAAAATTACCAAAAGGACCCTTGACTTTGAAGACTTGGCAAAAATAGTCCCTCATCAAACATGATTTGGTAATTTTAGTCCTCCAAAATGTCAATCATATAAGTTTAGACCATTATCCTTGAAGAAAATACCAAATCAGTCCTTTAAGAATAAAAAATTGGCAAGAATTACCCCTGAATTCACTTTACAAAACATTTTGGGGCAAAAGTGTGAAAAAGCAAAAGTTGATACAAAGGAATTAGGCGTTGACAAGGTTTTAAGCTGAAGTGACAAAGGGAAAAGAAGTGAGGGAATAAAGCTGGCCAGACAAGGAAGTTACCTAGACTAATCACTATCCAACACGTGTCCCACTACCACTAAACAACCAATCAGCTCTTCCCATTGTGCCACCTCACAATCCACTCACCCATTTAATTAACTAATCACAACTGATTAGTTAACTTGGCGCCTAACACATTGTTTAAACACCAAAATAGATCAAACCCCTTGTTCATCATGTTCTTATCAAATTTGGGCTTTTGTTATTTACTCATAATTAAACCTTAATTCTTTCCAGAATTATGATTAAGGTTATACTTAACAAAACCCAACCTTAATACTGGCCACCACACTATTCACGTGTCCACATGGGACCTCCCCTGCACACACTTTTGGGAAGAATACAAAGATGAGCCAAAGATCCAACGTCCCATATTGTGGCTTACTTTCTAAGCTGTCTCTACACCCTTGGATGAAATTCCAACCTGCCAGCTACAACAAAATGCCAAGGAAGAGTCACATGATTCCATGAAGTTCAAATTTTGCAAGGGGTATTTTTGGACTTCCACTGCATTTAGGGTTCACGTTTTAGGGTTTACCTTCACTTCTTGTAGCCTATAAAATGCAATGCACTAGTTCATTTGTAGTTTGCTTTTGGTTTTTCCTAGTTCACAAACTTGTAAATCATACTTTTTGATTAATGAAATTGTGTTGATTTTGATGAAGAAAGACCAAGGGCCATTTAATTTTAAGCTTGTTTATGTTATATGTTAACTGAAATTGAACCTTAAAACGTTTTGTAAACCTTGTGTAAGAAATTACACATTGGACTAAAATTTGATATTTTGCTAAGTTTTCTTGGTACATCTTGGAATTTTTGGGATATAAGCTGATCATAGCACCCTAATTGTGATATTAAGGTGTTGTGATGCTCATATCTTGCGGATAATCAAGAGTGGGTACAAGAAGTTGCATTAATCAAGTTTATTTTCCAAAAAGGTTACATTTCTGTTTTGATAATCTGCTTCTAACTCTGTTGAATCTTAGCAGGGTTGTTGTTGGAAGCTTGTGCTTGTTCTTGCTAGCACATAAGCTCTAACATTCGTGGGTGTGGATGTACATCCATGAGGTTTGTCTTATAACCTTGAAAATCTGATAAATTTTGGATTTTTGGTGAATTTTTGCTCTACTTGTGTTCTTGTTGTTTTCTTGGCTTGAATCTGCTTAATCTTGCATGTTAATGTTTTTAGTATGCTAGATTAGCCATTTGGTAAACTGAATCACACTTATACTTTTTTTAATTTTTGGATTGAAAAGTTAAAGGGGTGTTTGGGATTACCTGTTTGAGTTCATAATTGGTTATTGAGTTGTTATAAGTTTGTATTTGTGCTTGTTATCTGATATATGCTTGGTTGAGAGTATTTTGCTGCACGTTTTTGAGTTTGAAACCTTGAATCACACATTGTGCTATAACTACTTGATTTTAACTGTTTTTTACCTAAGATTTTGGTAAAACCTAGATTTTATGCATGCTTAGGGATAAAAGTTGCTTAAACATCATTTATATAACCTATGTGATAGATTTGAGTGGTTGAATCTGGCTTGTTGGTCAATTGCATCAGCAAAGTATAAAACTGCATGTTCTTATGTTCATCAGTAACTTAAGGTGCTTGAATCTTGCTTAAAACTTTGAATCAATGCATGAAACCTGTTTAGACTTGCTTATTTAAGTTTAATATTGCTTTTGTATGCATTTGGTTAAGTTTGGCTGGCTGAATATTGCTAAAAGTGCTTATTGAACCTAATCTGCTTATTTGTTCATGTCTGTGTCATATCTGGTGCTTAATTGATTAAACTGTATCAATTGGTTGTTGCTTGTTGTGATTTCTTTGTTGTGATTGATTCCTCTTGATCCACTGATCAATTGGGTGCCTTTGTGTAATCTGAATCTCCAAAAAAGTCACTAAAGACAAAAAAGTCAACAAGTCAAGCAGTGGAAAAAGTTTCCACTGCTCAACACCCAAAACTAGCCTCTGCTAGTACAAATTTTCAGTTTGCTAATCAATAAGCCATATTTGCTTATCCAGACCTGCAACAACTTATTTTTGTGATAGATCTTCATTATTTGACCCATTTGATTGAACTAGAGCTTATTGGACTTTGACTTTGACTTTTTGCTAGAAAACCAACTTATTTGACTTTTTCATAAGTGCTTATTTGCTTTTTCCAGCTTATTGAGTCAGCTTATTTGAATTTTGTTGATTTAGCTTATTTAAGTAATTTAAAAGCTTTTGCAATTTGAATCAGCTCTTGGGATAGCCTAGAACTAAAAAACGACTATTTTGTCGTTTTCTATAGATTGCTTTTTGCATTTTCAGGCTTATTCCTTTGGCTTATTTCAAATTTCTTTTTACGGAAGTCTTATTTAGCTCAAAAGAAGCTTGTGTGTCTAGTTTGAGCTTATGGCATTAGCTTATAGGTTAATGGGCCAAAAAGCCCATTAAGAATAAGCTGTTTGGTATAAGCTTGCTTATTTCACATTTTCTGCTTTTGGACCTTTGGAAAAAGTTTTTCAGAATCAAATTTTGAGTCAAGTAGTGCTTTTTGGGCCATTTTTGCAAACTTTTTCTTATTGGGCTCAATTTGGCCCATTAAGGTGACTGTTTTGGGTTTAGCCCATTTTCTAGGCCCATTAAGGGTATTTAGGTAATTTCAACTTCATTTCTGTGTTATTTAGGTTAAAATTAGCTAGTCTGCAACTTTTTATAATTTTTTGGATTTTTGGATTTTTATTAATATTTTAATATTATTTTATTATTAAAAATTAAAAGTTTGATTTTCTAAGTTTTTATATTTTTCCTAGATTCTAGACACTTAATTAGGAATTTTACAACTTTCCAAGTATTTTTAGGGTCTTTCAATTATTTTCTAGAATTATTTTAAGTTTTAATAGTTTTTAATTGTTTTTAAATAGTTCTAATTAATTTTAAAATTTTCAAAAATAGTTTTAAATTAAGTTAAGGTATTTTAGAGGTTTACAAAGTGATAAAACTCATTTTGGGCTTTTTGTTAATTAAATTGATTTTTAGGGTTTTAATTAGCATTAAAAAATCATTATTTAATTAAATAAAAGGTTTGAGTGATTTTTAATTTTTTATAAACTCTTATTACATTATTTAGGATTTAGTGCAATTTTTTAGGAATTTTTAGAGTAAATTTTTAATTTTGGTGCTTTTACGGTTTTACGTGTACGACTCTTTCGTCTTAATTCAATCCGTCATCGTAACCGTCATTCTCTTCTTATACCCTTTCTATTTGTCTTTCTCATAATCAATATAATCACATAATTAATCATTTCATTACACACACACACCAAGCCTCCTTGAGAACGATCCCCACTTTGGGTCATAACTCGTGGTTTTCCTAAATCACTTGTTAACACTTGCCATATTTTACCTCCTTTTCCTAAAGGTGGGTAAAAACACTACATCATTTTGAGTGTCTTACCAAGAATCTTTTAATAGCTTCCCCTAAACCGACAATCCTCATGAGCAATTTCAAAGCTTTCAATAAAGCTTAGAATGATTAAGCGCACATCGGAATTTAACAAGCAAACCCCATCATATGAAATGATAATGTTGCTATGAGTGATTGAAAGTTTGGGGCACACCAAGTAGATCAACAACGTCTCTCTCGCGCTTGAATAATTCTTCTGAATTTTTCTTCCCCTTGAAAGTTCAAATGATGCATACTAGAAAGAATCAAGACATTTCTTCCCCCACGTAGTTGAAGAAAGGAAACCAATCTCATGTATGAAGCCCAAATACTAAAGTAGACACTTTATCCCATTCATGAAGTTGACATCGTAACACAAAAGTCAGTTAAGTCCTGGAAATGCACATATCTTCTTCTAGAGATGCACTAGAGTCAATTAAGTCCCGGAAATGCATATCTCTCCATATAGGATAATGATGATGTATAATTGCCACAACCCAACAATTAATCATCGAACAATAGTGTACCTCTTTTAACTATTAGAGACTGTTTCTTTCATCTCTTCCCCCATGTTAGTTGAAAGATGCACTAAATGCCACGAGTTAACACTGATTTTTTCTCTGCGGTTATGATATTTGTCTCCCCGAATGCCTTCAAATAAAAAAGAAGGTGTAAAGTTCATCATGTGTACTCGTTGTTCGCTCAATATATCTTCTTCTTCCCCTTGATGGTTTCGAAACCTTGGAACCATCAATAAATCGTACGCACATGTACCTGAAAGTCTCGTGAGAATAATAAATGAGCTTAATTATACTCAGCGAGAATCAGTTGTTGATCGAAATTCTCTACTCATAAACTCTCCATGGCTATCTTCACCAACCCCTTTGTAGGCTATTTGAAGTGACCACGGATGGAATGAACGAGATATACCAAACGTGAAACTGAATAAGAATCCATCGAGCTTGTGACTTAAGCTTGCAAAACTATTGTTGAATAAGGAACGGTGTAGAAATATTTTTGAAAAAATTCTAAGTACTCAATACATTACTGAAGAAGTATATAAGCTCAACACCTCTTGAAATTATCCACATCAACTATGCGTGTGACACTGAGTACAACAATGTAGCTCCTTTAAGTGATAGTTATCCAAGTCATCATCCAACCACCCCGAACCCAGAAACTAGATAAACAAGTCTTCATCCTAATGATTAAGCACGAGCAAGTTATCATTGTAATCATTCAACCAACCAACCCCGATTTCATAGATTAAATGAGAACACGCCTTTGAAAAATCCATCTTCAATTGCAAATAAGAATACCCGATCGATTCTGTAGCCACTAAAATTCAATTTTAGCCATTTTTCTCGGTCTCGATAAAATAAATTTTGTCATCTTGTCTCGTCTTTTGGCTCGTCACTTTATCTCGTCACTTTGTCATTATAGAGTCCAATTATTTCAAAAATAACTTAATATGACAAAATTTGTTAAAATTTAATCATTTAACACAAAGTTTATAATAAACTTGTGTAAAAGTAAATAAATTTATCACAAAAATTTGTTTTATCAATTTATGAGCCAAAACATTCATTTATCCCAAATACATACATTAGAAACACGCATGCCCTCATCTCTTAGCAACTCGACATCCTTAGCAATGTGAGATAAGCCCAATATATGAAAATGAGGCCCAATCATGAATTCATTTAGAGGACACGGTAGCTAAAAGCCCATATCACTCGCCAAGTCATTTGGCTGAAAATTATGTCTAGTCCCATTGTTTTGTTAGTTGGCCCATGTCACACATCACATGAAGAACTTATATATCACAGCCCATCAACATATGCATAGAACCCGGTCCAAGAAAAAGTTAACAGTCGGTTCATACCAATTATTAAGGGTATAAAATACCCACCAAACCCTAAACATTCTCAAACCTTAATCACATCTTATATATCCAGCCGCTTTCATCTTCACAACCACCAAACTCATCTCATCTCTCATAAGCCTTCATCAAACGCAGCCATCAATCTGATCATATATCTTCCACCCCAAAATCATCTAAACTTATTTAATCTCATAACAAATCGGATCATCTTGTACACAAGCTGCCTCAATCATTACTTCTTCATACGAACCGTCACCTCAAACCAAAATCATTAACAGAGCGCCACTGTTAACTCACTGATTTTACAAACAATCTGATTAAAGTGATGACCTTGGTCATCCACTATATTCAGCCATGACTGTCATTTGTCTTTTATGACTAATTTGAAGTGTGGTATGAACGAGATTGGATGCAAGATCTTAATAAAAGATCTCGGGTAGGTGTATGAGTGATGTAGAATAGATTGCATGTCGGTTTTTTGTTTATATATGAAACGAAACAAAGAATGATTGTAACATACTTGTTATTAATCATTCTTTATATTCGTAGATTGACATTTGTGGTTTCGTGATTTGCATGTTGTTTTCGTTAATACCAGAACCAAAATAAGTTATAACACATTTGTTAGAAACTTTTCACTGATTTTCGGTTAACAAAAAACAAAGATCTGTGATGGGTTTGTTTCACACTAATAAATCAATCAAGATTTATGTATGAGGTGAAAAATTAAATCTGAGATCCGGTTAAATTAAATCTGAGTCGGATTCGTGATGAAAGCATTAGATTTAGTTGGGTTTGTTGAAGTTAATTATATGAGATGAAGGATTAGATGTAGACTGTTTTGTTGGTGCTGATTTCGGAATGTTTCAATAATAAACATTTTCAAAATCTTTTATCTTACTTCATTTAGGAATATTTTGATGAAAGCATTTTTGGAATGTCTTTGAGTTAACATTTTCGGAATGTTTTCAATAAACATTTCATCAATATCGAACTGATGATGAATTCGCAATATTGCAAATATGATAATTTCACAATATTGCAAATCTGATGATTTCGCAATATTGCAAATCTGAAGATTTCGCAATAATGCGAATCTTATCCAAATGGTACTTCCCGGATTTTCTAGATCTGGTTTTCTTGGTCTCATCTTATCTTTAAAAAAGAAACCCAGAAAAAAAAACATTTAAACCAGATCTTGAAACCATCAGATCTCGAAAACACCAGAAAAAGGTGAAACTGTGAGACTAGGGCTAGAAACTTGTGAAACAGAAAAAATTTAAACAGATTGAGCACCAAATCAATAGAAAAAGGTTCATTTGCATATTTCCCCAGCTAAATTTCCATATTTGCATATTTTCCCAAACTGCGCTTAAACCGTATTGTAAATATGCATTAAAACCTTGTACCTTGGGGAAATATGCAAATAAATCACTTTAGTTGGGTATATTTGCAAATCTTCCATAGAAAAAATGCATTTGATCCAAGGATTGAACCATAGCTCTGATGCCAAATGTAGGTTTGCTATTTTATATGATCCGGTGGTCTAGTAGGGTGGTAGAAGATGATGGCGGCCATTGTTGAGCTAGAGAGAAAGTGATGGATGTGTGTGTTAAAGAGAAAAGGAAAAGAAGTTGAATAGAAAAATGAAAAGAGAAAACACAACACCAACCCCTCCTTGGAAGCCTTGGAGGGGTATTTATAGTCACACGCGTATTTACTATATAAAGTTTCCTAGTCTAGTTCCTGCGCGTCTGACTATGATAACTAATGGTAATTCTTAAATGTCGTCACATAAAGTGAATTGATGTAATGTTTTTACTACTCTTTAGGAAAAAGAGCGTAATTAGGAAAAGTATTAAGTGTCGGTTTAGAAAAACCAAAGCACTTATAACCCAAAAGTGGGGATCGTTCTCAAGAAGGCTAGTGTGTTGTGTAGAGAGATGATTAACTTTTGTGATTATAATTTATGAAGAAAGAAAATAGAAAAGAGATTAGGAGATAATGATGGTTACGATTATGAATTAAACTAAGACGAAATGTCGTACACGTAAAACCGTAAAAAGTGACAAAATTAAAAATTTACCATAGAAATTCTTAGAAAATTGCAATAAATCCTAAAAAATGTAATTAGAGTTTACAAAAAATCAAAAATCACCCAAACCTTTTATTTAATTAAATAATAATTTTTAATACTAATTAAAGCCCAAAAAATCAATTTCATTAACAAAAAGCCTAAAATGAGATTTTTTCATTTGTAAACCTCTAAAATGACTTAACTAAATTTATAACTATTTTTGAAAATTTATAAACTAATAAAAACTATTTAAAAACAATTTAAAACTATTAAAATTTAAAATAATTCTAAAAATTAATCTAGTGATAATAAAAATATTCTAAAAATTGTATAATTCCTAACTTAATGTATCTAACCTAAGAAAAATGTAAAAAATACAAAAATGTGAAAATTGAAATTTAATAATAAAATAATATTAAAAATCTAAAAATTCTAAAAAATTCTAAAAACTTACAAACTAGTTTATTTTAACCTAATTAAACAGAAAATGAACTTGAAATACCAAAAATGTCCCTATTGGGCCTTCAAATGGGCCAAATACCCAAACCGATCCTTAATGGGCTTAGAATTGGACCCAATAAGAAAAAGTTCTCATAAATGGCCCAAAAGCTCCAGCCAAGCTTAAAATTTGATTTTAAACACAATTTTCCAAAGGCCCAAAAGCTGAAAATGAGCTTAAGCTGGCTTATTTCAAAACAGCTTATTCTTAATGGGCTTTTTGGCCCATTAAGCTATAAGCTGATGCCATAAGCTAATATTTTATCCACGTCCTTCTCTTGACCTAATTAAGCTATTTGCAAAAAGAAACTTGAAATAAGCTCAAGGAATAAGCCTGAAATAAGCCAAAGCCCTCTTCACAAAACGACAAAATAGTCGTTTTTGAGTTCTAGACTATTTCAAGAGCTGATTCAAGTTGCAATAAGTTACAAATGGCTTAACTAAGCTTAATCAAAAAAAATGTTTCCAATAAGCACACTCAATAAGCTGAAATAAGCAAAAAGCTGATTTTGAAAAAGACAAAATAGTCGTTTTCTAGTCAAAACCTAAAACTAAAAGCTGTAAACTTCCAGAATCACTTATAAGCTCAAAATATTAAGACCTATTACAAAAAATAAGTTGTTGCACACTGGAATAAGCTAAAATGACTTATTAATAAGCTGAACACCAAATATAACTAGCAGTGGCTAGAAGCAGGGGAAAGGAGTTCCCACTGCCTTGACTTTTTGACTTTGATTTTAAGAGAGTTTCACTTGGTCTTTTTGGACAATAAAGGCACCCTTGTGATCAGTGAATCACAAGGAGTCAATATCAAGCAAATAATCACAAAAACACCCAGCCAATCAGTGCAGTTATTCTATCTTTGCTCAGATGTGTTCCAGATAAGTAATAAGCAGATCTGGTAGTTATAAGCTACTTTTAAGCTAGTAAAAGCTATCCACAAACCACCAAATGCATACACAAGCTCAATACAACTTAAAGAAACACAGATTAACACATTTCATCCAACAAATCCATCTTATGAACAAGATCTAGGCAAAAGCAGTTACTGATGAACAATGAAGAACATAAGAACAATATTTGCTGATCTACTTGACACCAAATCCAAATTCAAGGCCTCAGATCTATCACACAAGTTACAATAACAAAGATTTAACACTTGTTAGCCCTAGGTTAACATGAAAACTAGGTGTGCACAAGATTTCAGAGCAAAACAACAAGTATTCAAGATTTTATAGCCAATTGTTTGATTAAGTGATTCAAGGCACAAATTTTTCATATATCAGAACACAATCACCTCTATAACAGATAACAACTCAAACAATACCACAACACTTACTCAAAATCACACAAAATTGAACAAACAGTCAATCCTAAACACCCTTTTCACTTTTTAAAATCTATTTTAACAAAGTAAAAGTCTTCTCAAGATTGATTTAAGCCCAAATAAGCATCATAACACACAACATATGAATCAAGAACCAATTTGCAGGCATAAAAACACACTTATACCAACAGAATATCAAAATCACTAAGAACCAAATAATTAATCAGAAAGATGAAAGTTTGAGAATCAAACCTCTAAGATGTACATCCACACCTTATAATCAATGAGATGAGGTGCTAGCAAGAACAAGCACCAGCTTCCCCCTGCTAAGAACAACAAACAAGCCCAGCCAAAGGCTTGAGCCTAGGTTAACAATAATAGAGTAAAATAAGGTGACAAATGGTCAAGTCTATGCAAGACTTAGGTTCCCACAAGGCCTGAATCATCCCTTAAGGCCTCACCACCCCTTAATCAACCAAGATTAGGAGGCTATGATCACCCTTAAGCTCAAATAAGCAAGCTGTTGAACCACAAGCACTTCGCAAATCACTTGACTGATTTTTGAGATAAAAACGTATACCAACTTCCAATATTGTTTAGGCTAGTGAATTGTGACTTATGTCACTTAAAGAAACACCTCAATGAACAATCCTCACCAAAGCACAAGCCAAATTCTTGACCTCAGCAAGAACAAAGGGACTCACAGGCTTAAAGGCACTCTTGGACTTGTTCAAGGTTTTGTTTAAGTACAAAAACGTGACAATTAGCTACTCAATATAATAACAATAAATGGAACTCAGTTTTAAATCATAACACAACACCACAATTTCATAAAATTCAGAAAAGGGCTTTACAAGGTTTGACAAAAGTAAAACTGAGAACAAGAACTAATGTGGTGATACTAAGGCCTTATATAGGCTACAAGAAGTCCTAAGATACTGAAAATAAAGTAAAACCCTGAGTGGTAAACTTCCATAATTGCCGTTGTTGATTTTGGAATCTGCTTGAACATGCGAACTTCTTTGGCCGTTTGTGTGAGTTGTCATGGTTGAAAGTTGATCTAAGGCTCAAAATGAAGCTTAGATATGAAGCAGCATTGTGGTGTGTTGATTCCCTGGCACTTTTTGGCATTATCCTCAAAAACGTGTGCAGGGCATCTTTCATGTGACCATTTGAGTGATGAGGTGGAAGGTTTGTGAGTTGGGTTATGTTAACTAAACCCTTAATCATTAATCTGGATAATTTTAGGGTTTAATTCAAAGTGGTTAAGGAATACCCAATTTACGTATGAACATGAAGAACAATGGGATTTGATCTATTTTGTTTTTTAAACATGTGTTAAGGCGCCAATATTAAAATAATCAGTTAAGATTAGTTAAATTAAGTTGAGTGGAAAGTGAGGTGAAAAAAGGGTGGGTTCTGATTAGTTGAGGGAATTTGGTGGGTGAGGTGGCAACACATGGTTGGTCTAGGTAAGTATGGTTGTCTGCCATGTTTGGCCGCTCTTCTTTCTTCTTCCATTCATTTCAGTTTAAACATGCATCAACGCCCATTTCCTTTGTTATCAACTTTTGTTTTTTATACTTTTGCCCCAAAAAGTTTTGCAAAGTATTTTTAGGGGTATTTCTTGCCAATTCTTGATTCTTGAAGGGTTGTTTTGGAATTTTCTTCAAAGATGATGGTCTTAAATTGTATTGTTGACTTTGTGGAGGGCTGAAATTGACAAGTCTTGATTGTTGAGGGACCATTCTTGCCAATTCTTTAAAGTGGAGGGCCCTTTTCGTAAATTTGACAAACTTTAAGGACCAATATTGTAATTATGAATAAACAAGGGTTTAAATGGTCAATTCTTCAATTTTGGAGGACCCTTCTTCTTCAATCTTCATATCTTCAAGGTTTATTCTTGGAAAATCATCACTTGAGTCCGGTTCATAGTGCGGCTTCTTTTCCCGTGTTCGTTTTTGCATGTTCTTTGTGATCTTTTGTCATTTTCTCAATATCCGTATCTAAAATACACAAGTAACAAACACAAGCATATATTTGGCCATTTTCATGATATTTTATGCATTTTAAGCCCATTTTGGACGATGAGACTATGTAGAAAAGGAGTCTCATCACTCCCTCATACTAAACCATTGTCGTGCCCTCATGCAATGCTAGAATAAAGTATCGTAGCACCTCCAAAATTCATTTTTATTCAATTTAATGAATGATAAACTAGCTACACTACTACTATTACTTCTACTTGCGTTTTATACATAATGTATGATTTTCATCACAAAATGGGACGTTTAGGTTCATAGAATAAGAACACGTGAATGTTTCGTTAGAAATAATTTCATCGTCCTCGATCTTCACCCCAATTCCATGCTAAGCGTGCAACGAGATCATTGTCATTATAAGTTAGTAATGCTAACACTACTCATATGCCCTAATCACGTACTTATCCTCCCATTTTCCTAAGTTGTATCTCTTATATTTTATTTTGTCTTGAATGTTTCACGAGGATACATTGTTTGACTTATGCGATGATAGAGATTTAGGTCTAAAAATAGAGTCATAAAGGTGTAACCAAGACCATCGAATTAATAACCCCCCTAATAGACAACGATGTCAAAAAATTTAGTCAACAAGAAGGATCGATAAACACGGTTTTATAACGGTTTTGAACATGAGACTTATTACCAAGACTTTTATACGCCCCCTAACGGAAGGGCCTTATTATCATAGGTTTACCTCCATCTTTATTCAACTTCGCCATGAAGATTTTATTATGAATTCGGTCTTGCCTTGCCTTTTATTTAACCTCGCCATGAGGTGTTTATTGTGGCCAAAGACGTATATCCTCATGCTAAAAGAGAATTTTGGATCTTTAAATCTTCAATGATTAAGGCTTGATTCACTTTCAATTTTGCATAGATTTTTCGGCCTTGTGAGCTTCAAATTGTTGCTTGATTTAGGTGAGCACTTGAAATCTTGTTATTGGGTGAAGCTTTCGATTATTCGGGTTGCCAATACTTCGAAACCGTGACGCTGGCGATACCTTAATGTCTTCCCAATTTAATTACATGGAAGCTACTAGAAAAGACTAGAAACCAACAATCAAGACTAAACCGCTAAGACAATATTTATTAAGCAAAAAATATTTACAAGCGAAGGGAGAATAAGCAAACAACGAGAACACATGAGTTTTTGAAAGAATACGAGTACTCTACGTTTAGCATAGTAACTTATAATTAACTCTATCATTTCTCGTCCTCATTTAAGAGACTTAGCCTAATATAAAGTTAAGGAATCAAAGCTAAGTGCTCAACACGCACGGTCGAGTCAAAAATTACTCTTATTCTCGCCATCGGAAAATCTACATTCTTGTCTTCAAACACTTATAAAACATGAGAAATTTTTTTTAAAAATTTGGCCATTTTTAGCCTTATTTTGCAACAAATCGATAAACAAAAAGATAAACTTTGGAAAGCGTGAAGGTTTGGCAAGGCAAGTATCTATTCACCCCCCATACTAAAGTTAAACATTGTCCTCAATGTTTCGAATCTAAGGGTTGGAAAACCCCCATACTAGAGACGTAGTCGAATGCTTAATCTAGCATGAAAAGTGTGTAACTGTTAAATTTAAAGCCGTTTATAAGGTGTGCTATAAACCTAAGGTTAGAACATCAAAGGATATATCATGGATATTGAGAAATTCTTCCAAGCAAACGATCGAGTGCTCCCATAAAACGAACAGGAGAGGCTCCAATCGTGAAGATAATGATCATCTAAAACAACAATTCACATACAACCACGGAACAAAGGTTGGAAGGGCACAAATCCCCTCACATTAAACTAATTAGAAAGCGATAATATGTACATGGATAAGCATGGGTTTCCCCCACGAGGCATCTTGTTTTTGATAACCGAGTCAAAAGCTCGACTCGAATCCCCCATAAATGTGATCATTTAGGGATAATCATGGTATGGTCAATTTTTGGCGGGGCTTACATGATAAAAAAGGCACAAAAACAACCGGTATTAAGGACTAAGTCCTTTGATGGTGCAAAATACCGGGATCAAAGATGGCGTTCTCGTTTTCATTGGATAAACAAATCAACGCCACTTCAACATGTGCCAACACAAACCCAAAGGGTTTAAAGAAAATGTTAGCCTAAAAAATATTGAGTCAAACAAGAATGCTCGGTCATATGTTTATTATGTATCGTAAATTAGAACGTTATAATAGGTAGTAGATTAGTCGTGTATAACGGGCTTAACTTTAAGCTAAGGTTCATTCATAAGTAACCAAAGCCCAAAAAGTAAAGCCCGGCCCATGTAGTATAGTCCATACAAGCCCACATGTAGAGGGACTATAAATACCCTTCCTAGCATGTTAGGAAGGGTGTTGGTTATTCATTTTCTCTAATCTAATATCACCTAGTTCCAACCATTTCTCTCTACTTTCTCTCACTACTTTCTCTCTCTAGAATTCATCTTCTTCATCTATTTTCTTTCTTAAATTCATATTATATCATCTAAATATATGGGACAACAATTGGTATCAGAGCAAACCAGGGGTGTTTTGTGTTTCGTGTTTGCTGATTTGTAGCTTTTTCGGCTTATTTTTAAGTTGTTATAAGTTACGAATTTTTGGTGTTGTTTATTGGTTTCCATCCAAATGGTCACAAAGCTGCTCAATCCAATGTCCAAAAATATGTGTATCTTTTATTTGTCATGTATCTGATATCAGTCCAAATGTCTCATTTTTTAATGGTGTTGGTGGCTTTTTTAGTGTCTACGTGTCACCTCTATTTTTCTTGCAATTTATTATCATGTGGAAAACTACCAACGTCTTTTTGCAAAGCAAGTTCAAGAGAATGACAATGTTTTTGAAGGAAATCAGTTTTGTGTGGAAGTAACTCAAAAGCATTTTTATCAACATTTTCTTTACGTTTCGAAAGCTCAATTTCAAGATGTTCACATTCTTTGATCTTATCAAGATATTTGCATGCAACATCAGAATATTCATCAATATCAGCACAAGATGTAAAATAAGCACACATAACATCTTTAGAAACGTATTCTTGCAATAGTAAATCATATTCATCTGAAAAATCAGACTTCTCCATTTGAAGATCATCAATGTGTTTCTCAAGAGATTCAACATATTTTAAATCATCATACATTTCAGTCCGAATGAACTCCTCAAGTTGAAGAACAGTTTCTTTAATCAACGCCGTGTTTGGAATTAAGAGTTCTTTAACAAGCAAGGTAATATCTTGAGGAATCGGGCGTTGCCACTCAGCATTTTCACGTTTTGCCCAATCTCTTTCAACAATAGATTTAACATTATCTATGTAGTGTTTAAGAATACCTAATGTTTTCCTACTCTTGCTTTTAGATTCATCTAGAGGGAGGTAGTTTATGTATTTGTAAACATTAGATTTCTTAGTGGCAAAAGCTTTCTTCCATTGAATTCTCTTTTGTTTGCATTCTAAGAACACTTCCTCACGGGTTTTCTGAGTTTGTTTGTTGAAAAGACCATAAAGACTATTCATGTAAGCATAATTATATGGTTTCACAAACTCCTTCTTGACAAGAGGTCGACTATCATCATCCCAAAGGGCAGTCTCTTCACTATCGGCACTAACAGGCATGCAATCAAGATCAGTCCTTTTAGTCTCATCAAGATAAAGACACGGGTTCGCAGCTTGAGCTTCGGCAAATGTTGGTCGCATCGTCATGTCTGAAGTCATCTCTTGACACCACATACGATTGGTATTGGTGTCTTGACACCAATTAGTAAACTTGGCACATGCGTTATCAAAGATCTGAATGATTGATAATTGCTCCCCCTCAATTGTTGACCCGTGTTCTGTTGAAAGAGCTGTAGTCGTCGTTTGAGTAGTCGCAGCGTCGAGTATGTAGATACCAATTGTAGATTGCTATGATTGTAGAGATGATAAATTCATAAAAACAAGATTTCTCTTGTTTTAACAAATAAATGCACTGATGCGTACATATATCCATGTTAGATTGTGTTATAATGTAAACACTATCCCTTACATGGTTATAAAGTAAACCATGCCTGAGAAAATTAATTCCTGTTGTTGAGCCAAAGCTTTCATAAGAAATACTTGACTTTAATATGAAAAGCGAGTTGCAGTCTGAAATAACTACAAGCCATGTAGGCATGTTTTATGAAATATTTACAACTTTTATACGAACTCTATTTATAGCGCCGTGTCAATATTAATAAAAAATTCTAAGGCCGTAAATGTTATTGTCCCAAAAGACATGCCTTTGAAAAATAAGGTAAAAATATTTTTGGGATTTTTATGAAATTTTTCATATTTTATGGTTTTTATATGGTTTTATATTTTTGTATTTTGCTTTTATGGATAAAAATATAAACAATATATACCAATGATCACCAAGGATACGGAGAATAGTTTACCACCACTATTCTTTCGCTTAATCTCCCAATTCCTTTAGAGTCTCGGGCGAGAATATTCTCAAACCTAGCTTGTCGGCCAAAAATTCCATTCGAGCGCGATCTAAAGCCTTTGTGAAAATATCCGCCAATTGATACTCAGATCGAACAAAGTAAAGTTCTATCACTCCATTTTCCACTTGCTCCTTGATAAAGTGGTAGTGAATGTCAATATGCTTCGACCGGGAGAATTGAACGTTGTTACAGCATAAGGCAATTGCACTTTTGTTGTCGCAGTACATCGGAATTTTGTTGAAACCTAGACCATAGTTGGTTAATTGCGATCTCATCCAAAGAATTTGAGCACAGCAACCGGACATAGCTATGTATTCTGCTTCCGTACTTGAAATTGCAGCGCTTTTCTGCCTTTTCGATGCCCAACTGATTAGTCGATCTCCTAGTAGTTGCAAAGTTCCACTCGTGCTACGCCTTGTATCTTGACAACCCGTGTGATCCGCATCTGCATATGCCATAAGTGCAATCGAAGAGTCCTTCGAATACCAAAGTCCCCGACTAATTGTTCCTTTAATATATCAAAAGATCCGTTTAACAATAGCTAAGTGTAACTCAGTGGGCCTAGTTTGATACCTAGCACACATACATATGGCAAATTGAAGATCAGGTCGACTAGCTGTGATATACAGAAGGGTGCCGATCATTCCACGATAAAGTGTTGGATCAACAGAAATCCCATGTGGATCTGCATCGAGCTTAGTTCGTTCCACCATTGGAGTATCCACGGGGTCTCAAGATTCTATCTTATATTTCTTAAGCGATTCAAGGGCATACTTGGATTGATTGATAAAGATTCCTCTGGGACTCTGAGATATCTGAAGACCTAAGAAACATGATACCTTGCCCATCATTGACATCTTAAACTTGGAAGACATGAGTGTCCCAAACTCATCCGATAAGGTTTGGGTCGAGGCAGCAAATATAATATCATCAACATATATTTGTACCATAATCATATCTTTACCTCGTTTATGAATGAACAGCGTGGGATCCACCTTGCCTTCAGTGAAGCCTTGCGTAATGAGGAATTGTGACAATAGATCATACCATGCGCGTGGAGCTTGCTTCAACCCATAGAGAGCCTTCTTAAGCTTGTACACGTGATTAGGATATTTAGAATTCACAAAACCATCCGGCTGTGAACATATACCTCTTCCTTGATTTCACCATTAAGAAATGCCGTCTTCACATCCATTTGATAGACGATCATATTCATATGAGCTAAAAAAGAGAGGAATAGTCTAATAGCTTCCAAACGGGCAACGGGTGCAAAGGATTCCATAAAGTCGATGCCCAATAATTGCTTGTATCCACGAGCTACTAGTCGAGCTTTGTTCTTCAATATTCCACCTAACTCGTCGAGTTTCACCTTGTAAACCCATGATAAGTGAGTAACTTCACTTGATCCGGGCATGGGACAAGTTCCCATACATCAAGATGTACAAATTCATTAAGTTCTTCTTGCATAGCTTCTATCCAACAAGATTAGGTAAACACTTGTTGCCACGTCTTCGGTTCAACTTCACTGAGAAAAGCTTCAAAATGACAAAACATTGCACTTTCTTGTAACTGACTTCGTGTGGATACCGGACGATTAGGGTCACCAATAATAGAATCTATAGGTTGATCCTTTGTCCACTTGCTGTCATGTTCACGAATCCGTGGATTGGAGTAGACCGTAGTAGGAGCTTCCTCTGAGGTGGACGACCCGGCTTGATTATGGTCGGGAATTGGTACACCAAAGAATGGAAGTTCACGCATTTGAGCGAATTCCATGTCGTGATCATCATCATCCTCTTCATCATCAACAGGCGTGACATGGGTAGTTGAAGCATGTGTTGATTGAGAATTACTCGTTGACGGTGTATCTTGACCAATTGTAGGTGTAGACGTATATGATTGTGCTTCGGTTGCTGGAGCGACAACTTCAGTAACCGGAGCTATTACCTTAGGTTCTGGAGCAACAATACTGGGAGGAGTAAAGAATTCATCAAAGAACGGTTGAAACAACGTATCTCATTCATTCCTAGAAGGTGGTGTAATTGATGATCAAGTAGGGTTGTTTGGGACAAGACCAGAGCTAATGTAACTGGGTCCCATTTCATGAAGTGCGGGTTCAGAGCTGCTTTGCTCAGAAGCCATTGCCGTAAGCTCATCAAAATCAACATTCATAGTTTCGAGGATCTTACGAGAATTACGATTGTAGATTCGGTATGCCTTCTTTGTGGGTACATAACCAATGAAAATACCAATATCAGCCTTGGGTTGAAGTTTTCCCAAATTGTCACCATCAGTATTTGGATAGCAAAGAGAGCCAAATACATGAAGATATGATAAGTCTGGTACTTTTACATGTAGAAGCTCATAAGGTGTTTTACCATGGCGTTTACGAATTAGTGACCGGTTTTGGGTGAAAACTGCTGTAGATACTGCTTCTGCCCATAAAAACAATGGAGCCTTTGCGTAAATTAACATCGTTCGAGCAGCTTCCATAAGTGTGCGATTTTGCCTTTCAACGACACCGTTTTGTTGTGGAGTGCAAGCAACGGATGTTTCATGAGATATGCCAATTTATTCATAGTAATTACGCAAAATTTGATTCACAAATTCGGTTCCATTATCTGTACGAATGCGTCGGACAGTAGTGTTGAGACGCACTTGAATCATCTTGAGAAATCCGATGATGAATTTAGGTGCCTCATTTTTTGTTATAAGAAATTTCACCCATGTAAACCGAGAGTAATCATCGACAATGACGAGGATGTACTTTTTACCACTAAGACTTTCAACACACATTGGCCCACAAAGATCCATATGCAACAAATAAAGTTTCTCTTGATTTGTATCTTCGGTTTTGGGTTTGTATGATTTCTTAGTGCTTTTCCCCATTGTACACGCGGAACACAAATGATCCTTGTGAAATGAAAGTTTAGGAAGACCACGAACTAGTTCGTTTTTCACCAAATGATTAATAGCGTCAAAGTTAAGATGAGATAACCGTCGCCCATGACTTAGCCTTTGATGCTTTGGAGAGAAGACATACGGGAGAAGCGACCATCATATCTTGTAGAGACAATGTGTATAAATTATTCCCTCGAGTACCTTTCAACAAATCAACCCCTTCCAAACTATGAATGAAGCAGGTATGCTCTCGAAAAGCAACTTCTAGGTTTGTATCACAAAATTGTCCCACAGAAAATAAGTTGTGACGGAGACCTTCCACATAATACACTCTTGAGATTATAACATTCCCAATATGATATTCACCGTAACCATTATCTTTGCAATATGATCATTTCCGAATCGAACCGTACCAAGAAACTTGCTGACAAAATTTCTAAGCTGAGAGCGATCTCTGGTCATATGCTTGGAGCAACCAGAGTCCAAATACCAAAGAACAATTTGGACCACCTGTTTTCATCAACAACGGTTAACAATGCATTGGAAACTATTGGTTCCAGATTGTTAGCAGATGCAGATATAATATTATCAGAATTGCTAACATTTATGTTATCCTTAGATTTCCGGCGTTTTCTAATGTGAGTTTTACCAATAACAGGTTTTAATGTTCCAACTTTCTGAGGTTTTGGAGTATTAGCGGGCACTACAGTGGGAGTAGACCTATTTAAAGGGCACTTTGTTCCTACAGTATTGTTGGTGTTCCTAGTTAAAGGACACGCTTGTGTTTTGGTAGCCTTGGTACTCCTAGTTAAACGACACGCTTTCTTCGCTTTAGTGGGAGTTATCCTAGTTAAAGGGCACGCATTTCCTACTATAGTGAAAGTTCTACCAGTGGGGCGCCACATCCAACCAACTTGGGTTAACACTTTCCTAGTCGGTTTCCATTCTAAACCATTTTTACGGGCATTCATCTCATTCACATGGTCAATAAGGCAAGAATCATGACGACTAGAGAACATACATTCATTGAAATTCCAACATTTTAAATTAGAATTCACAGTAGGCTTAGAACGCTGAACAACCGCAGAGTCTTTAGGTTTAGCTACATGATTCTTTTTATTCAAAACAGAAATAACATTCCTACGGTGGGCTTCTACTTTCTTCTTCACTTGACAACTAGATGGGGGCAAGATCCAACCATTCTTCTTGTTTCTTTTAAGCTTATATCTTTGAGCCTTAGTAGTGGTGCTTACTCATGTAGAAGGCAACACAGGAATATTAGAAGCTGGTTTTGATTTTGCCTTATCTTTAGTGACCAATGTTTGAGATGTTTTAGTCCTAGGGCCCTTGTTAAGTGGTGTGACGGCGATGAGGTTATTTTTGATTGCACTAGAGGACGATGCTGAGACAGTGGCTGCGTTATCCACAACATTCTTACCTTTTAGGGTACAAAGTGTTTCCTTTAACTCAGCCAAAGCCAGATTTTTATCACAAATTTGTTCCCTCAAATCATATAGTTCCACCAAATTTCGATTCAATCGTTCAATCAATGATTGATTTTGTATAGTGGTATTAGCACATGCGGTCTTTACTGAATCGAAGAGTTGTGTATTTTTCTGTTTTAAGTTATCAACTTTGGACAAAATCTTGGAAACCCGATTATCTAGATCAAGTTTAAATTTCTCAGCGGCCTCAAGTACGTTCATACAGTTAATATCCTTAGATTTCTCTATGTCTATCGGCAACGATTTACTAACCTTGTCACTTGGCTGACGCTGTTTTGATTGTAAATTCAATCGAAATTTATTTTTAAAAATTGAATCATCCATATTAACACCTTCGAATGACGTTTCAAAAATCTCTTGAAGAAATTGTTGTGTACATTCAAGAGAAATACAATGTTTTTGAATCTCATCAAAATGTTTTGAAAGCAAAGAATAAGAATATTGAAGCTTTAAAAATTTAGTGTCAGATTTATGACAAGTACTATCTACCACATTGTCCACAGATTCAACATTATGCACAATAGAATCATTATCAACACTTTTATTTACACAGACAGAAACAATATCATGCGACATCACTTGCTTCAGAATCTGATCATTTTGGCGTGAAATTCGTTCTATTTCAAGTAAACTGTTTTCATAAGCATCATCCATTTCATTGAAAACACGTCTCACTTCTTCTATTTCCAAAAGCAAATCTTGATCAATATTGCTAAGACAAGCTTTAATATTGTTTACAAACAGAACAATTTCGTCTCGAAACGCAGCTCTAGTGTGATCAAAATTCCATTCACCTTCTGTTATGGCCGAATTCGTCATACGTTCCTTAATGACCTTGTCAAAATCGGCAAAGTGTTGGTGCACCGCATTTAAGTTATCTGACACCTTACTTACCGGTGGAATTAACTTAGTTAAATACTTTTTGATAAGTGTAGGAGACGTTCTAGGAAGGTTTTCATTTGACAAACTTGGGGGCACAAGATCTGATAATTGAGCTAATTCCTTTTGTAATCGAATACAGGTCTTCTTATCAAATTGATCTTTATTATGCTTATCATAATCAAGCTTATGGAATGTTGAAAGCATTTTAGATCGAGTTTCTTCCGCAAGTGACATTGTCTCCTCAGTATCACGAACATAAGGTGCTTCTTTTGATTTTCCAATTAGGGTCACATCATAAAGACAAGGAATATATTCCTGAGCTTGTGTTGCATAATCGGGATTAGGTGGTAAATCTTGAAGACGCTTATGTTCTAGTTCTTTAAACGAGTTAGTTAAATGATGAATCTTTTTTGTGGAAGCGTATTGTTTAGAAGTTGTTGTTCCTTGAATTTAAGAAGTTTGGTAGCATTAATTTCCGATTCAAACTTTTTAGACTCGAGAGTTTTGAAATCCTTTTTAATTTTTTGAAAATCATTTACAACCGACTCTTTTTCGTTTGATTCATTGGAAAGATTAGCTCTTAATGATTCTATTTCCTTTAAGTGTTCTATCTTTTCAAAACGAAATTGGTCAAATTCAGAACAAGTTATTTTCTCCGCTTAAAGGACCATTTCAAAAGCTTTGACCTTTTTCTTATACAGCGCAAGCTCAGCGGTTAGATTGGTATTCGTAGCTACGGTGTGTCGGACAGCCGCATTCATGTTATCAATAATATTTTTAGGCACCATTACCAAATCATGTTGATCATAAGATTCTATACCTGTCGTAGCATTTGGTTGAGGTTCACTAAAACGTATTGGATTGGATACCACATCCTTTGAGTTACTAGTTCCCGAATGCTGTTCGAGGTTATCATTTTCATGGTCAACTTGATGTGGATTATCATTAACAATATTAGATGTGGTTGGTACCTCACTGACGACATCAGAACCATAGTGAGAGAGATTAGCAACGAGAGCAGCTTGGGCTGAGTGAATGTCATCACAATCCGAATCATATGCATCAAGATCATCTGCTTGATATGATGCAGTAGACGTTGAGACGACTGCAATGCCTTCATTATCAGCTACCCCTAGGTCTGCAAGAAATGCTAATTCCTCTGAATACAAAATCTTTCCCTTAGATAGAGCATCGACCAAATACATATTCTCATGAAACCACATTGTAAACCTTCTCCTTTTCGGCTGAGTGCATTCCCTAGCCATATGACCTTGTCCTCGACAATTGTAGCAAGTCACAACCTTTTGAGGACCAATAGGGTTTCCATTTCCACTAGCTTGAGAAGTCACAGCTTGGGCGTTCACGGTCCTTGTAGTAGGTCCATATGAATTTTCCCTTCCCTGAATGGATTGCACCGTCACTTGACCATCTTGAATAGTGGCTTGTTGTCGAGGATTTGAAGAAGTGCGAAGCTGATTGTTCGTTGGTGGAAAACCTCTAGTTGCAACAAGTTCTGACAAGTAGGTAGTGAGATGGTTTAAGACATCAGTAGGTGTATCATTTGGAGTAAAGACCGGTGCTTGAATTGGTGGAAGTTAATTAGAGTAGAAGGCTTGTGCTTCTGGGGCTTCAGTTGGAAAATATCCTTGTTGAGGAGTATGGCCTATTGGAGAAGTAATAGCTTGTGATGGTGATGCCTGATGTGCTGGTTGCTGTGGATAAGGCTGTTGAAGAACACTTTGTTGAAATGCTTGTTATGGAATCATTAGTGGTTGATAAGATGGTTGTTGTGGTTGCTGATAGTTGTGTTGTGCTGTCTACTACAAATATGATGGTTGTTGATAAGTGTAAGCCATGTTTTATTGGGGAGTCATTTGTTGAGAAGCATACATGGCAAGTGGATCATGAACTTGAGGGTTAGACAACCGAGCCTCGATCACGTGGCATTCGTGTTGTTGAAGAAAAGCTTGAAGTTTATCCACGTTGGTTTTATGCAAATCCTTAGCCAATTTAACAGCCATCACGAACTTGCTCCATTCAGAAGGGAGAGTGTTCAAATACTTGGTGTTTAATTGAAACATAGGAATTGCTAGGCCATAGATGTTGAGCTCATTCATCAATAGAGTGAATCTAAAATAGTAATCATTGAGAGTCTCCCCGGGGACATAAGAAAACTTATCAAACGTATCATATAGCTTACACTCTCGTTCTTGTTTAGTTAACGAGGTGCCTTGCATTAGAACACGAATTATATCCCATAACTCTTTGGCAACTTTATGCTTACTGACGAGTTTGTAGACATCTGGAGGAAGGGCTTGGATAATGATGTTTGTAGCTTGTTTATCACACTTGTCTTGAATCTTAGCATCTCCAGTTAATTCACCCGTTGTGCGAGGACGAGTAACAGTACCTTCCGTCACAGTACCATATACCAATGGTCCATTGAGCACCGATGCCCAAATGAGATGTCCGTTCTCTTTGTTCAACATATAAAGTTCCATTCCGGAAGCCCAATCCTCGTACATAGTCTTCACCAACATTGGTGGACGATTTACCGTACCCGAGAGGATAGACTTATCCGTAAGAGATGTGTACTCCATTTCGATAAGTTAAGATTTAAAAAAGTTGATCGAACAATGAAAGAAAGTAGATGTGTTTGTTATTGTGTGTAGAAGTCGAGAAACAATGTGGAAATCCCCTATGTTCTCGATAAACCAAAAATTCCAAGGCAAACAAAAACTCACGATTTAAAAAATTTCAAAAACATGTTTTTGAAAAATCTTGGAATATTTGTCACTCTATCGCAATGCCGAAAATCAAATTCTATCGCAATGCCTCAACCATAACTCTGTCGCAATAGCACAAAACTCAATTCTGTCGCAATATCTCAAGTTCTATCGCAGTATCACTAAAGCTATCACAATGTCACAAGTATTATCGCAATGCTAAAACATATGCGTCGCAATGCCACAAAGAAGACTCTATCGCAATACCCAAATGATTGTCGCAATATCATAATGCCGTTCTGTCGCAATGCCTTAAGCACTACACTGTCACAATATCTCAATCAATAAACGATCCCAATATCACTAAAAAGAGATTCTATCGTAATATATGATTGCAATGTTTGATCGCAATATCAGAAAAGAGATTCTATCGCAATATTTGATCGCAATATCAACACCCTATCGCAATAATGATCAGAATATGGATTGCAATACATAAACCCTTAAGCTTTGTGATGAAAACCAATGCTATTCTGTCGCAATAGTACCACAGTGATCAAAATTTCCACTTTTCTCGGACAAAACCCAACCAATTCGAGATTTTAAGCCAAAAAATGATCAAAACACCTAAAAATTTTGTGTTTTTAGCCAAAGTAAATATACCAAATCTCAACCACAACTATGTAGAAGATTTGTATCAAGAAAAAACCATAAAAACACAAAAAAAATAAATTAAAATTGGTTCGAATGATTTAGATCAAAATAGGCACGGAAATCAAGAACACAAACACATGAACAATACAATCATCCCATGGCTCTTGATACCATTTGTAGGATACTGTAAATCTATGCTTAATCTAGAGAAAGAAAGAGATAGAAAGATGGTGAGAACATACACACACTTAGAGAGAGAAAGTATGAAAACACACTTTTCTATGTGTAAAATGAAGTGAACCACACCCTCTCCAACTAAGGAGATGGTTTATATACCCAAGCCTTGTGATGGGATTGGGCTTACACAATGGGCCGCCGGCCTACACAAGTTGTAGGCTTGGCTTGGCATTCTTTGTTTAATATTATGATAACTAAACTACGAGCTACTACTTAGACTATTGTTGGAGTGACCGATCCTTTCTAATACGTAAAACGTATTTCCAACACAAATTCTATGACGGGTATGGAATCTTATGATCAACATGATTTGGTAATGGTGCTTAAACATATTATTGATAACATGAATGTGGCCGTGCTACAAATCGTAGATTTAAATGCCAATCTAACCGCTGAGCTTGCGATGTATAAGGAAAAGGTCAAAACTTTTGAAATGGTCCCTCAAGCAGAGAAAATAACTTATTCTGAATTTGACCAATTTTGTTTTTAAAGGATAGAACACTTAAACGAAATAGAATCATTAAGAGATAATCTTTCCGATGAATCTAAAGAAAAAGAATCGGTTGTAAATGATTTTCAAAAATTTAAAAAGGATTTTGAAAATCTCGTCTAAAAAGTTTGAATCGGAAATTAAGGCTACCAAACTTCTTAATTCAAGGAACAACAGCTTTTAAAACAATACGCTTCCACAGAAAAGATTCATATTTTAACTAAATCGTTTAAAGAACTTGAACTTAAGCGTCTTCAAGATTTACCACCTAATCCTGGTTATGCAAAACCAGCTCATGTATATATTCCTTGTCTTTATGATGTGACCCTAATTGGCAAATCGAATGAAGCACCTTATGTTCGTGATACTGAGGAGACAATGTCACTTACGGAAGAAACTCGATCTAAAATGGTTTCAACATTCCATAAGCTTGATTATGTTAAGCATAATAAAGATAAATTTGATAAAAAGACCCGTATTCGCTTACAAAAGGAATTAGCTCAATTATCAGCTTTTGTGCCCCAAAGTTTGTCAAAGGAAAACCTTCCTAGTACGTCTCCTACACTTGTCAAAAAGGATTTAACTAAGTTAATTCCACCGGTAAGTAAGGTCTCAGATAGCTTAAATGCGGTGCACCAAAACTTTGCCGATTTTGACAAGGTCATTAAGGAACGTATGACGGCTTCGGCCATAACGATAGGTGAATGGAATTTTGAGCACACTAGAGCTGCGTTTCGAGACGAAATCGTTCCGTTTGTAAACATTATTAAAGCTTGTCTTAGCGATATTGATCAGGATTTGCTTTTGGAAATAAATGAAGTTAGACGTGTTTTCACTGAAATGGATGATGCTTATGAAAACGGTTTACTTGAAATAGAACGAATTTTACACGAAAATGATCAGCTTCTGAAGCAAGTGATGTCGCATGATATTGTTTCTGTCTTTGTGAATAATAGTGTTGATAATGATTCTATTGTGCATAATGTTGAATCTGTGGATAATGTGGTAGATAGTACTTGTCACAAATCTGACGCTGAATTTTTAAAGCTTCAAGATTCTTATTCTTTGCTTTCAAAACGTTTTGATGAGATTCAAAAACATTGTATTTCGCTTGAATATACTCAACAATTTGTTCAAGAGCTTTTTGAAACGTCATTCGAAGGTGTTAATATAGATGATTCAAATTCTCAAAAGAATTTTCGATTAAATTTACAATCAAAACAGCGTTAGCCCAGTGACAAAGTTGCTAAATCATTACCAATAGACATAAAGAAATCTAAGGAGATTAACTGTGTGAACGCACTTGAGGCCGCTGAGGAGTTTAAACTTGATCTAGATGATCGACTTTCTAAGATTTTGTCCAAAGTTGATAACTTAAAATAGAAAAATACACAACTCTTCGATTCAGTAAAGCCCGCATGTGCTAATACCACTGCACAGAATCAATCATTGATTGAACAGTTTAATCGAAAGTCAGTGGAAATATCTAATATGAGGGAACAAATTTGTGATAAAAATTTGGCTTTGGCTGAGTTAAAGGAAACACTTTGTACCCTAAAAGGTAAGAATATTGTGGATAACGCAACCACCGTCTCAGCATCGTCCTCTAGTGCAATCAAAAGGAACCTCATCGCCATCACACCAGTTAACAAGGGCCCTAAGACTAAACCATCTCAAACATTGGTCAATAAAGATAAGGCAAAATCAAAACCAGCTTCTAATATTCTCGTGTTGCCTTCTAAAGGAGTAAACACCACTACTAAGGCTCAAAGATCTAAGCTTAAAAGAAACACGAAGAATGATAGGATCTTGCCCCCATCTAGTAGTCAAGTGAAGAAGAAAGTAGAAGCCCACCCTAGGAATGTTATTTCTGTTTTGAATAAAAAGAATCATGTAGCTAAACCTAAAGACTTTGCGGTTGTGCAGCGTTCTAAGCCTACTATGAATTCTAATTTTAAATGTTGGAATTGCAATGAATGTATGTTTTCTAGTCGTCATGATTCTTGCCTTATTCACCATGTGAATGAGATGAATGCCCGGAAAAATGGTTTAGAATGGAAACCGACTGGGAAAGTGTTAACCCAAGTTGGTTGGATGTGGCTCCCCACTGGTAGAACTTTCACTATAGTAGGAAATGCGTGCCCTTTAACTAGGATCACTCCCACTAAAGAGAAGAAAGCGTGCCCTTTAACTAGGAGTACCAAGGCTACCAAAACACAAGCGTGTCCTTTAACTAGGAACACCAAAACTACTGTAGGAACAAAGTGCCCTTTAAATAGGTCTACTCCCACTGTAGTGCCCACTAATACTCCAAAACCTCAGAAAGTTGGAACAATAAAACCTGTTATTGTTAGCATAAATGTTAGCAATTATGATAATATTACATCTGTATTTGCTAACACTCCGGAACCAACAGTTTCCAATGCATTGTCTACTGTTGTTCCTGAAAACAGGTGGTCCAAATTTTTCTATGGTATTTGGACTCTGGTTGCTCCAAACATATGACCGGAGATCGCTCTCAGCTCAGAAATTTTGTTAGCAAGTTTCTTGGTACGGTTTGATTTGGAAATGATCATATTGTAAAGATAATGGGTTACGGTGAATATCATATTGGGAATGTTATAATTTCAAGAGTGTATTATGTGGAAGGTCTTGGTCACAATTTATTTTCCGTGGGATAATTTTGTGATGCAAAACTAGAAGTCGCTTTTCGTGAGCATACATGCTTCATTCGTAATTTGGAATGGGTTGATTTATCGAAAGGTACTCGAGGGAATAATTTTTACACTTTGTCTCTACAAGATATAATGGCCGCTTCTCCCGTATGTATTCTCTCCAAAGCATCGAAGACTAAGTCATGGTTATGGCATGGACAGTTATCTCACCTTAACTTTGACGCTATTAATCATTTGGCGAAAAACGAACTTGTTCGTGGTCTTCCTAAACTTACATTTGACAAGGACCATTTGTGTTCCGCGTGTACAATGGGGAAAAGCACTAAGAAATTATAAACCCAAGACTGAAGACACCAACCAAGAGAAACTTTCTTTGTTGCATATGGATCTTTGTGGGCCAATGCGTGTTGAAAGTCTTAGTGGTAAAAATTACATCCTCGTCATTCTCGATGATTACTCTCGGTTTACATGGGTGAAATTTCTTGCAACAAAAAATGAGGCACCTAAATTCATCATCGGATTTCTCAAGATGATTCAAGTGCGTCTCAACACTACTGTCCGGCGCATTCGCACAGATAACAGAACCGAATTTGTGAATCAAATCTTGCGTGATTATTATGAAGAAGTTGGCATATCTCATGAAACATCCGTTGCTCGCACTCCACAACAAAATGGTGTCGTTGAAAGGCGAAATCGCACACTTATGGAAGCTGCTCGAACGATATTAATTTACGCAAAGGTTCCATTGAATTTTATGGGCAGAAGCAGTATCTACAGCAGTTTTCACCCAGAACTGATCACTAATTCGAAAACGCCATGCTAAAACACCTTATGAGCTTCTACATGGAAAAGTACCAGATTTATCATATCTTCATGTATTTGGTTCTCTTTGCTATCTAAATAATGATGGTGACAATTTGGGAAAACTTCAACCAAAGGCTGATATTGGTATTTTTATTGGTTATGCACCCACAAAGAAGGCATACCGAATCTACAATCGTAATTCTCGTAAGATCCTCGAAACTATGAATGTCGAATTTGATGAGCTGACGGCTATGGCTTCTGAGCAAAGCAGCTCTGAACCCACACTTCATGAAATGGGACCCAGTAACATTAGCTCTGGTCTTGTCCCAATCAACCCTACTACATCATCATTAACACCACCTTCTAGGAATGAATAGGATACGTTGTTTCAATCGTTCTTTGATGAATTCTTTACTCCTCCAAGTATTGTTTCTCCAAAACCTGAGGTAATAGCTCCGGTTACCGAAGTTGTCGCTCCAGCAACCGAAGCACAATCAGATACATCTACACCTACAATTGGTCTAGATATACCTTCAACGAGTAATTCTCAACCAACACCCGAATCAACTACCCATGTCATGCCTGTTGATGATGAAGAGGATAATGATGATCACGATTTAGAATTTGTTCAAATGCGTGAACTTCCATTCTTTAGTGTAACAATTCCCTACCATAATCAAGCCGGGTCATCCACCTCAGAGGAAGCTCCTACTACGATCTACTCCAATCCACGGTGTCCATACGAAGTCAGTTACAAGAAAGTGCAATGTTTTGTCATTTTGATGCTTTTCTCAGTGAAATTGAACCTATGCCGTGGCAACAAGCATTTACCCAATCCTGTTGGATAGAAGTTATGCAAGAAGAACTTAATGAATTTGTACGTGTTGATATATGGGAACTTGTCCCATGCCCAGATCAAGTGAAGTTACTCACTCTGAAATGGGTTTACAAGGTAAAACTCGACGAGTTAGGCGGAATTTTGAAGAACAAGGCTCAACTAGTAGCTCGTGAATACAAGCAATTATTGGGCATCGACTTTATGGAATCCTTTACACTGGTTGCCCGTTTGGAAGCTATTAGACTATTCCTCGCTTATGCAGCCCACATGAATATGATCGTCTTTCAGATGGATGTGAAGACGACATTTCTCAATGGTGATATCAAGGAGGAGGTATATGTTCAACAGTCGGATGGTTTTGTGAACTCTAAATATCCTAATAACGTGTACAAGCTTAAGAATCTCTCTATGGGTTGAAGCAAGCTCCACGCGCGTGGTATGATCTATTGTCACAATTCCTCATTACGCGAGGCTTCGCTAAAGGCGAGGTGGATCCCACGCTGTTCATTCAAAAACGAGGTAAAGATATGATTATGGTACAAATATATGTTGATGATATTATATTTGCTGCCTCGACCCAAACCTTATCGGATGAGTTTTGGACACTCATGTCTTCCAAGTTTAAGATGTCAATGATGGGCAATGTATCATTCTTCTTAGGTCTTCGGATATCTCAAAGTCCCAGAGGCATCTTTATTAATCAATCCAAGTATTCCTGATAACGCCTAAATCCAACATGTTGTTAGGAGCGTTATCCGTACTTTTGTACATGTATATTGGTTAATTATATGATACTTTTGTGCATATTTGTGCCCAATTGTGTTTGCAAGTCTTTGTGTAGCCAATTGCAGTAATGGAGTATAAAACAACATAAAAATGAAGAATTGTACGAGTACGAAGAATCCTAGTCAAGTTCATGACCCGTGTACAAGTTACAAGCCTTTGAAGATCAATTTCGGGTGCAAGAACAAGTATTTCCAAGGAGGAAATAAAGATATTCAGCATGAAATTTGCCACCATCAACATACATCCAACTTGCGACTGGCAAGAGTAAAGTTTCCAACATCACATGGGAGTTTATTTGCCTCCACCATCAAATGGGAGTTGATTTGCCTCCATCATGAGTGAAGTTGCCTCCAACATTTGTCTAGGCAAAAATGTGTCTACATACATGCAAGATCACACAAGAAGTTTCTAGACATGCTTTGGCTCCAAGTATTTGTCTTTGGCTCCAAGCCATGCATTCACTCCATGCCATCAACTAGCTTATAAATAAGACCCTTGGGGTCATGTAACCATAGAATTCATAATCCTTTCAATCATTTTCTCATTACTACATCAAATAAACTCTCTCATCCTTGTCCAAACTCCCATTCCCGGATTTGAACATGGTGGTGCTAGAAAAGTCAGTTTTTGAGTCCGATAAGCAAAGTTATCATCAAGAAACACTTAGGGATCATTACCCTAATCATTAGTAACATTTTTCCACTTTGTAAGACTCTTGATTATGACTTATAATACTTTTATTTCTGAGTTTATTTCATCATTTGTTATGAGTAGCTAAGTTTCATTCTACACTTGGTAGGATGATGTTTGTAGTATGAAGTGATGGTTGTGATTGTGATATATGTTTAATTCAATGTCAAGCTTTCCTATGATCCATTGATATTTATGTTTCATGTGACAATTGTTGTCAAAACTTAATTTGTTGGTAAAGATTTCATAGGTCGAAAGGGTTATTTTCTATCAACAAGTCATAGCCGGGTTGTCTATGATTGGCTATCTTTTGTATTGATCATTTCTTAAGAAGTTTTGATTATCAAGAAACATAATTATAAGTGTTAGCAAATTCGTGAAACGACCGTGAATCGAATGTGTTGAAATTGGATTAAGTATTGAATTGAGTGATTGAGTCTAATGCTTGTTTTCTTTAACCAAGGTCTTGATGAAGATTAAAGCTTTTGAAAACAATAGATTGGATTATCCATCTAATTATCATAATCATATTTGTTAACGTGTCATCACAATCATACCATTACGAATGCTCAAACTAGTCTTTACCAAGTGTACCTTTAATCATATTATTTATCTCATCATTTTTACTTGTTATTTGTTTGTCAACAATTGCTACAATCAACGATTATAGTTTCATTTTAGAATAATCATAGGTTTTCCAAATCCTCGTGAACGATCTCGGTATTACCACATAAAAGCTATACACAAACGAAAGGGTTATACTTGCCCATGCGTTTTTAGTCAATCCGGTAATTCGTGTTTATAAATTTAAAACTTGTTACCAACACCACGCATCAAGTTTTTGGCACCGCTGTCGGGGATTTGATTGTGTTCTTAGTTCCAAAATCATCCTATAATCAAACCCATTGTAGTGTCCTCGTTGCAAACAAATCTAAAAATCAAAAATAAAAAAAATAAAAAAATAAAAATTTTCTGACAATAGAGCATTGCTGCCGGCAACACTCTCCTGCCGTCGGCAACCATCAAACCGAACCACCTTTGCCGTCCGGCAAGGTAAACCTGCCGTCGGCAACGACAAACAGAAGGTGATTTGCTATCCGGCAACCCTTGTTTTCCGTAGGCAAGTTCCCAAAACCTAAAAAAAAATTATGTTTTTAATTTGTTTAGTTTATTTAATTTCCTATTTACTTATTTTCTTATTAGTTATATTTTGTTTGATTTTGTTTTTATTACTTGTAATCCTTTTCAAAAGTCGTTCAAGACTTGAATGAACACACGTTCTTCCGGTCAAGAATTGCTTAGTCCATACACCGATCCCAAACGTTATATTCACTAATCTCGAAAGAAAAACCGCAAGAAACACCCCTTTGTTTCTTTTGAAAACCGAATCCCAAAAACCAAAAACCCACTATTTGATAATCTCTTAGATGCCTTTGTCGTCTATAACCCATTTAACGATCTACCATTTCCAATGGCTGACGATCAATCTATGTGGGCAGCCAACCGAGTAGTAGCACCTACCCCCGAGGCTGCTATTGTTCAAGTTGAGCTTGGAGAAAACTTTACCGTTAAAGGTCATCACCTTTCAATGATCAAAGACCGCCAATTTGACGACCGTACGCGGGCCGATCCGCATAAACACATATCCGAATTCATAGAAATATGTGGCATGTTCCGTTATGGAGCAGACGTCGATGGAGACGCCATAAAACTCAAACTCTACCCATCATCTCTATCTGGAGATGCAAGAGTTTGGTACAACGAGTTGACGCCAGATACCATTGAAACATGGGAACAAATGAGAACCGCTTTTGTTAGCCGTTTCTTTCCACCCGCCATGTACGAAAGACTCATGGGAGAAATCCGAGGTTTCGCCCAACTTCCACAAGAAACACTCATTGATGCATCGAACCGAATGAAAGACCTACTTCGTAGTTGTCATGGACATGGTTTACTAAAAGGAACCATCATCCAAATCTTTTATCATGGTCTCAATGAACCGACGCAAGCAATCCTAGACGCCGGTAGACTCTTTCTCTATAAGACTCCCAACGAAGCATATCAATTGCTCGAGGACCGAGTTCTCTTAAAACTCGATTGGTCCAAAAATAACCTAACCAAACCTTTCAAGAAAACCATTGCTTTCGTTGAAAGTGGCGAAAATTCCAAACTCATGGAAAAGATGGACGCTCTCACATCTAAATTCGACTCGCAATTCAAAACCATCAAAGACGAAATGAAGGAGATGCGAGGCGAATGTACTCTTTGCGGAGGAACACACCATCCACGGCGTGTGATGATACACCAATAAGAGAACCGCCACAAGAAGCAAACTACGCCCAAGGAGGATACCGAGGAAGTGGTTATCGAGGTAACTACTACGGTAGAAATCCCGGCATATGGCGTGAGTATCCCAAAAACGAAAATCGTAACTCACAACCCCGTGAGAACGATAATTCCGGTCCATCAAACGAAAAGAAACCCGAAGAGTCGACCCTAGAGAAAACATTGTTAGCTTTCATAGAATCTCAAAAATCGACAAACACGTTCATTAAGAACCAATTATTCGATCTCAAAGCCAACGTTGAACGAGGACAAAGACACCACACCGCAACCATTAATGATCTCGAAACCAAAATCGGTCGAATCACCGATCAATTAGCCAATCGACCAAGTGGTTCGCTACCAAGCAACACTCAAACAAATCCAAAACCATCTACGGATAAACCGTACCGCCCACCACCCGCCCGTAATGAACATGTGAATGCCGTATTCACAAGAAGTGGGCTGAGTTATGATCCACCACAAAACCCGAACACCAAAGCTCCCACTTTCGCCGATGAAAGTGAAGACGAGGCCGATGAGCCCGAGAAGGAAGAAACCGTTCCTCCTTCCAAACCCAAACCAAAACAAACCACACCCATTCTAACACCAACACCGAGGGCGTATGAACCAAAAATTCCGTATCCTCAACGCCTACGAAAAGAAAAGATGGAGGCTCGTAATGCCAAATTCCTTAAGATGATCAAGGAAGTTAAGATCAACATTCCACTTGTTGATATCTTAACCGGCATGCCAACTATGGGAAATTCCTCAAAGATCTTGTGATCAACCATAGTAAGACGGAGAAAATATCTGCTGCGTTTCTAAAGAAGAATGTTCTGCAGCCTTGCAAAGCAAACTTCCACCAAATCTCGGTGATCCGTGAGGCTTTCTCATACCATGCACCCTAAACAACAATACTGAATGTCACGCCTTGGCCGATCTAGGCACAAGTATCAATCTTATGCCATACTCATTATACAAGAATCTTTCAAACAATACTTTGAAACCTACGAGTATGAGTATACGTTTGGCTAACCACACCTACCAATATCCCATTGGGATATCCGAGAACATGCTTGTTCAAGTTGGTAAATTCATATTTCCCACCGACTTCGTAATCCTTGAGATGGAGGAAGACCATCAAGTCCCTCTCATTTTAGGACGACCATTCTTGCACACCGCCGATGCTATCATTCATGTGAAGAATAAAGAAATCAACCTTGGAGTTGGTCACGATCGAGTCACATTCTTAGTCGATAAAGCTATGCACACTCCCATTCCAATGATGACACATGCTTCCGCGTGGATGTTATCGATGAAGTAACGGAAGAAGAGTTGGACGCATCGCTTGATGACAACGCACCATTCCAAACAACTTCGGAAAAGATTAGCGATATCGATCGTGATCGTGAATTCGAAGAATTCATGGCCCTTGATTCCGAAGTAACTCTCGAAGAAGAGGAAAACAAGCCGTTTGAAGTTTTGCCTTCGAAATCGAACTTTATAATTCACAAATCTATTCATGATCCACCGACGGATCTTGAGTTGAAACCTCTTCCCGCACATCTCGAGTATTCTTATCTAGAGAAGGATTCACTCTTTCTGGTGATTATCTCAGCCAAGCTCGAGGAAGATCAAAAGAAACGTCTCGTTTCTATGCCCAAAAAACACAAAGAAGCATTTTCTTGGAAAACATCCGATATACTGGGTATTAGCCCAAATTTTTGCAAACACAAGATCAATCTCGAAGACGATGCCAAACCCGTTATTGAGAGGCAACGTCGACTTAACCCAAACATGAAGGAGATAGTAAAAGCCGAAATCATCAGACTCCTTGAGGCAGGAATCATCTATGCCATAGAGGATAGTCCTTGGGTTAGTCCTATTCATCGCGTTCCAAAAAAAGGAGGAATGACTGTTGTGACCAACGAAAATAACGAACTTGTTCCTACAAGAACCGTTACCGGTTGGTGTGTGTGTATTGATTACCGCAAATTTAATGATGCCACACGAAAAGATCATTTTCCTCTACCATTCATGGACCAAATGTTGGAAAGACTAGCGGGGAACAAATTCTTTTGTTTTCTCGATGGCTTTTCCGAATATTTTCAAATACCTATTGAACCATCCGATCTAGACAAGACCACTTTTATGTGTCCTTTTGGAACGTTCGCTTATAAGCGTATGCCTTTTGGTCTTTGCAATGCACCTACAACTTTTCAAAGGTGTATGATCGCAATCTTTCAAGACATGCTCGAAGTATCCATGGAAGTTTTCATGGATGATTTCTCAGTCTTCGGAAACTCATTCGAGTCATGCCTTTTTAATCTAGAGCGCGTGCTCATCCGATGCAAACAAGCTCATCCCGTGCTCAATTGGGAGAAATGTCACTTCATGGTGACTAAAGGAATTGTGGTTGGACACAAAGTCTCCAGAGCCGGATTGGAAGTAGACAAGTCCAAGATCGAAGTGATATCCAAATTACCACCACCCACTAACGTTAAAGCCATTAGAATTTTTCTAGGTCATGCGTGATTTTACCGCCGATTCATAAAAGACTTTTCCAAAATCGCTAGACCGATGTCCAAACTCCTTGAGAAAGACATAGTCTTTGATTTAAATGAAGAATGCATAAAGGCACTTGACAAGCTTAAAGAAAAGTTAACGAATGCACCGATCATGGTTTCACCGGATTGGTCGCGACCGTTTGAACTTATGTGTGATGCAAGCGATTTCGCTGTAGGAGCCGTATTAGGACAACGCTAAGGAAAACATTTCCGTCCTATACACTTTGCGAGAAAAACTCTAAATAGCGTGCAGCTCAACTACACGATCACCGAGAAAGAACTACTTGCCGTAGTCTTTACTTTCGACAAATTCCGATCCTATCTCGTGTTGTCGAAAACGATTGTATTCACCGATCATTCCGCGTTGAAATACCTATTCTCTAAACAAGATGCTAAGCCACGTCTTATTAGATTGATTTTACTACTCCAAGAATTTGACCTCGAAATCCAAAACAAGAAAGAAGCTGAAAACATCGCAGCCGATCATTTGTCGCGACTTGAAAATCTAAACATAGAAGAGTTAAGGGATGAAGATATCGACGATTATTTTCCCGATGAAACTCTTATGAAAATCTCTACGGATGAATCTCCGTGGTTTGCAGATTTTGCAAATTACCTCGTTGGAAAAATTCTAAGAAAAGGTTTAACCTATCACCAACGATGTAAATTCTTTTCCGACCTAAGACACTATTTCTGGGAAGATCCCTATCTTTTCAAGGTATGCCCCGATGGCATGATTAGGATATGTGTTTATGGAACGGAAACAAGGAAGATCCTTGATGAATGTCATCATGGCCCTACTGGGGGACATTACGGTCCTTCAACCACCGCAAAAAAAGTCTTCGATGCTGGTTTTTATTGGCCAACAATTTTTAAAGAGGCCTATACTCTAGTCGAAAATTGTGATGCTTGCCAACGTATTGGTAGCCTCTCACGAAGAGAGGAAATGCCTCAAAACAGCATCCAAGTTTGCGAAATATTTGACGTATGGGGAATGGATTTCCTGGGACCCTTTCCCAAATCCCATAAGTTCGAATATATCTTAGTCGCTATTGATTACGTGTCCAAATGGGCCGAAGCTGAAGCTTTACCTATGAACGATTCACGAGCCGTAATCAACTATCTGAAAAAGCTTTTCTCTCGCTATGGAATGCCGAAAGCTTTAATTAGTGATCGAGGTTCCCATTTTTGCAATAAACAAATGGAGAAAATCTTAAACCGTTATGGAGTCACCCATCGCTTTGCAACCGCGTATCATCCACAAACGAGTGGACAAGTTGAAAATACCAATAGAGCCTTAAAACGAATACTCGAAAAAACGGTTAAGGACAATCCTTCCGTTTGGTCAAGGAAATTTAACGACGCTCTACGGGCTTTCCGAACAGCTTATAAGACACCAGTTGGCACAACACCTTATCGTTTATTGTACGGTAAAACGTGCCATTTGCCCTTCGAAATCGAGCACCGTGCTTATTGGGCATTGAGAAGCTGTAATCCCGATCTCAAAATCGCTGGAGAAAACTGATTCTTGCAGCTGCATGAACTCGATGAATTAAGACTCCAAGCTTATGAGAATTCGAAATTTTACAAAGCACGTACCAAAGCTTATCACGACAAGAAACTTCGAATCCAAAAAGAATTCAAGAAAGGAGATAAAGTTCTCTTGTTTAATATGCGTGATAAATTCAAAGCCCCCAAGCTTAAACAAAAGTGGTACGGTCCTTTTATAGTAAAACATGGATACCCGTCCGGTTATGTTGAATTGTATGAAAGAATGGAGGAAGCTTCATTGTTAATGGACACCGTGTTAAACTATACCATAAGCTGTGGAGTGAACACTTTCCGCTCGATAAAAATAAAGAAAAATAAAAAGAAGTACGAGTCATGCTGATGACTCAATAATAAAATAAGCGCTTCTCGGGAGGCAACCCGTGTGTTTTAAATTTTTAAGTGTGATTTTCCTTTTTAAAATAAATTCATGCTTACACCCCACATTTTTAACCAATGTTTTGCTTAAGTGTGAGGGGGTGTAGCATGTGTCCCTTTTATAAAAACCTATAAAAACCCAAAAAATAGAGTGTTTTCGTATTTTTGTGTGTTTTATCTTTTTTGTAAGTACCGCAAGTTGAAGGCGAAGACACAACTCTTGTATGATGCATGATATGCCCGTGATTCTGGTTTTTCTCTCATTCCCTTGATTTTGTTCAGTTTTATCACATTGAGGACAATGCTAAACTTAAGTGTGAGGGGGTTGTAGGGAAATCGAGTAAAAGATGCTTAATTGCCATATTTTTGGGCTATTTTAAAACTTTTGTTCTTGTTTTGCCCTCGTAAATAAAAAGTTTCAAGCAATGTATATAAATAAATTAAGAAATTATCCAATTGGTAATTTTTGAAAATTTGAGATGTATTTTTGTGTCAAAATTACCCAAGCAAAGTCTCATATAATAGTAGAAGAAAAATCCAAAAA
This sequence comes from Glebionis coronaria, assembly GCA_025667525.1. Lineage (NCBI taxonomy): Eukaryota > Viridiplantae > Streptophyta > Magnoliopsida > Asterales > Asteraceae > Glebionis > Glebionis coronaria. Next base: position 382,390,774 of record CM046882.1, on the reverse strand, counting down.
TAGGAGAAAGTTGCAAGTTCCATGTTTGTCAATACGACATGAACTTTGCAAGTATGTTGATCCATGGCTAGGAGTTTTAGCCAAAAAAATATATATAAAAAAAAGAGAAAAAGAAAGAAAAAAGTCAAAAAGACAAATAAATAGCCAATGAGCTATACTGTTATGAAGTTGAAGGAAGAAGAAGAAATAAAAGGTATCAATTAGCCAATGTGCTAAGTCGTGATACATGTTGCTTCAATTCATATGTTATTAGTGTAGTATAGTTAGAAATAAAATACTTTCTAGATTTTTATGGGTATTGACTTCATATCTCAATTTTTCAACCTTAAAAACTTAAGACGATGAGTTTTATCTTGTACTTGTACTTGGTAAACTTGGATCGAATTTTTGTAAAGATACATGTACCTTTGGATTTAATTTTCTTTTCTTCTTGCTTGAGGGCAAGCAAAACTTAAGTGTGAGGGGATTTGATAACGCCTAAATCCAAAATGTTTTTAGGAGCGTTATCCGTACTTTTGTACATGTATATTGGTTAATTATATGATACTTTTGTGCATATTTGTGCCCAATTGTGTTTGCAAGTCTTTTTGTAGCCAATTGCAGGAATGGAGTATAAAACAACATAAAAATGAAGAATTGTACGAGTACGAAGAATCCTAGTCAAGCTCAAGACCCGTGTACAAGTTACAAGCCTTTGAAGATCATTTTCGGGTGCAAGAACAAGTATTTCCAAGGAGCAAATAAAGATATTCAGCATGAAAGTTGCCACCATCAACATACATCCAACTTGCTACTAGAAACAGTGAAGTTGCCACCATCACATGGGAGTTGATTTGCCTCCACCATCAAATGCGAGTTGATTTGCCTCCATCATGAGTGAAGTTGCCTCCAACATTTTTCTAGGCAAAAATGTGTCTACATACATGCAAGATCACATAAGAAGTTTCTAGACATGCTTTGGCTCCAAGTATTTATCTTTGGCTCCAAGCCATGCATTCACTCCATGCCATCAACTAGCTTATAAATAAGACCCTTGGGGTCATGTAACCATAGAATTCATAAGCCTTTCAATCATTTTCTCATTACTACATCAAATAAACTCTCTCATCCTTGTCCAAACTCCCATTCCCGGATTTGAACAAGGTGGTGCTAGAAAAGTTAGTTTTTGAGTCCGATAAGCAAAGTTATCATCACGAAATTCTTAGGGATCATTACCTTAATCATTAGTAACATTTTTCCACTTTGTAAGACTCTTTATTATGACATATAATACTTTTATTTCTGAGTTTATTTCATCATTTGTTATGAGTAGCTAACTTTCATTCTACACTTGGTAGGATGATGTTTGTAGTATGAAGTGATGGTTATGATTGTGAAATATGTTTAATTCAATGTCAATCTTTCCTATGATCCATTGATATTTATGTTTCATGTGACAATTGTTGTCAAAACTTAATTTGTTGGTAAAGATTTCATAGGTCGAAAGGGTTATTTTCTATCAACAAGTCATAGCCGGTTTGTCTATGATTGGCTATCTTTTGTATTGATCATTTCTTAAGAAGTGTTGATTATCAAGAAACATAATTATAAGTGTTAGCTAATTCGTGAAACAACCGTGAATCGAATGTGTTGAAATTGGATTAAGTCTTGAATTGAGTGATTGAGTCTAATGCTTGTTTTCTTTAACCAATGTCTTGACGAAGATTAAAGCTTTTGAAAACAATAGATTGGATTATCCATCTAATTATCATAATCATATTTGTTAACGTGTCATCATAATCATACCCTTACGAATGCTCAAACTAGTCTTTACCAAGTGTACCTTTAATCATATTATTTATCTCATCATTTTTACTTGTTATTTGTTTGTCAACAATTGATACAATCAACGATTATAGTTTCATTTTAGAATAATCATAGGTTTTCCAAATCTCCGTGAACGATCTCGGTATTACCACATAAAAGCTATACACAAAAGAAAGGGTTATACTTGCCTGTGCGTTTTTAGTCAATCCGGTAATTCGTGTTTATAAATTTAAAACTTGTTACCAACACCACGCATCAATTCCCTTGAATCGCTTAAGAAATATAAGATGGAATCTTGCGACCCCGTAGATACTCAAATGATGGAACGAACTAAGCTAGATGCAGATCCATATGGGATTGTCGTTGATCCTACACTTTATCGTGGAATGATCGGTACCCTTCTGTATATCACAGCTAGTCGACCTGATCTTCAGTTTGCTATATGTATGTGTGCTCGATATCAAACTAGGCCTACCGAGTTACACTTATCTACTGTTAAACGAATCTTTCGGTGTAAAACCCACATGCTTTTACCATGAATAGTACCCTTAAGATTGTATGAACTAGATTAAAACTTTCCTTTTATAGTATGATTACGTTCATGTGTTAGAATTTTACGTATTACGTACGTGTTAGAACACGATAAGTATTTATTACGTACGAACACACAGTAATTATTTAAACAATAATTAATCACGAACATGCGATCATGAAATCATGAACGTATTTAAATCACGAGCTAATATTAATTACGTATATATATTTATTACGAACACGAATAAATATATTAAGTCACGGTTAATATTTAACGAGAACACATAAAACACGAACACGACTAAACACGAACGAACACTTAAATAATTAGACACGGAAAACGGTACGGGTACCCCATGTGGGGCCCCCTACCCGCGGCTACACCAAGGCCACGGGCCAAGCCCATCAAAATTTTACTAACATGGGGTAAAGGTAAAATCTTTGGTCACTTTTTCACATTACAGTAAAACATCAAAAACCTAAAAAGATTTTCTCCTTTTTCCTTCTTGCTCTCCTCTTGGCCGCATATAACAACAAGAAAGGGGGTGTTCGTTTGATTTTGATCTTGAATTTTGTGCAAGTGTTCGTGTGTGTTCATCCTCGTTTGATCCACGCATTCGGTATACCTTTTTAATCATTTTTCTTTTTGTTTTGATTTAATAAATTAAATGAGAACATGATGTTTTTAAAAAGCTAATTAAAAACATAAATCAAACATGTAAATGGTTATGGGGTAAATCAAAATGGTGGATTTAGGGGTGTTTTGTTGTGGCCGACGCCTAAACCGAACCCCAAGGGGGTCTCGGCTTGGCACATGGACCATCACCAAGACCTCAAGGTCTCGGTTTGATGGTGTGGGTCCCATGGTAGCAGCAAAAAGGGGGAACCCCGAAGTGGCTCAGGGTATGGAGTTGATTACGGGTCCGGTTCATGGTTTCTAGTCACGATCCGGTTCATGGTTTATGTCAAGGTTATGTTTTAAATAATCATATGTTAAAATTAAATTAATAAAACATGACATATTAATTTAATAAAACATGACTTAGGTTATAATTTAATTATTAGATCATGGATTTTTAACCTAAGTATTTATATTTTTCTAGACTTTATAATTAATTAATTATTAAAAACCATGGCTATAATTAATTAATTAACATGACATAGGTTATATTATTAATAATTAATAATACATGTTTTAACCTAAGTATTTAACTTTATTTAATTAAAAACATGATATATTTAATTAAATACTTTTAACCTATAGTTTATTTAAATTACATGTAATAATCAATAAACTATATCTTATATCAATATGACTTAGAAAATAATCAGAAAACACTTAAGCTTATATACTTAGCTTATTTAACCAGCTTATATCTAATTATGGAAACTTTTTATTTTTAGAAACTTATATAATTAAGGCGGCTAATCTATTTATGGAAACTTTCTATTTTTAGAAACTTATCTATTTTAAGCAGTAATTCTATTTTTGGAAACTTTCTATTTCTGGAAACTTTCTATTTTTGGAAACTTTCTATTTTTGGAAACTTTCTATTTTTGGAAACTTTCTATTTTTGGAAACATTCTATTTTTGGTAACTTTCTACTTTTGGAAACTTTTTATTTTAGGAAACCTGCTATTTTTAGAAAGTTACTTATTATTACACAGTAAGTATAATAATACATGAAATACAAGTAATACTTAATCAGAATAGACAGAATATAAGATAAACATAGTTTAAAGCTTAAAACAGTAAAACATGACATGAACGTATAAAATAAGCTAAGACATGATATAAAACCAGTTACGTATTTAGTAATCAGGTACTTATACACGTATGTATTTATGTAGCATTAATGATACCGAAGTAGGACTCTCCTCTGTTCGTCTTCTTCGTTCACTGGACATAAGGTACGGATTCTCGTCCTTTCAGTATGGACATTCTTTCCTCATTAGGATTCCCTGTATGCAGCCAACTGTTTTCCCGTAGTATAAGTTTATATGTTTGAATTGGTTATGTTTAATTTAGAATACCTATAGCCATATACATGCATGACCAGTTTCACCTAGTTATGGAGGTACCATAACCATAACATTAGAGGCACTAGTGTTATGACTTCCCCACGGCAGAGTGATTGCTCGTGGCGTCCCTTCAGTTTTGGCCATATTATTATATTTATCATGTGGGGCGTATGGGTGCATCCTATACTGAATGTGGTGTGTGCCTTGCACCCTTCACAAGGAGCTGATCCCTCCTACCCAAACCAGTATATTAAATTAGAGGCAGCCCCTCTAATTTGCATGATGAGGTCACCCCTCTAAGTATTCATGCACGGTGGATTTTCATGACCTATAATGGCTAATGGTAGAATATGTTAAACAGTTTTTATAAGATAAACATAAGGCTTTTCAAACTATAAAACCAGTTTTACCAAGACTTAATCAGGTTATTCGGGACTTAGTTTCTTCCGCTGTTATATGCTTATATGCTTCTACTATTCATGCTTTATTGTACATCTGTGCACTGAGCGTATTGCTCAGCCGTTTTCCTTTTCTATGTTCCCAAAACGGCAGGTACTCAGGGACGCTCGTAGACTTTAAGCGTACGTGCATATGGACTGGAAGCTTTCTAGCCTTTCTTTACTTTATGCATTATCTTTGCTTTGATACTCTTGCTATGGACATTGTTTAGTCCTTTCTTTTACAGTACTTAGGTTTGTGTGTGATGAGCTTTACTTTTGGACTACCGATGTTTGATTCTAGTATTTTCCTTTTATGATCATGTAATGTTTAGACATTTATCCTTGTATGCTTTAATGACACGCCATAATTACGCGTGACATTCTATTATCAAAATGGGTTGTTACAATTATGGTATCAGAGCCAAGGCTTCGACCTATAGGCTCTCAAAATATGACCTGTGATTAGTGGGTAGTCACTATGGTCTTCCTAGAACTGACAGTCGTTTTCATGCATTCATCATTTTTATGCATACATATATGTCATTGTCGCAGGTTTATGACTAAGTAATGGTTGGTACAGGACTAGCCCTATTTAGTCACATGTGTTTTATCGAAACTTTTAAATTTGGGACCAACCCATAGGCGTCCCCTCGCCATGTCTTTTACTTTGGGTGAACTGACCATAGGCGTTCACTCTCGAGCATACAAAAGTTTTCATAAAACTGCATTATGCATTCAAACACAAATTTTCTTGCATAAAATTTTTCTCTGGATGTATTGGTATAAATTTTTTTCATGTATATATATTTTATGTTTTGATCTGTTAATCATATGTTTTATGTTATACTGTCAGATGGTTCTCACACGCGAACAGGAACAACTCAATGCTGCAATCCAAGCTACAATGCAAGCTTTGCTTCCTCAACTGAGGAATGACATCAGGGCTGAGGTTAAAGCTGCCAACAATCAACAGCATAACCAAGCACCTCCTCCTCCTCCTCCAGTGACATTGATAGTATGGCTGGAGAGATTCAACAAGCTACGTCCTCGAGCTTTTGAGAAAACAGATAGCCCCAGTGATGCTGAAAGCTGGTTGGCTCACATCGAGAAGATTTTCAATGCTATGGGTTGTGACCCCGCGTTCAAGGCGAGGTTGGCATGCTACCGGTTCGAAGGCGATGTGTTAAATTGGTGGTTAGCGTTGATGCAGTCTGAGGGAGGTGACGATTGGGTTGCTGGTTTAACATGGGCTCAGTTCAAGGATAGGGTGATGGAGCAGTTCTTTCCCAAGGTTGAGCAAGACAAGCTCAAGAGGGAGTACCATGGGATCCGACAGAGAGCTGGGGAGAATAGCAATGAGTTTATGCAGCGCTTTCTTCGCTTAGCTGGTTTCCTTGGTGCAACAGCAGGTACTCCTGAAGAGCAGGGACACCACTTTAGGTGGGCTCTTCGCACATCGGTCGCAAACAATCTGGTGTGTGCTACGTTCACCACTGTAGAACAAGTGGCCGATGCGGCACGTAAGCTGGAGATGCTGCAGGAGAGAGATGAGTTCGGGGAAGCAAAGAGACCCGACAAGAGGTAAACATTCGTATTCAAGCGGTGACCAATTCGTATTCTTTCCATATATGTCAATTATTCATCTCTTTAAATTGTATCTTCCAGGCAGAAAACTGGGGACCGGTCTCAGCCGGCTACTCAGCAGCAGCCTCATCATCCCAAGGGAAACGGTCAGACTAACAACCGTTCTGCTACAGATAGGCGTGGCGGTAATGATAATTACCGTAACAACGCTGGACACTCCAACGGCAGCAGGTCCTAATACTTACGCATTTTCTTATGATTTAATGTTATAACTTATATTCTGACACTCTAGCAAAACTTCTACCAGGAACCAAGGAAACGATAGGGACCAGAACCAGAGAGGTTGCCAGCCTAGCCGTCCAGCTATCACTGGTATTCAATCTTACGATTATCCGCATTGTCCTTTGTACCCTATTATCATGTCTTATGTAAAATGTTTTATCAGGTCCTCAGCCAGCCAGAGCACCTACTGGAGGATATACTCATCCTCTTTGCTCTACTTGCCATCGTAGGCACCCAGGGCCATGTCGTCGCAAAACTGACGCATGCTTCAAGTGTGGTCTTCCTGGCCATATCATGAAGGATTGCCGTAAGGGCGAGATGGAGGGCACATCAGGACATGCTGATACCAAGCCGCCTCCTACCACTGGGCGTGTCTACACGACATCTCGAGACCAGGCCAACAAGTCTACAAGTACCATCACTGGAATCTTGTATATGTATGGTCAAGCTGCGTGTGTTCTTTTCGATACAGGTGCTACTCACTCGGTCATTTCTACTGCTTATGCTAAGAACATTAGGATGCTCCCCATGCCACTAGCAAATAGACTTACTATTTCCACGCATTTGAGGGACTCTGTATTAATCACCCATGTATACAAGAGTCTTCCCCTAGAATTTGACGATAAGGTTCGTCCTGTTGACGCACTTCCGCTGGACATGAATGACTTCGACATGATTTTGGGCATGGATTGGCTATCCAAGCATCATGCTACCATAGAGTGCCATTCATATCGAGTTACTTCAGTGATGTTAATGCACCAGAGTACATTCATAACGGGTTCGTACCCGGACGGTCTGTACAAATCTTATCTACCCTGCAAGCGCGTGCACTACTGTCACATGGATGAGAGGGTTAACTAGCTATGGTTCACGACATGGATGCTGAATATCCATCAATTCAAGATGAACCAATAGTGTCGGAATTCCAAGATGTATTTCCAGAAGAACTTCCGGGCATACCACCTGCACGAGAAGTGGAATTCAATATCGAGCTTATTCCAGGAGCTGAATCGATCTCCAAGGATCCTTATCGCATGGCTCCCATAGAGCTGAAGGAGCTGAAGGATCAACTGCAAGAACTTCTAGAACGAGGTTTCATTCGATCGAGCGCATCTCCTTGGGGCGCACCGGTCTTATTTGTTAAGAAGAAGGACGGCAGTATGCGTCTTTGCAGAGACTATCGCGAGCTCAACAAGATTACTATCCGGAATAGGTATCCACTGCCGCGTATAGACGATCTGTTTGACCAACTCCAAGGGGCCAAACACTTCTCCAAGATTGATCTTAGGTCAGGCTACCATCAGCTACGGGTTAAGGAGCAGGACATCGCCAAGACTGCTTTTCGTACCCGCTATGGCCACTACGAGTTTGTAGTTATGCCATTCGGCCTGACAAATGCTCCAGCAGTGTTCATGGACTTGATGAACAAAATCTTCCATGAATTTCTGGACAAGTTCGTCATTGTCTTCATCGATGACATCCTGATTTTCTCAAAGTCCAAGGAGGAACACGAAGACCATCTTCGCACAGTACTACAGATTCTTTACCAGAAGCAGTTGTATGCTAAATTCTCCAAATGTGAGTTCTGGTTAGACAAGGTGGCATTCTTAGGTCACATTGTATCAGCAGAAGGAATCACTATGGATCCAGCGAAGGTTGAGGCCATTACTAAGTGGCCGAGGCCGACATCAGCGACGGAAGTCCGCAGTTTCTTAGGCTTAGCTGGCTATTACCGTAGGTTCGTGGAGAACTTTTCCCGCTTAGCACTACCATTGACCAAACTGATGCGGAAAGGGGAGAAATTCGTCTAGACTGAAGAACGAGAGAAGAGCTTTGAAGACCTGAAGCAGAAGCTAGTATCTGCACCTATTCTTACTCTCCCATCTGGTACGGGTGGATTTCAAATCTACAGTGATGCATCAGGGAAGGGACTTGGCTGTGTTCTCATGCAACATGGGAAAGTGATCGCGTACGCTTCACGGCTGCTTATGCCTTATGAAGAGAATTACCCTACACATGACTTGGAACTTGCTGCAGTCGTGTTTTCATTGAAGATATGGAGGCACTACCTATATGGAGAATCATGTGACATTTTCACGGATCACAAGAGCTTGAAGTATATCTTCACTCAACGTGAATTGAACATGAGGCGGAGAAGATGGTTAGAGCTGTTGAAGGATTATGACATTAATCTACAGTATCATCCCGGGAAGGCAAATGTAGTAGCAGACGCTCTTAGCAAGAAGTCCGGAATGATCAACGGCATTAAAATTGAGGAGGAAATCATAAGAGACTTGGAGCGACTAGACATCGAAATCATGGTACGTGGACAACACGATTACTGGGCTAATCTTAGAGTAGAACCCGAGTTACTCTCTAAGATCAAGGAAGCTCAGAAAGATGATGGAGAAATCTGGGCGATAGTACAGAATTTGGAGAAACAGACGTAATTCAGAGTAGATGCAGATGATCTCGTATGGCAGGGCACGAGACTTTGTGTTCCTGATGATCAAGAACTCCAGGAAGCCTTGTTAGCTGAAGCTCGTAGCTCCCCATTCTCTATACATCCTGGTTCGACTAAGATGTACCATGACATCAAGCAGTACTTTTGGTGGAGTGGTATGAAACAGGATGTGGCCACTTACGTCTCCAAATGTCTTACCTGCCAGTAGGTTAAGATCGAGCATCAGCGATCTGGCGGTCTCCTTCAACCGTTAGATATTCCAGAGTGGAAGTGGGACAAAATCACCATGGATTTTGTTACTGGTCTTCCGCCTACCAAGAGGAAACACGATGCAATTTGGGTTATCGTAGATCGACTTACCAAATCAGCTCATTTCTTACCGATCCGCAAGGAAGATCCGGTAAGTAAACTCGCCGATACGTATAGAAGAGAGATCATGAGACTCCACGGTGCTCCATCCAGCATCGTCTCAGACAGAGATCCTCGTTTCACTTCGCGATTTTGGAAGAGTCTGCAGAAAGCTTGGGGTACACAACTTAAGCTTAGCACGGCTTTTCATCCTCAAACGGACGGACAGTCAGAGCGAACGATTCAGACATTGGAAGACATGCTGAGGTCATGTGCGTTGGAATGGACGGGTGATTGGGACGATTATATCTGTTTGGTCGAGTTTGCATACAACAACAGTTGGCACGCAAGTATCAAGTGTGCTCCTTTCGAGATGTTGTATGGCAGAAAGTGTCGCGCCCAATCTGCTGGGATCAGGTTGGCGAGCGAACACTTGAAGGACCAGAAATCATAGAGATGACCAATGAAAGGATCGTAGTAGCTAAGCAGAAACTTCAGGAAGCACGGTCACGTCAGAAGAGTTACGCCGATAAGCATCGTAGGGACATACATTTTAACGTAGGAGATCACGTCTTCCTTAAGGTTTCGCCGGCACGTGGTGTTAGACGCTTCGGGATTAAAGGGAAGCTCAGTCCTCGTTTCATCGGACCGTTTGCTATCATTAAACGAGTCAGTGAAGTATCTTACCGGTTAGCGTTACCTCCGCAGCTTTCGCATGTACACAATGTGTTTCATGTGTCCTTACTCAGAGGGTACCAGTATCATCCCCTTCACATGGTTCAGTATCCACTGGAACAGATACGTGAAGATCTCACCTTCATAGAAGAACCCGAACGAGTTCTTGACAGACAAGAACGAGTCATGAGAAGGAAGACGATTCCATTCGTCAAAATCCTTTGGAGGGATCATATCGAGCGGGAAGCCACTTGGGAAACAGAGGAGTCTATCCGGGCTTCTTACCCTCATTTCATATTTTGAATTCGGGTATGTTCTTCTTTTCTAGTTTACTTTATCTATAATTCGGGGACGAATGATTCTTTTTAGGGGGGAAGAGTTGTAAAACCCGCATGATTTTACCATGAATAGTACCCTTAAGATCGTACGAACTAGATTAAAACTTTCCTTTTATAGTATGATTACGTTCATGTGTTAGAATTTTACGTATTACGTACGTGTTAGAACATGATAAGTATTTATTACGTACGAACACACAGTAATTATTTAAACAATAATTAATCACGAACATGCGATCATGAAATCATGAACGTATTTAAATCACAAGCTAATATTAATTACGTATATATATTTATTACGAACACGAATAAATATATTAAGTCACGGTTAATATTTAACGAGAACACATAAAACATGAACACGACTAAACACGAACAAACACTTAAATAATTAGACACGGAAAACGGTACGGGTACCCCATGTGGGCCCCCCTACCCGCGGCTACACCAAGGCCATGGGCCAAGCCCATCAAAATTTTACTAACATGGGGTAAAGGTAAAATGTTTGGTCACTTTTTCACATTACAGTAAACATCAAAAACCTAAAAAGATTTCCTCCTTTTTCCTTCTTACTCTCCTTTTGGCCGCCGCATATAACAACAAGAAAGGGGGTGTTCGTTTGATTTTGATCTTGAATTTTGTGCAAGTGTTCGTGTGTGTTCATCCTCGTTTGATCCACGCATTCGGTATACCTTTTTAATCCTTTTTCTTTTTGTTTTGATTTAATAAATTAAATGAGAACATGATGTTTTTAAAAAGCTAATTAAAAACATAAATCAAACATGTAAATGGTTATGGGGTAAATCAAAACGGTGGATTTAAGGGTGTTTTGTTGTGGCCGGCGCCTAAACCGAACCCCAAGGGGGTCTCGGCTTGGCACATGGACCACCACCGAGACCTCAAGGTCTCGGTTTGGTGGTGTGGGTCCCACGGCAGCAGCAAAAAGGGGGAACCCCGAAGTGGTTCGGGGTATGGAGTTGATTACAGGTCCGGTTCATGGTTTCTAGTCACGATCCGGTTCATGGTTTATGTCAAGGTTATGTTTTAAATAATCATATGTTAAAATTAAATTAATAAAACATGACATATTAATTTAATAAAACATGACTTAGGTTATAATTTAATTATTAGATCATGGATTTTTAACCTAAGTATTTATATTTTTCTAGACTTTATAATTAATTAATTATTAAAAACCATGGCTATAATTAATTAATTAACATGACTTAGGTTATATTATCAATAATTAATAATACATGTTTTAACCTAAGTATTTAACTTTATTTAATTAAAAACATGATATATTTAATTAAATACTTTTAACCTATAGTTTATTTAAATTACATGTAATAATTAATAAACTATACCTTATATCAATATGACTTAGAAAATAATCAGAAAAAACTTAAGCTTATATACTTAGCTTATTTAACCAGCTTATATCTAATTATGGAAACTTTCTATTTTTAGAAACTTATATAATTAAGACAGCTAATCTATGTATGGAAACTTTCTATTTTTAGAAACTTATCTATTTTAAGCAGTAATTCTATTTTTGGAAACTTTCTATTTCTGGAATTTTCGGAAACTTTCTATTTTTGGAAACTTTCTATTTTTGGAAACTTTCTATTTTTGGTAACTTTCTATTTTTGGAAACTTTCTATTTTAGGAAACCTGCTGTTTTTAGAAAGTTACTTATTATTACACAGTAAGTATAATAATACATGAAATACAAGTAATACTTAATCAGAATTGAGAGAATATAAGATAAACACAGTTTAAAGCTTAAAACAGTAAAACATGACATGAACGTATAAAATAAGCTAAGACATGATATAAAACCAGTTACGTATTTAGTAATCAGGTACTTATACACGTATGTATTTATGTATCATTAGTGATACCGAAGTAGGACTCTCCTCAGTTCGTCTTCTTCGTTCACTGGACATAAGGTACGGATTCCCGTCCTTTCAGTATGGACATTCTTTCCTCATTAGGATTCCCCGTATGCAGCCAACTGTTTTCCCGTAGTATAAGTTTATATGTTTGAATTGCTTATGTTTAATTTAGAATACCTAGAGCCACATACATGCATGACCAGTTTCACCTAGTTATGGAGGTACCATAACCATAACATTAGAGGCACTGGTGTTATGACTTCCCCACGGCGGAGTGATTGCTCGTGGCGTCCCTTCAGTTTTAGCCATATTATTATATTTATCATGTGGGGCGTATGGGTGCATCCTAGTTACATGTTTTCAGCAGATTACTCAGTGTGAATGTGGTGTGTGCCTTGCACCCTTCACAAGGAGCTGATCCCTCCTACCCAAACCAGTATATTAAATTAGAGGCAGCCCCTCTAATTTGCATGATGAGGTCACCCCTCCAAGTATTCATGCACGATGGATTTTCATGACCTATATTGGCTAATGGTAGAATATGTTAAAAATTTTTTATAAGATAAACATAAGGCTTTTCAAACTATAAAACCAGTTTTACCAAGACTTAATCAGGTTATTCGGGACTTAGTTTCTTCTGCTGTTATATGCTTATATGCTTCTACTATTCATGCTTTATTATACATCCGTGCACTGAGCGTATTGCTCAGCCGTTTTCCTTTTCTATGTTCCCGAAACGGCAGGTACTCAGGGACGCTCGTAGACTTTAAGCGTACGTGCATATGGACTGGAAGCTTTCTAGCCTTTCTTTACTTTATGCATTATCTTTGCTTTGATACTCTTGCTATGGACATTGTTTAGTCCTTTCTTTTACAGTACTTAGGTTTGTGTGTGATGAGCTTTACTTTTGGACTACCGATGTTTGATTCCGGTATTTTCCTTTTATGGTCATGTAATGTTTAGACATTTATCCTTGTATGCTTTGATGACACGCCATAATTACGCGTGACATTCCATTATCAAAATGGGGTGTTACATTCGATATATTAAAGGAACCATTAATCGGGGACTTTGGTACTCGAAGGACTCCTCGATTGCACTAATGGCATATGCAGATGCGGATCATGCGGTTTGTCAAGATACAAGGCGTATCACAAGTGGAACATTGCAACTACTAGGAGATCGACTGATCAGTTGGGCATCGAAAAGGCAGAAAAGCGCTGCAATTTCAAGTACGAAAGCAGAATACATAGCTATGTCCGGTTGCTGTGGTCAAATTCTTTGGATGAGATCGCAATTAACCGACTATGGTTTAAGTTTCAACAAAATTCCGATGTACTGCGACAACAAAAGTGCAATTGCATTATGCTGCAACAACGTTCAATTCTCCCGGTCGAAGCATATTGACATTCGCTACCACTTTATCAAGGAGCAAGTGGAAAATGGAGTCATCGAGCTTTACTTTGTCCGATCTGAGTATCAATTGGCGGATATTTTAACGAAGGCTTTAGATCCCGCTCGAATGGAATTTTTGGCCGACAAGTTAGGTTTGAGAACATTCTCGCTCGAGACTCTAAAGTAATTGGCAGATGAAGCAAAATAATAGTGGTGGTAAACTATTCTCCGTATCCTTGGTGATTATCTGTATATATTGTTTATATTTTTATCCACAAAAGCAAAATACAAAAACATAAAACCATATAAAAACCATAAAAATTGAAAAATTCATAAAAATCAGAAAATATTTTTACTTTATTTTTCAAAAGGCATGTCTTTTGGGACGATAATATTTACGGCCTTTAAAATGTTGATTAATATTGACACGGCGCCATAAATAGAGTTCGTACAAAAGTTGTAAATATTTCATAAAACATGCCTATATGGCTTGTAGTTATTCCTGACTGCAACCCGCTTTTCATATTAAAGTCAGGTATTTCTTATGTAAGCTTTGGCTCAACAACGGGAATTAATTTTCTCGGGCATGGTTTACTTTATAACCATGTAAAAGATTGTATTTACGTTATAACACAATCTAACACGGATATATGTACGTATCAGTGCATTTATTTGTTAAAACAAGAGAAATCTTGTTTTTATGAAGTTATCATCTCTACATCATAGAAATCTACAATTGGTATATAGATACTCGACGATGCGACTACTCAAACAACGACTACAACTCTTTCAATAGAACACGGGTCAAAAATTAAGGGGGAGAAATGGTCAAGCGTTCAGAATCTTCGATGCCGAAGGTGCAAAGTTCACAAATTGGTGTTAAGACAAAAATACCAATCGTACATGTGGTGCCAAGAGATGACTTCTGACATGACGAGGCGACCAACATATCCCGACAAGAACCATGTGATCTTATCATATGATGTTCTCATCAATCTGGTCCAACCTTGTCAATTTATTCTTATATGGTGAATATGTGATTATTTTACAAATTGGTATCATATCTCACACATTGTTATCATGAAGATAAAACGGACTTGCATTTTTCATCCCAACAACTTTGTTAAAACATCATTAAATCAATTTATATCAAAAATATCGGTTGGGTTAATATTTTAATATGGGGGAGAAAATGTGATTTAATACGGGAAATTATTAATCAAAAATGGTTTGACTTAATGTGATGGCTCAACCCGACATGTGCGAAATATTTTCGAATATCATGGCACATGTTAAGGGGGACCAAAATGGATTTAGATATCAAAATGGATTTCATGGTGACATATACTTACCCTAAACCCATTTATTTCACGAAGATGAAGATTGTGGTGACAAAAGGATGGTAGGATAGGTTAAGTCCAATGATTCGTCCAGAACCGGAGGAATCTTCCCAAGGACATTCCATAGCTAAAAATAGTAGTCCTTAGGAAAGATGGAGAAAGATTGTGAATGTAGCTGAATGCTGACCAAGTACTTAAGTTAGCACTGAAACAATCACAACAAGGTGCTAGTTATGATGTATTGGTAAGCATTGAAGGGGTTGAAGTATGAAAAAGAAATGTAAAGATAAAGGGTCTAAAGAAAGAAGCCCTCCTTACAATCTTAGGCAGAAACCGGGTCAACACATATGCTATTGAGATCATTTTTAATGATGCTTGATATTGAAGATAAGACATCATGGACCCAGTGATGCAATGGATAACCCATCCCAGCTAACTCAGATATCTCTCAAAAGATATTTGTTTTAATCACAGGGAGACAACATATTATCTATTGATTTATTCACTCTGAATAAATTGGTATTGAAATGGTGGCACTCCTCTCCATCCTCTGATCACTAAATTCCAAAATGCATGATCGAGTCTAGAGCCATTTGAGATCATCAAATATCTCATTAGGACACACTTCCATATTTCCTTGCTTCTTCACACACTGTGAAAAGTAAGAAAGATATTAAGAGTCCTACGCAAAATCTTTATGATCTTGCCTGAACATCCGAGTAATATGCAAGTATTTACAATGAAGATGGAAATCCTTCTTGAGCAAACATTAAAAAGCTCATGGTAGGTGACTTGCGCGATTCTTTATGAATCAAACTTGTGATAACTAAAGCAACAGTGGTTTAATTCTTAACTGAATTTAAACACGTTCCAGGCCTCTATGCAATATCTTAATGATCTTGCCAGAACACTCAGAGTGACACCATAGTGTTCACAGTGATGAGTGGAAATCCTTCAAAGTGTTAACCTCAAACAGCACTTGGTAGGTAACGTGCAAGATTCTATATGAATCAAGCTCGTGACAACTGGAAAGCAATGATGGTGCGATTCTTTAATGAATCAAACTTATTCTAGGAATCGGAATTGACGTCTTCAATCATGCGGATAATTTTATCCAAATGATTCACTCTTTACGTTCACAGTCAGCTTTGGACTGTCGAGTAAAGAGAACGGGTTTACCCGTGAAATCTTGTCATGGAGATTTTTAATTAGATCTACCTGCCACAAGTACGATATTTTATATCGTCCAACGGTCTTAACCGACCGGAGGTAAAATGCTACCGAACTAGAATGAAATGTTCAAATCCATTTAGTTCGTGTTTACTTATGTTGTGGAATTTGAAGACCGTGGCGTTGCGGAGTCCGAGATGAGGTCGTCCCCACATGCTTATATATTCTACCTCAATAAATTCAAGAAAGCCTAAAAGTCAAGTCTTTCGTTGTATCGAACTCTGAAGCTTTCAAGAACTACAAAGGTATAAGTATGTCGGACATGAAGCCACGAAGAGGCGAATATCACAAGTAATGATGCACAAGATCAAGGCAAGAGATAAATGCTCAAGATTGATATCAAAGATCACATCAACATGTTCACCAGAAAAGAAAAAGAAAAGAAAGACGAAGACAACGAGCTCAAGACAAGCATAGAATTCTAGGTTTATTTTATTATTGTAACTTGGGTAACGCCCTTGTTTGGAGTGACCTCCCTTAGGGGGAGATTGTTGGAAATACGTTTTTACGTATTTAGAAAGGTTTGGTCACTCCAACAATATATAAGTTAGTAGCTCGTAGTCTAGCATCGTAATAGTAAACAAACAAGGCCAAGCCAAGCCTACAACATGTGTAGGCCGGCGGCCCATTGTAAGCCCAAGCACATCTCATGGGCTTGGGTATATAAATCCTCTCCCTAGTTAGAGAAGGTGTGGTTCACTTCATAATTTCACATAGTTAAAGTGTGTTTTTCATACTTTCTCTCTCTAAGTGTGTGTGTTCTCATCATCTTTCTATCTCTTTCTCTCTCTAGAATATAAGCAAGATTTACAATATCCTACATTTTCCACGCAATCCTACTTATGAAAATATATCTAGACTTTTCTAGCTATTTTTTTCATGGATCACAAGGATTCATATTGACTTATTTTGATATTTATTAAGCCGAAAATAAAGTTAACACGGTTTATTCAATAATTATCTAGAGGACACGATCTTTCAAAACGTTTCTTATTTTCATAAAAAGTCCATATCTCGACATAACTTTGATCACGACGTGGGGCCTTTCCCGGACCGATATTTGGCATATGTTTCGACTTCATCTTGAGAGACGCTCTTTGTTATGGTCTTCTCTTCATTTTGGCACACATCTTTTTCTTGATTCGAGATGCTTCGTTTTTTACCACGACTTTCTTCACTTGTCCTTTTCCTCATTTTGGGATTTCGATTATGCAACGATCCGCCTCCTTTTCGGACATGGATTCATAAATTCATCATCATGCCTTGTAAGGGCCTTTTTGGATTCATAGACTTTTCCGCAACCTTTTAGAGTTTTTTTAAAACCCGCTTTAAAATCCTTAAGATCATTAAATGCACGAAGTTACGGTTAAGTTTAAACTTATTAATTAATTAATATACGACATGAATCATGAGCATTTAATACGAACGTTACGTATATTAATTAATTAAAATAAGTATTACGTATGAGAACATGATTATTAATGAACGATAAGTATTCACGTAAAATACTTAAACTATACAAGATATAAAACACGAACATTAAATTACAAGTATTATGTATATTATTAATACACGATAAAGGTTACGTAGAATATTTTGTTAGTGCAAACATTACGATGCTTTGTCGATATAATCTCTTTGTGTTTTGTTGATGACAAACGTATAATTCGCAATACATTATGTAAAATGTTAAGGTACTCGTAATCACTCAAGAATACATTTGTATACTTCTCTCGACACCTCCAAGACCGCATTCGGCATGAATCACTCAAGGTATGTACAAACATGTCATTAACCTAACTAAGTGATCAAGGATTAATATTTTCTTAAAACTCACATTTTAATCAAATGTGACAAAAGATTTTAATTAACTTTATTTTTAAGAAAATGTTTTATTAAAAAGAAAATGGAAATTTGAATTTGGCATATTCCATATGCCAAAGGAATATCCTTTGAGGGTATAAACTACCCCAGATGGCATATCCCCACTAAAGGATAAATTTGCACAGACTCCGACGCGGAGGTTCCTTAAAGGAACCCACGGTTCCTTATTGATAAGGTACCGCGGGTAGAGATAAGGAACCGCGGGTGTTTCTGACCGTTGCAATGTTTTCCTATAAATAGTGGATCATTTCCAGGTTTTCTTTTAACCCTTTTTGCACAGTTTCTTCAAAAACATCTTTAAACCCTTGATTAGTTAGTCTAGATTAATCTTGTTTAAGATGTGATTCTCTCCTTCAATCTCCTCATCCTCTTAAGTGCAAAGAGAAGACCACTCACACATTTGTGATGTGTTTAAAGATGAAGTCTTGATGAAGATCATCATGTTCATCATTTTTATTTGTGTCTTGTGTAGATCCAATGTATATGTGTATACTTGGATCAATCTTGTGTAGATCCAATGTATATGGGTATACTTGGATCAATATTGTGTAGATCCAATGTATTTGTGAATACTTCGATTAGTTGTGTTAATCCATTGTATTTGTGAATACTTGGATTAAGTCTTGTGTAAATCCATTGTATATGTGTATACTTGGATTTATGTTGTGTAGATCCAAGTTACATGTGTACACTTGGATATGTGTTTTATTGAGTTGTAATAGGTAAAAGTTGTGAGTTCTCACTAAACTATAAAGTGATGTAGTTGTGTCTAGTGAAGTTCTCTGTAACACCCCCAAATTTATACAACTCAATACAGCGGAAGACTAGTTGGTGTTACGGGATAGCACATTACTCACATCATAGACAACGCATAAAAATCGGGTCGTTTATTAATAAAGCATTTCCATTCATAAATATCAAAGTTACATAGCTCCCAAGTCATATTATTTCATACAAGTTTTACAAAGGATTTGAATGGAAAATATTGTTTAAGTGCGGGCCATGAATTCTTGTCGTCTTCCCGAGAATTACCTTCAAGTACCTGAGATAAAACATGTTAAAAGAAAAGGGTCAGCGATAACGCCGAGTGAATTCATAGAGTTTAATAAACCATCAATATATCATTGGTATAAAATTATTACCAAAAATCATTTTGTACAAATCATTGTAATAGGCCACAAAATAGCCAAAGTCATTTTTATACAAATCCTTGTCGAAAATCATAATATAGGCATTTGCCTTAAAAATCATTATACGAGCCAATGTCGTAAAAACATCATACAATACGTCTTATGGCGTTGTATGAAAATAAAAACCGTTATATGAATATGGTTATGAAAACCAAAACACGAACATAATATCAATAGTATGACCCTGTATTGCTAGTCAGGCAATACATCGTAATTCGGTGCGTCTAGTAGTATTTCGTTAGTTTGGATTATTATAAGCCGCATGACATTGTGTGACAACCCTAGGTTTTGGGTTTGTCACTTGGTCTTACTTTTAGGTTATTTTATGTGTGCTTACTTGAATTGTGTGTTTACGTGTTTATTTTGTGTGAACGAGATTGGTGTGGTTATCGTTTATGAGTATAGAGTACTCATAAGTAAATCGAGGAACGGTTATTTCATGTTCATGAGCTCACAAGTGGTGACTATGAAATGAAAATGGTGATATTGTGGTGTTTACGTATACGTATAAGTATTATAGTAATAGTATTTTTTTTGGATTTACGGTTTAGCGTTTAGAGGTCTCGGGTGAGGTAATTATCCAAAAGAATATTTTTCGGGATGGTTTTAAGTCATTTAGGACTTAGTTATAAAGTTTATTTAAGAATTTGAGATTTTTTTTAAAAGTGTATATTTTACGACTTTTACGGTAAAACGCGTAAAAACTGACTAGTTTTACGGTTTTGAGGTTTTGGAGGCTTTAGGAGCTGAAATAAATTAAGGTAAATTAAGGTAATATTAATAAGATATTAATTAACAATAAAAAGAAAAAAAAATAAAGAAAAAAACGAAATTAGGGGTGTTTGGGTCGGTTTAGAAGAGAAAAAAAGGAAAAAGGAAAAGATTTATGGTAAGTGGTAATTGGGTTGGACAAGGATTGTTTTGGCTATATAAGGAACCCCTAACACTAAATCAAACGCATTTTTTTTTCTTTCCCTGGAGTTATAGTCGACTAAAAGAAGAGGAAAATTAGGGTTCTTCATAAAATTAGGTTTTCTTCATCTTCCATTAAATAAAAGGTAAAATCTTCATAACCCTTTTCATATTAATTGTTTTTATGTTTAATTAATCATTCTTATGATGGATTAAGGGTTAGGGTTTATATATAAACAGTAAATTAATGTTTTAATAATCATAATATAATGATTACATGGGTTAGGGCTTGTAATTAGAGGAATTAGGGTTAATTAATGTGGTTGATTTTGTTAAACCGTTTTTAAAAACTGGGCAGATTTTGGAGTCAATTGTTTTGATCATATTGGGAGTTCTAAAAACTCTTATCTTACGATCCACATACCCCTGAAAAGGTATTTGAAGTGGCTTTCCAATTCAAGAAACTAGAACTAAATTGGAGGTTGGGAAGGTGGTCAAAAATAGGTTACAACAGTCGGAGGTCAAAACAGTTTTAAATTCAGCCTGTTTTCTTTTTAAGTTTTGGGTTGTTTGGGGTACTTAGGGTTGCATTGGGATCTTCTCACGAACATGAGAGATGGTTTATATATTGTAATAAGGATCTGCACTTGGGCTAAGATTGTGGTTTAGGGTAAGACCCTCTAATGGTAATGAACTTTTCATACGTTTAAAATCAGGAAAACTGGAATGACAAAAGTATATATATATATATATATCAGGGCCTTAACAGTAGCTTTAAGGTTAGGGCAAGTGGGAGGTGTTAGCCAACATATGTAAGGGTATGAATATTCATTTTACAGAAACCATGGGTATGTTTAAGTGGACGTTTGACTTAAAGTTTTGAGACCTAAAACTGGGACTGTTTTGTGTAAAATTGTGAACGGGATAGCTACTAAACTTAACCAAGTTAAGGACTTGTTAAGGAAGGGTAATGGGGTGTTTAGAGTTATAAATGGGGTATTTATATGAGAGGAGGTTAGATGTCCATCATAGGTTGATGAACCATTTTAGAGGTTGGTTCATGTATTGATTTATGTGTTTTTGGATTATTAGCTTGGGGCTAGAGCAAGGAATTTGGAGAAGCAATCAGGTGAGTTCATAGTCCCGTTTTACTACGTTTTTAAATGTTTTTTTTCCAGTATGGGATGGAGATGACACTTGTAATGTTCTTAAACATGATTTAGTACTATGTTATAAAATGTGTGGACATAAATGTGTTATTGTGTGACTTGCGTGCTTATGTGTTCTCATATGTGCTTTGGTACGTGTTCTGCTATGTGAATTTTGTTTGGATTATGATTGGCTTTGGTACATAGATGTATGGGCGTCTATGGGACCAGTTGTGATGTGTGTGGAGCGTGGGGCACAATCCGTCCTGAGTACTTGTGCATCGTCTCTTCGGAGGCAAGATATCTCGACGGGGATATAGTTCATCTTCCACAGGTGGTGTGGGAAAGATCCGGATAGTGTGGTGTGTGTTCTTGTGCGTGTGACGGGATACTTCTTGATTGTTATAATGTGCTTTGTGAATTGTAGATGTGATTGGTACTTGGCTTGAGTTTTGTTGTGGATGCATGTAGCATGATTATCACATTATGGTCCATTACTATAAATTGTTTTTCTTCAACTTATTTACAGCGGATGTCAAGGTTTCTTATGATGTTCTAGATAACTTAAACCTATGTTCTCACCAACTTTATGTTGACAGATTTTAGTGTCATTTTCAGGTGAGGTAGTTGTGCAAGATGATGTTAGAAGTGGCTAGAGTATAGAGGCTGCTAGGATTGCATTCGGAGGAATCCCCTTTCCTCTTAGATTTTATTTTGTGTTTTGATTAAGTGAACTTTGTGGTACCTATATGTTTGATGTTTGTTTATTTGTATGTCTTTGGTAAGAGGTAGGCCTGTTACCTACTTACCTAGACGCCTGCATTGTTGAGATATTGTCACGACATTTGTGTCGCCATCTATGATATTTCAATTTCATTTAGTTCTCTCTATAGACACGCTGTTGTTGTGATGATATCCATACGTCGCGCCCCATATTCCGCCATGGTGGGGTGTGACAGAATGGTATCAGAGACAATGGTTATAGAGAATTAGGTTTCCTAGTCGTGTAGCCTAGTCTATAGCTTAAGGGTCCCTGCATATAGGCGTCATAGGAGTATGTGTGCATTTTATAGTAGTTGATGTGTTTGAATATTATTTTCGTAGTATTTGTTAGGTTATGAACTAATATGGTTCATACTTAACTACATGTTATTTTCTTTACGAGTTTTGATTAGTGCGGGTGGAACCATGGTCGTATACGCTAGTTATTGTTGGATTTCGTTTAATTATGTTTTCATGTTCTTTATACATTTTGAATTTTGTCTACGCTGGTTCAGCTGAACTACGAGTTTATGTGTTTCGTGCATTGACTATGTTATTTTAATATATGGGGTTTTGGATCTTATCTTGTGTGGTTATGTGCTTGTGAGTTGTTGGATTATGTGTTATGTGTAGTATTAATTTCTTATAAGTGTCATCATAGGAGGGAGTACATTGGTGAAAGGGAACATGTATAATTATGGAGGCCTACATAATTATATATGTGCCACAACACCACTGGACTTTCAAGTATGATTGCATGAAAGAGAGTTAATACATGCTTGTATAGTATATGTTGGATGGATTTGAGTGTATGTACGCTTATGCCTATGTATGTAAAATTATTTTCTACTTACCGGTTGTATTCTTGGGATGGTTGCTAGCTCGTTTCTCTTTGAGATGTTCAACTTCTGTAGTAGCGCATTTCTCGGGTCCTCATTTCACATGTTTGTTTGTACGGTACTTTTGGCGTGAAGGATTTTGAGATGGTGGATATTTCTTTTTGGGGTAACGATGTCTTTTGTTTCGAGTTATACATGGTAAAAAAAAATATAGAACTTGCAAATTGAAAAAAAAAATAGTTGTTGGTAGTCGATGAAATAAGGAAGTGTCGAAAACGTGTTTGAAATAAGGTGGAATATAATTTTTTTTTTCATATAAGCATGGCCTTTTTATTCTAAAATATTTTAGTTTTGATCACCTAAAGTTATTGTTCTTTAATTAGAATTCTTGTTCTTATTAACTTAAATATGTTAAATCATGTATTAATTATATGATGGGTGGGAGTTTAAATTTTCTAGAATTAAAATAAATTAGACCTTGAATTTTGTAATTAATAACGGGTTTTTTTAGGGTTTAAAAATCGTTTTTTTTGGGTATAAATCGGAGTAGGCAGAAACTGTCGCTAAACTGTCAAAATATGTCGCTAACTATCAGAAACTGTCGCTAATGCCTAGGCAGATTTTGAGAAAAATCGTTTTGGTCATAACTTATTCGTTTTTAAAGGTTTTTGGGTGATTCAAAAGCCTAAAATTATGTACTCGGAACATACTTTTCAAATATTCAGAAAGTTTCGTAATTGGAAGTCAGTAGCTTGGTCGAATTAATTGTACAAGTGTTGAGTTCAAGGTTAATCTTCGGACAACATGGTTTAAACTCGTGTTTTGGGTATATTTCGGTAATGAACACTTGGAGGGTTAACATAGAAATGAGTTGGGAAGGAATTTGAGAGTTCTTTAGACCTTATTATACGTGGTTATATTTTGATGAGTTTTGATTTATGGTTTTGATAAGTTTCCTCGCGGACGGTTAAGGCTCATGTGTTGTTGGTTGAGATTATTTTCGTGTAAACTGAGTTCACGTTTGAACGTGAAGGTTTTATCAAGGATATGTATCCTCGTTTGTTTGCTGAGAATAAGTTTGAGTTTGGGAGTAAATCTCGGGACGAAATTTCTATTAGGAGGGAGTGATGTGACAACCCTAGGTTTTGGGTTTGTCACTTGGTCTTACTTTTAGGTTATTTTATGTGTGCTTACTTGAATTGTGTGTTTACGTGTTTATTTTGTGTGAACGAGGTTGGTGTGGTTATCGTTTATGAGTATAGAGTACTCATAAGTAAATCGAGGAACGGTTATTTCATGTTCATGAGCTCACAAGTGGTGACTATGAAATGAAAATGGTGATATTGTGGTGTTTACGTATACGTATAAGTATTATAGTAATAGTATTTTTTTTTGGATTTACGGTTTAGCGTTTAGAGGTCTCGGGTGAGGTAATTATCCAAAAGAATATTTTTCGGGATGGTTTTAAGTCATTTAGGACTTAGTTATAAAGTTTATTTAAGAATTTGAGATTTTTTTTAAAAGTGTATATTTTACGACTTTTACGGTAAAACGCGTAAAAACTGACTAGTTTTACGGTTTTGAGGTTTTGGAGGCTTTAGGAGCTGAAATAAATTAAGGTAAATTAAGGTAATATTAATAAGATATTAATTAAAAATAAAAAGAAAAAAAATAAAGAAAAAAACGAAATTAGGGGTGTTTGGGTCGGTTTAGAAGAGAAAAAAAAGGAAAAAGGAAAAGATTTATGGTAAGTGGTAATTGGGTTGGACAAGGATTGTTTTGGCTATATAAGGAACCCCTAACACTAAATCAAACGCATTTTTTTTCTTTCCCTGGAGTTATAGTCGACTAAAAGAAGAGGAAAATTAAGGTTCTTCATAAAATTAGGTTTTCTTCATCTTCCATTAAATAAAAGGTAAAATCTTCATAACCCTTTTCATATTAATTGTTTTTATGTTTAATTAATCATTCTTATGATGGATTAAGGGTTAGGGTTTATATATAAACAGTAAATTAATGTTGTAATAATCATAATATAATGATTACATGGGTTAGGGCTTGTAATTAGAGGAATTAGGGTTAATTAATGTGGTTGATTTTGTTAAACCCGTTTTTAAAAACTGGGCAGATTTTAGAGTCAATTGTTTTGATCATATTGGGAGTTATACAAACTCTTATCTTACGATCCACATACCCCTGAAAAGGTATTTGAAGTGGCTTTCCAATGCAAGAAACTAGGACTAAATTGGAGGTTGGGAAGGTGGTCAAAAATAGGTTACAACAGTCGGAGGTCAAAACAGTTTTAAATTCAGCCTGTTTTCTTTTTAAGTTTTGGGTTGTTTGGGGTACTTAGGGTTGCATTGGGATCTTCTCACGAACATGAGAGATGGTTTATATATTGTAATAAGGATCTGCACTTGGGATAAGATTTTGGTTTAGGGTAAGACCCTCTAATGGTAATGAACTTTTCATACGTTTAAAATCAGGAAAACTGGAATGACAAAAGTATATATATATATATCAGGGCCTTAACAGTAGCTTTAAGGTTAAGGCAAGTGGGAGGTGTTAGCCAACATATGTAAGGGTATGAATATTCTTTTTACAGAAACCATGGGTATGTTTAAGTGGACGTTTGACTTAAAGTTTTGAGACCTAAAACTGGGACTGTTTTGTGTAAAATTGTGAACGGGATAGCTATTAAACTTAACCAAGTTAAGGACTTGTTAAGGAAGGGTAATGGGGTGTTTAGAGTTATAAATGGGGTATTTATATGAGAGGAGGTTAGATGTCCATCATAGGTTGATGAACCATTTTAGAGGTTGGTTCATGTATTGATTTATGTGTTTTTGGATTATTAGCTTGGGGCTAGAGCAAGGAATTTGGAGAAGCAATCAGGTGAGTTCATAGTCCCGTTTTACTACGTTTTTAAATGTTTTTTTTCCAGTATGGGATGGAGATGACACTTGTAATGTTCTTAAACATGATTTAGTACTATGTTATAAAATGTGTGGACATAAATGTGTTATTGTGTGACTTGCGTGCTTATGTGTTCTCATATGTGCTTTGGTACGTGTTCTGCTATGTGAATTTTGTTTGGATTATGATTGGCTTTGGTACATAGATGTATGGGCGTCTATGGGACCAGTTGTGATGTGTGTGGAGCGTGGGGCACAATCCGTCCTGAGTACTTGTGCATCGTCTCTTCGGAGGCAAGATATCTCGACGGGGATATAGTTCATCTTCCACAGGTGGTGTGGGAAAGATCCGGATAGTGTGGTGTGTGTTCTTGTGCGTGTGACGGGATACTTCTTGATTGTTATAATGTGCTTTGTGAATTGTAGATGTGATTGGTACTTGGCTTGAGTTTTGTTGTGGATGCATGTAGCATGATTATCACATTATGGTCCATTACTATAAATTGTTTTTCTTCAACTTATTTACAGCGGATGTCAAGGTTTCTTATGATGTTCTAGATAACATAAACCTATGTTCTCACCAACTTTATGTTGACAGATTTTAGTGTCATTTTCAGGTGAGGTAGTTGTGCAAGATGATGTTAGAAGTGGCTAGAGTATAGAGGCTGCTAGGATTGCATTCGGGGGAATCCCCTTTCCTCTTAGATTTTATTTTGTGTTTTGATTAAGTGAACTTTGTGGTACCTATATGTTTGATGTTTGTTTATTTGTATGTCTTTGGTAAGAGGTAGGCCTGTTACCTACTTACCTAGACGCTTGCATTGTTGAGATATTGTCACGACATTTGTGTCGCCATCTATGATATTTCAATTTCATTTAGTTCTCTCTATAGACACGCTGTTGTTGTGATGATATCCATACGTCGCGCCCCATATTCCGCCATGGTGGGGTGTGACAGAATGGTATCAGAGACAATGGTTATAGAGAATTAGGTTTCCTAGTCGTGTAGCCTAGTCTATAGCTTAAGGGTCCCTGCATATAGGCGTCATAGAGTATGTGTGCATTTTATAGTAGTTGATGTGTTTGAATATTATTTTCGTAGTATTTGTTAGGTTATGAACTAATATGGTTCATACTTAACTACATGTTATTTTCTTTACGAGTTTTGATTAGTGCGGGTGGAACCATGGTCGTATACGCTAGTTATTGTTGGATTTCGTTTAATTATGTTTTCATGTTCTTTATACATTTTGAATTTTGTCTACGCTGGTTCAGCTGAACTACGAGTTTATGTGTTTCGTGCATTGACTATGTTATTTTAATACATGGGGTTTTGGATCTTATCTTGTGTGGTTATGTGCTTGTGAGTTGTTGGATTATGTGTTATGTGTAGTATTAATTTCTTATAAGTGTCATCATAGGAGGGAGTACATTGGTGAAAGGGAACATGTATAATTATGGAGGCCTACATAATTATATATGTGCCACAACACCACTGGACTTTCAAGTATGATTGCATGAAAGAGAGTTAATACATGCTTGTATAGTATATGTTGGATGGATTTGAGTGTATGTACGCTTATGCCTATGTATGTAAAATTATTTTCTACTTACCGGTTGTATTCTTGGGATGGTTGCTAGCTCGTTTCTCTTTGAGATGTTCAACTTCTGTAGTAGCGCATTTCTCGGGTCCTCATTTCACATGTTTGTTTGTACGGTACTTTTGGCGTGAAGGATTTTGAGATGGTGGAGATTTCTTTTTGGGGTAACGATGTCTTTTGTTTCGAGTTATACATGGTAAAAAAAAATATAGAACTTGCAAATTGAAAAAAAAATAGTTGTTGGTAGTCGATGAAATAAGGAAGTGTCGAAAACGTGTTTGAAATAAGGTGGAATATAATTTTTTTTTCCTATAAGCATGGCCTTTTTATTCTAAAATATTTTGGTTTTGATCACATAAAGTTATTGTTCTTTAGTTAGAATTCTTGTTCTTATTAACTTAAATATGTTAAATCATGTATTAATTATATGATGGGTGGGAGTTTAAATTTTCTAGAATTAAAATAAATTAGACCTTGAATTTTGTAATTAATAACGGGTTTTTTTTTAGGGTTTAAAAATCGTTTTTTTTTGGTATAAATCGGAGTAGGCAGAAATTGTCGCTAAACTGTCAAAATATGTCGCTAACTATCAGAAACTGTCGCTAATGCCTAGGCAGATTTTGAGAAAAATCGTTTTGGTCATAACTTATTCGTTTTTAAAGGTTTTTGGGTGATTCAAAAGCCTAAAATTATGTACTCGGAACATACTTTTCAAATATTCAGAAAGTTTCGTAATTGGAAGTCAGTAGCTTGGTCGAATTAATTGTACAAGTGTTGAGTTCAAGGTTAATCTTCGGACAACATGGTTTAAACTCGTGTTTTGGGTATATTTCGGTAATGAACACTTGGAGGGTTAACATAGAAATGAGTTGGGAAGGAATTTGAGAGTTCTTTAGACCTTATTATACGTGGTTATATTTTGATGAGTTTTGATTTATGGTTTTGATAAGTTTCCTCGCGGACGGTTAAGGCTCATGTGTTGTTGGTTGAGATTATTTTCGTGTAAACTGAGTTCACGTTTGAACGTGAAGGTTTTATCAAGGATATGTATCCTCATTTGTTTGCTGAGAATAAGTTTGAGTTTGGGAGTAAATCTCGGGACGAAATTTCTATTAGGAGGGAGTGATGTGACAACCCTAGGTTTTGGGTTTGTCACTTGGTCTTACTTTTAGGTTATTTTATGTGTGCTTACTTGAATTGTGTGTTTACGTGTTTATTTTGTGTGAACGAGGTTGGTGTGGTTATCGTTTATGAGTATAGAGTACTCATAAGTAAATCGAGGAACGGTTATTTCATGTTCATGAGCTCACAAGTGGTGACTATGAAATGAAAATGGTGATATTGTGGTGTTTACGTATACGTATAAGTATTATAGTAATAGTATTTTTTTTTGGATTTACGGTTTAGCGTTTAGAGGTCTCGGGTGAGGTAATTATCCAAAAGAATATTTTTCGGGATGGTTTTAAGTCATTTAGGACTTAGTTATAAAGTTTATTTAAGAATTTGAGATTTTTTTTAAAAGTGTATATTTTACGACTTTTACGGTAAAACGCGTAAAAACTGACTAGTTTTACGGTTTTGAGGTTTTGGAGGCTTTAGGAGCTGAAATAAATTAAGGTAAATTAAGGTAATATTAATAAGATATTAATTAACAATAAAAAGAAAAAAAATAAAGAAAAAAACGAAATTAGGGGTGTTTGGGTCGGTTTAGAAGAGAAAAAAAAGGAAAAAGGAAAAGATTTATGGTAAGTGGTAATTGGGTTGGACAAGGATTGTTTTGGCTATATAAGGAACCCCTAACACTAAATCAAACGCATTTTTTTTTCTTTCCCTGGAGTTATAGTCGACTAAAAGAAGAGGAAAATTAAGGTTCTTCATAAAATTAGGTTTTCTTCATCTTCCATTAAATAAAAGGTAAAATCTTCATAACCCTTTTCATATTTATTGTTTTTATGTTTAATTAATCATTCTTATGATGGATTAAGGGTTAGGGTTTATATATAAACAGTAAATTAATGTTGTAATAATCATAATATAATGATTACATGGGTTAGGGCTTGTAATTAGAGGAATTAGGGTTAATTAATGTGGTTGATTTTGTTAAACCCGTTTTTAAAAACTGGGCAGATTTTGGAGTCAATTGTTTTGATCATATTGGGAGTTCTACAAACTCTTATCTTACGATCCACATACCCCTGAAAAGGTATTTGAAGTGGCTTTCCAATGCAAGAAACTAGAACTAAATTGGAGGTTGGGAAGGTGGTCAAAAATAGGTTACAACAGTCGGAGGTCAAAACAGTTTTAAATTCAGCCTGTTTTCTTTTTAAGTTTTGGGTTGTTTGGGGTACTTAGGGTTGCATTGGGATCTTCTCACGAACATGAGAGATGGTTTATATATTGTAATAAGGATCTGCACTTGGGCTAAGATTGTGGTTTAGGGTAAGACCCTCTAATGGTAATGAACTTTTCATACGTTTAAAATCAGGAAAACTGGAATGACAAAAGTATATATATATATATATCAGGGCCTTAACAGTAGCTTTAAGGTTAGGGCAAGTGGGAGGTGTTAGCCAACATATGTAAGGGTATGAATATTCTTTTTACAGAAACCATGGGTATGTTTAAGTGGACGTTTGACTTAAAGTTTTGAGACCTAAAACTGGGACTGTTTTGTGTAAAATTGTGAACGGGATAGCTATTAAACTTAACCAAGTTAAGGACTTGTTAAGGAAGGGTAATGGGGTGTTTAGAGTTATAAATGGGGTATTTATATGAGAGGAGGTTAGATGTCCATCATAGGTTGATGAACCATTTTAGAGGTTGGTTCATGTATTGATTTATGTGTTTTTGGATTATTAGCTTGGGGCTAGAGCAAGGACTTTGGAGAAGCAATCAGGTGAGTTCATAGTCCCGTTTTACTACGTTTTTAAATGTTTTTTTTCCAGTATGGGATGGAGATGACACTTGTAATGTTCTTAAACATGATTTAGTACTATGTTATAAAATGTGTGGACATAAATGTGTTATTGTGTGACTTGCGTGCTTATGTGTTCTCATATGTGCTTTGGTACGTGTTCTGCTATGTGAATTTTGTTTGGATTATGATTGGCTTTGGTACATAGATGTATGGGCGTCTATGGGACCAGTTGTGATGTGTGTGGAGCGTGGGGCACGATCCGTCCTGAGTACTTGTGCATCGTCTCTTCGGAGGCAAGATATCTCGACGGGGATATAGTTCATCTTCCACAGGTGGTGTGGGAAAGATCCGGATAGTGTGGTGTGTGTTCTTGTGCGTGTGACGGGATACTTCTTGATTGTTATAATGTGCTTTGTGAATTGTAGATGTGATTGGTACTTGGCTTGAGTTTTGTTGTGGATGCATGTAGCATGATTATCACATTATGGTCCATTACTATAAATTGTTTTTCTTCAACTTATTTACAGCGGATGTCAAGGTTTCTTATGATGTTCTAGATAACTTAAACCTATGTTCTCACCAACTTTATGTTGACAGATTTTAGTGTCATTTTCAGGTGAGGTAGTTGTGCAAGATGATGTTAGAAGTGGCTAGAGTATAGAGGCTGCTAGGATTGCAT
This sequence comes from Glebionis coronaria, assembly GCA_025667525.1. Taxonomy (NCBI): domain Eukaryota; kingdom Viridiplantae; phylum Streptophyta; class Magnoliopsida; order Asterales; family Asteraceae; genus Glebionis; species Glebionis coronaria. The sequence goes on along the minus strand of CM046882.1, from coordinate 382,359,571 downwards.
TCGGAGGAATCCCCTTTCCTCTTAGATTTTATTTTGTGTTTTGATTAAGTGAACTTTGTGGTACCTATATGTTTGATGTTTGTTTATTTGTATGTCTTTGGTAAGAGGTAGGCCTGTTACCTACTTACCTAGACGCTTGCATTGTTGAGATATTCTCACGACATTTGTGTCGCCATCTATGATATTTCAATTTCATTTAGTTCTCTCTATAGACACGCTGTTGTTGTGATGATATTCATACGTCGCGCCCCATATTCCGCCATGGTGGGGGTGTGACAGAATGGTATCAGAGACAATGGTTATAGAGAATTAGGTTTCCTAGTCGTGTAGCCTAGTCTATAGCTTAAGGGTCCCTGCATATAGGCGTCATAGGAGTATGTGTGCATTTTATAGTAGTTGATGTGTTTGAATATTATTTTCGTAGTATTTGTTAGGTTATGAACTAATATGGTTCATACTTAACTACATGTTATTTTCTTTACGAGTTTTGATTAGTGCGGGTGGAACCATGGTCGTATACGCTAGTTATTGTTGGATTTCGTTTAATTATGTTTTCATGTTCTTTATACATTTTGAATTTTGTCTACGCTGGTTCAGCTGAACTACGAGTTTATGTGTTTCGTGCATTGACTATGTTATTTTAATACATGGGGTTTTGGATCTTATCTTGTGTGGTTATGTGCTTGTGAGTTGTTGGATTATGTGTTATGTGTAGTATTAATTTCTTATAAGTGTCATCATAGGAGGGAGTACATTGGTGAAAGGGAACATGTATAATTATGGAGGCCTACATAATTATATATGTGCCACAACACCACTGGACTTTCAAGTATGATTGCATGAAAGAGAGTTAATACATGCTTGTATAGTATATGTTGGATGGATTTGAGTGTATGTACGCTTATGCCTATGTATGTAAAATTATTTTCTACTTACCGGTTGTATTCTTGGGATGGTTGCTAGCTCGTTTCTCTTTGAGATGTTCAACTTCTGTAGTAGCGCATTTCTCGGGTCCTCATTTCACATGTTTGTTTGTACGGTACTTTTGGCGTGAAGGATTTTGAGATGGTGGAGATTTCTTTTTGGGGTAACGATGTCTTTTGTTTCGAGTTATACATGGTAAAAAAAAATATAGAACTTGCAAATTGAAAAAAAAAATAGTTGTTGGTAGTCGATGAAATAAGGAAGTGTCGAAAACGTGTTTGAAATAAGGTGGAATATAATTTTTTTTTTTCATATAAGCATGGCCTTTTTATTCTAAAATATTTTGGTTTTGATCACCTAAAGTTATTGTTCTTTAGTTAGAATTCTTGTTCTTATTAACTTAAATATGTTAAATCATGTATTAATTATATGATGGGTGGGAGTTTAAATTTTCTAGAATTAAAATAAATTAGACCTTGAATTTTGTAATTAATAACGGGTTTTTTTTTAGGGTTTAAAAATCGTTTTTTTTTTGGTATAAATCGGAGTAGGCAGAAACTGTCGCTAAACTGTCAAAATATGTCGCTAACTGTCAGAAACTGTCGCTAATGCCTAGGCAGATTTTGAGAAAAATCGTTTTGGTCATAACTTATTCGTTTTTAAAGGTTTTTGGGTGATTCAAAAGCCTAAAATTATGTACTCGGAACATACTTTTCAAATATTCAGAAAGTTTCATAATTGGAAGTCAGTAGCTTGGTCGAATTAATTGTACAAGTGTTGAGTTCAAGGTTAATCTTCGGACAACATGGTTTAAACTCGTGTTTTGGGTATATTTCGGTAATGAACACTTGGAGGGTTAACATAGAAATGAGTTGGGAAGGAATTTGAGAGTTCTTTAGACCTTATTATACGTGGTTATATTTTGATGAGTTTTGATTTATGGTTTTGATAAGTTTCCTCGCGGACGGTTAAGGCTCATGTGTTGTTGGTTGAGATTATTTTCGTGTAAACTGAGTTCACGTTTGAACGTGAAGGTTTTATCAAGGATATGTATCCTCGTTTGTTTGCTGAGAATAAGTTTGAGTTTGGGAGTAAATCTCGGGACGAAATTTCTATTAGGAGGGAGTGATGTGACAACCCTAGGTTTTGGGTTTGTCACTTGGTCTTACTTTTAGGTTATTTTATGTGTGCTTACTTGAATTGTGTGTTTACGTGTTTATTTTGTGTGAACGAGGTTGGTGTGGTTATCGTTTATGAGTATAGAGTACTCATAAGTAAATCGAGGAACGGTTATTTCATGTTCATGAGCTCACAAGTGGTGACTATGAAATGAAAATGGTGATATTGTGGTGTTTACGTATACGTATAAGTATTATAGTAATAGTATTTTTTTTGGATTTACGGTTTAGCGTTTAGAGGTCTCGGGTGAGGTAATTATCCAAAAGAATATTTTTCGGGATGGTTTTAAGTCATTTAGGACTTAGTTATAAAGTTTATTTAAGAATTTGAGATTTTTTTTAAAAGTGTATATTTTACGACTTTTACGGTAAAACGCGTAAAAACTGACTAGTTTTACGGTTTTGAGGTTTTGGAGGCTTTAGGAGCTGAAATAAATTAAGGTAAATTAAGGTAATATTAATAAGATATTAATTAACAATAAAAAGAAAAAAAATAAAGAAAAAAACGAAATTAGGGGTGTTTGGGTCGGTTTAGAAGAGAAAAAAAGGAAAAAAGAAAAGATTTATGGTAAGTGGTAATTGGGTTAGACAAGGATTGTTTTGGCTATATAAGGAACCCCTAACACTAAATCAAACGCATTTTTTTTTCTTTCCCTGGAGTTATAGTCGACTAAAAGAAGAGGAAAATTAGGGTTCTTCATAAAATTAGGTTTTCTTCATCTTCCATTAAATAAATGGTAAAATCTTCATAACCCTTTTCATATTAATTGTTTTTATGTTTAATTAATCATTCTTATGATGGATTAAGGGTTAGGATTTATATATAAACAGTAAATTAATGTTGTAATAATCATAATATAATGATTACATGGGTTAGGGCTTGTAATTAGAGGAATTAGGGTTAATTAATGTGGTTGATTTTGTTAAACCCGTTTTTAAAAACTGGGCAGATTTTGGAGTCAATTGTTTTGATCATATTGGGAGTTCTACAAACTCTTATCTTACGATCCACATACCCCTGAAAAGGTATTTGAAGTGGATTTCCAATGCAAGAAACTAGAACTAAATTGGAGGTTGGGAAGGTGGTCAAAAATAGGTTACAACAGTCGGAGGTCAAAACAGTTTTAAATTCAGCCTGTTTTCTTTTTAAGTTTTGGGTTGTTTGGGGTACTTAGGGTTGCATTGGGATCTTCTCACGAACATGAGAGATGGTTTATATATTGTAATAAGGATCTGCACTTGGGCTAAGATTGTGGTTTAGGGTAAGACCCTCTAATGGTAATGAACTTTTCATATGTTTAAAATCAGGAAAACTGGAATGACAAAAGTATATATATATATATCAGGGCCTTAACAGTAGCTTTAAGGTTAGGGCAAGTGGGAGGTGTTAGCCAACATATGTAAGGGTATGAATATTCTTTTTACAGAAACCATGGGTATGTTTAAGTGGACGTTTGACTTAAAGTTTTGAGACCTAAAACTGAGACTGTTTTGTGTAAAATTGTGAACGGGATAGCTATTAAACTTAACCAAGTTAAGGACTTGTTAAGGAAGGGTAATGGGGTGTTTAGAGTTATAAATGGGGTATTTATATGAGAGGAGGTTAGATGTCCATCATAGGTTGATGAACCATTTTAGAGGTTGGTTCATGTATTGATTTATGTGTTTTTGGATTATTAGCTTGGGGCTAGAGCAAGGACTTTGGAGAAGCAATCAGGTGAGTTCATAGTCCCGTTTTACTACGTTTTTAAATGTTTTTTTTTCCAGTATGGGATGGAGATGACACTTGTAATGTTGTTAAACATGATTTAGTACTATGTTATAAAATGTGTGGACATAAATGTGTTATTGTGTGACTTGCGTGCTTATGTGTTCTCATATGTGCTTTGGTACGTGTTCTGCTATGTGAATTTTGTTTGGATTATGATTGGCTTTGGTACATAGATGTATGGGCGTCTATGGGACCAGTTGTGATGTGTGTGGAGCGTGGGGCACAATCCGTCCTGAGTACTTGTGCATCGTCTCTTCGGAGGCAAGATATCTCGACCGGGATATAGTTCATCTTCCACAGGTGGTGTGGGAAAGATCCGGATAGTGTGGTGTGTGTTCTTGTGCGTGTGACGGGATACTTCTTGATTGTTATAATGTGCTTTGTGAATTGTAGATGTGATTGGTACTTGGCTTGAGTTTTGTTGTGGATGCATGTAGCATGATTATCACATTATGGTCCATTACTATAAATTGTTTTTCTTCAACTTATTTACAGCGGATGTCAAGGTTTCTTATGATGTTCTAGATAACTTAAACCTATGTTCTCACCAACTTTATGTTGACAGATTTTAGTGTCATTTTCAGGTGAGGTAGTTGTGCAAGATGATGTTAGAAGTGGCTAGAGTATAGAGGCTGCTAGGATTGCATTCGGAGGAATCCCCTTTCCTCTTAGATTTTATTTTGTGTTTTGATTAAGTGAACTTTGTGGTACCTATATGTTTGATGTTTGTTTATTTGTATGTCTTTGGTAAGAGGTAGGCCTGTTACCTACTTACCTAGACGCCTGCATTGTTGAGATATTGTCACGACATTTGTGTCGCCATCTATGATATTTCAATTTCATTTAGTTCTCTCTATAGACACGCTGTTGTTGTGATGATATCCATACGTCGCGCCCCATATTCCGCCATGGTGGGGTGTGACACATTGTTACCTTACTAAACCAAACAACGGGTAGCTAACCTGATACCAAATTTGCCCATCTAAGTTAGCATGTCGTCACAAAGGTCACGCTATGGAAATCTTCTCATACATAAATTCGCTTACCAATCAATGTGGCACGACGGGGATCAACCGTCAAGGCGCGAACTGGGGTGATCGTCCCCAAATAGTACTATTATATGCACAAGCATCTACCAAATCCCGGTAGTTCACAATTCATGCTAATGGGACTTTTAGTGACATAACCTAACTTTAATAATCCATTTAATTTCATCTATCGGGTCCTTTAATCATTTATCGGGTCATACAATCAGGTCATTCAATCATTCGGGTCCAAGTCAATAAACAAACAATCGGGACAAATGGTGTCCTATTTTATAAAAACTAACATGTTATCTCCCTCGTGGGTTTATAAAATATTTCATAAAAACATTTAAAAGAGTGCGAGCCTATGAACTCACGTTGATATGGGAAGGCGGGTTACCGACAATTCGGACGTACGGTACGTGCTTCAATCACGGAAACCTAGACAAATAATACTCGTCTTAGACTCATGTCCAATGACTTTATAAAAATAACAATTATGTATACATATGATGATTATATATATATATGATGATCAAGTGGGTTTACATATTCTCGTTTACTCATTTTAGTGTTATGTGTCGATAATTTTTATACTAGTTTACTAGTTTTACCTATTTACGTGTTTTAGGTTCAATAAACTTATTATAAGTTCTTTAACTTGTATTAATCCATGTTATACTTATATTATCAGTATCTACACTTTACAAGTTGGGCCTAAATGGGTTAAGCCCAATAAATAATTTATAAGTGTTTTAGTCCATTTTGTTGTATTATTAGTCCAATAACGTTAACGTAGCCCGTTAATGTCCGTATGTTATATAGTTCGGGTTTTATCGGTTTTTACTTGTTATATATGTTTATATATCAGTATATGAGTTTTATAAAGTTTACATTAGACGGGTCCAACCGTCTAAGTTTTATTTAGCAAAAACGTTAATTTTACGGTAATAGCCGAAAAAGTCGTAAACATCATGTTTATAGTTTTTATAACTTATAAAACTTAACAAGTTACCATTTTTATAAGATGTCCACTTACTTACCATTGTACATATTTATATAAATGTATTATATAAGTTAGTGGGTTTTAATTCACATTTTATACTATTTTTAGTTGAGTGCTTATATAATAGTATTATACTTTAATTTCCAAAATCTGATTTTTATTTTCATGTTCACCAAAACTGCCATATCTAGAGTTCTATATGGAGATAGAAGCTCAAATTTTTATCACATAAACTACATGATATGTGATCCATTTAACTCTACTATAGCTACTGTTTAATCATCTTCTAAGTATTTTCTAAAAATCGTCCAAAACAGTGAACTCAGATTTGTACTTCAAACTTGTTTTGATCATATCTCACTCATTACAATGATTCTATTGCATGGCCAACTCTCACATGTGTACAAGACCCATAGCTTACTGTATATTAATTCTACTTCATCATTTTATCAGTTCAGGACATGTTTCTTTACTGTTTTATACGACCATCATTTTTAAACAAGATTTTAGCCTTGTTTCTTATAGTTTTTCACCTTTTTAAGCATGTTTATCAACACCAAATCCCCACACAATATTTTTAATCATCATTCATCATCATATACATATACATAAGTAAAAGAAATACAAGTTTACATAATCAAAAATAACAAGAGGATGAGGAGGACAATCTTTATACCACCAAGTTGATGTAGGTTGTGATTTGGACATGGATTTTGATGGAGAAACTTGTGGATAACCAAGACCATCTTCAAGACCACCAATCTTCATAAACTCCTTGTGGAAAATCAGCCCCAAGACTCCATGGAAACTCCTCCATGGATGTTATAATCACCACCATTCAAGAGAGCTTCAAGAGGGCATCATCATATGTATGAATAACATAGGATTTTGTGGTTAAATTTTGATCAAATGGGTGTTTATGGTGAGGATATGGACGGCACAAATGGGAGAGAAATGAGAGAATGGAAGTTGGTTTTGCATGTTGTGTATGTGTGAAGTGGTATTGCTAGTTTTTTTGAGGTTTGGTTAAGCTTACAAGTTAAGCTAAAGTGACAAGTGGTTGCTACTTGTTTAAGGCTTGACACCTAAGGGTGTTGAGTCCATGGTTTGGCCGTCCCATGTTAGTGGGGTGGGGCAAGTGTAAACTTGTCTCATCCCACTAATTTACGGGTATTCCTCGATTCTAGTTTCCTCGATTTGCGTGCCCTCGGGTCGTTTTACGAAAAACGTTTTATAAATTATGAATCAACGTCACAAAACGAATCCAATAAAAATTGTCACATCAAAAACGGAGTTCAAAAACGTAAATACGTAATCCTAGGGTTTCCGGTTTAGTTGTAAAGGACGTTAAATTAAAATCGTAAGCCCTAATCTCTTCTCGTAAATTTGTGAGTTTATGAACCAACTCAAATTTAAAACTCCAAAATAATATTCATGGACAAATTTATTTTCTGAAATGTCGGACTGTCACCAAAGACGGTGTATGTAAACGTAAGCACGTAACGTAGAATCCTCCGGTTTAGACGTAGTCGACGCTACTTCAAGACGTAAATCCAAATTACTTCCCAAAAATAAGTGAGTTCATATTGTAACATTAAAATAATGTTTTCAAATAAATATTGAGAATAAAAATATCAACCATAAATTGACGGATTGTCACATTCTCACTTAGCTTCAAAGTGAAGAGTCGTGAAGATTGGTTCTACCTTTCGATTAGAACTCGACATCTAGCCTTGTGTCCTAAAATGGTGAAGTAGGCAACGTTGTGAAGATTGGTTCTACCTTTCGATTAGAACTCGACATCTAGCCTTGTGTCGTTAAATGGTGAAGTGGGCAACGTTGTGTTGATTGGTCCTACCTAAGATTAGGACTCGACATCTAGCTTAGTGTCGGAAATTGTGTAAGCGACGTGTATGATTTTCTCCGCCTTGAAAGGAGTTTTGTTGACTAGTGAAGTAACTCTCGAGTAAGGTGTACTCGAGGAGTGGAGTAGGGCGAAGAGGAGTTTCGTGTCCGAACCACTATAAATCATCGTGTCGGTACTTTCCTTTACATTTATGTCTTTACTATTATAGATGTATTTATATGTTGTGTGTTGTGTGCATCTCATAATCTAAACATCTAAGTTGCGGAAAAGCTAAGGCTTAGTACGTGTGTGCTTCGTGTTTAGATTATGGTCAAGTGTGCATCCTTTAGTCTAAACATCTTAGTTGCGGAAAAGCTAAGGCTTAGTACGTGTGTGCTTAGTGTTTAGCCTATTGCTTGATGTACACTTGATTTGATGTGTTTGTGTGTTTCCTTACTTATAGTTATTATCTATTACAAACACATCTCATATCTAGTCAAGCTTAATCGAGAATTTGATACAAAAGATTGTCATAGTTTACAACGTATCAATATTTGGCAACCACTGTAGGCGGTTCTTTATTGAGCCCACGGTTCTTTATTGATAAGGAACCGCGGTGACATTTAAGGAACCGCGGCCAGTGGAATAAACGAAATGTTTTGAAAATGAACTAGAAACTATTCAACCCCCCCTTCTAGTTTCTACAATTGGTATCAGAGCAAGGTTATTCAAGATCTTTGAAGTATATTGTACGTTAAAGCTTGGAACGATATTTGCTCTATTTTTCAAAACAAACGGTTTTTAAAAAATAGAGACGATCTTTGTATCAAATTGTTCATGAAGAATGATTACTTAAATGTGTTTTGTTGTTTCATTCGTACAAGTTTTGGTGTTAAATAAACTTTGTATAATAGCTTGAATTAAATCTTTTCTTGTTTGGAAGTATAAAAATCTTTTGTGTCATAATTAACTCTAATATATGAGTTCGGTGTGTCTAAAATGATTTTTTGAGTCCTAAGTCCTTCCAAATTATTTCTAAATGATCTTTATCAAAAACTCATTTTTTGTCCTCTGACCGCGGTCCTTTATTGTTCCCCGCGGATCCTTATCAATAAGGAACCGCAGTCAGTCTGACTCAGTTTTATGAAAACTTTGAAAAATCATATAAATCAACCGTAAGTCCGTAGAAGTCGTGCCACCCGTCATTTCGAACGTAATTGAATTTTCTTTCAATTAAAAATGCTTCCAAACCTTTATTCAAACTTTAAAATTTGGATGGTTTCTAAGTTCCATACTTTGTCCAAAGTATTGAGCGTCGGTTTGTCGTAAAACTTATGTTTTACTCTTTTCTATTAAGTTGGACATCTCTTGGTGATATATCTTTGAAAATTGATATATTTACAAAGTGTTAAACTTAATTAAATTTTAAATGGGTCAAAGACTATTTTCAAATAAAATCAAGCTATGAATACTTTGTTGTATCTAACACTCAAAACATGGACGAATGCTTTTATGTGTTAAGCTAATTGTTTGTGTGTGTTTCCTTGTGTGCTATTATTATATGTAGACATTATTAAGTGTTCCTTGCTATTTGTAGTAGTATTGCTTATATGTCTAGTCTCTTGTGCCTTGCTTGGTATTTGTTAGTATCTAGTTTTCCTAATTAGGATGTATGCTAGATTTCTTGCATTTTAGTTGCAACATTATGTGTGCATTGCATATAAGATTAACATCTATTAGTTTACAAATGTTACATAAACATCTTGTACACCTCGGGATGTTCTTTAACACTTTTAGGTTTGAAAGCTTTGGGAGCTTGTCAAATCTATTGATTTAGGTCGTCTTACTCGATCATTGTGTTATTAGTTCAAGTAGATAAATGTCTCACTATAAAACATGAAACACCCTTTGAAAATCTTAGCTATTTTCTCTTAAAAGAGTGGTTGTGGGAATCAAGAAAGATTTCGATTAAATATCAATGCATTATTCAAACTATGATTGGTATCATTATCGAATCTAATTGACATGTTTTTTTTAGGTGTAGACATGAATGTGGTTTATTAATAATATACATCGGATCATAACTCACACTTGTGTTGATGGTGTTATATTGAATCTACTTGTTCAAATTCTTAGATATATTTTGTTTAATAGTTACTTATAATGCACAATAGAGTCGGTTTGATAACTTGGATGTTTCATCCGAAATACACAAGTAATTTATAAATGTGTCATTTCCGAAAGACCAATCAAGAGTGTTTCTTTGGTTTGTGTAAACTTTGTTTATACACTTCAAAGTTATTGGCCTCAAGTTCTATTAAGGTAAATAACCTTAACTAGACTTGGTTGACAAGATATGCAATGGGTATTCTTAACCCTCATTGGGTCATGCATTGTGTCGCCATGCAAGTTTCATCCTTGCTAAACTTTATTAGGCAAATGTTGGAATTACATTTTGTCTAACTTGAGAATGACTACTAGAGAATTTATACACTAGGATCTTAATTTGACCTAACGGTTGAATTACTTCCATGTGGGAAGTTGAGTTGGTGTATAACTCGTAAAAATGGTCGTGTTTAGCCTTAATTGAGCACCTCCAGTGATAGTCTCATACTCATTCTCTAAATTGGCTAAATGGCTCTTCCTATATATGACTAATGATAGTTTACTTTGATGAACTTTGTATGTCATTAGGAGTCTTTTTCTTTTGTAGCCATTAGGTTTTTCTTAACTTTCTTCCTACATGCTAAATGAACCTATGTGTTTTTCCTTTGTGTGTGTTCTAGTTTTTATTGCTCTTAAGCATGACTTTATGATACGTTAGACTAGAACATTAGGATTTGCTTAATTGGAAAATCCTCCATTCACCACCTAAACCAAGCCTCTGTAGGCGGTTCTTTAAATAGACCGCAGCTCCATATCAGTATGGAACCGCTGGTGAAGATAAAGAACCGCGGGCAGAAGCTCCCAAATTCAGGTTTTCTGAAACTTCCCAATTGTTCCAACACCCTTTGGAATCTTTGTTTCAAACCTTTGATCACTCCCAAAATATCTTGGGCTTTCCCTTTTTAACCCTTTACTAGTTTGGATCATCCCCTCACCCTTTTAAACCCTCCTTGTTAGCCTTGTTCTTCACACCTCAAACCATTCATCCTTACCCCTTAAACCACCCATTACTACCATGTTCTACAAGAACCTCCAATTCATCCAAAACCTCCTCTTCAAAGAGGCACCTCAAAATTAAGATTAAGTTACCCAAACTTAACTCTTCACCCTTACACACACCGAAGAATGAGATTGTTCCAATTCTCATCTCTTCATTACCCTCACCACCTCTCGCTCCATGCAAGACTACCTAACCCCATGGTACCAACCATTCACATGGTTCTACCTCCTCTTCATTCCAATCTAGAATGAATGAGCTAACCTCACCCTTCACTCCAAGTAGTCTCTTGGATGTGACTACCCAACCTCAACCCATCCAAAGCATTCCTATTGTGAATGACTTTGTTGTACCTTGGTGACTTCACCTTTTACCCCTTCAAACTCACCCACATCACCCATCCAAAGCATTCTCATTGTGAATGACTTTGTTGAACCCTTGGTGACTTCACCTTTCACCCCATCAAATTCCGCCACCACCCTTGTCTTTCATTTAAGCATGTGGATTACTTATTGCTAAGGAATCTAATTTAAGCAAATCTTAGGATTCTAGTATAACTAAGATTAAAATTATGCTTAAGTTTTAGGCTTTTTTTCTCATCTTTGTATGATCTTTATTCTCTTAGATGTGTCTAACTCATGCATGTCCTTAAATGCTACGTGCTAACATGTTTTACTTAGTCTTCTCTTTTTAAGTAATAATGTTTTTTTGCATATGTGTTAATTGTGCACCTTCTCTACATTGTTTTGTTGTAGACTTCATTAGGCATTGCATAAATTATCCTATGTGCTTACTTGATTATGTGTTAGATTTTGTACTATCTTTTTCATGTCTTCTTGTGCTTCTTTTGAGTTTCTTCTCTCATTTTTCTTCGAGATTTCACTATCACCTTCTAAGGTATAGTATTCATGAATTAATTTGTGAAGTTATCCTTAACTTCTTTGTTGAGTCTCTCTCAATTCATTTTAATCATGCTCTTCTAAGTCGAGTCTCTTTCTTCTAGTCTTTCTAAACTAAGTCGAGTCGAGCCTTACCCTTTCCTCATCATATAATTGTTCTTTGAACATCCAGAATGATTGAGAAGAGCTACAAAACTCTGAGCATGTAGTTTATCATATGCTAAACACCATTTGGTGTCGACATTCATACGCATTTTTGCCTATAATGTCCTATATCCCGAATTTTTCTTAAAGCGTCAATTTATCCGCTTTTGGTTTTCCTTTATTTTTTTGGTCAAAAATGTCTCTAGGTTGAGATATTTTTGCGGTTAAAATTTACAATTGGTATGGGTGATTCCATCAATTCTAAGTTTTTAATCCCTTGAGATGATATCTTCAAATTCTTGGATGTTTCTTTTCTACCTCTACTCCAACAATTTTGAATTAATTTCCTCAAAATCCTCTCCTTATTTTTTTTGAGAGTTGATGGTTAAATCTTGAATTTTCTTGGGTGATTCCAAAAATTCCAAGCTTTTTACCCTTTGACATATTATCATTATAATTGGTATGGATGTTTCTTTTCTATCTCTATTCCAACAATTGTGAATTGATCTTGTCAAGATCCTCTCCTTTGATTTGTTTTAGGATTGATAGCATCGCATGCACACTTCTTTGCTTGTTATTGTTTGTGCAAACGACTTGTGTATCATCCCCGTTTGGGTGACATCTCTTTTTATATATGCTCTTGTCTACTAACCTTGTTTTGTAGGACACTTCTAACCCATTTTTGTAGCTCGTCACTATTCTTGCTTTGTTGGTGCCTCAAGCAAGGGGGAGCTCATATCAAGGGGGAGCATTTGCAAGAGTTCAAGTCATTACATTTGCGATCGTTGACTCACTCAAATTGCATTCATCGAACATCTTGCAAGTAATGCATTTTGGACACTCGTAGATAAGCATATTATTATGCTTGGAGTTGGTTAACCTATGGTGATTGAAGACTTCACTAGGATGACGCAAGCTCAATATTTTGTATGATGGGTTTATGGTTTGGATTCTCGCCTCTCAAACGACAACCACTATGGATGATTAGATTTTTGGATGCAATTTCTCTCGAAGTCAATCCTCCTCTTCTACAAATGAAGACTACCGTTTTGATTCGACAAAAGGGGGAGAAGTAAGTGTAAACGAGTAACTTATGCATTTTAATATGTGTTGCAATTTACTTGTTTGTCATCATCAAAAAGGGGGAGATTGTTAGTGTAAACATTACGATGCTTTGTCGATATAATCTCTTTGCGTTTTGTTGATGACAAACGTATAATTCGCAATACATTATGTAAAATGTTAAGGTACTCGTAATCACTAAAGAATACATTTGTATACTTCTCTCGACACCTCCAAGACCGCATTCGGCATGAATCACTGAAGGTATGTACAAACATGTCATTAACCTAACTAAGTGATCAAGGATTAATAATTTCTTAAAACTCACATTTTAATCAAATGTGACAAAAGATTTTAATTAACTTTATTTTTAAGAAAATGTTTTATTAAAAAGAAAATGGAAATTTGAATTTGGCATATTCCATATGCCAAAGGAATATCCTTTGAGGGTATAAACTACCCCAGATGGCATATCCCCACTAAAGGACAAATTTGCACGAACTCCGACGCGGAGGTTCCTTAAAGGAACCCGCGGTTCCTTATTGATAAGGTACCGCGGGTAGAGATAAGGAACCGCGGGTGTTTTTGACCGTTGCAATGTTGTCTTATAAATAGTGGATAATTTCCAGGTTTTCTTTTAACCCTTTTTGCACAGTTTCTTCAAAAACATCTTTAAACCCTTGATTAGTTAGTTTAGATTAATCTTGTTTAAGATGTGATTCTCTCCTTCAATCTCCTCATCCTCTTAAGTGCAAAGAGAAGATCACTCACACATTTGTGATGTGTTTAAAGATGAAGTCTTGATGAAGATCATCATGTTCATCATTTTTATTTGTGTCTTGTGTAGATCCAATGTATATGTGTATACTTGGATCAATCTTGTGTAGATCCAATGTATATGGGTATACTTGGATCAATATTGTGTAGATCCAATGTATTTGTGAATACTGCTATAGATCTCTTAATGGCCATCACATCGGTCGTTAATTTATTGCTGGCAGGGAGGTGTCCGTCTATTTTGGCAGAGTTTGTTGCATTTGCTCCTCTCACGCCTCTACTAAAACCTGATAACGGGATTCGACCTATTGCAGTGGGCACTATATGGAGACGTTTGGTTTCCAAGGTTGCTATGAAAGGTGTGGGTAAGGAAATGTCCAAGTACCTTGGTGATTTCCAGTTTGGAGTCGGAGTGTTGGGTGGTGCTGAGGCTGTTTTACATAGCGCCAATAGGGTGTTGACTGAATACCATAATGATGGGTCTCTTGCAATGCTCATTGTGGACTTCTCAAATGCATTTAACCTTGTGGATAGATCAACACTACTTCATGAAGTTAGGGTGAGGTGTCCTTCTATTTCTTTGTGGGTAAATTTCTTATATGGTCAAGCAGCGAGGTTGTATATAGGAGACACACATGTTTGGTCTGCCACGGGAGTGCAGCAAGGCGACCCATTAGGACCTCTTCTTTTTGCTCTTTTCTTGCACCCGCTTGTACATAAGATCAGAGACAGTTTCAAGCTTCTTCTTCATGCTTGGTATCTTGATGATGGAACCATTATTGGAGATTCAGAAGAGGTATCCAAGGTGTTAGACATTATAAAGACGACTGGTCCAGGTTTGGGTCTTAAACTTAACATCAAGAAAACAGAGATTTTTTGGCCCTCTTGTAATGGTACGAAGCTTCGGGAGGGTTTATTTCCGGTTGATATTCGTAGGCCGTCTTTGGGTGTGAAGCTTCTTGGGGGAGCTGTTAGTAGAGATGCATATTTTATTAGTGGGTTGGCTATGAAGAGATCCGTAAATGCTATTGACTTGATGGGTCTTCTTCCACAACTTCATGACCCGCAAAGTGATCTCCTTTTGCTTCGTTCATGTATGGGTATTGCTAAACTTTATTTTGGTTTAAGGACATGTCAACCTATACACATGGAGGAGGCGGCTTTGTTTTTTGACAAAGGGTTGCGTGGTTCAATCGAAAATATAGTGGTTTGTGGAGGACCTTTTTTTGGTGACTTGCAGTGGAGACTTGCTTCTTTACCCATTCGTCTTGGTGGGTTTGGCTTGTACTCAGCAAAAGTGGTCTCCTCCTATGCTTTTGTGGCCTCGAGGGCCCAATCTTGGGTGCTACAAGACCACATCTTACGTGACAGTGGTATATGTGGTATGGACGATGATTACGTTTCTGCTTTGGCTTGTCTTCGTGATACGATTCCAAGCTTTGATTTTAGCGTTTTCGCTAATAAGGACACCGCCCCATCTAAAGCCCAAGAAACATTGGCGAGTGCCCTTTTTAGTGAGATGGTCAAGGATATGGAAGCCCACTTTGACATGACGGTTAGACAGAAAGCAGTTTTCGAGTGTCTTCGCGCACCACATGCCCAAGATTTCCTACAAGCTATCCCCATAGACGGGCTCGGTCAACATATGTCGCCGGTGGAATACCGCACTATCCTTAAGTATCGCCTTATGATTCCATTATTTCCGGTTGATGCTATATGCCCTATTTGTCGCAAGGCATGTTTAGATTCTTTTGGGGAACATGCGGTTCATTGTAAAGAACTTCCGGGCTTCAAGTATCGACATGATTTTGTTAGGGACGTTCTTTACGACATATGTAGGCGTGCTGGGATCTCCGCCAAAAAAGAGGCACCTGTGAATTTCTTGACCGACCCGTCAGATGGAAGATCCACACTGAGACCCGCTGATATTTTAGTTTTTGGATGGGTTGGAGGTAAACATGCGTGCGTTGATTTGACAGGCGTTTCTCCTCTCGTAGGGCTAGGCAGTCGAGATTTTACAGCGGGTCAGGCTGCTATAAAAGCCGCCTCGTGCAAAGTGACTAAACACGAGAAAGCATGTGTTGAAAATCAACATGTGTTTATTCCTTTCGCGTTTGATACATTTGGTTTCCTTGCACATGAGGCGGTGGAGCTACTTACGAGAATACAACGTGTTATGAATAGTAATGTTTTGACTCCTAAATCCACAAACGTTGTATTTAATAGACTTGGTTTTGCTATACAAAAAGGGCTAGCGGCGCAGCTTGTTGCCCGTTTGCCTTCTCCTAATATGTAAATTATATTTTAGGGTTATTAGTTGTGTTAATCCATTGTATTTGTGAATACTTGGATTAAGTCTTGTGTAAATCCATTGTATATGTGTATACTTGGATTTATGTTGTGTAGATCCAAGTTACATGTGTACACTTGGATATGTGTTTTATTGAGTGGTAATAGGTAAGAGTTGTGAGTTCTCACTAAACTATAAAGTGATGTAGTTGTGTCTAGTGAAGTTCTCACTTAGCTTCAAAGTGAAGAGTCGTGAAGATTGGTTCTACCTTTCGATTAGAACTCGACATCTAGCCTTGTGTCGTAAAATGGTGAAGTATGCAACATTGTGAAGATTGGTTCTACCTTTCGATTAGAACTCGACATCTAGCCTTGTGTCGTTAAATGGTGAAGTGGGCAACGTTGTGTAGATTGGTCCTACCTAAGATTAGGACTCGACATCTAACTTAGTGTCGGAAATTGTGTAAGCGACGTGTATGGTTTTCTCCGCCTTGAAAGGAGTTTTGTTGACTAGTGACGTAACTCTCGAGTAAGGTGTACTCGAGGAGTGGAGTAGGGTGAAGAGGAGCTTCGTGACCGAACCGCTATAAATCATCGTGTCAGTACTTTCCTTTACATTTATGTCTTTACTATTATAGATGTATTTATATGTTGTGTTTTGTGTGCATCTCATAATCTAAACATCTAAGTTGCGGAAAAGCTAAGGCTTAGTACGTGTGTGCTTCGTGTTTAGATTATGGTCAAGTGTGCATCCTTTAGTCTAAACATCTTAGTTGCGGAAAAGCTAAGGCTTAGTACGTGTGTGCTTAGTGTTTAGCCTATTGCTTGATGTACACTTGATTTGATGTGTTTGTGTGTTTCCTTACTTATAGTTATTATCTATTACAAACACATCTCATATCTAGTCAAGCTTAATCGAGAATTTGATACAAAAGATTGTCATGGTTTACAACGTATCAATATTTGGCATCCACTGTAGGCGGTTCTTTATTGAGCCCGCGGTTCTTTATTGATAAGGAACCGTGGTGACATTTAAGGAACCGCGGCCAGTGGAATAAACGAAATGTTTTGAAAATGAACTAGAAACTATTCAACCCCCCTTCTAGTTTCTACATATTTAATTCACGACATTTTAAACACGAACATTCATGAATAATAGTTAAACATGAAAATTGTGTGGATTTGGTTTTGGGCTTGTGTGTAGCCGCGGAAAACAAAGAGAAAGGGAGAGGGCCTTTTGGCCTAACCCATTACAATCCTTATTGTATACAAAATAAACTCTAGGAGTTTATTAAATCACTTTTCAAGAAAATAAAACCCTAATCTCTCTTTTTGCTCCTCTCTTGGTCGCGGCATACCACATACACCACAATGACGATTATTGCTTGTTGACCTTGGGTAATTACGTGTTCGTGTTCATTGTTCAAACCTTAAAACATCCACGCATTTGGTATTAATCTAATCTTAATCTTTTTAATCTTTTTATTTTAGTTATGTTCACATGTACATGAATATTTAAAAACAATAATTAAAAACATGTTATAGAAAAGATTAAACAAGATTCGGGTTGGGTTTTGGTTGGTTTTTGGTTCGGCTGTCGCATGACTCTCGATGGCATATATACTCCACCAGCCGCAACCCCAGTGGGTGCGGTGGTGCTGGGTTTTGGGTAGCCGCAAGCCACCAGCCAACATAGTGGGAACTGTGGTGGCGCAGTGGGAACCGAGACCATGTGTTGGTCTCGGTGGGTATGTAGCGACAGTAGGGGGAGCCACGGAAGCAGTAGTGGCTGCTGTGTTGGGTTCGGCCGCAAGCCACAGCCGTCCGGCTGTGGTGTTGCGTAGGTTTCGAGGCAACACCGAGACCCCATGGTCTCGGTGGGGTTTCGTTTGGGGTTCGGTTAACACAAAAACACGCAAAGGGGTGTTTGGATAAACTTTTTCAAAAGCGTGTATGCATTTAATTATTAATTGGTTTAATTAAAAAAAACATAGTTAATTAAATTACATAATGTCATGACTTAGGATATAACTTTTATTTAAATAAATTCATGTTATTTTGTATGTACATTTTATTAAAATAAACTTATTCTATAATAATTAATGAGATAATTATTTATGTACACTTAATTAGTTAATTAAAACTTAGCTTAATTAATTAATATCGTTTAAGGTAAAGTTTAATTGTATGAAACATGCAATATTATTAATTAATAATAATTTATGATAACATGGAATATCATTATTAATTAATATTAATAAATTAGGCCTAAGTATTTATTATTATTAAACTTTACAATATAATTACACATGACATATTATAAGCTTATTAAAAGTATATGTTTATCATTTAATTATGTAATAAGCATATGGTTAAATATGGAACTATACTAATTATGGTAACATGATAACTATGGGAATATACTAAATATGGTAACATGCTATTTATAGAAACATGCTAAATATGGAACCTTTCTATTTTTGGAAACTTACTAATTATGGAAACTTTCTATTTTTAGAAACTTACTATTTAAGGAAACTTTCTATTTTTGGAAAGTTACTATATATAGAAACCTGCTATTTTTAGAAAGTTACCCATTGTGTTATAACAAGTACTATAACACTTAAAACATGAATTACATGAATCTAATACACATGAAACACTAAGAAACACATGATTAAACATGAAATAATAAGACAAGACAAGAACAAGTATAATAAGTATGAATATGTCAAGTAAACTAAGTAACAAGTATGTATACGTAAATCAGACACTTATTCATGTCCCTTTATTATGTCGCTATCGTGAAGTCAGAGTGATCTTCCGCGTTCGTTTTCGTCTTCATTTACTGGACATAAGATACGGATTGTAACACCCCATTTTGATAAATGGAATGTCACGCGTAATTATGGCGTGTCATCAAAGCATGCAAGGTAATATGTAGTAAAACATACATGACCATAGGGAAAACCGGAATCAAACATCGGTTCCCAAACATAAGCCCAAATCAGTATATTGATTAGAGGCATCCCCTCTAATCAGCATGATGAGGTCACCCCTCCAAGTATTCATGCACGTGACCTTTTCATGACCTATATGGGCTATGGTATATATATGTTAAAACAGTTTTCACAAGATAAACATAAGGCTTTTCAAACTATAAAACCAGTTTTCCTAATACTTAACCAGTTTACTCAGAACCTAGTCTTCCGCTGTTATATGTTACATGCTTATCCTATTTCATGCTATATTGTATATCCGTGCACTGAGCGTTTTGCTCAGCCGTTACTTTCCTTTCCATGTCCCAAAACGGCAGGTACCCAAGACTCGAGCATTTGGAGGACATGCATAGGATGGAAGCTGCCATAGACTTCTTCTCCTGTTTCCTTCATATATTTATGCTTGTTTAGTCTTTCATTCAGTTCATTTACTTTGTTATGATTTGGGCTTATGTTTGGGAACCGATGTTTGATTCCGGTTTTCCCTATGGTCATGTATGTTTTACTACATATTACCTTGCATGCTTTGATGACACGCCATAATTACGCGTGACATTCCATTTATCAAAATGGGGTGTTACAATTATGGTATCAGAGCCAAGGCTTCGACCTGTAGGCTCTAAAACTCGACCTGTGACTAGTGGGTAGTCACCAGGAGCTTCCTAAGCCAACGATTGTTATTCCACGTATTGATGTTTCAGCGCGTTGTTGTTTTAACCATTATGTTTTCAACACCTTTTTGTTTTAGCCATGACGTTTTCAGCACCTTGTTGTTTTCACCATGATGTTTTCACCAGTATCGTCTTACTAATATGGAATGAACAACCGTCATCCATACTTAGTTATGTGTCATTGTCTATGCATGATGTTCCTCGTGAACTGTGACGATGTGGACTGACCCCAGTAGTTCATAATTTTCACATAAAATTTTTTCTGTTAAGTTTTGACAATGATTTTTAATTATTATGTTTCATGCATTCATGCATTTATATCATATGTCATCTGTTGCAGGAATTTTGACTAACTAATGGTTGGTACAGGACTGGCCCTATTTAGTCGCATGTGCTTTTATCGAAACTTTTAACTTTGGGACCGACCCATAGGCGTCCCCTCGCCATGTCTTTTGTTTTGGAACCGACCCATAGGCGTTCCCTCACACATATAAAGGTTTTATAAACTACATTACGCATTCATGCACTGTTTTTCATGCATAAATTTTTTTTTTCTCATGATTTAAATTGGCATAATTTTTTTTTTTCATGTCCCCTCATAGGTTATTATGTTTTTATGTCAAGTATGTTTTCATACTGTCATGGTTAACTTCAATTTCATGCTGATTATGTTATACACTCCTTTATGATAGATCGTTTTATGTTCCTTCATGATAATTCCGTCTTCATGTTGAATACGTCTTACGCCTCTTTTGTTATTTATGCTTTCACGCAAGACATGGTTGGATTCATTGAATTCTGCTTTCATGATAGTCATGGTTGGTTTTCATTCATCATGCTGTCAGGCAAATCATCGTTGAATTTTGTGTAACCACACTTTAGAGTTTCTCTATGCAACCAGAATGATGTCTATGCTAATACTGCCAGGTTATCATGATGGTTTTCCTAACCGTTTAACCGGTTTACTTTCCTTAAATCATGACAAATGATCGAGCCCATACCGATCATTTCATGTGCATTCCATGTGTACTCCACGTACCGTATTTCATATGTATTACATGTACCTTAATCCATGTGTATTCCACTTGCAATACTTCACGAGTATTCGCTAGTCGATTCTAAATCACCTCAGGCGCATGTTCACTTGCTGATATTCTACAAGGTTGTCGATGCCGCTCATAGCTTGGAGATGTTACTGAAGGTTGATGCTGCTGATGTTGGGAGACGCTACGAGATGCTGATGCTGATGCTGTTCACAACCTGGAGATCCTAAAAGACGAAGACAAAGGCGTAGGAGCAAAGCAATTGGACGAGAAGATGCTTCAACATCAGACAATTCCCATCAATTATTGTCCCAAATTCATAGTTACATGTCACACGTCGTTCGGCTGTCATTTCAGCCATATGAGTGCAAACCAGTACCAGCCGGCGACTCAGCTAAATAGTTACATGAGTCACGGTCATGAGAATGACCGTCAGGGAACCGACAGACAAGATGATAGTAACCACTACTATGACAGCAACCATCCTATAAATCGCAACCGGGGCTCCGGCCACGGACGTGATCAGACATACAAACGATCAGTAGTCCAACCGATCCGCCAATTCTGGCATATTAACCTAATATTTGTAGTTCTAATTGTTTCACATCTCGAGACACATGTCAAGACATCAGTCAAGACACGTGTCTCACGTATACTTTCTGAGGACACATGTTAAGATACCAGTCAAGACATATGTCACGCTTACATTTCTCAAGACCCGAGTCAAGACACATGACTGACGTCTAATTATGGAACATTCTAAGAATTCAGGGTACCCTCCAAGGGTATATCTATGTTGTTGTGCCATGTATTAATCAGGCCACAAGAATTTCAATACCATTATCGGCGCACCAGTGAGAACTGTCACGTTGCCGATGTCACTTTCATTTCTTTCACCATAGTTCATATATTCATAACCATGAAGGACGCCTTTCGTATTCCCACGCATACGAAGGTTTTCCTTCAGCTTAATGATGAGATCCAAGCTGCTAACGCATTTCCTCGGACAGACACGAGATGGATTTTATCCTAATTATGGACTATCAACATCACACCATGCTACGATTCATAAGTATGTACAGTAATGTTCAGGCTCCTGAATACATTCAGCTTGATTTTCCATCAGGAAAATCAGTACAAATTATCTACGCTTACAAACAGGTTCGTTGTTAGACATGGTCGCTAAAATTTTCTAGCTGTCAGTAAGACATGACTACTTAAATCCTTTTACGCATAGCCAGTTGATTATTCCAAAATTGTTCCTTACACTCCAGAAGAACCTTCAAGGAGAAGGACGGTACCATGAGATTATGTGTCGACTACCGTCGACTTAAACAAATCACCATTCATAACCGTTATTCTCCTCCACGTATTGACGACATGTCCAATCAACCGTATTGTGTTAATCACTTTTCCAAGATCGAACTCACGATCATACTGCAAACAGTGACGAGTGAAAAAGCAGGACATGTCCATTACTGCTATTCGTACACGACTCGGTCATGCTAAATTTATGATTTTGAATTAGTCTCATCAATGCTCCAACCGCATTATGGACTTAATAAATTGAGTTTCCATGAACTCCTAAACAAATTCATCAGCGTTTTCATTGAGGATAACCTGATTTCCTCTACGCCTAGAGAAGAACAGGAAGACCATATCTGCACTATGTTGCAAATTCTATGACAAGAGAAATTCTACCCTGGAATTTTTCCATTATCATTTCTGTTTGATTACAGAGACATGCTAAATCACATGGGTTTCTATGGTTAATCTTACCATGACTCAGCTTGTGCGTAAAGGAGAGAACCCTACACTACATTAGGTGTTCTATAAAATCCTACGCTAGGAGAAGTCTAGATTCAGAGACTCAGAGTTTCGCAAACTCCTAGGTATCAAGTTCTAAGAAGCAAGATATAGTTACGTTCATATCTAGGTACCTGACATACCAACAGGTTAAGATAGGACACCAACAAACTGGGATGTTTTCATCATATGAAATTGTGAATCGAAAAGGGACAAGATCTCCATGAATTTTAGTTACCAGATTTCAGCAAACTCAGAAGAAGCATGATGCTATCTGGGTTATTGTCAACGGTTTGATCAAGTCTGCAGAATCCTTACATCCGTACGGATTTCAGAACCAACAGATTGAACGAACATGTTCCAGCCAAGGCTCATCCGATCACTTGGCAATTCCTCAGCTATCGGGTCAGACAAAGATTCGTAATTGTACTCCTAACTTACTTCACGTCTTCATTCTAATTCCACGACTTGCTTTCGCGCTCACGTTCATGACACTATTCACGTTCATGACCGTATTTTGGCTTACGATTTTACGTTCATTTCTTTCCTCATTCTGGGAAGTTTGCAAGAACTTGTGAGACCAGACCCAAGTTTAGTATAACTCTCCATCATCAGATAGACGTTTCACGTCATATTCCACGTCTCACCGTGTAGCGTTTGGCGTTACCGCCATTATATTCTATGATCACGATATGTCTCACATGTCATGTTCATTCCACGTTCCTCATATCATGATCAAAATAGGTTACACGTATCATGGATCACGATATGTTTACTCATACTACACTCGCCATATCTCCACGTAGCACGTTCAAAATTTTTCACGTATCACGTTCAAAATTTTTCACGTACTACGTTTCTTTATGTCTCGTGCATCGTTTCTAATTATCAGTTAAGTCAGATTGTCTTGCATCGTAATGTTTCAGTTACCCTTGCACGTTAACTCTTATTTTCAACGATCGAATTTAGGGGATCTACCTTCCGTTGATAACCAAGAATTTCTCCTTATTCCAAGTCAAGGTCAGGAGGACCAAAATTTATCATTAGTGTCAGGATCTTCTGAAGGAACCGTTCCAAGAGGGAGGCCACTTGGAAACGGACAAGTTCATCCGGACTTCTTATCCATTTTTCTTTTATCAATTAGATATGTCCTTTCAGTCACGTCACGTTCCATGTCTTTTCAAGACAGGTCACGTCCCACGTTCCCTTCTACCATGTCACCTTCATTTCCGTTATTTTGCATATCTTTCCAGTTTGATTCGGGTATGTTTCGCTTCCAGCTACTTTATCTATAATTCGGGGACGAATTATTCTTTTTAGGGGGGAAGAATTGTAAAACCCGCATGCTTTTACCATGAACAGTAACCTTAAGATCGTACGTCGCAGATTAAAACTTTCCTTATATAGTATGATCACATTCACGTGCTATTATTTAAGTAGTACATACGTGTATAAACATGATAAGTATCGATTACGTACGAACACATGATAAGTATTTAACAGTAATTAATCACGAACGTAATTTAAACACGAACTAATATTAATTACGTATTAATATTTATTACGAACACGAATATATATAGTGAGTCACGCTCGGAAACTAATTAATTACGTAAACTACGTAACACGTAATCACGAACGTTTAACGATAAATAGCATTACGTATATTTAATTAACACGACAAGAAATCACGTAAAATAATAATCACGGTTAGTCACGGGTAATTATAACTAAGAAACTTACGACATACAAAGACACGATTATACGTAACCTTTTTAATAAGTCGCGTATTAAATTAAATGCGTATGTTTTATTTAACGAATAACACAAGCACATTAGAGTAAGGTTTCGGGCCATTTTAGACATAATAGAAAAGCGAAGGACTTGGGCTCAAAGCCCAAGTGTATTTTTGATGCGTGTGAATAAACAGACGGGGGAGGGGTTTTTGTTTTGTTTGAGTCGACACAGTAACACAAATAAGAAACCCTAAAATCAATATTAGGCCGCAAGTTGTCCTCTCTGTCCTCTCTTCTGTTTCGCGACTCACACAAAGAAAAAGGGGGAAACCATGGCGTCATGATCCAAGAAGAACAAGGATAGCATTCGTTTGTTTAATCCTAAACCCTAAACAAGGTATAAACCCTAATTCGTTTCCTATTTTTCTTTAATTAATTTTCAATCCGAAGTAAGGGTGTTAAAACATGTTCAAATAATAATTAATGGAAGGGTTTCGTTGGTTTATTGCTGGGTTCAAAAAGGGCACGCAAACCGAGACTCATATGAGTCTCGGTGGTATTTTGTTCACCAGCCGCAACCCTAAAAGGGTGCTGGCCGGTTTTGGTCTAACAGTGGGAACACCCGCTGGGTGTTTGTACTAGCAGTGGGAACCGAGACCTTGGGGGTCTCGGTGGGATTATTAAAACTAGCAGGGGAAACGAACCACAGACGGGGGGAAACCCAGAACTGCTAGTGGGAAAACTGGCAGTTAAGGGTGCGTTTGGCAGTGGGGTTTTAACAGAATTTAAGGGGCTGTTTGGCAATGGATTTTAGAACATTTTAAAGGGCGGTTTGGTTCGGTTTATATGTAAAAACACCACATTTTGCATGGGCTTCCACGGGTTCGTTCCACGACACATGTTAATAAATAATACACGGTTTCGGGGCATTAAATTTTACGAGATTATTATTTTAACATGTATATTAATTACAAGGTATATTAATTAATAAATCATGACTTATTATTACAAGATTATTTATTTCAAGTTAATTAAATTAATTTAGCATGCTATATAATTAATTTAATTAAAACATGGACTTAGGTTATTATTAATAATTAATAATACATGATTTAACCTAAGTATTTTATTATTTAATTTACACTATAGTAATTAATTAATTATTAAACATGCCTTATAATTAATTAATTATCATGACTTAGGCTATATTAATATTAATATTAATACATGTTTTCAACCTAAGTACATTATATACCTATTTTAATTAAATCATGTTATATTTAATTAAATACTTTTAAACCATAGTTTATATAATTCACATGAATAACTAATCAACTATACATTATATCATTATGACTCAGAATATTAATCAGTAAACACTTAAGCTTATTTATTAGCTTATTTAACCAGCTTATATCTATTTATGGAAACTTTCTATTTTTAGAAACTTATCTATTTTAAGCAGTAATTCTATTTTTGGAAACTTTCTATTTTTGGAAACTTTCTATTTTTGGAAGCCTGCTATTTTTGGAAAGTTACTTATTATTACACAGTAAGTATAATAATACATGAAATACCAGTAATACTTAATCAGATTAATCAGAATACAAGATAAACACAGTTTAAGGTTTTAAACAGTAAACCATGACCTAAAACACACAAAGTAAGCTAAGATGAGACATAAAACACAGTACGTAATCGGTGAATCGATACTTATACACGTGTGTATTCATGTAGCGTTAGTGATCCAGAAGTAGGAGTCTTTCTTCCGTTCATTCACTGGACTTGAGGTACGGATTCCCGTCCTTTCAGTATGGACATTCTTTTCTTATTAGGATTTCCCCGTATGCAGCCAACTATTTTCCCCAGTATTTGTTTTATTGTTTTGAACTGCTTATGTTTAATTAGCATAATCTATAGCCATATACAAGCATGACCAGTTTCACCTAGTTATGGAGGTACCATAACCATAGCATTGGAGGCACCGATGTTATGACTTCCCCACGGCGGAGTGATTGCTCGTGGCGTCCCTTTCAGTTTTGGCCATATTATTATATCATGTGGGGCGTATGGGTGCATCCTAGCTACATGTTTTATTCAGTTTATCATGGTGAATGTGGTGTGTGCCTTGCACCCTTCACAAGGAGTTGATCCCTCCTACCCAAACCAGTATATTGATTAGAGGCATCCCCTCTAATCAGCATGATGAGGTCACCCCTCCAAGTATTCATGCACGTGACCTTTTCATGACCTATATGGGCTATGGTATATATATGTTAAAACAGTTTTCACAAGATAAACATAAGGCTTTTCAAACTATAAAACCAGTTTTCCTAATACTTAACCAGTTTACTCAGAACCTAGTCTTCCGCTGTTATATGTTACATGCTTATCCTATTTCATGCTATATTGTATATCCGTGCACTGAGCGTTTTGCTCAGCCGTTACTTTCCTTTCCATGTCCCAAAACGGCAGGTACCCAAGACTCGAGCATTTGGAGGACATGCATAGGATGGAAGCTGCCATAGACTTCTTCTCCTGTTTCCTTCATATATTTATGCTTGTTTAGTCTTTCATTCAGTTCATTTACTTTGTTATGATTTGGGCTTATGTTTGGGAACCGATGTTTGATTCCGGTTTTCCCTATGGTCATGTATGTTTTACTACATATTACCTTGCATGCTTTGATGACACGCCATAATTACGCGTGACATTCCATTTATCAAAATGGGGTGTTACACGGATATTCCGTCCTTCAGTAAGGACATCTTTCCTATATTAGGATTCCTCGTTTGCAGCCATCTATATACATGCATGCCAGTTTCACCTAGTTATGGGGGTTCCATAACCATAGCACTGGAGGCACCAGTGTTATGACTCTTCTGCGATAAAAGTTATTGCTCGCAGCGTCCCTTGACAGTATTTTGGCCTATGTTATTATTATCATGTGGGGCGAATGGGTGCATCCTAGGACGAGTTAGTAAGATTTCATGGTAACTGTGATGTGTGCTTTGCATCCGTTACAGGAGATGATCCCTCCAATCATATTATATATTAATTAGAGGCAGCCCCTCTAATTGCATGACGAGGTCACCCCTCTAAGTGTTCATGCACGTTGATATAACATGACCTATATGGGCTCCAGTCATATTTAAAATACAGTTTTTCAAGATAAACTAAACATAAGTCTTTTCAGAAATATAAAACCAGTCTTATAAGCTTAAACCAGGTTTTCCAGGACATACACTTACTCTGCTGTTATTCATTTCATTTCATTACTTGCTTATGTTTATGTTTTACATTCATTGTCATATATCCGCACACTGAGCGTATTGCTCGGCTGTATTTTTCTTTCCATGTCCCAATACGGCAGGTACTAAAGGGCAAAGCTAGGAAACAAGAGTACGTGCATGGAATGAGGCGCCTAGTCTTCTTTCTTCTTTAAGACATTTACATACTTTTTGTAACACCCCATTTTGGTAAATGGAATGTCACGTGTGATTATGGCATGTTGATAGGTGTGAAAACACCCATCTTTTTACCACTTAATTACAATAATAACCGAGCCAAAACGTGTACTTTATGTCATTTATGTCGGAATTATGCGTGGTTTGTGTTTTTGTTGTGATTTAGGACGAAAAGGTGAAAAGTGGAGAAAACACGGGATTTCACGGGCTTTTATCAAAGAAAAAGGCAAAAGACGAAGTCAAGAAGTCAAGAGTGCAAAAAGAACGGAAGTCCAAGGCCTATTCTGAAGATTTATCGAAGAACAAGTCTAAAAGACGGAAGTTTAATAAAGCCGAAGAACTCGAGTCTAATAAATAAATAAATTATAAGACGAGTTTAATTAATCCCGAGACAAAGTCGATAAAGTCGAAGAACTTAAAAGACGAGAAGACGTGAAGAAAGAAAGAAAGAGGAGGCAACACATGCACCTCCCCATTTCCTATAAATACCCTCCTAAATTCATTTAGGAGGGTTGGTTAGTTTTAGTTAGCTTAGTTTTCCTTTCATTTTTGTAGGTGATTCTAGAGAGAGAAAGTGACAGTTTCTCTCACTAGAATCCCAATCTTTTATCTTCCTTTCATGTTTTTAATCAAATCTTTACTTTTGATAGTTATTAATTCTTGTCTTAATCTTAATCTTATTCTACCTTTCTTGATCTTGATTCATCTTTTATCCGAAATCTTTATGCTTTTTTTGTTTAATTGTGATGTTTGATTAAAAAGTTCATCTTTTTCTTTCCATCTAAGCTTTTATACGAATTAAGCTATAAGTTCGACAATCTTATTGGCTTATTTTGTGTTTAGCTTATTTGATTTTAAAGTTTTCTAAAAAGTTTGTATACCTTTAAAGTTTGCTTATTTTGTTTTCTTATTTTGTGTTTTTATAAAGTTTATGAATTTCGTCTTTTAAAAGCTTCCAAATTTATGCTTATTAAGTTGTTTTAGATTTGGTTAAGTGAGCTTATTGAAAGTGCTTATTGAGATTTTTGCTTATCTCTATTTTCGGATTTGTTGGTGCTCATCGCAATATTGAGGGTAATACACATTCCGATGGATTGCTTGTTTGTATCGCAATAACCCTTGTGGTTCTACTTTGCGATCATTTGTACCATCCCCTTATTCCGATCAGGATTGCGATCGCTCATTGCGATCGCATATTCCGACGGAGTTTAAGGTATATTGCGACGAAGTGCTGCCCAAATTTTGATAGCCAAATTCGGATTGATTTTGGTACTTTAGTTATTCCAACAGTTTTTATTTTTTTATCTATTTTATTTATTTTTTTAGACATTCTGATAGAATTTTTGTTTAATATTTCGACGGTTTTATTTTTATTAACATATTACGACAGTTTTTATTTAATATATTGCGATAGATTTGCATGCCATATTGCGATACTCCTTTTTCTTATACACATTGCGATGAAATGTATATACAAGTAACATTGCGATACTTTTCATTCTATAAATATTTCGACAAATTTGTTTCGTTGTATATTGCGATGAAATGGCGCCAATTTGAGCTAGCAGGTTGCTAGCTTGAGCTAGCTGCCTGCTAGCTTGTTTATTTATTGTTTTTGTTCCGTAATCGTCTAGTTTTATCTGAAATTTGTTCCGATTTTATTTTTGAAAGTTACATATTTTTAGTTGAATTTTTCGTCGATTTTTAGTATTAATATTTTTTTCGTAAGTTCAAGTTTTATCTTCTATTTAGTACCCGCTTGAGGTTTTTCCTCGTTTAGCTTTAAAATACCATTTTAGTTTTATTCTCTCCTTTTTCATTTAGTAAACTTTATTTTCGAGTCGATAGTTAATTTCTTCTTTTAGATTTATTTTTATTAATTGTTTCGCTTTAAATTACGTTTTATTATTTGTTTTAATTTTCCTTTTAATATCGTTTTAACTTTTAGTTTTTAATATTCATCTTGTTTTACTTTTATTATTTGTACTTGTCTTTAGTTTGTTTTTAAATACTTTTCGCATTTACTTTTTAACTAGTTATAGATAATCAACTTCCCTTTTTCTTAACCAGAAACAATTGAGTCGCACATTTAACCGGAAATCAATTCGATTAGACACCGAGAAAACGAACTTTTTCAACTAGCAAAATCTAAGTTTCAAATGGCGCCGCTGCCGGCTCTTTTCGTGAAGATTAACGGTTTTTTGTGAGAGACGCGTTGGCTTTTGGGATCCGTTCACTTGTGAACGTTATTTTTCGTGTCCAAAAATTTTCAAAAATCCCAAAAACATTTAAAAAAATCATAAAAAGCATTTATTTTTCAAAGTTTTGCACCAAAAATATTCTTCTTGCTTATCTATTTTCTTTATGGATTTTTATGTCCATTGCGTCGGGTGTGGGAGACGATTGTACGGGAACGACTCTTGTCAATGGTGTACATGTGAGCGGTGCGGAAACGATATTAAAGATACACAATTAATACCAGGATTTTGTCCTTTGTGCCATTCGCTTAATTCTTCCTTTTTGAACCCACCTACTCTTTCCCCGTGCATCTATTATGGAAGCGATTCTCATTGGCATGTTTCGTGTCCGGTTCAATACCCGTCTGTTCACGGACAAGAACCGTGGTACAATTATGACTACGATAATAGCTATCCATATGACGCACCCGATTTTTCTCCCGACCCATGTTGCCAAAATAGTGGGGGTCCTCACGATACCAATTATTGTCAACCAATGAATTATTATGAGCAAAATCCGTGTCCTCAGTTTTCTTCACCAATGGATTATTATGAACCAAACCCGGTTTCTAATTCTTCTCAACCGATGAACTACTATGAGCCACAATCATGCTATAATTCAGGTTTTCAACATTTTGGACCCCCACAACACCCCATCGATCATCAACCCTCCTTCGAACATTTGAGCTCCCACGAATAATGGGAAACTCTTGCTAAGCAAGGTCAATAACTTCAAGAAGCTTTCACCAAGATCATCGAGAAATGTCAAGAGGATCAACGACAGGACCAAATATCGAATATCGAGACTTATACCCCTCCTCCGGTGTATCCATACTATTATGATGATGATGACGATGAGCCTACT
Source organism: Glebionis coronaria (assembly GCA_025667525.1). Taxonomy (NCBI): domain Eukaryota; kingdom Viridiplantae; phylum Streptophyta; class Magnoliopsida; order Asterales; family Asteraceae; genus Glebionis; species Glebionis coronaria. The sequence continues at coordinate 382,328,663 of CM046882.1, read as the reverse complement.
ATTTCTTGGAATGACCTTACTGCTCAATGTCCTAGTGCAATTGTCATCCCTCCTCTCAATATCCCAAACTTGTCTAAGGATTGTGATACATTGAGTGAGCTTAGTGAATTTGGTCTTGATAAATTGTTTGATGATGAGGTTTGTGACATACCGACTGCTATGGAGCTTGAGGACGACGTTGCTCTTACGGAAGAGGTCGATCCTAATGATGACGATTTTTCTCCAAGCTATGAGAATTTCACTTTTGAAATTTCTCAATATCCACCGGGAGATGCGGGCGATGACGATTTATTCTCTCCGGTTTACGAGAAGTTCACCGATGAACATGATCTTGTGGATGAGGTTGAAGACGTGCTTCTTCGCGATAGATTACGGAAAGTGCACCTTCTTATTGCTCAAATCAAAGCGTTGACTTCTCCTCCTCTTTCCGAGTCTTTGCCTCCATCTATTCCTCCCGTTGAAGATAATGACCCATTACTGGAGGAAATCGACATTCACTCCATACCACCAGGTAATGATGACGATGACATGGAGGGGGATATTATTTTTGATAATTTGATACTTAAAAGTATTGACCCAAGTCCCCCTCCCGAGCACCTTTCATCCTCCCTTTTAGCCACTATCACGGAGGATGAGTGCTTTGACCCGGGAGGTGACATTGATTATGCTATGATTGATAACAATACGGCTTTGCCGCTTGCTCAACATCCATTGTCTTTGGGGGAGGACAATGTGCTTACTTTACCCAACCCACCTCCCGTGGATCTTGATTTCACATACTTTTCGTATGTTGAAAGGGTTTTTCTCCCATTCTAGACTTATCCCCCCGCCTCTCCTTTGTTGATGTCAACCGGGAACGAGGACAAGGTCTTTGATCCCGGTATTGCATTCGAGGCTTCCCCATGGACCATTTAATTCGGGGACGAGTCAGGCTCGTGACTCGGTTAACAAAAACAAGCGCTTTTTGGGAGGCAACCCAATTATTTATCTATCTTTACCATAAGTGTAGGGGGAGCCCCCGTGGTGTTTCTTTCTTTCTTTCTTATCATGCGCAGGGATTAGAGCTTCAAAGACACACTCTTGATGACTTTTGACGAACCGTGATTCCGTGTTCCGTCTTCCCGGTTCTATCCTAAGCTCTTTTCGATTCACTATTTTATATTTTCCAATATTAAAATAGGAATCTCTTTAGTTGTCTCTTCCTTAGCGAGATTTAAACAAAGTGCACAATGTCCTAAGTGTAGGGGAGTTTACTTCCACATGCTTAAACATTGAGGACAATGTTTATCTTAAGTGTAGGGGGGACTTCTATCGAAGTTAAGTGGTCTTTTCCTTGTATTTGTCCTCATTTTAACCGGAAAATCAATTTTTCGACATTTTTCAAAATTCTTGATCTATTTTGGCCTATTAGTTTTTCCTTTTGTATAGTTGTTCTTATTAGAATAGATGTTTAATAAAGTGGTTTTAATTTTCAAATGTTGTGAATCTTTTGACTCAACCCGAGTTTACTTATCTAAGTTTACTCTAGCTAGTATCCTTAACGTGTTTAAGTCAAGTTTTGCTAGGCTTTTATATAGGGAGCTATAAAACGCGAAAGTCTTAACTCTCACGGGTTAAGAACAAGAACTTTTCGCAAGTTCCTATAATTGATCCTAGAGAGTTGTTTATCAAGGGAACTTTAAAATGCGAATTATAAACTTGAAAAAGTCTAAAGATTTTGCAAGATCCTATAGATGACTCGAAAACCCAAAACTTTGATTTAATAGGCTAAGCATCCACGAGTCTCATTCCTTGAGATTTTAAACTGTGGAGGACGAGAGATGATAGAGTCAATTATAAGTTCAGTATTCTTTCGTGAATTTATGTGAGTTAATTATGAGCTTATTCTCCCATCGCTTGTTAATAAATTTATCTGCAATAAATAAGGTTGTACGATTTGAAAAGTTACTTAGCTTCTAGCCCAAGATCGTTTAAAAGTTGCTCGGTATTAATTAGAGTTCATAGCCAAGGCATAACTTATTGAAGCGGGATGCGAAGATTGGCGAGTCCGAAAAGGCCCTAACAAGGCATGAGGGCTACATTTTGTTGCTAAAGATCCAAAAGTGATGTGAAGAATCATTTATCGAAAATCAATATGAAGGATCGAGACACACGACGAAAAGCAATTACTCCCCTAAAGATCATGGAGAAGTCTATCCAAAAAGGCCCTAACAAGGTATGAGAATAAATAGATCCAAGTCCTAAAAGGAGGCGGATCGTTGTATATTAAAGTCCAAAATAAAGATTGGAGAAAAATGAAGAAGTCGTGGTCCAAATATGAAGAATCTCTCAAAACTTCAAGTGAAGAAATTCCTATTATGAAGAGAAGACCATAATTTCAAGAACGTCTCTCAAAGATTCGAAGTATGAAGTCGCTGCCAAATATCGGTCCGAGAAAGGTTTCATATCACGAAGCGAGTTATGCCAAGATATGAACTTTTTGAGATCCCGAGAAGCAGTTTTAAAAGATTTTGTCCTTTAGCTAACTATTGATTAAATCGTTCACTTTATTTTCAGCCTAAATAACTATCGAAATAAGTCAAATAATGCATCCTCGTGATCATTCAAGACAACAATAAAATATAAGAGATACACCTAGGAATAAGGGAGTCTAAGTGAATAATTGGCCCACATGAGTTCGTGTTAGTTTGCTAACTTATAATAACAATGATCTCGTTTTTAAGCTTGGTTTGGAGAAAGTGAAAACTTGAGGATGATGATCATTCATGACATTTTCAAAACCTAAAGGTATGTTTTTTATTTCTTTACTTGTTTCGTAATTTTCTATCTCTTTAATAAAGGCCAAGACGGATTGATTATGATGAAAAGTGTAATAGTGCTTTTTAACTACTGCATTGCATGAGGACATTGCAATGGTTAAGTGTAGGGGATTTGATAGGTGTGAAAACACCCATCTTTTTACCACTTAATTACAATAATAACCGAGCCAAAACGTGTACTTTATGTCAGTTATGTCGGAATTATGCGTGGTTTGTGTTTTTGTTGTGATTTAGGACGAAAAGGTGAAAAGTGGAGAAAACACGGGATTTCACGGGCTTTTATCAAAGAAAAAGGCAAAAGACGAAGTCAAGAAGTCAAGAGTGCAAAAAGAACGGAAGTCCAAGGCCTATTCTGAAGATTTATCGAAGAACAAGTCTAAAAGACGGAAGTTTAATAAAGCCGAAGAACTCGAGTCTAATAAATAAATAAATTATAAGACGAGTTTAATTAATCCCGAGACAAAGTTGATAAAGTTGAAGAACTTAAAAGACGAGAAGACGTGAAGAAAGAAAGAAAGAGGAGGCAACACATGCACCTCCCCATTTCCTATAAATACCCTCCTAAATTCATTTAGGAGGGTTGGTTAGTTTTAGTTAGCTTAGTTTTCCTTTCATTTTTGTAGGTGATTCTAGAGAGAGAAAGTGACAGTTTCTCTCACTAGAATCCCAATCTTTTATCTTCCTTTCATGTTTTTAATCAAATCTTTACTTTTGATAGTTATTAATTCTTGTCTTAATCTTAATCTTATTCTACCTTTCTTGATCTTGATTCATCTTTTATCCGAAATCTGTATGCTTTTTTTGTTTAATTGTGATGTTTGATTAAAAAGTTCATCTTTTTCTTTCCATCTAAGCTTTTATACGAATTAAGCTATAAGTTCGACAATCTTATTGGCTTATTTTGTGTTTAGCTTATTTGATTTTAAAGTTTTCTAAAAAGTTTGTATACCTTTAAAGTTTGCTTATTTTGTGTTTTTATAAAGTTTATGAATTTCGTCTTTTAAAAGCTTCCAAATTTATGCTTATTAAGTAATTTTAGATTTGGTTAAGTGAGCTTATTGAAAGTGCTTGTTGAGATTTTTGCTTATCTCCATTTTCGGATTTGTTGGTGCTCATCGCAATATTGAGGGTAATACACATTCCGATGGATTGCTTGTTTGTATCGCAATAACCCTTGTGGTTCTACTTTGCGATCATTTGTACCATCCTCTTATTCCGATCGGGATTTCGATCGCTCATTGCGATCGCATATTCCAACGGAGTTTAAGGTATATTGCGACGAAGTGCTTCCCAAATTTTGATAGCCACATTCGGATTGATTTTGGTACTTTAGTTATTCCAACAGTTTTTATTTTTTATTTATTTTATTTATTTTATTTATTTTTTAGACATTCCGATAGAATTTTTGTTTAATATTTCGACAGTTTTATTTTTATTAACATATTACGACAGTTTTTATTTAATATATTGCGATAGATTTGCATGCCATATTGCGATACTCCTTTTTCTTATACACATTGCGATGAAATGTATATACAAGTAACATTGCGATACTTTTCATTCTATAAATATTGCGACAAATTTGTTTCGTTGTATATTGCGATGAAATGGCGCCAATTTGAGCTAGCAGGTTGCTAGCTTGAGCTAGCTGCCTGCTAGCTTGTTTATTTATTGTTTTTGTTCCGTAATCGTCTAGTTTTATCTGAAATTTGTGCCGATTTTATTTTTGAAAGTTACATATTTTTAGTTGAATTTTTCGTCGATTTTTAGTATTAATATTTTTTTCGTAAGTTCAAGTTTTATCTTCTATTTAGTACCCGCTTGAGGTTTTTCCTCGTTTAGCTTTAAAATACCATTTTAGTTTTATTCTCTCCTTTTTCATTTAGTAAACTTTATTTTCGAGTCGATAGTTAATTTCTTCTTTTAGATTTATTTTTATTAATTGTTTCGCTTTAAATTACGTTTTATTATTTGTTTTAATTTTCGTTTTAATATCGTTTTAACTTTTAGTTTTTAATATTCATCTTGTTTTACTTTTATTATTAGTACTTGTCTTTAGTTTGTTTCTAAATACTTTTCGCATTTACTTTTTAACTAGTTATAGATAATCAACTTCCGTTTTTCTTAACCAGAAACAATTGAGTCGCACATTTAACCGGAAATCAATTCGATTAGACACCGAGAAAACGAACTTTTTCAACTAGCAAAATCTAAATTTCACATGTCATCAAAGCATACAAGGATAAATATATACAACATCACATGACCATAAAGGAAATACCGAAAACAAACATCGGTACCCTAAAAGTAGAACTCATCACACACAAACATAAGTACTGTAAATGAAAAGGACTAAACAATGTCCATAGAAATGAGTGTCAAAAGTATGAAGAAATGCATAAAGTAATGAAGGCTAGGAAGCTTCCAATCCATATACACGTACGCTTAAAGTCTACGAGCGTCCTTGAGTACCTGCCGTTTTAGGAACATGAAAGGAAAAACGGTTGAGCATAACGCTCAGTGCACGGATATACAAGTATAGCATGAATAATATAAGCATATAAGCATAAAGCAGCGGAAAAGACTAAGTCCTAGATAACCTGGTATATCTTAGTAAAACTGGTTTTATAGTTTTAAAAGCCTTATGTTTATCTTATAAAAACTGTTTAACATGTTTACCATTAGCCATTATAGGTCATGAAATATCAACGTGCATGAATACTTGGAGGGGTGACCTCATCATGCAATTAGAGGGGATGCCTCTAATTTAATATAAGTTTTTGGGTAGGTGAGATCAGCTCCTTGTGAAGGATGCAAGGCACACACCACATTCACCTGAATAATCTGTAAAAACATGTAACCTAGGATGCACACATACGCCCCACATGATAATAATAATATGGCCAAAAGTTGAAGGGACGCCACGAGCTATCACTCCGCCGTGTTGAAGTCATAACATTGGTGCCTCTAGTGTTATGGTTATGGTACCTCAATAACTAGGTGAAACTGGTCATGCATGTATATGACTTTAGGTATCTAATTAAACATAAGCAATTCAAAAACATATAAAACATATACTGGGAAAACAGTTGGCTGCAGTCCATACTGAAAGGACGGAGAATCCTTACTTTGTGTCCAGTGAACGAAGAAGACGAACGGAAGAGAGTCCTACTTCGATATCACTAATGCTACATAAATAATATACGTGTATAAGTATTCTGATTACTGTATATGTAACTAGTTTTATATCATGTCTTAGCTTGTTTTATATGTTCATGTCTTGTTTTACTGATTCTAACATTATGCTGTGTTTATCATGTATTCTGTCTATTCTGATTAAGTATTACTTGTATTTCTTGTATTATTATACTCGTTGTGTAATAATAAGTAACTTTCTAAAAATAGCAAGTTCCCTAAAATAGAAAGTTTCCAAAAATAGAAAGTTTCCAAAAATAGAAAGTTTCCAAAAAAAGAAAGTTTCTAAAAATAGAAAGTTTCCAAAAATAGATTAGCTGCCTTAATTAAATAAGTTTCTAAAAATAGAAAGTTTCAATAAATAGATTAACTGGCTTTATTAAATAAGTTTCTAAAAATAGAAAGTTTCCATAAATAGAAATAAGCTGGATTATTAAGCTAATAATATAAGCTTAAGTTTTACTGATTAATATTCTAAGTCATGTGATATATAGTATAGTTTATTAATTATTACATGTAAATTAAATAAACTATAGGTTATAAGATTTGATCAAATATAACATGATTTAATTAAATAATAGTGTATAAAATATTTAGGCTAAACATGTATTAATATCTATATTAATATAACCTAAGTCATGTAAATTAATTAATTATAAGACATGTTTAATAATTAATTATTTATATAGTCTAATTAAATAATAAATACTTAGGTTAAAATTCATGTATTATCAATAATAATAATAATAATAATAACCTAAGTCATGTCCACATTAAATTAATTATGTACAGGTTTAATTAATTTTATAAAACTTGTAATTATTTATCTTATAAAAATAATTAACTTGTAAAATGTAACACCCCCAATTTCATGTCATAGCAGCGGAAGGGTCATTGGGTGTTACTATCATGGTTCAACCTCAATATCATAGAAAACGCCTCAAAATGAGTCGTTTTAACAAAACATACGTCCATTCATTTGTTTAAAGATAAAACAGTTTACACACGGTCCCAAATAGTTTTAAGTTTACACAACCAACCAAATAATAAAAGTTTCTTAGAATAGACATAGTTTAGAAAAGCGGGCCAAAACATTTTAATTTAGCAAGCTGCGTGAAACCGCCTTCCTTGAGTGCCTTCTTCATGGACCTGAGATAAAACATGCTATAAAGTCAACAAAAATGTTGAGTGAATCTATAGAGTTTAAATTTAAATAAATGAACACAAGTATTCTGAATAAACCTTCCGTAGTTGACAATCATGTGGATCAGACATAATTATCATTGTTATTTCATAAGTCTCGTGAAATTGAACGTTAACATATATTATTTCAGCCCAACACACCTAGCCAAGTGCGTATATTTCTCTTATACAATTGCATCCGATGTTTCATTACTGGTGCATCACAACACCACGCGATAGCTAGTCGCGACCGGACTGGGCGTCACCCCGATAGATCTATCCATAGTATTAGCGTTCTTTTCGATTAACAATTCACGATTCATGGGTCTTTAAGGCTAAACAAACTTATATAACAACTTTCATCTAAGCATACAATCGGGTCCTTTGTGTTCAATTTTAAAAGAATGAGGGTTTACCACAACTTCTCGTTGTACCCTTCATTTATCAATAAATGTTTTTCCAATAATAAGGGTTTCCACAACTTCTCGTCGTACCCCTCTTATTTTAATAAAACAAGCATGTTATCCCCCTCGCGGGTTTTATAAAACAAGTAAACATGTAAAGCGAGGCCATAGACTCACCTTGATACGATAGTAGTGACGTGACGATTGCCGACGATTTGTGATGCCCTTTTAAACACGAAGACCGCAACCTACCAATTAAGGCGCGTTCGTTAATAAACGACTCAAGTATAAATAATACTTAAATAATGTGAAAGTCAATTTCGAATGACCATAAAAATCCCGAAAAATAACAAAATATAAGTGTACTTCTATACCCTTTTATTCAACACTTATTCATTTAAATCACTTGCACCCTCGACATTGACCCGTCATAAGACGCCAAGTCAACGCAAGTCAAACCATCATTTTTACTTCCCTCGGACCAGTAGCTAAGTCATTTATATAATGACTTAACACTCGAGTAAGTCACTATGTCCAATAGTGAATACTCGACTCACGCCATACAAGTGTTGAACTACGTGTCCAAAATACCACTCAGCATGTACCCTCCAAATGTACACACCAATCTAACCTATCTAGACATGTCGGATTTCGACGAAACTTGGTGACAAACTCACACCTAATATGAATAAAACTCAGTTTAAATTTCATTCAAAAATATTACTTCTAAGACCTTCTGCCCGACACACCTTCGTGTTGCAAAAACCGGACAGTTTTACGCCTTTGACTTGTAAAACCATTTTGACTTATCTAAACATTTCCGTTTGCAAAACCGACACTCGGGTTTGAAAATAGACTCATGACCTGAGGTTTATCAACTTACAACAGCCCTTGAACATTTTTAAAACTCAATTTATAGTCCCCGAGATTCGTTCCAAATAGCGACAACAATTTTCGGATTGTGCCGATACCCGTCTCCCGGTACACAAATACTAAAAGTAGCATAACTTTTCGCTCGTAATGTGTTAGAAGCTCTACTTTAGCTCAAATCGAAGCTAACGAAATTCTCTACGACCCTATCTTATTAGTTTACCAAGTTTATCACAGTAACAATTTCAAAAACGGACTTAAAGTTACTGCCCAAAATAGCCTATCTAAAAATCATACCAAATCAAATTTTCAACCCATTCCAACAATTCCTATAGTCCTAATATGATCCTAATATCATAATAACACATCTAATTAACTCATATCATCCTCAAATTTAATCTTACAAAAATTAAATATATAAAAATCTTGCATGCAACCAAAACCCACTATGAATATAATAATATTAACAACATATATAACCAAAGAAATGGATCAAACACATGTTCTTCACCAAAATCTTGAAAAAAAAATTAAAGTGTATGCATGTGGAAGAAAATTATACCAATAGATAGCTCTTGAAATTTCCAAGATGGGTCTTGTTTTAGTTTTTGAAGATTCAAGCTAGAAAATCAAAAATTTGGGTGGATTTGGTGATGAGGGTGGACGGCTAGAGAGGAAAGAAAGAGAGATGAGATGAAATTTTTATTTAAATGAATTTTTAATTAAGAATTGTGTAGTGGAAATTTAATATATAGTGAGGTAGTGGGGTAGATTTTGTCATATTTGCATTCTTTTGGTCCCAAAGTGCAAGTAAATAGTTTACAAGGTAAAAAATGTAAATTGTACATTTTAAAAATATTTACGGGGCTCGGGTTTCGTAAAAATACTTTTCGAAAGTTAAAACGCTTCATAAAAATAATAATAAAGCTTCGACACGACTTAAAACGCAATTAAATCGAAAACGTCGAAAATATAAAATATCGAGACATACGATAATGAAACGTAAATTTTTGGGCATCCGTCGGTATCGCGATCACTACTAGTTATCGTCATTCGTTAAAACGTAAAATACAAGAAATAAAGATTAAATATAATAAAAATCATTTTCATGATTATTTGAGAATATAATATCGATACCTAACATATTCCTTGTCGGTTTTCATCTAATCGACATTCTTACGCTAGTTTCAAGTCATAACCTTCTCGGTTAGTCGATAAATTAAAATTCTCATTAAAGTAAACACGTAATACGTAATAGTCGAGATTAAAATAACGACCTGAAATTGACGGGTTGTCACATCATCCCCACCAAATTAGGATCTTCGCCCTCGAAGATCAACTTGCGTTCTTGCCCGATCGCTTGTTGAAATCAAAGAGATGAGGGTAATTCTTCCACATTTGGTCTTCTCGTTCCCAAGTAAACTCCGGTCCTCTTCGAGAGTTCCATCGAACTTTGACGATAGGTATTCGGCTTTGCTTCAGTTGCTTGACCTCGCGATCCATGATCTCGACCGGTTCTTCAATAAAATGCAACTTCTTATCAACCTTAACCTCGTCTAACGGTATAATGAGTTCTTCATCGGATAAACACTTCTTCAGATTCGACACGTGAAAAGTGTTATGAATCCCATACAGTTCTTGTGGTAGTTCGAGTTGGTATGCCACAGGTCCTACTCTAGATGTAACCTTGAATGGTCCGATATAACGAGGACTTAACTTCCCACGTTTTCCAAATCGTACAACACCTTTCCATGGTGATACCTTTAGCATAACCTTATCTCCCACGTTAAACTCCAATGGTTTTCTTCTTACATCCGCATAACTCTTCTGTCGGCTTCGAGCAGACAACAATCTATTCTTGATTTGCACAATCATATCCGTCGTCTCCCTAATCAAATCTGGTCCAGTGAGTTGGGCATCACCGACCTCACTCCAGCTAACGGGTGATCTACATTTCCTCCCATACAGTGCTTCAAAAGGTGCAGCTTTAATACTCGCGTGATAACTGTTATTATACGAGAATTCGGCCAAATGTAAGTGCTTATCCCAGCTACTTCCAAAGTCTATCACACAAGCACGTAGCATATCCTCCAAAGTTTGGATTGTTCTTTCGCTTTGCCCATCAGTTTGTGGATGATAGGCTGTGCTCATATCCAAATTGGTTCCTAACGACTTTTGAAGTGATCTCCAAAATCCAGAAGCAAAACGACTATCTCTATCGGAAATGATTGAAATAGGAACACCATGCTTGCACACGATTTCCTTCAGATAAATATCGGCGAGTTTCTCCAATCCGAACCTCTCGTTGATTGGAATAAAATGAGCGGATTTAGTTAAACGATCGACAATAACCCAAATTGCATCGAACCCAGACGGTTTCCTTGGGAGTTTTGTGATGAAGTCCATCGTAATTCGCTCCCATTTCCAGACTGGAATTTCCGGTTGGACAAGTAATCCTGACGGCTTCTGATATTCAGCTTTCACTTTTGCACATGTTAAGCATTTCGCGACGTATGTTGCAATATCAGCTTTCATATTCGGCCACAAGTATAACTTTTTCAAGTCTTGGTACATTTTGTCCGATCCAGGATGAATAGAATACTTGGACTTATGAGATTCTAACATAATCAAATCTCTCAGTCCACCATATAATGGTAACCAAATTCGACCTCTCAAACATCTGATACCATCGGGTCGCGTCTCAAATGTTTCACCGTCTCCTCTAAATCTTTCGGCAGCAATATTTTCCTTCTTGCATGCTTCAACTTGTGCGTTCCGAATCTGCTCAGGTAAGTTATTATGAACTGTCACTACTAAAGCACGCACTCGAATCGGTTTCTCCCTTTCCTTTCGACTTAACGCGTCAGCTACCACGTTCGCCTTTCCTGGATGATAACGAATTTCGCAGTCGTAATCACTTAATAGTTCAACCCATCGACGTTGCCTCATATTCAGCTCCTTTTGATCCAGTATGTATTGTAGGCTTTTATGATCAGTGAATACGGTACACTTCGTACCGTACAGATAATGTCTCCAAAGTCGCAGAGCAAAAACCACAGCGCCCAATTCCAAGTCATGGGTAGTGTAGTTCTCCTCATTCTTCCTTAATTGTCTAGAGGCATATGCGATCACCTTTTCGCGTTGCATGAGAACAGCACCGTATCCTCTGAGAGATGCATCGCAATAAACAACAAAATCTTCACTTCCTTCAGGTAACGATAAAATCGGCGCACTACAGAGTTTCATCTTCAGGGTTTGGAAAGCTTCTTCTTCATCATCGCCCCACACATACGGTTTATTCTTCTGAGTCAGCTTCGTTAATGGTTTCGATATCAAGGAGAATCCTTCAATAAACCTTCGGTAATAGCCAGCCAGACCTAGAAATTGTCGCACTTCTGTTGGAGTAGTCGGAGCACTCCAATTCTTGATGGCTTCGATCTTTGCAGGATCAACATGTACTCCACTTTTATCGACCACGTGTCCGAGAAATTGTACAGAATTAAGCCAAAAATCGCACTTCGAGAACTTTGCGTATAACTTTTCGTTCTTCAATAAGTTCAAGATAATCCTTAAGTGTTCGGCATGCTCTTCATTGCTCTTGGAGTAGATTAGAATATCATCTATGAAAACGATCACGAATTTATCAAGATACGGCTTACAAATGCGATTCATTAAGTCCATGAATACAGCAGGTGCATTAGTCAAACCAAAAGGCATAACCAGAAACTCATAATGACCATAACGAGTTCTAAACGCCGTAATAGGAATATCTTCCTCACGTATGCGAAGTTGATGGTAACCAGAACGAAGATCAATCTTGGAGAAAACACGAGAACCTTGAAGTTGATCGAATAAATCATCAATTCTTGGAAGCGGATAACGATTCTTGATCGTCAGCTTATTCAGCTCTCGGTAATCGATACACATACGAAACGAACCATCTTTCTTCTTAACGAATAAGACAGGAGCTCCCCAAGGTGACGAACTCGGTCGTATAAAACCTTTATCAGATAGCTCTTGCAATTGCACAGATAACTCCTTCAGCTCGGATGGGGCTAAACGATATGGCGCACGAGCCACGGGTGCAGCACCAGGAATTAGGTCAATTTGGAATTCTACTTGCCTTGGAGGAGGAAGTCCAGGCAAATCTTCCGGAAACACTTCAGGAAAGTCACGGATAACAGGTACATCTTCAGCACGTTTCTCCTTCGATTCTTTCTCCACTACTTTAGCTAGGAATAACTCACAGCCTCTTTCGATATACTTACGAGCCTTAATGCACGAAACGATTTTTTTGTCGTGAATTACGTTGATCACCTTCGATAACCATGGTCTTGTCGTCTAAAGGAATCCTAACTTTCTTTTCTCCACACAAGATAGACGCGTTATACTTGGATAACCAATCCATTCCGATAATAATATCAAAACTTCCCAATTCAACAATCATCAAGTCTATCTTAAAAATACGGTTCAAGAGATTTAGAGAACATCCTAGAAGCGCACGATTGGTTCTCACTAATTTACCATCAGCTAGTTCTACCTCATAACTTGCGTCTAATTCGACCGGTTTGATATCAATTAAGGTACTAAAACTTGTAGACACAAAGCTTTTGTCCGCACCAGAATCAAATAAAGCTGTAGCATAACGGTTGTTTAGTAAAAACGTACCAGTGACAACTTTCGGGTTTTGCTTCGCTTCGGCTTCTCCCAACTGATAAGCTTTTCCTTGGTTATCTCCACCACGTGCATTCTTTGGAGGTTGAGGGCATTGGTTCCTCATGTGACCTTTACCTTGGCAGTTATAACACGTCACTCCCTTCTTTCCTTGTCCCCAACAGTCTTCAGTCTTGTGACCTAACTTGTTGCACTTTCCACACTTAGTACATTCACCAGTATGAGACTTCTTGCATCGTTGACATCTGGTTCCTTTATCAGCAGTTGCAGCTTCAGTCATCGCATTAGCGTTGCCCCTCCTTCGGTTTTGATTTCTGTTGTGAGATTGACGGTTATCACCACGATCATCACTGTCATTTTCAGCTCTTCTTTTGTTGCCTTCAGAAACACCATCAGCCTTGTCTTGGATGATTTGACCCATTAGTTGGTAGGCCATACGAACAGCTTCATCAATATTGGCAGGTTTAGATGAGGTCACATCCCCACGGATGTTGGTCGGTAAGCCTCGAATATACTGCTCTACCTTCAAGTATTCAGGGTTAACCTTGTTGGGACAAAGTAGAGCAAGTTCATGGAATCTGTTGGTGTATCCTTCGATGTCAGTACCCTTCAGTCTCAGCTGATATAATTCCTGTTCTAACCTTTGAATAACACTCCTTGGACAAAATTCCTCAGTCATCCATCTTCTTACCTCAACCCAAGGTGTAGCATACGCAGCATCCATACCCAATGATGCCATTCTTCCATTCCACCAAGTTAATGCTCGCCCTTGAAGAGTAGCAGAGGCAAACATCACTTTATCTCCTTCCTCGCTTCCACTAAATCGAAACACGGATTCAAATCTCTCAAACCATTGCATTAACCCAACAGCGCCTTCAGTACCCTTAAAAGTTGGAGGTTTACATTTCATGAACGAGGTATAATTGTACTTCTTGTTTTCAGGAATCACTGGTCTATCAGCATCACCAGTTCCAGCACCAGCATTGCCAGCTCCAGTAGCGCCAGTTCCAGTAGCGCCAGCTCCAGTAGTGCCAGCTCCAGTAGCGCCAGCTCCAGTAGTGCCAGCTCCAGTGTTGCCAGCTCCAGTATCGCCAGCTCCACCAGATCCACCAGCTCCACCGGATCCACCAGCTCCACCGGATCCACCAGCTCCACCAGATCCACTAGCTCCACCAGATCCACCGGCTCCATTATTCAAGTTTGCCATAAATGCATTCATAGATATCTGAAATTGATCAGCTACTATAGCACGTAACTGAGTCTCAGTCAACTGTTTAGGCGGCATGATCCTGTTACACAATTCACATCAAAATGAGTATTCATTCAACGCTTGTGATAACAAAACATGAATAACACAGAATAAGAATAGATAGATGAAAAGAAACAAGAATGGATGATAGAACGAAGAATAGAATTTTAGACAAGGAACGAAGATTCACGAGGGATGAGTCAAAAGACAGGGATTTCTATTGTGACAATCAGCGTCGTTTGTAAATCACGTATTAGTATTATAATAATCAAATAATAAACATTTATAAATAAATAAATGTAATCCATTATGCTTCAAGCATAAATAATAATTAAATATGTATAACATATATATACTTTGCTTGTTCTCGTCCATTGGCAACTCGGAGGTTTCGCTTGCAGATGTTATAGTCAAAAGATTTCAAAAATTTATTTTTGGAAGATCTTTTCGTTCTCTATAACTTGAGCTCTGATGCCAATCTGTAACACCCCCAATTTCATGTCATAGCAGCGGAAGGGTCATTGGGTGTTACTATCATGGTTCAACCTCAATATCATAGAAAACGCCTCAAAATGAGTCGTTTTAACAAAACATACGTCCATTCATTTGTTTAAAGATAAAACAGTTTACACACGGTCCCAAATAGTTTTAAGTTTACACAACCAACCAAATAATAAAAGTTTCTTAGAATAGACATAGTTTAGAAAAGCGGGCCAAAACATTTTAATTTAGCAAGCTGCGTGAAACCGCCTTCCTTGAGTGCCTTCTTCATGGACCTGAGATAAAACATGCTATAAAGTCAACAAAAATGTTGAGTGAATCTATAGAGTTTAAATTTAAATAAATGAACACAAGTATTCTGAATAAACCTTCCGTAGTTGACAATCATGTGGATCAGACATAATTATCATTGTTATTTCATAAGTCTCGTGAAATTGAACGTTAACATATATTATTTCAGCCCAACACACCTAGCCAAGTGCGTATATTTCTCTTATACAATTGCATCCGATGTTTCATTACTGGTGCATCACAACACCACGCGATAGCTAGTCGCGACCGGACTGGGCGTCACCCCGATAGATCTATCCATAGTATTAGCGTTCTTTTCGATTAACAATTCACGATTCATGGGTCTTTAAGGCTAAACAAACTTATATAACAACTTTCATCTAAGCATACAATCGGGTCCTTTGTGTTCAATTTTAAAAGAATGAGGGTTTACCACAACTTCTCGTTGTACCCTTCATTTATCAATAAATGTTTTTCCAATAATAAGGGTTTCCACAACTTCTCGTCGTACCCCTCTTATTTTAATAAAACAAGCATGTTATCCCCCTCGCGGGTTTTATAAAACAAGTAAACATGTAAAGCGAGGCCATAGACTCACCTTGATACGATAGTAGTGACGTGACGATTGCCGACGATTTGTGATGCCCTTTTAAACACGAAGACCGCAACCTACCAATTAAGGCGCGTTCGTTAATAAACGACTCAAGTATAAATAATACTTAAATAATGTGAAAGTCAATTTCGAATGACCATAAAAATCCCGAAAAATAACAAAATATAAGTGTACTTCTATACCCTTTTATTCAACACTTATTCATTTAAATCACTTGCGCCCTCGACATTGACCCGTCATAAGACGCCAAGTCAACGCAAGTCAAACCATCATTTTTACTTCCCTCGGACCAGTAGCTAAGTCATTTATATAATGACTTAACACTCGAGTAAGTCACTATGTCCAATAGTGAATACTCGACTCACGCCATACAAGTGTTGAACTACGTGTCCAAAATACCACTCAGCATGTACCCTCCAAATGTACACACCAATCTAACCTATCTAGACATGTCGGATTTCGACGAAACTTGGTGACAAACTCACACCTAATATGAATAAAACTCAGTTTAAATTTCATTCAAAAATATTACTTCTAAGACCTTCTGCCCGACACACCTTCGTGTTGCAAAAACCGGACAGTTTTACGCCTTTGACTTGTAAAACCATTTTGACTTATCTAAACATTTCCGTTTGCAAAACCGACACTCGGGTTTGAAAATAGACTCATGACCTGAGGTTTATCAACTTACAACAGCCCTTGAACATTTTTAAAACTCATTTTATAGTCCCCGAGATTCGTTCCAAATATCGACAACAATTTTCGGATTGTGCCGATACCCGTCTCCCGGTACACAAATACTAAAAGTAGCATAACTTTTCGCTCGTAATGAGTTAGAAGCTCTACTTTAGCTCAAATCGAAGCTAACGAAATTCTCTACGACCCTATCTTATTAGTTTACCAAGTTTATCACAGTAACAATTTCAAAAACGGACTTAAAGTTACTGCCCAAAATAGCCTATCTAAAAATCATACCAAATCAAATTTTCAACCCATTCCAACAATTCCTATAGTCCTAATATGATCCTAATATCATAATAACACATCTAATTAACTCATATCATCCTCAAATTTAATCTTACAAAAATTAAATATATAAAAATCTTGCATGCAACCAAAACCCACTATGAATATAATAATATTAACAACATATATAACCAAAGAAATGGATCAAACACATGTTCTTCACCAAAATCTTGAAAAAAAAATTAAAGTGTATGCATGTGGAAGAAAATTATACCAATAGATAGCTCTTGAAATTTCCAAGATGGGTCTTGTTTTAGTTTTTGAAGATTCAAGCTAGAAAATCAAAAATTTGGGTGGATTTGGTGATGAGGGTGGACGGCTAGAGAGGAAAGAAAGAGAGATGAGATGAAATTTTTATTTAAATGAATTTTTAATTAAGAATTGTGTAGTGGAAATTTAATATATAGTGAGGTAGTGGGGTAGATTTTGTCATATTTGCATTCTTTTGGTCCCAAAGTGCAAGTAAATAGTTTACAAGGTAGAAAATGTAAATTGTACATTTTAAAAATATTTACGGGGCTCGGGTTTCGTAAAAATACTTTTCGAAAGTTAAAACGCTTCATAAAAATAATAATAAAGCTTCGACACGACTTAAAACGCAATTAAATCGAAAACGTCGAAAATATAAAATATCGAGACATACGATAATGAAACGTAAATTTTTGGGCATCCGTCGGTATCGCGATCACTACTAGTTATCGTCATTCGTTAAAACGTAAAATACAAGAAATAAAGATTAAATATAATAAAAATCATTTTCATGATTATTTGAGAATATAATATCGATACCTAACATATTCCTTGTCGGTTTTCATCTAATCGACATTCTTACGCTAGTTTCAAGTCATAACCTTCTCGGTTAGTCGATAAATTAAAATTCTCATTAAAGTAAACACGTAATACGTAATAGTCGAGATTAAAATAACGACCTGAAATTGACGGGTTGTCACATAAAAAAATAAACCGTGAACCGAACCTGTGTTTTAAACATAAACATGTCATGAACCGGTCCGTGAACCCCTTGAACCGTATCTACACCCTTAACCACAGCAAACCGCCACCGGCCTAAATCGGTGATGCGTGTGGTGTTCCAGCCGAGACCCCCTAAACCACCAAGGCTAACCCTGACATACGTCGGGGTCCCTTGGTTGCTAGCGGCCGAGCCACCAAAACCAAACCGAGACCTTGTGGTCTCGGTTGGTGGTGATCACACAACCACCGAGAGCTTGCTCTCGGTTCTACCCATAGCCGAACCAAAACACCCCCTTAAACCATATGTTTTTAATCCCACTTGATTAGATCTACATGTTTATTAACTTGTTTTTAATACCCCATGATTTCATGTTTTTAGATCTAATAAATAATTAAAAAGAAAATGTTTAAGAAGATTAACGATTCGTGGATCAAAAGGAAAACTAACACGAATGATCTAGCAATGAATTAGATCTACCAAAATCAACCAAACACCCTTGGTGGTGTTGTGTAGGTGGCGGAAACAAGGGAGAAGGAAGGAGGAGCAGGGTTTTGATTTTCTAATTATTGTGTATAATGAAAATCCCTTCCCTTCCTTTTTGTTAAATTTATTTAAGGTGGGCTTGGCCCACCCTTGTGTCTATTCCGTGCCTATGTGGGCCCCACATGAGGAACCCGCTGATTTTCCCGTGTTCTATTATTTACGTGTTAACGTGTCATGTTTACGTGATTTAATTATTGTTCGTCCGCGTCGTAAAATATATTTATACATGATCGAAGTGACTATACGTAAATACATAATATTAGGTTCGTGATTATTTACGTTCATGATTTTCATGTTCGTGATTATAATTATTGTTGATAATAATTATCGTGTCTTAATACGTAATAAATACTTATCGTGTAATAACACGTACGTAATACTTGAAATTCATATTCGTGAAACGTAAACGTGTTAAATAAGGAGAGTTCTAATCATGTACGTACGGTCATAAGGGTACTATTCTTGGTAAAAGCATGCGGGTTTTACAACTCTTCCCCCCTAAAAAGAATAATTAGTCCCCGAATTATAGATAATGTAAACCAGAAAAGAAGAACATACCCGAATTCAAAATATGAAATGAGGGTAAGAAGCCCGGATAGACTCCTCTGTTTCCCAAGTGGCTTCCCGCTCGGTATGATCCCTCCAAAGGATTTTGACGAAAGGAATCGTCTTCCTTCTGATGACTCGTTCTTGTCTCTCAAGAACTCGTTCGGGTTCTTCTATGAAAGTAAGATCTTCACGAATCTGTTCCAGTGGATACTGAACCATGTGAAAGGGGATGATTCTTGTACCCTCTGAGTAAGGACACATGAAAAACATCGTGAACATGAGAAAGCTGCGGAGGTAACGTTAAAAGGTAAGATACTTCACAGACTCACTCAATGACATCAAACGGTCCGATGAATCAAGGACTGAGCTTCCCATTGATTCCAAAACGTATAACCGCACGTGCCGACGAAACCTTAAGGAAAACGTGATCTCCTACATTAAAGTGTAAGTCCCTACGATGCTTGTCTGCATAACTCTTCTGACGTGACGGTGCTTCTTGCAGTTTCTGCTTAGCTACTACGACCTTCTCGTTGGTCAACTCAATCATTTCTGGTCCTTCAGGTGTTCGCTCACCAACCTGATCCCAACAGATTGGGGTGCGACACTTCCTGCCATACAACATCTCGAATGGAGCACACTTGATACTTGTGTGCCAACTATTGTTGTATGCAAACTCTAGCAAACAGATGTAGTCGTCCCAATCTCCCGTCTATTCCAACGCACATGACCTCAACATGTCTTCTAATCTCTGTCTGAGACGATGCTGGATGGAGCACCATGAAGTCTCATGATCTCCCTCCTATAAGTATCGGCGAGTTTACTGACCGAATCTTCCTTGCGGATCGGTAAGAAATGAGCTGACTTGGTAAGTCGATCAACGATAACCCAAATCGCATCGTGCGTCCTCTTTGTCTGCGGAAGACCGGTAAAAAAATCCATGGTGATCTTGTCCCACTTCCACTGTGGGATATCTAGCGGTTGAAGAAGACCGCCAGATCGCTGATGCTCGATCTTAACCTGCTGGCAGGTAAGACATTTGGAAACGTAAGTCGCAACATCCTGTTGCATACCACTCCCCCAAAAGTATTGCTTGATGTCATGGTACATCTAGGTCGAACCTGGATGAATAGAGAATGGGGAGCTATGAGCCTCAGCTAACAATGCTTCCCGGAGTTCTTGATCATCAGGAACACAAAGTCTCGTGCCCTGCCATAAGATACCATCTACGTCTACTCGAAATTCTGTTTGCTTCTCCAAATTCTGAAATATCGCCCAGATTTCTCCATCGTCTTTCTGAGCTTCCTTGATCCTAGAGAGTAACTCGGGTTCCACTCTAAGATTAGCCCAGTAACCGTGTTGTCCACGTACCATGATCTCTATGTCTAGTCGCTCCAAGTCTCTTATAATTTCCTCCTCAATTTTAATGCCGTTTATCATTCCAGACTTTCTGCTAAGTGCATCTGCCACTACATTCGCCTTGCCAGGATGATACTGCAGATTAATGTCATAATCCTTCAACAGCTCTAACCATCTCCTCTGTCTCATGTTCAATTCACGCTGAGTGAAGATATACTTCAAGATCTTGTGGTCCATGAAAATGTCGCATGATTCTCCATACAAGTAGTGCCTCCATATCTTCAATGCAAACACGACTGCTGCAAGTTCCAAGTCATGCGTAGGGTAATTTTCCTCATAAGGCTTAAGCTACCGTGAAGCGTACGCGATCACTTTCCCATGTTGCATGAGAACATAGCCAAGTCCCTTCCCCGATGCATCACTATAGATCTGAAATCCACCTGTACCAGATGGGAGAGTAAGAATCGGCGCATATACTAACTTCTACTTTAGGTCTTCAAAGCTCTTCTCTCTTTCTTCAGTCCAGACGAATTTCTCCCCTTTCTACATCAGTTTGGTCAATGGTAGTGCTAAACGGGAAAATTTCTCCACGAACCTACGGTAGTAACCAGCTAAGCCTAGGAAACTGTAGACTTAAGTCACTGATGTCGGTCTTGGCCACTTGGTAATAGCCTCAACCTTTGCTGGTGTTGAATCCAAGATCTTTAGACTCAAACAGTCGAAACCGTTTTATCTAGATTGATCATCATTCATATGATAACATAGCGGAATAAGAACAATGATCATGAATAAGATGTTTAACAAGATGAAAGATTTCCAAAGAGGATTTGTATTAATCATTAACACAAATCACTCTAGGTATGTATACATTGAATCCCACACCTAGAGATCATAATAGCAGTAGGTTACATTTGTGTAGTAGGAACTGATGAATAAAACCGATTTATCTAGATTGATCATCATTCATATGATAACATAGCGGAATAAGAACAATGATCATGAATAAGATGTTTAACAGGATGAAAGATTCCCAAAGAGGATTTGTATTAATCATTAACACAAATCACTCTAGGTGTGTATACATTGAATCCCACACCTAGAGATCATAATAGCAGTAGGTTACATTTGTGTAGTAGGAACTGATGAATAAAACCTATGCCTGGTGGTTCCTTTTATAACTTAAGGAACCCTGGGATACATGGAAACTAAATAAAGTAATAATGACTAAATCAAAACTGACTTATTCATTCTTATCCTGTGTTGACCAAATCTTCATACTTATCACTAGCAGTGGGAAGTACTCTAGCAGGGGCAAGTACTCCAGCAGGGGAAACTTACTCTAGCAGGGGAAAGTACTTGAGCAGGGGGAACTCCAGCAGGGGGATCTCCAGCAGTGGGAACTCTAGTAGTGATAATGTCCTATTTGGTCTTTCTTATTTCCATAGTGTTTGACTCATCAACTCTTGACCCAACAATCTTCCCCTAGTTGATGATGTCAAAACACTTCCCCTTAAACATACAACACCAAAGATCAACAGCCTGAACATTCTTTGTAGACAACTTCCCCTTTTTGACATGATCAAGTAGGGGTCTTCTATGTGAACAAACTTGATTTTCAACTACTACTAACCAATATCATACATGAAACCCAAGTATTCTACTTTTCAAATTACCCTCTATGAAGCACATAGGGGATGGTGTTCCTAATAAAAAAATGATTTTTAGCAGTAGATACTCACACTAGTTGTAGTAATACTAATGAGAAGTAGCAAAAATCTTCACCTTGACATCGTATGTGAATGACTAACACTTTATCAAATGAGCTTCCCCTTAAAGTGTGTTAGTCATTTATGAATCTTCAATTCTGTAGGCTTTGTATAATGATTACATATGAAGAAAACTAATTATAACTTACTTGATGACGAAGAAGAATAACCCGAACTTGCATTCTATAACTTGCACTAACGACGTGACAAAGTGCCCTTGTATACAAAAATCCTCGTTTACCTTTGAAACGAGACACTGAGCACGATAATGTAACTCCTTCAAGTGATAGGAAATATGTTCATAGAGTACCATAAGAGAAATCACATATTCCTAGATCTTGTATCACTTTTTCACTAAGCGTGTAAGCATAAAACCCATACCCGCGAAAATCTCCTTCATTTTCAAATAATGATAAGAAATTTTCTTCGTAATCAATAAAATTAAAACGAGCCTTTATACCTTTAAACCAGTTGTTGTGAATAACCCATACTCCAAAACATTGCTGTCCCAAAAACCAAATCTGACAGCAGGGGGAACTTTTCTGGCAGCAGGGGAAACTATTGAAGGCAGGGGGATTTATTGAAGGCAGGGGATACTTTGTCAACAGCAGGGGGAATTTTAATGCTACTGTTTTGTTATTAACTGTGCTAAACCCACACAAAGTAGGAATGAATTTTATAACAGGGGATAAATAACAAAAACATGGTAATAAAATCATACCCAACTGTGAAGAAAAATACATACTGTTTACCATTTGCACTTTTGCTTTGTGCCTTAGTCTGCATACCAACGAACCAATAAACGCTTCCTTTTAGTCCACTGTTATTTTTCCTTTTTGAAGTTTTGTGATAGCCTCGAAAAACTAGACAAATACTAAACCATACGTCCCTTTCTTTACTCTCATTGGACAAGTTGTCATATAAGGTTTCATATATCACGTGAATGAATGGCTTCTTGGACCCACAACCATTGAAAACACACGTATATCATCATAGAAATAGGAAGCCTTTGTCATTACGTGAACATCAAACACCAACCCATAAGTTGCAGCGTATACTCATCCAACAGCAATAAATAACGAGGCCCCGTTTAAATCCCTCCTATTGATGACAAATAAATAAGTCTTTTGCACCGATCCCAATCTGACCATAAATTAATATGTTACAAATATGCGCGGGTGCAAAACCATTTGATTGGACCACTAGACGAGTACAACCTTTGACTTTTCTGGTTTCTGCCATCACACATCTTGGATCCTTTACGTGGGAATAAATGTGAATATGATTCCCACTAACCAATTGTCCACTTACTGACCAAGAATATACGAACATATTTATATGATAAATAAATGCCGACAAAACCAAAACACAATCAATTAATGATCCGTGACATACCAATCGTAATTCTTCACAGCATTAAAACTTTATTAACCAATATATTTAGGGCTTTGATGAATTGACCCTCTCAATAAACCCTAAACATCTTCACAGCAACAAGTACATGAAAAACACCTTATTCACCTAGATATCGAGCCACCCGCTCTGATACCACTTGTTGAATCCAAGATCTTTAGACTCAAACAGTCGAAACCGTTTTATCTAGATTGATCATCATTCATATGATAACATAGCAGAATAAGAACAATGATCATGAATAAGATGTTTAACAAGATGAAAGATTCCCAAAGAGGATTTGTATTAATCATTAACACAAATCACTCTAGGTGTGTATACATTAAATCCCACACCTAGAGATCATAATAGCAGTAGGTTACATTTGTATAGTAGGAACTGATGAATAAAACCTATGCCTGGTGGTTCCTTTTATAACTTAAGGAACCCTGGGATACATGGAAACTAAATAAAGTAATAATGACTAAATCAAAACTGACTTATTCATTCTTATCCTATGTTGACCAAATATTCATACTTATCACTAGCAGTGGGAAGTACTCTAGCAGGGGCAAGTACTCCAGCAGGGGAAACTTACTCTAGCAGGGGAAAGTACTTCAGCAGGGGGAACTCCAGCAGGGGGATCTCCAACAGTGGGAACTCTAGTAGTGATAATGTCCTATTTGGTCTTTCTTGTTTCCATAGTGTTTAACTCATTAACTCTTGACCCAACAGCTGGATCCATCGTGATTCCTTCTGCTGATACAATGTGACCTAAGAATGCCACCTTGTCTAACCAGAACTCACACTTGGAGAATTTAGCATACAACTGCTTCTGGCGAAGAATCTGTAATACTGTACGAAGATGGTCTTCGTGTTCCTCCTTGGACTTAGAGAATATCAGGATGTCGTCAATGAAAACAATGACGAACTTGTCCAGAAATTCATGGAAGATTATGTTCATCAAATCCATGAACACTGTTGGAGCATTAGTAAGGCCAAATGGCATGACTACAAATTCGTAGTGACCATAGCGTGTACGGAAAGTAGTCTTGGTGATGTCCTGCTCCTTAACCCGTAGCTGATGATAGCCCGACCTTAGATCAATCTTGGAGAAATGTTTGGCCCCCTGGAGTTGGTCAAACAGATCGTCTATGCGTGGTAGAGGATAACTATTCATGATGGTAATCTTGTTGAGCTCGCGATAGTCTAAGCAAAGACGCATACTGCCGTCCTTCTTCTTAACGAATAAGACCGATGCACCCCATGTAGATGCGCTCGGTCGAATGAAGCCTCGTTCCAGAAGTTCTTGCAATTGATCTTTCAGCTCCTTCAACTCTATGGGAGCCATGCGATAAGGAGCCTTGGAAATCGGCTCAGCTCCTGGGATGAGCTCGATATTAAATTCTACTTCACATGCAGGTGGTATGCCCGGAAGTTCTTCTGGAAATACATCTGGAAATTCTGACACTATCGGCTGATTCTGAATTGATGGGGATTCAGCATCCATGTCATGAACAGTAGCTAGATTGACCTCGCAACCATGTGAAAGTAATGCACGTGCTTGCAGGGATGATATGATTTGTCCAGACCTTCCGGGTACGAACCCGTTGTGAATGTACTCTGGTGCATTAACATCACCGAATATGACTCGATAGGAATGGCAGTCTATGGTAGCATGATGCTTGGATAGCCAATCCATGCCTATTATCATGTCAAAATCATTCATGTCCAGCGAAAGTGCGTCAATAGGACGAATCTTGTCATCAAACTCTAGGGGAAGGCTCTTGTACACATGGGTTATGCGTACAGAGTCTCTTAAAGGCGTGGAAATATTCATTATATTCTCTAATGGCATGGGGAGTATCCTAACATTCTTAGCATAAGCAGTAGAAATGACCGAGTGAGTAGCACATGTGTAAAAAAGAACACATGCAACTTGACCATACATATACAAGATTCCAGTGATGGTACCTGTAGACTTGTTGGCCTGATCACGAGATGTCGTGTAAACGCGTCCACTAGTAGGAGGCAGCTTGGTATCAGCATGTCCCGATGTGCCCTCTATCTCGCCCTTACGGCAGTCCTTCATGCGATGGCCAGGAAGACCAACTTGAAGCATGCGTCGCTGTCGCGGCGACATGGCCCTGGGTGCCTACGGTTGCAGGTAGTGCAAAGAGGATGATTATATCCTCCAGCAGGTGTCCTGACTGGCTGAGAGCCTGATAAGAACCATATACATGAGACATGATAATAGGTACAAAGGACAATTTGGATAATTCGTAAGATGGAATACCAGTGATAGCTGGGCGGTTAGGCTGTGAACCTCTCTGGTCCTGGTCCCTCCCGTTACCATGATTCCTGGTAGAAGATTCTCTAATGTGTCAGAATTAAGAACTATATCATGTAATCATAAGAAAATGAGTAAGTATCAGGACCTGCTATTTTTGGAGTGTCCAGCGTTGTTACGGTAATTATCATTACCGCCACGCCTATCCGTAGCAGAACGGTCATGAGTCTGACCGTTTCCTTTGGGCTGAATAGGCTATTGCTGAGTAGCCGGCTGAGACCGAAAAGAGAAGAGTTCGGGGAAGCAGAGAGACCCGATAAGACTGGGGACCCGATAAGTGGCCGATGCAGCATTCGTATTCAGCGGTGACCAAACCGTATTCTTTCAGTATATGTCAATAATTTCATCTCTTTTAAACTGTATCTTCCTGGCAGAAGACTAGCTTACGTGCTGCTGATATGCGGAATAATTTCCCTATGAGGAATAATAACACTAAGCGGAATGTTTTGGCTATGCGGAATATTTTGATATTCCGAGTAAACAACAAAATCACAAACTCTATCCAGAATATTACTGGGCGAATACAGTAACAAAATGCGAAGAACAGGGGATGACAGAAACACGAATTTAACACCAATATTTACCAAGTTTTTAATCAAAACTGAAACCAATTTAACCAATACTCATTTACCTATGATAAACATCAATCCAAAACATCAAAAACACAAAACCCACTTACTTTTTATGATCTAACCAATAAAATAAAACTTTAAAAACTTATGAATCACAAAGAGATGAAGAGCAAGATGATAGAAAGATTAAAAGTAAACTGGTATTAATGATTTAAGATTCAACAAACAAAGTGGAAAGATTAAACATACAAGATTGGAAGAAATCAAAGAAAATGAAAACCACTCTTTAAGGGAGATGGTTTTCTTCCTACGAACTAGGAAAAAAATGTAACAGAAAGGAACTAGTGGAAATTTCTGAATGGGAGGAGTATTTATAGGCTTCTCCCTTGGTTGGTGAGTGGGCTTTCTTCCTTTCTTTTTGTCTTCTCGTCTTTTCAGAAAAGTTGACGTTTTCGATTTCGATTCGGGATTTGTCGACGAATAAATTCAACTCGTCTTTTAATTTCTTCATTTAATAGACTTGAGTTTCTTCGACATGTGTAAATCTTCCATCTTTGGTCCTTTTCTTCGATAAATCTTCAAATATGCCCATTGACTTCAAATCTTTTGCATCTCTTGGACTATAGACTTCGTCTTTTCGTCTTTTTCCTCGATAAAACGCGTGCAATCCCACGTTTTCTCCAATATTTATCCGGTTGGCTCTGAAAACACAACAAACACACAAACCACGCATAATTCCAAACAAATGACATTAAATACGCGTTTTGGTCTTGTTTTAGCAAGAAATAAGTGGTAAAAGGATGTGTGTTTTCACACCTATCAAATCTCCTACACTTAACCATTGCCATGCCCTCATGTAACGCTTAGTGATAAAGCAATTATACACTTTTCTCATAATCAATCAACCTTGGTCTTATTAAAATACTACTAAACAAAAATTTAAATACTAAGAGAAATTAAAAATTTAAAGGAGATAAAAGGATAGAAACCATTTTCACTTGAAAATAGCTATATGGAAATAACTTGCAAAGAGATCAAGGACTCACATTAGGGCTTTGGTGCTGCGAAGATTTATCACCCTCAAGTTTCACGTTCCCCAAACTAAGCTTAAAAACGAGATCATTGTTATTATAAGTTAGCAATTCAAACACTTACACACATGGCTTAATTATATGCTTAAACCCCCTTATTCCTAGGTGTATCTCTTATATTTTATTTTTGTCTTAGAATGATCATGAAGATGTATTTTTGGACTTATTTCAATAGTTTATTTAGGCTGAAAGCAAAGTAGGACGATTTGATTAATAGTTAGCTAAAGGACAAAATCTCTTAAAACTACTTCTCGGGATATCAAAAAGTTCATATCTTGGCATAACTTGGTTCACGATTTGAGACCTTTCTCGGGCCGATATTTGGCATGTACTTCATACTTCATATCTTGAGAGACGTTCTTGAGATAATGGTCTTCTCTTCGTAATAGAGTTTCTTCACTTGGAGACTTTTGAGGGGTACTCCAACTTTGTTGACCACGACTTCATGATTATTTCTTCAATCTCTAATTGGGATTTTGAGATACAACGATCCGCCTCCTTTTCGGACTTGGATCTATTTATCCTCATACCTTGTTAGGGTCTTTTTGGATAGACTTCTCCGTGATCTTTATGGGAGTTGATTGCTTTTCGTCGTGAGTCTTGATCCTTCATATTGATTTTGGGAATAATGCTTTTCACATCACCTTGGATGTTTAGCAATAAAATGGAATCCTCATGCCTTGTTAGTGCCTTTTTGGACTCGCCAATCTTCGCGCCCCGCTTCATAAGTTATGCCTTGGCTATGAACTCTTATCATTACCGAGCAACCTTTAAACGATCTTGGGCTAGAAGCTAAGTAACCTTTCAAATCGTACGACCTTACTTATTGCAGATAAATTATTAGCAAGTGATGGGAGAATAAGCAAATAATTACACCAAGTGAGCTTGTGCAAGAATACCGACTTATAATTGACTCTATCATTTCTCGACCTCCACAATTTAAAATCTCAAGTAATGAGACTCGTGGATGGTTAGCCTAATAAACCAATTGAGGTCTACATGGTTAAGGATACCAGCTAGAATAAACTTGGATAAGTCTATTCGGGTTGAGTCAAAATAATCGCAACGGGCCTAATATGTCAAAGATTTCAAAACTAGCTACACCACTTCATTAATATTTTTGACTTTATTAGGGGATATATACATATGAAAGCAACGATAAAAATTTAAAAATTACCACTAAATGGCCAAAGTTAATTAAAAATTTGAAAAATGCTGAAAAAGATGATTTTCTGGTTAAATGAAGGCATTTTAATGGAAAAGTCCACTTAAAACTTCGATAGAAGTCCCCCCTACACTTAAGATAAACATTGTCCTCAATGTTTAAGCATGTGGGAAAAGTTTCCCCTACACTTATGACATTGTGCACGTTGGTTAAATCAAGCTAAGGAAGAGACGACTAAAGTGATAAATTTCAAATGTGAGTATGAAGATAATTGAATCACGATAGTTGAGAGATAGAACCGGTGAATCACGATAGTTGAGAGATAGAACCGGTATTGCGGATAACATGGGAGCACGGTTCTTCAAAGATTCTAAGAGTGCACTTATCCCTGTAATCACATCACCATCCAAATACAAGCAACCTATATAGCTCCCCCTACACTTAGGATGAAAAATGGGAAAGGGGGATAGATACTCGGGTTGCCTCCCGAGGAGCGCTTGTTTTTGTTCACCGAGTCACGAGCCTGACTCGGTCCCGAACTAATTTGAGGGAAACGTGGTGAGGGATGGAATCATCTCATGAGAGATGTCCTCACCAAAGTACAATTTCAAACGCTGGCCATTCACCTTAGAATTTGGCCCATTTGGCTGAGAAAGCTCAATGGTGCCATAGGGAAAAACATTGGCGATGGTGAATGGACCAGACCAGCGGCTCTTCAACTTGCCTGAGAAGATCTTCAACCGAGAGTTAAAGAGTAAGACTTGATCACCAACGTGGAACTCTCGGTTCTTAATTTTAGCATCGTGGATAATCTTGGTCTTCTCCTTGTAGATCAATGAGTTCTCGTAAGCTTCATTCCTCAATTCTTGTAGCTCGTTAAGTTGAATCTTGCGAAGATCACCGGCTTTGTTGATGTCGAAGTTAGCCCACTTCAAGGCCCAGTATGCCTTATGTTCCAGCTCGATGGGGAGGTGGCAGGCTTTCCCGTACACAAGACGATAAGGTGTACAACCAATCGATGTCTTATAGGCGGTACGGAAAGCCCACAGAGCATCATCCAGTTTATCGGCCCACGAGGCACGATGCTCTCCCACAGTACGTTCCAAAATTCTCTTCAATCCACGGTTGGATATCTCGGCTTGACCGTTGGTTTGAGGATGATTAGCGGTGGAAAGACGGTAATTGACACCATACTTAGCCATGACTCTTGCAATCGTTGCAAAAATGAGTCCCGCGGTCACTGATAATAGCACGAGGAATACCGAATCGAGCAAACAGTTGTTTCAAGAATTTACAAACCACCCTCGCGTCGTTAGTGGGTAAAGCTTTGGCTTCAACCCATTTAGAAACGTAGTTGACAGCGACAAGGATGTATTTGTTCCCTTTAGAAGAAGGGAATGACCCCATAAATCGATGCCCCATACATCAAAGATTTCACATTCTTGTATGAAATTTTGAGGCATCTCATCTTTATGTGTGATCTTGCCTTGTTTTTGGCAAGCATCACAATGTTTAACCATCTCGTGAGCATCACGATAAATGGCGGGCCAATAGAATCCCGAGTCAAACACTTTTTTGGCGGTGTAGTTGGGACCAAAGTGACCACCGGTGGGTCCTTTGTGGCAAGCCTAGAGAATGTCAAAAGCTGTCGGTCCGTCAACACATCGGCGAATAATCAAGTCAGCGCATTGTTTGAATAGAAAAGGGTCATCCCAAAAGTAAGTCTTAACATCGTTCAAGAACTTCTTCTTTTGTTGGGATGTTAACCCTTTGATGAGAACACCACCCGCAAAGTAGTTTGCAATATCGGCAAACCACGGGGTGTCATCCAGATTGAGATTTATAGACATTAAGGTTTCAAGGGGAAAAGAGTCATTGATCTCTTTGTTTGGATGATCCCCTTGATATGGATCCTCAAGTCTACTCAGATGATCCGCAGCTAGGTTTTCAGCACCCTTCTTGTCACGAATTTCAATGTTGAATTCTTGAAGGAGTAAAACCCAGCGGAGAAGTCTTGGCTTAGAGTCGTGTTTAGTCATCAAGTACTTCAACGCGGAATGGTCCGTGTATACGATGGTGGTGGATAAAACAAGATAGGGGTGAAATTTTTCAAAAGCATAGACAACAGCTAAAAGCTCTTTTTCGGTTGTCGTATAATGCAATTGAGCCCCCGTCATTGTCTTGCTAGCATAATGGATTGGTTGGAAGTGTTTATTCACTCTTTGGCCCAAAACCGCTCCAATAGCAAAGTCGCTAGCATCGCACATCAACTCAAAAGGTAGCTCCCAATTAGGGGTAACCAAGACCGGTGCCTTAGTTAGCTTATCCTTAAGAAGATTGAAGGCTTCGGGACACTCTTTAGAAAAGATAAAAGAAGTATCTTTTTCCAAGAGGTGGGTCATCGGGCGAGCGATTTTAGAGAAATCCTGAATGAATCTACGATAGAAGCCCGCATGACCCAGAAAACTTCTCACACCCTTCACGGTTGAAGGTGGAGGTAATTTGGCTATGACATCTATTTTAGCACGGTCAACATCAAGACCGGATTTAGAGATTTTGTGTCCTAGCACAATGCCTTCTTTTACCATAAAATGGCATTTTTCCAATTCAGAACAAGGCGAGTGCCTTCCCACCGCTTAAGCATATGTTCCAAATTGGCAAGGCAAGAAGAAAAGGAATCCCCAAAGACCGAGAAATCATCCATGAAGACTTCCATGGTTTGCTCAACCATGTCATGGAAGATAGCTAACATGCACCTTTGGAAAGTCTCGGGGGCATTGCATAAGCCAAAAGGCATTTTTTTGTAAGCAAATGTGCCATAGGGACAAGTGAATGTTGTCTTCTCTTGATCTTGGGGATCGATGGGTATTTGAAAATAACCCGAGAAACCATCAAGAAAGCAGTAATATTCATTACCCGCTAAACGTTCCAGCATTTGGTCCATAAAAGGAAGAGGGAAATGATCCTTTCTCGTGGCATCATTGAGTTTGCGGTAGTCTATACAAACTCTCCACCCAGTAACGAGACGGGTAGGAATCAACTCGTTGTTAGCATTAGGCACAACGGTGATGCCGCCTTTCTTAGGCACACAATGGACTGAACTAACCCATGGTGAATCCGAAATAGGTAAATCATACCCGCATCAAGAAGTTTGATAACCTCTTTTTTGATGACTTCATGGATTTTAGGATTCACCCTTCGTTGGCTTTGAATTGTGGGCTTAAAGTCGTCTTCCATGAGAATTTTATGTGTGCAAAAGTGAGGATCAATTCCGCGAATGTCGGAGATTTTCCAAGCGATAGCTCTTTTATGCTTCTTCAACACGGCGATAAGTCGGGACTTTTCTTCTTCTTTCAGGTCCTTTGCGATGATGACCGGTAACTTCTCGTTGTCTTCAAGGAAAACGTATTCAAGATGAGGAGGTAGGTCCTTAAGCTCAAGAGTAGGAGGATCCTCAATAGATGGTGAAACTAACGATGGATCATCATTAGTCACCTCTTTAGGAGAAGGAGGAGAGAACGGGTCTTCATTGAGAAGTTTCTCAATAGTACGAATGTCTTATCCCAATCGGTGGACGAATTATCATACTTGATATCGAGAGGACCCAAGCTAGCTTCGAAATCATCCAAGTCACTTTCTCCAAAAGGAGTCAATGCCGGAGCAATTGAGGCAACGGTCTCAACATTGGGTAGAGAAGAGAGAGTACTTTTGCAAGCATCTTGAAAATGTTCTTCACAAGCCTCATCGAGAACATCAATAGCATAAACACTCTCATATGAATAAGGTTGCTTGGAAATCTTACCCATGTTGAAGACAATTTTATCGTCACCAACTCTCATGATTATTTCGCCCGCGGCTACATCAATGAGAGTGCGACCGGTCCTCAAGAAGGGACGTCCAACGATTAATGGAACACGAGGATCCATCTCGTAGTCAACGACAACAAAATCCGCCGGGAAGGTGAATTTGTCAACGCCAACGAAGACGTCTTCGGCTATCCCCACTGGATAAGCAACCGTACGGTTAGCTAATTCCAAAGTCATTTTGGTGGGGACTAGCTCGGGGAGAGATAATTGCTTCCAAACACTTAAAGGCATTAAGTTTATACTGGCTCCTAGATCGGCTAAGGCCATGCAATTCTCTACTCCCGGGAAGTTGCAAGGAATCAAGTAGCGACCCGGATCACCAAGTTTGGTGGGCAATTTCCTTAAGAGCACTGCGGATCAGTTCTCATTAAGTTGGGTCTGAGCAATGTCAAGAAGCTTCTCCTTGTCACTTAGAAGATCTTTAAACATCTTAGCGTATTTAGGCATGTGAGCGAGAGCCTCGACAAAGGAGATGTTAAAATTCAATTGTTTAAACATTTTTAGAAAGTTTGAAACTTGAATATCATCCTTGCTCTTTTGCTTCTCTTTCCTCAACCTTGAAGGATAAGGTATACTGGATGAAGAAGAAGGCTTTAGGGGAGTAGGATCACTCACAACCACGGGTGGTGGGGAAATGGGGATAGAAGGTGAGGAAAGTTGCTCTTTTTCCTTGTTCACAATCACGGGTGGAGGTGTAGGAAGCTCGGGTTCCGTATAACCTTTTCCACTACGAGTGGTGATTGCTTTCATCTCCCCTCTTGGATTCGCAACGGTGTTACTCGGAAGAGAACCCGAAGAAGAGGGTTGATTACCTTGGATGAGCGAACCGATCATATCACGTATGTTAAGCGCTTGAGTGCTGGAAGAGTCTCTGATGTCTGCATGAATTTCATTGCTTTGTTTTGCCATGTCATTCCTCAGCTCGGCTCGAATATCGCTCCCTTGTTTCGCCATGTCATTTTTCAAGTTGACGAATTGACTCTGAAGATTCGTCACCATCTCTCTATTAGTCTTCATGAACGTCTCGACGTCTTGATTCAATGCCATCGGTTGATTGAGAGGTGGAGCTTGGTAAGCTTGAGAATTTCCTTGAGTTGGGTATGGGTTTCTTTGGGATTGATATTGATTGTTAGCACGAGGTTGGGATTGGTTGTTTCGGTTATAGCTTTGTTGTTGGTTTTGGTTTGGAGGAGGGAAACCGGGTGGAGCAAGATAGTTGTTTGAACGATAACTTAGCAAGCTACGGTCTCCTTAAGGACGAGCTTG
The DNA here is from genome assembly GCA_025667525.1 of Glebionis coronaria. Lineage (NCBI taxonomy): Eukaryota > Viridiplantae > Streptophyta > Magnoliopsida > Asterales > Asteraceae > Glebionis > Glebionis coronaria. The sequence goes on along the minus strand of CM046882.1, from coordinate 382,294,950 downwards.
ATAGCCTCCTGTGGGATAAGTACCGTATGTCGCGTTAACGTTTTCAGAAAAATTGCCTTGGGTAGAAGGACAATCATTATAAGAATGAGGACCACCACATGTGTCACAAGAAATAGCAACGGCTTTAGCTTGTTGAAAGTGGTTTGTGGCCATGGTCATGAAATTCTTGTTCATCTCCGCGAGTTGTCGAGAAATTTCAGTCATCTCGGGATTGGAAGTAGTAGAAGAAACATTGACTCTCAGGTTAGATCTTGAGGATGCGGATGAATCCCAATTCTTGTGGTGAGTAGTCATGTTTTCAATCAACTCTCTACACTCCTCTGGTCTCCTTTTCATAAAAGTACCAACGACGGCGGCATTGATCGTGTCACGATCACGAAAAGTGAGACCATTGTAGAAAGTATCAATGAGAGTGACGGGGAGCATCTTGTGATTTGGACAGCGGTCGATCAAATCATTGTATCGTTCCCAAGCATCAAAGAGCGATTCATCATTGTCTTGCATGAATCCACTAATTTGGTTACGAAGGCTCGTGACCATGGATGGTGGGAAGTAGCGCGACAAAAAGCGTTGAGTCATGTCGTCCCAAGTATGAATAGAGTTCTTTGGGAGACGGTCAAACCATTTTTCGACATGGTGAGAAAGCGAGTGGGGAAAGAGTTGGAGGCGAAGGTCATCCATAGAAACACCGGGGGACTTCATGCTTTGGGTGATGGTAATGAATTTGTCGAGGTGTTTGTTGGCATCATCATCCGGAATTCCACGAAATGGGTTAGTTTGCACTTGTTGGATCATGTGATGCTTCAACGAAAACTCCTGAGCCGTGACATGCATCGGTGCAATCGGGCCTCCACGTCCGTTCATCGTGGGTTGACATAGCTCCTCCATGGTGTAAGGGTGGATTATTCATGTTTGGGTGGGGTGGATTATTATTGTTGTTGTTTGGGAGGGGTGGATTATTATTGTTGTTGTTTGGGAGGGGTGGATTATTATTGTTGTTGTTGTGTACACCGGCCATGTCTAAATCTTCGAGAGTCTCGGGCTCTGAATAAGACGTTGATCGAGTACGCATACACTAAAAAGAAAATGCAAGAGAAAATATTTTTGGTTTTTTACTGGTTTTTTAATGTTTTTGTATTTTTGAAAATTTTAGATTTTTATAGGTTTTTTGAAAATTTTTGTGCTTGAAAATAACGTTCCCGAAAGAACGGATCCTAAAATCCAATTTTTCTCACAAAAAACCGTTGATCCTTACGAAAAGAGCCGGCAGCGACGCCATTTTAATAACTGATTTTTGATTAGTTAATAAAAAGAGTTTGCTTGCAAGATCTTTCTTTGCGTTGCTCATACCCAATTGATATATGTCGTTGTTTCGTTCTCGGTATCTTCTCGAATCGATCACGGTTAAAAGTGGAATCATTGTACTTGGTGACTAAAAGGGGGAGCTTTGGTCTAAATCTACTAAAATGGTAAGTGCTAGAAATAATAAAATTAAACTAAAAGCAATTACTGAGAATAAAAATAAAGCTAGAATTTAAAACTGGAAAAACTGGAATAAAACTGGAAATTTACCTTATTCGGAACAATGGCTATCCGGAATATTTTTCCCTACTCGGAATGTTAGCTCTACTCGGAATAAATCTCTTAAGCGGAATAATCAGCCTATTCGGAATACTGAGGTTATGCGGAATAATAGCTCCTATTCGGAATATTCGGTATTCCGAATAAACAACAAATTCACACCTTGATCCGGAATAATGCTCTATGCGGAATATTTTAAAAAGAAACCCTATTCAGAATATTTGAAAGAAAACACTATGCGGAATAATGAGCTCTACCCGGAATAATGTAAGCTACTCGGAATGTTTGTGCTATGCGGAATAATTTCCCTATGAGGAATAATAACACTAAGCGGAATGTTTTGGCTATGCGGAATATTTTGATATTCCGAGTAAACAAAAAAATCACAAACTCTATCCGGAATATTACTGGGCGAACACAGTAACAAAATGCGAAGAACAGGGGATGACAGAAACACGAATTTAACACCAAAATTTACCAAGTTTTTAATCAAAACTGAAACCAATTTAACCACTACTCATTTACCTATGATAAACATCAATCCAAAACATCAAAAACACAAAACCCACTTACGTTTTATGATCTAACCAATAAAATAAAACTTTAAAAACTTATGAATCATAAAGAGATGAAGAGCAAGATGATAGAAAGATTAAAAGTAAACTGGTATTAATGATTTAAGATTCAACAAACAAAGTGGAAAGATTAAACTTACAAGATTGGAAGAAATCAAAGAAAATGAAAACCACTCCTTAAGGGAGATGGTTTTCTTCCTACGAACTAGGAAAAAAATGTAACAGAAAGGAACTAGTGGAAATTTCTGAATGGGAGGAGTATTTATAGGCTTCTCCCTTGGTTGATGAGTGGGCTTTCTCCCTTTCTTTTTGTCTTCTCGTCTTTTCAGAAAAGTTGACGTTTTCGATTTCGATTCGGGATTTGTCGACGAATAAATTCAACTCGTCTTTTAATTTCTTCATTTAATAGACTTGAGTTTCTTCGACATGTGTAAATCTTCCATCTTTGGTCCTTTTCTTCGATAAATCTTCAAATAGGCCCATTGACTTCAAATCTTTTGCATCTCTTGGACTATAGACTTCGTCTTTTCATCTTTTTCCTTGATAAAACCCGTGCAATCCCATGTTTCCTCCAATATTTATCCGGTTGGCTCTGAAAACACAACAAACACACAAACCACGCATATTTCCAAACAAATGACATTAAATACGCGTTTTGGTCTTGTTTTAGCAAGAAATAAGTGGTAAAAGGATGGGTGTTTTCACACCTATCAGCTGCATCGGCCACTTGTGCCACCGCGTTGAACGTAGCACACACCAAGTTATTTGCGACCGATGTACGAAGAGCCCACCGGAAGTGGTGTGCTTGCTCTTCGGGAGTACGTGCTGCTGCACCAAGAAAACCAGCCAAGCGAAGAAAGCGCTGCATGAACTCGTTGCTATTCTCCCCAGCTCTCTGTCAGTTTCCATGGTACTCTCTCTTCAGCTTGTCTTGCTCAGCCTTGGGAAAGAACTGTCCCATCACCAAATCCCTGAACTGAGCCCAAGTCAAACTAGCCACCCAATTATCACCTCCCTCAGACTGCTTCAGTGCCTTCCACCATGCTAACACATCACCTTCGAACCGGTAGCAGGCCAACCTCGACTTGAAGACGGGGTCACAGCCCATGGCATCGAAGATCTTCTCAATGTGAGCCAACCAGCTTTTAGCTTCACTGGGGCTATCTGTTCTCTCGAAAGCTCGAGGGCGTAACTTACTGAATCTCTCCAGTCATGTGACCAATGTTACTGGAGGAGGAGGAGGTGGTACTGGGTGCTGCTACTGATTGTTGGCAGCCTGCACCTCAGCCCTGATTTCGTTCCTCAGCTAAGGAAGCATAGCTTGCATTGCAGCTTGGACTGCTGCATTGAGTTGTTCCTGCTCGCGTGTGAGAACCATCTGACAGTATAACATAAGATACATGATTAAACTGATCAAAACATAAACTATATACATGAAAAAAAATTATACCAATAAATCATGAAAAAAAATTTATGCAAGAAAACTAGTACATGAATGCATGATGCAGTTTTATGAAAACTTTTATATGTGCGAGAGTGAACGCCTATGGTCAGTTCACTCAAAACAAAAGACATGGCGAGTGGAAGCCAATGGGTCGGTCCCAAAGTTAAAGTTTCGATAAAAGCACATGCGACTAAATAGGGCCAGTCCTGTACCAACCATTACTTAGTCATAAACCTGCGACAATGACATATATATGTATGCATGAAAATGATGAATGCATGAAAACCGACTGTCAGTTCTAGGAAGACCATAGTGACTACCCACTAATCACAGGTCGTGTTTTGAGAGCCTACAGGTTGAAACCTTGGCTCTGATACCATAATTGTAACACCCCATTTTGGTAAATGGAATGTCACGCGTGATTATGGCGTGTCATCAAAGCATACAAGGATAGATGTATAAAACATCATATGACCATAAAGTAAATACCCGAAACAAACATCGGTACCCCAAAAAGTAGAACTTATCACACACAAACATAAGTACTGTAAATGAAAAGGACTAAACAATGTCCATAGAAATGAGTGTCAAAAGTATGAAGAAATGCATAAAGTAATGAAGGTTAGGAAGCTTCCAATCCATATGCACGTACGCTTAAAGTCTACGAGCCTCCTTGAGTACCTGTCGTTTTGGGAACATGAAAGGAAAAAAGGCTGCGCATAATGCTCAGTGCACAGATATACAAGTATATCACGAATAATATAAGCGTATAATGTTGATCCCAAACTTAGATCGATTTAGCTTTATGTATACGAGATTAGATCAAGTAATACACGTAGAGAAACCTTTGTATATGTATATGACAATCTAAGTGTTATGCGGAATTAACACTTAAACAAGAACACGAAGATGTAAACAAACTTTCACTTTGATTAATGATAACAAACTTGCTTACAATGAAAGTGTTTAACGTATGAAAACTTATATTGAACAATAACCTAAAGGTCTTCTTTTACAGACATAAGAAGCCTTGTACAAGAGTCTACGTATCAACTATTCTAGGTAAAGATAATTATAGAAAATACATTGTTGAACTTATCTTTACTAGAAACAAACTAGAAACAATATACGCGTAGACTAAATCTTCCCATCAGTGCTTGTCTTCAATGTATCAACGCTTGACTTCTTCCTGTCAACGCTTGATCTGTCAGCGCTTGTTTTCTTCCTATCAACGCTTGTTTGACTCTTGTCAGCGCTCAAGTAGACTGGCTATATTTTATTCCCAACAATCCTCCCCTAAACATGATATTTACTCTAATAATCAAGTTTCTGAATAAACATTAAGAACTAGGAGGAATCTTACAAACTTTCTCATATTGGTATTAAATATGTCTGATCAAATCTTTGGCCACGTCACTTGAATAATCAATTTCCAGCTGTGTAGTCTTCATCTTCTCCAAGACTTCCTTGGACATGGAATACTGAGCATCTACAAGAAGATACTCAACAAACTTTGTAGAACTCAAGTAGTATACACCAGCAGCTGAATACAATCTCCATTGAAGACCGCTGAGGTCATCTTCCAGATCCTTCCAAACAGCAGGATCTTCATCTCTTGGTCCACACATTCTCTTGAATGTTGACCACAGTTTTATTCCATTGACTGAAGTTGGTGCTTCAGTCTCATACTTGGTGATAGGTGTGAAAACACCCATCCTTTTACCACTTATTTCTTGCTAAAACGAGACCAAAACGCGTATTTAATGTCATTTGTTTGGATTTATGCGTGGTTTGTGTGTTTGTTGTGTTTTCAGAGCCAACCGGATAAATATTGAAGAAAACATGGGATTGCACGGGTTTTATCGAAGAAAAAGACGAAAAGACGAAGTCTATAGTCCAAGAGATGCAAATGATTTGAAGTCAATGGGCCTATTTGAAGATTTATCGAAGAAAAGGACCAAAGATGGAAGATTTACATATGTCGAAGAAACTCAAGTCTATTAAATGAAGAAATTAAAAGACGAGTTGAATTTATTCGTCGACAAATCCCGAATCGAAATCGAAAACGTCAACTTTTCTGAAAAGACGAGAAGACAAAAAGAATGGGAGAAAGCCCACTCACCAAACCAAGCCAAGCCCTATAAATACCCTTCCCTTCACAAATTTTAGACTAGTTATTTTCAGTTATTTCATTCCCTGTTTCGTAGGAACCAACTCCCTTAAGGAGATTTTTTCATTTTCTTTGATTTCTTCCACAATCTTGTAAGTTTAATCTTTCCATTTTGTTTGTTTGAATCTTAATCATTAATACAAGTTTCCATTTAATCTTTCTTTCTTCTCTTGTTGATTCAAAGTTCTAAGTTTCATTTTATTGAGTTTGATCTTCAAAAGTAAGTGGGTTTTGAGTTTTTGTTGTTTTGGATTGATGATTATCATTGGTAAATGATTAGTGGTTAAATTGGTTTAAGTTTTGGTTAAAAACTTGGTGGATTTTGGTTAAATTCGTGATCAAGTTGTTTCCCCTGTTCTTCGTCTCCTTACTGTTCCAGCCCAGATTCCGAATCAACACCATATTCCGGATCAAGGGTTTTGTGATTATATTCCGGATCAAGCTCTTTGGTTCGGAATATCAAATATTCCGGATCAACTCTTTTATTCCGGATCAACTCACATATTCCGGATCAAGTTTTATTCCGAGTAAACTAATTATTCCGAATCAAGCTTCTTATTATTTTATTCCGGATCAGCTCATCTCTTTCAGTCATTCCGAATCAAGTGTTCATCCGGAATAATTAATATTCCGGATGAGTATTTATATTCCGAATAAAGGTTTCTTTTAAAATATTCCGAATCAGTTTATATTCCGAATGAAGGTCATTGTTTAAGTTATTCCGAGTAAGCACATTATTCCGGATCAAAAGTTATCCCGGACGAACGCCAATATTCCGCATGAATCAATATTCCGCATGAAGGCCATATATTCCGAACAAAATTTATTCCGGATCAGTCAATATTCCGAGTCAAGCCAATATTCCGGATCAAGATCAATATTCCGGATCAACACATTTATTCCGGATCAACGAAGTTCCGAATGAAGGAAGTTTGGTTGAACATTCCGAATGAAGCAATTTCAAGATATCCCGGATGAAGGTTTTTGTCTAGGATATTCCGAATAAAAGATATATTCCTGATCAAGCATAACATTCCGAATCAGCTGTTTTTCCAAGTTTAGGTACTTTACTGTTTAATTTTAAATCTAGTTTTATTTTCAGTAATTGCTTTGAATTTCATCTTATTACTTCTCGCATTTATCGTGTTAGTAGATATAGATCAAAGCTCCCCCTTTTTAGTTACCATTTACAACAATTCCACTTTGAACCGTGATCGATTCGAGAAGATACCGAGAACGAAACAACGACAAATATAATTGGGTACTTGCAACACAAAGAAAGATCTTGCAAAAGCATCATTTTTAATCAACCAAAAATCAGTTATTAAAATGGCGCCGCTGCCGGCTCTTTCTGTAAGGATCAACGGTTTTTTGTGAGAAAAATTGGATTTTGGGATCCGTTCTTTCGGGAACGTTATTTTCAAGCACAAAAATTTTCAAAAACCCATAAAAATACAAAAACATTAAAAAACCTATATAAACCAAAAATATTTTCTCTTGCATTTTCTTTTTAGTGTATGCATACTCGATCAACGTCTTATTCAGAGCCCGAGACTCTCGAAGATTTAGACATGGCTGGTGTACACAACAACAACAATAATAATCCACCCCTCCCCAACAATAATAATCCACCCCACCCCTACATGAATAATCCACCCCTACCCGACCTACAAACCATGGAGGAGCTATGCCAACCTACGATGAACGGACGTGGAGGCCCGATTGCGCCGATGCATATCACGGATAAGGAGTTTTTGTTGAAGCATCACATGATCCAACAAGTGCAAACTTACCCATTTCACGGAATTCCGGATGATGATGCCAACAAACACCTCGAAAAATTCATTACCATCACCCAAAGCATGAAGTCGCCCGGTGTTTCTATGGATGACCTTCGCCTTCAACTATTTCCCCACTCGCTTTCTCACCATGCCGAAAAATGGTTTGACCGTATCCCATAGAATTCTATTCATACTTGGGACGACATGACTCAACGCTTTTTGTCGCGCTACTTCCCACCATCCATGGTCACGAGCCTTCGTAACCAAATTAGTGGATCCATGCAAGACAATGATGAATCGCTCTTTGATGCTTGGGAACGATACAATGATTTGATTGACCGTTGTCCAAATCACAACATGCTCCCCGTCACTCTCATTGATACTTTTTACAATGGTCTCACTTTTCGTGATCGTGACACGATCAGCGCCGCCGCCGGTGGTACTTTTATGAAAAGGAGACCGGAGGAGTGTAGAGAGTTGATTGAAAACATGACTACTCACCACAAGAATTGGGATTCATCCGCATCCTCAAGATCTAACCCGAGAGTCAATGTTTCTTCTACTACTTCCAATCCCGAGATAACCGAACTTACCCGACAAATCGCGGAGATGAACAAGAATTACATGACCATGGCCACAAACCACTTTCAACAAGCTAAAGCCGTTTCTATTTCTTGTGACACATGTGGTGGTACTCATTCTTACAATGATTGTCCTTCCACTCAAGGCAATTTTTGTGAAAACATTAACGCGGCATACGGTACTTATCCCACAGGAGGCTATCAAGCTCGTCCTCAAGGAGACCGTAGCTTGCTAAGTTATCGTTCAAACAACTATCTTGCTTCACCCGGTTTTCCTCCTCCAAACCAAAACCAACAACAAAGCTATAACCGAAACAACCAATCCCAACCTCGTGCTAACAATCAATATCAATCCCAAAGAAACCCATACCCACCTCAAGGAAATTCTCAAGCTTACCAAGCTCCACCTCTCAATCAACCGATGGCATTGAATCAAGACGTCGAGACGTTCATGAGGACTAATAGAGAGATGGTGACGAATCTTCAGAGTCAATTCGTCAACTTGAAGGGAGAAATGGCGAAACAAGGGAGCGATATTCGAGCCGAGCTAAGGAATGACATGGCGAAACAAAGCAATGATATTCGTGCAGACATGAGAGACTCTTTCAGCACTCAAGCGGTTAACATACGTGATATGATCGGTTCTCTCTTCCAAGGTAATCAACCCTCTTCTTCGGGTACTCTTCAGAGTAACACCATTGCGAATCCAAGAGGGGAGATGAAAGCAATCACCACTCGTAGTGGAAAAGGTTATACGGAACCCGAGCTTCCTACACCTCCACCCGTGATTGTGAACAAGGAAAAAGAGCAACTTTCCTCACCTCCTTTGCCTGCTACCCCCATTCCCCCACCACCCGTGGTTGTGAGTGATCCTACCCCCCTAAAGCCTTCCTCTTCATCTGATATACCTTATCCTTCAAGGTTGAGGAAAGAGAAGCAAAAGAGCAAGGATGATATTCAAGTTTTAAACTTTCTCAAAATGTTTAAACAATTGAATTTTAACATCTCCTTTGCCGAGGCTCTCGCTCACATGCCTAAATACGCGAAGATGTTTAAAGATCTTCTAAGTGACAAGGAGAAGCTTCTTGACATTGCTCAGACCCAACTTAATGAGAATTGCTCCGCCGTTCTCTTAAGGAAATTGCCCACCAAACTTGGTGATCCGGATCGCTTCTTGAATCCTTGCAACTTCCCGGGAGTAGAGAATTGCATGGCCCTAGCCGATCTAGGTGCCAGTATAAACTTAATGCCTTTAAGTGTTTGGAAGCAATTATCTCTCCCCGAGCTATTCCCCACGAAAATGACTTTGGAATTAGCCAACCGTACGGTTGCTTATCCAGTGGGGATAGCCGAAGACGTCTTCGGTGGCGTTAACAAATTCACCTTCCTGGCGGATTTTGTTGTCGTTGACTACGTGATGGATCCTCGTGTTCCATTAATCGTTGGACGTCCCTTCTTGAGGACCGGTCGCACTCTCATTGATGTCGCCGCGGGCGAAATAATCATGAGAGTTGGTGATGATAAAATTGTCTTCAACATGGGTAAGATTTCTAAGCAACCTTATTCATATGAGAGTGTTAATGCTATTGATGTTCTCGATGAGGCTTGTGAAGAACACTTTCATGATGCTTGCAAAAGTACTCTCTCTTCTCTACCCAATGTTGAGAGTGTTGCCTCAATTGCTCCGTCATTGACTCCTTTTGGAGAAAGTGACTTGGATGATTTTGAAGCTAGCTTGGGTCCTCTCGATCTTAAGTATGATGATTCTTCCACCGATTGGGATGAAGACATTCGTACAATTGAGAAACTTCTCAATGAAGACCCGTTTTCTCCTCCTTCTCCTAAAGAGGTGACTAATGATGATCCATCGTTAGTTACACCATCTATTGAGGATCCTCCTACTCTTGAGCTTAAGGACCTACCTCCTCATCTCGAGTATGTTTTCTTAGAAGGCATTGATCAACTTCCCGTTATCATTGCTAAGGACTTAAAAGCCGATGAGAAAACTCGTCTCATTGAAGTTCTCAAGAAACATAAAAGAGCTATCGCTTGGAAAATCTCCGATATTGGCGGAATTGATCCTCACTTTTGCACACATAAAATTCTCATGGAGGACGACTTTAAGCCCACAATTCAAAGCCAACGAAGGGTGAATCCTAAAATCAATGACGTTATCAAAAAAGATGTTATCAAACTTCTTGATGCGGGCATGATTTATCCTATCTCGGATTCACCATGGGTTAGTCCAGTCCATTGTGTGCCTAAGAAAGGCGGAATCACCGTTGTGCCAAATCAAAACAACGAGTTGATTCCTACACGTCTCGTTACTGGGTGGAGAGTTTGTATAGACTACCGCAAACTCAATGATGCCACGAGAAAGGATCATTTCCCTCTTCCTTTTATGGACCAAATGCTTGAACGTTTAGCGGGTAATGAATATTACTGCTTTCTAGATGGTTTCTCGGGTTATTTCCAAATACCCATCGATCCCCAAGATCAAGAGAAGACAGCATTCACTTGTCCCTATGGAACATTTGCCTACAAAAGGATGCCTTTTGGCTTATGCAATGCCCCCGGGACTTTCCAAAGGTGCATGTTGGCTATCTTCCATGATATGGTTGAGCAAACCATGGAAGTCTTCATGGATGATTTCTCGGTCTTTGGGGATTCCTTCTCTTCTTGCCTTGCCAATTTAGAACGTATGCTTAAGCGGTGCGAAGACACTCGCCTTGTTCTAAATTGGGAAAAATGCAATTTTATGGTAAAAGAAGGCATTGTGCTAGGACACAAAATTTCAAAAGCCGGTCTTGAAGTCGACTGTGCTAAAGTGGTTGTCATAGCCAAATTACCTCCACCTTCAACCGTGAAGGGTATGAGAAGTTTTCTGGGTCATGCGGGATTCTATCGTCGATTCATTCATGATTTCTCTAAAATCGCTCGCCCGATGACCCACCTCTTGGAAAAAGATACTTCTTTTATCTTTTCTAAAGAGTGTCCCGAAGCCTTCAATCTTCTTAAGGATAAGCTAACTAAGGCACCGGTCTTGGTTACCCCTAATTGGGAGCTACCTTTTGAGTTGATGTGCGATGCTAGCGACTTTGCTATTGGAGCGGTTTTGGGCCAAAGAGTGAATAAACACTTCCAAACAATCCATTATGCTAGCAAGACAATGACGGGGGCTCAATTTCATTATACGACAACCGAAAAAGAGCTTTTAGCTGTTGTCTATGCTTTTGAAAAATTTCGCCCCTATCTTGTCTTATCTACCACCATTGTATACACGGACCATTCCGCGTTGAAGTTCTTTATGACTAAGCACGACTCTAAGCCAAGACTTCTTCGCTGGGTTTTACTCCTTCAAGAATTCAACATTGAAATTCGTGACAAGAAGGGAGCCGAAAACCTAGCCGCGGATCATCTAAGTAGACTTGAGGATCCATATCAAGGGGATCATCCGAACAAAGAGATCAATGACCCTTTTACCCTTGAGACCTTAATGTCTATAAATCTCAATCTTGATGACACCCCGTGGTTTGCCGACATTGCAAACTACTTAGCGGGTGGTGTTCTCATCAAAGGATTAACATCCCAACAAAAGAAAAAGTTATTGAATGATGTTAAGACTTACTTTTGGGATGACCCTTTTCTCTTCAAACAATGCGCTGATTAGATTATTCGTCGCTGTGTTGACAGACCGACATCTTTAGACATTCTCAAGGCTTGCCACAAAGGACCCACCGGTGGTCACTTTGGTCCCAACTACACCGCCAAAAAAGTGTTTAACTCGGGATTTTATTGGCCCACCATCTATCGTGATGCTCACGAGATGGTTAAACATTGTGATGCTTTCCAAAAACAAGGCAAGATCACACATAAAGATGAGATGCCTCAAAATTTCATACAAGAATGTAAAATCTTTGATGTATGGGGCATCGAATTTATGGGGCCATTCCCTTCTTCTAAAGGAAACAAATACATCCTTGTCGCTGTTGACTACGTTTCTAAATGGGTTGAAGCCAAAGCTTTACCCACTAACGACGCAAGGGTGGTTTGTAATTTCTTAAAACAACTGTTTGCTCGACTCGGTGTTCCTCGTGCTATAATCAGTGACCGCGGGACTCATTTTTGCAATGATCAATTTGCAAGAGTCATGGCTAAGTATGGTGTCAATCACCGTCTTTCCACCGCTTATCATCCTCAAACCAACGGTCAAGCTGAGATATCCAACCGTGGATTAAAGCGAATTTTGGAACGTACTGTGGGAGAGCATCGTGCCTCGTGGGCCGATAAACTTGATGATGCTCTGTGGGCTTTCCGTACCGCCTATAAGACACCGATTGGTTGTACACCTTATCGTCTTGTGTATGAGAAAGCATGCCACCTCCCTATCGAGCTGGAACATAAGGCATACTGGGCCTTGAAGTGGGCTAACTTTGACATCAACAAAGCCGGTGATCTTCGCAAGATTCAACTCAATGAGCTACATGAATTGAGGAATGAAGCTTACGAGAACTCATTGATCTACAAGGAGAAGACCAAGATTATCCATGATGCTAGAATTAAGAACCGAGAGTTCCACGTTGGTGATCAAGTCTTACTTTTTAACTCTCGGTTGAAGATCTTCTCGGGCAAGTTGAAGAGCCGCTGGTCTGGTCCATTCACCATCGCCAATGTCTTTCCCTATGGCACCATTGAGCTTTCTCAGCCAAATGGGCCCAATTTTAAGGTGAATGGCCAGCGTCTGAAGTTGTACTTTGGTGAGGACATCTCTCATGAGATGATTCCATCCCTCACCACGTTTCCCATGAATTAGTTCGGGACCGAGTCAGGCTCGTGGCTCGGTTAACAAAAACAAGCGCTCCTCGGGAGGCAACCCGAGTATCTATCCCCCTTTCCCGTTTTTCATCCTATGTGTAGGGGGAGCTATATAGGTTGCTTGTGTTTGTATGGTGATGTGATTACAGGGATATGTGCACTCTTGGAATCTTTGAAGAACCGTGCTCCCATGTTATCCGCAAATCCGGTTCTATCTCTCAACTATCGTGATTCAATCATCTTCATACTCACCTTTGAAATTGATCACTTTAGTTGTCTCCTCCTTAACTTGATTTAACCAACGTGCACAATGTCATAAGAGTAGGGGAGACTTTTCCCACATGCTTAAACATTGAGGACAATGTTTATCTTAAGTATAGGGGAGACTTCTATCGAAGTTTTAAGTGGACTTTTCCATTAAAGTGCCTTCTTTTAACCGGAAAATTCGATTTTTCGACATTTTTCAAAATTTTTAATCTCTTTTGGCCTAGTTGTATAGTTGCATTTTCCTTTGTTATGTTTATTTTCTCTCCTTGCTAGAATAAAATTTCAATAAAGTGGTTTTAAATTTTTCAAAGTCATGAATATTTTGACTCAACCCGAGTTTACTTATCTAAGTTTACTCTAGCTAGTATCCTTAACGTGTTTAAGTCAAGATTTGCTAGGATTTTATTTAGGGAGCTTTAAAACGTGAAAGTCTTAACTCTCACGGGTTAAGAACAAGAACTTTTCGCAAGTTCCTATAATTGATCCTAGAGAGTCGTTTATTAAGGGAACTTTAAAACGCAAATTCTAAACTTGAAAGAGCCTAAGAAGATGCAAGATCCTATAGGCGACTCGAAAACCCAAAACTTTGATTTAATTGGCTAAGCATCCACGAGTCTCATTCTTTGAGATTTTAAATTATGGAGAACGAGAAATGATAGAGTCAATTATAAGTTTGGTATTCTTTCGTGAATTTATGTGAGTTGATTATAAGCCTATTCTCCCATCGCTTGCTAATACATTTATCTGCAATAATTAAGGTTGTACGATTTGAAAAGTTACTTAGCTTCTAGCCCAAGATCGTTTAAAAGTTGCTCGGTATTAATTAGAGTTCATAGCCAAGGCATAACTTATTGAAGCGGGATGCGAAGATTGGCGAGTCCGAAAAGGCCCTAACAAGGCATGAGGGCTATATTTTGTTGCTAAAGATCCAAAAGTGATGTGAAGAATCATTTATCGAAAATCAATATGAAGGATCGAGACACACGACGAAAAGCAAAAACTCCCCAAAAGTCATGGAGAAGTCTATCCGAAAAGACCCTAGCAAGGTATGAGGATAAATAGATCCAAGTCCTAAAAGAGGCGGATCGTTGTATATCAAAGTCCAAAATAAAGATTGGAGAAAAAAGAAAGAAGTCGTGGTCCAAAGATGAAGAATCTATCAAAACTTCAAGTGAAGAAATTCCTATTATGAAGAGAAGACCATAATTTCAAGAACGTCTCTCAAAGATTCGAAGTATGAAGTCGCTGCCAAATATCGGTCCGAGAAAGGTCTCAAATCATGAAGCGAGTTATGCCAAGATATGATCTTTATGAGGTCCCGAGAAGCAGTTTTAAAAGATTTTGTCCTTTAGCTAACTATTGATTAAATCGTCCCACTTTGTTTTCAGCCTAAATAACTATTGAAATAAGTCAAACAATGCATCCCCGTGATCATTCAAGACAAAAATAAAATATAAGAGATACACCTAGGAATAAGGGAGTCTAAGTGAATAATTGGGCCACATGAGTTCGTGTTAGTTTGCTAACTTATACTAACAATGATCTCGTTTTTAAGCTTGATATGGGGAACGTGAAACTTGAGAATGATGAACATTCATGACAATCTAAAACCACAATGTAAGTCTTTAAATACTTTACTTGTTTTGTTCTTTTGGTTTCCTTAGTGTTTAGAATTTAATAAAGGCCAAGGTGGGTCATCTATGATGAGAAATGTAAACCGTGCTTTAAAATTGTAGCATTGCATGAGGGCATGGCAATGGTTAAGTGTAGGGGATTTGATAGGTGTGAAAACACTAGGGGTGTTCACGGGTCGGTTCGGTTCGGTTAGTTAGACGATTTTGACTATCCATCGCGGTTCGGTTAGTTAAATTTACTATCCGTAACCGAACCGTACAAGGCGGTTAACCGGACATACGGTTACCCGAAATGAGCGGTTACCCACGGTTCGGGTCACGGTTAACTATTATATAAGTTTCATAAAGTTTTAGTTTATAAATAATAACATGGTTTAGAACATAGAATGTCGTTTTCGTATAATTCAACGACATTAAATAGATAAAAATCATATAAAAATTATTTCGTTACAAAAAAGTGCATTAGAATATTCATAAATAACATATTAACTAAAAAATATTTATTCGATATTTATAAACTACGATCACATTAATTAAATTTACACATACATGTTTAATATATGTACTATAATTTGAATATTTAGTTAAAAAAATTCATGTATAATAAAAGTAGGGTACTAATACAATTAATATATATACTATAATTTGAATATTTAGTTGAAACGTTTCATGTATAATATGTGCGGTTCGGTTCGGTTAACCATGGATATCTAAAAATGAAAACCGTAACCGAACCGTTATAAGCGGGTTTTTTCGGTTTCGGTTTTTTCGGTTTCGGTTTTTTCGGTTTCGGGTTTTTTCGGTTTCGGATTGAGCGGTTCGGCTCGGTTCGTCGGTTTCTCGGTTTTTTTGAACACCCCTAGAAAACACCCATCCTTTTACCACTTATTTCTTGCTAAAACGAGACCAAAACGCGTATTTAATGTCATTTGTTTGGAATTATGCGTGGTTTGTATGTTTGTTGTGTTTTCAGAGCCAACCGGATAAATATTGAAGAAAACATGGGATTGCACGGGTTTTATCGAAGAAAAAGACGAAAAGAGGAAGTCTATAGTCCAAGAGATGCAAAAGATTTGAAGTCAATGGGCCTATTTGAAGGTTTATCGAAGAAAAGGACCAAAGATGGAAGATTTACATATGTCGAAGAAACTCAAGTCTATTAAATGAAGAAATTAAAATACGAGTTGAATTTATTCGTCGACAAATCCTGAATCGAAATCGAAAACGTCAACTTTTCTGAAAAGACGAGAAGACAAAAAGAAAGGGAGAAAGCCCACTCACGAAACCAAGCCAAGCCCTATAAATACCCTTCCCTTCACAAATTTTAGACTAGTTATTTTCAGTTATTTCATTCCCTGTTTCGTAGGAACCAACTCCCTTAAGGAGATTGGTGGTTTTCATTTTCTTTGATTTCTTCCACAATCTTGTAATTTTAATCTTTCCATTTTGTTTGTTTGAATCTTAATCATTAATACAAGTTTCCATTTAATCTTTCTTTCTTCTCTTGTTGATTCAAAGTTCTAAGTTTCATTTTATTGAGTTTGATCTTCAAAAGTAAGTAGGTTTTGAGTTTTTGTTGTTTTGGATTGATGATTATCATTGGTAAATGATTAGTGGTTAAATTGGTTTAAGTTTTGGTTAAAAACTTGGTGGATTTTGGTTAAATTCGTGATCAAGTTGTTTCCCCTGTTCTTCGTCTCCTTACTGTTCCAGCCCAGATTCCGAATCAACACCATATTCCGGATCAAGGGTTTTGTGATTATATTCCGAATCAAGCTCTTTGGTTCGGAATATCAAATATTCCGGATCAACTCACATATTCCGGATCAAGTTTTATTCCGAGTAAACTAATTACTCCGAATCAAGCTTCTTATTACTTTATTCCGGATCAGCTCATCTCTTTCAGTCATTCCGAATCAAGTGTTCATCCGGAATAATTAATATTCCGGATGAGTATTTATATTCCGAATAAAGGTTTCTTTTAAAATATTCCGAATCAATTTATATTCTGAATGAAGGTCATAGTTTAAGTTATTCCGAGTAAGCATATTATTCCGGATCAAAAGTTATTCCGGACGAACGCCAATATTCCGCATGAATCAATATTCCGCATGAAGGCCATATATTCCGAATAAAATTTATTCCGGATCAGTCAATATTCCGAGTCAATCCAATATTCCGGATCAAGATCAATATTCCGGATCAACACATTTATTCCGGATCAGCGAAGTTCCGAATGAAGGAAGTTTGGTTGAACATTCCGAATGAAGCAATTTCAAGATATTCCGGATGAAGGTTTTTGTCTAGGATATTCCGAATAAAAGTTATATTCCGGATCAAGCGTAACATTCCGAATCAGCTGTTTTTCCAAGTTTAGGTACTTTACTGTTTAATTTTAAATCTAGTTTTATTTTCAGTAATTACTTTTAATTTCATCTTATTACTTCTCGCATTTATCGTGTTAGTAGATATAGATCAAAGCTCCCCCCTTTTTAGTTACCATTTACAACAATTTCACTTTGAACCGTGATCGATTCGAGAAGATACCGAGAACGAAACAACGACAAATATAATTGGGTACTTGCAACACAAAGAAAGATCTTGCAAAAGCAACATTTTTAATCAACCAAAAATCAGTTATTACTTGGCCTCTAACAATCTCCATAGATCCACCAAGTCGTTTCTATCAAAACTTGCAAACAAAGATATAAGAGTGGTAAAAGTGTGAACCTCTTTCCCATACCTGCCAATCTTCCAAAACCCACATTCATCTTCCTCATAGCTTATAATAGGGTTTCTGGAATCAAGAGGTAACACTTGCACCATATCTAAAGCTTCCAATGGTGAGAGCTTGAGGCTCTTTCTTATAACAGCTTCACTTGGATTTAACCTATCCATATCTTTGGGAAACTCAAGACGGACTCCCTTCTTCACAGGTCTGGGAACAATCATTGCCTTCTTAAGCTCCATCTCTTCTGCAAGTTCTTCTTTCCTTTCATCAGAAAGAAGTCTTAGAGTGTTTTCTTCCTGCACTCTTACCCAAATGGGATAAGCTTTGAACTCCAGCTCTTCAAATGTCAATCCAATCAATTTCTTATAAGTCCACCCTGTTCCATGACATCTGAGTAGCATGTAGTACAACTCCCTTCTATCTCTTTTCAAATTTGAGAGAACATTGCTTGCTTTGTGTTTCAGAATGATATTGCAATCCTTTTGTACTCTGAGAAGAATCTCCAAACCCCATATCAGATCTGAAATAGTCAAATGTGGATTCTATATACACCTATCTTCCCAAGCATGATACATCTGAACAACTTCTAGCATATCAAAATCAACCTACAATTTCAACTCATTCAACTTCTCTTTTGCCAACTTGATGAGATGGCATTTATACATGATCTCATCGTTCTTTTCGGGCTTTAAATGCATAAAAATGTCATAATATACCATATATATGCTTGTGTTTGTTTACTTGTGTATTTTAGGTATGGATATCGTGAAAAAGACAAAAGATCACAAGATACAAGGAAAAACGGACACGAGAAACGAAGCCGTACAAAGAACCGGGCCCTAATCATGGAATATTCAACAAATACCCTTGAAGACTTGAAGACATACAAGATTGATCCTCATTTATTGAAGAAATGACACTTAAAACCCTTGTATATTGATAATTACAAGTTTGGTCCCTTAAGTTTGTCAAAATTACACAAATGGTCCTTCAACTTTGAAGTAATGGCAAGTTTAGTCCCTCAACAATTTCAAATTGCCAATTATAGTCCCTCATAAAGCCAAAGATACATTGAAGACCCTTGAAGATCAAGAAAGTCCAAAATCAGTCCTTCAAATATGCAAAAGTGGCAAAAACAACCCTTGAAACACTTTTTGAAAAGTTTTGTGCCAAAATTGCCAAAGTCTGAAAGTTGTTACAAAGGAAATGGGCGCTGACACGCTTTTAAACACAAATGAAAGAAAAGGAAAAGAAGAACAAGGGCCAAATGTGTACACTGAAACATTCAAATACACAAATTGCGCCAAACAACTTCCAATCCTACAAAAACAGATCAAAATCACCACTGTTCACCTTTTCACCACCCAGATTTTACATCACTTAAAACAAAGGGTAAATCTCAATTACCCTTACTCACACTTGATTCACACGCCTATAATCCCATCCCAACCTTAAAACCCTCACTCCCACTCACCAAGAGGCCCCACACTCAAAACCGTTTCACCCATCACATCACCACTTCTTCCCAAAGGCATGCCACGTGTCAAGATCAACAACTGAGAGCCTTTGCTTCACCCCAAAGCTACTTTAAACGTCCAGGATCATTTTGGACAACTCACAACCAAGAATTATCTAGAAGCACTAAAGGGCATTTTAGAGAAATCAGTGCTAGGGTTTGTGAATAGTGTAGCCAGGCATTTGCCTATAAAAGGAGACCTCAACATGTGAGAGTCCCTTAGTTCCAGTCTTTACCTTTAAAACTTGTAATTCCTTTTTGAAATTTATAAAAGTTGGTATTTTGAGAAAATTGTAATTCCTTTTTATGTTTTTGAAAGTTGGTGTTGTTTTAAGGTAATTCTGAGTTCCATTGATTGTTATAAGTGTGCTTGAATCATTTGGTTCAAGGACGTTTATGTTTGGTAAGTTTTTCAAGTTTGAAAAAGCTTGAAAGAAGGTTTCTGATTTTGTTTATTTTTGTGTACTAATCCTTGGCTATAAGCTATAAGCTCTTACAAGCTTGTTGACACCAAGCTTGTGAAGGGATTAGAGCCCTTATTTGAGTTGTTTGCTGCTTGTGTAGAAGAAATCAAGTCCTTGAGGTTCTACTTTGAACCATCAACCAAGGCACTCTTGCATCTCCTTTGTTGAAGTACCTTGGTCTTGTTCTAGTTGTTGAACAAGGTCCAAGGAGCATAGTTGGCCTTCCTAGGATGTTGTGGAAGGCAGGTATAACCTCTTGTTAAGATTCCTCTAAAATTTTTTTATGTTTATGCCTGTTTTGGATTTGGTACTTGGATTTTGAGTTCTTGTGTTTGTGCTTTGTGTTTTATGGTTGGTATCTGTTAGTTGTCACCTAGTAAGTATTTTTGATCATTAAAATCAATAGGTTGTGTTTAGAAATCAGAAGTTTGTTTGAAAAGTGGTTGATTAAGGGTTGTTTGGGATTACTGGTTCATAAGGCCTTGTGGCCTTGAGCCCTTGGTTCTTAGGGTTTGGGTGGTCTAAACAAGTCCTAATATACAAGTTTTAGTCATTGGTTAAGTTTCTGAAAGATTGGAAAAGGGATTTGAAGTTTTGCAAAAATCTGATAAAAGTGGTTTTGAAATTGGTCAAACACATCAGATCCAATAACTTCTTTGTTACTTGGATCTAAGGTTTGAAATCAGGTTTGGGAATAGTTTAGGTGATAAGCTATCTATTGGTTGTCTGGTTGTTGAATTTGGTGGCTTATTGTGATTGCTATAGCTTATCAAAGTTGGCTGAAAGCATCAGCAAAGTGACCACCTCATTTTGTGCTTGCAATTGTTATCCTAGTGTATGCCTTGTGATTTTGCTGCTTGGAACTTGTTTGTGTGCTGCTTGTGAGATTATTTGGCTATTTGGATTGTTTTGATCATAGCTTATAAGCCCACTGGCTTATTGGCTTATTTGTGCCAAAACACATCAAGTTTACCCAACTGGTAAGCTTTGATTCACAAGGTTTGCACTCAAACCTTGACGAACAGGGTGAAAAACAAGTCCATACACTTCATTAAGTCTATCAACGTCCACTTTGTTCCTGTCAACGTTTGATTTCAACTTATCAGCGTTTGACTTTTGGTCAAACTTGGTTTCAAGGCTTATTGAATCTGTTTTGCTTATTGGTACATGCAACAACTTAGTTTTTGTAATAGAACTCATTTTTCTCAGCTTAATATTAAATCTGGAAGGTTACAAGTCTTTTGGTTAAGCTTTTGCTAGAAAACTAGCTTATTTGGCTTTTTCAGCCAGCTTATTTGCTCTTACATCTTATTCTACTTGGCTTTTTGTGATTTTCTTGATTGATTATTCTTAGTTAAGCTATTTGTGAGCTTTTACAACAAACTAGAGCTTCTGAGGTGCCCTAAATCTCAAACCCGACTATTTTGTCTTTTAGTGGATTTTTACTTTGCTTATTTCTGGCTTATTGAGTGTGCTTTTTCAAAATTTCTTTTTGTAGATCTCATAAGCATCCCAAAAGAAGGTTGTGTGTCAAATTAGAGCTTATGGCATTGGCTTATTGCTTAATGTGCTGAAAAGCCCAATAAGAATAAGCTGCCTGCTTATTAAGTTGTGATAAGCTCACATTCAGCTTTTGGGCCTTTAGAGTTTTGTTCTTAGATTAAATTTTGAGTCAGATAGGGCTTTTCCAAGTCAATTGGGTAAAGTTTGACTTTTTAGGCCCAAAAGTCCATTTGGTTTGACTGTTATTGGTTTTGGCCCATTTGAGGGCCCATTAGGGGTATTCTGGTCATTTCACTTTGATTTTCTGTTTATTTAGGTTAAAATAATGAACGTAAAATCGTAAGCCAAAATACGATCATGAACGTGAATAGTGTCAGGATCTTCTGAAGGAACCGTTCCAAGAGGGAGGCCACTTGGAAACGGACAAGTTCATCCGGACTTCTTACCCATTTTTCTCTTATCGATTAGATATGTCCTTTCAGTCACGTCACGTTCCATGTCTTTTCAAGACATGTCACGTCCCACGTTCCCTTCTACCATGTCACCTTCATTTCCATTATTTTGCATACCTTTCCAGTTTGATGCGGGTATGTTTCGCTTCCAGTTACGTTATCTATAATTCGGGGACGAATTATTCTTTTTAGGGGGGAAGAATTGTAAAACCCGCATGCTTTTACCATGAATAGTGCCCTTAAGATCGTACGTCCTAGATTAAAACATTCATGTGCTATTATTTAAATATTACATACGTGTATAAACATGATAAGTATCGATTACGTACGAACACATGATAAGTATTTAACAATAATCAATCCCGAGCATGCGATTATCAAATCATGAACGTAAATTAATCACGAGAGAATATTAATTACGTATTAATATTTATTACGTATTAATATTTATTACGAACACGAATAATTATAGTGAGTCACGATCGGAAACTAATTAATTACGTAAACTACGTAACATGTAATCACGAACATTTAAACGATTATTATTACGTATATTTAATTTAACACGACAAGTAATTATATACGTAATAATTACGTTTAACACGGGTAATTATAAGTAAGGAACTTACGACACTTTTAAATGCGATTACGCGTACCATTTAAACAAGTCGCGTATTAAATAAATATTACAAGTGTTTTAGGGGCTGTTTTGGACAAAGTAGAAAAGAGAAGGACTTGGGCTCAAGGCCCAAGTGTGTATTTTATGCCGTGTAAAACAAAGGGACGGGAGGGAGTAATCTCATTTTTTTTAGACAACACAAAGTCTTTATGAAACCCTAAAAATACATACAAGCCGCCACTTCTTTCTCTCCTCTCTTCTATGCCGCGACTCACACAAAGAAAAAGGGGAAACTAGGGCTTCTTGATCCAAGAAGAGAGAGATGGCAATGTTTGTTTAATCCTAAACCCTAACATGAAGAAAACATAAGGTATATACCTAATTCGTTTTTTTTCTTTCTTTTCTTTTAATACGATTTCGTGGATTTTGAAACGTATTAAACGAGTGTAATTAAGTGGGTTTATACCTTGGGATGTTGCTGTGATGTTTGGCACGCAAACCGAGAGTCAAAAGACTCTCGGTGGTGAGTTATTTCCACCAGCCGCCACCCAATTAGGGTTTTGGCTGGGTTTGTGCTAACGGGGGAAACACAACCCCATCAGGGGTGCGTTTGGCCTACCAGTGGCAACGGCAGGAAGGGGGAGGTGTTGTACTAGCAGGGGAAACGAACCTCAGACGGGGGAAAGTATGTAACTGCCAGTGGGAAAACTGGCAGTTATGGGTGTGTTTGGCAGTGGGTTTTAAACAGGCTAAAGGGGTGCGTTTGGCAGACTGTTTTAAGAACTTTTAAGGGGCTGTTTGGTTTGGCATTATATAAAAACACACACATTTTCACGGGATTTCGCGGGTTCGTTTTACGACAACATTTTTAATAAAATAATACTTTAGTACGGGTTATGATTTTACAAGCTATTAACCATGACATGTATATTGATTTTCAAGGTAAATAAAATTAACAAGACACGACTTATTATTACAAGATTATTTATTCAAGTTAATTAAATTAATTTATCATGCTATATAATTAATTTAATTAAAACATAGACTTAGGTTATTATTAATAATTAATAATACATGATTTAACCTAAGTGTTTTGATTTATTTAATTTAAACTATAGTGAATAATTAATTATTAAACATGACTTCTAGTTAATTTTTTTATCATGACTTAGGTTAATTATTTTACTATTAATACATAGCTAAACCTAAGCATTTTTAATCATGAAAAATTAGACTAACTAATTAATTAATTATTGAAACCATGACCTATAATTAATTAATTCCATGACTTAGGTTATATAAATATAATTTATAATGCATGTTTTAACCTAAGTAATTATATCTTTATTTAATTAAATCACATTATATTTAATTAAATACCTTTAACCTATAGCTTATTTAAATGACATGTAATAATTAATAAACTATACATTTATATCATTATGACTCAGAATATTAATCAGTAAACACTTAAGCTTATTTATTAGCTTATTTAACCAGCTTATATCTATTTATGGAAACTTTCTATTTTTAGAAATTTATCTATTTTAAGCAGTAATTCTATTTTTGGAAACTTTCTATTTTTGGAAACTTTCTATTTTTGGTAACTTTATATTTTTGGTAACTTTCTATTTTTGGAAACTTTCTATTTTTGGAAACCTGCTATTTTTGGAAGGTTACTTAATATTGCTCAGTAAGCATAATAATACATGAAATACCAGGAATACTTAATCAGATTAACCAGAATATGAGATAAACACATATTAAAGCTTAAAACAGTAAAACATGACTTAAAATATATAAAATAAGTTAAGACAAGACATGAAACCCCGTACGTATTCAGTGATTCGATACTTATACACGTGTGTATTCATGTAGCGTTAGTGATCCAGAAGTAGAGTCTTTCTTCCGTTCATTCACTGGACTTGAGGTACGGATTCCCGTCCTTTCAGTATGGACATTCTTTCCTTATTAGGATTTCCCCGTATGCAGCCAACTGTTTTCCCCAGTATTTGTTTTATTGTTTTGAAATGCTTATGTTTAATTAGCATAATCTATAGCCATATACAAGCATGACCAGTTTCACCTAGTTATGGAGGTACCATAACCATAACATTGGAGGCACCAATGTTATGACTTCCCCACGGCGGAGTGATTGCTCGTGGCGTCCCTTTTCAGTTTTGGCCATATTATTATATCATGTGGGGCGTATGGGTGCATCCTAGTTACATGTTTTATTCAGTATATCATGGTGAATGTGGTGTGTGCCTTGCATCCATCACAAGGAGTTGATCCCTCCTACCCAAACCAGTATATTAATTAGAGGCATCCCCTCTAATCAGCATGATGAGGTTACCCCTCCAAGTATTCATGCACGTGACCTTTTCATGACCTATATGGGCTATGGTATATTTATGTTAAAACAGTTTTCATAAGATAAACATAAGGCTTTTCAAACTATAAAACCAGTTTTCTTAATACTTAACCAGTTTACTCAGAACTTAGTCTTCCGCTGTTATATGTTACATGCTTATCCTATTTCATGCTATATTGTACATCCGTGCACTGAGCGTCTTGCTCAGCCGTTTTCCTTTTCATGTTCCCAAAACGGCAGGTACTCAGGGACGCTCGTAGATCTCAAACGTACGTGCATATGGACTGGAAGCTTTTCTGTCTTTGTTTACTTTATGCATTTCCTTTACTTTAATACAGTTTGCTATGGACATTGTTTCGTCCTTTCCTTTACAGTATTTATGTTTGTGTGTGATGAGCTTTACTTTGGGGTTACCGATGTTTGATTCCGGTATTTCCCTTTTATGGTCGAATAATGCTTAGACATTTATCCTTGTATGCTTTGATGACACGCCATGATTATGCGTAATATTCCATTTCCAAAATGGGGTGTTACAAATAAACTAGTTTGCAAGTTTTTAGAATTTTTTATAATTTTTGGATTTTTTATATTATTTTTATATTATTTTATTATTATTTTTCAAATTTCACATTTTTCAACTTTTTATATTTTTCTTAGCTTAAATACATTAAAATAGGAATTTAGCAACTTTTAGAATAATTTTATCACTTCTAGATTAATTTTTATAATTATTTTAAATTTTAATAGTTTTTAAATCATTTTAAATAGTTTTTATAATTATCACTTCTAGATTAATTTTTATAATTATTCTAAAATCGCTCGCCCGATGACCCACCTCTTGGAAAAAGATACTCCTTTTATCTTTTCTAAAGAGTGTCCCGAAGCCTTCAATCTTCTTAAGGATAAGCTAACTAAGGCACCGGTCTTGGTTACCCCTAATTGGGAGCTACCTTTTGAGTTGATGTGCGATGCTAGCGACTTTGCTATTGGAGCGGTTTTGGGCCAAAGAGTGAATAAACACTTCCAACCAATCCATTATGCTAGCAAGACAATGACGGGGGCTCAATTGCATTATACGACAACCGAAAAAGAGCTTTTAGCTGTTGTCTATGCTTTTGAAAAATTTTACCCCTATCTTGTCTTATCTACCACCATTGTATACACGGACCATTCCGCGTTGAAGTACTTGATGACTAAGCACGACTCTAAGCCAAGACTTCTTCGCTGGGTTTTACTCCTTCAAGAATTCAACATTGAAATTCGTGACAAGAAGGGAGCCGAAAACCTAGCCGCGGATCATCTAAGTAGACTTGAGGATCCATATCAAGGGGATCATCCGAACAAAGAGATCAATGAACCTTTTACCCTTGAGACCTTAATGTCTATAAATCTCAATCTTGATGACACCCCGTGGTTTGCCGACATTGCAAACTACTTAGCGGGTGGTGTTCTCATCAAAGGGTTAACATCCCAACAAAAGAAAAAGTTCTTGAATGATGTTAAGACTTACTTTTGGGATGACCCTTTTCTCTTCAAACAATGCGCTGATTAGATTATTCGTCGCTGTGTTGACAGACCGGCATCTTTAGACATTCTCAAGGCTTGCCACAAAGGACCCACCGGTGGTCACTTTGGTCCCAACTACACCGCCAAAAAAGTGTTTAACTCGGGATTTTATTGGCCCACCATTTATCGTGATGCTCACGAGATGGTTAAACATTGTGATGCTTGCCAAAAACAAGGCAAGATCACACATAAAGATGAGATGCCTAAAAATTTCATACAAGAATGTGAAATCTTTGATGTATGGGGCATCGAATTTATGGGGCCATTCCCTTCTTCTAAAGGAAACAAATACATCCTTGTCGCTGTTGACTACGTTTCTAAATGGGTTGAAGCCAAAGCTTTACCCACTAACGACGCAAGGGTGGTTTGTAATTTCTTGAAACAACTGTTTGCTCGACTCGGTGTTCCTCGTGCTATAATCAGTGACCGCGGGACTCATTTTTGCAATGATCAATTTGCAAGAGTCATGGCTAAGTATGGTGTCAATCACCGTCTTTCCACCGCTTATCATCCTCAAACCAACGGACAAGATGAGATATCCAACCGTGGATTGAAGCGAATTTTGGACGTACTGTGGGAGAGCATCGTGCCTCGTGGGCCGATAAACTTGATGATGCTCTGTGGGCTTTCCGTACCGCCTATAAGACACCGATTGGTTGTACACCTTATCGTCTTGTGTACGGGAGCATGCCACCTCCCTATCGAGCTAGAACATAAGGCATACTGGGCCTTGAAGTGGGCTAACTTCGACATCAACAAAGCCGGTGATCTTCGCAAGATTCAACTCAACGAGCTACATGAATTGAGGAATGAAGCTTACGAGAACTCATTGATCTACAAGGAGAAGACCAAGATTATCCACGATGCTAGAATTAAGAACCGAGAGTTCCACGTTGGTGATCAAGTCTTACTTTTTAACTCTCGGTTGAAGATCTTCTCGGGCAAGTTGAAGAGCCGCTGGTCTGGTCCATTCACCATCGCCAATGTCTTTCCCTATGGCACCATTGAGCTTTCTCAACCAAATGGGCCCAATTTTAAGGTGAATGGCCAGCGTTTGAAGTTGTTCTTTGGTGTGGACATCTCTCATGAGATGATTCCATCCCTCACCACGTTTCCCATGAATTAGTTCGGGACCGAGTCAGGCTCGTGACTCGGTTAACAAAAACAAGCGCTCCTCGGGAGGCAACCCGAGTATCTATCCCCCTTTCCCATTTTTCATCCTATGTGTAGGGGGAGCTATATAGGTTGCTTGTGTTTGTATGGTGATGTGATTATAGGGATATGTGCACTCTTGGAATCTTTGAAGAACCGTGCTCCCATGTTATCCGCAAATCCGATTCTATCTCTCAACTATCGTGATTCAATCATCTTCATACTCACCTTTGAAATTGATCACTTTAGTTGTCTCCTCCTTAACTTGATTTAACCAACGTGCACAATGTCATAAGTGTAGGGGAGACTTTTCCCACATGCTTAAACATTGAGGACAATGTTTATCTTAAGTATAGGGGAGACTTCTATCGAAGTTTTAAGTGGACTTTTCCATTAAAGTGCCTTCTTTTAACCGGAAAATTCGATTTTTCGACATTTTTCAAAATTTTTAATCTCTTTTGGCCTAGTTGTATAGTTGCATTTTCCTTTGTTATGTTTATTTTCTCTCCTTGCTAGAATAAAATTTCAATAAAGTGGTTTTAAATTTTTCAAAGTCGTGAATATTTTGACTCAACCCGAGTTTACTTATCTAAGTTTACTCTAGCTAGTATCCTTAACGTGTTTAAGTCAAGTTTTGCTAGGATTTTATTTAGGGAGCTTTAAAACGTGAAAGTCTTAACTCTCACGGGTTAAGAACAAGAACTTTTCGCAAGTTCCTATAATTGATCCTAGAGAGTCGTTTATTAAGGGAACTTTAAAACGCAAATTCTAAACTTGAAAGAGCCTAAGAAGATGCAAGATCCTATAGGCGACTCGAACACCCAAAACTTTGATTTAATTGGCTAAGCATCCACGAGTCTCATTCTTTGAGATTTTAAATTATGGAGAACGAGAAATGATAGAGTCAATTATAAGTTTGGTATTCTTTCGTGAATTTATTTGAGTTGATTATAAGCCTATTCTCCACTCGCTTGCTAATAAATTTATCTGCAATAATTAAGGTTGTACGATTTGAAAAGTTACTTAGCTTCTAGCCCAAGATCGTTTAAAAGTTGCTTGGTATTAATTAGAGTTCATAGCCAAGGCATAACTTATTGAAGCGGGATGCGAAGATTGGCGAGTCCGAAAAGGCCCTAACAAGGCATGAGGGATACATTTTGTTGCTAAAGATCCAAAAGTGATGTGAAGAATCATTTATCGAAAATCAATATGAAGGATCGAGACACACGACGAAAAGCAAAAACTCCCCAAAAGTCATGGAGAAGTCTATTCGAAAAGACCCTAGCAAGGTATGAGGATAAATAGATCCAAGTCCTAAAAGGAGGCGGATCGTTGTATATCAAAGTCCAAAATAAAGATTGGAGAAAAAAGAAAGAAGTCGTGGTCCAAAGATGAAGAATCTATCAAAACTTCAAGTGAAGAAATTCCTATTATGAAGAGAAGACCATAATTTCAAGAACGTCTCTCAAAGATTCGAAGTATGAAGTCGCTGCCAAATATCGGTCCGAGAAAGGTCTCAAATCATGAAGCGAGTTATGCCAAGATATGATCTTTATGAGGTCCCGAGAAGCAGTTTTAAAAGATTTTGTCCTTTAGCTAACTATTGATTAAATCGTACCACTTTGTTTTCAGCCTAAATAACTATTGAAATAAGTCAAACAATGCATCCCCGTGATCATTCAAGACAAAAATAAAATATAATAGATACACCTAGGAATAAGGGAGTCTAAGTGAATAATTGGGCCACATGAGTTCGTGTTAGTTTGCTAACTTATACTAACAATGATCTCGTTTTTAAGCTTGATATGGGGAACGTGAAACTTGAGAATGATGAACATTCATGACAATCTAAAACCCCAATGTAAGTCTTTAAATACTTTACTTGTTTTGTTCTTTTGGTTTCCTTAGTGTTTAGAATTTAATAAAGGCCAAGGTGGGTCATCTATGATGAGAAATGTAAACCGTGCTTTAAAATTGTAGCATTGCATGAGGGCAAGGCAATGGTTAAGTGTAGGGGATTTGATAGGTGTGAAAACACCCATCCTTTTACCACTTATTTCTTGCTAAAACGAGACCAAAACGCGTATTTAATGTCATTTGTTTGGAATTATGCGTGGTTTGTATGTTTGTTGTGTTTTCAGAGCCAACCGGATAAATATTGAAGAAAACATGGGATTGCACGGGTTTTATCGAAGAAAAAGACGAAAAGAGGAAGTCTATAGTCCAAGAGATGCAAAAGATTTGAAGTCAATGGGCCTATTTGAAGATTTATCGAAGAAAATGACCAAAGATGGAAGATTTACATATGTCGAAGAAACTCAAGTCTATTAAATGAAGAAATTAAAAGACGAGTTGAATTTATTCGTCGACAAATCCCGAATCAAAATCGAAAACGTCAACTTTTCTGAAAAGACGAGAAGACAAAAAGAAAGGGAGAAAGCCCACTCACCAAACCAAGCCAAGCCCTATAAATACCCTTCCCTTCACAAATTTTAGACTAGTTATTTCAGTTATTTCATTCCCTGTTTCGTAGGAACCAACTCCCTTAAGGAGATTGGTGGTTTTCATTTTCTTTGATTTCTTCCACAATCTTGTAAGTTTAATCTTTCCATTTTGTTTGTTTGAATCTTAATCATTAATACAAGTTTCCATTTAATCTTTCTTTCTTCTCTTGTTGATTCAAAGTTCTAAGTTTCATTTTATTGAGTTTGATCTTCAAAAGTAAGTGGGTTTTGAGTTTTTGTTGTTTTGGATTGATGATTATCATTGGTAAATGATTAGTTGTTAAATTGGTTTAAGTTTTGGTTAAAAACTTGGTGGATTTTGGTTAAATTCGTGATCAAGTTGTTTCCCCTGTTCTTCGTCTCCTTACTGTTCCAGCCCAGATTCCGAATCAACACCATATTCCGGATCAAGGGTTTTGTGATTATATTCCGAATCAAGCTCTTTGGTTCGGAATATCAAATATTCCGGATCAACTCACATATTCCGGATCAAGTTTTATTCCGAGTAAACTAATTATTCCGAATCAAGCTTCTTATTATTTTATTCCGGATCAGCTCATCTCTTTCAGTCATTCCGAATCAAGTGTTCATCCGGAATAATTAATATTCCGGATGAGTATTTATATTCCGAATAAAGGTTTCTTTTAAAATATTCCGAATCAGTTTATATTCCGAATGAAGGTCATAGTTTAAGTTATTCCGAGTAAGCATATTATTCCGGATCAAAAGTTATTCCGGACGAACGCCAATATTCCGCATGAATCAATATTCCGCATGAACGCCATATATTCCGAATAAAATTTATTCCGGATCAGTCAATATTCCGAGTCAAGCCAATATTCCGGATCAAGATCAATATTCCGGATCAACACATTTATTCCGGATCAACGAAGTTCCGAATGAAGGAAGTTTGGTTGAACATTCCGAATGAAGCAATTTCAAGATATTCCGGATGAAGGTTTTTGTCTAGGATATTCCGAATAAAAGTTATATTCCGGATCAAGCGTAACATTCCGAATCAGCTGTTTTTCCAAGTTTAGGTACTTTACTGTTTAATTTTAAATCTAGTTTTATTTTCAGTAATTACTTTTAATTTCATCTTATTACTTCTCGCATTTATCGTGTTAGTAGATATAGATCAAAGCTCCCCCTTTTTAGTTACCATTTACAACAATTTCACTTTGAACCGTGATCGATTCGAGAAGATACCGAGAACGAAACAACGACAAATATAATTGGGTACTTGCAACACAAAGAAAGATCTTGCAAAAGCAACATTTTTAATCAACCAAAAATCAGTTATTACTTGGCCTCTAACAATCTCTATAGATCCACCAAGTCTTCTCTATCAAAACTTGCAAACAAAGATATAAGAGTGGTAAAAGTGTGAACCTCTTTCCCATACCTGCCAATCTTCCAAAACCCACATTCATCTTCCTCATAGCTTATAATAGGGTTTCCGGAATCAAGAGATAACACTTGCACCATATCTGAAGCTTCCAATGGTGAGAGCTTGAGGCTCTTTCTTATAACAGCTTCACTTGGATTTAACCTATCCATATCTTTGGGAAACTCAAGAGGGACTCCCTTCTTCACAGGTCTGGGAACAATCATTGCCTTCTTAAGCTCCATCTCTTCTGCAAGTTCTTCTTTCCTTTCATCAGAAAGAAGTCTTAGATTGTTTTCTTCCTGCACTCTTACCCAAATGGGATAAGCTTTGAACTCCAGCTCTTCAAATGTCAATCCAATCAATTTCTTATAAGTCCACCCTGTCCCATGACATCTGAGTAGCATGTAGTACAACTCCCTTCTATCCCTTTTCAAATTTGAGAGAACATTGCTTGCTTTGTGTTTCAGAATGATATTGCAATCCTTTTGTACTCTGAGAAGAATCTCCAAACCCCATATCTGATCTGAAATAGTCAAATGTGGATTCTATATACACCTATCTTCCCAAGCATGATACATCTGAACAACTTCTGGCATATCAAAATCAACCTGCAATTTCAACTCATTCAACTTCTCTTTTGCCAACTTGATGAGATGGCATTTATACATGATCTCATCGTTCTTTTCGGGCTTTAAATGCATAAAAATGTCATAATATACCATATATATGCTTGTGTTTGTTTACTTGTGTATTTTAGGTATGGATATCGTGAAATAGACAAAAGATCACAAGATACAAGGAAAAACGGACACGAGAAACGAAGCCGTACAAAGAACCGGGCCCTAATCATGGAATATTCAACAAATACCCTTGAAGACTTGAAGACATACAAGATTGATCCTCATTTATTGAAGAAATGACACTTAAAACCCTTGTATATTGATAATTACAAGTTTGGTCCCTTAAGTTTGTCAAAATTACACAAATGGTCCTTCAACTTTGAAGTAATGGCAAGTTTAGTCCCTCAACAATTTCAAATTGCCAATTATAGTCCCTCATAAAGCCAAAGATACATTGAAGACCCTTGAAGATCAAGAAAGTCCAAAATCAGTCCTTCAAATATGCAAAAGTGGCAAAAACAACCCTTGAAACACTTTTTGAAAAGTTTTTGCCAAAATTGCCAAAGTCTGAAAGTTGTTACAAAGGAAATGGGCGCCGACACGCTTTTAAACACAAATGAAAGAAAAGGAAAAGAAGAACAAGGGCCAAATGTGTACACTGAAACATTCAAATACACAAATTGCGCCAAACAACTTCCAATCCTACAAAAACAGATCAAAATCACCACTGTTCACCTTTTCACCACCCAGATTTTACATCACTTAAAACAAAGGGTAAATCTCAATTACCCTTACTCACACTTGATTCACACGCCTATAATCCCATCCCAACCTTAAAACCCTCACTCCCACTCACCAAGAGACCCCACACTCAAAACCGTTTCACCCATCACATCACCACTTCTTCCCAAAGGCATGCCACGTGTCAAGATCAACAACTGAGAGCCTTTGCTTCACCCCAAAGCTACTTTAAACGTCCAGGATCATTTTGGACAGCTCACAACCAAGAATTATCTAGAAGCACTAAAGGGCATTTTAGAGAAATCAGTGCTAGGGTTTGTGAATAGTGTAGCCAGGCATTTGCCTATAAAAGGAGACCTCAACATGTGAGAGTCCCTTGGTTCCAGTCTTTACCTTTAAAACTTGTAATTCCTTTTTGAAATTTATAAAAGTTGGTATTTTGAGAAAATTGTAATTCCTTTTTATGTTTTTGAAAGTTGGTGTTGTTTTAAGGTAATTCTGAGTTCCATTGATTGTTATAAGTGTGCTTGAATCATTTGGTTCAAGGACGTTTATGTTTGGTAAGTTTTTCAAGTTTGAAAAAGCTTGAAAGAAGGTTTCTGATTTTGCTTATTTTTGTGTACTAATCCTTGGCTATAAGCTATAAGCTCTTACAAGCTTGTTGACACCAAGCTTGTGAAGGGATTAGAGCCCTTGGTTGAGTTGTTTGCTGCTTGTGTTGAAGAAATCAAGTCCTTGAGGTTCTACTTTGAACCATCAACCAAGGCACTCTTGCATCTCCTTTGTTGAAGTACCTTGGTCTTGTTCTAGTTGTTGAACAAGGTCCAAGGAGCATAGTTGGCGTTCCTAGGATGTTGTGGAAGGCAGGTATAACCTCTTGTTAAGATTCCTCTAAAAAAATTTTATGTTTATGCCTGTTTTGGATTTGGTACTTGGATTTTGAGTTCTTGTGTTTGTGCTTTGTGTTTTATGGTTGGTATCTGTTAGTTGTCACCTAGTAAGTATTTTTGATCATTAAAATCAATAGGTTGTGTTTAGAAATCAGAAGTTTGTTTGAAAAGTGGTTGATTAAGGGTTGTTTGGGATTACTGGTTCATAAGGCCTTGTGGCCTTGAGCCCTTGGTTCTTAGGGTTTGGGTGGTCTAAACAAGTCCTAATATACAAGTTTTAGTCATTGGTTAAGTTTCTGAAAGATTGGAAAAGGGATTTGAAGTTTTGCAAAAATCTGATAAAAGTGGTTTTGAAATTGGTCAAACACATCAGATCCAATAACTTCTTTGTTACTTGGATCTAAGGTTTGAAATCAGGTTTGGGAATAGTTTAGGTGATAAGCTATCTATTGGTTGTCTGGTTGTTGAATTTGGTGGCTTATTGTGATTGCTATAGCTTATCAAAGTTGGCTGAAAGCATCAGCAAAGTGACCACCTCATTTTGTGCTTGCAATTGTTATCCTAGTGTATGCCTTGTGATTTTGCTGCTTGGAACTTGTTTGTGTGCTGCTTGTGAGATTATTTGGCTATTTGGATTGTTTTGATCATAGCTTATAAGCCCACTGGCTTATTGGCTTATTTGTGCCAAAACACATCAAGTTTACCCAACTGGTAAGCTTTGATTCACAAGGTTTGCACTCAAACCTTGACCAGCAGGGTGAAAAACAAGTCCATACACTTCATTAAGTCTATCAACGTCCACTTTGTTCCTGTCAACGTTTGATTTCAACTTATCAGCGTTTGACTTTTCGTCAAACTTGGTTTCAAGGCTTATTGAATCTGTTTTGCTTATTGGTACATGCAACAACTTAGTTTTTGTAATAGAACTCATTTTACTTAGCTTAATATTAAATCTGGAAGGTTACAAGTCTTTTGGTTAAGCTTTTGCTAGAAAACTAGCTTATTTGGCTTTTTCAGCCAGCTTATTTGCTCTTACATCTTATTCTACTTGGCTTTTTGTGATTTTCTTGATTGATTATTCTTAGTTAAGCTATTTGTGAGCTTTTGCAACAAACTAGAGCTTCTGAGGTGCCCTAAATCTCAAACCCGACTATTTTGTCTTTTAGTGGATTTTTACTTTGCTTATTTCTGGCTTATTGAGTGTGCTTTTTCAAAATTTCTTTTTGCAGATCTCATAAGCATCCCAAAAGAAGGTTGTGTGTCAAATTAGAGCTTATGGCATTGGCTTATTGCTTAATGGGCTGAAAAGCCCAATAAGAATAAGTTGCCTGCTTATTAAGCTGTGATAAGCTCACATTCAGCTTTTGGGCCTTTAGAGTCTTGTTCTTAGAATTAAATTTTGAGTCAGATAGGGCTTTTCCAAGTCAACTGGGTCAAGTTTGACTTTTTAGGCCCAAAAGTCCATTTGGTTTGACTGTTATTGGTTTTGGCCCATTTGAGGGCCCATTAGGGGTATTATGGTCATTTCACTTTGATTTTCTGTTTATTTAGGTTAAAATAAACTAGTTTGCAAGTTTTTAGAATTTTTTATAATTTTTGGATTTTTTATATTATTTTTATATTATTTTATTATTATTTTTCAAATTTCACATTTTTCAAATTTTTACATTTTTCTTAGCTTAAATACATTAAAATAGGAATTTAGCAACTTTTAGAATAATTTTATCACTTCTAGATTAATTTTTATAATTATTTTAAATTTTAATAGTTTTTAAATCATTTTAAATAGTTTTTATTAGTTTAAAGATTTCTAAAAATAGTTTTTAATCTTTTTAGGTCATTTTAGAGGTTTACCAATTGAAAAATCTTTATTTGTGCTTTTTGATAATTTATTTGATTTTTAGGGCTTTAATTAGCATTTAAAAATTGAATATTTAGTTATTTAAAAGGTTTGAAAAAGTTTTGATCATTGGTAAACTCTTAGTTTATTTATTTTGATTTTTGGTGAATTTTTAGAATTAATTTTTTATTTTTGTAATTTTTACGGTTTTACGTTTTGTCGTCGTAGTATTATTTTCACGTCTTCGTCATCTTTTTTTCTCATCCCCTTCTAAACCAATCATTAATCACAAACATTTATCAAGTTTTTCACACACATATACCTCCTTGGGAAACGAACTTCATAAGGGTCATTAGTGCTTGATTTTCCTAAATCATCACTTAATACTTACCGCTTTTACGCTCCTTTTCCTAAAGGACGTAATTTACTACGATCATTTTGGCGCCGCTGCCGGGGAGGTGTGTCGTGATTAATTTGTATTGTTGTTTTTAATATTAACCAAAATAGTATTTGTATTAGTAGAAATCTACTAATACGTATTATCGGTTTTCTTGGTTTTTCTTGTAAAAATATTATTACTATATTGTATTAAGTATCACAACAAATAAACAATATCTCCAAAAGTGTGAAAACACAACCTTGATTCGGGATTTCATCACTCGATCATTGTATTCGAATCTCAAACAAAAAGAAAAAGGCAAAAATAGATAAATACTTCCGTAAAGCTCGATTTTGAAAAATACAAACTATAAGGTGGGTATAAGGCGGGTATTATAAAATATACCCTAAGGAAAAAGGCTCTTAAGTGCTTCGCGCCGCCTCGTTTCCCCGCTTGCTTGTGAGTATTTTGAGATTGAAGGCTAATCGAGGGTTTTGCCGCCCAAAGTATTATTACGTATAATATATTTGCTTGGTTTCTTTGTGATTAAACCCTCTTGAACAATTTGGTTTTCACCAAAGTTCTAAAGTCATTCAAAGGCGTTCACTCCACGTGATCGTTTTCATTCCTTTGAGGCTTCTTTAATCAAGAGTTTGATTCGAGGATCGATTTTGTAGATTGTTGTCTACAAAGATACACCAAAATAAAAAAAAATTTAAATATAATCAAAAACACAAAAAAAAAAACACAAAAAAAAAAAAATTGAAAATTCACAAAACACCAAAAAAGAATCTTCTTTGCTCGCCTCCCATTCTTCGTGAAGTTTATGATCACTCGTAATCAAGCAAAACGAGCTCGTAAACGTCTTCAAAAGCAAGCCAATCAAGAGACGTTGATTGTTGAACAACCTCCAATTGTTGAACCTATTGTAGAACAAGAAGTCGTCATGGCTAATCGTACTATGATGGAGTTGCTACAAGCACCCACCGAGGGTTTTGGAGAGGCTATTGTGATCCCGCCATCCTTGCGGAGAATTTCGAGATTAAGACGGGTTTAATGTCGATGTTGCAAGCAAATAAGTTTAGAGGTCATGAGAAAGACAACCCGCACTATCACATTAGGAATTTTAATCGTCTCACCGCTACTAGTAAGTTTAAGGATGTTCCACAGGACGCCATTAAGATGATGTTGTTTCCATACTCGTTAGATGGACCCGCAAAAATTTGGCTTGAGAAAGAACCGGCAAATTCGATTTTGACATGGGCCGATCTCGTTTCTAAGTTTGTGAACAAGTTTTTTCCACCATCTAAAACAACACATTTGAAAAATGAGATTTCACGATTTGTTCAAAGAAATAATGAATGTTTTCAATGGCATGGGAACGCTTTAAAGAAATGTTACATGAATGTCCACACCATGATTTCACGGAATTGCATCAAGTTGATACCTTTTATAATGGGCTTAATGATCATGAACGAGATTATTTGAATACCGCCGCGGGTGGTAATTTTTTGTGCAAGACGACAAATGAGGCTTTACAAATCATCGAGAATGGATCTAAGGTTTATAGCCCTCGTAACACACCGAGTGTTGCCAATTTGGGTTCGTCTTCATCGTCATCGTCTCGTAGCATTAATGCCTTACATGATGAAGCTAATGAGGAAAATCGGTTTTTTGATAGATTTGCTAATCTTATGTCCCATTGGAAAGCTCAAGAAGCTTCAAATTCCGCTTCGGTTAAAGCGGTTGCTAAGAGTTGTTTGTCTTGTGGTGGAGCTCATGATCTTTCCGAGTGCATTACCGCGGATGGTAACACTTCGAGTGCTTATGTAGCCACAGGAACTTACAACCAAAACGGTCAAGGTTCCCGCCCAAATCAAGCTCCACCAAATCAAAATGCTAATAACTATCGAAACAACAACCAAGGTGGTAGTTACCAAGGCAATTCACGTAACTACAACAAGGGGAATTATCAAAATGGGAATGGACAAGTCACTAATCAAAACCAAAACCGTGATTTTCAAAACACTACACAAGGTTTTCAAAATGCTCACACTAAAAATTTGCAAGGAGAATTTTTGGATTATGCTAAAGCAAATGATGCTAAATTTGATAACATGCAACGTGAGATGATTAGCTTAAGATCCGAGTTGAAAAACGAGCTTAAAAATGAACTTGCTAATGAACTTAAAACTCATGCAAATAAAATGGAAGGAAATGTCCAACGTCTTTAACAAAATCAACAAAAGATGGAATTAGGACAACATGAGATTAAGCAAGAGTTATTAAAAGCGGATGCTAGGCAATCAAAATTTGAGGACCGAATGGCTAAGATGTTTGAAGCAATCATGTGTAAACCCTCTTCCTCGGGTGGTCTTCCTAGTGATACCATTGCAAACCCGAAGGGAGAAATGAAGGTTATTACTACACGAAGTGGTAAAACTTTCAAGGAACCAATCTCTCGTCCAAGTACTTCTACGGAGAAGGAAATCGAGAAAGAACCCGAGGTGATGGTCGAAAAGGAGCACATTGCAATCCCACGAAGTACCGCTCAAACCACACCTACGGTTGAACCAATACCAATTGTGGAACCCGAGTTTCCAAGGTCGTTGCCTAATGACCAACCCACACACCTTTAACTTACCCTTCGAGATGTAACAAGGAAAAGGCACAAGAACAGAATAACTATCAATTTGAGCTATTTATGAAAATGTTTCGTGATCTACATTTTAACATAAGTTTTGCCGATGCTTTAATCATGATGCCTCGATTTGCCGCAAACTTCAAAAGTATGCTAAACAACAAAGAGAAGTTACAACAATCGTCTAGTTGTTCATCGGTTTTTCTTAGCCGCATACCACAAAAAGTCGGTGATCCCGGTAAATTTTTGATTCCGTGTGCAATTCAAGATATGGAGGAATGCTACGCCTTGGCCGATCTTGGTGCTAGTATTAATTTAATGCCTCTTGAGATTTTCAAATCGCTTTCACTTCCGGCTCTTACTCCTTCGAACATGTCTATCGAGATGGCCGATCATTCTACGATTTTAGCATGTGGAGTAGCCGAGGACGTTTTTGTTAAAGTCGGAAAGTTTTACTATCCCGTTGACTTTATCGTTGTAGACATTCCTATCGATCGAAAAGTTCCTCTCATTTTGGGTCGTTCATTTTTGGATACATCAAGAGCACTTATCGATGTTCATGCTCGAAAAATCACCCTTCGTTTCAATGAGGAAGAACTTATCATCAATGCAACACAAAACTCCAATCTTTCTCATGTCTATTCTATTGCAACTTTAAACCATGGTAATTCAACCAATGTCGTTTTCAAAGAATTTTCACCAAGAGTTTTAGGAAATGTCGCCAAAAACAATTTACCATTTCCTCCGCCGGTGGAGGTTATGAGTGTAAAGCCTACAAAGAAGAAACCGTCAATACTTGAATCGAAAAATCCTTCGCCTAACCTCGGACATTCATTCTTGAAAAGTGTTGATAAGTTGCCGGTTTCTACGGAAGATCTTTCGGATGATGAATATATAGACCCCGATGGGGGAGTTTTCTTCGTCGGTAAACGTTTTGAGAACTTGCCACCACCAAAACCAAAACGGTTTTCAAATGTGAGAATTTTTAGTGTGACTAACATCGTCTTAGAAACACCAAATATTTTCGACATAATCAAAAAGGGTTTTCATAAGGAGAGTTTAAAAGATAAAAAAGGAAAGGATTTTAAATGTGATTTAATTGATTTTTCTACAAATCTAACTCCGTCATCACCACGTGTTTTGAGTGCTACAAGCTCGTCTACTCCTTTTGACGATGCTTTGTGTGGTTTTAGTATGGGGGAAGCCCCTTATGTTCCCTCATCCTTGTCCACCGAGGACGAGATATTCGATCCCGGAATTTCATGTAAAGGGAAATCTCGGTCTTCCACCGATGCAATAAATGGAAAATCTTTCTATTTGATTGGTGCGAGTCTACCTCGGGTAGCTCAAAAGTTTGTCATACCCATTGTCCCACCCTTCTACTTCTCATCTCTTTTCTTCAAACTCTTTGAGTTTATGGCACATGTTGAAGTGGCGTTGATTTGTTTTTCCAATGAGAACGAGAACGCCATCTTCGATCCCGGTATTTTGTACCATCGAAGGACTTAGTCCTTAATACCGTTTGTTTTTGGGCCTTGTTTATCATGTAAGCCCCATCAAAAATTGACCATATCATGATTTTCCCTAAATGTTCACATTTTGAGGGGAATGAGTTGAGCTCATGACTCGGTAATCAAAAACGAGGTGCCTCGTGGGGGAGATCCCATGCTTATCCTTTATGCTTACTATTCACTAATAAGGGGACTTGTACCCTTTCAACTCGTCGTCTCGTGGTTGTTTGTGATTGTGTTATCTAGATGACCATCATCATCTACGATTGAAGACTCTCGTGTTCGTTTACATGAGCCTCTATCGTTTGCTTGAAGAAGTTTTTCACGAATCCATGACATATCCTTTATTGTTCTAGCAATTATATTTTAGCATACTTAATAAACGGCTTTAGATATATTGTTGATCACCCTTTCCATGCTAGATCCTAAGCATTCGATTCTTCGTCTCTAGTATGGGGGTGCTCCACCTTTAGACTCGAAACATTGAGGACAATGTTTACTTTTAGTATGGGGGGGGGGGTGAATAGGTACTTGCTTTGCTACGCCCTCACGCTTTCCAATTTTCAATGTTTTGTTTTAGTTGCTAATAAGGCTAAAAATGGCCAAATTTTAATTTTTTTTTTTCATAAGTGTTTTTAAGACACGTTTCCGATGGGTAGAATAAGAGTTAATTTTTGACTTGATGGGCATTTGGAGCCATTTACATTCCTTAACCCGCTCAATTCAAGTTTTGCTAGACTTTTATATAGGGAGCTTTAAAACGCGAAAGTGTTAGCTCATTCGGGTTAAGAACGAGAACTTTTCGCAAGTTCCTATAACTGATCCTAGAAAGTCACTTATCAAGGGAACTATAAAACGCATTCTCCAAACTTGAAAAAGTCCAAGAAAGTACAAGATCCTATAGGTGGCTTGAAAACCCAAAACTTTGATTTGATATAGTCTTAATGAAAGCTAATCCAAATTTGGCTTAATTTTGACTTGCATGGCTAAGTATTCACGAGTCTCTTTAATTAGAGGTCTTTATATAGTGAAGAACGGGAGATGATAGAGTTAGACAAGTGATCATGCTAAACGTAGAACATGAAAGTGTTCTTTCAAAAACTCATATGTTTTTAATTGTGACTTTTTCTTCCCATAAGATCAATGCATTAGGAATAAATCATAATTGCAATAAGTAAGGTCGTACGATTTGAAAGGTTACTTAGCCTCTAGCGCAAGATCGTTTAAAAGTTGCTCGGGGTTGAATAGAGTTCATAGCCAAGGCATAACTTATTGAAGCGGGACGCAAAGATTGGCGATTATCCAAAAAGGCCCTAACAAGGCATGAGGAGCTCTATTTTTGCTAAAGATCCAAGATGATGTGAAGTATCCTTATTCCTAAATCAATATGAAGGATCGAGACACACGACGAAAAGCAATTAATCCCCTAAAGATCATGGAGAAAGTCTATCCAAAAAGACCCTAACAAGGTATGAGGATAAATATATCCAAGTCCGAAAAGGAGGCGGATCGTTGTATATCAAAATCCAAAGTAAAGATTGAAGAAAAATGATGAAGTCGTGGTCCAAATATGAAGAATCTCTCAAAAACGTCAAGTGAAGAAATTCCAAATATGAGAAGAGAAGACCATAATTTCAAGAACGTCTTCCCAAGATTTGAAGTATGAAGTACATGCCAAATATCGGTCCGAGAAAGGTCTCAAATCGTGAAACGAGTTATGCCAAGATATGAACTTAAGGAGATACACGAGAAGCCGTTTTAAAAGATTTTGTCGTTCGGCTAACTATCGATCAAATCGTGCTACTTTGCTTTCGGACTAATAACTACTCAAATAAGTCAATATGAATCACTTGTGATCCATGACAAATAGTTAAAAAATGCTAGTAACCCATTTCCTTTTATAATAACTAGGATTGCGGGGAGAAAAAGTATTACACAATTTGGACGTATGAGTAGTGTTAGCATTGTGACTTGTACCAACAATGATCTTGTTTTTGCACTTAGCATGGAATATATGACAATCAAGGATGACGAAGTTTACTCTAAGGGACATTTGCTTGTTTCTATTCTTTGAACCTAAAAGTCAATTTCGTGATGAAAATCATACATGATGTCTTTACACATCTTCGTAGTATGTTGTAAGTCTTTTATTCTTCAATAAAGGTTAATAAAATTGAACTTTGGTGATGCTTAGATACTTTATTCTAGCATTGCGTGAGGGCACGGTAATGGCTTAGTATGGGGGAGTGATGTGATGGCATTTATACATGATCTCATCGTTCTTTTCGGGCTTTAAATGCATAAAAATGTCATAATATACCATATATATGCTTGTGTTTGTTTACTTGTGTATTTTAGGTATGGATATCGTGAAAAAGACAAAAGATCACAAGATACAAGGAAAAACGGACACGAGAAACGAAGCCGTACAAAGAACCGGGCCCTAATCATGGAATATTCAACAAATACCCTTGAAGACTTTAAGACATACAAGATTGATCCTCATTTATTGAAGAAATGACACTTAAAACCCTTGTATATTGATAATTACAAGTTTGGTCCCTTAAGTTTGTCAAAATTACACAAATGGTCCTTCAACTTTGAAGAAATGGCAAGTTTAGTCCCTCAACAATTTCAAATTGCCAATTATAGTCCCTCATAAAGCCAAAGATACATTGAAGACCCTTGAAGATCAAGAAAGTCCAAAATCAGTCCTTCAAATATGCAAAAGTGGCAAAAACAACCCTTGAAACACTTTTTGAAAAGTTTTGTGCCAAAATTGCCAAAGTCTGAAAGTTGTTACAAAGGAAATGGGCG
This sequence comes from Glebionis coronaria, assembly GCA_025667525.1. Lineage (NCBI taxonomy): Eukaryota > Viridiplantae > Streptophyta > Magnoliopsida > Asterales > Asteraceae > Glebionis > Glebionis coronaria. Next base: position 382,252,392 of record CM046882.1, on the reverse strand, counting down.
CTGACACGCTTTTAAACACAAATGAAAGAAAAGGAAAAGAAGAACAAAGGCCAAATGTGTACACTGAAACATTCAAATACACAAATTGCGCCAAACAACTTCCAATCCTACAAAAACAGATCAAAATCACCACTGTTCACCTTTTCACCACCCAGATTTTACATCACTTAAAACAAAGGGTAAATCTCAATTACCCTTACTCACACTTGATTCACACGCCTATAATCCCATCCCAACCTTAAAACCCTCACTCCCACTCACCAAGAGGCCCCACACTCAAAACCGTTTCACCCATCACATCACCACTTCTTCCCAAAGGCATGCCACGTGTCAAGATCAACAGCTGAGAGCCTTTGCTTCACCCCAAAGCTACTTTAAACGTCCAGGATCATTTTGGACAGCTCACAACCAAGAATTATCTAGAAGCACTCAAGGGCATTTTAGAGAAATCAGTGCTAGGGTTTGTGAATAGTGTAGCCAGGCATTTGCCTATAAAAGGAGACCTCAACATGTGAGAGTCCCTTGGTTCCAGTCTTTACCTTTAAAACTTGTAATTCCTTTTTGAAATTTATAAAAGTTGGTATTTGAGAAAATTGTAATTCCTTTTTTGTTTTTGAAAGTTGGTGTTGTTTTAAGGTAATTCTGAGTTCCATTGATTGTTATAAGTGTGCTTGAATCATTTGGTTCAAGGACGTTTATGTTTGGTAAGTTTTTCAAGTTTGAAAAAGCTTGAAAGAAGGTTTATGATTTTGCTTATTTTTGTGTACTAATCCTTGGCTATAAGCTATAAGCTCTTACAAGCTTGTTGACACCAAGCTTGTAAAGGGATTAGAGCCCTTGGTTGAGTTGTTTGCTGCTTGTGTTGAAGAAATCAAGTCCTTGAGGTTCTACTTTGAACCATCAACCAAGGCACTCTTGCATCTCCTTTGTTGAAGTACTTGGTCTTGTTCTAGTTGTTGAACAAGGTCCAAGGAGCATAGCTGGCCTTCCTAGGATGTTGTGGAAGGCAGGTATAACCTCTTGTTAAGATTCCTCTAAAAAAAATTTATGTTTATGCCTGTTTTGGATTTGGTACTTGGATTTTGAGTTCTTGTGTTTGTGCTTTGTGTTTTATGGTTGGTATCTGTTAGTTGTCACCTAGTAAGTATTTTTGATCATTAAAATCAATAGGTTGTGTTTAGAAATCAGAAGTTTGTTTGAAAAGTGGTTTATTAAGGGTTGTTTGGGATTACTGGTTCATAAGGCCTTGTGGCCTTGAGCCCTTGGTTCTTAGGGTTTGGGTGGTCTAAACAAGTCCTAATATACAAGTTTTAGTCATTGGTTATGTTTCTGAAAGATTGGAAAAGGGATTTGAAGTTTTGCAAAAATCTGATAAAAGTGGTTTTGAAATTGGTCAAACACATCAGATCCAATAACTTCTTTGTTACTTAGATCTAAGGTCTGAAATCAGGTTTGTGAATAGTTTAGGTGATAAGCTATCTATTGGTTGTCTGGTTGTTGAATTTGGTGGCTTATTGTGATTGCTATAGCTTATCAAAGTTGGCTGAAAGCATCAGCAAAGTGACCACCTCATTTTGTGCTTGCAATTGTTATCCTAGTGTATGCCTTGTGATTTTGCTGCTTGGAACTTGTTTGTGTGCTGCTTGTGAGATTATTTGGCTATTTGGATTGTTTTGATCATAGCTTATAAGCCCACTGGCTTATTGGCTTATTTGTGCCAAAACACATCAAGTTTACCCAACTGGTAAGCTTTGATTCACAAGGTTTGCACTCAAACCTTGACCAGCAAGGTGAAAAAAAAGTCCATACACTTCATTAAGTCTATCAACGTCCACTTTGTTCCTGTCAACGTTTGATTTCAACTTATCAGCGTTTGACTTTTGGTCAAACTTGGTTTCAAGGCTTATTGAATCTGTTTTACTTATTGGTACATGCAACAACTTAGTTTTTGTAATAGAACTCATTTTTCTCTGCTTAATATTAAATCTGGAAGGTTACAAGTCTTTTGGTTAAGCTTTTGCTAGAAAACTAGGTTATTTGGCTTTTTCAGCCAGCTTATTTGCTCTTACAGCTTATTCTACTTGGCTTTTTGTGATTTTCTTGATTGATTATTCTTAGTTAAGCCATTTGTGAGCTTTTGCAACTAACTAGAGCTTCTGAGGTGCCCTAAATCTCAAACCCGACTATTTTATCTTTTAGTGGATTTTTACTTTGCTTATTTCTGGCTTATTGAGTGTGCTTTTTCAAAATTTCTTTTTGCAGATCTCATAAGCATCCCAAAAGAAGGTTGTGTGTCAAATTAGAGCTTATGGCATTGGCTTATTGCTTAATGGGCTGAAAAGCCCAATAAGAATAAGCTGCCTGCTTATTAAGCTGTGATAAGCTCACATTCAGCTTTTGGGCCTTTAGAGTTTTGTTCTTAGAATTAAATTTTGAGTCAGATAGGGCTTTTCCAAGTCAATTGGGCCAAGTTTGACTTTTTGGGCCCAAAAGCCCATTTGGTTTGACTGTTTTTGGTTTTGGCCGATTTGAGGGCCCATTAGAGGTATTCTAGTCATTTCACTTTGATTTTCTGTTTATTTAGGTTAAAATAAACTAGTTTGCAAGTTTTCAGAATTTTTTAGAATTTTTGGATTTTTTATATTATTTTAATATTATTTTATTATTATTTTTCAAATTTCACATTTTTCAACTTTTTACATTTTTCTTAGCTTAAATACATTAAAATAGGAATTTAGCAACTTTTAGAATAATTTTATCACTTCTAGATTAATTTTTATAATTATTTTAAATTTTAATAGTTTTTAAATCATTTTAAATAGTTTTTATTAGTTTAAAATTTTATAAAAATAGTTTTTAATCTTTTTAGGTCATTTTAGAGGTTTACTAATTGAAAAATCTTTATTTGGGATTTTTTGATAATTTATTTGATTTTTAGGGCTTTAATTAGCATTTAAAAATTGAATATTTAATTATTTAAAAGGTTTGAAAAAGTTTTGATCATTGGTAAACTCTTAGTTTATTTATTTTGATTTTTGGTGATATTTTGGTAATTTTTAGAATAAATTTTTATTTTTGTAATTTTTACTGTTTTACGTTTTGTCGTCGTAGTATTATTTTCACGTCTTCGTCATCTTCTTTTCTCATTCCCTTCTAAACCAATCATTAATCACAAACATTTATCAAGTTTTTCACACACATATACCTCCTTGGGAAACGAACTTCATAGGGGTCATTAGTGCTTGATTTTCCTAAATCATCACTTAATACTTACCGCTTTTACGCTCCTTTTCCTAAAGGACGTAATTTACTACAATCACAACTCATCACCATACTCAAGTCTTTCTGGTTGTTCTATGATCATTATACTTGAGTCTGAACTGGCTTCATCACTTCCTTCTTGTTCTTCTGAAGTGACAACAAAAGGTGATTCACCCACCTTCTTTCTTTCTTGTTCCATAATTTGTGCAGCCAACCTTCTATCAAACTCAATCTGTGTTGCATCCTTTAGAACATCTACTTGTACCATAATACCCTTACCCTTATCTAATGGATCAATGGAGGGTAAGGAAGATGGTAATACCTGTGAAGAAACATATTTGATGATGGATAATGACTGGAATACATCAACCTCATCTGCAGGTCTGTCAACACTCAATTTTGCTTTGTCAGCGCCCAAGTTACTCATGTCAGCGTTCAAATCTGTCTTGTCAACGCCCAAAGTACCTGTCTCAGCGCCTCTTGTGATTTCCTCCAACATGGCTGTAAATGACAAATTTAAGTTTGTAGGAGAGACTAGAGACGTATCAAAACCTGTCTGTTTCTTCAAACTTGTTAGGGCCTCAGCAACACCCAAAGATTCACCATCATGGGAGCCCTTATCACTCATATTTATCTGTTCATCCTCCCCTTTGGAAGATTCCTCCATCCCCCTCCTTGTGCTAGCATTTTCCTAAACAACAATCCTCTCCCTCAATTACTTGAGTTCAAGGCCTTGTGTACTGACAATATGTACCAAGTCTGCATTTTGCTTTTGCAAGCGTATGCAGACAGCCGTCAATTCCATTAAGGTCATTGGTTCCAATCTGCCCTCCTCTAAAATGGGTATTTGACCTCCCAAGTTAGATTCATTGGGCATGGATGAGGTCTTAATAATGGTAGGACTGTCTTGGCCAGCTTCTAAGCCAGAACCAATAGTCCCAGCCTCATCCATAGCACCAACCACACTTGTGGTGGTGGTTCTCTCTGCTACATGGCTAGGACCACTAGAGGAGAACACTCCAGTAGTCCTTTGGCATTTTTGCAACCTATATTGTGTTGGGGGAGAAGATGATGTGGATTAGGTGGATGTGGGTTGGTTAAGGGGTGTTTGGGACTATGAAGGATTGGTGTCAACGTTTGGAATAGGCATGTCAATGCCAACATTTAGAGTGTCAGCGTCGAAGGGTTCTTGGTCAAGTTACATGTGTTGTGGTGATGGTAAAGAGTCAGGTATTGGATCAAGTTGAGGTTGTGGGTCTGGTTGGGGTTGTGCTGCTTCAATGACAGCAATCATAGCTGGGGTTAGGGGTAAGTCACGATGTGGGGGTGAGTTCATCTTTGTGAAAATAGCTTTCTTTTGCACAGGGATCTCATAAAAATCATCATGATCCCTTGTGTAGTAACCTTGGACATCAAAAACCATTTGTAAAAATCTGGGATAAGCTAAAGTCATTTTGTTCCCTTTATTTTTACACATGCCCTCAAAAATCATTTTGGAATAATTAAACTTTTGCCCAGTAGCAATGCACACAATAGCACTTGCAATAGATCTATTGATCTTATTGTGTACAGTACACTTGGGACTCAAACATTGCAAGAGGACATGTATTAGGTACTTCTAGGCTGGGGGAAACTCCTGTTTATGATATTTATTTAAAGTTCCCTCATCAGGGAAAGGATAACCCAAATCCCTTAGTCCTTGTTCTATTTCATTAATGGGGAGGGTGGTTAGACCATTATCATCATCAAGATGCAAAGCTTGGCGAACCAAAGCTTCAGTAACCACCCATGTGCGCCCATGAACAATAGATGATAATGTAGTCACTCTATTAACTGTTGAGGAACTAAAATTGTTCCAAAACTTCTTAATATGTGTGACAGGAATGAGTGGTGCATGAGAAAGAGCATACTGTTGAATCCAAGATCGTTAGACTCAAACAGTAAAAACCGTTTTATCTAGGATGATCAATTGTACATATGAATTAACATAGCGGAATTGCACAATTAATCAAGAACAAGATGTTTAACAAAGATGAAAGATTCCCAAAGAGAGTTTGTATTATTTGATTAACACAAACTACTCTAGGTGTGTGTACATTGAATCCCACACCTAGAGATCAAACAAGCAGTAGGTTACATTTTGTGTATAGGAAGTGATCAACAAAACCTACGTATGGTTCCTTTTATAACATAAGGAAACCATGATACATGGAAACTAAATAATATATTAATGAATAAATCAAAACAGACTTATTCACTCTTATCACTACTTTGACCAAATCTTTTCTTCTTATCACATATGGCAGGGGAAACATACAGCAGGGGAAAGTTTCTCTAGCAGGGGAAACTTTGTAGTATTTTGTCCACCAGCTTAAAGTTTCACATAATGTCTTATTTTGTCCTTTCTAGTTTCCATGGTGATTTGACTCATCAACTTTTAGCCCAACAATCTTCCCCTAGTTGATGATGTCAAAACACTTCCCCTTAAACATACAACACCAAAGATCAACAGGCTGAACATTCTTTGTAGACAACTTCCCCTTTTTGACATGATCAAATAGGGGTCTTCTATGTGAACAACCTTGATTTTCAACTACTACTAACCAATATCATACATCAAACCCAAGTATTCTACTTTTCAAAATACCATCCATGAAGCACATAGGCCTGACTCCTAATAAAAAATGATTTTGAGCAGTAGATACTCTCATTAGTTGTAGTAATACCAATGAGTAATAGCAAAAACCTTCACCTTGATGTCATATGTGAATGACTAGCACTTTATCAAATAAGCTTCCCCTTAAAGTATGCTAGTCACTGATGAATCTTCAATTCTGTAGGCTTTATGTAATGATTACATATGAAGAAAACTGAATTATAACTTACTTGATGATGAAGAAGAATAACCCGAACTTGCGTTCTATATCTTGCACTAACCCCATGACAAAATGGCCTATATACAAAATCCTCATTTTTTTTTCTGAAAATGAGACACTGAGCACTATAATGTAACTCCTTCAAGTGATAGAAAATATGTGCATAGAGTACCATAAGAGAAATCACATATTCCTAGATCTTGTATCACTTTGTCACTAAGCGTGTAAGCATAAAACCCATACCCGCGAAAATCTCCTTCATCTTCAAATAAATAATAAAAACTTTTCTTCGTAATCAATAAAATTAAAACAAGCCTTTATACCTTTAAACCAGTTGCTATGAATATACCAATCTCCAAAACCTTGCTGTCCCAAAACTCATATCTGACAGCAGGGAGAACTTTCAAAAACAGTGGGAACCTATTTATGAAAGCAGGGGGAACTATTGAAGGCAGGGGGATCGTAGCAGGGGGAACTTTTTCAAAAGCAGGGGGAACTTTTAATGCCATTGTTTTTGTTATTAACTGTGCCAAACCCACACATATTGGGAATGAATTTATAACAGTAGAATAAATAACAAAAATAGGGCAATAAAAATAGACCTACTGTGAAAAATATACCTGCTGTGATATTTTTGTAGCAAACTCTGCTACATATGTCACCTCCTGTATCTAGTAATATCGTCACGTGAACCAAAGATCCCACATGATAAATTATTGCAATATATTGTTTCCATGTGAACGCATAACTTTGCCCACACCATATTCACGTGGACTGCCCTTCGTGTGAACATATTGCAACAGTGGGTCCCATTAAAAATATTACTGTGAATAATTTTAAGATACAAACACATTCATGTTTGTTTCTTTGTGACTTGACCCAACGCCCCATTAATGAAACATTAGATGTGAGTTAATGAAACATTGAGACCCCACCATAGAGACGCACCATATCAAATCCCCACATTCTTGTCCATTTGCTTTTTGTTATAAATAGATCACGTGAACCCAACACTTGGCCGTGTGAACCTTATACCCATTTATATTTAATTCATGCCCAGCAATTAAAAGATACGAACCTATGATTATATCTGGCCCACGAATAAATTGGTCTTGTCTGTGATTCGTCCTCACATGAAACCCAAAAAGCAGACGTCATGATCAATAAAAAGAAACATTCACAAAATAGTTTCGGCCACCAATATTTTAGGGACAAACCCTAACCATCACCGTCATCTTCACAGCAACAACATTAAACACCTTGATTCTCCTAGATATCGAGCCACCCACTCTGATACCACATGTTGAATCCAAGATCGTTAGACTCAAACAGTAAAAACCGTTTTATCTAGGATGATCAATTGTACATATGAATTAACATAGCGGAATTGCACAATTAATCAAGAACAAGATGTTTAACAAAGATGAAAGATTCCCAAAGAGAGTTTGTATTATTTGATTAACACAAACTACTCTAGGTGTGTGTACATTGAATCCCACACCTAGAGATCAAACAAGCAGTAGGTTACATTTTGTGTATAGGAAGTGATCAACAAAACCTACGTATGGTTCCTTTTATAACATAAGGAAACCATGATACATGGAAACTAAATAATATATTAATGAATAAATCAAAACAGACTTATTCACTCTTATCACTACTTTGACCAAATCTTTTCTTCTTATCACATATGGCAGGGGAAACATACAACAGGGGAAAGTTTCTCTAGCAGGGGAAACTTTGTAGTATTTTGTCCACCAGCTTGAAGTTTCACATAATGTCTTATTTGGTCCTTTCTAGTTTCCATGGTGATTTGACTCATCAACTTTTAGCCCAACACATACCTAATAGGGGATGCGTTCAAATACGCCACCATTTGTGTGTATTGGGGAAACAGAGTGTCATCAGCGTCTAAATATGCTACCATGTTGTGTTGACTCCTGAATCCTAATTCCAAATCCTATGGTTTAAATTTTGGTGCCATTGTTTAAAGCTGTTTGAAAGATTGATAAAGATGAAGTATAGGAGAAAATATTGTTAGACAAGAATGATAGGTACCCTGTTTAAAATAGGAGCCAAATATATAGGAGAGAAAAATGCATGTGATTGGTTAAAAATTAGGCAACTATTTTCAAAATACAATCATGAAAATATTGAAAAGAAATAAGTTTATCTCATGAATTAAATGAGAGTTATCTGCTCCCAAAATTACGACCCTAAAATATGTCAAAAAGTAACAACTGGGTAGGTCCCATTGAGTGTCAACGGTCAAAATAACCCATCAACGCCCAACGGCTATATTCTTGTCAACGTTTGCCAAAGCCATTTCAGCGTCTAAATTGGTCACAACAACGCTTGGAAAAATACTTGTCAGCGTCCAGAAATAAAAATTTATAAAAATAAAAAATGACCTTAACAAAGTAATTTATCCTAGAGAAGATAACCTATAAGTTGATAATTATTATAGGGCGGCAAGCACTGTCCAGTTATGCACACTTGCTTATGCAAGATATACATAACAGTCCACTAGTGTCCCTTGCTAACCAAAACTCTTAACAACTAAGTTACCTCATAAAATTCCTTGTTACTCCCAGGTAAAACCCATGATAAAATCATTCCCAAGTCTCCCAACAGACCACAACCAATTCTAGGCAAAAAATGTATTGGCAGCATGCATAGTATATCAACTTTGCATGCTACAGTGCCTCATGATTTAGTAAAACTAACTCATACTCACCTGTGGAAACAATCTAGAATTGTGATAAGAGTATCATAAGGATACCCAAAAGTCCTAAAGGTTCCTAAAACCTCCCCTTAAACTGTGATACATATGTTGCTAAAAACATGCATGAACGTAAAAAAATTATGTCAAGATAGGAATAGAAAATTCCAACCATCATCCATAAATAAAAACATGCTCAAATGATTCTCCAAGGATCCATAAGCAACTCTGTATCCAATGGTATAATGCTAACACCACCTGCACATTTAGATTGAAAACCACAAAACTAACATTGTTGCTGACAACGCCCCGATAACACTTGACAGCGTTAAGAAAAGCTTTGTCAGCGTTAGACAAATATATTGCTGACAACGTCACAATAACACTTATCAGCGTTAAAGCAACCTTTGTAAGTGTTAGAAAAATATAGTGGAAAATCTAAATCCTTAAAAAGACCAATAACAATGCATTATCCTGTACATACTTTTACAAAAAGACTCCAAAACACATATTATGTGAGATTGATCATTCCAATACTTGTGACCAAGTATTGAAACCTTCCAGCATCAAAAGGTTTAGTTAGTAAATCTGACACATTCTCTTCTGTGTCAACCCTATCTGGTTGTATTAAACCCTTTTCAAAACAATCTTTTATAAAATGGTGTCTAATTTCTATGTGTTTAGTTTTAGAATGATGTACAGGATTCTTAATAATGCATAAAGTGCTGTTATTGTCAACAAATATCTTGGTATGCATAAAATTATACCCATAATCCAACAGCTGTATCTGAATCCATAAAACTTGTCCACAACAAGCAGCTGCATCTACATACTCTGCTTCAGTTGTAGAATTGGCCACCACTGTTTGTTTCTTGCATTGCCAAGATATCAACCTACTCCCAAGAAACTGACATCCACCAGTTGTGGATTTTCTATCAAACTTATCACCTCCATAGTCACTGTCTGAATATGCTATAAGCTCCAAAGGTGAATCTTTTGGGTACCACAAGCCAAGATCAGGATAACATCTTAGGTACCTAAAGATTCTCTTGACAGCATAGAGATAACATTCTTTGGGAGTCACTTGATGGCGTGCACAAGCACACACAACAAACATGATGTCAGGTCTGGAGGCTGTGAGATACATCAATGAACCAATCATTGATCTATAGTGCCTGACATCCACATCTTTCCCATCTCCAATCTTTCCCCAAGGGTGTTCTCTATCCATAGGAGTAGTAGCCCTCTTTTCATGTGGAGAAAAGCCAAACTTCTTCAAGATCTCTGCCACATACTTATCCTGAGAGATGAAGATACCATCTTCTTTCTGCTGAACTTGTAACCCTAGAAAGAAGTTCATCTCTCCCATTGCACTCATCTTGAATTTGTCTGTCATAAGCTTGGAGAAATCCTCACTCATCTTTGGATTGGTGGATCCAAAGATGATATCATCAACATAGACCTGAACAAGCAAAACATCCTTACCAGCCTTCTTAATAAATAATGTCTGGTCTATGGTGCCCCTCTTGAATCCATTGTCCACCAAATAAGTGGATAATGTGCCATACCATGCTCTTGGGGCTTGATGAAGTCCATACATAGCCTTCTTGACTCTATACACCTTGTCTGGATTCTCTGGATCCTCAAAACCAGGAGGCTGCATCAATATACCTCCTCAACAATTGTTCCATAGAGGAAGGCACTCTTCACATCCATTTGATAGACAGTGAAGCCCATGCAGGAAGCATAGGCTAGAAATATTCTTATGGCTTCAATCCTTTCAACTGGTGCAAAGACCTCTTCATAGTCTATCCCTTCCTCTTGTGTATATCCCTAAGCCACTAAACGTGCCTTGTTTCTGACCACAATGCCTCTTTCATCTCTCTTGTTCCATAGAACCCATCTTGTCCCAATAGGTCTGACATACCTGGGACAATCAACAAGCTCCCAAACATCCTGAATTGCAAATTGGTGAAGCTCATCCTGCATTGCTTCCACCCAACTTGGTTCTTTGAGAGCATCAAATATCTTCTTGGGTTCCTGTTGTGACAGAAAACAGGCAAATAAGCATGATTGCACAAGAGGGGTATCAACCTTCTTGTGTATATTGGCAATGAATCCACCATGATTCTGATGAGATCTTCTAGTCTGAACAGGAGTCATAACATCCCCAATAGTCTGAGAGGGGTGATGATTCTTCATAGTAGAAGTGAGAACTCCTCCTTCAAAAAGTCTGGTGTCTTCAATCTCATTATCCAAGTTGCCAATATCTTCTTATTTAGACTCTCTATCATCAACATTAGGATGAACCTCTTCATATAAATTGGAAGGTTCACCCTGTTCAAAATTAGAAGAGAAAAGATGCTCAAAAGTGTTGTCAACGCCTGAACCTTGGTTGTCAGCGTTTGGGTTGTCAACGCCTGAAATGGTGTTGTCAACGCTTGAGCCATCAACGTCTGAATTTGTCCTATCAGCGCTAGATTTTCCTTTGTCAGCGCCTAAAGGACCATGCATGTTGTTAACTGGTGATACTTGGGGACCACCATTATCCTTTCCAGCAGCAGCAGCAGCAAAAGCATCTGTCCATATGGGAATTGTAACATACTCTTGTATAGGATATGACTTTTCTGCTTGTGATCCAACCTCTTCATTAACCTATGTACCTGAAACATCAACAACTTGTTCTTCCACAACATTTGAAGTTACCTTCACAATGTCTGGATTAGTGGCAGGCAAATATTTTGAAGTCCTAGATAGAGGTTCCAAGTCAAACAACCAATTTGGACCACTTTCAGGATCACTAGGTTTACTTTCTAAAAACCTAACATGTACTCTCTCAAGAATACGTTTTTCCTTCTTAAGGTAAACCCTATATCCCTTGCTCTGCACAGAATACCCCATGAAATAGCCTTCATCACCTTTTGCACTAAATTTACCTAAGGCATCACTAGTATCAAGTACAACTACATGACAACCAAAAGGTTTAAGAAAACCAATATTAGGTTTCCTTCCCCAAAGTAATTCATAAGGTGTTTTGTTCTGTATCTTGTTGACCAATGCTCTATTCTGAACATAGCATGTTGTATTCACAGCCTCAGCCCAAAAAGCTATAGGGAAATGAGCAACAGCCAACATGGTTCTGGCTGCTTTAACTAGGGTTCTATTCTTCCTCTCAGCAACCCCATTTTGCTGTGGGGTTCTAGAAATACTAAACTACCTGGTAATCCCTTTCTTGGCACAAAAATCATCTAAAAGTTTATTTCTAAACTCACCACCATTATCACTCCTAAGCATTTTAACTTCATTACCAGTCTTCTTCTCAATCTGAGTGATAAAATAAATTAAAGTGTCTACAGTATCACTTTTCATAACTAAAAAGAAGGTCCAAGTAAACCTAGAAAAGTCATCTGTGATGACAAAGCAGTATGATTAACCATTCAAACTCTCTATATTAGTTGGACCAAATAGATCCATATGAAGCAAGTGAAGTGGTCTAGTACTAGTGTGCATCTGTTTAGACTTGAATGAGACCTTGTGCTGCTTGCCTTTAAGACATGCAACACAAGAGTGGTCATTGTGGAAAGCCTTTTCAGGCAAGCCATCAACCAAACCAAGTCTCACAAGCCTGTTTATATTCTTAAAGTTTATGTGCCCTAGTCTCCTGTGCCATAGATTACTCTCATCTACTGAAGCTTTAGCATAAAAACATGACATATTATTATTCATCCTAATCCCATTAAGATTCACATTATAGATGTCTTTATGTCTAGGTGTTCTATAGTCAATATATTTCTCATCAGGAATCTTATAATCCTTGCTTAACACCAAGCATTCAGTATCAGTAAACAGAACTTTATTTTTGTTATCACAAACTTGTGATACACTAAAAAGATTGTAATCAAGTTCCTTTACCAGAAACACGTTTTCAAAATGCAAGTTCTTGGTGAGAAGGGTCTTTGTCCATGAGTGTTAGACCCTCTAGTGAAGAATGGGGCAGGTCTAACAACTTGTGGACTTTGCTCTACAAAGGTTTTGGGTCTGACAACGTTTGACTTTTTAACAGCGTTGACCTTGGAAGCGTTGACACACTTATATGCTAAATATGAAACGCTACCACAAGTGTAACATGCTTTTCTAGACACAACCCTAGGTCTAGAAGAGAAGAAGCCTGTTCCATCAACACTAACTTGGCTTTTAGGTGACCTAGTATTCCTATACATTTCTGCACACTTGATGCTAGGTTTTCTAACAGTGTTTGAGCCAAGGTCAACAGCCTTACTAGTGATTGGGTTTGTTACCTTAATAGGGGTTGACGAGAAGCAGTAGGAGAAGGAGTGTAATCAATATTGAATGAAGTTTATGTAGACTGAAAGCTTAGTAAACTAGCCCAATTATTCATGTCACTAGTTAAAGAAGAGAAAGAGCTAGCACGAATCGTCTTTGCAGCGTAAACTCCTGCTAAATGAATGCCTTTGCTTTGGCTTTGAAAGTCTTTCTGTTCCTGATTCAACTCCTTAATGCCATTGATTGATGCAAGTCTTTTTTCCTTTCGGAAAAGGGTAGCCTAGTGTGTAAGCACAACAATGAACCGCGGCGAGCCCCCAGATGACCTATCTAAGATTAGGGGGGAGATCCTCAATAGTCATTAGGACTTTCACATAACAAGCCACCCTTAACAAATAAGGTAAGGTTGGCTTTCTTCCATTCATTCAAGTCAGTCAACTTCTGTTGATATTCTTCAACTAGGGTAATGACTCTTGGTGGAGGAATGAATTCCTCTTCTTGGAGTTCTGGTAGACCAGTCCAAGATAGGTCCTTTCTTTGGACACCATAGAAGTCACCAGCTGGTGGTGGAACCACAGTATAGTCTTTCATCCTAATCCCAGTCATGTCCTTAGGATCCCTTTGTTTATTAACACATTCTCCTAGGGTTTGTGTGGCCTTATCAAATCTCTGGATTTTAAGGCCAACATTATCCTTATTCTTAATGGCCTCATCTAACTTAGCATGTAACTCACCATTATCCCTTTCCATGATGCTCCTAATGTCATTGCTAGCATTTAACTCATGTTTTAAGATATTTATTTTATCTTTTAAGTCAAATTCCATTTTCTTGTATTCAGAAACTGTCTTCTCAGTTTGAATGAGAGCTAGTTGATAATTAGACAGTTTGCATCTCTCAGTACTCACATCATATAATAATCTTAACACCTCTTTGTTAAGTTTCTCAGTATTTAACCTACAACCCTTACTACAAAAAGCATCATCGTATACCTCATTATCTGATGAAGAGGAGGAGTGTGCCATGAGAGCATATTGAACATGCTCTTCTTCTTCAATTTCAGCAACCAAAGCTTTATCCTGTTCCCCATCCTTAGCCAAATAGCTCCAATCCCATCCCATACCATCAATTTCTTGTACTGCAACCATGGCCTTAGGATCCTGAGTCTTAACAATTTGGCTTGAGGGTTTGCCAGCATCAGATCTTCTTGGAGATCTACATTCCCTCATGAAGTGCCCCATACGATGACAGTTGTAGCACTCAACTTTGGATTTATCAAATCCAACAGTGTCCTTTGCATTAAAGGTCATTTTCTTCTTAAACCTTCTATTCCACCTGTTTGCTCTTATACTAGGAAGAGCCATGTTCCACTTAATATCCATCTCTTCTAAGTGCTCATCACTTATTTGCTCAAGGTCCTCATATGTAATCACTGAACCATTGGGCAAAGAAGCAATATAAGCACATACAGTATCCAAATCCAAACCAGCAGGTTTAACTCTTGGTGAGTCACTTTTATATGTGTCAGCGTCTGAATATGAGGCGTTGACAAGACATGTTCCAGCGTTGACACATGTTGAACCAGTAACTGGATGCATGTAAGAGTCCTTCTGATTGAATTAACCTTCACTATGTGAGAAGAAGGCCATGTTACTGTTGGTGGACTTGCTTCCATGCTCCAAAAGAGTTTCATTCTCCAACAGCCTTAGTTTGTTGTAGATATCATCAAAATTAGAACTTTTATGAGTGTTATTGGCAAGTATAGATCTTGCCTCAATCTTCCATGCTTCACCAAGGCTTTTAAGAAAAGTGGCAATGGTGTCAATGTCACCAACTTGTGTCCCCATGAAGGACAACTTGCTTGTAATATCAAGCAGTCTGCTTCTAACACTGCTAAGCTTCTCATTAGGTTGAGCCTTGAAAACAGCATACTCATGCATGAGTTGCTTCTTCTTCTCTTCCTTAGTATCATCATTACCACCATATGCAACTTCAAGAGCTGCCCAAAGGTCCTTAACATATTCATAACCTCTGTATTTATGCTGGTTCTCTTGTCCCAAAGAGAGTTTCAGAATATTTAGGGTTTTCATATCAACCCTTTTCTTTGCTATGTCTTCAACAGACACAGCTCTACCATCATCAGGCTTTTCTTTCTTATCTGCTTCTGAACATCCAGCAACAGCTGCTCTTCCAGCAATGGCATCAACAATCTTTTGAGCTTTATTGAATGTGTTTCCATATTCAATAATTTCCCAGAGAGTGTAGTCATAGATTCCCAGATATTGCTCAAAGTTGAATTTCCACAATTCAAAGTTGGTTGCATCAAGCATGGGAATCTTGATGTTTGGTAAAGGTGAGGAGGAGGAGGTTACTTCTGGATTTGACATGATGTTTTTAGGGTTTTGAGAAAATTATGGTTTTGGTGATTTTAGGGTTCTTGTGTTCTTTAAGATCAAAAGTTCCTCAACAAGCTCTGATACCACTTGTTGATCCCAAACTTAGATCGATTTAGCTTTATGTATATGAGATTAGATCAAGTAATACACGTAGAGAAACCTTTGTATATGTATATGACAATCTAAGTGTTATGCGGAATTAACACTTAAACAAGAACACAAAGATGTAAACAAACTTTCACTTTGATTTATGATAACAAACTTGCTTACAATGAAAGTGTTTAACGTATGAAAACTTATATTGAACAATAACCTAAAGGTCTTCTTTTATAGACATAAGAAGCCTTGTACAAGAGTCTACGTTTCAACTATTCTAGGTAAAGATAATTATAGAAAATACATTGTTGAACTTATCTTTACTAGAAACCAACTAGAAACAATATACGCGTAGACTAAATCTTCCCATCAGTGCTTGTCTTCAATGTATCAACGCTTGACTTCTTCCTGTCAACGCTTGATCTGTCAACGCTTGTTTTCTTCCTATCAACGCTTGTTTTACTCTTGTCAGCGCTCAAGTAGACTGGCTATATTTTATTCCCAACATATAAGCATAAAGCAGCGGAAAAGACTAAGTCCTGGATAACCTGGTATATCTTAGTCAAATTGGTTTTATAGTTTGAAAAGCCATATGTTTATCTGATAAAAACTGTTTTACATGTTTACCATTAGCCAATATAGGTCATGAAATATCAACGTGCATGAATACTTGGAGGGGTGACCTCGTCATGCAATTAAAGGGTCTACCTCTAATTTAATATAAGTTTTTGGGTAGGAGGGGTCAGCTCCTTCTGAAGGATGCAAGGCACACACCACATTCACCGGAATAATCTGTAAAAACATGTAACCTAGGATGCACCCATACTCCCCACATGATAATAATAATATGGCCAAAAGCTGAAGGGATGCCACGAGCTATCACTCCGCCGTGGTGAAGTCATAACACTGGTGCCTCCAGTGTTATGGTTATGGTACCTCCATAACTAGGTGAAACTGGTCATGCATGCATATGGCTTTAGGTATCTAATTAAACCTAAGCAATTCAGAAACATATAAAATATATACTGGGAAAATAGTTGGCTGCATACGGGGAATCCTAATAAGGAAGGAATGTCCATACTGAAAGGACGGAGAATCCGTACCTTGTGTCCAGTGAACGAAGAAGACGAACGAAAGAGAGTCCTACTTCGATATCACTAATGCTAAATAAATAATATACATGTATAAGTATTCTGATTAGTGTATACGTAACTGGTTTTATATCATGTCTTAGCTTGTTTTATATGTTCATGTCTTGTTTTACTGATTCTAACATTATGTTGTGTTTATCATGTATTCTGTGTATTCTGATTAAGTATTACTTGTATTTCTTGTATTATTATACTCGTTGTGTAATAATAAGTAACTTTCTAAAAATAGCATGTTCCCTAAAATAGAAAGTTTCCAAAAATAGAAAGTTTCCAAAAATAGAAAGTTTCCAAAAATTTGTAAGTGTCCAAAAATAGAAAGTTTCCAAAAATAGATTAGCTGCCTTAATTAAATAAGTTTCTAAAAATAGAAAGTTCCATAAATAGATTAACTGCCTTAATTAAATAAGTTTCTAAAAATAGAAAGTTTCTATAAATAGAAATAAGCTGGATTATTAAGCTAATAATATAAGCTTAAGTTTTACTGATTAATATTCTAAGTCATGTGATATATAGTATAGTTTACTAATTATTACATGTAAATTAAATAAACTATAGGTTATAAGATTTAATCAAATATAACATGATTTAATTAAATAATAGTGTATAAAATACTTAGGTTAAACATGTATTAATATCTATATTAATATAACCTAAGTCATGTAAATTAATTAATTATAAGACATGTTTAATAATTAATTAATTATATAGTCTAATTAAATAATAAATACTTAGGTTAAAATCCATGTATTATCAATAATAATAATAACCTAAGTCATGTCCACATTAAATTAATTATGTACATGTTTAGTTAATATAATAAAACATGTAATTATTTATCTTATAAAAATAATTAACTTGTAAAAAAAATAAACCGTGAACCGAACCCGTGTTTTAAACATAAACATGTCATGAACCGGTCCGTGAACCCCTTGAACCGGATCTACACCCTTAACCACAGCAAACCGCCATCGACCTAAACCGGTGGTGCGTGCGGTGTTCCATCCGAGGCCCCCTAAACCACCAAGGCTAACCCCGACATACGTCGGGGTCCCTTGGTTGCTTGCGACCGAGCCATCAAAACCAAACCGAGACCTTGTAGTCTCGGTTGGTGGTGATCACACAACCACCGAGAGCTTACTCTCGGTTCTACCCATATCCGAACCAAAACACCCCTTAAACCATATGTTTTTAATCCCACTTGATTAGATCTACATGTTTATTAACTTGTTTTTAATACCCCATGATTTCATGTTTTCAGATCTAATAAATAATTAAAAAGAAAAGGTTTAAGAAGATTACCGATTCGTCGATCAAAAGGAAAACTAACACGCATGATCTAGCAATGAATTGGATCTACCAAAATCAACCAAACACCCTTGGTGGTGTTGTGTAGGTGGCGGAAACAAGGGAGAAGGAAGGAGGAGCAGGGTTTTGATTTTCTAATTATTCTGTATAATGAAAATCCCTTCCCTTCCTTTTTGTTAAATTTATTTAAGGTGGGCTTGGCCCACCCTTGTGTCTATGTCGCGCCTATGTGGGCCCCGCATGGGGAACCCGTTGATTTTCTCGTGTTCTATTATGTACGTGTTAACATGTCGTGTTTACGTGATTTAATTATTGTTCGTTCGCGTCGTAAAATATATTTATACATGATCGTAATGACTATACGTAAATACATAATATTAGGTTCGTGATTATTTACCTTCATGATTTTCATGTTCGTGATTATAATTATTGTTGATAATAATTATCGTGTCTTAATACGTAATAAATACTTATTGTGTAATAACACGTACGTAATACTTGAAATTCATATTCGTGAAACGTAAACGTGTTAAATAAGGAGAGTTCTAATCATGTACGTACGGTCATAAGGGTAGTATTCATGGTAAAAGCATGTGGGTTTTACACTTTTGCTTTGTTGGACATTGTTTAGTCCTTTCCCTACATTCTATACTTATGTATTTGTGTGTGGATCTTATGTTAGAACCGATGTTTGTTTCCGGTTTCCTCATGGTCATTTAATGTTTTAGACATTTACTTTGCATGCTTTGATGACACGCCATAATTACTATGTAACGGCCCATTTATCCAAATCGGGTGTAACATTTTTGCTTTTCGTCGTGTGTCTTCATCCTTCATTTTGGATTTGGATTCGTGAACTTCACATCTTTTTGGATTTAGCAACAAAAGGTAATCCTCATGCCTTGTAAGGGCCTTTTTGGATTCGCCAATCTTCGCATCCTGTTTTGATAAGTTATGTTTTGAAAATGTACTATATGTAATCATAATTAACTTTCAAACGATCTTGTTCTAGAAGCTAAATACCTTATAAACTGTATGACCTTATTTATTGCAATTTATTTTCCTAATGCATTGATCTTATGGGAGAAAAAGCCACAATTAAAAACACATGAGTTTTTGAAAGAACATTTTCATGTTCTACGTTTGGCATGATCACTTGTCTAACTCTATCACTTCTCATTCTTCACTATTTAAAGACCTCTAATTAAAGAGACTCGTGAATTCTTAGCCATGCAAGTCAAAATTTAGCTAAATTTGGATTAGCTTCACTCAGACTAAATTAAGTCGAAGTTTTGGGTTTTCAAGTCACCTATAGGAGCTTGCATTTTCTTAGACTTTTTCAAGTTTAGAAAATTCGTTTTAAAGTTCCCTTGATAAATGAATTTCTAGGATCAGTTTTAGGAACTTGTGAAAAGTTATTGTTATTAAGCCCTTACGAGCTAAGACTTTCGCGTTTTAAATTTCCCTATATAAAAGTCTAGCAAAACTTGATTTAAGCGGGTTAAGGAATGTTAAGGGCTCCAAATGCCCATCAAGTCAAAAATTAACTCTTATTCTACCCAACGGAAAACCTACATTCGTGTCTTAATAACACTTATGAAAACTACAAAAATTTTAAAATTTGGCCATTTTTAGCCTTATTTGCAACAAAACGATGAAAGTTTGAAAGCGTGAAGACGTGAGCAAGGCAAGTATCTATTCACCCCCTCCCCCCATACTAAAGTTAAACATTGTACTCAATGTTTCGAGTCTAAGGGTATAATACCCCCATACTAGATACGAAAAGTCGGATGCTTAATATAGCATGGAAAGGGTAACTAACAATCACTCTAAAGCCATTTATGAATTATGTTAAAATATTATCGTTAGAACAATAAAGGATATGTCGTGGATTCGTAAAAAATTCTTCAAGCAAACGATCGAAGCTCATGTAAACGAACACGAGAGGCTTCAATCGCGATGATGATGATCTAGATAACACATTCACAAACAACCACGAGACAACAAGTTGGAGGGGCACAAATCCCCTCACATTAACTACATTAGAAAGCGATAATATGTACATGGATAAGCATGGGATCTCCCCCACAAAGCACCTCGTTTTTTATTACCGAGTCATAAGGAAAACCTTGGGTTATGGTGAATGGACCTGACCAACGGGATTTCAATTTTCCGGAAAATATCTTTAAACGAGAGTTAAAAAGTAACACTTGATCTCCAATGTTAAAAATATGGTTTTTAATTTTAGCATCATGAAACTTTTATCTTTTCCTTAAAAATCAACGAATTTTCATAAGCATTATCACGTAATTCATCCAATTCATAAAGTTGTATTTTCCGGTGATCTCCGCGGTCTTCAAATCAAAATTTGAATGCTTAAGGTCCCAATATGCCTTGTGTTCTAATTCAATCGGCAAATGGTGATTCTTCTCATACACCAACTTATAAGGAGTTCACCCAATGGGTGTCTTATAAGTGGTGCGAAAGGCCCATAAAGCATCATAGAGTTTGCCAGAGCAAGCCGCACGGTTCTCTCCAATCGATCTTTCCAAAATCCTCTTCCAAGCTCGGTTTGAAACCTCGACTTGCCCACTCGTTTGTGGGTGATAAGCCGTAGAAAGACGATGTGTAACCCCATATTTCTTTAGAACCTTTTCGATTTGGTCATTACAAAAATGGGTTCCACGATCGCTTATAATCGCATGAGGGGTTCCAAACCGAGAGAATAATTACTTCAAGAATTTGACTACCACTCGATCATCGTTCGTAGGCAAAGCCTTAGCTTCTACCCACTTAGATAAGTAGTCGACGGTGACGAGGATATATTTGTTTCCATGAGACGATGGGAACGACCCCATAAATTCAATGCCCCAAACGTCGAAAATCTCACAAACTTGGATTATATTTTGTGGCATTTCATCCGTCTGAGAGGATTTTCCTTGACATTGACAAGAATCACACGACTTAACAAGTGCCTGTGCATCACGATAGATCGTAGGCCAAAAGAAACCAACATCGAACACTTTCTTAGCCGTGAGATTAGCACCGTGGTGACCACCCGTGGGTACCTCGTGACAAGCTCTAAGGATATTAGAAGCTTCAGTGCCAAAAACGCAGCGTCGAACGAGTTGATCTGCACAAACTCGAAAGAGATAAGGGTCGTCCCAAAAATAGAACTTGACGTCACGAAAGAATTTTCGTTTTGTTGTGTCGTCATACCCTTGATTATGAAATTGCCCGCATGGTAATTTGAAATGTCCACAAACCATGGGGTGTCGTCTGTAGAATTCACTCCACCAAGAGTCTCGAGAGGAAATGTTTCAGTAATTTTCTTGTTCTTGAACTCATTTTTGTGAGGATTGATAGTTCTAAATTCATACTCGTTTAGGAAAACGAGGTAATTAGGGTAAGTATTAAACAAGTGGTTTAGGAAAACCAAGTGTAAATGACCCACAAGAGAGTTCGTTATCAAGGAGGTTTGTGTATTGTGTTAAGAAATGATTAAGCTTTGTGATTATGATTATGAGAAAAGAAAAAAGAAAAGGATGACGGTTGTGATTAAAGTTAAACTAAGACAAAATGTCGTGCACGTAAAACCGTAAAATATGACGAAATTTAAAAATTAACCTAAAAATTCCTAGAAAATTGCAATAAATCCTAAAAAATGTAATTAGAGTTTACAAAAATCAAAAATCACTCAAACCTTTAATTTAATTAAATATTAAATTTTTTAATGCTAATTAAAGCCCAAAAAATCAATTTAAATAACAAAAAGCCCAAATGAGATTTTTCACTTTGTAAACATCTAAAATAACTTAATAAATTAGAAACTATTTTTGAAAAATTTAAAATTAATTAAAAGTATTTAAAAATGATTAAAAACTATAAAAATATTAAAATAATTCTAAAAATTATATAATTGACAAGAAAATTAATCTAAAAGTTTTAAAATTCCTAACTTAATTTTTTAACCTAGGAAAAATGAAAAACTTGCAAAAATATTAAAAAATAATTTTAACAATAAAATAATATTAAAATAATATTAAAAATCCAAAATTTATAAAAAAATTCTAAAAACTTGCAAACTAGTTTATTTTAATCTAATTAAAACATAAATGAACTTGAAAAGACCAAAATACCCCTAATGGGCCTCCAAATGGGCCAAACACCCAATCAGTCCCTTAATGGTCTAAATTAACGCCCAATAAGAAAAAATCCACAAAAATGGACCAAAACTTCCATTTAAGCTTAAAATTCTATTTTAAACACAAATTCCAAAAGCCCAAAAGCTGAAAGTGAGCTTATCATAGGTTATTTCAAAGCAACTTATTCTTAATGGGCTTTTTGGCCCATTAAGCTATAAGCTGATGCCATAAGCTAAAATTTGACACACAACCTTCTCTTGACCTAAAAACGCTATTTGGAAGAAGAATTTTTTAATAAGCCTAAAATAAGCAAAAGCTCTCTACAGAAAACGACAAAATAGTCGTTTTTGAGTTCTAGACCAATTCAAGGGCTGATTCTTGTTGCAAAAGGTTTCAAATGACAAAACTAAGCTTAATAATCAAAAAGATTTCCAAAAAGCACAATGAATAAGTTGGAATAAGCAATAAGCACTTTATGTAAAAGTCAACTTAGTTGGTTTTCTAGTCAAAACCTAAAAAGCTCCAGATTAGTCAAATGGGTCAAATAAGGAAGATTGATTACAAAAACAAAGTTGTTGCAAGTCTGGATAAGCTAGAATAGCTTATGAATAAGCTGTTTGAATATTAACACTAGCAGGGGCTAGTTTTGGGTGTCCAGCAGTGGGAAAAGTTGCCACTGCTTGACTATCTTGACTTTTTGTCTTTTGTGGATTTTTGTTGGATTCAGAGAACACAAAGGCACCTTATAACCAGTGGGTTATAAGGAGTCAATAGCGATCACAAAATCACAAAAACAACAGGCCAATAAGTACAATTAATTCAATACATCATCAGACCTCGCACAGACATGAACTTAAGCAGTTTTGAACAAAATAAGCAGCTTAAGCAATATTCAGCTAACCAAATTGAACTAGATGCATACAATAGCTCAAATAAATTCAAATGAACACAAATCAACTAGTTTCATGCACTGAGTCACAGATTAGACAAAGATTCAAGCTTATGCTACTTACTGATGAACAATGAACAAACATAAAATGAACTTTGCTGATGTACTTGACCACAAGCCCAATTTCAAACACTCAAATCTCTTAAACAGGTTATACAAACTTTGTTTAATCACTTTTTATCCCTAAACATGCATACACTCTATGTGTTTCCAAAATTTTAGGTCAAAACAGTAAAAAACAAGCAAGATGTAGCATAATGTAGGATTTGATGTTTAAAAGCTCAAAACTTGCAGATATCAGAACTCAAACACTTATATAACATATACAAGCACTTACAAACACTTAGCACTTACTCAAAATCAAACAAGAACTTCAAATCAGTAGACCCAAACACCCATTTCACTTTTTAATCCAAGATTTAAACAAGCAAATGTGTATTTCAGGTTTACCCAAGCTAATCTAGCACCATAAGAACATTAACATGCAGTATAAACCAGATTCAAGCCACAAGAAAAACACTTATAACAGCAGATCAAGAAATCACAAAATCTCACTTTTAAACAGATTTTTGGTAAGAAGACTCAAACCTCATGAATGTACATACCACACTCACGAATTTTTGAACTTATGTGTCTAGCTTAACAAGGCACAAGCTTCCAATAGGCTGCTAAGAACAACAAGGTTAGAACAAGCAGTTTATATGAAAAAAATGGAAATAAAAGCTGATTGATTCAAGCTTTGCACCCCACTCCTTGATTATCCCCAAGCCAAGATCTCACCTCACCTTGATAAGCTCCTTATCAGGGTGATGTGATCAATCTTTGATCCAAAAATTCCAAGGGTTTGAACAACGACTTAGAAAAATATCAGATTTTTGAAAACTTTGCAATTTCTTGCACAAGCTTTGAAAACAGGTTTTGAAACTTAACAATCATAAACATGTAACAATAACAAGAGTATATAAAAGATGGCACTTGGATTTCTTCAACAAATTCAAAGTCTATTTCATTAAACTGAATATAGGATTTACAGAAAGTTGAACAAGGAAAAACCAAGAGCAAGAATAAATGTTGCAATCCTAATGCCTTATATAGGCTATAAGAAACCTAAAAATGCTAAAAAACAAAGTGAAACCCTAGTGGTGAACTTCCAAATTTGCCCTTGGAAGTTTGAATATGCTTGATCATGTGAAGACTTCTTGGCTGTATGTAGAGTTGTAAAGGTGTTACCAATTAATCCTAAGGCCCAAAGTGAGCTTAGAATGAAAGCAGCTTTGTGGGACGTTAGATTGCTGGCATGTTTTGGCTTCTTCCCCTAAAATGTGTATAGGGGAGGATACATGTGAACTCTTGAGTGGTGATGTGGCAGGTTTAGGAGTTGGGTTTTGATCATTACCACCTTAATCTCAAATCTGGAGGTTATGGGGGTTTAATTGTTGCATTATCACAAACCCCTAATTTGTGTTCATGTGTGAATAGTGGGTGTTTTAATCCAGATTTATATTTGAAAAAGTGTTAAGCGCCACAATTAGTTTAACTAATTAAATTAGTTAAAAAATCTGGTGAGTGGTAAGTGATGTGGCGAAATGGGGAGTTATGATTGGTGGGTGGGATTTGGTGGGTGAGGTGGCAGTGGGGGATTTGTTAAGGTATCTATGGCTGTCTGCCATGTTTGGTCCCTCACTTCTTTCCTTTCTTTCATTCTTTTTTTAAACATGATTAAATCGGAATCCCTTTGTTAAGTAAGTTTGGTTTTTTAGACTTTTGCCCCAAAAAGTTTTGTAAAGTAATTTCAGGGGTATTTCTTGTAATTAGATGATTCTTCAAGGGTTGTTTTGGATGTATCTTCTTTCTTCAATGTCTTGACTTGTATGATTGACTTTATGGAGGACTAAAAATGACAAGTCTTCATTTGTGAGGGACCATTCTTGCCAATTCTTCAAAGTGGAGGGTCCTTTTTGTAATTTGACAAACTTTATGGACCAATCTTGTAATTATGAATAAAAAAGGGTTTAAGGTGTCAATTCTTCAATATTGTAGGACCCTTCTTGTACAATCTTCAATTCTTCAAGGGTTATTCTTGGAAAATCAACTCTAAGGCTTGGTTCATTGTGCAGCTTCGTTTCCCGTGTTCGTTTTTACGTGTTTCTTGTGATCTTTTGCCATTTTCTCAATATCTGTACCTAAAATACACATGGAACAAACACAAGCATATACTTGGCATATTTCATGATATTTGGTGCATTTTAAGCCCGTTTTGGACGATGAGACTATGTATAAAAGCAGTCTCATAACTCCCCCATACTAAACCATTGTCGTGCCCTCATGCTGTGACAACCCAAACCCGAGGTCATTTATTTAATATTATATAATATTATTTTACGAATGATTTTGAAATTTTTAATGAGTTGAATGATATGACGATTGATGGTTTTACTTAAAACCGACGTTGGAGGTCTTATTTTTATCTTTTTACTAATAGTGAGGATTATTAGTGACCACGATATCGACGGATGCCCGAGATTTTATGTTTTATCATTTGTTGTCTTGATGTTTATATTTTTGACGTTTTTATTTTAAGTTCGTATTAAGTCGAACCGGGATCATATTATTATCATATTTTGAGTGCATTTTAACTTTTGAAAAGTATTTTTACGAAACCCGAGCCTGGTAAATATTTTCAAAAATTGACAACTTACATTTTCTACCATTACAACTATTTAATTGCATTTTGGACCAAAACTATCACAAATTGACAAAACAAGCCCCTCCACCCCACTATAAAAGGAACTAAACAGTAACACTCTCAATTTTCGTATCGGTACAGCGGAAGGGTCTTTTAGAGTGTTACGTGATAGCACAATAACTCCAATCATAGACAACGCATAAAAATGGTTGTACAAGGTTCAACATACATTCATTCGATAAAAAGTTTTAAAGTGTACAACAGGTCCCAAATTATACAGGTCGTTAAGTTTACAAAACATAGATCGAATGAACATTTTTAATATTATGTGGGCCATCAGAGTCGATCTCCATCCGGATTACCTTCAAGCACCTGAGATGAAAACATGCAAAAATCATATCAGCGAATGCCGAGTGAATTCATAGAGTTTATTGAAAACCGTTATATAAAACAATCATTTAAAATCATAACACAAGTATAATATCGGAAGTAAGTCCTCATATTGCTAGTCAGGCAATATATAAATCAAGCATACATCTTAAACCGTCCATGAGATCGTAGTCTCTATATTACCATGATAGGTAATATATTCATCGTTAATAGCGTCGTTATTATGTATAGGATACATTTTTATTTGGATTATATAGGATTATTATTAGCCGCATGACATTATTACCTTACTGTGAAAACAGCGGGCCGCGAACCCGACAAACAATTTGCCCATCTAAGTTAGCGTATCGTCACAAAAATCACGCTATGGAATCTTCTCATACATAAATTCGCTTACCAATCAATGTGGTACGACGGGGATCAACCGTCAAGGCGCGAACTGGGGTGATCGTCCCCAAATAGGACTATCAAATGCATAAGCGTCTACCAAATCCCGGTAGTTCACAATTCATGCTAATGGGACTTTAAGTGACATAACCTAACTACTAATAATCCTTTTAGTCTCGTTTATAGGGTCATAGCATCATTCGGGTCCATATCATTAAGCATACCATCGGGACTACTAGTGTTCTATTTTTATCAAAATCTAGCATGTTATCTCCCTCGCGGGTTTACAAATCATTTTATAAAACATTTAAAAGAGTGCGAGGCTATGAACTCATGTTGATAATGAAAGGCGGATTATCGGCTACGGGCGTGCTTCGGTCACGGAAACCTATATAAATAAACATCGGTCTTAGACTTTGTCCAATGACTTTTATCAAAATAACAATATACATATGATGATTTTGTACATATGATGATGATCAAGTGGGTTTATACATCCTTGTTTACTCATTTCAGTGTTTACGTTTTGGTAACTTTTTACTAGTTTACTAGTTTTACCTACTTATCTATTTTAAGTCCAATAAGCTTAGTATAAGTTCTTTAACTTGTTTTGATCCATTTTATACCTATATTATCAGTATATATACTTTCCATGTTGGGCCCAAATGGGTTAAGCCCAATAAGTTCTTTTTATAAGTGGTTAACTTATTTAGTCTAATTATTAGTCCAATTATTAGTCCAATTATTAGTCCAATATGTTTAGTTAGCTCGTTAATGTCCGTATGTCCTATAGTTCGGGTTTTATCGGTTTTTACTTGTATTAGTTACTTATATATCAGTATATGACTTTTATAAACTTTACATTAGACGGGTTTGATCGTCTAGGTTTTATTTGGCGAAAAACGTTAATTTTACTGTAATAGCCGAAAAAGTCGTAAAAATCAAGTTTATAGTTTTTATTACTTATAAATATTATTCCACTACCATTTTTATAAGTTATTCATTTATTTACCCTTTTACATATTTATATAAATAAGTTTTATAAGTTAGTGAGTTTTTATTTTACATTTTATACAATAAAATTTTTGCTTATATAATAATAATAAACATTAATTCCTAAAATCTGATTTTTATCTTCATGTTCACCATTTTTACCATATCTAGAATTCTATAATGAATTAGAAGCTCCGTTTTGGGTGACATGATCTTCATATTATATACTATATTTAACTTAGTTATAGCTACTGCTCATTTTAAGTTTATCCAGCCTTAACAGTCCCTACAAAACAGCTTATTCAGATTAGGACTCTCATCTTGTTTTGATCATATCTCACTCATTATATTGATTCCATTGCATGGCCAACTCTCACATGTGTATAACATCTTGTACTTACTGTAAATGGATCATACCATGCAATTTTATCCGTTCAAGTTTTAGTTATATACTGTTTTTATACAGCCAACTAAATAAGCATGATTTTAGCCTCATTTCTTATAGTTATTAAGCTTTTTAAGCATATTTATCAACACTTGATCCCCACACAACATTTTTATCATCATATATACATCATATACATATAAAATAATAAAGAAAATACATTTGTTCTTTACAAAAATAACAAGAGAAAATAGAGAGGATGATCTTCTTTACCAACCAAGTGTATTTCTTGTTTTTGGAAGACAAGAACTTGATGAACACCACAAGAAACTCCAAGATCATCAAACACCAAGAACAATAGTTGAGAAATCAGCCCTAGGACACAAGCAAATCACCTCCACTGTTGTTAATATGGCCACCAAATGATCAAGGCTTCAAGATAACTCCATGATAGAGCTAGTTAACATGTATTTCATGGCTAGAAAAGATCAAAAGGGGTGTTTGTAGCTTGAAAGTGGACGACAAGGGGAAGGTTTTCGAGAGAGTTTTGTGTTGATTTTGTATGTATGGAAAGATGGAAATGAGTTAGTTGATGGTTTTAGCTAGTAAGTGGAAAAGAGTAGCTTAAGGTGTAAGCTTTGCTTACACTTGTAAACACTTAGCTAACATGATGCCACATATGGTTGTGGTGTCATGTTGGTGCCGTCCATGCTAGCTAGTGGGGTGGGACAATGTATTTTGTCCCATCTCACTAGTTTACGGGTATTCCTCGATTCTAGTTTTCTCGATTTGCGTGCCCTCGGGTCGTTTCACGAAAAACGTTTTTATAAATTATGAATCAACGTCACAAATCGAATCCAATAAAAATTGTCTCATCAAAAACGGAGTTCAAAAACATAAATACGTAATCCTAAGGTTTCCGGTTTAGTCGTAAAAGACGCTAAATTATGCACGTAAGCCCAAATTTAAATCCGTAAATTATGAGTTCATCAACCAACATAAAAATAAGTTTCAAAATATTATACGAGAAAATATTTCACTACCTGAAAATGTTAGATTGTCACAGCTTTTCCTCCTAAAAGGGATCAACGTCCTCGTGATCCATTTCATTTGGATGTCTGTTTCTTATTGAAATCGAAGAGGTGCGGATATTTCTTCCACATTTCATCCTCTCGTTCCCAAGTATACTCCGGTCCATGCTTTGAATTCCATCGGATCTTGACAATAGGTATCCGACTTTGTTTCAGTTGCTTTACCTCACGGTCCATAACTTCTACGGGCTCTTCGATAAAATGCAACTTCCCATCTATTCGAACCTTACCTAACAGAATTTTCTCATCACTCACTGCTAGACATTTCTTCAGATTAGATACATGGAATGTGTTGTGAACACCATGAAGTTCTGGGGGTAACTCTAGTTTGTAAAGCCACCGGACCTACTCTAGATAAAATCTTAAAGGGTCCAATATAACGGGGATTCAATTTTCCTCGCTTTCCAAATCTTATAACGCCTTTCCATGGCGATACTTTCAACATTACTCGGTCACCCACTTCAAACTCCATTGGCTTCCGCCGCACATCCGCGTAACTTTTCTGTCTACTACGGGCAATCAACAACCTATTCTTAATCTGAACTATCATCTCCGTAGTCTCACGGATCAATTCCGGTCCCGTGAGCTGGGTATCCCCAACTTCACTCCAACATACAGGAGATCTACACTTCCTACCATATAAAGCCTCAAACGGTGCAGCCTTAATACTAGAGTGGTAACTATTGTTATACGAAAACTTTGCTAACGGCAAATGTTTATCCCAATTCTTACCAAAGTCTAACACACAAGCTCTCAACATATCTTCCAATGTTTGTATCGTCCTTTCACTCTGCCCATCAGTCTGGGGGTGATAAGCAGTGCTCATGTCGAGATTCGTTCCCAAAGATCTTTGGAGAGATTTCCAAAAATTTGATGCGAATCTAGGATCTCGATCTGAAATGATCGATACAGGCACTCCATGCTTGCATACAACATTCTCAAGGTATATACGAGTCAGCTTCTCCAGTGAGAACTGCTCTTTAACCAGAATGAAGTGTGCTGATTTGGTCAGTCTGTTGACAATAACCCAAATCGAATTGTTTCCAGATGATGTTCTAGGAAGCTTGGTGATAAAGTCCATCGTAATTCGCTCCCACTTCCATTCAGGAATCTTTGGCTGTTGAAGTAGTCCTGATGGCTTTTGATGTTCAGCTTTGACTCTAGCACAAGTCAAGCATTGAAGAACATACATAGCTATGTCAGCTTTCATATTCGGCCACCAGTACAACTTCTTCAAATCATGGTACATCTTATCAGATCCCGGATGAATGGAATACTTAGATTTATGGGATTCTAACATAATCAAGTCTCTTAAGCCTCCAAACTTAGGTATCCACATACGACCTCTTAAGCATTTCACTCCATCAGCTCTAACCTCTAAAGGATCTCCTTCTCCTCGGAACCCTTCATTAACAAAATTTTCCTTCTTACAAGCTTCTATTTGCGCATTTCTAATTTGCTCAGGCAAATTATTGTGCACGGTCAAGACTAGAGAACGCACCCTGATAGGCTCTCTATCTTTCCTACTTAACGCATCGGCAACAACATTGGCTTTTCCTGGGTGATATTTTATATCACAATCATAATCACTTAACAACTCTATCCATCTTCGTTGCCTCATGTTCAATTCCTTCTGGTCGAGAATATACTGTAGGCTTTTGTGATCGGTGAATACCGTACACTTGGTTCCATACAGATAATGTCTCCACAACCTAAGAGCAAAGACTACAGCTCCTAACTCAAGATCATGAGTAGTATAATTCTCCTCATTCTTCCTTAATTGCCTAGAAGCATAATCTATCACTTTCTCTCTCTGCATCAAAACAGCTCCATAGCCTCTAAGAGATGCATCACAATACACTACAAAATCTTCACTCCCGTCGGGTAATGATAAGATTGGCGCACTACATAATTTTTGCTTCAATGTCTGAAATGCTCCATCTTCATCACTTCCCCAAACGAAAGGTTTATTCTTCTGGGTAAGCTTAGTAAAGGGTTTAGCTATCAAATAAAATTCTTTAATGAATCGCCTATAATAGCCAGCCAATCCTAAGAACCGTCGCACCTCCGTTGGCGTTGTCGGTGCAGACCAATTCTTAATGGCTTCAACCTTTGCAGGATCAACATGAATTCCATCTTTGTTAATCACATGACCAAGAAATTGCACAGAATCTAACCAGAAATCACACTTCGAAAACTTAGCATACAACCTTTCATCTTTCAACAAATTCAAAACAATCCTTAAATGTTCTCTATGCTCGTCTTCATTCTTAGAATAGATTAGAATATCGTCAATAAACACAATCACAAATTTATCCAAGTAGGGTTTGCACACTCGATTCATTAAATCCATGAAAACCGCAGGTGCGTTAGTTAACCCAAATGGCATTACTTGAAATTCATAGTGTCCATAACGAGTTCTAAATGCAGTTATAGGAATATCTTCTTCACGGACGCGAAGTTGGTGATATCCTGACCGCAAATCTATCTTAGAATACACACTAGATCCTTGTAGTTGATCAAACAAATCATCAATCCTAGGTAAAGGATATCGATTTTTAATTGTCAACCTATTCAGTTCCCTATAATCAATGCACATACGGAAAGATCCATCCTTCTTCTTAACAAACAAGACTAGAGCTCCCCAAGGCGACGAGCTCGGTCGAATAAAACCTTTATCAGACAACTCTTTAAGTTGCTCAGATAACTTCTTTAATTCTGAAGGGGCTAATCGGTATGGCGCACGTGCCACCGGTGCAGCACCAGGAATTAAATCGATTCGAAACTCTACTTGCCTTATCGGTGGAAGTTCGGGTAAATCTTTAGGAAATACTTCAGGAAATTCACAAATAATCGGTACATCTTCCAATCGTTTCTCCCTAGACTCATTCCCGGTCACTTGAGCTAAGAATAACTCACAACCGTTCCTGATGTACTTTTGGACTTTAATACATGAAATGATTTTCAAACGGGATTCACCTCGATTACCATCAATTACTAACGTCCTATTCCTAAGAGGAATCTTAACTTTCTTCTCTCCACATAAAATGGTAGCATTATTCAACGACAACCAATCCATACCAATAATAATATCAAAACTACCTAATTCTATCAACATCAAATCAATCGGAAAGGAATGGTTCAAGAGATTTAGAGAGCATCCTCCTAATAGCTTATTAGTTTTCACTAATTTACCATTAGCAAATTCCACCTCGTAACTGGTATTTATCTCAACAGGTTCAATGTCAATAAGGGCACTAAATTTAGTAGATACAAAGCTCCTATCAGCACCCGAATCAAATAAAGCAACAGCATAATGATTGTTGAGTAAAAAACGTACCGGTAACGACATTCGGATATTCTTTCTTCACCTCAATTGTTCCAAGTTGATAGATACCACCCTGGGGGTTTCTTCCAGGTACAATCGCTTTCAACTTGGGGCATTCCGATTTCCTATGACCTTCTTCATTACAGTTGAAGCATATGGTTCCCTTCTTACAACTTTCAACCTTGTGTCCAAGCTTTCCGCAATTTCGGCACTTCCAGCAGTCGCCAGCATGCCTCTTGTTGCCACACTTAGGACATCTATCATCGTTGCGCGGTGTATTGTTGGTAAGAGCATTTGCATTCCCCTTTCTCTGGTTCTAACGGCGATTGAAATTCTTCCTATTATCACCTCTATCTACACGATCGCCGTCTCCCTTTCGTTTCTCACCAACACGGGCTTCATCTTCCCTATCCTGAATTATCTGTCCAATGAGTTGGTAGGCCATTCGAACAGCATCATCAATGGTCAGTGGTTTCGATGATGTCACGTCCCCCCGGATATTCCTGGTCAACCCTTTAATATATTGCTCAATTCGGATCTCTTCGGGTTCAACCAATCGAGGACATAGCAAGGCCAACTCATGGAATCGGTTTGTGTAACTATCAATGTCCACACCTTTCATTCTCAAATAAATCAACTCTTGTTCTAACCTAATAATCACACTACGAGGACAAAACTCCAAAGTCATCCACTTCTTAATTTCAGCCCAAGGAGTGGCATTAGCAGCATCAAGACCCATGAAAGCAATTCTCCCGTTCCACCAAGTCAACGCACGACCTTTAAGAGTAGCCATAGCAAAAGTCACCTTATCTTCCTCCTTACACTTACTAATCCGAAACACTGACTCAATCTTCTCAATCCACTGGCTTAGTCCTACAGCACCTTCAGTTCCATTAAAAGGTAGAGGTTCACACTTCATGAACGTCACATAAGTACATCCACCAACTTCAGGTGCATTAGTTCCAAGTCCTCCTACATTTCCTCCAGCATTAGCATTCACATTATTAGCATTCACATTCACATTAGTACCACCAATTCCACTACCGCCAGCTCCACTACCGCCATCTCCACTACCGCCAGCTCCACTACCGCCAACTTCATTTCTAGCATTTGCCATAAATTCAGTCATAGATGCGGTAACTTGCTCCGTAATAATCCTACGTACATCATCCTCAGTCACAGCCTTCTTGGGCGGCATAGTTCTATAATTTCACAATTTCAAAGTATTAAGCATTCACCCAACAAGGATTCATATAATATGGATTGAATTCATAATCAAGATACAAATAAGGCACAATATGGAATTCAAGACAAGATACATATTTCATTCGATTTGAAACAAAAGTATTGTCTTAGTTACATCCCATATCAAAGTTCTAGCACTAGATATACTCAAAATTCGTGCCAAGTCTACTACTTACAGGTCGGTTCAGTCAAAGCTACAAAAGCACAAAAGATACAAAGTTCACTACTAAATACAGACTGGTCTATTGAGAACCGCCAGATGGTCCATCATCCATCGTCTTCTGAATCTTCATTGGACGATCACTAGACACATCTTCAGCTGGGCGCTTACGGATCACTCCTCTTTCAACCATGTCAGCATAAAATCTACTGTTCTAACCCATGGATATATTCAACTCCTTTTCAGCTTTCTCACGCATCGCACGAGCTACACTCAACTGAATCTCCATAGAATTCACCTTTTTCTTCATTTCAGCAAACTCACCACTTTCCAACACTGATAACCTCCTAAAAGCCTCATTCAAACCACGTTCTACATCAGTCAAATCCAAACTAAGCAATTCCCGCTCTTTCTCGCCAACCTTAGTCTTCGACTCCAAATAGGCAACTTGAGTCTGAACAACACCTAATCCAACCTCTGTCATACAACTCTTAACACGGGAAGCATCTAGATCACGTCTCAAGGCCCATGGTGCAAGACCATCAATATGAGTAGCCTCTTGAGCACTAGACGACTCTCCTATCTCACGTCTACAAGTAGCAATACCATCAGTACCGTCAGGTGCATCGTCATCCTCATCCTCCTCTGATTCAGAATCAGATTCAGACGATTCAGACATTTCATCCCTAGGTAACTCAACCTCAGAATCAGACAAATAAACTGGTGGGGGCAAAGGCTCGCCCTCTAGAACATCATAAGGGTAAATAAGCTCAGCTTCCTCATCATCATCAATCTCAACATCTATACCTACATCCTCCTCGATATCCTTGTCGTCAATCTCATCATCTAAATTATCTAACCCAATCTCATCATCATCATTCTCTATATCAACATTCTCAATCTCATTCTCTACCAAGTCAACCTGAGGGGCAATCTGATCTCCTAGTCCTAACTCGGGCTCGGGATCCTCAAATGGTTCCTCCTCATCATCCATATCATAATCTACTAAGTCTAAATAAGGATCATCATCTACATTAGGTTCGGGAATAGCATGGTTTTCTACAGGAATATTAGGGTCAGCCATGACAATCTGCATTTATATATATATCTCGTATTAGGATAACATACTAGTTAAAAAATTACATAACGAAATCACGATATATACATATATATAAATTAAATTATATATATCAAAATATATATCTTCTCAATAGGGCTTGTTGGTAACGTCGGAGATCTCTGGCACCGTTATAGTTAAAAGATTTTTCAAATATTTTCTCAAATATTCATTGTCAAAAGATTTTGAAAAGTTTTGTTCAAAACCTTGGTTTTTAAAATCTTTTGTTTTCTATAACGAGAGCTCTGGTACCAAACTGTAACACTCTCAATTTTCGTATCGGTACAGCGGAAGGGTCTTTTAGAGTGTTATGGGATAGCACAATAACTCCAATCATAGACAACGCATAAAAATGGTTGTACAAGGTTCAACATACATTCATTCGATAAAAAGTTTTAAAGTGTACAACAGGTCCCAAATTATACAGGTCATTAAGTTTACAAAACATAGATCGAATGAACATTTTTAATATTATGTGGGCCATCAGAGTCGATCTCCATCCGGATTACCTTCAAGCACCTGAGATAAAAACATGCAAAAATCATATCAGCGAATGCCGAGTAAATTCATAGAGTTTAATGAAAACCGTTATATAAAACAATCATT
Source organism: Glebionis coronaria (assembly GCA_025667525.1). Classification (NCBI taxonomy): domain Eukaryota; kingdom Viridiplantae; phylum Streptophyta; class Magnoliopsida; order Asterales; family Asteraceae; genus Glebionis; species Glebionis coronaria. The sequence goes on along the minus strand of CM046882.1, from coordinate 382,216,821 downwards.
TAAAATCAGAACACAAGTATAATATCGGAAGTAAGTCCTCATATTGCTAGTCAAGCAATATATAAATCAAGCATACATCTTAAACCGTCCATGAGACCGTAGTCTGTATATTACCATGATAGGTAATATATTCATCGTTAATAGCGTCGTTATTATGTATAGGATACATTTTTATTTGGATTATATAGGATTATTATTAGCCGCATGACATTGTAACCTTACTGTGAAAACAGCGGGCCGCGAACCCGACAAACAATTTGCCCATCTAAGTTAGCATGTCGTCACAAAAATCACGCTATGGAATCTTCTCATACAAAAATTCGCTTACCAATCAATGTGGTATGACGGGGATCAACCGTCAAGGCGCGAACTGGTGTGATCGTCCCCAAATAGTACTATCAAATGCATAAGCGTCTACCAAATCCCGGTAGTTCACAATTCATACTAATGGGACTTTAAGTGACATAACCTAACTACTAATAATCCTTTTAGTCTCGTTTATAGGGTCATAGCATCATTCGGGTCCATATCATTAAGCATACCATCGGGACTACTTGTGTTCTATTTTTATCAAAATCTAGCATGTTATCTCCCTCTCGGGTTTACAAATCATTTTATAAAACATTTAAAAGAGTGCGAGGCTATGAACTCACGTTGATAATGAAAGGCGGATTATCGGCTACGGGCGTGCTTCGGTCACAGAAACCTATATAAATAATAATCGGTCTTAGACTTTGTCCAATGACTTTTATCAAAATAACAATATACATATGATGATTTTGTACATATGATGATGATCAAGTGGGTTTATACATCCTTGTTTACTCATTTCAGTGTTTACGTTTTGGTAACTTTTTACTAGTTTACTAGTTTTACCTACTTATCTATTTTAAGTCCAATAAGCTTAGTATAAGTTCTTTAACTTGTTTTGATCCATTTTATACCTGTATTATCAGTATATATACTTTCCATGTTGGGCCTAAATGGGTTAAGCCCAATAAGTTCTTTTTATAAGTGGTTAACTTATTTAGTCCAATTATTAGTCCAATATGTTTAGTTAGCTCGTTAATGTCCGTATGTCCTATAGTTCGGGTTTTATCGGTTTTTACTTGTATTAGTTACTTATATATCAGTATATGACTTTTATAAACTTTACATTAGACGGGTTTGATCGTCTAAGTTTTATTTGGCGAAAACCGTTAATTTTACGGTAATAACCCAAAAAGTCGTAAAAATCAAGTTTATAGTTTTTATTACTTATAAATATTATTCCACTACCATTTTTATAAGTTATTCATTTATTTACCCTTTTACATATTTATATAAATAAGTTTTATAAGTTAGTGGGTTTTTATTTTACATTTTATACAATAAAATTTGAGTGCTTATATAATAATAATAAACATTAATTCATAAATCTGATTTTTATCTTCATGTTCACCATTTTTACCATATCTAGAGTTATATAATGAATTAGAAGCTCATTTTTGGGTGACATGATCTTCATATTATGTGATATATTTAACTTAGCTATAGCTACTGCTCATTTTAAGTTTATCCAGCCTTAAAAGTCCCTACAAAACAGCTTATTCAGATTAGCACTCTCATCTTGTTTTGATCATATCTCACTCATTATATTGATTCCATTGCATGGTCAACTCTCACATGTGTATAACATCTTGTACTTACTGTAAATGGATCATACCATGCAATTTTATCAGTTCAAGTTTTAGTTATATACTGTTTTTATACAGACAACTAGATAAGCATGATTTTAGCCTCATTTCTTATAGTTATTAACTTTTTTAAGCATATTTATCAACACTTGATCCCCACACAACATTTTTATCATCATATATACATCATATACATATACAATAATAAAGAAAATACATTTGTTCTTTACAAAAATAACAAGAGAAAATGGAGAGGATGATCTTCTTTACCAACCAAGTGTATTTCTTGTTTTTGGAAGACAAGAACTTGATGAACACCACAAGTAACTCCAAGATCATCAAACACCAAGAACAATAGTTGAGAAATCAGCCCTAGGACACAAGCAAATCACCTCCAATGTTGTTAATATGGCCACCAAATGATCAAGGCTTCAAGATAACTCCATGATAGAGCTAGTTAACATGTATTTCATGGCTAGAAAAGATCAAAAGGGGTGTTTGTAGCTTGAAAGTGGACGACAAGGGGAAGGTTTTTGAGAGAGTTTTGTGTTGATTTTGCATGTATGGAAAGATGGAAATGAGTTAGTTGATGGTTTTAGCTAGTAAGTGGAAAAGAGTAGCTTAAGGTGTAAGCTTTGCTTACACTTGTAAACACTTAGCTAACATGATGCCACATATGGTTGTGGTGTCATGTTGGTGCCGTCCATGCTAGCTAGTGGGGTGGGACAATGTATTTTGTCCCATCTCACTAGTTTACGGGTATTCCTCGATTCTAGTTTTCTCGATTTGCGTGCCCTCGGGTCGTTTCACGAAAAATGTTTTTATAAATTATGAATCAACGTCACAGAACGAATCCAATAAAAATTGTCTCATCAAAAACGGAGTTCAAAAACGTAAATACGTAATCCTAAGGTTTCCGGTTTAGTCGTAAAAGACGCTAAATTATGCACGTAAGCCCAAATTTAAATCCGTAAATTGTGAGTTCATCAACCAACATAAAAATAAGTTTCAAAATATTATACGAGTAAATATTTCACTACCTGAAAATGTTAGATTGTCACATAAACACACATAGAAAATGTGCGTACATGCAAAATCTCTCTCTCTTCCCTTGTTCTTGCTAAAACCGTCCACCACCACCATCACCAATCCTTGGATTTTTCAATTTTTACTTTGAATCCATAAAAAATAAAACATATCCCATGTTGCAAATTTAATGGTGATCATTTTGGTGTAATTTTTAACAACATGCAAGAACATTTACTTTTTGATGATGATCCATGGAGGTTTGATCTAATTTCTTATGATATAGTTGTTGTTAGTGTTGTTTTATATATATTTTAATTATTGCATGTTTGAAATTTTGAGTGGGTAAATTTTCGTATGATCATTCAAGTGTGTTATGGGTTAGTTAAGTTGTTGGTGATGATATTAGGATAATTTTAGAAGCATAAGATTGACTAAAATTTGTTGAAAAATTGATTTAACATGATTTTTAAACATGTATTTTAGATCAGTTGGTAAAAGGTAATTTTTGGAAAACTTACTGTTTGAAAATGGTTAAACTAATATGATGATGTTGTAGAGAATTATTTTAGCTTCGATTTGATATAAGATAGAGCTTCCAGCTCCAAACGAGCGCGAAGTTATGATGTTTTGATTATTCGTGTACCGGGAGACGAGTATCGACACAATCCGAAGTTGTCGATATTTGGATCAAATCTCGGGGACTATAAAATGAGTTGTGAAAATGGTCAAGGACTGATGTTTGGTTCTAAAATAAGGGTTGTGAGTCTATTTTTAAACCCAAGTGTCGAATTTGTAAATGGGATTGTTTAGAATGGTCAAAATGGTTGTATTAGTCGGTGACGTAAAACTGTCCGATTTTTGTAGTTCAAAGATGTGTCGGGCAGGGAACTTTAAAAGTAAAATCTTTTGATGGGCTTTTAACAGGTCTTTCTAAATATAGTAAGTGATATCTCTGATTAGTATCATAAGTATTTGACGTGTTTAAGTGGGGTAAATGAGCTCGTATATTTGGTGTGTACCGGCAGATTTTTATCGAAGGGATTGACTATTAAAGTAAACATATAGAATGAAGTAATAGGTCAGTTGTATTGTTTCCATTTTGGGTTGTTTGTGATTTTATTATTTTGAGTTTGGTGTTAGTAAATATGGATTTTATTCGAGTTTATTATTAATGAACGCGCCTTATTTGATAGGTTGCGGTTTTTGTGTTTATCGGGCAACAACTATCGTCGAATTTTGTCTTGCTACTGCTATTACTCAAGGTGAGTCTATAGCCTCACTTTTTACTATGTTGTAATGGTTTTGAATGATTTTAAAACCCGCGAGGGGGATACATGCTATTTGAAAGTAAAATGAACACAAGTCATGATTGATTGTTTTGACCCGAATGTTGCTTGTTGTTGCCTTGAATTGTATAAGTACCTAAGTTGCAAAAGTCCCTAAATTCATGCGCCGTTAACTATCTTCTGACTTGATGTTGTGAGTTGGGAATAGCCGCTTATTCTAATAATTGTACTATTGGGTTGACGACCCTATCCGAAACCAGGGCTTTATGTTGAGTAACCTCTGGGAAGGAAATTTTTACCAGAATGAGAATGTGGTATACTTGAAACTGATACCCTAGTAGGGGCACTGGGTTTCATCTAGTCATGTCGGCTTTAGGCGTGGGTGACTAAGTTAAGGGGTCGGTGTCATGAGCTTAATACAATTCTATAGCTATTGCTATATGTCTGAATGCCTGACTAATAGATTGTATGCGCACAATTCTATTAAATGATCTTGATTGATTTTTCTCTTTTGTTCAAATGATGATTTGGAAAACCTATAGACTCGTTCAACCGTTGCGTTGATGATTTTAAGCATGTATTTCAGATGATTGAAGTTGATGAATTACGGAGCTTGCTGGAGAAGGATTGCGGATTGCTTTTGTAGTGAAGGGTCTAAAACATATTTCTTTCCCTTTTTGTCATAAAATTAAATATGTACGGTCATGTACTTTGGTAAATTGTTTGTTAAAGTTATGGAATCTTTGGGGGACCTAAATGTTACTCTGATATTTCAAAAAAAAATTTACTTGGGATTGAAAGTTTTAGACAATGATTAAATTATTTCCTTTTTATATTTCAAATGTATCATTTTGAGATTGTTCAAAATGTCTTGTATAACGATGTTTGTATTTAGCACCCAAATGTGTATTTCCGCTGCGCAATGTAATTTGGGGGTGTTAAAGATTGGTAATCAGAGCTTTTTAGTTATAGCAAATTAGGTCGATTTTGAAAAAAAATGTCCTAAACTATAACTTTGGTGTCGAAAATGTTTTACAAAAGCACGCAACTTCTCCGCAAGGCTCCGGTAAGATTATTTGTTTTGTATTGTTTTATAGTTAGATGTATCCCTTAAAATTGAAATGATTTTTTAAATTATTTATTAAGTAAATACTATGACGATGTATTGATGATGTAATGATGTTGTTGAAAGTACGTTGAGTACTTGGTATCGTAATTTTCTTTATGTAATGTATATGTATATAATTTTAAATAATGACCTTATATACTGCCGAGGGTCTAGGATAGTAGACCAGATGATGAACGATTTTACAACTGATTTCTTGCGACTTGTATCAGGTATGAGGATGTTTGAATAGCTGATGTATAATAGATATGTGGTTGAAACGGGTGTGATTAGGTGATTGATGTGAAAGAAAAGTGGTTTTAAAGGTTGAATTTGGTATGTGGAGAATTGAGTTTGTTAGGACTTGGAAGATGGATGAGATTGCTAGTCTTGGGTCGATTGTGATGAATTTGTGTACTTGAATTGAAAGGTTTAAAGAGAAGTAGTTAAGTTTTGAAAGGATAAGTGAGTGGAGCCTCATGTGAGATTGATTCTGAGTAGAGTTTAGAAGCTTAGGAATGTTGAAAGTCGTATTGAGACTTGCCTTGTAAATAATCTGCCGTGTAGTAGTGAGTATTTGGATTTTGAGAGTGAGCTGCCATCATGTTAGGGATTCGACCTTGAAGTGCAAAAAGGGGGGAAATAGACGAGTGTGGTGAAGATGACAACAATGATAAGGAGGATGAGGAGCTGGTGTCTAAGGAACTAATCGCGTAATGGATTTCTTTTCATCTTATTTTCTTTTTGTGATCGAACTTATTTAAACCCTGTGTCGTAATATTATGATGGAACTTATTATCTTTTAAGTTTCTTCGGTAAATGATTGTAGTGACAGACACTGCCACTATCCTGTTGAATCCTCAACACAATCTAAATTACCCTCATGATCTATGATGTGCCTTTATTAACTCTTTTGAGTTTTGGTTAATGAACCATTGTAGTTATGTTGTTCGTGCACGAAGTATCCATGAGATGTCCTGATAAAGAATTCTTCTTTTATCTTGATATGTATACTTATCATGTTTCTTTCTTCTGTGATGATGGAAGAAGGAATATGAGAATCACATTTCTGTCATTAGTGGATAACCACGTGACTAAGTGTCTTGAAATATGTCGCCAAAACTAACGACTGCTACTATGAACACTATGATCGAACAAGTTATTGCTAGGACACCTAAAGCTGATCGTGCTGCAAGGAATCAAGATGCTGGAGTTAGTTGTGTTGGAGATAATGATGATGCTGCTGAGAATAACGATGATGCTACTGAGAATAATGATGATGTTGCTGAGAATAATGGCTATGTTGCTAAGAATAATGATGATGCTACTGATCCCGATGGGGGTATTGCTGATGTTCTGCAAATTTAAGAGAATGTACTTATGTTAGTTTTTATAAGTGTGGTTCTACGTAGTTTGGTGGTATTAGTGGTGCATTAGAATTGCATAGTTGGATTGATAAGATAGAGAGTACTTTGAGATTACTGGGTGTTCAAAAATTAATAAGGTGAAATTTGTTGCTGCTATATTTCAGAATGGTACACTAAGATGGTGGAACAACCAAGTGACTACTTTAGGATTGGTTGTGGATAATGGTAAGACATGGACCGTGATGAAAGGACTATTGACTACTAGCTTTTTCCCTGAGAAGGAACTAGGACAGTTGGTATTTGAATTAAGGCACTTCGTGCTGAGGAACGATGTTATTACTACTTAATGGGAAATTTTCTGAGCTATATTTGTTGTGTCCTGATACTTTTGTGAATGACCGTAAAGCAAGGAAGCATTACATTAGAGGATTGTCTAGTGATATCAAGAGTGAGATTATTTCTTCACAACCTGAATCTTTCGATGAAGCTGTTCAGATGGCGCATGATTTAATGGAAGTGAAAGTGCAAGATAGGAAAGATAGTATTGTTGAAAACAATAAGAGAAAGTGGGAATCTACTCAGTCCAACCAGAACCGAGGTTAGAATCGTGGGGAATACAATAATAACAATAACCAAAAACAGAACCGAAACCAGTATTTAAACCATGGAAGGAATGATGGGATTCGTGCTGCCACTGTGTCTAGAAGTGACAAAATAACTCTCAAGTGTGTTTGTTGTACTATATATAATGTAGGTAATATTCCACATTTGTGACTAGCATTAGGAAAAACCTGGTCATAAAGCTGCGAAGTGTAGGATAAGAGAATTAGTCACTGGAATTGGTACCCTGGAGTAAGGATATGATTTAGCCGTGGCGAGAAAGAACACAAGCAAGAGAATTGTCCAAGGAAAGGAAATTGACAAGGTAGGAATGCTGCCGCTCCAGTTTACGTTTGAATGATGTTGACAAACCTTAAGGTCCGAACGTTGTAAATGGTATAATCTTACTTGAGATTCTTTATGGCAGTATGTTGTTTGATTTCAGATCGGGTAGAAACTGTAGAAATGAAAAGATTCAGTTGTTTTATCATTGGAGAGTTAGTAAGATTGACGATTACAATGATGTGGAGTTAACCGATGGAAAGGTTGCTAGTATTAGTTATATACTAAGAGTGCATTCCTTGAATTTAGGAAAGTAGGTGTTTTAGTATCGACTTGATGCTCATAGAGTTGGAATCTTTAGATGTAGATTTTTGGTACGAACTGGTTAGTGGTGCGTAGTGCTAATGCTTGAGATTGGACTAATCTTCACTATAAATTGATAGCTGCTGGTTTAGATTTTGCTGCAAAGCTGAGTGTTGACTATGAGAGGTGATGAGTGAATTTTCCGTTTGAGAAGTATCTTGTTTGGAAACAAGGAAGTATGTCGAAGAGGGATATGATGTATTCCTAGCTCATGTAATTAGTGATAGGGTAATTGAGGAGAAGTTGGGAGATTTGTTAATGACTCGAGAGTATTCTAAGATTTTCCTGAAGTTTTGCAGAGTTGCTGCCGTCTAATGAAGTGGAGTTCATTTCGATTGAGTGTTGTAAGCGATAGGTGTAGTGCTTCTGCGTTTTGTTGAGTAGTATTTGTATGCCTTATCATTTGGCACCGTTAGAGTGGAATGAGTTATTCGGTCAACGGTGAGAAGTGATAGATAAGGGATGTATTAGATTAAGTTTCGTTACAATGGCGATCGTCTGTGTTGTTTGTCAAAGAAGGATTGATTGTTTCGGATGTGTACTGATTATCGAGAGCTTAACAAATTAATAGCCAAGAATCGGTATCCATTACCGAGGATTGATGATTCGTTTGATCCTTGCAACTTGTCTGGATCCAGTGTGTACTCAAAGATCGCTTTGAGTTCTAGTTATCATTAACTGAGAGTTTGGAAAGAAGATATTCTTATAATTGTTCTTCGTGCTTAATGTGGTTACTTTAAGTTTCAAGTGATGTTTTTGGAATTAACGAACGCGTCTGTCATATTCATGGACTGGGTGAACCTTGTGTGTAAGATGTGCTAGGATGAGTTAGTCATTGTATCTATTGATGATATTCAATGTTATTCCAAGAGGAAAGGAGGAACATAAGTAACATATGAGGATAATTTTTGGGATGGTTGGAAAAAGAGAAACTGTATGTAAAGTTTCCTGTGTGAATGTTGGTTGAAATAGTTGCATTTTCTAAGGCAGTTGTTTGACAACAAAGGTATTCGTGGAGATCTTGCTAAGCTTGAAACGATTAAGGATTGGTTGGTACCAACGACGCCGACGGAAATCTGTTAATTCCTTGGTTTAAGCTGGGAATAATCGGAGGTTTATCGAAAGGTTTTCACTGATTGTTGAACCATTGGTTAAGCTGACTAAGAAGAATTTGATGTGTGAGTCCCACTTATACATCTAAGTTGTAAGTTTCTAGATCTGATCCTTATCAGATGAGGAAACTATATTTCGAACACTGAAGGGTGAGTTGTGTTCTGCACCGATGTTGTCATTGTTGAAAGGATCTGAAGTATTTATAGTTTGTAGTTTGCTGTGATGCGTCTCATAAGGTTTATGTAGTTGTGGTGTTTTCTTTGAGATTGTGAAAATATTACTTGTATGGAATCAAGTATGTACTAATTAAGGATCATCAGAGTGCTTCATAATTAACTTTTTGGGAAGATAAAGGAAATGAGTAGAGGATTACCAGTTATATATGTTTCGAGTACCTGAGTATGTTGATGGTTATGACTGTGAGTGATTATAACCACGAGATTCGCTACCATCCGGGAAAGGCGAATGTGGTGGCTGATGTACTTATCAGGAAGAAAAAGGAAACATCTTCTAAGGATTGAGTTTTGGTGATGACAAGAAGTGTGGAATTGATAGAAAAGATATTGAAATTTTAAGTTAGTGATCTGATTTGAGAAGGATGTCAAGGTAAGTGATTTCAACATTTTTTCAAACTTATGGAAAGGATTTTGTTGTAAAGCCAAGTTAGGCATGGAATATTGAGCACTCCTAACATACCTGAGTTGAGAGTGTGAGACTTAGTGATGAAGGAATCTCACAAGTCAAGTAATCAATATATTCTGGTTTAGATAAAAGTGAAAGTTTAGTCGACTACTGTGTATTATATAGAAAATGATGGACCGAGTGAAAGGACGATTCAAACATTGGACGGTATATTTGTGCGTGTGTGATCGACATAGTAATTGTTGGAATTCTTATATGACAATGGTTGTTGAAGGTCTACGAGATCTTTGGCCTATTCTACATGATTGGATTTGATGGATTTTATGTATGGATTGATTGATAAATATAAAAGAGATGAGAAGGGAGATGATGGAGTAGAGAGAGAAAGGAGAGAAAAGAGAAGAGTAGAGAGAAAGTAAAGATTGAATTATGAAATATGAAAATGACCAACCCCTCCTAACATGCTAGGAGGGGACATATATAGCCCACCCTACATGTGGGCTATATGGACTATACATTTACTAAGTGGATCACGAGCCCATTACATGATTATCGTTGGAGCGACCGATCCTTCATAAATACGTAAAACGTATTTCCAACAATCTCCCCCTAAGGGAGGTCGCTCCAAGAGACAAAGTTCTAAATAGTCTATATCTCGTGATCTATGCTAACTAAGATGTGACCGAGACTTTATTGGGAAAAACGTATTTCCAACAATCTCCCCCTAAGGGAGGTCACATCTTTTTACAAAATCTTAAACCTAGCATCTATGCTTGAGTCTTCAATCTTGTTCTTGTGAGTATGCTTGATGTGATCTTTGACTTTAGTCTTGAGCATGTTTCCTTGCCTTGACCTTGTGCATTCTTCACTTGTGATATTTGCCTCTTCGTGACTTCATGTTCCATATACTTATACTTTTAAATTCTTGAAAGCTTCAGAGTTTGATACAGCGGAAGACTTGACCTTCAGGCTTTCTTGAATTTGTTGAAGTACTAATTGTATGTAGTATAAGCATGTGGTGACGACTTCTTCTGGATTGTACACCGCAATGCCACCTTCTTGTTACGCTGCATAAGACAGTTAGCAACAAACAATATACACGATGAAATGGCCTTGAACATTTCATTCTAAATCGGTAGCATTTTACCTCCGGTCGGTGAAGACCGTTGGACGATATTAAATATCGTACTTGTGGCAGGTAGTTTCAATAAAGAACCTCCTTGACAAGATTTCGCGGGTAAACCCGTTCTCTTTACTCGACCGTCCAAAGCTGACTGTGAACGTAAAGAGTGAATCATTTGGATAATATCATCCGCATGATTTGAAGCCGTCAATTCATGTTCCTGGAACAAGTGAAGTTCAATTAAGAACCGCACCATCGTTGCTTTCCAGTTGTCACTAGCTTGATTCATATAGAATCTTGCAAGTTACCTACCAAGTGCTGTTTGATGTTAACACTAGAAGGATTTCCATTCGTCACTGTAAATACTTAATAGTATTACTCTGAATGTTCTGGCAAGATCACAAAGATATTGCGTAGAGGCCTGGAACGTGTTTAAATTCATTTAAGAATTAAACCACTGTTGCTTTCCAGTTATCACAAGTTTGATTCATAAAGAATCGCACAAGTCACCTACCATGAGCTTTTTGATATTCGCTCAAGAAGGATTTCCATCTTCATTGTAAATACTTTCGTATTACTCGGATGTTCACGCAAGATCATGAAGATTTTGCGTAGGACTCTTAAGATCTTTCTTACTTTTCACAGTGTGTGAAGAAGCAAGGAAATATGAAAGTGTGTCCTAATGAGATATTTGATGATCTCAAATGGCTCTAGACTCAATCGTGCATTTTGGATTTTTAGTGATCGGAGGCTGGAGAGGAGTGCCACCTTTTCAATACCAATTTATTCGGAGTGAATAAATCAATAGATAATGCGTTGTCTCCATGTGATTAAAACAAATATCTTTTGAGAGATATCTGAGTTAGCTGGGATGGGTTGTGCATTGCATCACTGGGTCCATGATGTTTGTCTTCAATATTAAGAATCATTAAAAACGATCTCAATAGCATATGAGTTGACCCGGTTTCTGCCTAAGGTTGTAAGGAGGGCTTCTTTCTTTACACCCTTTATCATTACAATTCTTTTTCATTCTTCAACCCCTTCAATGCTTACCAATACGTCATAACTAGCACCTTGTTGTGATTGTTCCAGTGCTAACTTAAGTACTTGGTCGGCATTCAGCTACGTTCACAATCTTTCTCCATCTTTCCTAAGGACTACTATTTCTATCTATTGAATGTCCTTGGGAAGATTCCTCCGGTTCTAGAGAAATCATTGGACTTTAACTTATCCTACCATCCTTATGTCACCACAATCTTCACCGTCGTGAATAGAGATGTTTTGGGTAAGTGTATGTCACCATGAAATCCATTTTGAAGTGCAAATCCATTTTGCTCCCCCTTAACATATGCTACGATATCCGAAAACATTTCGCACATGTCGGGATGAGCTAACACGTTAAGTCAAAGCATTTGTGATTAATCATTTCCCATATTAAATCACATTTTCTCCCCCATATTAAAAATATTAACCCAATCGATGTTTTTAATATCAATTGATTTAATAGCATTTTAAGAAAATTTGGGAAGAAAAATGCAAAGCCAATTATCTTCATGAGTTATACAAGCTCCCCCTCAAATTAATGAGGGTCTACTTGAAACGTAAATTAAATACCTTTTAAACACGAGTGTAAGGTATTTAACACGTGCAAAGATCATATATGATAATGAATTCACAATATTAGCAATTTACGAGGTAGGACCTGAATGATGGAGAACATCATATGAAAGATTCATATGGTTCTTGTTCACGAATGTTGGTCTTCCTCGTAACTTCTGAAGTTATCTCTTGACTCCATGTGTATGATTGATATCGTTGTCTTAACACCAATATGTGAACTTGACACTCTCGGCATCAAGGATTCTGAATGCTGGACAATTGCTCCCCCTCAATTGTTGACCCGTGTTCTATTGAAAGAGTTGTAGTCACCGTTTGAGTAGTCGCATCGTCGAGTATGTAGATATAAATTGTAAGTTGCTACGGTTGGTGGAGATGATAACTTCGGATTCTGAAGTCAAAGCTTTCCGGTGAAATGCTTGACTTCAAAGTGAAAAGCGGGTTACTATCGGAAATAATAGCAAACCATATGGAGCATGTTTTAAATCTTTTAAACTTCTGCTCGAACTTTATTTACAACCCCGTGTCATTATTGAATGACATTTCTAGGATCGTAAATATTATCGATTCCAGAAGACATGCTCTTTTTATCAAAACATATTTGAACACACAATTTTGAAAGATTTAGAAAAACCTTTTGAAAAATTCTTGAAAAATTGTGTTCAAAGCTTTGAAAAACGATTACTTGAGCTAAAGAATGTTGAATATCTTAGGAAAGCTCAAGACCGAGAAGTTGTAAACTTCTCGTTGTAAGGATAAGTTACCGTCGGCGATAACCTTTCCTTTTATCTGAAGAACGAGTCCTAAGCTGACATTTACTTAGAAGTCGTTTTTCATGAGCTTGAAAACTTTGACTGTTTTAACGGAAAGCTCATGACCGAGAAAGGTTAATTTCTCGTTATGAGGAAAAGTTCTCTTATTTAAAAGATACACTTTCCTTTCTGAGCTTAAAACTTCGAATGTTTTAATACAAGCTCATGACCGAGAAAGGTGAATTTCTCGTTAAGAGGATAAGTTATCATAAAAGATAATCTTTCCTTTATGTTAAGTTCGAGTTACAGTCTGACATTTAACTGTAAGTCATTGTGCATGAGCTTAAAAACTTCGAATGTTTTTAATATTAGCTCATGCCCGAGAAAACTTAATTTCTCGTTGTTAGGATAAGTTTATCATTGGCGATAAACTCTCCTTTCTTTGAAGCACGGGTTACCATCTGATATTTAATGATAAACCATATACACGAGCTTAAAACCTTTTAATGGTTTTAGGATAAGCTCGTGTCCAAGAAAACTTAATTTCTTGTTAAGAGGGTAAGTAATCGTTGCGTAGATAAACTTCCCTGTCTCTGAAGTCCGGGTCATCGTCTATCATTTAACGAGGAGCCATAATGCATGAGCTTAAAAACTTGGAATGTTTTTGATATAAGCTCATGCCCGAGAAAAATGAATTTCTCGTTTTTAGGATAAGTTTATCATCGGCGGTAAACTTTCCTTTCTTTGATGAGCGAGTTACAGTCTGTGATGTGACTATAAGTCCTGTGTGAGCTTAGCCATGAATCCCCTGAGACACTTGTTTCTCCGATATCTGCTTCTTCAGCAACCAAACTCTAAGAGTGTCCTTAGTTGAACGGTATACAACGATTGGACCGCTTCGTTCTTTTGGAACATCAACTTTGGTACCTGCATTCTCATTAGGAGTTTGTATACTTTTGCATGGGTTAGAGATATCTATTTTAGAAGCACGTGGGGGTTCACTGTTTTCTTTTCTTGTGTCAGAGGTGGCCTGAGGGGATGATTCACTTGTCTTAGTTGGCAAACGTTTCCTTTTATAGAAAACCTTAAGTTCAGGCTTAAGTGATGTATCATCCTTTGCAATTACCTCCCTAGTAGTCTTCGCAGAATCAGAGACTATCCTAGTTAAAGGGCACTCGTTTCCTACAAGAGTGAAAGTTCTACCAGTGGGGCGCCACATTTTGCCAACGGGTTTGATTTTAGCTACCCACTGGGATTTAAGTCTAGCACGGGAGTTCACCTCATTAAGCAATTTTTTGATACAAGAGTCATGATTTGCCATAAAGATACATTTTCTACATGTTTTACAAGTAGCATATTTAATGTCCGAGTAATTCCTAGATGATTGATCGATGCTCCTAGGAGACGTCATGCTACGGTTAGCAGTGTTGGGAAATCTAGAAGGCATCTGACTAGGTTGGACATTGCTATCTCTTACATGTGTCTTTTGAATAGCTTCCCTTTGACCAAAATTATGGCGCACATCAGTTAAACTAGTTCTAGACGTGTTCATTGAACTATTCTTAGAGAAACTAGGGGCAATCATGTGATGAGGTCTTGCTAAAACTGATTTAGTCACATTAGGCCTAGTTGGTGGAGTGACTGTTCTAGAAATATGACCCAAATCAACTTGGGAGGAAAACCGCGGTCTCGAGGATAGTGGTCGCTCGGATCTAAATGCAGTAGGTTGTCTGACAATCGGTTGTCTGACGAACTGATTTGTAGGCGGTTTCCCCAAGATTGATGGTTTTTCAAGCTTAGTGTCCACACTAGGTCCTCTATTTTTCCTTAACTCGTTTTTCAACGCAGCTATAGCAAACACCTTTTCTTGAACTTGGGCTTTTAACGTCTCATTTTCTTTGAGCAATTCATCTTGGGATGCCAATTTAGACTCTAGTAACTGAATTTGTTTCAAAAGATTATCCTTTTCAGCTTTAGAATCTGAAACTTTTTGCTCCAATTTTCTTTCAAGAACAACGTTTGACTTTTCAAGTTTTTCAAAATATGTTTCAAATTTGTCCGTTTTCTTAGAAAATTCAAGTTTGGCATCCTCAAGATCTTTTGATTGTTGAGCTACAATCATTTCGAGCTCTCTAATCTTGGAATCGGAAGCAGTCAATGAAGCAGTTATAATACAATTATCATGATGTACTATAGCATTCTGAACAATCTCTCCCCCATTATGACATACATCGGATGAATCAGAAGTGGTATTGCTATCACTCTTTTCCATCCCATGTTTGTCATAATTAGGTTCAGAATGCTCAATATGCGGCATATCATCAGCATATACATCATAAACAGCATTACATTGTACCATGTTTGCAGACTCTGTGTCATAAATGGGTAAGGTGTCATCAAGAGAGATCTCGTGAACATTCCCTGACGTGCCACTGGTATCATGTTGTCCTCCTGATTCCGTGCTCTTACCATCGTTATGCTCCAAGTTGTCAACCGTATGATCAATCTCCTCTTGAATCTGCGTCATTGATTCTTGCACTCCATTATCATACACTTGCTGAAGTTGTGATCTTTCATAAATCGAAGACGTGACCGATGACATGAGTTTCAAAATTTTATCACGAAAAACTCGAAGCTCGGTATGTGTATCTCGAAGAAATGACTGGCAAATCACTGAACTTTCAGACTTGATGATGTTAAATTGGAGAAAAGGCGTGAGTTCGGTCACAAGAGTCTTAAATGCAAGTGCCGATGCAGAGTGATTGAAGTTTTCATTGTTGAGTTGCTCGGCGAGTTGGGTCAAAGTGGTGAATATTGAGTCGATGAATATATGACGATCTTGTCCAAAGATGGTCACAAATTCGCTCCCTCCTTGAATCCTCGAAAGAGTGACAAGATGAGACTGAAGCATTTGAAATGAAGTGATGCCACTTTTCCTAACTTTGTTTTGCATTAAATGCAATTCTCCCTTTTGACATGTCGAATCGAACGAATCCATTAAATATCGATTAAAAATGACGTGGATGTTGTTGTTTTCGGGATTTTAGAATTCGTGAAAAAACGAAAGACCCATAAATAACACTTAAAATTCCTCGATTGATGATATAAATGAAGCCCGTTACTTTGACTCGTCACGTTTGTTTTTAAATCCGACCACAATAACGTTTAACTCGACAAATATTTTTCCACGTTAACTTTAAAATACCCGCCTCAACACGATTTGCCAAAAATTCATAAACAAAATATACTAAACTAGAAATATAAAAATGACAAAATACAAAAATTAACTAATAAAATTAACTATAAAATATAAAAACTAAAAATAAAAAATCTAATATTTGAAAATCAAAAATAAAAGAAACTTTTGTCACAAATTTAACTAAAATAAACTTTTGAAAATATAAAAAGATAGAAATATGAAACCTAAAAAAAAAAACTTAACGAAAAAAATAGAAAAATATGATATGTTTTATTTTCTAAAAATACGGATATAACCGTTTCCTTAAGATAAAACGTGTCCAAAAAAAAATGGAAAGTGACGTGGCCTATTTAGCTACCTTGTTTTCTCCGTCTGACTATAAAAACGTGGCCCAATCAGAGTTTGTCCACCGCCCCACTCCACTTCTTGTTTTCTCCGTCCCTTATTTCCTTGACTTTTAATAACTCTCAAAAGTTTACCCTCCTCAAAATAATCAAACACAATCTCTCTCTCATAACCAAATCTATCCCAAAAAATCTCCTTCGTTTGATTTTTTCTCCTCCACAAATAATTCAACAGAGAACAAAACCTAATCTCTCACCTTTTCAGATTCACAAACTCACTAAACTCAAATTCACAAAACTTTCTATACCAAAAACACACTAAACTCGTTGATTCGTGTAAAGTTTTCTTCAAGATCTTCGAAAAGAGGAGGTCTCGGGTAGGTTTGTAATGGTTTAATTTTATTTGTTGAGTCTTTCTATCATCTGTAAGAGTCCTTCTGTCACACAAATTGAAACAAGAGTAGATTATAACAAATTTTTTATAAATCTTTTCTTCTTTTTCGAATATTAATCTTGGGTATACCCAACAACAGATCAATGAAGATAGTGTTTTTGTGTGTTTAGATCTTAATAAATCTTGACATGCATGTCACAAAACGAATCTGAGATCTTTGAATAATTTTCTGTATTGTTGATTTGTTGAGTCAGTTTTAAGGCGAGGACAAGTGTTGGGTTTTGAGTCCGAGAGTGTTTGTTAGAATGGATTTGAGTCGGGTGTTGAGTGAGTCGAGGGTGTAGTTTGGTTGAGGGTGTGACGGTCGAGCGAGTTTGGATTCACAAGTCTAGGTGTTATTTTTAAACGAAAGTTGTGGGTTTAATAATGAGGGAGGGTGTTGTGTCGTGAGGGTGTTGTGTCGTGTCGAGGGTTGTGTCGTGAGGGTGTTGTGTCGTGAGGGTGTTGTGTCGTGAGGGGAGAGTGTTATGTGAGACGAGAGATGAGTGTAGGTGTCGGTTTGTGTTGAGGGTCTTATGAGGTGAGAGTTGTTGGGGTGAGAGGGTCTGTAAAAAAAATGAGTCGAGTTTGTCGAGAGTTTGTGGGAGGGTCGAGGGTTTGAGTGGTGTCCGAGAGGGATTTGGAGTCGAGACGAGTGTAGGGTTCGAGTATTGGTGTCGAGTCAAAATGTTTCCCGTTTTGTTTGAATTGTCAATGCTTCGTTCGGAAGTTCGTTCGTTCGGAACTTACTTCGTTCGGAACTTCGTTCGGAAGTTCGTTCGGAAGTTCGTTCGGAAGTTCGTTCGGAAGTTCGTTCGGAACTTCGTTCGGAAGTTTTCTTGATTCTGAACTTTCTTTGATCCGGAACTTTTGGTTCGGAAGAATCTGATGAGTTTGTGTGTTGATAAAGGACTGAAGGACAGTAAGATGATGAATGACAGAAAACCGCGGTTGACCAAAAAAGAAAAAAAACAGAGAACGATAAAACTGATAAACTGATAAACGAAAATCAAGCCAGATATGATAAACTGAATATATAAAAAAATTTATAAAAACTGATTATATATAAAAAAAATAAAAAGGTTATATAAAAAATAAAAAATTATAAAAAACTGATTATGAAAAACTGATAAAAGAAAAACTAATAATAAAAAATTAAAGTGGAAACTGATATAAAAAAATAAAAAAGGATAAAATTAAAAGTTCAATTTAAAGAGTTCAAACAAAAATGAAATCAAAATAGAAAGGGTTTTATCAATAAAAATACAAAATTAAAAGGAGAAAAACACAAACTTTTTATAAAACATAAACTTTTTAAGATTTGATAATAAAAGTTTTTTATTTTTGTATAAAAATTTGTGATTTTTTATCTAAAAATTAAGTAAATCTAAAGATTTGACATGATTTAAAGCATAAAAATACAAACTTTTAAAGATAAAAGCTTGATTAAATCAAAACCCACCAAAATCAATAAAAAATAAAAGCAAGAATAAACCAATCAAACCTTGGCTCTGATACCAATTGAAGGTCTACGAGATCTTTGGCCTATTCTACATGATTGGATTTGATGGATTTGATGTATGGATTGATTGATAAATATAAAAGAGATGAGAAGGGAGATGATGGAGTAGAGAGAGAAAGGAGAGAAAAGAGAAGAGTAGAGAGAAAGTAAAGATTGAATTATGAAATATGAAAATGACCAACCCCTCCTAACATGCTAGGAGGGGACATATATAGCCCACCCTACATGTGGGCTATATGGACTATACATTTACTAAGTGGATCACGAGCCCATTACATGATTATCGTTGGAGCGACCGATCCTTCATAAATACGTAAAACGTATTTCCAACAGTTGTCATGCTAGTAATGAGGATTACTGTTTGAAGGCCATAAAGAGCTTCAATCTGTGAAGGTTAAAGATCGTGAGTTATGGACGTAAGATTAGGTTTTCGGTGTCAACTAGAAGTGATATTGGCAATATTGATAAGATGGTGTGGGTTAAGAATCATTCATTAGTAACAAGGAGTTGTCAGAAGAGTTATGTTGGTATTCGAAGAAATCGATGGAGTTTGAAATTGGGAAACGTGGTTATGCTTAAGGTGTCGTTATGACGGGTGAAATTTGTTTTGAGAACAAGGAAAGAATTCAACTTGAAGATAAGTTGCTATTCATAGACGAGAACTACGAAGAGTTCTTAAGAGGTTGAAACATAATGAGAATTATATTGTGAGGATACAAGAATTCTGGGAATGGATTTGAATTCGTGAAGGAAGCATGAGGATTTATTTAAGGAAAAGAGTTCTCATTTGTTCTGGAGGTATAGAATGTAAGTATAAGAGGGGCCGAGCGCTGGGACGTCGCTCTCTTTTAGGAGGGTAGGATGTGACAACCCAAACCCAATGTCATTTATTTAATATTATATAATATTATTTTACGAATGATTTTGAAATTTTTAATGAGTTGAATGATATGACGATTGATAGTTTTACATAAAACCGACGTTGGAGGTCTTATTTTTATCTTTTTACTAATAGTGAGGATTATTAGTGACCACGATATCGACGGATGCCCGAGATTTTATGTTTTATCATTTGTTGTCTCGATGTTTATATTTTTGACGTTTTTATTTTAAGTTCGTATTAAGTCGAACTGGGATCATATTATTATCATATTTTGAGTGCATTTTAACTTTTGAAAAGTATTTTTACGAAACCCGAGCCTCGTAAATATTTTCAAAAATTGACAACTTACATTTTCTACCCTTACAACTATTTAATTGCATTTTGGACCGAAACTATCATAAATTGGCAAAACAAGCCCCACCACCCCACTATAAAAGGAATTTCCACTAACTAAAAACACATAGAAAATGTGTGTACATGCAAAATCTCTCTCTGTTCCCTTGTTCTTGCTAAAACCGTCCACCACCACCACCACAAATCTTTGGATTTTTCAATTTTTACTTTGAATCCATAAAAACTAAAACATATCCCATGTTGCAAATTTATTGGTGATCATTTTGGTGTAATTTTTAACAACATGCAAGAACATTTAATTTTTTATGATGATCCATGGAGGTTTGATCTAATTTCTTATGATATAGTTATTGTTAGTGTTGTTTTATATATATTTTAATTATTGCATGTTTGAAATTTTGAGTGGGTAAATTTTTGTATGATCATTCAAGTGTGTTATGGGTTAGTTAAGTTGTTGGTGATGATATTAGGATGATTTTAGAAGCATAATATTGACTAAAATTTGTTGAAAAATTGATTTGACATGATTTTTAAACATGTATTTTAGATCAGTAGGTAAAAGGTAATTTTGGAGAACTTACTGTTTGAAAATAGTCAAACTAATAAGATGATGTTGTAGATAATTCTTTTAGCTTCGATTTGATATAAGATAGAGCTTCTAGCTCCAAACGAGCGCGAAGTTATGATGTTTTGATTATTCGTGTACCGGGAGACGAGTATCGACACAATCCGAAGTTGTTGTCGATATTTGGATCGAATCTTGGGGACTATAAAATGAGTTGTGAAAATGTTCAAGGACTGATGTTTGGTTCTAAACTAAGGGTTGTGAGTCTATTTTCAAAACCAAGTGTCGAAATTATAAACGGGATTGTTTAGAATGGTCAAAATGGTTGTATGAGTCGGTGACGTAAAACTGTCCAGTTTTTGTAGTTGAAAGATGTGTCGGGCAGGGAACTTTAAAAGTAAAATCTTTTGATGGGCTTTTAACAGGTCTTTCTACATATAGTAAGTGATATCTCTGATTAGTATCATAAGTATTTGATGTGTTTAAGTGGGGTAAATGAGCTCGTACATTTGATGTGTACCGGCAGATTTTTATCGAAGGGATTGACTAATAAAGTAAACATATAGAATGAAGTAATAGGTCAGTTGTATTGTTTCCATTTTGGGTTGTTTGTGATTTTATTATTTTGAGTTTGGTGTTAGTAAATATGGATTTTATTCGAGTTTATTATTGATGAACGCGCCTTATTTGATAGGTTGCGGTTTTTGTGTTTATCGGGCATCAACTATCGTCGAATTTTGTCTTGCTACTGCTATTACTCAAGGTGAGTCTATAGCCTCACTTTTTACTATGTTATAATGGTTTTGAATGATTTTAAAACCCGTGAGGGGGATACATACTATTTGAAAGTAAAATGAACACAAGTCATGATTGATTGTTTGGACCCGAATGTTGCTTGTTGTTGCCTTGAATTGTATAAGTACCTAAGTTGCAAAAGTCCCTAAATTCATGCGCCGTTAACTATCTTCTGACTTGATGTTGTGAGTTGGGAATAGCCGCTTATTCTAATAATTGTACTATTGGGCTGACGACCCTATCCGAAACTAGGGCTTTACGCTGAGTAACCTCTGGGAAGGAAAATTTTACCAGAATGAGAATGTGGTATACTTGCAACTGATACCCTAGTAGGGGCACTGGATTTCATCTAGTCATGCCGGCTTTAGGCGTGGGTGACTAAGTTAAGGGGTCGATGTCATGAGCTAATACAATTCTATAACTATTGCTATATGCCTGAATGCCTGACTAATAGATTGTATGCACACAATTCTATTAAATGATCTTGATTGATTTTTCTCTTTTGTTCAAATGATGATTTGGAAAACCTATAGACTCGTTCAACCGTTGCGTTGATGATTTTAAGCATGTATTTCAGATGATTGAAGTTGATGAATTACGGAGCTTGCTGGAGAAGGATTGTGGATTGCTTTTGTGGTGAAGGGTCTAAAACAGATTTCTTTCCCTTTTTGTCATAAAAATAAATATGTACGGTCATGTACTTTGGTAAATTGTTTGTTAAAAGTATGGAATCTTTGGGGGACCTAAATGTTACTCTGATATTTCAAAAATTGTTTTACTTGGGATTGAAAGTTTTAGACAATGATTAAATTATTTCCTTTTTATATTTCAAATGTATCATTTTGAGATTGTTCAAAATGTCTTGTATAACGATGTTTGTATTTAGCACCCAAATGTGTATTTTCGCTGAGCAATGTAATTTGGGGGTGTTAAACACGCAATGATAGAATAAAGTATCATAGCACCTCCAAAATTCATTTTTATGCACTTTTATTGAATGATAAACTTGCTACACTACTACTATTACTACTACTTGCGTTTTAGACACAATGTATGATTTTCATCGCAAAATAGGACGTTTAGGTTCATAGAACAAGAACACGTGAATGCTTCGTTAGAAATAATTTCGTCGTCCTCGATTTTCACCCCAATTCCATGCCAAGCGTGTAACGAGATCATTGTCATTATAAGTTAGCAATGCTAACGCTACTCATATGCCCTAATCACGTACTTAGACTCCAATTTTCCTAGGTGGTATCCCATATATTTTATTTTTGTCTTGAATGTTCACGAGGATACATTTTTTACTTATGCGATGATAGAGATTTAGGTCTAAAAATAGAGTCATAACGGTGTAACCAAGACCATCGAATTAATAACCCCCCCCCCAATAGACAACGATGTCAAAAAATTAAGTCAACAAGAAGGATCAATAAACACGGTTTTATAATGGTTTTGAACATGAGACTTTTTACCAAGACTTTTATACGCCCCCTAACGGATGGGCCTTATTATCATAGGTTTACCTCCATCTTTTATTCAACTTCGCCATGAAGCTTTTATTATGGCTTCGGTCTTGCCTTGCCTTTTATTTAACCTCGCCATGAGGTGTTTGTTATGGCCAAAGACGTATATCCTCACGCTAAAAGCGAATTTTAGATCTTTAAAGCTTCAAAGATTAAGGCATAATTCACTTTCATATTCGCATAGATTTTTCGGCCTTGTGAGCTTCAAATTGTTTGCTTGATTTAGGTGAGCACTTGAAATCTTATTATTAGGTGAAGCTTTTGATTATTCGGGTTGCCAATACTTCAAAACCGTGACACTGACGATACCTTAATGTCTTCCCAATTTAATTACATGGAAGCTACTAGAAAAGACTAGAAACCAACAATCAAGACTAGACCGCTAAGCCAATACTTATTAAGCAAAATATATACAAGCAAAGGGAGAATAAGCAAACGGCGAGAACACATGAATTTTTGAAAGAATACGAGTACTCTACGTTTAGCATAGTAACATATAATTAACTCTATCATTTCTCGTCCTCATTTAAGAGACTTAGCCTAATAAAGTTAAGGAATCGAAGCTAAGTGCTCAACACGCACGGTCGAGTCAAAAATTATTCTTATTCTCGCCATCGGAAAATCTACATTCGTGTCTTCAAACACTTATGAAATATGCGAAAAAAATTAAAATTTGGCCTTTTTTAGCCTTATTTTGCAAGAAAACGATAAACAAAAAGATAAACTTTGGAAAGCGTGAAGGTTTGGCAAGCCAAGTATCTATTCACCCCCCCATACTAAAGTTAAACATTGTCATCAATGTTTCGAGTCTAGGGGTAGGATACCCCTATACTAGAGACGTAGTCGAATGCTTAATCTAACATGGAAAGGGTGGAACCATTAAATTTAATAGCCGTTTATGAAGTGTGCTATAAACCTAAGGTTAGAACAAATAAGGATATATCATGTGTGTGACACCCCAAAATTGAGTCAAATGAAGCGGAAATAATATTTGGGTGTCACGTAGGTGGATCAACAGCAGATAGTATGTAGAGCAACAGATAAAAGATTATCATTACATTTATTACATGAATAAAAGTGCAAATGTTATTAAAAATTGTCTTAAACATTATTCAGCGTTTGGAATCATTCCCCAGTTTATAATACCCCATATGAGCTCTATAAATGCAGCCTATCATGATGCTTGATTCCATGCACACCAATACCTGCTTCAGTTTCCTGAGAAAACATGCTTAGAGGGTCAACATAGAGTTGGTGAATTCACAGGTTTAATAAAATGAGTTTGGACAATAAACATTCACTGAAGTAGTAATGCACAAAGCATCAATACTTAGAAGTAATTACATTTCCATATTGCCCGAAACTGAGACTTGACAGTTAAGCCCTCAACAAATGAGTACCTATCGCATTAAATGCACCCAATAATTATAAGTTCTGACATGTGAAACATCTGTTGTCCTGGCCTAGGCACAGTGAGCGTTACTCACCCAGATGGGGATGGTCAGTCCCAAATAGATCTATTTATAGCATTCAAGCAATTCAATAAGTCTAACAGTTTCAGATGCACGGGTCATGCGGGTTCATCTACAATAGGCAAATGTAATCAAGGTTTCGTAGTTCAGTTTATGTCCATCAAATAAAATATGTTGCATGTTTTCTTCCCCATAAAAGAGTTTAAAAGTTTGTCAATATACAAAAGTGGGGTCATGAACTCACCTCAGTAGTACAGCCAAATAGTCACAAGAAAATCTGATATGATGCTCATGATACAGTCAACGACCTAAATAATTATAAGGTCTCAGTAAATGCATAACATATTGCATAAAAGTTTCATAACAAGTCTGAGCATGCTTATACTGGTTTTAAACATTTTATTACGATATTCGTAATTTAGTTCATTGTTGTACAAGTTATAGTTGTATTTATTTTAAGTATAAAATAAATAATATTGTTAAATTAATTAATCTGTTTAATTAATATCCTCGTACTTGTATTGTTTATAAAATGATTTAAATATTTATAAAAAGAAAGTTTTATATATATTTAAAGTAAAAATAAATATAAAATTATATTTAATTTTTATAAGTTAATCATATTTAATTTATATCTTTTATATAAATAGTGTTTATAAAATGTATAACATTTTAGTTTAATTTAGTGTTCCCGATATTTGTATAATTATTACATTATAGGTTTGGGAAAATATAATAAATGTTGGACTTTTATAATTAATTAAGTTTTACCTTTTTAATATTAAAGTTATATATAGTTAGGGTTTAATTTAAGTTTAGGAAAATTACGTTTTAGACCCTCGATTAAATATAATACCCACAGCAATAGTAATATAATATTCCTAGGGTTCGTTTACTTTCAAATAATGGCAAAACAAGTCCCTCCCTAGTTACACGTGTAACTAGGGTTTATAAAAGTTTCACAAGTTGTCATTTTTGGTCCTCCTAGTATTCGGTTCATATTAGGTTAATACAAGTTTCATAATTGCCCCCCTAGGGCTTCCAATAAATTTCGGCTTATGCCAAAACAACCCCTAGGGTTTGTTTAGGGTTTGGATAAGTTTACAAGTTTGGCAAAAAGGGTCCCTAGGGTTCCTATATCTTTCGGTATGTGGCAAAAAGGGACCCTAGGTTCTATTTATGTTACACAATCTACCCTAACTTAGTAATAAATACAATTGAGTCCTCCTACTATGTTTGAAGTCTCGGATGGTATTAAAATACCACCCTCAACTCTCGGCAAATTACAACCTTAGCCCTTATGTTTATCTTTTGTAAAAATGAGTTTCTATAAGTGTCCATTTAGATCCCTAAACATATGATAATTACAAAATCAACCCGAAAGTTTTATGTTCATCATTTTTAATCTGAAACTTCAAAGCTTTGCTATATTAATCCGAAACTTTCTAAAATCATAATTTTAACACACAAAGTTTTATAATAACATTATTTAATAAAAATAAGGTTTATTTAAGGTAAGCTTATTCTAGTGGGCTTAATAGCTTAATTTCTATAAGGCAAATAGTGAGCTTAATAATCTAAGGCAACTAGTTGTACTTTTAGTTAGTAACTTAAGATCTAGTGATTTAGGTTGTCTAAACATCACAAAGTTAACCATAACATTAAACCATGAGGATAAACCCCACGTCTAATATTATGCATGCTTAGATTTTTCATGGTTTTCTAGTTAAGCATGTTCATAAGGTTATATTCATTATGGTTAACAAGTTTTTATATCACATTAAATCATAAACCATTTTAGCCGTGACCTATATAGTCTAGGGTTTCATGGTTTTGTTTCAAGGTTAAGTTCTTACTAGTGATATGCATGTATATGCTTATGTGTATGAAAAGAAATATATTGAAAGATAAGTTTTAGGTTACTTACTTGTTTGGATAGATCTAGGGATGAACAAGTGAATGAGTAGTTATTAGAGCTTAGATTCAACAATGGTGATCACTTGGAAATCAAAACTAGCCGTGACCTTCAATGGTTGTGGGTACACTTGGAGTTGTCTTGGAGATCAAGGTTGTTATAGAAGTGACAATGATAAGTATTTAACTTGCATGAGACATAGATTTAGGAGTATTAAATGAACATGAAGGATCTTGGTTATGGAGTATATTCTAGCCATGAGTTCTTGAGAGAGAGAGAGAGATGTGAGATTGATTTCAAATGATTTGTGTTGTGTGTGTGTTTCGGATATATTAGGAAAGAGGAGATCAAAGTGAGTATCTTGTACTATGTCCTATGTATCCTTGGGAGATTTTGCAAGATATAGTTTAGATATCATGCAAGATATTTCCACACATGCTCAAACTAGAAAACTCATTTCCCTCCCATTTTTGTGTTGTGGTCGTGTGTTGCAAAGTCAAAGGGGGACAATAATTTGACAAACATAGTATTTGTGTATGGTGAGGTGTAAGAGAGCATGGTGAAGTATAAGGAGGGTATGGGATGTGTAAGGAAAGTACACAAGTGGAGGTATATGTTCATGTTTGCTTGCAAGTTAACAAAAATTATTCTGGATGTGTAAGTATATATATATACACGACACACATAGGTATTTTTAGGGTAATTTTGTTAACTTGTATCAAGTATTGGAAGATAATAATAGTCCTTGTATTATATTATATGCATTTGTAAAGTTTCTAGGTATTTTAGTTAAACCTTTAGGTAACTTGGTGAAAGTATATAATGAGTATATCATTATAAGTATTTTACTTGAACAAAGTAAATAGATGACAATGTGAAATAATGTACATTGTCTTAAAGTGTTAGGTGTTTATTCATAGTATGAAATATATGTAAATATATACATATAAGTATAAATCCAAGCACTTAATAAATTAAGTAAATAATGATACAGTGTATCAAAAGTGCGTACTGAGGTGATGAGTCCTTGTTTCAATTAGGTGGCCAGTCAATTGCCAAAGTAGTCCATAAGGACTAAAGGTGTAGCCAGTCAATTTCCAACATAGTCAATAAAGACTAAAGGTTAATATAAATGTACAAATAAATATGAACTGATAGTATGACAACAGTATATGATTATTAATAAGTCATATAAAAGTGGAATTTTATAGATTCCAAAAATAGTATGTAAAACAGTTGACAAAGTCAATGAGATAAAATCAGAGGTTTTACAGCACCATCCCGTTATTTTAGCTTTGTCCTCAAAGCTTAAGATGAAGTCACCGGTCAGGTGAACAAGTGTGGGTACTTGGTTTTGAACGAGTCTTCTCGTTCCCAAGTGAACTCAGTCCCTCTCCTTGAGTTCCAACGTACTTTGATCAACGGGATGCGACTGCGTTTCAGTTTCTTAACTGTCCTCTCCATGATTTCTACTGGTTCTTCTATGAACTGGAGTTTGTCGTCAAACTGAACTCCTTCCAATAGCATAGCCAATGGTTCTTCAGCATAACACTTCTTCAGGTTAGACACGTGAAAAGTAGAGTGTACTCGACTCAGTTGTTGGGGCAACTCTAAACCATAAGCTACTTCCCCGATCCTGGCTATTACTTTGAAAGGGCCAACATAACATGGATTTAGTTTCCCACGTTTGCCAAAGTGTACAACACCTTTCCAAGGTGATACTTTGAGCATGACACGGTCACCTACTTCAAATTGCATAGGTTTGAGTTTTAGATCCGTGTAGCTCTTTTGTCGATCGCGAGCAGCTTGGATTATTTGCTTAATGAGGACGATCTTGTCTGTAGTCTCCTGGATTAATTCTGGTCTAGTGAGCTGAAATTCACCTGCTTCTGCCCAGCACATAGGTGAATGGCATTTTCGACTGTATAGTGCTTCGAAAGGGGCAGCCTTAATACTGGCATGATAACTGTTGTTGTAGGAGAATTCCACTAAAGGAATATGGTCAACACATCCATTTCCAAAGTCAATCACACATGCTCGTTGCATGTCTTCTAGAGTCTGAATGGTTCGTTCACTTGACCGTCAGTCTGCGGATGATAAGCGGTGCTCATATCTAAATTGGTACCTAAAGATCGTATGAAAGCCTTCCAAAAGTTTGATGTGAACCTACCATCTCGACCACATATTATCGAAACTAGTATTCCATGTTTGATCACTATCTCCTTCAGGTACGTCTTTGCGAGTTTTGCCAGGGGATCATTCTCCCTAATTGGCAGGAAATGAGCGGACTTGGTGAGTCGGTCGACGATTACCCAGATAGTATCGTAACCGTGAGATGACTTTGGGAGTTTGGTGACAAAGTCCATGGTGATGTTGTCCCACTTCCATTTCGGTATCTCGGGTTGTACAAGTAAACCCGATGGTCTCTGGTGTTCAGTTTTGACACGTGAACTTGTCAAACACTTCTACACATAGGTGGCGATGTCAGCTTTCATATTTGGCCACCAGTATAATTTTTTCATATCCTGATACATCTTTTCAGATCCGAGATGTATAGAATATTTAGATTTATGAGATTCGTGCATAATCACGTTCCTCAAATCTCCATAACAAGGTCACCAACTTCGTCCGTAAAGGCATAGGGTTCCATCTGATCTTGGTTCTAGCTTCTCCTTAGTAAGGTCGGTTCTGAGCATTCCCCCGACGTCTTCCTTCACGAGGTTTTCAAGTAATTGAGCTTGAGTCTGAGCTTCTAAAACCTGTTTGGGTAGGTCCAAACTGATTGTCATAACTAATGCCCGAACTCTCATAGGAGGGCCCGTTTCCTTACGACTTAAAGCATCAGAAACCACATTTGCTTTACCGGGGTGGTATTTGATCTCGCAGTCATAGTCACTCAACAGCTCAATCCAACGGCGTTATCTCATGTTCAGCACCTTCTGATCCAATATGTGTTGAAAACTTTTGTGGTCAGTATGCAATGTGCACTTCGTTCCGTATAGGTAATGTCTCCAGATCTTGAGAGAAAATACTACGGATCCGAGTTCTACATCGTGAGTGGTGTAGTTCTTCTCATGCTTCTTCAGTTGTCTCGAAGCGTAGGCAATCACTTTCATTCTCTGCATCAGTACTGCACCTAGACCTTTATGTGAAGCATCACAGTATACAACGAAATCATCGTTGCCTTCAGGAAAGGCTAATATAGGTGCACTACACAACTTCTGCTTGATCAGCTGAAAAGCTGATTCTTCCTTCTCTCCCCAATCGAACTTTATTCCTTTCTGCGTGAGTTTGGTCATTGGCTTGGCTATTTTGGAGAAATCTTCGATAAATCTACGGTAATACCCGGCAAGGCCTAGAAATTGGCGGATCTTTGTTGGTGACTTAGGTGATACCCAATCTTTGATAGATTCGACCTTTGCTGGATCTACGTGAATACCGTCAAAATCGATGACATGACCGAGGAATTACACTCTGGGAATCCAGAATTCACATTTGGAGAATTTAGCATAGAGCTGTTCCTCCTTGAGTACCTTTAGTAATTGTGCAAGGTGTTCCCCGTGTTCTTGTTCATTCTTGGAATAAATGAGTATATCGTCAATGAAGACTATCACGAATTTATCCAGGTAGGGTCTGCACACATGATTCATAAGATCCATGAAAATGGCTGGTGCATTGGTCAACCCAAATGGCATAACCTGGAATTTGTAATGACCGTAACGGGTTCTAAAAGCTATTTTTGGAATATCTTCCTCCCTGACCCTTAGTTGATGGTATCCAGACCTCAAGTCAATCTTGGAATACACACTTGACCCTTTCAGTTGGTCAAATAGGTCGTCAATGCGAGGAAGCGGATAACGATTCTTCAGAGTTAACTTATTCAGTTCTCTGTAATCGATGCACATTCAGAAAGAACCATCTTTCTTTTTGAAAAATAACACAGGAGCTCCCCATGACGAGAAACTGGGTCGAATAAATCCTTTGTCAGATAGTTCCTGAAGTTGTTCAGCTAGTTCTTTCATTTCTGATGGTACCAGCCGGTATGGAGCTTTGGCTATAGGTGCAGCTCCGAGAATCAAATCGATTTGAAATTCCACTTGTCGGGTTGGTGGTAAGCCTGGCAACTCATCAGGAAAGACTTCGGGAAAATCTCGGACGATAGGTACGTCCTTGATTTGCTTCTTCTCGGGTTTGTCCTCCTTATCTGTTTGAGAAATATGGGCCAAGAAGATAGGACATCCTCTCAACATATATTTATGGGCTTTAGTACAAGAGATAACACTAAGTCTAGTGTCAATAAAGTGGGTGTTACCGTCTCCTCGAATGATTAAATTTTCGTTTCCCCACGGAATACGGACTAGTTTTTCATCATAAACAATGACTGCGCGGTATCTCGCCAACCAGTCCATACCAATAATAACATCAAAACTACCAAGGTTTACGGGAATAAGGTCAATGTTGAATGGATGGTTGGAAATATTTAAGGTACAACCTCTAATGATAGTGTCAGCATCTACAGTCTTACCGTCAGCTAATTCTACGGAGTAATGGTGATCTAAAATTGTAGGAACGACTTCTAGTAGGTTGCTAAATTCAATGGATATAAAACTTCGGTCTGCTCCAGTATCAAACAAAACAGACGCATAACGATTGTTTAGTAGGAACGTACCAGTAACGACATTAGAATCGGGGTTGGCTTTTGCATTGCCGACCACGTACACTCTCGACGAAGCTCCTCCACTGTTCTTGTTCTGGTTGGCCATCTTGGGACAACCTGGTCTCACATGTCTTGGTGCTCCACACTCATAGCACACAACTGCTTTCTTAGGTCCATTGCCATTCCTTCCGGCAGTAATGCGGTTTCCCTGCTGTCCGTTCCCGTTCCCACGGGTATTGTATCCTCTCATGTTATTGTAGTTTCCGGTGTTCTGGTTGGGTCGGACCTGAGTGACAGCATTGACTCAACAAATCTTAGCAAAATGACCTACTTGTCCACACCTATGGCAGGTCTGGTATGGGCTATCAACAGTATGATGATATTTGCATCTTGAGCACAAGGGTTTTGCACCCACATATGTCCTAGTTCCTGCAGCGGTAGCACTGTAGACTTGTCCATCATTTGGCCTTTTTGGAGGCTGCTGGTGCTGACTACGAAAATTTTCATCAGCTTTCCTCTTGTTTTTAGTGATCCTCTCAGACATAGTACGAACCCTCTTGTTGATCAACTCAGTAGCGAACTCAATGGCACTCTCAACAGTATTGGGTTGAGATGCGAGTACGCTATCATGAACGGCGTCTGGGAGTCCACCAACATACTTTTCAATCTTTTCATCCTCCTCAACAAACATCCTGGTACACATTAGGGTCAACTCTTGGAATCTTTGGTTGTATGCAATGATGTCATTGTTCTTGCATCGTAGATCCCATAACTCGATCTCAAGCTTCTTCATCTCGCCCCTTGGACAGTACTTCTCGGTCATTCTCACTTTCAGATCAGTCCAGCTGAGAGCATAAGCAGTATTGTGTCAAGAGTGGCAACTACGGAGTTCCACCAAGTAAGAGCACTTTCAAGCAACGTGTAGGTGGCAAACTTGACTTTGTTCTCGTCCGCACAATCACTATGCGGAACACAGTCTCCAACCTTTCAAACCACTACATCAGTTCCACAACACCTTCTTTGCCTTTATAGTACGAAGGCTTTCATTTTAGAAAGTCGGGGTAAGAGCAACCCCTAGTGGTCTGATTATTCCGATGATTGTTGGAGTTTTGACTATCGTCCATGATTCTGCTGGCGGCCATCGCAGTTGCGATGCCTTGATCAATCATTTCCCTTAGTTGGGCAGCAGTGACGTTTTGGGTAGTGTCGGCATTGTTGGGGTCCATTCTAGTGATTACCATATTTCTATGATTATACACAAAAATGAAATCATTAGTTTAAGGTGTTAGCACAATTTTATATAAATACACGAAAAGAAATTCATGCATAGACTTCACAACAAATTGGATAACCTGTTTGAAAGTTCATAATATAATACAGTACATGATATAACAAAACATAATGAGTACATGCCATATCTCTAGAATAGGAATACAATACAAATTGCACAACCAATCCAACACAGAGCATAGACCGCCTGTCTGGGATGGTGGTACACATAATATAAAGTACATCGTCTACGAATCCCTAAGCTAAATAGTACAATACAATGATACAACTGATAAAAAGAAAGTACAAATACATGAGGTCCTATATCATGATAGTCGGGATGAAACCCTAAAATCTTGTCATGATGTACAAAAGAATCTAGCACATCTAGTCTAATCGTGTCTGACAGACTCCTCTGAGATGGCTAGTGTTGCTGGTGGTGATGAGACGACTGGTGCCTGCATGGCATCCTGCATCGCGATCATGGCAGCTCGGGTCTCCTTAAGGAGTCGAAGTGCCTCTAAGAACTGGTCTCTAAAGGTCTGTTGAACTCCCCGAAGATGAGTAGTCTCTGACGTCAATCCCTGGTGACGGACGTCCTGGAGATCGAAGAAGATGGCAAGCGTCTGCTCCATGGACATGAGAGCGGTGTGAGTCTCAGTCTGCTGACTCTGCAGTAGGTAGATCTGCTCACGAAGGAACTCATTCTCCTCCAGCAACCACTGAAGAGAATGGTAAGTCGTGAACCATGCTCCTCGAGCAGCGTGTGCCTCATCACTAACAGTCCAGCATAGAAGGTCCTGACGCGACTGCAGAGTAGTGCGTCCAAGGTGTCCATCAGCTAGCAGAGTATGAATCTCTGCAACATCATGTGCCTGGCGTGCGACCAGTGCAGTAATCTGGGCCTGGATAGGATCCACGCGCCTCGCACCTGAACCCTCACCAACCTCAAAAGTAGAGTCGACAGGTGCCTCGTACCTCCTTTTACGAGGCGACAGAGACTCGGGTGCGTAACCCAGAAGTGAGAAAGCTGGTGGTAAGAGCAGTAGGGTAGCAGTCGGCTAAACCTCTTCCCCAGCGGGGGAAATAGGTGAAACAGGTGGAGTAGCGATGAGTGCAGCAACGAGAGCGGTTTCACCAGAAGTGTGACCGTCGTCTGTCTCACTGGCAGATATCCACCCATGTAAGACGGATGTCGGTGATACAGCAGCAGGAGTATTAGCGGGTGATGTCATAATAGATCTGAATATAATATCGTTTTAATTGACGTAAGTATAACCTTACTCAAGTTAAAAGTTTTTAGAAATAATGATTAAATTATATAATAGTGCCGTTTAACATAGCGATGTTAAAGGTTACGTTAATACTTATGAGATTAATCAAGCGGATGTTAATAATCAATGCATAGATAGTCACGTAAGAATGTATGCTCTACACTCGATATGCTTAACTAATCTAGTCCTGAAAATCCCAAAAGATTTTTAAAGTAGTTATAGTCCAGTTTATATAAAAAATTTATTTTTATATTTATTTAAATTTTGTTCTGGTTCTGTATAACTATCTCTCTGATACCATTCTGTGACACCCCCAAATTGAGTCAAATACAGCGGAAATAATATTTTGGTGTCACGTAGGTGGATCAACAGCAGATAGTATGTAGAGCAACAAATAAAAGATTATCATTACATTTATTACATGAATAAAAGTGCAAATGTTATTAAAAATTGTCTTAAACATTATTCAGCGTTTGGAATCATTCCCCAGTTTATAAAACCCCAAATGAGCTCTATAAATGCAGCCTATCATGATGCTTGATTCCATGCACACCAATACATGCTTCAGTTTCCTGAGAAAACATGCTTAAAGAGTCAACATAGAGTTGGTGAATTCACAGGTTTAATAAAATGAGTTTGGACAATAAACATTCACTGAAGTAGTAATACACAAAGCATCAATACTTAAAAGTAATTACATTCCCATATTGCCCGAAACTAAGACTTGACATATAACCCCTCAACAAATGAGGACCCTTCGCATTAAATGTACTCAATAATAATAAGTTCTGACATGTGAAACATCTGTTGTCCTGGCCTAGGCATAGTGAGCGTTACTCACCCAGATGGGGATGGTCAGTCCCAAATAGATCTATTTATAACATTTAGGCAATTCAATAATTATAACAGTTTCAAATGCACGGGTCAGGCGGGTTTATCTACAATAGGCAAATGTAATCAAGGTTTCGTAGTTCAGTTTATGTCCATCAAATAAAATATGTCGCATGTTTTCTTCCCCATAAAAGAGTTTAAAAGTTTGTCAATATACAAAAGTGGGGTCATGAACTCACCTCAGTAGTACAGCAAATAGTCACAAGAAAATCTGATATGATGCTCACGATACACTCAACGACCTAAATAATTATAAGGTCTCAGTAAATGCATAACATAATGCATAAAAGTTTCAGAACAAGTTTTGAGCATGCTTATACTGGTTTTAAGCATTTTATTACGATATTCATAATTTAGTTCATCGTTGTACAAGCTATAGCTGTATTTATGTTAAGTATAAAATAAATAATATTGTTAAATTAATTAATCTGTTTAATTAATATCCTCGTACTTGTATTGTTTATAAAATGATTTAAATATTTTTAAAATATATTTATTTTTTATAAGTTAATCATATTTAATTTGTATCTTTTATATAAATAGTGTTTATAAAATGTATAACATTTTAGTTTAATTTATTGTTCCCGATATTTGTATAATTATTACATTATAGGTTTGAGAAAATATAACAAATGTTGGACTTTTATAATTAATTAAGTTTTACCTTTTTAATATTGAAGTTATATATATAGTTAGGGTTTAATTTAAGTTTAGGAAAATTACGTTTTAGACCTTCGATTAAATATAATACCCGCGACAATATTAATAGAATATTCCTAGGGCTCGTTTACTTTCAAATAATGGCAAAACAAGTCCCTCCCTAGTTACACGTGTAACTAGGGTTTATAAAAGTTTCACAAGTTGTCATTTTTGGTCCTCCTAGTATTCGGTTCATATTAGGTTAATACAAGTTTCATAATTGCCCCCTAGGGCTTCCAATAAGTTTCGGCTTATGCCAAAACAGCCCCTAGGGTTTGGATAACTTTACAAGTTTGGCAAAAAGGGTACCTAGGGTTCCTATATCTTTCGGTATGTGGCAAAATGTGACACCCCGGGTAGGGTCAAAAATATGCGGAAATATCCACGGAAATGTCACTAGGGTGGATCGATAGTATATAGTCCATAGAGCATAAGATAAAGAGTTATTTAAATCAGATTACATGCTTGATAAACAAATAAAACAAAATTGTCTTAACATGACAGAAGGTGATTGTTTATGTTTCCAAAATAGAACCCATGACGAGTCCTATGATGTAGATTTCTAAGATGTTGGAGACCATGCACACACCATGTACTAACTTCATTTTCCTGTGCAAAACATACTAAAGGGGTCAACATAAATTTGGTGAATTTACAGATTTTAACAATTAATTATTTTGGACATACATTAATCATAGAAGCAACAATGCACAAAGCATTCTTACTAAAATGTAGATTACATTTGTTTATTATTAGAAATTAAAGCTTAACCTTCCATAGTCCTCAACAGATGAGGACGTAGTGTCTTACAAAAAGATAGCCATTCTAGTTCCAACATGGTATACGTCTGTTGTCCCGGCCAAGGCACAGTGAGCATGACTCACCCAGACAGGGATGGTCAATCCCTAATACATCTATTTATAACATTCGGGCGATTTACAACAATTTAACAGTTCTAATAATAATCAATCATAGTCAAGTTTATACAATCTAGTTTTGTCCATTATGTGTTTGCATATTTTCTTTCCTAAAAGGGAAAGTTTTATCAAAAGTTTATATGGGGCTGTAAACTCACCTGGGAGTAGGCAATAGCTGTTTAATACGAATATCCAATTAAAGCTCACGCCAAAGTTATGCCTAATCAGATAGTACAGTCTTAATAGATAGTACAAAGAACATATATGTATGCGTATACAGATTTTAGTCAGTTCATTTATGCTACGGTGTTTATCTAAATAACCGTAGTTCAAGTATCATCAATATTCATTTAACTTATCTATATAAGTTTCATTTCTAAGTAAACATAAAATGTTTTACTATTAATATCAGTTAGCATACATGTATTTATAATAATCATTCAACTTACAGTTAAGTTTCTTATTTAAGTGGACATATAATGTCATACTTGAAGTATTAATTTGCGTTCTCTGTTCAAGTATTAGAATCACTCATTTACTATTAAGTTTCATTATTAAGTAAACATAAAAATTCTACTTAATATTAGTTCTCGTTCGTAGTTCATGTATTATAATCATTCATTTAAACCTTAATATTAAGTTTCATATTTTAAGTAGATGCAAGATGTTCTACTTAAATATTAACATTCAATTTATCCAACGTTCATATAAATTTTATTTTCCAAAATTATATGAGTTTATGTATGAGTAATACATATTCATAATTGTTTATACAATTATTTCCTAAAGTAAATATAAATATTTTATTTTGAAAAATAAAATAAAATATTTTATTTAACTTTAAAGTTTCCATAAATTATTTAAATATTTATAAAATAATTTAAACTTAAGAATTTATATATTAATTCTTATGGTCTAAGTATTTTAATTATGTTTTATTATAATTATAATAGATTTTAGGGTTAGGGCTTGTTAATATTTTGGAATATGGCAAAACTAGTCCCTCTATATTTTTAAACAAGTATAACTTTCAGATTTTACATATTTAGTACCTAGGGCTTGTTAAAGTTTCGGCTTATGGCAGATTTTGTCCCCCTAGTTATATCTAGATTTTGTAACTTTGCTAAAATTACAAAAACAGCCCCTAGGGCTTCTTTAAATTTTGGCAAATTACAAGAATAGTCCTTAGGGTTATAAAATGACAAAATAACTTTTAGAAACTTCCCAAAATGGTCCCTAGACTTTTGAATATTTACATTTTCAGTCCTTGTGTTTACTAATTTATCAAAACAAGTTTCATAAGTTATGGTTTTAGACCTTAAGTTTTATAAATTGTCATTTTCATTCAAAAAAAAATTTATAAGTTATATTTTATTATAAAAACTTGTATTTTAACATTCAACTTTTTATGGACTCATTAAATGGGCTAAACATCTAATGCGCTATTTTAGTGGTCTTAAATATATCTCAAGTCCACTAATTTATTTAAATGGGCCTTTAAATCATTTATTGGGCTCAAATACATGTTTAAGTCCTTTAATTTGTTAAATGGGCCAAAGTGTAAT
Source organism: Glebionis coronaria (assembly GCA_025667525.1). Classification (NCBI taxonomy): domain Eukaryota; kingdom Viridiplantae; phylum Streptophyta; class Magnoliopsida; order Asterales; family Asteraceae; genus Glebionis; species Glebionis coronaria. Next base: position 382,179,586 of record CM046882.1, on the reverse strand, counting down.
CTTAAGTCCATTAAGTTACTAAATTTTATCAAATGGGCCTATTTGGGTCCATTAAGTTTTGAATTAACATTTCATGGGCTTAACTAGTCCATTATCACTACTTTACATTCTATGTAAGTTTTAACTTAGGATATTATTATAAGCTTATTAATGGCTTATTCATATTTAGTTTTAAATCTAAATAGAAGAATAAAACTTATAATTTCTTTTATGTGTTGTACCAAGTTAGATCTAGGTGTGTTATAAGGTTACAAGTAAGTCATAAGCCCTAGTAGGAGCTTATATCTCACGGCTAATATTAGTTATAGCTTATTAAGATAAGTCAAGTCTCATTTTAAGGTTGCATGTAATTTATAAGTGTTAAAAAAATAGATCTAGCTATGTACACATCAAGAAAACAAGTCACAAGTCTAAAATGAGATCTAAACTATGTCTAGACCTAAAAATCAAACATAGATCCATGTACACACATATATAGCCCACGACTATATTTCTAAATCTTTCTATTTCCAAGATGAACACATTAGCTAATGTTTATGTCTTATAAATATTTACAAAACACATCATGATTATCTAGGTTACATGCATGTTCCCAAGGTTACTATTTTACCAAGGAGACTACATATAGCCCACGGCTATATTGTCTCTTCCCAAGGTTCATAGTCTTGTTTTATGTTTAACATACTCAAGTTAATCTTTGTCATTAGATCAATGGTTTATAATAGCACGCACGTACTTTTAATCCATTTTGGGTTATATGTAAACCACGGCTACATTTAAACACGTAAGTTATTTTTATGATTTTTAATATTTCATTTAACATGTTACATTTCATATTCCATTATTCAAAACTTAGGAGACAAATCATATGGTCATTTTCCATTTTAGCCGTGACCTTTAAGGTCATGGTTTTCATAATCTTTAAGTTATACAAGTTCATTTTATGAGATCTATGATTGTTAGTTAACCATAGTCCCATAAAACAAGATTTGTAACCCATGCAACATTTAGATTTGTAAAATGTTTCATATGGTTTTTAAATCAAGTTTAAAACATAACATACAAGTCATAAGTTTCTCATTAAAAGATTTTAAATCATGAACATGATTTGCATAAATATGTCGTGACCTATAATGGTCATAGCTTTATCAAATCTTGATTTTAACATGTTATTTACTTGTGCTTATAGATGTATGATGATGCATGCATGAAGAAATGAAAGAATATGATGTGTATACCTTTCTTGCCTAAAAGTACCAAGAATGATCTAGATGAACAAAGAGATTTGAGATCTAATCAAGATGATGAAGAAAACCCTAATATAAACCAAGTCGTGACCTTGATGATTTCGGCTAGGGCTTGTTTATAGTGATTCCAAAAGGAATGATACTACTAATGATTTGTAGTAAAGATGAGACAAGATTCTTGGTGGATTTAATACTTGGTTTTGGATGTATATGGCTTTAAGCCGTATGATTGAGAGGGAAGAGGATGATGGAAACAAGATTAGATAGCTTGAGAGAATGTGAGAGTATGTGTGTGTGTTTTCATCTAAAAGGGGAGAGTGAGAGGAGGGCAAAAGGCATGAATTGTCTAGGTAAGAGAAATCTTGCCAAGTGTAAGCCTTTATGTTTCCCATGCATCTATTCTCCTTCGACATACCCTTGGTGTCGTGTATAGCTAACCAAAAAGGGTAGGGTGGGCTTGTGTTAGGCTTATGTTGGGCTTATCATAAAGGAGGGTGATGATCTTGGGCTAGTCCAAGAGTAGTGTAGTATGCAAGGGATGTATGCATATGCCTAAACGGCTAAGCATGCATGATGTAATATTTTTCTCCGATTTGTTAAGTGTGTGACACACACATTGCTAGTTATAATCTCATTACTTGTTTTCCTAGTTGTAAGTTCATGGTCTTAGGTTATGCAGCTATTTCAACAAAGATGTAAGTAAAAGTATAGTTACATGATAGACATGTTTATACACATCTTAAGGAAATATAACACATACATAAGTGTTCTAGGGTTATTGGGTGGAAATTTATTATATAAAATCATGGTAAAATCATGGATTTTACAACACCACCCCGTTATTTTAGCTTTGTCATCAAAGCTATTAAAAACGTAGTTATATTTTAAGTGAAGGATGTTCTAAGTATATGATTTATTTCATACTCTCTCTCAGGTACTGATGACGGCATGAACGTGAAGGGGTATATACCTAGGTTACTCTTATACGTCTGATTTGGCATTAATGGAAGCTTCTGTCATTACAGGTGAACAGAAGAGAATGTGAAGAGATTTTTATCCGGGTTGCACTATTCATCCGATCAAGCAGTAAAAGAGACCACTTCCATGGATGGACAGGAAGCAATGCAAAGAGATCTTTATCCGGATCCACTATACATCCGATTTAGCAATAAAGGAGACTATTGCTGTGGATGGATAGGAAGGGAATGCAAAGAGATCTTTATCCGAATCGCACTATACATTCGATTGAGCAGTAAAGGAGACTGCTGCTGTGGATGGATAGGAAACGAATGCAAAGAGATCTTTATCCGAATCGTACTATACACCCGATTGAGCAGTAAAGGAGACTGCTGCTGTGGATGAATAAGAAAGGAATGCAAAGAGATCTTTATCCGGATCACACTATACATTCGATTGAGTAATAAAGGAGACTGCTGCGGTGGATGGATAGACGCGGGCTTCTCAATGGGTGTTGTAGTCATACCTTTCTCGGATCTGGGAGAGGACCATTGGCGTTGTGGATTTGGTTAGGAGGACTAATCCATTGCAAATGGTTTCTGATATGAGGAGGACACGCCAGCATGTTTTATACGCTGGGGAAGCTGGGGATGTACTATATCTGCATCCTTTTCACGGGTGAGATACAGGTTATATCTCCACACCCGATGATGAAAATTGGGGTTGAAGGTAAAACAAAACATTTTAACTATAACCCCTCCTACATCAACAGTTTTAAGAATGGACTTACAATTATACCTCAAGTTTGTGGGATACAAACATCAGTTATTAGTACTAATGTTTTTACCTAACAGAGAGGTTAAGATTATTGTTGATGGCGATTGGGTAGGAAGTTGCAAAGAATCTCCTTCATTCGCCACGAGGCTGAGCGAGAGGGGCACAGAAAGAAGTACCTCAAATGGTGGAAATAAAAGAAGATACCAAGAATAAAGAAGTGCGCGCCTTGCAAGGTGCCGTAACAAGGGTCTTGCATTCACTATTACTGGTTCAAAATTTGTACAATTTCTGACTTCTAAAGAGAGGAAATCACATCTCCCAGAGTCCAGTGGGTGATAGTATTGTCGAACTAATTGGACCCGAAGAGGAAAGAGGAATGTCCAAAACATGGGTCATTCAACATCTCTTAACGAGGGATGTCGGACAAAGCCCTACAAAGTACACCCATTGTGAGTTGGATGTGCCTTTCAGGTTTAGGGTTGCCTAAGTGGCGGATATAACTCTACAAAATACACCCATTGTGATTTGGATGTGTTTTCCAGGTTTAGGCAGGGGAGAAACAGGTTAGGGAAATGGAGTATTCCCGGACCAAGTACTCTCTGGCTTGTTGGTGCTAGAGATGACACTAAATCTTGTGTTAACTATATCAGGGTTATGGCTCCCCAGTATAATCAAGTTTCCATCTCCCAAGGTACACGAACCGATTTTTGGTCATATAGGATAATTGCATGATGCTTGCTAGTCAATTCATGCTAATGACGATATCAAAGCTATCAAGACTTTCTAGGATCTGATTGATGTAAAACGGGCGATTGGAAAGTTTTAAGGAACAACCTCGGATGATTGTGTTGACCATCATAACTTTTCCGTCGACTATATTACAGTATATTAGGAGTTTAGAACTAACGGAGGGATTTCCAATTCCTCACTAAATTTAGCAATTGTAATGCTTTGGTCTACTCATGTATCAAACAAGATAGATGCATATCATTGGTTTAGTAAGAACGTACCAGGTACGATGTTGGAGCCTGGATTTGCTTGGGCATTGCCGGCCATGTAAACTTGCGAAGGAGTTCCCTTGTTGTCCTTCTTCGGGTTGGCCCACTTGGGACAATCGGGTCTCACATGCCCAGGGGTTCCACACTCGTAACATACCAAAGCTTTCTTTTGTCCACTACTACTTCCACCTGCGGGGTTTCGGTTTCCCTGCTGCCCACTTCCACTTCCACGTGCGTTGGACTTTCCCTTGTTGCTGTTCCCGGGATTGGTATTGGGTCGACCTGGGGTACCAACATTTGTTTGAAAATTGCGAGCAAAATGGCCTTGTTGGCCACACTTATAGCATCCTTGGCATTATCCTCCAGCAACATGATGGTAGTTACACTTTGAACACTTAGGCTTGGTCCCTAAGTAGTTCTTGGTGCCGGTTGTGGGAGTAGTGTCATCCGCTTGCCCAACGTTTTGCTTTTTGGAAGGCTGTTGGTGCTGGCTACGAGGGCTTTCATCGGATTTTCTCTTGTTGCCCGTTTGCCTCTCGGACAGATTGCGGGCTCGCTTGTTGATCATCTCAGTCGCAAATTCCATAGCACCTTCAACGGTAGTGGATCGTGAAGCAAGCACACTGTCATGAATGTTGTCAGGGAGTCCGCTGACATACTTTCAAATCTTGTCACTCCTTATAGGAAACATTCGGGTGCACATCAAGCTTAACTCTTGAAATCTTTGGTTGTACCAAAGGATATCATTGTCCTTACACTCTAGATCCCACAGCTCGACTTCCAACTTCTTCATTTCTCCTCTGGTACAATACTTCTCAGTCATTCTTTCCTTAAGGTTGGCCCAAGTGAGAGTATAAGCAGTGTCATGTCTAAGGATGGCGACCACAGAGTTCCACCGAGTAAGGGCGCTCTCGAGTAGAGTGCATGTAGCAAACTTAACTCTGTTCTCGTCAGCACAACCGCTGATGCGAAAAACTGTCTCTAGTCTTTCAAACCACTGCATCAATTCAACAACTCCTTCTTTCCATCGGTAGTATGAGGGTTTGCATTTTAAGAAGTCGGGGTAAGAGCAACCCCTGTTGGTGTTGTTTCTGTGTGCATCGATGTTTGGATCATTGTTAGCATTCGGATCAGCTCCTCTGGCTGCCATGGCTGTTGTGATGCCTTCACTTATCATTTCCCGCAGTTGTGCGGCAGTAACATTTCGAGTAGCTTCTAGGGATTCAACATTATCGGCATTGGAAGTGGTTGCATTATTGGGATTTGATCTCGTAATCACCATTTGTCTATAATCATATACAAAATGAGATTATTAGTTCAAGCGTTAGTACAGTTTTTATATTATTTGCACGAGAAAACTTATGCACTAATTTCATAACAAATTTGGATAACCTGTCAAGATCTCATAATATAATACATTGCACAACAGATATAATAAAGAAAGTGATTACATGTTATTTCCATGAGAAATTTAACATTCATCAAGTATAACACAATCTAAGTCATAAGTTGGCCGGGCCTAGTCCAAGGTAATGATACACACAATCTTTAAAACATCACACCCCAGAATTACATGTCCAAAAGAAAAGGAAAGATAAAGTACGGGATTACATCAGCAAAGCTGAAAAAGAAATAAAAGTACAAAGGACCTATGTCATGATAGTCGCGATGCGACCCGTAAGCTTATCATGACGTACAAGAAGTCTAGTACGTCTATACTAATCTTGCCTGGGTGGTCCACTAGATGATGCCGGGGCTGATGGTGCTGATGGAGCTGGTGGGGCTGCAGAATTCCTCCTGGTGTTCCATAATGTCTGAACTGTCGTTCGGGTCTCCTTGAGCGTACGGAGTGCAGACAGTAGCTGGTTCCGGAGTCTATCGATGACCCCTCAGAGATAAGCCATCTCCCCAGTAACCCCATCATGCCGGACAGTGGCAAGATCAAGGAAAATGGATAATGATTGCTCCTGAGCGTTAAGAGCAGCATGGGTCTGATGCTGCAAACCCTCCATGACCTGAATGCGCCGGTGGAGGCGGTAGTTCTTCTCCAATAACCACTTCAGTGCCTCGTCCGTCCTAGCCTAGATGCCCTTAGCGGTCTGGGAGTCTCCCCTCGTAGTGCGGAAAAGAGTGTTGATACGATCATAGATGACGGCATGACTTTGTTGACTGACTGTCAACTGGCTGCGGAGGTCGGATATCTCCCGCTCCTGGCGTGCAGCCAGTGCGGAGATCTGGGCCTAGACGGAATCAACACGTCCTGCCCCGGAGCCTTCCCCGGTCTCATAAGTGGAGACGGGTGCGGGCCTGGAGAAATAGCTAGATGATAAGGATGGAGGCATGGAAGATGGTATGCTAGGAGGGACCCGGTCCTCCTCCATAGAGGTCGGGGCCAATGTGGTAGATGCTGAGATAGAAAAAGGGTCCTCTGGGAGAACAGCTTCGATGGCTGGGTCATCCTCTGAATCCGAGGCTGACAACCATCCACACTGCGTCGATCGTGGGGATGAACAAACAACTGGAGTAGGAGCTACTACGGGTAGAAGAGTCGAGGATGCAGTAGGCGGAGTCATGATGCTCTGAAATAGTATTATTTTAAGTTTTAAGTGAGTATAAGCTTACAAACAAAGAACAATATTATTTTAGATTACATGTTTTATGAAATATATCCCTTTTAAACAATTATTATAAAGTTTTAAGGTTACAAATATTAATACTTATATATATATATATATATATATATATATATATATATATATATATATATATATATATATATATATATATATATATATATATGTATTATCATTTAAGTAGTTCATTTATTAATTCGTAAATGCAAGGTTTGGTTTAATATTACCAATATTTTTATTTCAGTATTTTACTATGTAGTGTAAAAATTTTCAAGTTTAGCACGTCTAACATTTTCCATAGCAATATCTCACTAAACAATATTAATAATCAAGTTTAGTAATCAATATATATACACTTAGTTCACATAGCATAAAATGCCCTAAGATCTATATGCTTAACTAATATGGTCCCAAAATAAAATCCCAAAAGATTTTTATAAGTTATAGTCCAGTTTTAAATAAAAGAAAAATCATTTTACTTTTATTTTATTTAAAAATTTATCTGGTTCTCTATAACTAATGCTCTGATACCATTCTCTGTGACACCCCGGGTAGGGTAAAAAATATGTGGAAATATCCACGGAGATCTCACTAGGGTGGATCGATAGCATATAGTCCATAGAGCATAAGATAAAGAGTTATTTAAATCAGATTACATGTTTGATAAACAAATAAAATAAAATTGTCTTAACATGACAGAAGGTGATTGTTTATGTTTCCCAAATAGAACCCCTGACGAGTCCTATGATGCAGATTTCTAAGATGCTGGAGACCATGCACACACCACGTACTAACTTCATTTTCCTGTGCAAAACATACTAAAGGGGTCAACATAAAGTTGGTGAATTTACAGATTTTAACAATTAATTAGTTTGGACATACATTAATCATAGAAGCAACAATGCACAAAGCATTCTTACTAAAATGTAGATTATATTTGTTTATTATTAGAAACTGAAGCTTAATCTTCCATAGTCCTCAATAGATGAGGACGTAGTGTCTTACAAAAAGACACCCATTCCAGTTCCAACATGGTATACGTCTGTTGTCCCGGCCAAGGCACAATGAGCATGACTCACCCAGACGGGGATGGTCAATCCCTAATAGATCTATTTATAACATTCGGGCGATTTACAACAATTTAACAGTTCTAATAATAATCAATCATAGTCAAGTTTATACAATCTAGTTATGTCCATTATGTGTTTGCATATTTTCTTTCCCAAAAGGGAAAGTTTTATCAAAAGTTTATATAGGGTTGTAAACTCACCTGGGAGTAGGCAATAGCTGTTTAATACGAATATCCAATTAAAGCTCACGCCAAAGTTATGCCTAATCAGATAGTACAGTCTTAATAGATAGTACAAAGAACATATATGTATGCTTATACAGATTTTAGTCAGTTCATTTATGCTACGGTGTTTATCTAAATAACCGTAGTTCAAGTATCATCAATATTCATTTAACTTATCTATATAAGTTTCATTTCTAAGTAAACATAAAATTTTTAACTATTAATATCAGTTAGCATACATGTATTTATAATAATCATTCAAGTTACAATTAAGTTTCTTATTTAAGTGGACATATAATGTCTTACTTAAAGTATTAATTTACGTTCTCTGCTCAAGTATTATAATCACTCATTTACTATTAAGTTTCATTATTAAGTAAACATAAAAATTCTACTTAATATTAGTTCACATTCGTAGTTCATGTATTATAATCATTCATTTAAACTTTAATATTAAGTTTCATATTTTAAGTAGATGTAAGATGTTCTACTTAAATATTAACATTCAATTTATCCAACGTTCATATAAATTTATTTTCCAAAAGTATATGAGTTTATGTATGAGTAAAACATATTCATAATTGTTTATACAATTATTTCCTAAAGTAAATATAAATATTTTATTTTGAAAAATAAAATATAATACTTTATTTAACTTTAAAGTTTCCATAAGTTATTTTCATATTTATAAAATAATTTAAACTTAAGAATTTATACCTTAATTCTTATGGTATAAGTATTTTAATTATGTTTTATTATAATTAAAATAGATTTTAGGGTTAGGGCTTGTTAATGTTTCGGAATATGGCAAAACTAGTCCCTCTATATTTTTAAACAAGTATAAGTTTCGGATTTTACATATTTAGTACCTAGGGCTTGTTAAAGTTTCGGCTTATGGCAGATTTAGTCCCCCTAGTTATATCTAGGTTTCGTAACTTTGCTAAAATTACAAAAACAGCCCCTAGGGCTTCTTTAAGTTTCAGTAAATTACAAGAATAGTCCTTAGGGTTATAAAATGACAAAATAACTTTTAGAAACTTCCCAAAATGATCCCTAGGGTTTAATTTGCCACGGATAGTATTTATTAAACCCTAGACTTTTGGATATTTACATTTTCAGTCCTTGTGTTTACTAGTTTATGAAAACAAATTTCATAAGTTATGGTTTTAGTCCTTAAGTTTTATAAATTGTCATTTTCATTCAAAAAAAATTTAAGTTATATTTTATTATAAAAACTTTTATTTTAACATTCAACTTTTTATGGGCTCATTAAATGGTCTAAACATCTAATGGGCTATTTTAGTGGGCTTATTATATCTCAAGTCCCTAATTTATTTAAATGGGCCTTTAAATCATTTATTGGGCTTAAATACATTTTTAAGTCCTTTAATTAGTTAAATAGGCCTAAGTGTAATCATAAGTCCATTAAGTTACTAAATTTTATCAAATGGGCCTATTTGGGTCCATTAAGTTTTGAATTAACATTTCATGGGCTTAGCTAGTCCATTATCACTACTTTACATTCTAGGTAAGTTTTAACTTAGGATATTCTTATAAGCTTATTAATAGCTTATTCATATTTAGTTTTAAATCTAAATAGAAGAATAAAACTTATAATTTGTTTTATGTGTTGTACCAAATTAGATCTAGGTGTGTTATAAGGTTACAAGTAAGTCATAAGCCCTAGTAGGAGCTTATATCTCACGGCTAATATTAGTTATAGCTTATTAAGATAAGTCAAGTATCATTTTAAGGTTGAATGTAATTTATAAGTGTTACAAAAATAGATCTAGCTATGTACACATCAAGAAAACAAGTCACAAGTCCAAAATGAGATCTAAACTATGTCTAGACCTAAAAATCAAACATATTTCCATGTACACACATATATAGCCCACGGCTATATTTCTAAATCTTGGTATTTCCAAGATGAACACTTTAGCTAATCTTTAAGTCTTGTAAATATTTACAAAAACACATCATGATTATCTAGGTTACATGCATGTTCCCAAGGTTACTATTTTACCAAGGAGACTACATATAGCCCACGGCTATATTATCTCTTCCCAAGGTTCCCATAGTCTTGTTTTATGTTTAACATACTCGAGTTAATCTTTATCATTAGATCTATGGTTTATAATAGCATGCATGTACTTTTAATCCATTTTAGGTCATATGTAACCCACAGCTACATTTAAACACATAAGTTATTTTTATGATTTTTAATATTTCATTTAACATGTTACATTTCATATTCCATTATGAAAAACTTAGGAGACAAATCATATGGTCATTTTCCATTTTAGCCGTGACCTTTAAGGTTATGGTTTTCATGATCTTTAAGTAATACAAGTTCATTTTATGAGATCTATGATTATTAGTTAACCATAGTCCCATAAAACAAGATTTGTAACCCATGCAACATTTAGATTTATAAAATGTTTCATATGGTTTTTAAATCAAGTTTAAAACATAACATACAAGTCATAAGTTTCTTATTAAAGGATCTTAAATCATGAACATGATTTGCATAAATATGCCGTGACCTATAATGGTCATAGCTTTATCAAATCTTGATTTAACATGTTATTTACTTGTGTTTATAGATGTATGATGATGCATGCCTGAAGAAATGAAAGAATATGATGTGTATACCTTTCTTGCCTAAAAGTACCAAGAATGATCTAGATGAACAAAGAGGTTTGAGATCTACTCAAGATGATGAAGAAAACCCTAATACAAACGAAGCTGTTGCCTTGATGATTTCGGCTAGGGCTTGTTTATAGTGATTCCAAAAGGAATGATACTACTAATGATTTGTAGTAAAGATGAGACAAGAATCTTGGTGGATTTAATACTTGGTTTTGGATGTATATGGCTTTAAGCCGTATGATTGAGAGAGAAGAGGATGAGGGAAACAAGATTAGATAGCTTGAGAGAATGTGAGAGTATGTGTGTGTGTTTTCGGCTAAAAGGGGAGAGAAAGAGAGGAAGGCAAAAGGCATGACTTGTCTAGGTAAGAGAAATCTTGCCAAGTGTAAGCCTTTATGTTTCCCATGCATCTCTTCTCCTTCCACATACCCTTGGTGTCGTGTATAGCTAACCAAAAAGGGTAGGGTGGGCTTGTGTTGGGCTTATGTTGGGCTTATCATAAAGGAGGGTGATGATCTTGGGCTAGTCCAAGAGTAGTGTAGTATGCAAGGGATGTATGCATATGCCTAAACGGCTAAGCATGCATGATGTAATATTTTTCTCCAATTTGTTAAGTGTGGCACACACACATAGCTAGTTATAATCTCATTACTTGTTTTCCTAGTTGTAAGTTCATGGTCTTAGGTTATGAAGCTATTTCAACAAAGATGTAAGTAAAAGTATAGTTACATGATAGACAAGTTTATACACATCTTAAGGAAATATAACACATACATAAGTGTTCTAGGGTTATTGGGTGGAAATTTATTATATAAAATCATGGTAAAATCATGGATTTTACACAAAAGGGGACCCTAGGTTCTAACTATGTTACACAATTTACTCTAACTTAGTAATAAATACAATTGAGTCCTCATACTATGTTTGAAGTCTCGGATGGTGTAGAATAATCTATAATCTAATCAAGAGGGTTGTTGTTAATCTAGAGAGAGAAACAAGAGAGAGAAACTTAGAAACTTTATTAATGTGTGTGAAATAACTAAAACAACCAACACCCCTTTCCATGGTGGAAAGGGGTTTATATACCCAAGTCCTTAATGGAATTGGGCCTCCGACCCATGACAAGCCCATGGGCCGGGTTAAACATTAATATGACTTAACCGTTCACTACGAGCTACTAAACGTATTACAATATTATTGGAGTGACCGATACTTCTAATATACGTTAAAAAGGTATTTCCAACAATCTCCCCCTAAGGGAGGTCACTCCAAATTACAAATTCCTAAACCTAGCATACTATACTAAGTCTTCATTCTTCAGCTCGTAGTCCTTTCTCTTTTATCTATTCTTTTCGTTGTGAATATGTTTGCTGGAAATACGTTTTTCCCAATAAAGTCTCGGTCACATCTTAGTTAGCATAGATCACGAGATATAGACTATTTAGAACTTTGTCTCTTGGAGCGACCTCCCTTAGGGGGGAGATTGTTGGAAATACGTTTTACGTATTTATGAAGGATCGGTCGCTCCAACGATATATTAATGTAATGGGCTCGTGATCTACTTAGTAAAGATATAGTCCATATAGCCCACATGTAGGATGGGCTATATATACCCCTCCTAGCATGTTAGGAGGGGTTGGTGATTACATTTTTCATTATTCAATTTCACTTTCTCTCTCTACTCTTCTCTTTTCTCTCCTTTCTCTCTCTACACCCTCATCTCCTTCTCATCCCTCTTTTATATTATTTATCAATCAAATCCATCTAATCAATCCAATCCATCATGGACAACGATATCCATTGTCCATGTGGTGTTAAGGGGAAGATAATTTCAGAAGTTACGAGGAAGACCAACATTCGCGGTGGCTCATTTCATTTTCTCACTTTCATTTAATAAAATACTCTTTCTCTCTCTATCTTTCTTTCCTCTCCTCTTTCTCTCTCTATACCTATCTTCTTCCTCCTCCTTCATCTCCATCTTATCAATAGATCTAAACATAGATTGTCAAATCCCAAGATTTCGTAGACCTTCAATTGGTATCAGAGCCATGGTTAAATCTTAAGATTTGCGTTTTTTATCTATTGATTTGATTGAAAAATCTTTTCTTTCTAAATCTTTTTTATATTTCTTTTGGTGTTGAGTTTTTGATGTCACGTAGTTTTTTAGTTCAACTTTTTAAAGCATCATTTTTTTTATTTTTTTATAATCAGTTTTTATCACTTTTAACAATCTTATAAAGTTTTAAATTTTATAAAGTTTTTCTATCATTTTTTTTCCTATTAGTATTAGTTTTATCAGTATTAATTTTCTTTTTATTTAATTAGTTTTTATTTTTATAAGTTTCTTATAATCAGTTTTTTTTATATAATCTATTTGCCCAATAATCCAATTTGTCCAATCAGTTTTTTCATATCAGTTTGTTTATAGTTTTTCTGTTTTTCGTTTTTGGTCAAAACTGTCAAAAGTCTCAGGTTTTTGATCTTGTCATCAGTCCTTTTTGATCCATATCCCATCAATCTGTCCATCATTTTTTTTCCGAATAAACAGTTTATTCCGAACGAAAAGTTATTCCAGATGAACTAATCTTGCAAAAACATTCCGAATGAAAAGTTCTTTCAAGATATTCCGGCTGAACCGTGTTTGCAAAAACATTCCGGATGAATCGATTTTGTAAGTTATTCCGAATCAAAAGTTTTTACAAAACATTCCGAATGAACCATTTTTGATATATTCCGAATGAAACACTTCTTCAAAACATTCCGGCTGAACCGTTTTTTGAATTATTCTGGATGAATAAGATTATTCTGCATGAATGAGTATTCCGGATGAAAGGATTTTTTCCACATGAACATTCCGAATGAAAAATAATTCAAACATAACGGAAAACAAATAACACGACTCCCTCACACCCTCGACTCAAAACCTTACTCGTCTCCTCACCTCACCCTGACGCTCACCCTCCCTAGACTCGCACAAAAATTAAGACTCTAGACTCGACACCCTCACACCCTCGTCTCCTCACCCATACCTCTCGAACTCACACCCAACCTCTACTCTCGACTCTAATATCTAAACCAACAAGACTCGAAAACCAAACACCACTCAAACCCTCGAACTCCCTCACCAACTCTCGACTCCACTCCCTCACCCTCACTCTCGACTGACAAACAAGCAATCCCTCGACCACTCTCGACTCACACTCTCACACCTCTCATCACCCACAAGACTCGACCTCAACTACACATACCACCCTCACCCTCACCAAAGACCCTCACCGACACTCAACACTCAAACAAATCACCCACAACCTCACCTCTCGACTCATTTTTTCACTCCCTCACCCAACTCTCGACCTCATTCAACAACACACAACACTAAAACAATCCCAAACTCAGACTCGAGTCGACAACACAAATAAACCTGAGCACTCACACAAAACTTTCGTCAAACATCAAACAAGACACGTCTTTAAACTTAAAGATCTCAGATTCTCTCGAGTTAAAGACATGCATGTCGAGATCTATTAAGATCTAGTACTCGAAATGAATTGTCATCATTGATCTGTTGTTGGATCAAATCCTAGATTACTTTTCGAAGAAGAAGAAAAGATCAATAACAATTTCTGCTATTATCTTATCTCGTTTCGATTAAATCAAAGAAAAACATCACAAGAAAGACTCAACAGATGATAGAAAGACTATGCTTAGACGATCAATAACCTTACCCGAGACCTTATAATTTAAGATCTTGAAGACATTTTTCTTGATCATTCCTGCGAAAATCAAAGAGATGGAGGGATCTGTGATTGAGTGGGGATAAGGATTTGGTGTTGTGTAGATTTGTGTTTGAGAATCACTTTGTGGTTGAGGGAAGAAAAGAGACGGAGGAGTATTAAGTTTTGGAGAGAGAGAGATTTTGAGTTTTGTGAGTTGCTTCGTTTGAGATATAGGGTCAAAGTCAAAGTGAGTTTAATACTTGCTGGGCGGAGGAAACAAAGTGCCATCTTTCTTTCTTTTGAAAGCCACATGTGAGAAAACTAAAACAAAGTGATAATGCCGTTTTTTTTTTTTGCATTTTAGTGTAGTAACTTTTCATATCTTTTATTTTAAAGTTAATTAATTTTAGTTAAGTAAAGTTTTTTTTTGATATATCCGTTTTTGATTTTTCCTTAAATTTTTAAATTAAGCTTATTTTTTATTTATCTTTATATATTTTTAAAGTTAATTTTTTAGTTAAATTAATTTTGACTATTTTGTCATTTTATTTATTTGGATTTGGTACTTCGTGTTAAGGCGGGTATTTCGAAAGAACCACAGTGGTAAAATATTTGACGGGACAATCATTATATTTACCGTAGCTTGGATTTATTCATTGACGGGCTTTATTTTTAGAGTGAGCTGAGTTTGATTTGGACTCCGGTTTGTTTTATCAACATTTGTGCCGATAAATATTATTGAGCCGAGCGAAAGATATTTTTCCAGACAAAGATCCAAGAATTTGTCATCGAACTTTCAATGGATTTTTGAATCCGACATCGAACGAGGGAGAATCGCATAATTTGCAAGACAAAGTTAGTGATAATGGCATCACTTCATTTCAAATGCTTCAGTCTTATCTTGTCACTCTTTTGAGGATTCAAGGAGGGAGCAAATTTGTGATAATCTTTGGTCAAGATCGTCATATATTCATCGACTCAATGTTCACCACTTTGACCCAACTCGTCGAGCAACTCAACCATGAAAACTTTAATCACTCTGCATCCACACTTGCATATAAGACTCTTGTGACACAACTCACACCTTTCCTCCAATTCAATATCATCAAGTCTGAAACTTCAGTGATTTGCCAATCATTTCTTCGAGATACACATACCGAGCTTCGAGTGTTCCATGATACAATATTGAAACTCATGACATCGGTCTCGTCTTAGATTTATGAAAGATCTCGACTTCAGCAAGCGTATGATAATGGAGTGCAAGAATCAATGACGCAGATGCAAGAGGAGAATGGTCATACGGTTGACAACTTGGAGCCTAACGATGGCAAGAGCACGGAATCAGGAGGACAACATGATACCAGTGGCACGTCGGGGAATGTTCACGAGATTTATCTTGATGACACCTTACCCAGTTATGACGTAGAGCCTGCAAACATGGTACAATGTAATGTTGTTTATGATGTATATGCTGATGACATGCCGCATATTGAGCATTCTGAACCTAATTATGAAAAACATGTGATGGAAAAGAGTGATAGAAATACCACTTCTGATTCATCCGATGTGAGTCATAATGGGGGAAAAAGTGTTCAAAATTCTATAGTACATCATGATAAAGGCTTTATAACTGCTTCGTTAACTGATTCTGATTCCAAGATTAGAGAGCTCGAAACGATTGTAGCTCAACAATCAAAAGATCTTGAGGATGTCAAACTTGAATTTTCTAAGAAAACGGACATATTTGAAACATACTTTGAAAAACTTGAAAAGTCAAACGTTGTTCTTGAAAGAAAATTGGATCAAAAAGTTTTAGATTCGAAAGCTGTAAAGGATAATCTTTTGAAACAAATTCAGTTACTAGAGTCTAAATTGGCATCCCAAGATAGATTGCTCAAAGAAAATGAAACGTTAAAAACCCAAGTTTAAGAAAAGGTGTTTGCTATAGCTGCGTTGAAAAACGAGTTAAGGAAAAATAGAGGACCTAGTGTGGACACTAAGCTTGAAAAACCATCAATCTTGGGGAAACCGCCTACAAATCAGTTGTTAGACAACTTACTGCATTTAGATCCGAGCGACCACAATCCTCGAGACCGCGGTTTGCCTCCCTAGTTGATTTGGTTCATTTTCCTAGACCAGTCACTCCAGCAACTAGACCCAATGTGATCAAAACAGCGTTAGCAAGATCTAATCATATGATTGCCCCTAGTTTCCCTAAAAATACCAAGACCATGTCTAGAACTAGTTCAAATGACGTTTTCCATACTGGTCTTAGGGAAGCTAAGCAAAAGACACATGTAAGAGATAGCAATGTCCAACCTAGTCAGATGCCTTCTAGATTACCCAACACTGCTAACCATAGCATGTCATCTCCTAGGAGCATCCATCAATCATCTAGGAATTACTCGGACATTAAATATGCTACTTGTAAAACATGTAGAAAATGTGTCTTTACGGTAAATCATGATTCTTGTGTCAAGAAATTACTTGATGAGGTGAACTCCCGTGCTAGAATTAAGTCCCAGTGGATAGCTAAAATCAAACCTTTTGGTAAAGTTTGGTGCCCCACTGGTAGAACTTTCACTCTTGTAGGAAACGAGTTCCCTTTAACTAGGATAGTCTCCGATTCTACTAAGACTACTAAGGAGGAAATTGATAAAGATGATACTTCACTTAAGTGTAAACATAAGGTTTTCTATAAAAGGAAACGTTTGCCAGCTAAGATAAGTGAATCATCTACTCAGGTCATCTCTGACACAAGTAAAGCCAACCATGAACCCCCACGTGCTTCTAAAATAGATATCGCTAACCCATGCAAAAGTGTACAAACTCCTAATGAGAATGCAGGTACCAAAGTTGATGTTCCAAAAGAACGAAGCGGTCCAATCGTTGTATACCGTTCAACTAAGGACACTCTTAGAGTTTGGTTGCTGAAGAAGCAGATATCGGAGAAACAAGTGTCTCAGGGGATTCATGGTTAAGCTTAACATAAGGCTCACATTCAAATCACAGTCTGTGACCCGAACTTCAGAGAAAGGGAAGCTTATCTCGTCAACGATAACTTACCCTCACAACGAGAAATTAATTTTTCTCGGACACGAGCTTATATTAAAACTATTCAAAGGTTTTAAGCTCGTGTATATGGCTTATAGTCAGATCACAGTCTGTAACCCGAACTTCAAAGAAAGGGAAGTTATCTACGCAACGATAACTTACCCTCAAAACGAGAAATTAAATTTTCTCGGACACGAGCTTATGTTAAAACCATTCAAAGGTTTTAAGCTCGTGAAAATGGTTTATCATTAAATATCCGATGGTAACCCGTGCTTCAAAGAAAGGAGAGTTTATCGCCGATGATAAACTTATCCTAACAACGAGAAATTAAGTTTTCTCGGGCATGAGCTAATATTAAAAACATTCGAAGTTTTTAAGCTCATGCACAATGACTTACAATTAAATGTCAGACTGTAACTCGAACTTAAAATAAAGGAAAGATTATCTTTTATGATAACTTATCCTCTTAACGAGAAATTCACCTTTCTCGGTCATGAGCTTGTATTAAAACATTCGAAGTTTTAAGCTCAGAAAGGAAAGTGTATCTTTTAAAAAGAGAACTTTTCCTCATAACGAGAAATTAACCTTTCTCGGTCATGAGCTTTCCGTTAAAACAGTCAAAGTTTTCAAGCTCATGAAAACGACTTCTAAGTAAATGTCAGCTTAGGACTCGTTCTTTAGATAAAAGGAAAGGTTATCGCCGACGGTAACTTATCCTTACAACGAGAAGTTTACAACTTCTCGGTCTTGAGCTTTCCTAAGATATTCAACATTCTTTAGCTCAAGTAATCGTTTTTCAAAGCTTTGAACACAATTTTTCAAGAATTTTTCAAAAGGTTTTTCTAAATCTTTCAAAATTGTGTGTTCAAATATGTTTTGATAAAAAGAGCATGTCTTCTGGAATCGATAATATTTACGATCCTAGAAATGTCATTCAATAATGACACGGGGTTGTAAATAAAGTTCGAGCAGAAGTTTAAAAGATTTAAAACATGCTCCATATGGTTTGCTATTATTTCAGATAGTAACCCGCTTTTCATACTCAAGTCAAGCATTTCACCGGAAAGCTTTGACTCAACAACGGGAATTAATTTTCTCGGGCATGGTTTACTTTACAACCATGTAAGGGATTGTGTTTACTTTATAACACAATCTAACACAGATATATGTACGTGACAATGCATTTATTTGTTAAAACAAGAGAAATCTTGTTTTTATGAAGTTATCATCTCCACCAACCGTAGCAATTTACAATTTATATCTACATACTCGACGATGCGACTACTCAAACGGCGACTACAGCTCTTTCAATAGAACACGGGTCAACAATTGAGGGGGAGCAATTGTCTAGCAATCAGAATCTTTGACGCTGAAAGTTCCAAGTTCACATGTTGGTGTCAAGATAAAGATATCAATCGTACACATGGAGTAAAGAGATAACTTCAGACATGATGAGGCGACCAACATTCGTGAACAAGAACCATGTGCTTCTTTCATATGATGTTCTCCATCATTCAGGTCCAACCTCGTAAATTGCTAATATTGTGAATTCATCATCATATATGATCTTTGCACATGATAAATACCTTACACTTGTGTTTAAAAGGTATTTAATTTACGTTTCAAGTAGACCCTCATTAATTTGAGGGGGAGCTTGTGTAACTCATGAAGATACTTGGCTTTGCATTTTTCTTCCCAAATTTTCTTAAAATGCTATTAAATCAATTGATATTAAAAACATCGATTGGGTTAATATTTTTAATATGGGGGAGAAAATGTGATTTAATATGGGAAATGATTAATCACAAATGGTTTGACTTAACGTGTTAGCTCATCCCGACATGTGCGAAATGTTTTAGGATATCGTGGCATAGGTTAAGGGGGAGCAAAATGGATTTGCACTTCAAAATGGATTTCATGGTGACATACACTTACCCAAAACATCTTTATTCACGACGGTGAAGATTGTGGTGACATAAGGATGGTAGGATAGGTTAAAGTCCAATGATTTCTCTAGAACCGGAGGAATCTTCCCAAGGACATTCCATAGCTATATATAGTAGTCCTTAGGAAAGATGGAGAAAGATTGTGAACGTAGCTGAATGCCGACCAAGTACTTAAGTTAGCACAGGAACAATCACAACAAGGTGCTAGTTATGACGTATTGGTAAGCATTGAAGGGGTTGAAGAATGAAAAAGAATTGTAAAGATAAAGGGTGTAAAGAAAGTAGCCCTCCTTACAACTTAGGCAGAAACCGGGTCAATTCATATGCTATTGAGATCATTTATGATTCTCGATATTGAAGATAGACATCATGGACCCAGTGATGCAAGGCACAACCCATCCCAGCTAACTCACATATCCCTCAAAAGATATTTGTTTTAATCACACGGAGACAACACATTATCTATTGATTTATTCACTCCGAATAAATTGGTATTGAAAAGGTGGCACTCCTCTCCAGCCTCCGATCACTAAAAATCCAAAATGCACGATCGAGTCTAGAGCCATTTGAGATCATCAAATATCTCATTAGGACACACTTTCATATTTCCTTGCTTCTTCACACACTGTGAAAAGTAAGAAAGATCTTAAGAATCCTACGCAAAATCTTCATGATCTTGCCTGAACATCCGAGTAATACGAAAGTATTTACAATGAAGATGGAAATCCTTCTTGAGCGAATATCAAAAAGCTCATGGTAGGTGACTTGTGCGATTCTTTATGAATAAAACTTGTGATAACTAGAAAGCAACAGTGGTTTAATTCTTAAATGAATTTAAACACATTCCAGGCCTCTACGCAATATATTAGTGATCTTGCCAGAACATTCAGAGTAATACTATTAAGTATTTACAGTGACGAATGGAAATCCTTCTAGTGTTAACATCAAACAGCACATGGTAGGTAACTTGCAAGATTCTATATGAATCAAGCTAGTGAAAACTAGAACGCAACGACGGTGCGGTTCTTAATTGAACTTCACTTGTTCCAGGAACATGAATTGACGGCTTCAAATCATGCGGATAATATTATCCAAATGATTCACTCTTTACGTTCGCAGTCAGCTTTAGACGGTCGAGTAAAGAGAACGGGTTTACCCGCGAAATCTTGTCAAGGAGGTTCTTTATTGAAACTACCTGCCACAAGTACGCTATTTAATATCGTCCAACGGTCTTCACCGACCGGAGGTAAAATGCTACCGAATTAGAATGAAATGTTCAAGGCCATTTCATCCGAGTATATTGTTTGTTGCTAACTGTCTTATGCAGCATAACAAGAAGGTGGCATTGCGGTGTACAATCCAGAAGAAGTCGTCACCACATGCTTATACTACATACAATTAGTACTTCAACAAATTCAAGAAAGTCTGAAGGTCAAGTCTTCTGCTGTATCAAACTCTGAAGCTTTCAAGAATTTAAAGGTATAAGTATGTGGAACATGAAGTCACGAAGAGGCGAATATCACAAGTGACAAATGTACAAGGTCAAGGCAAGAAAACATGCTCAAGACTTAAGTCAAAGATCACATCAAGCATATTCACAAGAACAAGGTCGAAGACTCAAGCATAGATGCTAGGTTTAAGATTTTGTAAAAAGATGTGACCTCCCTTAGGGGGAGATTGTTGGAAATACGTTTTTCCCAATAAAGTCTCGGTCACATCTTAGTTAGCATAGATCACGAGATATAGAATATTTAGAACTTTGTAACTTGGAGCGACCTCCCTTAGGGGGAGATTGTTGGAAATACGTTTTTACGTATTTATGAAGGATCGGTCGCTCCAACGATATATTAATGTATTAGGCTCGTGATCCAGTTGTAAACAGTATATCCCATATAGCCCACATGTAGGGTGGGCTGTATATACCCCCTCCTAGCATGTTAGGAGGGGTGGCTCATTTTCACTTTCTCACTTTCATTTTTAATTAAATCACTTTCTCTATCTATCTTTCTTTCCTCTCCTCTTTCTCTCTCTAGTTCATCTTCTTCCTCCTCCTCCTCCATTCAATCAATAGATCTCATCATAGTTTACCAAATCCCAAGAAAACGTAGACCTTCAATGTTTATGTTGATCTTTTAGGCTTTGGCTTTAGAGCATTGTTCTTTTGACCCTTCACGTGCGATCTTTGCCTTCTAGTGATTCTTGCCTCCTCGTGACTCCATGTTGCACACACTTATGTTTTTGTTGAATTCTTGAAAGCTTTAGAGTTTGGTACAGTGGAAGACTTCATCTTGATCTTTCTTGAATTTGGTTGAAATTGATGCAGAAAGACATAAGCATGTGGAAACGACTTCATCTGGTACACCGCAACGCCACCGTCTTCAAATGCCGCAACATAATAAGACATGAACGAAATGGCTTAGAACATTTCATTCTAAATCGGTAGCATTTTACCTCCGGTCGGTGAAGACCGTTGGACGATATTAGATATCGTACCTGTGACGGATAGTTTCAATTAAGTAACTTCCTGACAGGATTTCGCGGGTAAACCCGTTCTCTTTATTCGACGATCACTAAGCCTGATTGCGAGCATAAAGAGTGAATCATTTGGATTAACAATCCTTATTATTGAAGCCGTCAATTCATGAATCCTAGAACAAGTGAATTTCAATTAATATTTTCACCATCGTTGCTTTCCAGTTGTCACGAGCTTGATTCAAATAGAATCTTGCTTGTCACCTACCAAGTGCTATTTGATGTTAACGCTAGAAGGATTTCCACTCGTCATCGTGAACACTAAAGAGTGTCACTCTGAGTGTTCTGGCAAGATCATATGATAATGCGTAGAGGCCTGGAACGAGTTCAAGTTCAATTAAGAATTAAACTATTGTTTCTTTCCAGTTTTCACAATATTGGTTCTTAAAGAACCGCACGTGTCACCTACCATGAGCTTGTTTGATGTTGGCGCAAGAAAGATTTCCATCTTCATTGTAATACTTGCGTATCACTCGGATGTTCTGGCAATATTACAAGAACACTGCGTAGGACTCATGAAGATCTCTTACTTTTCACAGTGTGTGAAGAAGAAAGGAACAAATGGAAAGTGTCCTAATGAGACTTTTGATGATCTCGTGGCTCTAGACTCGATAGTGCGTTTTGATTTAGTGAGCGATGGCTGGAGAGGAGTGCCACCTATTCAATATCAGTCTATTCGGAGTGAATAAACCAATAGATAATGTGTTGATCTCCGTGTGATTAAAACAAATACCTTTTAAGAGATATTTGAGTTAGCTGGGGAGGGTTGTGCATTGCATCACTGGGTCCATGATGTCTTTCTTCAATACCGATAATCATTAACAAATGATCTCAATAGCATATGTATTGACTCGGTTTCTGCCTTAAGTTGTAAGGAGGGCTTCTTTCTTTACACCCTTTATCTTTACAATTCTTTTTCATTCTTCAACCCCTTCAATACTTACCAATACGTCATCACTAGCACCTTGTTGTGATTGTTCCAGTGCTAGCTTAAGTACTTGGTCGACATTTAGCTACATTCACAATCATTCTCCATCTTTCCTAGGACTTCTAATTCTATCTAGGGAATTGTCCTTGGGAAGATTCCATCGGTTCTGATGAATCATTGGACTAATACCTATACCTACCACCCTTTTGTCACCACATCCGTCGTGAATTAAGTGTGTTTTGAGTTAGTATTGTCACCATGAAAAATTCTTGAAAACTCACTTAAAGCACTTGTGGTATTGTAATCAAATTTTTTGTGCCTTAAGTGGTTTTGATCATCAAAAATGCTCCCCCTTAACTTGTGCATTACACATGTTAAGTTGGTTTATCTTTTAAGCTTTTTTCATTGTTTAGACACGTATAATTAAGTCTCCTTAATCCCATTTTCTCCCCTTTCCAAAATGTTAATCATCAATATTTTGGATATTAATGGATTAACCGGTCTTTGGGTAATAAAATGAAATTAGAAGTTGGCCAAAGAACATATTAAGGCTCCCCCTCAAATTAATGAGGGTTAGTTGTAGTGCTTGAGTACGATATGTTTGAAAGATTTAGAATCTCGAGAGAAATTCTTGAAAAATATCATACTTTTACACTACAACAAGCCACAAAAGCACAATATTTACAAAATTTACATATTCACAAATTTAACCAATATGGAATAGACCTGAGATAGTACGGCCCATTAGATGGATCGTTGCATCAGCTTGTGGTGCGCTCCATATGGTCTGCCACCAACGAATCGTTCAATAATCCTCATCAAGCGTCTTTCCCGCAACTTCTCATTGATCTTATTTATCAGGTAGTTAGCACTTGTTGCGTACCCTTTGTGCCAATGGACGGTAAGTTGGGGATTCTTCTTGGTTCTGTTGATCTGAATCAATGTGTCCCGAACTTGCTCAAGAGTCTCGTCACTAAACTTAGAGAGTTCCGCTATTCTCATGAATTTCTTCTCATCGGATCCATTCAAGTAAAAAGTGCCTGGAACCGGTTTTGTAGTGCTTGTGTACGGACTTTTGTCGTGATGAATAGAAGGAACTTCTGTGTATGGAGCCGTGAGGTTTAGCTTCTTCTAATAACTCTCAACACCAAGTTGCAAATCTTCAACTCTTTTCTTGATCACAATACGACGAGTATACATGCGTAGAGCTGAATTCAGGTCAATGTAATCGTCAGTGTTCAGGTGTTTGAGTGTGTCTTGAGTCATCAACAGTAACATATCTTCAATGTCAACAAGAGGAAGATCCGAGAAGTCTCCTTCCGTGATGGTATAGAATTTGTCGTCTTCTCTTTTTAATCGGATCTCTGTTACATGATGATAGCCGACTTTGGGTTCAAATCTTAATCCTAATAGCCTTGATTCTGAACTCGGATTTTACTGGAGTCTTTGACTTGAAACCACATGCGTAGCTATAGGCTTTCTGTATGGTTTCTCCCCAATGTGAAGCACCCAATTCAACATACTGATCATACTCAGGAATCAATTTCTTTACCCATATACAATCAACTTATTTTTCAATCCAAGGTATTGACCCCCAAGTTGCAGCTTTGACCAATGTTAAGGAAGTCGCATACTTATTGGCGCCTTTTACTAAATACTCAAGATCATAGTAGACAAAGAAATCACGTATGATTTGATTGTCAGTATCAGTGATCGGGAGAGGAGCATTCTCAGGCCTGTGATGACATGTTTTTTGAGGAAGGTTCATTGCTTTCAATAACTCATTCGCATTGTATTCAGCCTCCATTCTACTGATTCTTGAAGTAGGAATGATGGTGGGATCATGAAAATCTCGAGTTACCATCGTTGGAGTTACATTGTCAGTTCCATACTTGTAGATTAGATATGCTGAGAAGTTGATGGGATTGTTGAGTATTTGGGAGAAATCGGGTTCATCTTCTCGAGTTAACGGACAAGTGCCAGCAGCTTCTGTGACCCAAGGTTGCTCGGGTGCATCTTCATCTACATTAACTGTATCCACCCATGCCGGTTCGCTCGATTCTAGAATATCATGACTTTGCACAGATGCTGGAGGTCGATTTGGAAAAATTACTCGAAGTGTCTGAGTACGTTGAGTGTCCTTCACTGGTGTAGACTTAGACGATTCAGATTGATCGGGTTCTCGGATGGGTAGTTGTTGCGGTGGTGTTGTAGATGTTATAGCTGGAAGTGATTGAAGTGAACCCGATATCTGATTAGCATCATCGTCATGATGGTGTTTAGTGCGTCTTCCGGTTGGAAGTGAATCAGATACTGGAGTTTCCTCGGCTGCTGAAGATGTTGGATTTTCCTTTTGAGACTTGTCACCTTTTCCTGAAGGTTGATCTGCTTCAACATCCGACTTATCTTTGTTGTTGTCATCCTCCTCTTCGTCATTCTTTTCCTTATCATCATCGTCACCATCATCATCATTGTTGACATCATCATAATCATTTATACGTTCGTCCATGTTGTCATCATCATCATTGTTACGCTTACCCTTATCAGCATTGTCACCATCATCATCATTTTCATCTTCATCGTCAGCGTCATCGTCATCGTCATCGTCATCGTCATCTTCATTCTGGGAAGATTCATCGGGTTTTTCTGACTCATCCTCATCTTCATCGTCTTTTTCTTGATCGAGAGTTCTGTATAGGACGACGGTGCCATGTTTTTCAAAGATCTCGATGTCTTGATCCATTGCCGTCTTTAAAGCTTTGTGAAGTGCTTGTTGTTCTGGCCTTCGGTTGTAGGACCCGACTTGAATCATCTTAGCATGCAACAACTTCTTCTTCTCGTAATCGGTGAGTCTTTGAGCGATGAGAAAGTCAGATTGCGGAGTGTGGGAAGACTTGATCATCATTTTGTTTGCAACGATGTCTTTTAGTTCATCTCGCAGAGGAGGAAGTACGGTTTCAATAGATTCTTGAACTTTTTCATTGATTGATTCAATCAATGTAGCATTAGCTTGAGCAAGTTCTTCTTTCTCCTCTTTGTATTTGTCTCTGAGGGCGCGAATACGTTTAATTGATTCTTGCTTCCTTTCCACTGTAGCTTCTAGATTTTCTCTTTTTGACTCTTCAGATTGTTGACGACTTGTTAATTCTTTTCGAAGCTGGTCGATTTCTTTTTCAAAATCTTTCTTGCTTGCTAATTCATCACGAAGACTAGCGAGTTCTTTTTCATAGGCTGTCTTTGAAGATTCTAATTACTCTGTAACTAGAATAGTCTTATCCTCTTGAGCCTTCAAGCATTGTTCGATGATTTGCATAAAATCTGGGGTGACGGGTGGAGATACTAGCAATGATGTTGATTGAGCAGTTGATTGTGTAGGTGTGACATGAGTTGAGACAATGGTGCTGAGTACTGATGTAGTGGCCATGGTTACAGGGACATTTACCATGTTCGGGTTTGTTGAAAAATCAGTGTTATTAACTTCAGATTCAAGTGAGTCAAAGTTTAAGTACTTACCTACTGGATCTGACAAAGACGAGGATTTGGTGACACTCTTGTCCTTGTGGATGCTCCCTGTAATTGTTGTCTCTGGTTGAATATCATCAAGGGACGTTTCTTGTTGTTCGTATTGTTGATGTTCTTCATCTTCCTGAACTAGTTCGTCCATGAAATTATCTGGATCTCCAAATTCATCAATGTCAGACAATTCGGCTATCTTTGGCTGTTTCGATCCACTACCTCCCGTCTCCCTTCTGATTTGTATTAAGGCCTTCTTCAATTGTTTGGTTTCTTGTTTCTTAGTCAACGGTTGTTGTTGTTCGTCCATGTCTTCAAGTAAGTCTTCATCAGAGAGAAGTGTTTTCTTTCCCTTAGCCTTTTTCTTCTCCCCTAAAGACATTGTTTTTGTTCTTTTGCCTTTGTCTTGTGTTGGAGTATCAGCTTCTGAAGAATCAGTTTCCTTCCTTTTTCCTTTGGGTTTTGGTGACTTAGATTTTCCCGCAGCTAGTTTCTGGATGTGGTCGTCCACTTCCTTTAGAAGAATCCTATATGTAGCACTCTTCTTGATTTTGTCGTTCAGCATAGTATCCGGAAGTGGAGTTGGAATACCTGAGTAGGTGTTCTTTTGTCCTTCAGTTCTCATGGCTAGCACGAGGAAATCATCATCTTCTGAGTTAACAAAGAATCCACCACGTCGATCAATAGCCTCATCAGCTTTCATAAAGTAATTTATGATAAGCTTTGTAAATCGTGGAAACTAAAGATTTTCGGATTTCTTCTTAACATTTCGGAAGGCTTGATAATGAATTTCTTCCCATATGAGAGCAGCATAATCCAAATCTAGCCGCTTGTAGATGCCATAGAAAATACGAGCCAGAGAAAGTCTCATATAATCTGCTCCTCTGGATTTACCCGACAAGCATCGGATAATGATAATAAAGATTGCCTTCCATGGTTGTCCAAGCCTAGCTGTGTTAAAGTTAGATATGATAGGTAATTCTGTATCATAACCAAGAGACAAAATCAAATCTATTATTTTGTGTGAGTCTGGAACAGTATCATATGTTTTCCCTTTAGGTGGGGGGAATCCAAAGATTTCGCGAAGTTGTTTAAGAGAAAATTCCTTCTTTTGACCGTTGATGTTGAAAGAAACTTGGTGCTTGTTATGGCTTTAATGGATGCCCAAAATTCATGCATGTAGAATTTGGGAACACTTGCTGACATCCGTAGTGCATTTTTGATCGGGGAGATATCAAGGACTTCGATGGTAATTCTGAATGCTGCTTGGGATGGAACAAAGTCTTCTTTCAGTCGATGATTATTGGAGGTGATTGGAAGACGGTTGTCTTCAGGAACGAGTTCATTGTCAAGTGCAATTTGTTGCTCTTGAGTGCGAGACATAATAGCTGCTAAGACAGGACATACATATTGATACACAATAAAAATATATATATCATAATGTATAAACCTAAAAAGCATCATATGTCACTTTCCCGAAAACATAGCAAGATACCATGCAAACATTACCCAAAATAAACATCAAGTTGAAACACATACAAATCAGACTACTTAAGCAAGGCTATCAAAACCCTTATCCATAATACATGCAAGATATCCCTAGTCTTATCCGGAATCAAGAGCAAAAGGCTTATCTGGAATAAAACATGTATGACTTATCCAGAATAATGGTGGTCAAAGGCTTATCCGGGAAAAAAAACAGTTTCTGTCTTATTCAGAATAAAGTTGGTTGTCTTATCCGGAATATAATTCTAAGGATTATCCGGAAATAGCTTCATACTGTTATCCGGAATAATTCCTAACACGTATCCGGGGAAACTACTTGTTACTTATCCAGAATAAAATTCCTAACCTTTATCCGGTAAAACTACTTGTTACTTATCCGGAATAAAATTCCTAACCCTTATCCGGGAAAACTACTTGTTACTTATCCGGAATAAGTATGAGGACTTATCCGGAATAAGTATGAGGACTTATCCGGAATAGTATGAGGACTTATCCGGAATAAGTATGAGGACTTGTCCGGAATAAGTTTGAGGACTTATCCGGAATAAGTTTGAGGACTTATCCGGAATAAGTTTAAGGACTTATCCGGAATAAGTTTAAGGACTTATCCGGAATAAGTTTAAGGACTTATCTGGAATAAGTTTAAGGACTTATCCGGAATAAGTTTAAGGACTTATCCGGAATAAGTTTGAGGACTTATCCGGAATAAGAGTTGGGACTTATCCGGAATAAGTGGTTCAAAGACTTATCCTGAGTAGCGTTTTGAACATGTGATCAAAAAGACAAAGCTGGGGATAGACTAAAAACGCACCTAGACAAATGATTTTCACACCAGAGGTACGCAATGGGTATCCCGATTATGGCAAGGCTGTTTCGTTCAAACAACTCATCTGATTAATCTTATGTATACGAACTAATCAAACACAATAAGTCCTATCCTGATTAATTATAATGAACGACTTGAAGAAAACCGTTTACCTTAGAAGTTCTGAGATCGAAAAATCAAAGCAATGTTGGATCAAAACTAATGGCGGCAAAACGAAGGTTTCTATGTGTGAGTGCTGAAGTGAAACAGTGAAACGAAAGAAGAGGGGCGGGGAAGGGTGTTTGACCTAAAAGGTTTTGTAGATTAGCACTTTTAGCCCTCCTATTTCGTTCAAAGTACCTTTAGTTAACTCTTAGTTTATTTTAACGTGTTGTTAAGGGTAGAGTTAACCATCGTTAAAACTTAAACAGGTGTTTACCTATTGGTCACACATCACTTATCAATTTATTTAAAGACGTTGCCTAAAAGCCATTAATCTCTAAAGTCCAATCAAAAGCACGAGAGACGTTCTACATAATATCGAAGTACCACATACAAGACGAACAACATTTAACCGGTTATTTTTCTGAAAAAATATTCTTGATAACGATATATTGATGACAAAAAAGATTTGATATTTTCTCCCCCTTGAACATTGACCCGTTTTCTATTTAAAGAGTTGTAGTCTTTGTTTAGAGAGATGAATACCAATGACAACATTTTCCGTTAACTGTTTTAGAAAAAATCGATTCGTGGTGGCAATAAGATTTCTCTTATTTAGACAAATTAATACACTGAAACGTACACTAACTCGTGTTAGATCAAGTTATAAAGTAAACTTGATCCCTTGTATGATTTGGCTTGTAAATCATACCCGAGAAAATTAATTCCCGTTGTGAGCCACGTTTTCAAAAGAAATACGTGACTTTAATGCAAAAAGCGGGTTGCAGTCTGCAATAACTACAAGCCATAATGGGCATGTTTTAATACATGTACAACTTTTATACGGACTCTATTTATGGCGCCGTGTCAATTTTAATCGACATTTCTAAGGCCGTAAATATAACTGTACGAAAAGACATGCCCGTTTTAAAAAATAAAAATATTTTTGGATTTTCTTGATTTTATATTTTTTATGGTTTTTATAGGTTTTATATTTTTGTATTTTTCTTTTGGTGGTTTAAATATATACGATAATATACAAGATCACGATCAAAGGATACTTGAAATAGTTTACCACCACTATTCTTTAGATTCTTCTGCCAATTCCTTAAGTGTCGCTGGTGAGAATGATTTCATGCCTAGCTTTTCGATAAAAACTCGATACGTCCTCGATCTAAGGCCTTTGTGAATATATCTGCCAGCTGATACTCAGTGTTGACGAAGTACAGTTCGATCACTCCATTTTCCACTTGCTCTTTGATGAAGTGGTAGCGTATGTCAATGTGCTTTGCTCGGGAGTGTTGAACGTAGTTGCAGCACATAGCAATTGCACTTTTGTTATCACAGTACATCGGGATTTTGTTGAATCCAAGACCGTAGTCAGTTAATTGTGATCTCATCCAAAGAACTTGAGCACAACAACCGGACATAGCAATGTATTCAGCCTCAGTACTTGATATCGCAGTGCTTTTCTGCCTTTTGGATGCCCAACTAATCAGTCTATCTCCAAGAAGTTGCACACTGCCAGAAGTGCTACGTCTAGTATCTTGACACCCAGCATAATCCGCATCTGCATATGATATTAGTGCAATAGAGTAATCCTTCGGATACCACAGACCACGATGAAGTGTTCCTTTAAGATACCGAAAGATCCTTTTCACAACATGTAAGTTCTTTTCGGTAGGCCGAGCCTGATATCGGGCACACATGCATATATAAAATTGCAAATCAGGCCTGCTAGCAGTCCGATATAGAAGGGTGCCGATCATTCCACGGTAAAGTTTCGGATCGACAGCTATCCCTTCCTTATCTTCATCTAACTTGGATCTCTCCACCATTGGAGTATCCACGGGGTCACAGTTTTCAAAATGATACTTCTTTAAAGATTCAAGAGCAAATTTGGATTGATTAATGAAGATGCCTCTGGGATTTTGAGAAATTTGTAACCCTAAGAAAAATGAAATTTTTCCCATCATCGACATCTTAAAACGTGTGGACATAATATTCTCAAAATGGTCAGACAAACGTTGATTAGTAGCAGCAAATATTATATCATCAACATAAATTTGTACCAGTATCATGTCATTGTCCTCCTTGAGAATGAATAATGTTGGGTCCACTTTGCCTTTGGAGAAGCCTTTGGAAATGAGATACGACGATAGGAGATCGTACTACGCGCGTGGAGCTTGTTTCAACCCATAGAGAGCCTTATTGAGCTTGTACACATGATTAGGATACTCCAAGTTGACGAATCCATTCGGCTGGCTTATGTAGACGTCTTCCCTTAATTCACCATTGAGAAATGCCGTCTTAACATCCATTTGGTAGACGATCATATTCATGTGAGCAGCATAAGCAAGGAATAGTCTAATTGCCTCCAATCGTGCAACAGGAGCAAAGGATTCTTCAAAGTCAATACCCAAAGCTTGTTTGTAACCTCTAGCAACCAATCTAGCTTTGTTCTTTAGCACTCTACCTAACTCATCAAGTTTAACCTTATATACCCACAACAATGTCAATATTTCAACGTTGCTGGTAAAGGAACTAATTCCCACACTTCAAGACATTTGAAAATATTAAGTTCCTCTTACATGTCTTCAATCCAAGATGATTTGGTCATGGCTTGTTGCCAGTTTTTAGGTTCAGTGTCTGAAAGAAATGCATCAAAATAGCAATATAATGCATGTTCTTGGAGTTGGTGGCGTGTTAAGACTGGTCGATCGATGTCACCAATAACATTTCGGATTGGGTGATCCTTTGTCCATTTTGTGTTGTGAGTTTCAATCCATGGTGGTCGGGAGTGAACGATTGCAGGAGATTCCTCTGAGGTAGACACACCGGTAAGGTCTTCAGGTATATGTGAACCAAAGAAAGGAAGCTCTTTTAAGTGAGCATATTCCAAGTTGTGATCATATGGATCCTCTTCAACATCATTTGGAACGAGTGGGGGTGATGATTCAGGTGTAGTTTGACAATTGGTGGGGGATGGAACATCTGGTTCAAGAGTAACAGTAGATGTTTCGGACTGATTTCCATTATCTTGAGCAACAACTTCGGGGAACTGGGCTACTGCTGCAGGTGCTAGAGAATCGTTACTCAGTGGATCAAATAATTCATCAAACATAGGTTGAAATAACTCATCCCACTCGGACCTTGTAGGTGGTATAAATGATGGAGAAGTAGGATTGTTGGGAGTTAAACCGGAACTGATAGTACCGGTTCCCATCTCATGTAATGTGGGTTCAGAGCTGTGTTGCTCAGAAGCCATCGCTGTCAGCTCATCAAAATCGGCATCCAAAGTTTCTACTATCTTGCCAAGACGACGGTTATAAATTCGGTAAGCTTTCTTTGCAGGCGAGTAACCAATGAAAATTCCAATATCAGCCTTCGGTTGAAGTTTGCCCAAATTCTCACTATTTGTATTTGGATAACACAGTGCACCAAACACATGAAGAAATGAAATATCGGGTTTATGTTCATGAAGTAGCTCATATGGATTTTTACCATGGCGTTTATGGATGATGGAGCGGTTTTGGGTATAGCATGCGGTTGCCACTGCTTCAGCCCATAAAAATAAAGGAGCATTCGCATAAATCAACATAGTTCTAGCAGCTTCCATAAGTGTGCGGTTGCGTCTTTCAACGACACCATTTTGTTATGAAGTGCGAGCCACGGATGTTTCATGAGAAATACCAACCTTTTCATAATAATTTCAAAGAGTCTGCTTAACGAACTCAGTACCGTTATCAGTTCGAATGCGGCGAACAGTAGCATTAAGGCGTACTTGGATCATCTTTAAGAAAGTGATAATATACTCTGGTGCTTGATCCTTTGATGCTAAAAACTTTACCCATGTAAACCTTGAGAAATCATCCACCATGACAAGGATGTATTTTCTACCACTCACACTAGCCGTACGCATTGGCCCACAAAGATCCATGTGCAAAAGATACAGTGGTTCTTGGTTGGTGTCTTCTGCTTTAGGTTTGTAAGATTTCTTGGTGCTTTTCCCCAAAGAACACGTGGAACATAAATGGTCCTTGTCGAACTTAAGTTTTGGAATACCACGAACAAGTTCGTTTTTAGCCAAATGGTTAATAGCATCAAAGTTAAGATGAGATAACCGGCGATGCCACAACCATGACTTAGTCTTAGATGCTTTGGAAAGAAGGCAAACAGGAGAGGTGGCCATCATGTTTTGAATAGACAGTGTGTAGAGATTATCCCCTCGAGAACCCTTTAACAAATCATTTCCTGCAAGATCGCGAATAAAGCAAGTTTTTTGTCGAAAGGCTACTTCAAGGTTTGAATCGCAAAATTGTCCTACTGAAAATAGATTGTAACCAAGTCCCTCCACATAATAAACCCTTGAAATCGTAACATTCCCAATTTGGTATTCACCATAACCCATAATCTTCGCAATATGGTCGTTGCTGAATTTAACCGTTCCTAGAAGTTTGTTGACGAAATTTCTGAGAATCGAGCGGTCTCCAGTCATATGTTTGGAGCACCCCGAGTCCAAATACCAAAGAATAATTTGGACGACCTGAAAATATTACCAAACAAAGACAATGTATCGAAATCTAATTGTTCCTCTGAGTTAGCGGGTACAGATGTAAGTATCTTAGATTTGCTATCAGACGAAACTTTAGGCTTCCAAATTTTCTTACTAGTGGTTGGCTTAGATTCTAGTTGTCTAGTATTCTGAGGTACTTTTTGACTGGGGACATTACCACTGGTAGGCACAATAGTGGGGGCAGACCTAGTTAAAGGGCGCTTTATCCATTTCCTAGTGCTAGTGTTCCTATTTAAAGGACGCTTAGACCTAACTTCGGTGGATGTGATCCTAGTTAAAGGGTACTTAGTTCCATTAGCAGTGAAGGTCCCACCAGTGGGTTTCCATTGCCAACCAACTTGGGTGAATTTCTTCCCTTTTGGAATCCATTCAAGATTGTTCTTAATAGCATACATTTCATTCACGTGATCAACAAGACATAAATCATGACGCTGAGAAAACATGCATTCATTACAATTCCAACATTTTAAATTAGAATTCACATTTTTCTTAGGTTTCCACTCAGAAGGGAACCATTTTTCTTAGCTACATGATTCTTCTTATTTGAAACTGAAATAACATTCCTAGGGTGAACTTCTACTTTCTTCTTCTCAGTCTTGCTAGTGGAAGGCTTGATCCTATCTTTCTTGTCTTGAGATCCTTTAGCCTTAGTAGACATAATTACTCCTGTAGAAGCCAAGGGAACATTAGTTACAGATTTTGACTTAGCCTTGATGGGTGTATTCAAAACAGGTTTAGCTCCTGAGGTCTTATTGAATGGAGTAATGGCAATGGTGGTTTGTTGTTTAGGTGGTACAGATATCGGTTGCCCAATGTACTCTAAGTTTGCTAATCAATCCTGAACGCGATCCACATATAATAAAAGCTCATATATACTTGTGGGATCTAGATCACGCATTTCATCAACAATCTCTCTAGCTAGATCAGCATGTTCTAAGGCATTTTCATATATGTGGCAAATTTAGTGGGACTCTTCTTAAATTTTGGATCCCGCTATAGCACACGTGGGTTGGTTTTGGGAGCACTAGAGGTCGAGGCAGAGACAGTAGCTGGATTATCAACACCTTCTCGTCTTTTGAGTTGAAGTGTCTCCTTTAATTCAGCTATAACCATGTTTTTGTCTATGAGCTGAATATTTAGGTCAGAGATTTCCTCACATTTCTTGTTCAGTTGGTCAATTAATGACTTTTGCTCTGTCGCATTAAAAGCGAGGCGTTCTTCTATTGAACCAGAATTTTGTGAGTCACCCTGCCTTACTTGTTCACGCTCTCCTAGTATAGAATTAATTCTATTTTCTAGGACATGATTCTTAGTCTCTGCAGCCTCTAGTTCCATTTTTGTTTCTAGTAAATCTCGCTTAATTCTCATCATCTCTTCCTTTAAATCCTGAACCATCTGAATCATCTTGTCACTTGTCTCAACGGAGTTTCCACAATCATTTGGTTTTGAAAGAGTTTCATTTTTAGACTGATTTTCAATTTCAAGAGATATAGAATGTTGTTGAAGCTCATTAAAACTTTTTGAAAGTGTGTTATACGAATCTTGAAGCTTTAAAAATTCAGCGTTGGATTCATGACAAGAATGATTATTTACAGTATCCACATGTTCAACAATATTCACAGATTCATGCACATCATCACAATTATTCACAATTGATTAAATCTCATGAGTATATTTAAAAGTAACAACTTGCATCACTTCGAGAGACACCATATGTTCTAAGAATCGGTCATATTCGGATAAAATCTTTTCTTTTTCAATTAAATGTTGTTCATAAGCATCATCCATTTCATAGAAAACTTTTTGAACTTCACCAATTTCAAAACTTAGATTACCCGCTAGATCATAGACTCCATTTTTAATATGGTTCACAAACGAAACGATCTCTTTCTCAAACACCGTTTTCATGTGTTCGAACGCCCATTCTCCAGCGGTTAGAGCCGTTGAAGTCGTACATTCCAGGATGACCTTGTCAAACTCGGTAAGGTATCGCTCAATCTCTTCCAAGCTGAGCTTTACCGTACTAGCCGGTGGAAGATTCTTAGGAATTTCCTTTGGTTGGTCCGAGTTAACAAGTGTAGGAATTATACTAAGGCATTCTCTAGTAGGCATGAAAGTGGATGTTTGGATAGTTCTCTTTTGCATATTAAATCGAGTTCTAAGATCTATTGTAGCATTTTTTGCATTCATTTGAACATAATCATATTCAGGATATGTAGGAAGTAATTTTAACCGCTTCTCTTCATATGGTCATACTCTCAGAATCATTCAAGAACACAATCGGATCTAATACCAATCCTAATTTGGTTGCATCATAAAGTCGTGGGTTGTGGTGAAGCGCTTGCTTTGCATACCCGGGTTAGGTGGTAGGTCTATTAGACGCGATAGATTGAACTCTTTAAATGATGCATGAAACAAGTGTACTAGATGTGAATAAGCGTATTGTTTTAAAAGCTTAATTTCCGTTTCTTTTATTCTTTCAGACGTCTTAATTTCCATTTCAATCTGTTTGGACTCAAGAATTTTGAAATCCGTTTGAAGCTGTTGAAAATTATTAACGACTGACTCTTTTTCTTTAAGTTCATTCGAAAGATTTGCTCTTAAACTCTCAATTTCTAGCAAATTGTCCATTTGAACTTTCCTAAACCTATCAAATTCAGGATTGGTTAAGGTAGTGGACACATGAGTCAATTCCAAGGTTTTAACCTTGTCCTTATGCAAAGCAAGCTCGGCAGATAAAGTCTGATCAACATTGAGGGTTTCATGGACCGCATTATTCATTTGGCTAAGCAAAGATGCCGGGACCATAACCAAATCAGATTGAGCAGACGAATTGGTAGTCGTAATAGCTCCCGGTTGTGGTTCACTCAAAGTCTAAGGACTTTCATTGATATTGCTATCATTGTTTGTCTCCTCGAGTGAGTTACTAACCACCGGAGGCTGTTCCGAATACTCAGACATTTGCTCAACTTGATAAGGTACAATACTAGTATCTGTAGCAGTATGTGGTACCTCAGAAATTGTATCAGCTCCATAAAGTGAAAGATTTTCCATAAGAGCTGCTTTGGCGGTATTAAGATCATCACAATCAGAGTCGTATGCATCTAAATCATCACATTGATATGTTGCATTGTTTGTGATGGCTGCTGTGAGACCGTCAGTGTCCGCCACTCCCAGATCTACAAGAAATGCCAACTCCTCTTCATCGAGCTCACGTCCTTGGGCTTGAGCATTCACCAAGTAGATCTTCTCCTGAAACCATGTGCCGTCCCTTTTCCTCTTAGGCTGCTTGCACTCTCGGGCCATGTGCCCTTCCCCTTTGCAGTTGTAGCATATAATCACCTTCATTTTTCCAGTGCTATTACCTCTTGTAGCAGCAGTGTTAGAAGAACGTACACCAGCAGTAGATGAATTGGGTCTTCCCTGAAGTGGTTGCACCATGACTCTGCCATCCTGAATTTTCGCTTATTGTCGAGAGTTAGAAGAGTTCCTTAATTGATTGTTAGTTGTTGTTGGACCTCTGTAACCTCGTTTGTTCAATGTTTGAGTTAGATAAGCAGACATTTGAGCAAGGATATCAGTAGGACTATCTCCTTGTCTAAACTCAGGGACAGGGATCTCATCATCACAGTAGAATGCTGGTGCTGATTGAGCTATAATCTGAGTTGATGGAGCACTGACTTGTTGTGAGTAATGGGGTTGAGGAGCCTCAAGTTGTGGATAGGTAAAAGCAGGGTTAGTTGGGGGTTGATACGGTGAATACTGGTGTGAAGCATAAGGTAAGGGATGTGAATCTCCTGGTGATGATGTTGCCGGTTGCTTGAATTGTTGATGATAAGATGTAGGCGGCTATGGAAAGATCGAGTACTGTGGGAAGCTAGGTGTTTGATACACTGGTTGATAGGAAGCTTGATGTCCCAAAGCAAACGGAGAGTTGTGATATGACAATGTAGGATTGTTTGCCATTAATGCCAATGGTTCTTGATAAGATCCTTGAGAAATGCGTTTTTGGATTACGTGCTTCTCGTGTTGTTGCAAGAAGGCGTAAAGTTGATCTAAATTCGACTTGTGCAAATCTCGAATCATCTTAACATCGGTGACCTACTGACTCCATTCTGGGGGTAGTATGTTCAAGAACTTTGTGTTTAATTGAAACTGTTCAATCCTTAGATTATACACGTTCATGTCATTCATCAAAGTAGTGAAACGCCAGTAGAAATCATGAAGAGTCTCCCCTGGAAGGTATGTAAACCTATTAAACAAATCATACAGTTGACACTCTCGTTCTTGCTTAGTGAGAGATGTCCCTTGTAACAAAACAGCTAGTCGATCCCAAAGATCCTTTGCCACTTTATGTTCACTTACCATTCTAAATATATCGGGTGGAAGGGCTTGAAGAATTGTCTGAACAGCCCTTTCATCAGCATCTGCAATGATTTTGTTGGCATCGGTTAACTCATGATACTCCCTTGCCCTTGTCACATTGTTGACGGTAACCTCTCCCCAATCTAATGGACCTTTATCAATTGATTGAAGAATAAGTCGACCACTGGGTTTGCCCATGATGTACGTTCTCATGCAAACCTTCCCATGCTTCAAATAAATCTTTGATGAGCAAAGGTGGGCGAGTGTCGGTACCCGGGATGATTGAGATATCGGTAAGCGAAGTCATTGTAGGCATGAATGAATGATGATTCATTTTTTTAACACTTGATTGAAAAAGATTATCTTTTTGATCGAGCAATGAAATAAGGTTATGAAATCTGTTGTGAGTTGATGTAAATATCTGAAGCTTATCCTGAAAACTGCTAAGTCCTCTTATCCGGAATGTCTACTTCTAGCCCTTATCCGGAATATTTCTCAGACTTCTTATCCGGAATAACTACTAGCTCTTATCCGGAAAAATCTCAAACTTCTTATCCGGAATAACCACTATCTCTTTATCCGGAATAATCTTGCAAAATCTTTTATCCGGAATACTTTCTTATCCGGAATAATCTAACAAAACTCTTACCCAGAATAATTAGAAACCTCTTATCCGGAATAAACTCTTATCCAGAAAATCAGCAAACTCTTATCCGGAATGATTTAACCCTTTATCCGGAATAACTTACGTGCCTTTTATCCGGAATACCTTGAGAACCTCTTATCTGGAATGATTAGAAACCTCTTATCCGGAATAAACTCTTATCCGGAAAAATCAGCAAACTCGTATCCGGAATGATTTAACCCTTTTATCCGGAATAACTTACGTGCCTTTTATCCGGAATACCTTGATTACCTCTTATCCGGAATTATTCTTGCAGCTTCTTATCTTGAATAGTGTAAACCCTTGTATTCCGACAACCTAAAACCCTTATATTCCGTATATGAAAAATTTTGAACTTTTAAGTTTTACCCAAAAATTAAGCTAAAAATTCCAACTTTTTATGAAAAATCACCAATATGAAGAACACAAATTCCTACCACAACTATGTAGGCAATTTGTAGCAAAGATTTTGTGGTGAAAAACACAAAAAAAATTGAAAACACGGATATAACTTGATTAAAAGAGTATGAAAACTAAAAACTAACACAACAAAAAACCTTATATCATCCCATGGCTCTTGATACCAATTGTAGAATAATGATAATCTATAACCTAATCAAGAGGGTAGTTGTTAATCTAGAGAGAGAAACAAGAGAGAGAAACTTAGAAACTTTATTAATGTGTGTGAAATAACTAAAATAACCAACACCCCTTTCCATGGTAGAAAGGGGTTTATATACCCAAGTCCTTAATGGACTTGGGCCTCCGACCCATGACAAGCCCATGGGCCGGGTTAAACATTAATATGACTTAACCATTAACTACGAGCTACTAAACGTATTACAATATTGTTGGAGTGACCGATACTTCTAATATACGTTAAAAACGTATTTCCAACAGATGGTATTAAAATACCACCCTCAACTCTCGGCAAATTACAACCTTAGCCCTTATGTTTATCTTTTGTAAAAATGAGTTTCTATAAGTGTCCATTTAGATCCCTAAAAATATGATAATTACAAAATCAACCCGAAAGTTTTATTTTGTCATCATTTTAAATCCGAAACTTCATAGCTTTGCTATATTAATCCGAAACTTTCTGAAATCATAATTTTAACGCAACAAGTTATATAATAACATTATTTAATAACAATAAGGTTTATTTTAGGTAAGCTTATTCTAGTGGGCTTAATAGCTTAATTTCTATAAGGCAAATAGTGAGGTTAACAATCTAAGGCAACTAGTTGTACTTTTAGTTAGTAACTTAAGATCTAGTGATTCTAGGTTGTCTAAACATCACAAAGTTAACCATATCATTAAACCATGAGGATAAACCCCACGTCTAATATTATGCATGCCTAGCTTTTTCATGGTTTTCTAGTTAAGCATGTTCATAAGGTTATATTCATTATGGTTAACAAGTTTTTATATCACATTAAATCATAAACCCATTTTAGCCGTGACCTATATAGTCTAGGGTTTCATGGTTTTGTTTCAAGGTTAAGTTCTTATTAGTAATATGCATGTATATGTTTATGTGTATGAAAAGAAATATATTGAAAGATAAGTTTTACGTTACTTACTTGTTTGGATAGATCTAGGGATGAACAAGTGAATGATTAGTGATTAGAGCTTGGTTTCAACAATGGTAATCACTTGGAAATCAAAACTAGTCGTGAGCTTCAATGGTTGTGGGTACACTTGGAGTTTTCTTGGAGGTCAAGGTTGTTGTAGAAGTGACAATGATTAGTATTTAAGTTGCATGAGACATAGATTTAGGAGTAGTAAATGAACTTGAAGGATCTTGGTTATGGAGTATATTCTAGCCGTGAGTTCTTGAGAGAGAGAGATGTGAGATTGATTTTAAATGCTTTGTGTTGTGTGTGTGTTTTGGATATATTAGGAAAGAGGAGATCCAAGTGAGTATCTTGTACTATGTCCTATGTATCCTTGGGAGATTTTTCAAGATATAATTTAGATATCATGCAAGATATTTCCACACATGCTCAAACTAGAAAACTCATTTCCCTCCCATTTTTGTGTTGTGGCCGTGTGTTACAAAGTCAAAGGGGGACAATGATTTGACAAACATAGTATTTGTGTATGTTGAGGTGTAAGAGAGCATGGTGAAGTATAAGGAGGGTATGGGATGTGTAAGGAAAGTACACAAGTGGAGGTATATGTTCATGTTTGCTTGAAAGTTAACAAAAATTATTATGGATGTGTAAGTATATATATATACACGGCACACATAGGTATTTTTAGGGTAATTGTGTTAACTTGTATCAAGTATTGGAAGATAATAATAGTCCTTGTATTATATTGTATGCATTTTTTAAGTTTCTAGGTATTTTAGTTAAACCTTTAGATAACTTGGTGAAAGTATATAATGAGTATATCATTATAAGTATTTTACTTGAATAAAGTAAACAGATGACAATGTGAAATAATGTACATTGTTTTATAGTGTTAGGTGTTTATTCATAGTATGAAATATATATAAATATATACATATAAGTATAAATCCAAGTACTTAATAAATTAAGTAAATAATGATACAGTGTATCAAAAGTGTGTACTGAGGTGATGAGTCCTTGTTTCAATCAGGTGTCTAGTCAATTGCCAAAGTAGTCTATAAGGACTAAAGGTGTGGCCAGTCAATTGCCAAAGTAGTCCATAAGAACTAAAGGTGTGGCCAGTCAATTGCCAACGTAGTCAATAAAGACTAAAGGTTCATATAAATTTACAAATAAATATGAACTGATAGTATGACAACAGTATATGATTATTAATAAGTCATATAAAAGTGGCATTGTATAGATTCCAAAAATAGTAAGTACAACAGTTGACAAAGTCAATGAGATAAAATCATAGGTTTTAAGATGTGGATATCGAGAAATTCTTCAAAGCAAACGATTGAGTGCTCCCATAAAACGAACACGAGAGGCTCCAATCGTGAAGATCATGATCATCTAAAAGCCACATATCACAAACAACCACGGAACAATGGTTGGAAGGGCACAAATCCCCTCACGTTACTACATTAGAAAGCGATAATATGTACATGGATAAGCATGGGACTCCCCCACGAGGCACCTCGTTTTTTATTACCGAGTCATGAGCTCGACTCGATCCCCTTAATACTAATTATCATTGGGGAAGGTGACTTGGTCGAGGTAGTTCAAAGAAGGAACTTCCCCGCCAAAGTAGTGCTTCAACCTATGTCCATTCATCTTGAAATTAGGGCCATCATTTTGATCTAGCTTGATGGTCCCATATGGAAAAACTTGGGTAACGGTGAATGGACCCGACCAACAGGATTTCAACTTGCCGGAAAAGATTTTCAAACGTGAGTTAAAAAGCAACACTTGATCTCCAATGTTAAAAACCCAGTTTTTAATTTTAGAATCATGAAACTTTTTTGTTTTCTCCTTGTAAATCAGTGAATTTTCATAAGCAATGTCTCTCAATTCATCTAATTCATTTAATTGCATTTTCTGGTGTTTTCCCACGGTCTCAAATGTCATCATTACAATGCTTTAGGGCCCAATAAGCTTTGTGTTCGAGTTCAATTGGAAAGTGACAATGCTTCCCATACACGAGCTTATAAGGAGATCACCCGATGGGCGTCTTATGAGCATTACGAAAGGCCCTTAAAGCATCTTCTAACTTATCTGACCACGTTTGTCGGTTTTCTCCTACCGATCTCTCCAAGATCCTCTTCAACGCTCGGTTTGAAACCTCGACTTGCCCACTCGTTTGTGGGTGATAAGCCGTAGAAATCCGATGTGTAACCCCATATTTCCTTAGGACCCTTTCGAATTGGTCATTACAAAAATGGGTTCCACGATCGCTTATAATCGCATGAGGGGTTCCAAACCGAGAAAACAAATTCTTCAAAAACTTGACTACCATACGAGCATCGTTCGTGGGCAAAGCCTTAGCTTCCACCCACTAAGATAGGTAGTCAACGGCGACAAGGATGTACTTATTACCACGAGATGATGGGAACGGCCCCATAAAATCAATTCCCCAAACGTCAAAGATCTCACACACTTGGATGATTTTTTGTGGCATTTCATCATTTTGTAAGGCTTTTCCTTGTCGTTGGCATGAGTCACATGACTTGACAAGTGCATGTGCATCTCGGTAAATAGTAGGCCAAAAGAAACTGGCATCAAAGACCTTCTTCACCGTGAGATTAACACCATGGTGACCACCTGTGGGTCCCTCGTGACAAGCTCTAAGGATATTAGAAGCTTCGGTGCCAAAAACACAACGTCGAATGATTTGATCCGCACAAGTCTAAAATAGGTAAGGGTCGTTCCAAAACTAGAACTTGACGTCACGAAAGAATTTTCGTTTTTGTTGAGTCGTCATACCCTTAATGATGATGTTTCCCACATGGTAATTTGCGATGTCCGCAAACCATGGGGTGGATGAGTCAAGCTTAGAATTCACTACACCAAGTGTCTCGAGAGGAAATTTTTTGGTGATTTCCTTGTTATCGTACACACTTTGGCGAGGATCTTCCGAGCGGGAAAGATGACTCCTTTTTTGTCTAGGAATTCGACATCAATTTCTTGTAGGAGGAGAATCCAACGAATTAATCTCGGCTTTGCATCTTGTTTAGCCATGAGATACTTGATTGCCGAGTGATCCGTATACACTATGCATTAGGTCAAGACGAGGTAAGGTCGGAACTTCTCAAATGCATACACCACGGCAATGAATTCCTTTTCTGTTGTAGTATACTTAAGTTGAGCCTCGGTCATCGTCTTGATAGCATAGTGAATAGGCAATAAATGCTTATCATGACGTTGCCCCAAAATGGCCCCAATAGCGTAATCACTAGCGTCACACATGAGCTCAAAGGGGAGGTTCCAATTGGGAGCAACAAGAATGGGAGCTTCGATAAGTTTCCTCTTAAGGATTTCAAAGGCTCGTACACATTCTTCGTTAAAGACGAAAGGAGCATCTTTTTCGAGGAGATGTGTAATAGGTCGAGAAATCTTTGAAAAATCCTTGATGAATCGACGATAAAAGCCCGCGTGGCCTAGGAAACACCTAACTTCCTTAACGGTTTTGGGATGAGGTAGTTTGGCGATGACGTCTACCTTAGATTTATCTACCTCAATCCCCGCTTTCGAGACCTTGTGTCCTAAGACGATTCCTTCCTTAACCATAAAATGGCATTTTCCCAATTGAACACAAGGCTGGTTTCCTCACAACGTTTCAACATTATCTCAAGATTCGACAAACACGAAGTGAACGAACAACCAAACACGGAAAAATCATCCATAAAGACTTTCATCGTCTTCTCGATCATGTCATGAAAAATAGCCATCATGCACCTTTGAAAGGTTCCCGGT
Organism: Glebionis coronaria; assembly: GCA_025667525.1. NCBI lineage: Eukaryota > Viridiplantae > Streptophyta > Magnoliopsida > Asterales > Asteraceae > Glebionis > Glebionis coronaria. Next base: position 382,135,889 of record CM046882.1, on the reverse strand, counting down.
GCATTGCAAAGTCCGAATGGCATTCTACGATAGGCAAACGTTCCATATGGACACGTAAACGTAGTTTTTTATTGATCACGAGGATCGATGGGGATTTGGAAGTAACCGGAAAAACCATCTAAAAACCAATAGAAATCGTTTCCCGCAAGACGCTCCAACATTTGGTCCATGAAGGGCAAGGGAAAATGGTCTTTACGAGTTCCGTCATTCAACTTGTGATAGTCGACACCCATCCTCCAACCGGTTACGAGTCGAGTTGGAACATTTGGCACAACGGTCATACCTCCCTTTTTAGGGACACAATGAATAGGACTCAGCCAAGGGCTATCGGAAATAGGGTAATTCATTCCCGCGTCAAGGAGTTTAAGGACTTCCTTTTTGATAACATCGTGAATTTTGGGGTTCACCCTCCTTTGACATTGGATTGCGGTTTTGTAGTCCTCCTCCATTAAGATTTTGTGGGTACAAAATTTGGGATCGATCCCCTTAATGTCGGATAATTTCCACGCAATTGCCCCTTTGTGGTCTTTTAGAACATCGATAAGTGCGTTTTTCATCATTCGAAAGATCTTTCGCAATAATCACCGGCAACTTATCGTCTCCTTCCAAGAATACATATTCAAGATGAGGAGGTAAATCTTTCAACTCGAGGATTGGTGGTTCCTCAATTGAAGATTTGGGTTCGATACTCATAACCTCCTCGGGTGGAGGAAATGGGAAATCGTTGAAAAAATCCTTGATAATCGAGAAGTCCTCATCGTTGTCGAGGTCTTCGTTACAAGTACGAGGAACATCAAATTCTTCCAACGTAAAACCACCTTCAAATGGAGTGAAGGATGGTGTCTAATTATCAAGAATAGGATCGAGCATAGTGGGATTGCCACTATTTTCATCGTCACCAAAACCTAGAACTTCCTGTGAAAATTCCTCACAAACGACATCGATCATATCAACGAGGTTTATGGTCACGACTGAATAAACATGAGAAATTTGAGATTTTTGTGTTGCGTTTATAACAAGTTCCTCGTCGTTGAAACGTAAGGTGATTTTTCTAGCATGCACATCAATCAACGCCATTGACGTATCCAAAAACGAACGACCTAAAATAAGAGGAACTTGAGGATCCGTGGGAATATCGACAACGATAAAGTCTGCCGGATAATAGAACTTTCCTACTTTCACAAAAACGTCTTCGGCGAATCGACATGCGGAAATAGTGGAATGATCGGCCAATTCGATAGACATTAGTGAAGGAGTAAGATTAGGAAGATTGACCGACTTGAAGATTGCAAGAGGTACCAAGTTAATAGTAGCACCAAGATCGGCCAAGGCATAGCATTTTTTCATATCTTGAATAGCACATGGAATCAAGAATTTACCGGGATCACCAAATTTTTGAGGTATGCGGTTAAGATAAACCGATGAACAACTAGACAATTGTTGCAATTTCTCTTTGTTGTTTAACATACTCTTAAAGTTAGTGGAAAATCGAGGCATCATGACCAAAGCGTCGGCAAAACTTATTGCCATTTCTCCTTACGAAGTCTCGATGGGTAGGGCAAAGGTGGTGTGAGTTGAGGCATAGGCATAGTCTTTGGAATCTCAGGTTGCAATGATGGTAATGGGTCAACCGTAGGTGTGGTTTGAGCGGTACTTTGTGGGATTGGAATATGCTCCTTTTCGACCACCACCTCGGATTCTTCCTCAATTTCCTCCACCGTTGGAGTAAGTGGTTGAGGATTCGGTTCCTTAAGTGTCTTACCACTTCGTGTGGTAATCACTTTCATCTCTCCCTTAGGGTTCGATATGGTGTTACTAGGAAGAATACTCGAAGACGGTTTACACATTATAGCCTCAAACATGGATGAAATTTTATCCTCAACATAGATTGCCTCTTATCGGACTTAAGCATCTCTTGTTTTATTTCATGTTGCCCTTGTTCCATCTTTTGTTGGTTTTGTTGTAACCTAGTTACATTACCCTCCATTTTGTTGGTATGAATCTTAAGCTCATTTGCTAACTCGTTTTTCAACTCCTTTTTCAAGTCATTCTTAAACTCGGATCTTAGGCTAATGATCTCCCTTTGTATATTATCAAACCTAGCATCATTTGCGTATTCAACAAATTCATTTGGAAGATCTTTCAAGTTTTGCAAACTCTTGTTGTTGTTTTGAAAATCATTGTTTTGATTTTTGTTTTACACTTGATTATTAGCCCCTTGATTCCCATAGTTGTTACCCTTGTAATTGTTTTTGTAACCAACTTGATTGTTTCGATAGTTGTTAGCATTTTTATTGGGAGCAAAACCCGGTGGAGTCACTCGGAGAAATGATGACCTCCACCACAATACATGCAAGAAACCTCAACCGCTTTAGCCGTAGCGGGAGTAGATTGTTCACCAACTTTAAACTCAATCAAAAGACCCTTAAGCTTATCAAAGATTTTTTCTCCAAATTTTCCTCGATTTGGCAAGCATCGATGGTATGAGACAATGAAGGTGAAGCCGAAGACGAAGCCTTACGAACACTCGATGTGCTACGAGGACTATAGACCTTAGACCTATTCTCAATAACCAACAACGCTTCCTCGACCGTTTTACAAAAAAAATTACCACCCGCGGCGGCATTAAGATAATCTCTCTCATGATCGTTCAATCCATTGTAAAACGTGTCAATTTGATGCAAGTCGGAAAAACCATGATGAGGACACTCATGCAACATTTCCTTAAACCGATTCCAAGCCGTAGAAAAACTCTCATTAAATTCTTGTGAAAACTTTGAAATCTTGTTTTTCAAATGCGTAGTCTTAGAGGGTAGGAAAAATTGGTTTACAAACTTTGAAACGAGATCCTTCCAAGTCAATATAGAATTGGGTGGCTCTTTCTCTAACCAAATTTTTGTGGGCCCCGCTAAGGAATACGGAAAAAGCATCATCTTAATCGAGTCGTTAGCAACGTCCTTAAACTTGCAAGTGGCGGTGAGACGATTGAATTGGCGGATATGATTGTGCGGGTTGTCCTTTTCATCACCATGGAATTTGTTATTTTGGATCATCAACAACAAACCCGAATTAACTTCAAAATTCTCCGCAAGGATGGCCGGAATCACAATAGCCATGGTTGAAGTAACTCCATCATAGTACGATTAGCCGCTTCTTCTTCTATGATAGGTTCGTCAATAGGAGATTCCTCACTTGAAAGGTTAGGTGTGGTTTCCTTTCGGTTTCTTCGTTTACGTGCACGTCTTGCTTGGTTGCGAGTTTGCATAAACGTCATGTACAACATGGGGATGAGCAAAGAAGATTCTTTTGGTGTTTTTAACTTTTTCAATTTTTTTGTGTTTTTGATTGTTTTTACTTTTTTTGGATTTTGTGATGTATTACGTAGACAAAAATCTACAAATCTCTCCTCAAATCAAATCTCTCGATTAAAGGAGCCTCAAGGAATGAAAACGATCACGTGAAGTGAACGCCTTCGATGACTTTAGAACGTTGGTGGAACACCAAAACGTTCAAGAGGGTTTAATCAATTAAAACCAAGAAAATATAGATACTACGTAGATAATACTTTGGTTGGCAAACCCTCGATTAGCCCTTTTTATCTAAACACGCACAAGCAAGCGGAGAAACGAGGCGGCGCGAAGCACTTAAGAGCCTTTTTCTTTAGGGTGTATTTTATAACACCCGCCTTATACCCACGTTATAGTTTGTGTTTTTCAAAATTAAGCTTCACGAAAGTAATTATCTATTTTGCCTTTTTTCTTTGTTTGATATTCGAATAAAATGATAGAGTGATGAAATCCCGAATCAAGGTTGTGTTTTCACACTTTTGGAGTACTTGTGAATTTATTGTTTTACGTATACAATATAGTAATAATATTCACACAAAAAACAAAAAACCGATAATACGTATGATTAGAGTGCTAATCACACAAATAGTTATTATGGCTAATATAAAAACAAAATTGTTCAAATCAAAACACAACACGCCTACCCGGCAGCAGCGCAAAAATGATAGTTGTAAATTCACACTCGTTTAGGAAAACGAGGTAATTAGGGTAAGTATTAAACAAGTGGTTTAGGAAAACCAAGTGTAAATGACCCAAAGGAGAGTTCGTTCTCAAGGAGGCTTGTGTATTGTGTTAAGAAATGATTAAGCTTTGTGATTATGATTATGAGAAAAGAAAAGAGAAAAGGATGACGGTTATGATTAAAATTAAACTAAGACAAAAAGTCGTGCACGTAAAACCGTAAAATATGACGAAATTTTAAAATAAATCTAAAAATTCCTAGAAAATTGCAATAAATCCTAAAAAAATTAGATTTTACAAAAAATCAAAAATCACTCAAACCTTTTATTTAATTGAATATTAACTTTTTAATTCTAATCTAAGCCCAAAAAATCAATTTAATTAACAAAAAGCCAAAATGAGATTTTTCACTTCGTAAACTTCTAAAATAACTTACATAAATTAAAAACTATTTTTGAAAAATTTAAAATTAATTAAAACTATTTAAAATTGATTAAAAACTATAAAAATATTAAAATAATTCTAAAAATTATATAAATGATGAGAAAATTAATCTAAAAGTTTTAAAATTCGTAACTTAATGTTTTTAACCTAGAAAAAATGAAAAACTTGCAAAAATATTAAAAATTAATTTCAATAATAAAATAATATTAAAATAATATTAAAAGTCCAAAATTTATAAAAAATTATAAAAACATGCAAACTAGTATATTTTAACCTAGTTAAAATAGAAATGAACTTGAAAAGACCAAAATACCCCTAATGGGCCTCCAAATGGGCCAAATACCCAAACAGTCCCTTAATGGGCTAAATTAAGGCCTAATAAGAAAAAGTTCACAAAAATGGTCCAAAACTTCCAGTGAAGCTTAAAATTCAATTTTAAACACAAAATTCCAAAGGCCCAAAAGCTGAAAGTGAGCTTATCACAGCTTATTTTAAAGCAGCTTATTCTTAATGGGCTTTTTGGCCCATTAAGCTATAAGCTGATGCCATAAGCTGAAATTTGACACACAACCTTCTCTTGACCTAATTAAGTTGTTTGTAAGAAGAATTTTTGAATAAGCCCAAGAAATAAGCCTGAAATAAGCAAAAGCTCTCTACAGAAAATGATAAAATAGTCATTTTTTAGTTCTAGACCAATTCAAGGACTGATTCTTGTTGCAAAAGGTTTCAAATGACAAAACTATGCTTAATAATCAAAAAGATTTCCAAAAAGCACAACGAATAAGCTGGAATAAGCAATAAGCACTTTATGTAAAAGTCAACTTAGTTGGTTTTCTAGTCAAACCTAAAAGTCAAAACCTAAAAAGCTCCAAATTAGTCAAATGCGTCAAATAAGGAAGATTGATTACAAAAACAAAGTTGTTGCAAGTCTGGATAAGCTATAATAGCTTATGAATAAGCTGTTTGAAAATTAACACTAGCAGGGGCTAGTTTTGGGTGTCCAGCAGTGGGAAAAGTTGCCACTACTTGACTATCTTGACTTTTTGTCTTTTGTGGATTTTTGTTGGATTTAGAGAACACAAAGGCACCCTTATAACCAGTGGGTTATAAGGAGTCAATATCAATCACAAAATCACAAAAACAACAGGCCAATAAGTACAGTTAATTCAATACATCGTCAGACCTTTCACGGATATGAACTTAAGCAGTTTTGAACAAAATAAGCAGTTTAAGCAATATTCAGCCAACCAAATTGAACCAGATGCATACAACAGCTCAAATAAATTCAAATGAACACAAATCAACTAGTTTCATGCACTGAATCACAGATTAGACAAAGATTCAAGCTTATGTTACTTACTGATGAACAATGGACAAACATAAAATGAACTTTGCTGATGTACTTGATCACAAGCCCAATTTCAAACACTCAAATCTCTTAAACAGGTTATACAAACTTTGTTTAATCACTTTTTATCCCTAAACATGCATACACTCAATGTGTTTCCAAAATTTTCGGTCAAAACAGTAAAAAACAAGCAAGATATAGCACAATGTAGGATTTGATGTTTAAAAGCTCAAAACTTGCAGATATCAGAACTCAAAACACTTATATAACATATACAAGCACTTACAAACACTTAGCACTTAATCCAAATCAAACAAGAACTTCAAATCAGTAGACCCAAACACCCCTTTCACTTTTTAATCCAAGATTTAAACAAGCAAATATGTATTTCAGGCTTACCCAAGCCTAATCTAGCACCATAACAACATTAACATGCAGTATAAACCAGATTCAAGCTACAAGAACAACACTTATAACAGCAGATCAAGAAATCACAAAATCTCACTTTTTTAACAGATTTTTGGTAAGAAGACTCAAACCTCATAAATGTACATCCACACTCACGAATTTTTGAGCTTGTGTGCCTAGCTTAACAAGGCACAAGCTTCCAATAGGCTGCTAAGAACAACAAGGTTAGAACAAGCAGTTTATATGAAAAAAAATATGGAAATAAAAGCTGATTGATTCAAGCTTTGCACCCCACTTCTTGATTATCCCGAAGCCAAGATCTCACCTCACCTTGATAAGCTCCTTATCAGGGTGATGTGATCAATCTTTGACCCAAAAATTCCAAGGGTTTGAACAAAGACTTAGAAAAATATCATATTTTTGAAAACTTTGCAATTTCTTGCACAAGCTTTGAAAACAGGTTTTGAAACTTAACAATCATAAACATGTAACAATAACAAGAGTATATAAAAGATGGCACTTGGATTTCTTCAACAAATTCCAACTCTATTTCATTAAACTGAATATAGGATTTACAGAAAGTTGAACAAGGAAAAACCAAGAGCAAGAATAAATGTTGCAATCCTAATGCCTTATATAGGCTACAAGAAACCTAAAAATGCTGAAAAACAAAGTGAAACCCTAGTGGTAAACTTCCAAATTTTCCCTTGGAAGTTTCAATATGCTTGATCATGTGAAGACTTCTTGGTTGTATGTAGAGCTGTAAAGGTGTTACCAATTGATCCTAAGGCCTAAAGTGAGCTTAGAATGAAAGCAGCTTTGTGGGACGTTGGATTGTTGGCATGTTTTGGCTTCTTCCCCGAAAACGTGTATAGGGGAGGATACATGTGAACTCTTGAGTGGTGATGTGGCAGGTTTAGGAGTTGGGTTTTGATATTACCACCTTAATCTCAAATCTAGAGGTTATGGGGGTTTAATTGTTGCATAATCACAAACCCCTAATTTGTGTTCATGTGTGAATAGTGGATTTTTTATCCGGTTTTATATTTGAAAAAGTGTTAAGCGCCACAATTAGTTTAACTAATTAAATTAGTTAAAAAATCTGGTGAGTGGAAAGTAATGTGGCAAAATGGGGAGTTATGATTGGTGGGTGGGATTTGGTGGGTGAGGTGGCAGTGGGGGATTGGTTAAGGTATCTATGGTTGTCTGCCATGTTTGGTCCCTCACTTCTTTCCTTTCTTTCATTCTTGGTTTAAGCATGATTAAATCTGAATCCCTTTGTTAAGTAAGTTTGGTTTTTTAGACTTTTGCCCCAAAAAGTTTTGTAAAGTAATTTCAGGGGTATTTCTTGTAATTAGATGATTCTTCAAGGGTTGTTTTGGATACATCTTCATTCTTCAATGTCTTGACTTGTATGATTCACTTTGTGGAGGACTAAAAATAACAAGTCTTCATTTGTGAGGGACCATACTTGCCAATTCTTCAAAGTGGATGGTCCTTTTTATAATTTGACAAACTTTAAGGACCAATCTTGTAATTATGAATAAACAAGGGTTTAAAGTGTCCATTCTTCAATATTGGAGGACCCTTCTTATACAATCTTCAATTCTTCAAGGGTTATTCTTGGAAAATCAACTCTAAGGCTTGGTTCATTGTGCGGCTTCGTTTCCCGTGTTCGTTTTTGCTTGTTTCTTGTGATCTTTTGCCAATTTCTCAATGTCCGTACCTAAAATACACATGGAACAAACACAAGCATATATTTGGCATATTTCATGATATTGGTGCATTTTAAGCCCGTTTTGGATGATGAGACTATGTATAAAAGCAGACTCGTCAAGGATCTTCTAAGCGAGAGAGATGATTGGCCACTAGATTCTTGGATCCTTTTTTATCAAGTATTATGACATCAAATTCATGTAGGAGGAGAATCCAACGAAGCAATCTCGGCTTTGCATCAAATTTAGAGAAGACGTACTTGATAACCGAATGACCCGTATACACTATGCTTTTTGGTTAGACGAGATAATGTCGGAATTTTTCAAAAGCATATACCAGGACAAGTAATTCTTTTTCCATTGTAGTATATTTCATTTGAGCCTCGATCATCGTCTTACTAGCATAGTGGATAGGCAAGAAGTGTTTTTCATGACGTTGCCCTAAAATGGCCCAATTGCGTAATCACTTGCATCGCACATGATTTTAAAGGGTAATTCCCAATTAGGAGCAACAAGAATGGGAGCTTCGGTAAGTTTCCTCTTAAGAGTTTCGAAAGCTCGAACACAATCTTCTTTAAAGATAAAAGGAGCATCTTTCTCGAGAAGGTGTGTCATAGGTCGAGATATTTTTGAAAAAACTTTGATGAATCGGCTATAAAAGCCCGTGTGCCCTAGGAAACTCCTAACTCCCTTGACGGTTTTGGGATGAGAATATTTGGCAATGACGTCAATTTTAGCTTTGTCGACCTCAATCCCCGCTTTCGAGATCTTATGACCTAAGACGATTCCTTGTTTTCACATAAAATGACATATGTCCCAGTTAAGCATGAGGTTTGTTTCTTCACAGCGTTTTAACGATTTTTTTCCAAGTTATTTAAACACGACGTGAACGAATCACCAAACACGAAAAAGTCATACATGAGAACTTCCATCGAATTCTCGATCATATCATGAAAAATAGCCATCATGCACCGTTGAAAGGTTCCCGGTGCATTGCAAAGTCCGAATGTCATTCTACGATAAGCAAACGTTCCATATGGACACGTAAACGTAGTTTTCTCTTGATCACGAGGGTCGATAGGGATTTAAAAGTAACCAAAAAAACCATCTAAAAAGCAATAGAAATCGTTTCCTGCAAGACGCTCCAACATTTGATCCCTGAAGGGCAAGGGAAAATGGTCTTTACGAGTGGCGTCATTTAACTTACGATAGTCAATACACACCCTCCAACCGGTCACAACACAAGTTGGAATGAACTCGTTGTCATCATTAGGCACAAGGTTATTCCTCCCTTTTTAGGGACACAATGGATTGGGCTCACCCAAGGGATATCGGATATGGGGTAAATCATTCCCACGTCAAGAAGTTTTAAGACTTCCTTTTTATGACATCGTGAATTTTGGGGTTTACCCTTCTTTGACATTGAATTGCGGGTTTGTAGTCCTCCTCTATTAAAATCTTGTGAGTAAAAAATTTTGGGTCAATACCCTTAATGTCGGAAATTTTCCACGCAATCGCCCCTCTGTGAGCTTTCAAGATTTTCAAAAGTGCGGTTTTTTCATCATTGGAAAGATCTTTTGCAATAATTACCGGCAACTTGTCATCACCTTATGTGAGGTGGAATATCTTTTAATTCAAGGATTGGTGGATCCTCGATTGAAGATTTCGGTTCAACACTCATAATTTCCATCGACGGAAATATGGTGGAATTTGATTGAGAATATCCTCACTACTCGTCACCTCCTCTTCATTGTTGATTTCATTAAAAATAAAATCGCCTCCTTGAAATGGAGTGAGATTTGGTGTAGAATTAGCAAGGATCGGATCCATAATAGTGGGATTGCCACTAATCAAACTATCGGAAAAACCTAACACCTCTTGTGAAAATTCATCGCAAACTACATCAACTAAGTCAATGTGCTTCATGGTCGCGATTGCATAAACATGAGAAGGTGTATAATTTTGAGTAGCGTTTATAACAAGTTCCTCCTTGTTGAATCGTTAAGTGATTTTTCTAGCATGCACATGAATGATCGATTTTGAGGTATCTAAAAATAGATGACCTAAAATTAGAGGAACTTGAGGATCCATGGGAATGTCTACCACAATAAAATCAACCGGATAGTAGAACTTCCCAACTTTCACAAAAACGTCTTCGGCCACTCCACATGCGAGAATCGTAGAATGGTCGGCCATTTCGATAGACATTTTTGAAGCAATAAGATCCGGAAGTGAAAGCGATTTCCACATGGAAAAAGGCATCAAATTAATGCTTGCACTAAGATCGGCCAAGGCGAGGCATCCTTCCATCTCTTGAATATCACATGGGATAAGAAACTTGTCGGGATCACCAACTTTTTTTGGTATTCGGTTAAGAAAAACCGAAGAACAATTAGATAGCTTTAAAATCTTCTCCTTATCGTTCATCATACTTTTAAAAGTGGAGGCGAAACGAGGCATGTACAACAACGTGTCGGCTAAACTTATGTCGAAATAAACCTTACGAAATATTTTTATGAAAAGCTCGATTTGTTGATTGTTACGATCATGCAATTTTTCCTTGTGTCGTCTCGAGGGGCAGGGTAAAGGTGGTGTGGGTTGAGGCATAGGCAACGGCCTTGGAATCTCAAGTTCCAAAATTGGTATAGGCTCGACCGTAGGTGTGCATTGAGTGGTACTTCGTGGGCTTGGGATATGCTCCTTTTTGACCATCACCTCGGGTTCTTTCTCTATTCCTTCTCCTTAGAAGTACTAGAACGAGAAATGGGTTCTTTGAAAACTTTAACACTTTGTGTAGTAATAGCTTTCTTTCTCCCTTCGGGTTTGCAATGGTATCACTTTGAAGACCACCCGAAGAAGAGGGTTTACACATTATGGCTTCAAACATGCTTGCGATTTTGTTTTCAAACTTAGTGAGATCCTCTTTATCAATTTTACGATCTTGTTTCGCCCTAAGTGAACTTTGCTTAACTTCATGTTCACTTTGTTCAAGATTTTGTTGATTTTGTTGAAGCCTTTTAATGTTACTCTCCACTTTGTTGTTATGACTCTTATGTTCATTTAAAAGCTCATTTTTCAAGTCGGTTCTTAAGTAATCATGTCTCATGTCATGTTATCGAACTTAGCGTCATTTGCCTTAGCATAATCTATAAACTCATTTGGAAGATTTTTAGTGTGAGCATTTTGAAAACCTTGATTAGAGTTTTGAAAATCACGATTTTGATTTTGATTTTGCACTTGCCCATTGTTCCCATAATTACCCTTGTTGTAATCACGTTGATTCCCTTGGTAACCACCACCTTTATTGTTGTATCGATAATTATTAGCATTTTGATTTGGAGCTTTATTTGGGTGGGAACCTTAGCCGTTTTGGTTGTAAGTTCCCGTTCCTATATAAGCACTCGAAGTGTTACCACCGGCGGTAATGCACTCGGAAAAATCATGAGCTCCGCCACAAGATATACAACCTTTCTCAACCGCTTTAATCGAAGCGGGAGTGGAAGCTTCTTTATCTTTCCAATGATCCATTAGAGATGAAAATCTATCGAAAAATCTATTTTCCTCATTAGCTTCATCTTGCAAAACATTCATGTTACGAGACGACGAAGACGAACCCATAGTGGCAACACTCGATGTGTTACGAGGGTTATAAACCTTGGATCTATTCTTGATGATTGTTAAAGCTTCATTGGTCATTTTACACAAAAAATTACCACTCGCGGTGACATTTAGATAATCCCTTTCATGATAGTTAAGCCCATTGTAAAATGTGTCAATTTGATGCAACTCGGAAAAATCATGGTGTGGACATTCATGTGACATTTCCTTAAATCGTTCCCATGCAATTGAAAAACTTTCATTAGGTCTTTGTGTAAATCTTGAAATCTCGTTTTTCAAATGTGTAGTCTTAGAGGGCGGGAAAAATTGGTTCATAAATTTAGACACGAGATCATTCCACGTCAATATAGAATTTGGTGGTTCTTTCTTGAGCCAAATTTTGGCGGGCCTATATAAAGAGTACGGAAAAATATTCATCTTAATCGCGTCGTGTGGAACATCTCTAAACTTGCTTGTTGTGGTGAGACGGTTAAAATTCCGAATGTGATAATGAGGGTTGTCTTTTTCATGTCCGCGAAACTTGTTGGCTTGTAGCATCGACATTAAACCCGTCTTTATCTCAAAATTCTCTGTAAGGATAGCGGGAATCACAATCGCTTCTCCAAAACCCTCGGTGGGTGTAATAAGTGTGAAAACACTTATCCTTTTAACACTTATTTCCAATAATAACAAGACCAAAACGTGAATTTTATGTCGTAAAATTCGAAATTATGCGTGGTTTGTGTTTTTATTGTGTTTCAGGATAAAAATATGAAAAAGGAAGAAAACACGGGCTATCACGGGCTTTTATCGAGGAAAAAGACAAAAGACGAAGTCAAAAGATCAAAAGTGCAAGAAGAACGGAAGTCCAAGGCCTATTCTGAAGATTTATCGAAGAAAAAGTCTAAAGACGGAATTTTAATGAAGTCGGAGAACTTAAGTCTAATAGAAGAAGAAAATTATAAGACAAGTTCAATTTATATCGACTAATCCCGAGACAAAGTCGAGAAAGACGAGAAACTAAAAGACGAGAAAGAGAAAGAAAAAGGAAGCAACACATGCACCTCCCCACCTCCTATATATACTCTCCTAATGTATCATTAGGAGGGTGTTAGTTAGTTATTAGTTAGCCTTCATTTTTCCTTTATAGTTTTTAGAGAGAGAAAGTGTTTAACTTTCTCTCACTAGAATTTCATCTTTTCTTCAACTTTTCTTTCATGTTTAAGCTTTGATTTAATCTTGTATTTTGGCATCATTAATCTACAAGTTCCAGGTTAAGCTTTTCATCTTTAATCTTCTTCTACCTTTGTTAATTTTAATTTGTTCTTGATCCGATATTTTAATGCTTCTAGTTTCATCTTGATGTTTGATTGATTAAAAAGTTTATCTTTTTATTCATATCTAAGTTTTAATACGATTTGAGCTTTGAGCTTATCATGCTTATTGGCTTATTTTGTATTTATCTTATTTACTTTCAAGTTTTCTTAAAAGTTTAGTCTTTTTAAAGTTTGATTTATAAAGTTTGCTTATTTCGTGTTTTGAAAGTTTTTAAATTTATGCTTTTTTTCATTTGGTTGAGATTTGAATAAGTGCTAATTTGTGCTTATTCATTTTTGCTTTCTGCTTTTGAATCCTATCGTAACAGCTTTGAGGTTTTACCCAGTCCGATCGAGTAAGTGTGATCGCATAAACCCCTAGGGTTTCTACTTGTGATCCATTACTGCGATCCATAGTACGATCGTTCACTACGATCATATCCTACAATCCACGCCACGATCACTTGTTGCGATCGTTGGTACGATCCGTAGGCTGCGATCTGTGGGTACGATCCCTGGCTAGATCGAATTGAGTGCGATCACTCTTACTATCGCATTGAGTGCGATCATACCGGCTACGATCACTAGTCTACGATCGATTGTTACGATCATAGGCTGCGATCATTTGTTGCGATCAAAGGTCACGATCGAGGGTACGATCACCAAGTGCGATCCAGGCACGATCAAGCACCCCGATCGCATTGACTGCGATCCAATTTCAAGTTTTTAATTTTATCTCTCGTTTTATTTTAAGTTTCAAATTTAACTTTTTCCGAATTTTTACTGAGTATTATTTTTAAACTAGTTTTGTCTTAGTTTATTTTTACAAAGTTTCAAGTTTTAAATTCACTTTAAGTTTCTAATCATTTATTTTTAACTCGTCATTTTTAGTTTAATTTTTAAATCTTTTATGCTTACTCAACGACACTTTCATTTCACTATTAGTTTAAAATAGATAACCACCTTTCTTTATTTTTCCACCAAGAACGACTAAGTCGCACTTTCAACTTGTAATCAATTCGAAAAGACTGGAATAACGAATCTTTTTCATACGAGGTGAAGACCAAGTATTAAATGGCGCCGCTGCCGGCTCTTTTCGTTAAGATTAACAGTTTTTATTGAGAGACGCGTTGGATTTTGGGATCCGTTCACTTTTGAACGTTATTTTTAGTGTTAAAAATTATCAAAAATCCATAAAAATAAAAAATTTTCAAAAAAAAAAAATAGAAAAACATAAAAAACCAAAAATATTTCTTGTCTATCTTTCTTTTCTTTTTGTAGGTGTGTATGCGTACCCGTGCTCGTAAGAAGAAAGCAACTCAAGCCGAAGTCGTAACACCACCTATTGTCGCCATGGACAATCGACCAATGATCGAGCTTTTGCAATCGCAAGTAGAGGGCAACACCGATGCTATTGTCATACCCGAGATTGGAGCCAACAACTTTGAGCTCAAATCCGGCATCTTTCAAATGGTCTCTGCTCAACCATTCTTGGGGTGTACACTTGATGATCCTCATGACCATATCAAAAGGTTCCTCCAACTCACTAATACGATCAAGTATAATGGGGTTTCACAAGAGGTGATTCGATTGCAACTTTTTTCCTTTCTCCTTAGAGGGACAAGCCCGCCATTGGCTTGATAAGGGACCGCCACAAAGTATTCTTATGTGGTCGGATTTAGAGACCAAATTCATCAACTACTGTTTCCCACCCTCACGTACTACCGCTTTGTGGAATGAAATCATTAACTTTAAACAAAAGTACGGTGAGACATTTAGTGAATCTTGGGACCGTTTTAAGGAACTTTTAAGAAAGTGTCCACAACATGGTTTCACAAAAGTACATCAAATTAATAATTTTTACAATGGTTTAAGCATGAATGACCAAGATTCACTAAATAGTGCCTTGAGGGGTAACATTTTGGTTAAGTCTTCTAATGCCGCGTGGGATATTATTGAGAATAAGTCTAGAGTGCAAACTAAGAGTGTTCGGGCTAATGTGGCTACTGCTAGTACTAGTGACGCCGACAAGAGAATTGATAAGCTTACTTCGATTGTTGAAGCACTTGCTCTACAAACCGCCAACAATGCCAAAAACAAAAATACGCAAGTTAATGCTATGAGTCAGTTATGTGAAATATGCGGGGGTTCTCATTCATACACCGATTGTCCTTCGACTCATGATAATCCGGAAAATGTGTATGCCGCTAACGGTAACTTTTCTACGGGAGGCTATCAAGCACGTCCTCAAGGTGACCGAAATTTGCTCAGTTATCGTTCAAACCACTTCCTTTCACCACCCGGTTTTCCCCCACAAAACCCAAACAACCTCAATCGCAACAATCAAAACCAACCTCGAGCTCTAAATCAATATCAAACCCAAAGACACCCATATCCACCTCAAGGAAACAACCAAGTTTACCAACAACCCGCTTATCAACCACCTGCTTACCATGCTCTTCCTCCCACCCAACCCACCGCATTTAATCACGAGGTTGAAACTTACATGAGGACTAATGACGCACTGGTGCAGAATCTTTAGAGGCAAATCATCAACTTGAAAGGAGATATGGTGAAACAAGGGAATGATCTTCGAGCCGATATGCGAAACTCTTTGACTAGTCAAACGAATGATTTAAGGGATATGATGGCTAGTTTCTTCCCAAGTAATCAAGCCTCTGGTTCGGGTTCTCTTCCGAGTAACACCGTTGATAATCCAAGAGGGGAGATGAAAGCAATCACCACCCGAAGTGGCAAAGGTTTAAAGGAACCCGAGATTCCTACACCTACACCGGTGATTGTGACAAAGGAAAACGAGTCCCCTTCTCCAATTCCTCCACCTTCTACTTCCACCCCTCCACCACCCAAGGATGTGAGTGAGAATTCCATTCCAAAGCTTTCATCTCATCCCAATATACCTTATCCCTCAAGGTTGAGGAAAGAGAAGTTGTAGAACAAGGATGATATTCAGGTTTCTAACTTTCTTAAAATGTTTAAACAATTGAATTTCAACATCTCCTTTGCTGAGGCTCTCGCTCACATGCCGAAATATGCTAAAATGTTTAAAGATCTTCTCAGTGACAAAGAAAAGCTTCTTGATATCGCTCAGACCCAACTTAATGAGAATTGCTTCGCAGTCCTCTTAAGGAAATTACCAACCAAACTTGGTGATCCGGGTCGTTTTCTCATTCCTTGTAACTTCCCCGGGATAGAGAATTGTATGGCCCTAGCCGATCTAGGTGCTAGTATAAACTTAATGCCATTAAGTGTTTGGAAACAATTATCTCTACCCAAGCTAGTCCCCACACGAATGACATTGGAATAGCTAACCGTACGGTTGCTTATCCGGTGGGGATAGCCGAAGATGTCTTCGTCGGTTTCGACAAATTCACCTTTCCGGCGAATTTTGTTGTCGTTGAATACGAGATGGATCCCCGTGTTCCATTAATCGTTGGACGTCCATTCTTGAGGACCGGTCACACTCTCATTGATGTAGCCGCGGGCGAATTAATCATGAGAGTTGGTGACGACAAAATCGTCTTCAACATGGGTAAGCTTTCTAAGCAACCTTATGAAAACGAGAGCGTTAATTTCATTGAATTACTTGATGAGGCTTGTGAAGAGCATTTCAAAGACGCATGTAAAAGTGGTTCTTCTTCTCTACCCATTGTTGAGACAGTTGCCTCTATTGCTCCCTCACTGACTCCATTTGGAGAAAGTGATTTACTTTTGAAAGAATTTGAAGCAACTTTGGGGGATGTGGACTTACAATATGACGATTCTCACTCCAATTGGGATGAAGACATTCGTACCATTGAGAAACTTCTCAATGAGGACCATATTTCTCCACCATCTCATAAGGAAATCTCTATCGATGATCCAAATTTGACTACGCCTTCCATCGAAAATCCTCCGGATTTAGAGCTTAAGGATCTACCGTCTCATCTCGAATACATGTTCCTTGAAGACAATAAGAAGTTACCCGTCATCATCGCAAAGGACTTGAAAGAAGAAGAAAAATCTCGACTTATCGACGTGCTGAAAAATCATAAGAAGGCAATTGCTTGGAAAATTTCCGATATCCGCGGAATTGATCCGAACTTTTGTACTCATAAAATTCTCATGGAAGATGACTTTAAACCCACAATCCAAAGCCAAAGAACGGTTAATCCTAGAATTCATGACGTCATCAAGAAAGAGGTTATCAAACTTCTAGATGCCGGAATGATTTACCCTATTTCGGATTCACCATGGGTTAGTCCCGTCCATTGTGTGCCTAAGAAAGGCGGAATAACCGTTGTTCCCTATGAAAACAACGAGTTGATTCCTACTCGACTTGTCATGGGTTGGCGAGTTTTCATAGACTATCGCAAGCTCAATGATGCCACCCGCAAGGATCATTTCCCTCTTCCTTTCATGGATCAAATGCTCGAGTGTTTAGCGGGTAATGATTATTATTGCTTCTTAGACGGTTTCTCCGGGTATTTTCAAATTCCCATCGATCCCAAAGACCAAGAGAAAACCACATTCACTTGTCCTTATGGAACATTTGCTTACAAAAGAATGCCTTTCAGCTTATGCAATGCTCCTGGGACTTTCAAAAGGTGTATGATGGCTATATTCCATGACATGGTTGAAGAAACTATTGAAGTCTTCATGGACGATTTCTCAGTCTATGGTGATTCTTTCTCTACTTGCCTTGCCAATTTAGAACGTATGCTCAAACGGTGTGAAGACACTCGTCTCGTTCTTAATTGGGAAAAAAGCCATTTCATGGTAAAAGAAGGTATTGTTCTTGGTCATAAAATTTCCAAAGCCGGTCTTAAAGTCGACCGTGCTAAAGTTGAAGTGATTGCTAAATTACCTCCACCTTCAACCGTGAAGGGTGTGAGAAGTTTCCTTGGTCATGCGGGCTTCTATCGTCGTTTCATTCAATATTTTTCTAAAATCGCTCGCCCGATGACCCACCTCTTGGAAAAAGATACTCCTTTTATCTTTTATAAAGAGTGTATTGACTCTTTCAATCTTCTTAAGGATAAACTAACTAAGGTACCGATCTTGGTTACCCCTAATTGGGAGTTTACCTTTTGAATTGATGTGTGATGCTAGCGACTTTGCTATTGGAGCGGTTTTGGGCCAAAGAGTGAACAAACACTTCCAACCAATCCATTATGCTAGCAAGACAATGACGGGGGCTCAATTGCATTATACCACTACCGAAAAAGAGCTTTTAGCTGTAGTGTATGCTTTTGAAAAATTATGCCCCTATCTTGTTCTTTCCACCACCATTGTCTATACCGACCATTCTGCGCTGAAGTATTTGTTAACTAAACAAGATTCCAAGCCAAGACTTCTTCGTTGGGTTTTGCTCCTACAAGAATTTAAAATCAAAATTCGTGATAAAAAAGGGAGCAGAAAACCTAGTCGCATATCACCTTAGTAGACTCGAGGATCCTTATCAAGGGGAGCTCCCAAATCAAGAGATTAATGACTCTTTTCCCCTTGACGCCTTGATGTCTATTAACTCCAATCTTGAAGAAACCCCATGGTTTGCGGACATTGCAAACTATTTGGCGGGTGGAATTCTCAAGGAAGGGTTAATGTCTCAACAAAAGAAAAAGTTCTTTAAAGACATTGAACACTATTTTTGGGACGACCCTTACCTTTTCAAACAATGTGCGGATCTTGTCATTCGTCGGTGTGTTGATGGGCCGACAGCTTTACTAATCCTTGAAGCTTGCCATAAAGGACCCACCGGTGGTCACTTTGGTCCTAATTACACCGCGAAGAAAGTTTTCGACTATGGATTCTATTGGCCCTCCATTTATCGTGATGCTCACGAAATGGTTAAACATTGTGATGCTTGCCAAAGACAAGGCAATATCACACATAAAGATGAGATGCCTCAAAATTTCATACAAGAATGTGAAATCTTTGATGTATGGGGTATCGACTTAAGGGAACAAGTACATCCTCGTAGCCGTTGACTACGTATCCAAATGGGTTGAAGCAAAGATTCTCCCTACGAACGATGCGAGGGTGGTTGTGAACTTTTTGAAACAACTTTTTGCTCGATTTGGTGTTCCTGGTGATATCATCAGTAACCGCGGGACTCATTTTTGCAATGATCAATTTGCTAGAGTCATGGCTAAGTACGGTATCAATCATCGTCTTTCCACCGCATATCATCCCCAAATAAATGGTCAAGCCGAGATATCTAACCGTGGATTAAAGAGAATATTAGAGCGAACTGTGGGAGAGCATCGTGCCTCGTGGGCCGATAAGTTAGAAGATGCTTTGTGGGCTTTCCGTACAACATATAAGACACATATTGGTTGCACTCCATATCGTCTTGTGTATGGGAAGGCATGCCACCTCCCTATTGAGTTGGAACATAAGGCGTATTGGGCCTTGAAGTGGGCCAATTTTGATATCAACAAAGCCGGTGATCTTCGGAAGATTCAACTCAACGAGCTAAATGAACTAAGGAATGAAGCTTATGAGAATTCATTGATCTACAAGGAGAAGACCAAGATCATTCAGGATGCAAGGATTAAGAACCGAGAGTTTCACATCGGTGATCAAGTTTTACTCTTTAACTGTCGGTTGAAGATCTTCTCGGGAAAGCTAAAGATCCGTTGGTCTGGTCCATTCACCGTCGCCAAAGTCTTCCCCTATAGCACCATTGAGCTTTCTCAACCAAATGGGCCTAATTTTAAAGTGAATGGACAGTGTGTGAAGCTATACTTTGGTGAGGACATCTCTCATGAGATGATTCCATCCCTCACCACGTTTCCCTTGAATTAGTTCTGGGTCGAGTCAGGCTCGTGACTCGGTTAACAAAAACAAGCGTTTCTTCGGAGGCAACCCGTTGACCTATCCTTTACCGTTTTCATAATAAGTGTAGGGGGAGCCCCGTAGGTGTTGGTTGTCTTGTTTCTTATGATGTGCAGGGATTAAAGCTTCAAAGAGCACTTTTGATGACATTTAACGAACCGTGATCCCGTGTACCCATCTTCTCGGTTCAAACCTAAACTATCGTGATAATATTTCATATCTTATATGTTCACATTGAAATTACTATAGTTGTCCTTTCCTTAGAAAGATTTAAACAACGTTCACAATGTCCTAAGTGTAAGGGAGTTTACTCCCACATGCTTAAACATTGAGGACAATGTTTATATCAAGTGTAGGGGGACTTCTATCGAAGTAAGTGGTCTTTTCCATGAATTTGTCCTCATTTTAACCAGAAAATTTGATTTTTCGACATTTTTCAAAATTTTTAATCTATTTTGGCCTAGTTGTATAGTAGTATTTTCCTTTGCTATCGTTGTTTACTTTCTTTGCTAAAATAAATTTTTGAATAAAGTGGTTTTAATTTTTCAACGTCATGAATCTTTTGACTCAACCCGAGTTTACTTATCTAAGTTTACTCTAGCTAGTACCCTTAACGTGTTTAAGTCAAGTTTTGCTAGGCTTTTATATAGGGAACTTTAAAACGCGAAAGTCTTAACTCTCACGGGTTAAGAACAAGAACTTTTCGCAAGTTCCTATAATTGATCCTAGAAAGTCGTTTATCAAGGGAACTTTAAAATGCGAATTAAAAACTTGAAAGAGTCCAAGAATTTGCAAGATCCTATAGATGACTTGAAAACCCAAAACTTTGATTTTATTGGCTAAGCATCCACGAGTCTCATTCCTTGAGATTTTAAATTGTGGAGAACGAGAGATGATAGAGTCAATTATAAGTTTGGTATTCTTTCATGAATTTATGTGAGTTGATTATAAGCTTTTTCTCCCATCGCTTGTTAATAAATATATTTTTAATAAATAAGGTTGTACGATTTGAAAAGTTACTTAGCTTCTAGCACAAGATCGTTTAAAAGTTGCTCGGTATTAATTAGAGTTCATAGCCAAGGAATAACTTATTGAAGCGGGATGCGAAGATTGGCGAGTCCGAAAAGGCCCTAACAAGGCATGAGGGCTACATTTTGTTGCTAAAGATCCCAAGTGATGTGAAGAATCATTTATCAAAAATCAATATGAAGGATCGAGACACACGACGAAAATCAAATGCTCCCCTAAAGATCATGGAGAAGTATATCCGAAAAGACCCTAGCAAGGTATGAGGATAAATAGACCCAAGTACTAAAAGGAGGCGGATCGTTGTATTTCAAAGTCCAAAATAAAGATTGGAGAAAAATGAAGAAGTCGTGGTCCAAAGTTGAAGAATCTCTCAAAAACTTCAAGTGAAGAAATTCCTATTATGAAGAGAAGACCATAATTTCAAGAATGTCTCTCAAGATTCGAAGTATGAAGTCGCTGCCAAATATCGGTCCGAGAAAGGTCTCAAATCGTGAAGCGAGTTATGCCAGGATATGAACTTTAAGAGGTCCCGAGAAGCAGTTTTAAAAGATTTTGTCCTTTAGCTAACTATTGATTAAATCGTCCACTTTATTTTTGACCTAAATAAACTATCGAAATAAGTCAAACAATGCATCCTCGTGATCATTCAAGACAATCATAAAATATAAGAGATACACCTAGGAATAAGGGAGTCTAAGTAAATAATTGGGACACATGAGTTCGTGTTAGTTTGCTAACTTATAATAACAATGATCTCGTTTTTAAGCTTGGTATGGGGAACGTGAAACTTGAGGATGATAAACATTCATGACAGCCAAAACCCCAATGTAAGTCTTTGATTTCTTTACTTGTTTTGTATATATTTCTATCTTTTTAATTAAAGGCCAAGGTCGGTTATTTATGATGAAAAATGTAAACCGTGCTTTGAAATTAATGCATTACATGAGGGCATTGCAATGGTCAAGTGTAGGGGATTTAATAAGTGTGAAAACACTTATCCTTTTACCACTTATTTCCAATAATAACAAGACCAAAACGTATATTTTATGTCGTAAAAGTCGGAATTATGCGTGGTTTGTGTTTTTATTGTGTTTCAGGATAAAAATATGAAAAAGGAAGAAAACATGGGCTATCACGGGCTTTTATCGAGGAAAAAGACAAAAGACGAAGTCAAAAGATCAAAAGTGCAAGAAGAACGGAAGTCCAAGGCCTATTCTGAAGATTTATCGAAGAAAAAGTCCAAAGACGGAAGTTTAATGAAGTCGGAGAACTCAAGTCTAATAGAAGGAGAAATATATAAGACAAGTTCAATTTATATCGACTAATCCCGAGACAAAGTCGAGAAAGACGAGAAATTAAAAGACGAGAAAGAGAAAGAAAAAGGAAGCAACACATGCACCTCCCCACCTCCTATATATACTCTCCTAATGTATCATTAGGAGGGTGTTAGTTAGTTATTAGTTTAGCCTTCATTTTTCCTTTGTAGTTTTTAGAGAGAGAAAGTGTTTAACTTTCTCTCACTAGAATTTCATCTTTTCTTTCATGTTTAAGCTTTGATTAAATCTTGTATTTTGGAATCATTAATCTACAAGTTCAAGTTTAAGCTTTTCATCTTTAATCTTCTTCTAACTTTGTTAATTTTAATTTGTTCTTGATCCGATATTTTAATGCTTCTAGTTTCATCTTGATGTTTGATTGATTAAAAAGTTTATCTTTTTATTCATATCTAAGTTTTAATACGATTTGAGCTTTGAGCTTATCATGCTTATTGGCTTATTTTGTATTTAGCTTATTTACTTTCAAGTTTTCTTAAAAGTTTAGTCTTTTTAAAGTTTGATTTATAAAGTTTGCTTATTTCGTGTTTTGAAAGTTTTCAAATTTATGCTTGTTTTCATTTGGTTGAGATTTGAATAAGTGCTTATTCGTCTTTGCTTATTTGTGCTTATTCATTTTTGCTTTCTGCTTTTAAATCCCATCGTAACAGCTTTGAGGTTTTACCCAGTCCGGTTGAGTAAGTGTGATCGCATAAACCCCTAGGGTTTCTACTTGCGATCCATTACTGCGATCCATAGTACGATCGTTCACTACGATCATATCCTACAATCCCACAACACGATCACTTGTTGCGATCGTGGGTACGATCCGTAGGCTGCGATCTGTGGGTACGATCCCTGGCTACGATCGCATTGAGTGTGATCGCTCTTACTATCGCATTGAGTGTGATCATACTGGTTACGATCACTAGTCTACGATCGATTGTTACGATCGTAGGCTGCGATCATTTGTTGCGATCAAAGGTCACGATCGAGGGTACGATCACCAAGTGCGATCCAGGCACGATCAAGCACCCCGATCGCATTGACTGCGATCCAATTTCAAGTTTTATATTTTATCTCTCGTTTTATTTTAAGTTTTAAATTTAACTTTTCCCGCATATTTACTTAGTATTATTTTTAAACTAGTCATTTTTAGTTTAATTTTTAAATCTTTTATGCTTACTCAACGACACTTTCATTTCACTATTAGTTTAAAATAGATAACCACCTTTCTTTATTTTTCCACCAAGAACGACTGAGTCGTACTTTCAACTTGTAATCAATTCAAAAAGACTGGAATAACGAATCTTTTTCATACGAGGTGAAATCCAAGTATTAGGGTGCTTGAGGCAACTCCATCATAGTACGATTAGCCATGATGACTATTTGTTCAACAACGGGTTCGACAATTGGAGTTTCTTCAACAATAGGTTGACTTTGAGTTCCTTCCTTTTGATTACAACGTTTAAAAGCACATTTTGCTTGAGAACGAGTTAGCATAAACATAACGTAGAACGTGGGGGTGAGCAAAGAAGATTTTTTTGGGGTTTTTTGTGGATTTTCATTATTTTTTTGTGCTTTTGATTCTTTTTAATTTGATTTTTTTGGATTTTCTTGTGAATTACGTAGACACAAATCTAAAAATCTCTCCTCGAATCAAACTCTTGATTAGAGAAGCCTCATTAATAAGTGTGAAAACACTTATCCTTTTACCACTTATTTCAGATAATAACAAGACCAAAACGTGTATTTTATGTCGTAAAAGTCAGAATTATGCGTGGTTGGTGTTTTTATTGTGTTTCAGGATAAAAATATTCAAAAGGAAGAAAACATAGGCTATCACGGGCTTTTATCGAAGAAAAAGACAAAAGACGAAGTCAAAAGATCGAGAGTGCAAAAAGAACGGAAGTCCAAGGCCTATTCTGAAGATTTATCGAAGAAACAGTCTAAAGACGGAAGTTTAATGAAGTCGAAGAACTCAAGTCTAATTTTAGAAGAAAATTATAAGACAAGTTCAACTTATATCGACAAATCCCGAGACGACGTCGAGAAAGACAAAGAAATTAAATCGAGTCGAGACGAGAAGAAAGAAAGAAGGAAGCATAAACAGTTAACCTCCCCACCTCCTATAAATACTCTCCTAATATGTCATTAGGAGGGTGTTAGTGTTAGTTTGTAGTTAATTTTAGTCTTTTTAATTTTTAAATTTTAAGTGTGTTTAATTTCCTTCTCTCTAGTTTTTCAAGTTTATCAAACATTAATCTTGTAATCTTTTGATCCTAATCCTTAATCAAATCAAGCTTATTTCTTAATTCTCATTCTACCTTTCTTAATCTTCTTTAATCTTGATAATCATGTAGTTCATTTTAATTTTGTTGATGATTTGATTGTGTAGCTTATTTGATTGTGTTTATTAAATTGGTGATTTTAAAAGTTTTAGATTAAAAGTGCTTATTTTGTTAATTTTTATGATTAATAGTTTTTAAAATAAGTTGATTTTGAAAATTTAATATTTTGATAAAAAGCTGATTTTAAATATTTAGATTATTTGGTGTTTTCATAGTTTTTAAAATTGTGGCTTATTAGTTTTTCTTAAAAATCTTTTTGTTTTAAGTTTTGGTAAGTGCTTATTTTGGATTTGCTTAATTGCTTAATTTTTGTGTTATTCGGGTTTTAAAACCCCAATATTCCGGATATAGCTTCATTTCAGATTCCGGATAGTGAGTATCTGTCATTTATTCCGAATAGCCAAGAGGTCCATATTCCGGATAACTACTTTAACCTTCAATTCCGGATAAGCTTCCCCGAGTTATTCCGGATAAGTATTCCCACATACATTCCGGATAGAAGATTCCGGATAGTCGTATAATCCGGATAAGAGTCCTAAAAATTCCAGATAAGCCCAAGTTTTAAAACATCCCGGATAAGCATTTCTAGTTAGATTCTGGATAAGCCCCTTTTTTCATATTCCGGATAAACCCATGAAGACGGATTCCGGATAAGTCCCTTTTTATGTATTCCGGATAAGCATCACAAGTTCATTTTCCGGATAAGAGTTAGAAGACGGATTCCGGATAAGCCTTCAATATTGCATTCCGGATAAGCTGCGAAACATCATTCCGGATAAGGGTTCGGGTTAGCATATTCCGGATAAGCTTATTATTTTGTTTTCCGGATAAAGACCAGAAACTTGATTCCAGATAAGCCCTCTATTTCTGTTTTTCGGATAAGCAGTAGGAAACAACATTGCGGATAAGTGTTCGAAAACTTATTCCGGATAACGCTCCAAGTTCATATTCCGGATAAGGGTTGGTTATTTCCAGTTTTTAATTTAAACTTTATTTTTCCCGCCTTTTTAATTAACATTATTTTTACTCGACTTGTTTTAGTTTAATTTTTAAAGTTTTCATTTTTATAAGTTTTCATCATTTACTTTTTAATTATTTTTAAAGTCTTTATTTTTAGTTTTAAACTTTCAAGCTTTCATTTTTACTTAGTACTCAATGACATTTTCATTTTTAGCTTAAAATAGATAATCAAACACCTTTTTATTTTCCACCAAGAACGACTGAGTCACACATTCAACTTGTAATCAATTCGAAAAGACTGGAACAACGAACTTTCATAACTAAGTAAAATCTAGTTATTAAATGGCGCCGTTGCCGGCTCTTTTCGTTAAGATTAACGGTTTTTAGTGAGAGACGCGTTGGATTTTGGGATCCGTTCATTTTTTAACGTTATTTTTCTTGCTTAAAAATTTTCAAAAATCCATAAAAATTAAAAAAAATTTAAAAAATTCAAAAAAAATTAGAAAAACATAAAAAACCAAAAATATTTCTTGTCTATCTTTCTTTTCTTTTTGTAGGTGTGTATGCGTACTCATGCTCGTAAGAAGAAAGTAGCTCAAGCCGAAGTCATTACTCCACCTATTGTCATCATGGATAATCAACCAATGATCGAGCTTTTGCAATCGCAAGTAGAGGGCAACACCGATGCTATTGTTATACCCGAGATTGGAGCCAACAACTTTAAACTCAAATCTGGTTTCATTCAAATGTTCTCTGCTCAACCATTCTTGGGGCGTACACTTAATGATCCTCACGACCATATCAAAAGGTTTCTTCAACTCACTAATACGGTCAAGTATAACGGGGTTTCACAAGAGGTGATTCGCTTGCAACTTTTTCCTTTCTCCTTAGAGGGACAAGCCCGGCATTGGCTTGATAAGGAACCGCCACAAAGTATTCTTACGTGGACGGATTTAGAGACTAAATTCATCAACTACTTTTTCCCACCCTCACGTACTACCGCTTTGCGGAATGAAATCATTACCTTTGAACAAAAGTACGGTGAGACATTTAGTGAATCTTGGGACCGTTTTAAGGAACTTTTAAGAAAGTGTCCACAACATGGTTTCACAAAAGTACATCAAATAAATAATTTTTACAATGGGTTAAGCATGAATGACCAAGATTCACTAAATAGTGCCTCGGGGGTAATATTTTGGTTAAGTCTTCTAATGCCGCATGGGATATCATTGAGAATAAGTCTAGAGTGCAAACCAAGAGTGTTCGAACTAATGTGGCTAGTGCTAGTACTAGTGAGAGCGACAAGAGAATTAATAAGCTTACTTCGCTTGTTGAAACACTTGCTCTACAAACCGCTAACAATACCAAAGCCATCAATGCACAAGCTAATGCTTTGAATCAATCATGTGAAATATGCGGGGGATCTCACTCATACACTGATTATCCTTCGACTCATGACAATCCGAAAATGTGTATGCCGCCAACGATAAATTCTCTACGGGAGGCTATCAAGCACGTCCTCAAGGTGACCGCAATTTGCTTAGCTATCGCTCAAACAACTTTCTTTTACCACCCGGTTTTCCACCTCAAAACCCAAACAACATCAATCGCAACAATCAAAACCAAACTCAAGCTCCAAATCAATATCAAACCCAAAGAAACCCATATCCACATCAAGGAAACAATCAAATTCACCAACAACCCGCTTATCAACCCCCTGCCTACCATGCTCTTCCTCCCAACCAACCTAACGCATTTAATCACGAGGTTGAAACTTACATGAGGACTAATGACGCAATAGTGCAGAATCTTCAGCGGCAAATGGCTAGCTTGAAAGGAGATATGGTGAAACAAGGGAATGATCTTCGAGCCGATATGCGAAACTCTTTGGCCAGTCAAACGAATGACTTAAGGGATATGATGGCTAGTTTCTTCCAAAGTAATCAAGCCTCTGGTTCGGGTTCTCTTCCGAGTAACACCGTTGCTAATCCAAGAGGGGAGATGAAAGCAATCACCACTCGAAGTGGAAAAGGTTTAAAGGAACCCGAGCTTCCTACACCTAGACCGGTGATTGTGACAAAGGAAAACGAGTCCCCTTCTCCAATTCCTCCACCTTCTACTTCCATCCCTCACCACGTTTCCCTTGAATTAGTTCTGGGCCGAGTCAGGCTCGTGACTCGGTTAACAAAAACAAGCACTTCTCGGGAGGCAACCCGTTGATCTATCCTTTACCGTTTTCATAATAAGTGTAGGGGCGGCCCCCGTATGTGTTTGTTGTCTTGTTTCTTCTAGTGTGCAGGGATTAAAGCTTCAAAGATCCATTCTCGATGACTTTTGAAAAACCGTGATCCCGTGTACCCGTCTTCCCGGCTCTATCCTAAACTGTCGTGATTCAATATTTAATATCTTATATGTTCACATTGAAATCACTATATTTGTCCTTTCCTTAGCAAGATTTAACCAAAGTGCACAATGTCCTAAGTGTAGGGGAGTTTACTCCCACATGCTTAAACATTAAGGACAATGTTTATATCAAGTGTAGGGGGGACTTCTATCGAAGTAAGTGGTCTTTTCCATGAATTTGTCCTCATTTTAACCAGAAAATCTAATTTTTCGACATTTTTCAAAAATTTAAATCTATTTTGGCCTTGTAATTTTCCTTTGCTATCGTTATTTACTTTCTTTGCTAGAATAAATTTTCAATAAAGTGGTTTTAAATTTTTCAAAGTCGTGAATATTTTGACTCAATCCGAGTTTACTTATCTAAGTTTACTCTATCTAGTATCCTTAATGTGTTTAAGTCAAGTTTTGCTAGGCTTTTATATAGGGAACTTTAAAACGCGAAAGTCTTAACTCTCACGGGTTAAGAACAAGAACTTTTCGCAAGTTCCTATAATTGATCCTAGAGAGTTGTTTATCATGGGAACTTTAAAATGCGATTTCTACAACTTGAAAAAGTCTAAGAGTTTGCAAGATCCTATAGATGACTCGAAAACCCAAAACTTTGATTTAATTGGCTAAGCATCCACGAGTCTCATTCCTTGAGATTTTAAATTGTGGAGAACGAGAGATGATAGAGTCAATTAAGTAGTGTATTCTTTCATGAATTTATGTGAGTTGATTATAAGCTTTTTCTCCCATCTCTTGTTAATAAAATTAAATGCAATAAATAAGGTTGTACGATTTGAAAAGTTACTTAGCTTCTAGCCCTAGATCGTTTAAAAGTTGCTCAGTATTAATTAGAGTTCATAGCCAAGGCATAACTTATTAAAGCGGGATGCGAAGATTGGCGAGTCCAAAAAGGTCCTAACAAGACATGAGGGCTACATTTTGTTGCTAAAGATCCAAAAGTGATGTGAAGAATCATTTATCAAAAATTAGTATGAAGGATCGAGACACACGACGAAAAGCAAAAACTCACCTAAAGATCATGGAGAAGTCTATCCAAAAAGGCCCTAACAAGGTATGAGGATAAATAGATCCAAGTCCTAAAAGGAGGCGGATCGTTGTATATCAAAGTCCAAAATAAAGATTGGAGAAAAATGAAAAAGTCGTGGTCCAAGTATGAAGAATCTCTCAAAAACTTCAAGTGAAGAAATTCCTATTATGAAGAGAAGACCATAATTTCAAGAACGTCTCTCAAAGATTTGAAGTATGAAGTCGCTGCCAAATATCGGTCCGAGAAAGGTCTCAAATCGTGAAGCGAGTTATGCCAAGATATGAACTTTATGAGGTCCCGAGAAGCAGTTTTAAAAGATTTTGTCCTTTAGCTAACTATTGATTAAATCGTCCCAATTTATTTTCGGCCTAAATAAACTATCGAAATAAGTCAAACAATGCATCCTCGTGATCATTTAAGACAACAATAAAATATAAGAGATACACCTAGGAATAAGGGAGTCTAAGTGAATAATTGGGCCACATGAGTTTGTGTTAGTTTGCTAACTTATAATAACAATGATCTCGTTTTTAAGCTTGGTTTGGGGAACGTGAAACTTGAGGATGATAAACATTCATGACAACTAAAACCCCAATGTAAGTCTTTGATTTCTTTACTTGTTTTGTTCTTTTAGTCTCCTTAGTATTTAGTATTTAATAAAGGCCAAGGTGGGTTATTTATGATGAGAAATGTAAATTGTGCTTTAAAATTAATGCATTGCATGAGGGCATTGCAATGGTCAAGTGTAGGAGATTTAATAAGTGTGAAAACACTTATCCTTTTACCACTTATTTCCAATAATAACAAGACCAAAACGTGTATTTTATATCGTAAAAGTCGGAATTATGCGTGGTTGGTGTTTTTATTGTGTTTCAGGATAAAAATATGCAAAAATAAGAAAACATGGGCTATCACGGGCTTTTATCGAAGAAAAAGACAAAAGACGAAGTCAAAAGATCGAGAGTGCAAACAGAACGGAAGTCCAAGGCCTATTCTGAAGATTTATCGAAGAAAAAGTCTAAAGACGGAAGTTTAATGAAGTCGAAGATCTCAAGTCTAATTTTAGAAGAAAATTATAAGACAAGTTCAACTTATATCGACAAATCCCGAGACGACGTCGAGAAAGACAAAGAAATTAAATCGAGTTAAGACGAGAAGAAAGAAAGAAGGAATCATAAACACTTAACCTCCCCACCTCCTATAAATACCCTTCTTATATGTCATTAGGAGGGTGTTAGTGTTAGTTTGTAGTTAATTTTAGTCTTTTTAATTTTTAAGTTTTAAGTGTGTTTAATTTGCTTCTCTCTAGTTTTTCAAGTTTATCAAACATTAATCTTGTAATCTTTTGATCTTAATCCTTAATCAAATCAAGCTTATTTCTTAATTCTCATTCTACCTTTCTTAATCTTCTTTAATCTTGATAATCATGTAGTTCATTTTAATTTTGTTGATGATTTGATTGTGTAGCTTATTTGATTGTGTTTATTGTATTGGTGATTTTAAAAGTTTTAGATTAAAAGTGCTTATTTTCTTAATTTTTATGATTAATAGTTTTTAAAATAAGTTGATTTTGAAAAGTTTAATATTTTGATAAAAAGTTGATTTTAAATATTTAGATTATTTTGTGTTTTCATAGTTTTTAAAATTGTGGCTTATTAGTTTTTCTTAAAAATCTTTTTGGTTTAAGTTTTGGTAAGTGCTTATTTTGGATTTGCTTAATTGCTTAGTTTTTGTGTTATCCGGGTTTTAAAACCCCAATATTGCAGATATAGCTTCATTTCAGATTCCGGATAGTGAGTATCTGTCATTTATTCCGAATAGCCAAGAGGCCCATATTCCGGATAACTACTTTAACCTTCAATTCCGTATAAGCTTCCCCGAGTTATTCCGGATAAGTATTCCCACATACATTCCGGATAGAAGATTCCGGATAGTCGTATAATCCGGATAAGAGTCCTAAGATGAATTTCGGATAAGCCCAAGTTGTAAAACATCCCGGATAAACATTTCTAGTTAGATTCCGGATAAGCCCCTTTTTTCATATTTCGGATAAACCCATGAAGGCGGATTACGGATAAGTCCCCTTTTATGTATTCCGGATAAGCATCACAAGTTCATTTTCCGGATAAGAGTTAGAAGACAGATTCCGGATAAGCCTTCAATATTGCATTCCGAATAAGCTGCGAAACATCATTCTGAATAAGGGTTCGGGTTAGCATATTCCGGATAAGCTTATTATTTTGTTTTCCGGATAAAGACCAGAAACTTGATTCCGGATAAGCCCTCTATTTCTGTTTTCCGGATAAGCAGTAGGAAACAACATTGCGGATAAGTGTTCGAAAACTTATTCCGGATAACGCTCTAAGTCCATATTCCGGATAAGGGTTGGTTATTTCCAGTTTTTAATTTAAACTTTATTCTTCCCGCCTTTTTAATTAGCATTATTTTTACTCGACTTGTTTTAGTTTAATTTTTAAAGTTTACATTTTTATAAGTTTTCATCATTTACTTTTTAATTATTTTTAAAGTCTTTCTTTTTAGTTTTAAACTTTCAAGCTTTCATTTTTACTTAGTACTCAATGACATTTTCATTTTTAGCTTAAAATAGATAATCAAACCCCTTTTTATTTTCCACCAAGAATGATTGAGTCGCACTTTCAACTTGTAATCAATTCGAAAAGAATGGAACAACGAACTTTCACAACTAAGTAAAATCTAGTTATTATCTCAAGGAATGAAAACGATCACGTGAAGTGAAAGCCTTCGGACTTAAAAACGTTGGTGGAACACCAAAACGTTTAGGAGGGTTCACTATTTCAAAACAAGCAAATATATATGATACGTAGATAATACTTTGGTTGGCAAACCTTTCATCGGCCTTCACTTTCTAAGTACGCACAAGAAAGCGGAGGAAACGAGGCGGCGCGAAGCACTTAAGAGCCTTTTCCCTTTAGGTAGTGAAATACAACCGCCTTATACCCACCTTATAGTTTGCACTTATCGACATTAAGCTTCTTAAAAGTATTTATCTATTTTGACTTTTTTCTTGTTTGAATTCGATACACTCACTAACAACCGGAACGCTTGCTAATGAGGTGCGATTTCTCACGTATTTGGAGATACTTTGGATTTATTTATGATACGTAATACAATATAGTAATAATATTCACAAAGAAAAACGAACAACAATAATACGTATGATTAGAGTTCTAATCACACAAATACTATTTTTGGATAATATTAAAAACAAAAATTTTCAATTTTAACACAACACACCGCTCCGGCAGCGGCGCCAAAATGATTGTGGTAAAAGTACGCTTTTAGGAAAAAGATGTATATGCGGTAAGTATTAAATGCACGTTTAGGAAAACGTAACACTTATGACCCTTTATGAGATCGTTCACCAATGAGGATAATAGTGTGTGTCAAATTGTTGGTTTTGATTAATATTGAGAGAAAAGAGAAAAGAAAATGACGGATTACGGTTAAGATTAGACTAAGAAGAAAAACGTGTTTTCACGCAAAACGAGGTAAAAATTTAAAACTTATCTAAAAATTCCCAAAATATTACAATAAATCCCTAAAATTATATCTAAGGTTTACAAATCCAAGAAACTTCTTGTAACTTTTAAAATTAATTAATTTTTAATTTTTAAATGCTAATTAAAGCCCTAAAAATCAAATAAATTAACAAAAATCCCAAACTAAGATTTAAGACTTTGTAAAACTAAAAAATACTTTAACTAAGCTAAAACTGTTTTTCTAAAATTTTAAACCTATTAAATATATTTAAGAAACCCTAAAAATATTATTTAATTAATAAAATAATAATTAAGAATTCAAAATTTATAAAAAATTATAAAAAGTTGCAAACTAACTTGCTTTTAACGAATAATCTAAAAATGAAAGTGAAATTACTTAAATACCCCTATTGGGCCCCCAAATGGGCTGAAAACAAAAACATCAAGCTTATTGGGCTTTTTAGCCCAATAAAATCCAAAGTCCACAGAAACTTATAAAAAACCCCAGTCTAACTTAAAATCCAATTCTAAGCACAAAATTCTAAAGGCCCAAAAGCTGAGAGTGAGCTTATCACAGCTTAAATGAAAATAAGCTAAACCTTAATGGACCAATAAGCCTATTAAGCCAAAACTGAATACCATAAGCTCTGCTTAAACACACAACCGTTTAATAAGCTAATAAGAATATTTGTAAAAAGAAATTTTGAAAAAGCTAACCAAATAAGCCAGAAACAAGAAGTGAACTTATTCACAAAACGACAAAATAGTCGGGTTTGAGAAATAAGCTACCTCAGGACTTGATTCTTTTTGTAAAAGATCTTAAATGAATTAACTAAGCTTAATAAACAAGAAAATTCCCAAAAAGTCCAATAGAATAAGTTGTATAAGCCAATAAGCACTTCCAAAAATAATAAAAAGTTGATTTTCTAATGAAAATGTTAGAAGTATTTAAAGTGATGGTCATATAATATATCGTTGCGAAGCTCGTGAAAAATGTTATTTAATGATATCGAGAGTTCTTTATTAATATTGTTTATGTAACGGGAATTAATCCCGAACACACAAATGAGGATGGTCTCCTAAACAATTAAGTAATAGTATAAAAGGCCCCTCCCCTCATGTGTGTGTGTGTGTGTGCTTTTCCATTTTGTTAGATTTAGAGAGAGAAAGACTTTTACTTTCTCTCACTAGGAAAACACCAACACTTGGTATTTTCTTCTCTTTCTTCTTAATCTAATCTTTCTTTTTAGTTTCAATCTTCATCTCTTTAATTCATCAATTTCATCATGTTATTTGTGTTTGGATAGTCGTGTGATTACATCTTACAAGTGGTATCATTCGCCTAGGGATTCATAGTTATCTTTGGTATTGATTTGGTGTTGATTTTGGATCTAGATCTCGTGGGTTTTTTGGATTAGAGTGTTCAAATCAATCGGGTATAGATTAGTGGTGTTCGGTTTTGGTTGGTTAGTGGTTTTTTTTTGGGGAGTCGACATCATCTCAGTCGACTCTGGTTGTCGTCAAGGTTTGATCTTGGTTTTTTTGTGGTTTTTCCGAAAGTGAAGGGAAGGAGATATTCCGAAGGTAAGTGGTTATCTGAAAATCTTACTTCTTCGGAAAAGGGTTTTATATTCTGAAACTCGTCCATTATCTGAATCATTTATCCGAATATCACCTATTTATCCGAAAACCAATTTATTTCGAAACGCAACACATTTATCCAAAAACAACCAAAATTCCGAAAATTAATGTTTATCCGAAACCCAAACACAACACTTTATCCGAAATCCACTCTTTATACGAAAACATCTAATTTTCCGAAAAAGGCAATTTATCCGAAAATAACCCTTATTCCGAAAATACCCATTATTCAGAAAATTCCCATTTTTCCGAAAACTTCCTTTTATCCAAAAACATACCATGCTTCCGAAAATCTTACTTTTATCCGAAAATCTTCATTTTCCCAAAAATTGACAGTTTATCCGAATATTGAAGATTTATCCGAAAATTGTTGATTTTTGGTTTCTGGAGTGCACATTTTTAGGGGATTTTATCAAATTTAAGGGATTTTAACTACAACACTTTGCTTTCTACGAATTGAGATCCTGTTTTTCACACCACTTCTTCGATGACGTCTCAACAAGATATTTATGTTGCGGGTACTGAGAATCGTCCACCCATGCTCACCAAGGAGAATTACACTACATGGGTTAGTCGTCTTCTTCGTTATGCAAAATGTAAACCTTTGGGAAAGTTAATTGTTAAATCAATCAAAGAAGGTCCGTATGTTAGAAGAACAATTGTTATACCTGGGGATCCTACGAATTCTACTAACCTAGTAGTTGCATCTAGCCATGAGCAAACGGATGAAGAATTGACTGAAGCTTAATCAAAACAACTCGATGCAGATGATCAAGCAATTCAAGTCATTCTTATGGGTCTTCCAGAAGAAGTGTATGCTGCTGTAGATAGTTGTGAGTCCGCACACGAGATGTGGCTCAGGATTCAGGAAATGATGAAGGGAAGTGAAATTGGCTTACAAGAGAAAGAGACTAAGTTACTTCGTGAATGGGAGAAATTTACGTCCACTAAAGGGGGAACAAATTAAACCTTATTATCATCGTTTTTCAACCCTCATGAACCATCTTAGAAGATACAAATATGAACCTGCACAAATTGCTGCAAACATCAAATTTCTTGATAATCTTCCATCTGAATGGTCCCGATATGTCACTCTTGTCAATCAAAACAAGGATCTTCACGTTGTGGACTACGCTCAAGTATATGATTATTTGAAGATGAATCAAGATGAGGCAAACGAAGTGAGGGTGGAACGACGTGCCAAAACACAAGATCCATTGGCTTTTATGGCAAACTCTTCATCATCTATATGGTACCTTATCATTAACCCTCCTCAAGCAACTTCATGCCACAACAACAACTCACTACTTATGGTTATCAAGTCCCTACTCATGTGAACTACTTACAACAACCCATAGATTATCTTGATGACATCATCGATCCCACTCATGCGATAAATACTGGTCTTACTCTTCTTGATAAGGCATTTAATATCACCATTAACCCAACCAACAACAATCAAAGAATCTCCTCAAACATAAGAAACAGGCAGATTGCTCAACCATTGATGAATGTGAATCAAGATCGTTAATTGGTAGTTGGAGGAAACACTAGGAATCAATATGGTGGTCAGCATACCGGTAATCAGTATGGTCACAATGTTGGGTAAACGGTTGGGAATGCAGGTAATCAGTTAGGACAAAACCGTGGTCAGAATCAGGGTAATCATAATAGGGTAATTGTTGTGCCAGCGGTTGGTAATCAAATGGGTAATATAGTTGCTGCAAGGGCTGAGAATACGGGTACGGGGAATGCAAACAACAATCGTCAAGTTCAATGTTACAACTTCAGGGGACTCGGTCATTATGCTCGTGATTGCACAAAAAGAAAGAAGAGGGATGTTGCTTACCTTCAGACTCAGCTTCTCATAGCAAAAAAATGAAGAGGCAGGAATTCCACTTCAAGCTGAGGAATTTGATCTTATGGCTTCTGCAGCAGAATATAACGAGGAAGAAGAGGTAAATACCAACTACATCTTGATGGTAAATTTGCAACAAGCATCAACCTCAGGAATTCATGATGATAAAGCTCCAATCTATGATTCAGACGGCCCCTCTGAGGTACATCCACGTTTTGATGACAATGATATATATTGTATGTCTACTCAGGAGGAAGAGTATACTGAGCTACTTGAGCCCTATACTAAGACACATAGGGATCAAACGAATAATAGCAATATTGTTTTGGATGCGCCCAGTGTGGACCTTAGCATAGATCAAGTCTCTCAGCCTACAATCCTTCCTGACGCGACGCATGTGTTGGAAATACGTTTTACGTATAAAGAAAGTCTCGGTCACTCCAACAATATAGTTATAGGATCGTAGTAGTGTTTAAGTTACACTAATTAAATAGCCCGACCCATGAGCATGTTCATGGGCCGGAGGCCCAAGTCCATTAAGGACTTGGGTATATAAGCCTCTTTCCACCATGGAAAGAGGTGTTGGTTGTTTCATTTTCTTATAATATTACACATAGTTTCTTTCACTTCTCTCTCTAAGTTTCTCTCTCTAGAAAACATCAACCCTCTTGAAATACAAAGATTATCATTGTTCTACAATTGGTATCAAGAGCTATGGGATGAAATAAAGATTGGTTTTGTGTTGTTCATACTTTTCTAAGTGTGTTCATGTGTTTTTGATTGATTTTTTCTAGAAGTTACAAAATTTTTTCGTGTTTTTTTATTCCAAGTGATTTATATCTCTTCTAAATAGTTCTAGTAACGATTTGGTGATATTCGTTTAGTTAGAATCACGAATTCCAAGGTAAAAATCCGTTCTTTCTTGTTGCTCTTAAGTCTCGGCTTATTTTTTGGGGTACGATCTAATTTTGTGATTGCATAAACCCTGGGGGTTTCTACTTGCGATCCATAGTCACGATCTAATACTACGATCTAACTGCGATCACAACTACGGTCCACGTTACGATCTGTGACTATGATAGCTCACTACGATCCAAGCTACGATCAAGGAGTACGATTGCTTAGTACGATCCAGGCTAAGATCAGGGTACGATCGCTTCAGTATGATAGCTTATTACGATCTAGGCTTCGATCAGGGTACGATCACTTCAGTAGGATAAGTGAGTACGATCCAGGCTACGATCACTTGACTAGGATAGGAGAGTACGATCAGGAGACGATCAGGGAGTACGATCAGGACACGATCAGGGAGTACGATCAGGATACGATCAGGGAGTACGATCTGGATACGATCAGGGAGTACGATCACGGATACGATCATTAGGGTACGATCTGGGAGTCCGATCTAGGAGTACGATCAGCTATAATTTGCAACACTTAGAGGATTTTTCACCTTTGCATTTATTTGGAGACATTAACAAAAACACACAATCAAAAGATCATAATATCTTTATTTAAACAACATTAAAACACATAATCTTATTTCATTGCTCGATCATTTTTGATAAAAAAAATTTCAAGGGATCATAAAATGAATTCACATTCATATATGCCAACAATGACTTCACTTACCGATATCTCAATCATCTCGGGTACCGACACTCGCCCACCCCTGCTCGTCAATGATTTATTTGAAGCATGGCAAGGTCGCATGAAAACATACATCATGGGTAAACCCAATGGTCAACTTATGCTTCAATCAATTGAAAAAGGTCCATTAGATTGGGGAGAAGTTACCGTCAACAATGTGACAAGGGCTAGGGAGTATCATGAGTTAACCGATGCTAACAAAATCATTGCCGATATAGATGAAAGGGCCATTCAGACAATTCTTCAAGCCCTTCCGCCTGATATCTTTAGAATGGTAAGTGAACACACAGTGGCAAAGAATCTTTGGGATCGATTAGCTGTTTTGTTACAAGGGACCTCTCTCACTAAGCAAGAACGAGAGTTTCAATTGTATGACTTGTTTGATAGGTTTACATACATTCCAGGGGAGACTCTTCACGATTACTACTGGCGTTTCACCACTTTGATGAATGACATGAACGTGTATAATCTAAGGATTGAACAGTTTCAACTAAACACAAAGTTCTTGAACACGTTACCCCAAGAACGGAGTCAATATGTCACCGATGTTAAGATGATTCGCGATTTTAACAAGTCCAATTTAGATCAACTCTATGCTTTCTTACAACAACACGAGAAGCATGTGATCCAAAAACGACTCTCTCAGGGATCTTATCAAGAACCATTGGCATTAATGGAAAACCATCCTACACTGTCATACCACAACTCTCAGCTTGATTTGGGATACCAATCTTCATATCAACCATTGTATTAAACACCAAGCTTTCCACAGTACTCGATCTTGCCACAACCACCTACATCTTATCACCAACAATACAAGCAACCAGCAACATCATCACAAGGAGATTAACATCCGTTACCTTATGCTGCACACTAGTATTCACCTTATCAACCTCCAACAAACCCTGCTGTTACATATCAACAACTTGAGGCTCCTCAACCCTATTACTCACAACAAGTTAGTGCTCCATCAAATCAACTTGTAGCTCAATCAACACCAGCATTCTACTGTGATGATGAGATCCATGTCCCTGAGTTTAGACAAGGGGATAGTTCTACTGATATACTTGCTCAAATGTCTGCTTATCTCACTCAAACATTGAACAAACGAGGTTACAGAGGTCCAGCAACAACTAACAATCAATTAAGGAACTCTTCTAACTCTCGACAACAGGCTACAATTCAGGATGGCAGAGTCATGGTGCAACCACTTCAGGGGAGACCCAATTCATCTACTGTTGGTGCACGTTCATCTAACACTGCTGCTACACGAGGTAATAGCACTAGCAAAACGAAGGTGATTATATGCTACAACTGCAAAGGGGAAGGGCACATGGCCCGAAAGTGTAAGCAGCCCAAGAGGAAAAGGGACGACACATGGTTTCAGGAGAAGATCTACTTGGTGAATGCTCAAGCCAAAGGACGTGAGCTCGATGAAGAAGAGTTGGCATTTCTCGCAGATCCGGGAGTCACGGACACTGACGGTCTCACAGCAGCCATCACAAACAATGTCGCATATCAATGTGATGATTTAGATGCATACGACTCTGACTGTGATGATCTCAATACCGCCAAAGCAGCTCTCATGTCAAATCTTTCACTTTATGGAGCTGATACAATTTCTGAGGTACCACATACTGCTACAGATACTAGTATTGTACCTTATCAAGTTGAGCAAGTGTCTGAGTATTCGGAACAACCTCTGGTAGTTAGTAACTCAATCGAGGAGACAAACAATGATAGCAATATCAATGAAAGTCTCCAGACTTTGAGTGAACCACAACCGGGAGCTATTACGACTACCAATTCCTCTGCTCAACCTGATTTGGTTATGGTCTCAGCATCTTTGCTTAGCCAAATGAATAATGCGGTCCTTGAAACCCTCAGTGTTAATCAGACTTTCTTTGCCGAGCTTGCTTTGCATAAGGAAAAGGTTAAAACCTTGGAATTAACTCCTGTGTCCACTACCTTAACCAATCCTGAATTTGATAGGTTTAGGCAAGTCCAAATGGATAATCTGCTAGAAATTGAGAGTTTAAGATCAAATCTTTCGAAAGAACTTAAAGAAAAAGAGTCAGTCGTTAATAATTTTCAAAAACTACCAACGAATTTCGAAATACTCGAGTCTAAAAGAGTTGAAACGGAAATTAAGGCGTCTGAGAGAGTTAAAAAGACTGAAATTTTGCTTTTAAAATTATACACTGCTTCGCATAGTACACTTGTTTCATTCTTCATTTCAAGAGTTAAATCTATCGCGTCTAATAGACCTACCACCTAACCCGGGGTATGCAAAGCAAGCATTTCACCACAACCCACGACTTTATGATGCAACTAAGTTAGGATTGGTATTAGATCCGATTGTGTTTGTAAATGAATCTGATAGCATGACACCATATGAAGAGAATCGTTTAAAATTACTTACTACATATCCTGAATATGACTATGCTCAAATGAATGCAACAAATGCTAAGATAGATCTTAGAACTCGATTTAATATGCAAAAGAAAACTATCCAAACATCCACTTTCATGCCTACTAGAGAATGCCTTAGTATAATTCCTACACTTGTTAACTCGGACGAACCGAAGGAAATTCCTAAGAATCTTCCACCGGTAAGTACGGTAAAGCTCATCTTGGAAGAGATTGAGCGATACCTTACCGAGTTTTACAAGGTCATCCTGGAATGTACGACTTCAACGGCTCTAACCGCTGGAGAATGGGCTTTCGAACACATGAAAACGGTGTTTGAGAAAGAGATCATTCCGTTTGTGAACCATATTAAAAATGGAGTCTATAATCTATCGAGAAATCTAAATTTTGAAATTGGTGAAGTTCAAAAAAATTTCTATGAAATGGATGATGCTTATGAACAACATTTAATTGAAAAAGAAAAGATTTTATCCGAATATGACCGATTCTTAGAACATATAGTGTCTCTCGAAGTGATGCAAGTTGTTACTCTTAAATATGCTCATGAGATTTCATCTACTACTGTGAATAAATGTGATGATGTGCATGATATATCTGTGAATATTGTTGATCCTGTGATTAATGTAGATAATCATTCTTGTCATGAATCTAACGCTGAATTTTTAGAGCTTCAAGATTCTTATAACACACTTTCAAAATGTTTTAATGAGCTTCAACAACATTGTATATCTCTTGAAATTGAGAATCAATCTAAAAATGAAACTCTTTCAAAAACAAATGATTGTGAAAACTCCGTTGAGACAAGTGACAAGATGATCAGGTAGTTCAGGCATTAGAGGAAGAAATTATGAGACTTAAGAGAGAATCAGTAGCAGAGAAATTAGAACTAGAGGCTGCAGAGATTAAGAATCATGCCCTAGAAGAGAGAATTAATTCTATGATAGGGGAGCTTGGTAAAGTAAAGTAGGGTTTCTCAGATATTTATGGTTAATTAGAAGAACGCTTCGCTTTTAACGCGGCAGAGCAAAAGTCACTCGTTGACCAATTGAACCGTAAGTGCGAGGAGGTCTCTGACTTAAATATTCAACTCATAGACAAAAACATGGTTTTGACTGAATTAAAGGAGACACTTCAACTCAAAGGACAAGAAGTTGTTGATAATTCAGCTAAAATCTCTGCCTCGACCTCTAGTGCTCCCAAACCCAACCCATGTGTGCTATATCGGGATCCAAAATTTAAGAATAGTCCAACTAAGTTTGCCACATACATGAAAAATGCCTTAGAACACGCTGATCTTGCTAGAGAGATTGTTGATGACATACGTGAACTAGATCCCACAAGTCATCTTCTATATGAGCTTTTCTTATATGTGGATCGCGTTCAGGATTGTTTAGCAAACTTAGAGTACATTGGGAAACCGATATCTGTACCCCAAAAATAGCAAACCCCCACCATTGCCATTACTCCATTCAATAAGAATCCAGGATCTAAGCCTATTTTAAACACACCCATCAAGGCTACATCAAAATCTGTCACTAATGTTCCCATGGCTTCTAAAGGAGTAATTATGTCTACTAAGGCTAAAGGATCTCAAGACAAGAAAGATAGGATCAAGCCTTCCACTAGTAGGACTACCAAGAAGAAAGTAGAAGTTCACCCTAGGAATGTTATTTCAGTTTCAAATAAAAAGAATCATGTATCTAAGACAAAAGGATCTGCTTCTATGCAGAATCCTAAGAAAAATGTGAATTCGAATTTGCGATGTTGGAATTGTAATGAATGCATGTTTTCTCAGCGTCATGATTTATGCCTTGTTGATCACGTGAATGAAATGTATGCAATTAGGAACAATCTTGAATGGATTCCAACGGGGAAGAAATTCACCCAAGTTGGTTGGCAATGGAAACCCACTGGTAGGACCTTCACTGCTAATGGAACTAAGTGACCTTTAACTAGGATCACATCCACGGAAGTTATGTCTCAACGTCCTTTAAATAGGAACACTAGCACTAAGAAATGGAAAAAGCGCCATTTAACTAGGTCTGCCCCCACTATTGTGCCTACCAGTGAAGAAGTACCTCAGGAAATTAGACAACTAGAATCTAAGCCGGCATTTAGGAAGCAAGTTTGGAAGCCTAAGAATTCTTTGGTCAGCAAATCTAAGATAATTATATCTGTACGTGCTAACACAGAGGAACTACTAAATTCCGATACATCGTCCATGTCTGGTGATATTTTCAGGTGGGCCAAATCATCCTTTGGTACTTGGACTCTGGATGCTCAAAGCATATGACCGGAGATTGCTCGATGCTCAGAAATTTCGTCAGCAAGTTTCTAGGAACGGTTAAATTCGGCAACGACCATATTGCGAAGATCACGGGTTATGGTGAATACCAAATTGGGAATGTTACGATTTCAAGGGTTTATTATGTGGAGGGACTTGGTCACAATCTATTTTTAGTGGGACAATTTTGCGATTCAAACCTTGAAGTGGCCTTTCGACAACATACTTGCTTTATTCGCGATCTTGCAGGAAATGATTTGTTTTTGGGTTCTCGAGGGGATAATCTCTACACACTGTCCATTCAAAACATGATGGCCGCCTCTCCTGTATGCCTTCTTTCCAAATCATCTAAGACCAAGTCATGGTTGTGGCATCGTCGATTATCTCATCTCAACTTTGATGCTATAAACCATTTGGCTAAAAACGAACTTGTTCGTGGTCTTCCAATACTTAAGTTCGACAAGGATCATTTATGTTCCGCGTGTTCTTTGGGAAAAAGCACCAAGAAATCATACAAACCTAAAGCTGAAGACACCAACCAAGAACCACTGTATCTTTTGCATATAGATCTTTGCGGGCCAATGCGTACGGCTAGTGTGAGTGGTAGAAAATACATCCTCGTCATGGTGGATGATTTCTCAAGGTTTACATGGGTAAAATTTTTAGCATCCAAGGATCAAGCACCAGAGTGTATTATTACTTTCTTACGTCTTAATGCTACTGTTCGCCGCATTCGCACTGATAATGGAACTGAGTTCGTTAATCAAACTTTACGAGACTATTATGAAAAGGTAGGTATTTCACATGAAACTTCTGTTGCCCGCACTCCACAACAAAACGGTGTCGTGGAAAGACGTAACCGTACACTTATGAAATCTGCTAGAACTATGTCGATTTATGCGAATGCTCCTTTATTCTTTTGGGCTGAAGCAGTGGCAACGGCATGTTATACCCAAAACCGCTCCATCATCCGTAAACGCCATGGTAAAACTCCAAATGAGCTACTTCATGGACACAAACCCGATATTTAATTTCTTCATGTGTTTGGTGCACTGTGCTATCCAAATAAAAATAGTGAGAATTTGGGAAAACTTCAACCGAAGGCTGATATTGGAATTTTCATTGGTTACTCGCCTGCAAAGAAAGCTTACCGAATTTATAACCGTCGTCTTGGCAAGATAGTAGAAACTTTGGATGCCGATTTTGATGAGCTGACAGCGATGGCTTCTGAGCAACACAGCTCTGAACCCGCATTACATGAGATGGGAACCGGTACAATTAGTTTCGGATTAACTCCCAACCATCCTACTTCTCCATCATTTATACCACCTACAAGGTCCGAGTGGGATGAGTTATTTCAACCTATGTTTGATGAATTCTTTGATCCACCTAGTAATGATTCTCCAGCACCTGTAGCAGTAGCTCCGTTTCCCGAAGTTGTTGCTCAAGATAATGGAAATCCGTCCGAGACATCTACCGTTACTCTTGAACCAGATGTTCCCTCCCCCACCAATTCACAAACTACACACGAATCATCACCCCCACTCGTTCCTAATGATGTTGAAGAGGATCCCTATGATCACGATTTAGAAATTGCTCATTTACAAGAGTTTCCGTTCTTTGGTTCACAAATACCCGAAAACCCTAACGGTACGTCTACCTTAGAGGAAGCTCCTGCCATCGTTCACTCCCGACCACCACGGATTGAAACTCACAACACAAAATGGACAAAGGATCACCCAATCCGCAATATTATTGGTGACATCGATCGACCAGTCTTAACACGCCACCAACTCTAAGAACATGCATTATATTGCTATT
This sequence comes from Glebionis coronaria, assembly GCA_025667525.1. NCBI lineage: Eukaryota > Viridiplantae > Streptophyta > Magnoliopsida > Asterales > Asteraceae > Glebionis > Glebionis coronaria. The sequence continues at coordinate 382,091,899 of CM046882.1, read as the reverse complement.
TTGATGCATTTCTTTCCGACACTGAACCTAAAAACTGGCAACAAGCCATGACCAAATCATCTTGGATTGAAGCCATGCAAGAGGAACTTAATGAATTTCAACGTCTTGAAGTGTGGGAATTAGTTCCTTTACCCAGCAACGTTGAAATCCTTACATTGTTGTGGGTATATAAGGTTAAACCCGATGATTTAGGTGGAGTGCTAAAGAACAAAGCTAGATTGGTTGCTAGAGGTTACAAACAAGCTTTGGGTATTGACTTTGAAGAATCCTTGCTCCTGTTGCACGATTGGAGGCGATTAGACTATTCCTTGCTTATGTTGCTCACATGAACATGATTGTCTACCAAATGGATGTTAAGACGGCATTTCTCAATGGTGAATTAAGGGAAGATGTCTACGTAAGCCAGCCGAATGGATTCGTCAACTTGGAGTATCCTAATCACGTGTACAAGCTCAAGAAGGCTCTTTATGGGTTGAAACAAGCTCCACGCGCGTGGTACGATCTCCTATCGTCGTATCTCATCTCGAAAGGCTTCTCCAAAGGCAAAGTGGACCCAACATTATTTATTCTCAAGGAGGACAACGACATAATACTGGTACAAATTTATGTTGATGATATAATATTTGCTGCTACTAATCAACAATTGTCTGACCATTTTGAGAAAATTATGTCCACACGTTTTAAGATGTCGATGATGGGAAAATTTTCATTTTTCTTAGGGTTACAAATTTCTCAGAATCCCAGAGGCATCTTCATTAATCAATCAAAATTTTCTCTTGAATCATTAAAGAAGTATCATTTTGAAAACTGTGACCCCGTGGATACTCCAATGGAGGAGAGATCCAAGTTAGATGAAGATAAGGAAGGGATAGCTATCGATCCTAACCTTTATCATGTAATGATCGGCACCCTTCTCTATCTGACTGCTAGCAGGCCTGATTTGCAATTTGCTATATGCATGTGTGCCCGGTATCAGGCTCGGCCTACCGAAAAGCACTTACATGTTGTGAAAAGGATCTTTCGGTATCTTAAAGGAACACTTAATCGTGGTCTGTGGTATCCGAAGGATTCCTCTATTGCACTAATCTCATATGCAGATGCGGATTATGCTGGGTGTCAAGATACTAGACGTAGCACTTCTGGTAGTGTGCAACTTCTTGGAGATAGACTTATTAGTTGGGCATCTAAAAGGTAGAAAAGCGTTGCGATATCAAGTACAGAGGCTGAATACATTGCTATGTTCGGTTGTTGTGCTCAAGTTCTTTGGATGAGATCACAATTAACTGACTACGGTCTTGGATTCAACAAAATCCCGATGTACTGTGATAACAAAAGTGCAATTTCTCTGTGCTGCAACTACGTTCAACATTCCCGGGCGAAGCACATTGACATACGCTACCACTTTATCAATGAGCAAGTGTAAAATGGAGTGATCGAACTGTAATTCGTCAACACTGAGTATCAGCTGGCAGATATATTCACGAAGGCATTAGATCAAGGACGTATCGAGTTTTTGATCGAAAATCTAGGCATGAAATCATTCTCACCAGCGACACTTAAAGAGTTGGCAAAAGAATCTGAAGAATAGTGGTGGTAAACTATTCTCGAGTATCCTTTGATCATGATCTTGTATATTATGGTATATATTTAAACCACCAAAAGAAAAATACAAAAATATAAAACATAGAAAAACCATAAAAAATATAAAATCAAGAAAATCCAAAAATATTTTTTTCATTCTTTAAAATCGGGCATGTCTTTTAGTACGGTAATATTTACGGCCTTAGAAATGTCGATTAAAATTGACACGGCGCCATAAATTGAGTCCGTATGAAAGTTGTACATGTTTTAAAACATGCCCATTATGGCTTGTAGTTATTTCAGACTGCAACCCGTTTTTCGCATTAAAGTCACGTATTTCTTATGAAAACGTTGACTCACAACGGGAATTAATTTTCTCAGGCAAGGTTTACTTTAAAACCTTGTAAGGGACTAAGTTTACTCTATAACTTGGTCTAACACAAATTTGTGTACGTATCAGTGCACTTATTTTGTCAAAATAAGAGAAATCTTATTGCCACCAGAATCGTTCCATAAAATCACTAAATCGGAAAAAGTCTTCATGGATATTTGTTCTTTTAAAAAAAACAATGACTACAGCTCTTTAAATAGAAAACGATCTATGTTTAAGGGGGAGCAAGTACTATATTTCTTTTGGAATTAAAATTCATCTTCAAAAAGGGTTTTTAGAAAATATAAACCAACCATTCTCGTCATTATATGCTTTGTGTGCTTTATGTGGTTTGAGGAATAGCTTGTTTGCAATTAAGCATTAGGAGTTTGTTTTCGTGTTTGTTGTCAAAGATAAGATGTTACGGGTTTAGGTGTTGGTTAGTTCATGTGTTTTTACATGTGTTTATTAAACATCTTAATCCTTGGGGGTAAAACATTGCACAATTGCAACAAGGGGGACCAAGTTGCAATTTCTTGCAACTTGGTTTGACCAAAGTCAAATATATCCCCCCCTCCCTTTCGTTTCTTTGTCATCACTTTTACACACACAAATAAACACTCCAACCGTCATTGTTAGAGCTTCTTGTATCCATCTTCTTGTGCTAATCATTTATGTTATCTAGGTATCATTATTGCTATCAAGTGTTTATTATTTAGATGATTATATCACAATCTTTTCATGACTCATATATGTATCCATTGAATCCATTGAATCTGAACTAATTTAGGGTTTATAGATTCTTGATAAAAATGAGTTTTAAGAGGTGAGATTTGTTCATCTAGCCTAGATTATCATTGGTTTTACCCAGTTTGGCCTATAACAGCTTCTTTGTCTCGTAATCGAACTCTTAAGATTTGCCTAGGTTCTATCACCAAGAATACGATCACTGACTTCGATCGCTTCTCATCGTATTGATTGCGATGGCATTACTGCGATGGATTCGCTGCGATGGCTCCATTACGATGGGCTCGTTGCGATGCGTCCATTGTGATGGCTTGTTGCGATGGACACGTTGCGATGGGTCCATTGCGATGGTCCATTGCGATGGCCCATTGCGATGGTTCCAATGCGATGGGACCAATGTGATGGGTCCAGTACGATGAACTATGCGATCGCACCAATGCGATGGGTTCAGTTTGATGGACAATGCGATGGCACCAATGCGATGAGTCCAGTACGATGGCCAATGCGATGGCACCAATGCGATGGGTCCAGTACGATGGGTCCAGTTCGATGGGTCCAGTGCGATGGACTCAATGCGATGGTCAATGCGATGGCTTATATCGATGGACCAAAATTTGCAAGTTTGTTAAAATATGTTAAGCACTATAGTGGACTTAGTTTTGCAATGCCTTTGCCTTGAATATCATTTAGATTGCGATAAGGGTTTACATTGTAACACTTGTTAAGCTTGTCATGGACTTTAAGAGTTGTGCAATTGCCATAGACTATCTAATGAAATCGGCCTAGACAGCACTCCCACTTTATTAGGCTTTAAGTAAATTAGGGCCATTAAAACGAGACCAAGTTATATTGAAATTAAATAATTTTATCTCATAAGAATACTTGAAAGGTTTCTTATTACAGAAGTTCATCTTATTTAATAAGTTGACTATTCTGTAAACAAAAGAGATACAAATTACTTATTCAATGTCTTGTGTTTTGCATCCAGGCCATGGAAGACAAAGTTTCATCGTTGTCTAACCCTGTGTTCAAGCCTACTGAAATCTGGGTTGTGGATACTTCAAAAATTACTAAAGTAGTGGTTGAAACTAAACCAAAGCCTACTGAAGTTGTAGTTGAAACTAAACCAAAGCCTACTGAGGTTGTGGTTGAAACTAACCCTATACCTATTGAGGTTCTGGTTATGACAACTAAGAAATCCAAATACTCAAAGAACTAATGCTAGGTCATTATCTCCTTAGAATAAAATTATCTGTGGCATATCTTTCAATTCTAGGTGTGATTCTTTATGTATGAACTTAGTCCATATGAACTCTGCTTGTATTTTGTTACTCAATCAGATGTGGTGAGATTTGTTGTGATTTATTTTCAAATGCTTAGGATTTATATAGTTTATGAGATATATATGTGTATATATCAAGTGTACTTGTGTTTATCTAAAAGCAGGAAAATGTCGATAACCGAAGAAGAACAAAAACGACTAGATCTTATCCTTGTTCCACTTAATGCTAGAATGCAACATGCACCAAACAATTTTCGTTTGAAAGACGATTTCGATCCTTCTTTGGCGGCATTCAAAATTACAACGGACATCCTAGATTGTTCACCAATAAAGGATGCATTACGTGTCACTGCATCAGTTCCTGAAGTATACATGCACGAATTTTGGGCAACAGCCTCAATCATACAAGCAAAGCAATTGTCAAAGAAGATTATCTCTTTTACTCTAAACAACAAAGACTTGACACTTGACTTGCGTCAATTTAGGCAACTATTCAAGCTTCCTAAGTTAGCAAAAGGGGAACACTTTGTGCCTGACCCAGATTCAGAAGAATTGCTTAGACTTATCCGAGAATTGAATTATGAGGGTGAAATTGGTTTTCTTTCTCAGTTTAACATGTCACATATTGGGCAACCTTGGAAAGCAATTGTCACCACTTTAGTAAAATGCCTTACTTCCAAGATTCGAGGATCAGACGCAACCCTCTCAGGAAATTATCTTTTGGGGTCTCTATACTGGATCTAAAGTGGACTATGCACTACAACTTTGGGAGGAATTTTGTCATCAATTCACAAGTTCCAAGAGGAAAGCGGTGCATCTCCCATTTCCAAGGTTCACAAAACTAATCATCAATTTCTTCATGAAGAGTGACCCAGATATTGTTCCTCGTGGGAATTTCTTCTATCATACTCAAGATAGTGACGATGTGTTAGACACTATGACTGCAGATAATCAATTCACAAAGTATAAGCTCAGACCAGCTCTAGTGCCAGAAATCATGATGAATGAAGGAATCAGGGAAAGTGATCACTATAGAGAGATGCTACAAGATATTGAAGCACAGTTCAAACTAACAAATGCAGATCCCTCCGAGAAACAATCAGAGACGCAAAAAGGTAAATGAAAGAAAAGAATTTCCAAGCGTCAGTCGACTGTTTCATCAAAAGATAAAGGCACAGGGAAAGAGCATTTAGTTGATGAAGATGCTGAAGAAGCTGAGATGATCCATACTGAGGAAGAACAAGAAGAAGTACCACTCCGAAGGCCAAAGAAAGCAAAGCAGACTAAAGGTAAAGTATCAAGTGTTGCTTCAGATGAACCTGCTCAACAAAACATCTCTGAAGCCAAACGACTGCGTATTATTCTTCAACAAAGCAGACAGGAAGCTTTTACAACTTCCACAGGATCAGGCTCAAGACTGTTTGAGGACTTAGAAGAATTTGGCAATCCTGATGCTGACATGGCATTTTATGAAGATCCTACCGATGAAGATGCTTATGAAGATGTTAATAACTTCCACTTTGAATGTCGTGAGCAAAGTGAAGAGGGTGGTAGCAGTGCAAACACGGATACAAGTTTGATGTATCGAGACACCAATATCACCACATCCTTACCAGAACCAACTCACATGGTGCTAAACGACGATGCTCATGCAACTCTCATACCAGAGACTCAACTTCAAAGTAAGTCTACTTCCGGCTCTGATGATGTTTTGAAATATCTTAATTTGGAAGGGGAGGGTATTGAGGTTACAAACACTGATCCATCGACAAAATGAAGAGATGGTAGATGTTCCCATAACTATTGTTACATCAACCACCACTCCACCATTATCCACCCCGGTAATCAGTGAGGTCATAACACCAGCTATCACACCAGCACCTGTTGAACAACCGGTATCAACCACCACCCTAACCACTAAATCTACACCGTCATCAACAGCTGAACAACCTGTATCAACTACCGCCCAATCACTGCATCTACACCAACAACTATCCTTGAACAACCAGTATCATCCACCACCACCTTAACAGTTATGGTTACACCTCCACCAGCAGAACAACAAGTATCATCCACCTCCAACCCATTCCTCACAGTTAATGATCCACTGATCTAGTCTCTTCAACAACAGCTGGAGGCTCAAGCTAAACAAATAGTTACACTGACTGAAAGGATCACCACTCCTCTCAAGGAACCGCAACCTGATGAGCCTACACTTAAGAAAATATCCGACAGAGTGTCTAAACTTAAAACTCAACACAAATCATTTCTTGGAGAGAAGAAAACTCGTGACAAAGAGAATGCTGCCTTTCTTGGGTCAATTGATGAGAAGATGACCAAGATCATTTGACGAGAAGTCAAGTCATACGTTGATCAGCAGCTACTAACTTTTGTCGGTAATGGTTTATCTACACTTCAACTAATGACATTGTTACAGACACGTCTGCTAAATATGGGGGCACATAAATCGAAGAATAAACGAAAAGTTCTGCAATATCTCAACAAAGCAATTATTGACGATACACCAGCAGATACTACCGATTCTGAGTCTGACAATGAAGACGAACTAGAGGAGGAAGAAAATGAGGATAACGGTGATGAGGACGATGGTGAAAAAGATCCAAATGAGGAAGAGGATAAGGAAGGAGATGAGGAGGAGGAAGAGGATAAGGAAGGTAATAAGGAGGAAGAAGAGGATGAGGAAGCAAAGGATAAGGGTGAAGATGAAGAGGAGGACGAGGGTACAGATGAGGAGGAGGATGACGATGATGATGATGAAGACGATAATGGAACCAACAAGGGTGATAAGAATGACGAAACGGGTACTAATACCGAAGAGTCAAACAAGGATGAAGGTGATAAGGCAACTGAGAAAGGTATTGAGGAAGCTGCAGAAAGCATTGCTGAAACCGCAGAAAAGACAGTGGAGTCTACTGTACCAGAAACTCAGCAAATTGACATAGGTATATCTACTGAACCAGTGTTTACTACTGATTCTCACAATGAATCTGCAGACCATATGCTAGAAGACGAAATTCCAGTCTCTATGCCAACTGACGATATACCGGTAACACAAGAACAACCTTCAACACCATTTGAAGATCATCACATCACTGATATGGAAGTTGAAGACTTAAATGTGCCAGAACCAACGTTTGCTGAATCTCTGCTCATCGATGACACGGTACAGGAGCAACTCTGGCTCACAAATGCAGCACCACAACATCCTTTTGACACTGCAACTAAAATGGAGCTGACTCAATTCCTGAACAATCCTATCGATTTCTCGGCCTTTCTAAGGTATTCTCATGGGAAACCGACAATGACTCCGGATCTGATCAAAATGGCAGCCGCAAATATGGACTTCTTTGATACTTTGAAGATCAGCCATAATGAAGCAGAATATCACTTGAATGAGCTTACCAAGGCAATGAGAGCGACGACTACGGGAATTCAGACTCCTGTGTTACTACCTCTTACACCCACGGTCATCGCCGGTTCTGCAACGATCCCAACAGATCACTTTTTTCTCACGATCTCGAATATCTTGAAAATGGAGCGAACAATTATGCCACATCACTCACTATGATCAAGACAATCAATTTGGAGAATGTACCGTGGATAGAAGATAAAGTACCTGATGCGTTATGGAGAAAGGAATTGCTCAAGTTTTATGACACTTATGCATCACTTGGCATCTCTCACTGGAATCCAAAGAAAAGGTTAGCTTACAATCACTTCCATCGTCCAAAGAGAGGTTCTTCTGTTGTTTCAGCTCACAGAATCAAAAGCATTCAAGGAGCAACCACTCAGACGGTATTCGGCTATGATGACTTGAATGTAATCGTGTTCAAATGTACTGATGAGAAAGAATACCGAATTGACGAAAGTAATCTCCAGTACCTTCAACTTGAATACATCGAAGATCTTCTTTTGTTATTAGCTCAAGAAAAAGTCGACCATTTACCACCTGAGATAGTCATTGCATTGAGCTCCAACTTTCGTCAATATGCTAGGAAAATCGTCATCCAAAACCGGGTGGAAGACTTTCAACTTGGAGTGGAGAGCTATCAGAAGCAGCTAAACTTGGAACGTCCCCATATAACTTCACTCAGTAATTTCCATAAGAACAAGAAGGTTTACATGGGGACCACAACGCCGGAAGCAGGGTTTTTTTATCCAAATGAGACTGGCGTCATGCAGTATATGCGATTCGCCGAACTGCACAAATTCAGCGATGGTACGCTCAAGCATGTTCGAGATGATCTGACGGTTCTAAATGCCAACCTACCGCTTCCAGCAGTCAAGTACACCTGGACAAGCCAATGCAAAAGAGGAGCAAAGTACGCGATCAAGAAGATCGGGGAACTTCTAAGGAAGCGCCGATTGCTACGAAGTGTGGAACGATTCGTCGGTGGACGACCATATGGAGCTCACCATAGGTTCACGGAACGAGCCATTTAATTATGGTTCGTCTTATAACAGGTCAACTCCATATGTCTATAATTGTGAATATGTTACTTTTTGTATAATCAGCTTTTGTGGCATGTTGTAGTGTAAAAGTATGATATTTTTCAAGAATTTCTCTCGAGATTCTAAATCTTTCAAACATATCGTACTCAAGCACTACAACTAACCCTCATTAATTTGAGGGGAAGCATTAATATGTTCTTTGGCCAACATATAATTTCATTTTATTACCCAAAGACCGGTTAATCCATTAATATCCAAAATATTGATGGTTAACATTTTTGAAAGGGGAGAAAATGGGTTAAGGAGACTTAATGATATTTGGCTAAACAATGAAAAAGGCTCAAAAGATAAACCAACTTAATATGTGTTATGCACATGTTAAGGGGGAGCGTTTTTTATGATCAAAACACTTAAGGCACAAAAACTTTGATTACAATATCACAAGTACTTTTAAGTGATTTTTCAAGGATTTCTTCATGGTGACAATACTTACCCAAAACACACTTAATTCACGACGGATGTGGTGACAAAAGGGTGGTAGGTATAGGTATTAGTCCAATGATTCATCAGAACCGATGGAATCTTCCTAAGGACAATTCTTTAGATAGAATTAGCAGTCCTAGGAAAGATGGAGAATGATTGTGAACGTAGCTGAATGCAGACCAAGTACTTATGTAACACCCCCAAATTTATACAACTCAATACAGTGGAAGACTAGTTGGTGTTACGGGATAGCACATTACTCACATCATAGACAACGCATAAAAATTGCGTCGTTTAATAATAAAAGCATTTCCATTCATAAACATCAAAGATACATCGGTCCCAAGTCATTTTATTTCATACAAAGTTTTACAAAGTATTTGAATGGAAAATATTGTTTAAGTGCGGGCCATGAATTCTTGTTGTCTTCCCGAGAATTACCTTCAAGTACCTGAGATAAAACATGTTAAAAGAATAGGTCAGCGATAACGCCGAGTGAATTCATAGAGTTTAATAAAATCCATCAATATAATATCAGTATAAAATTATTACTGAAAATCATTTTGTACAAATCATTTTGATAGGCCATAAAATAGCCAAAGTCATTTTATACAAATCGTCATCAAAATCATAATATAGGCATTTGCCTTAAAAACCATTATACGAATCATTGTCGTTAAAAACACCATACAATACGTTTTGCAACGTTGTATAGATTAAATAAAAACCATTATATGAATATGGTTATAAAAAGCCTTAAAAATCATTATACGAGCCAATGTCGTAAAAACGTCATACAATACGTCTTACGACGTAGTATGAAAATAAAACCGTTATATGAGTATGGTTATGAAAACCAAAACACAAACATAATATCAATAGTATGACCTTGTATTGCTAGTCAGGCAATACATCGCAATTCGGAGCGTCTATTAGTATTTCGTTAATTTTGGATTATTACAAGCCGCATGACATTGTTACCTTACTAAACCAAAACGGGTAGCTAACCCGATACCAATTTTGCCCATCTAAATTAGCGTGTCGTCACAAAGGTCACGCTATGGAAATCTTCTCATACATAAATTCGCTTACCAATCAATGTGGCACGACGGGGATCAACCGTCAAGGCGCGAACTGGGGTGATCGTCCCCAAATAGTACTATTAAATGCATAAGTGTCTACCAACTCCCGGTAGTTCACAATTCATGCTAATGGGACTTTTAGTGACATAACCTAACTTTAATAATCCATTTTATTTCATCTATCGGGTCCATTAATCATTTATCGGGTCATACAATCGGGTCATTCAATCATTCGGGTCCAAAATCAATAATCAAACAATCGGGACAAATGGTGTCCTAATTTTATAAAAACTAACATGTTATCTCCCTCGCGGGTTTATAAAACATTTATAAAACATTTAAAAGAGTGCGAGGCTATGAACTCACGTTGATGTGGGAAGGCGGGTTATCGGCAATTTGGACGTACGGTACGTGCTTCAATCACGGAAACCTAGACAAATAATACTCGGTCTTAGACTTTTGTCCAATGACTTTATAAAAATATCAATTATGTATACATATGATGATTATATATATATGATGATCAAGTGGGTTTACATATTCTCGTTTACTCATTTTAGAGTTATGTGTTGACAACTTTTATACTAGTTTTCTCGTTTTACCTATTTACGTGTTTTAGGTCCAATAAGCTTATTATAAGTTATTTAATTTAATTTAATCCATTTTGTACTCATATTATCAGTACATACACTTTCAAGTCGGGCCCAAATGGGTTAAGTCCAATAATAAGTTTATAAGTGTTCTAGTCCATTTTTGTTGTATTATTAGTCCAATAACGTTAATTTAGTCCGTTAACGTACGTATTTCTTATAGTTCGGGTTTTATCGGTTTTCACTTGTATTAGTTACTTAAACATCAGTATATGACTTTTATAAACTTTACATTAGACGGGTTTGGTCGTCTAAGTTTTATTTGGCGAAAAACGTTAATTTTACGGCGATAGCCGAAAAAGTCGTAAAAATCAAGTTTATAGTTTTTATTACTTATAAACATTATTTCACCACCATTTATATAATTTATCCATTTGATTAACCTTATATATATATTTATATAAATAAGTTTTATAAGTTAGTGGGTTTTTATTTTACATTTTATATATTAAAATGTGAGTGCTTATATAATAGTATTATTCTTTAATTTCCAAAAATCTGATTTTTAACTTCATCTCCACCAAAACTGCCATATCTTGAGTTCTATATGGAGATAGAAGCTCAAATGTTTATCACATAAACTACATGATATGTGCTACAACTAACTCTTCTATAGCTACTGTTGAATCATCTTCTAAATAGTTTCTAAAAATCGTCCAAAACAGTAACTTTAGATTTATACCCTAAACTTGTTTTGATCATATCTCACTCATTATAATGATTCCATTGCATGGCCAACTCTCACATGTGTACAAGACATATATCTTACTGTAAATAGATCAAACCATGCAATTTTATCAGTTCATCATTTAGTTATCTACTGTTTTTATACAGCCAACTAAATAGTCATGATTTTAGCTTCATTTCTTATGGTTATCATCATTTTTAAGCATGTTTATCAACACTTGATCCCCACACAACATTTGTATCATCATATATACATCATATACATATACAAAATGAAAGAAAATACATTTGTTCTTTACAAAATAATAAGAGAAAATGTAGAGGATGATCTTCTTTACCAATCCAAGTAGATTTCTTGTTTTAGGAAGGCAAGAACTTGATGAACACAACAAGTATCTCCAAGACCATCAAATATCAAGAATATATGTTGGAAAATCAGCCCTAGGACACAAGCAAATCACCTCCAAAGATGTTTATATGGCCACCAAATGATCAAGGCTTCAAGGAAACACCTTAATAGGACTAGTAAACATGTGGTTTGTGGCTAGAAAAGATCAAGAATGGTGTTTGTTGCTTTATTTGGGACAGCAAGAGAGGAGAGTTGAGAGAGTTTTTGGGGTGGTTTGCATGTAGGAAATGGTAAGAACGAAACAAGTAACTAGTTTTGTTTAGTTAGTGGTATGGTAAGCTTGAAATGTAAGCTAAAGCTTACACTTGGATAAGTAGTAGTTAACTTGATGCCACCTATATGTGGTGGTGTCAATGTTGCCGTCCATATCATGCTAGTGGGGTGGGGCAAAGTGTTTTGTCCCATCTCACTAGTTTACGGGTATTTCTCGATTCTAGTTTCCTCGATTTACGTGCCCTCGGGTTGTTTTACGAAAAACGTTTTTATAAATTATGAATCAACGTCACAAAACGAATCCAATAAAAATTGTTTCATCAAAAACGGAGTTCGAAAACGTAAATACGTAATCCTAAGGTTTCCGGTTTAGTCGTAAATACGTAAATTTGTGAGTTTATGAACCAACACAAATTTAAAACTCCAAAATAATATTCATGGACAAATTTATTTTCTGAAATGTCGGACTGTCACCAAGGACGGTGTATGTAAACGTAAGCACGTAACGTAGAATCCTCCGGTTTAAACGTAGTCGATGCTACTTCAAAACGTAAATCCAAATTTCTTCCCAAAAATAAGTGAGTTCATATTGTATCATTAAAATAATATTTTCAAATAATATTTGAGAATAAAATATCAATCGTAAATTGACAGATTGTCACAACATTTACCCCTAAACAGGATCTTTGTCCTCAAAGATCATCTTACCTTACTACTCGCTTCTTATAGAGTTAAAGCCATGTGGGTATTTCCTCCACATTCGGTCTTTTCTCACAAGTGCAATCCATTATAATACGCGAGTTTCATCAAACATAACTACGGGAATAAGATCAGGCTTAATGTTGACTTACTTTCTCTATCCATGATGTTCACGGGTTTTTGATGAATGCAACTTTTCGCCGATCTAAGCTCTACTAAGAATAATCAGATTCTCACTTGATAGATATTCCATCAAGTTCGATATACGAAACATAATTCACGCAGTCTTTGAAGTCCTAGGGTAGATCCAGCTGATATGCCTTTCAATCCCAACTTTTACATCATCTCAATGGTCCCAAACAACGGGGATTTATATCCCATGATTTGTCAGATCATGAATTCATTTTCCCAAGTTTAAAAATTGTGGCATAACTTCGCTACCCATTTGGCACTTCAAGATCTACATTTCATATTCACATAACCTCCTGCCCACTATCGGCAGTCAATAATCAAATCCTAATTTCAACAATCATTTCAGATCTCACAGGTCGGGTATTTTGCAAGGATAGGTTCGCCATCATAGGAAACCTTAAACCTAAGAGACATGTCCAACTCACAATGGGTGTATGTCGGATGTCTTTATCTCAACTCTTGCTTACAGATGCTCTAAGATTTAGATCCTAACAAGATTAGATCTCGATCCTAATACGATGATTATCAATGATAATCTCTTCAAAGGAAAACGATTATACGGTTCATTACCAAAGGTCAATCATTCAAACATAAAACAACACTTATATTACTCTGTATCGTTACTTTACCTCGTCCCTTCGATTTGGGATGGTACATAGTACTCTCATCAAGGTTCGTTCTCAATGAATTCTGAGCAAATCTCTAGAAATTCGATGCGAAGCGAGGATCTTGATATATAGATGATCGATACAGGCACACTATGTTTACATAACTCTTTTAAATAAAAGAGTCTATTTCTTCATCAAGATTCTATCATTAACGAGAATGATATTAGCAGATTTGGTCAGTCTATCGACGATGACCCAAATCGAATCAATTTCAGATGATGACCTTTGCAATAGCTAGACGTTTACTAACGTATGAGGCGATGTCTGCCTTCATAATTGCCATCAGTACATCTCTTCAGACAAAGATACTTTTAGTCACAAATGACATACATATAATACTTATACTTACAAATTCCAACATAACTATATCTCAAAATCCTCCATATTTAGGCAATCACAAGTGGCCTTTAAAACATTTAACGCTATCGGCTTCTCTATTTTAATGGTTCACATTAGCCGCGAACCTCTTTTATAATCTATATTATCCCTTCTTACAAGCATTGTTTATTTTTATATCGTTCAGCAATTTATTTTGCACTTTCATGATTAAGGAACATGTCCTAATTGGTTCTTTATCTTTTCTACATAATGCGTCGGTATCTATATTCACTTCTCATGATGATATAATTATCATGTCCACATATCACTCAGATATTCTTTCTATATTATGCGTCAGTAATTACATTCACCTTCCTGATGAAATAAATATCATATCCGTATTTATTCAAAATTCTTTCTTCATATCTTCTATGTTTTAGTTTCTTCTCAACTATCATCTTTATCCGTTTTACTCAATCCGTCGTTTAAAGCGTCCATAATTATTACAACTAATTAAATATTAAATATTCAATTTTTATGTAATGTAAAAGTAAAGATTTTAAATTTCTTAGTTCGACCAATTATATAAAATGTTCAAAATAATTTGAATTTAATTAACAAGATTTTTGTTGATTTATCGAAAATAATTAAAATAATTATTAAGATCCGAAAGTGTTCGAGAAATCTTTGTTTATATTTTGGTCAAAAGTTTCTTAGTTGAAAAGAAAAATTTGTTGTTTCAAATTTCAAGTTATGGTTTAAATGGTTTTACTCAATCCTTCTTAGGTTATCTTGAGGTATACACAAACATTTACCCCTAAACAGAAGTTTAGTTAAATGGTTTGTGTATAAGGGAATAATCCCTTAAATTCCTTTTGTTAAAACATTTGTCAAAATATATTTTCATTTTCTTCTTAGCATACTCAAAGTCTTAAAAGGGCTCTTAGTTTTTAAAGAGTCAATATACATACATCTTACCATTATTAATACAACGGTCATTTTATGTAAAGGATTAAGTTTTTAATCCCTAAGCGTTAATGGTTCTAATCTTTGAAAAGTCAATATAGCTTCCATTATCTATTAATCACACGTTTAAATCATGTAAAGGTTCAAGTCTTTAATCATGTGTTAGTTATTTAAGGTTCAGGTTTACACTGTTCGGCCAATTCAGGGCAGTCTATAAATAATTATTAACTCATTCTTATTCGTATTAACAAACAAATAGTCTTGAATGATCACAAGCATGAATTTATCAAATTACAGCCTACACACGTGATTCACCAAATTTATGAATGCTACATGTGTATTAGTCAATCCAAACGTCACCACGTGAAACTCATAATGTTCATTACAAGCACCGGATGTAGTGATTGGAATAGATAATCTCTTTCGCAGATGCGAAGTTGATAATAACCATGCCGTGGATCAAATCTTTAAAACATGCGCTAAAACCTTGTAAATGATCGAACAAATCTTCCATTTCGAGTTATGGATATCGTTTTCGATTGTCAATTTACGCAGTCACAGTAATCTATAAATATAAGGAAAGATAACACCATAGCTCTTCCGGATGACAGGCTTGGTATAATAAAATCTTTCTCCGACAACTTTCTCAGTTGTACGGTAATTCCTTTAATTTAGATGGTGCTGACGTACAGTGCACACGCCACAAGTGCAGCACCGGGAATATAATCAATATCAATTTCAATTTGCCTAAATGGCAAAAGTTTAGGTAATTCACCAACAAATACCTCCTAAGTTTCAGATAAGATAAACACCTTTTAATAAATTCATATCAGGTTCTTCTATATTACAATATCTATAACTAGTTCACAACCATTCATGGTATAAGTTTCAAGTCTAAATACAGGATATGATCATCCATCGAGAATTATTTAGATTACTTTTGATAATCAACATCTTATCATTTAGGGGAATTCTACTCAAGTTCCCATCAATTAAGACAATGTCATTATGTCATAATCAATCAATCCATTCTACTGGCACTATCAACTTTCCAGTTTTATTGCCGTCGATAAGATGTGAACTTCTCAAAAGACTAATAATAACTCATAATCTTTTACAAGTTCAAGGATATTAGGATTCACAACTACTACTAAAAGAGTAAGGTCAACGCATAATCTACACGAGAGTATTTCAAATCAGATACAAACGAAAACATTTAACGAATATGAATATATCCCATGTTTTCATAATTTGAGTACGCATTCGAAAGCTCCTCGGATCGTTACCCAGGTCATTCAAATGAAATCAAATCATAAGAAATGATAAGAACGTCAATACATCCAGTCGGGTATCAACACTCGGTAATCAGATACTTTTCCTAAGAATCTCACTACGGGAGAATTGGTCAAGAAAGAATTGTCAATTGTCAAATAAGACAATTTCCACAGATGATTAAATTCGACTCAGAATAATAGATGGCACGGGCACATATGTAGATGTCTCTAAAATTATGTCCCTATTTTGCACTTCTTGCAGATCTCATAAAATTTAATCTTTCACAATCTTTAAAGAAAATGTGGTGTATATTAATCAGTTTTTATGGTGACTACTAATCAGTCTTGCATAGTTCATTCCAAATTGTATGTAGGCGCGCAACTATATACAATTTCAAGATTAACGATGCAATACTCAGTTCGTCAAAATTTTATCTTCATGTTTATAGTAAAATCATTTTCATGCTTAATTCTTAGATAAGAATCAAGAATATATTTACAAAGATTTTCCTTGTTATGAAAACAATTGAGTTTCCAAAGCGTCTCATAAACAACTTCATTTTGATATCGATCACTTATAAATCTCACTTTGAATAATCCTTATAGTGATGAAAATTAAATTTTCTCAAAGGATACTGTTTTAACTTTATAAAAACAATGTGTGATCTGCAAAAGAGTGATGAAAGCTTGTTCACCAAGAATTAACTACGATATGATAAGAAATGAGCTTAGCCAATTAATCATGAGGTTCGTGACCTCAATGGCACTCCACAAGGATAATCTACAACGTAACTCAAATAAAGATGAGTACTTGTTCAATGGTTGCATCACTAATGCGAGCATTAGGATGAAGCAATAAAGGATAGATAACATCGATACATGTAGAATTTAGCAATCAAAGGTAGTCTTTTCATTAATCACAAACAAGTCAAAATTGTACCGTAACACATTACGTGTCACTATGTCATACAATTCTCAGAACTCATCCTACCAACTGATGTCACAGTTAAGTTAGGGATTTTTTTAAAGATACCACAATGAATACTAATCTACAAGAGTCATTAGGTGTTCCACATGTCCCGGAAGATCCATCGGTCCCAATTCAGAAGAAGATTTCTTCGATTTATTTATCGGACACTGGGCATCCTCGTTAGTGGACAATGGCCTAGGAACAACACTTAACACGAACCTACAATCAATTAAAACCTTATAATTCAATCACAGAACTTAACGACTTCCTCTTAACAATCTTATATCCCATACAAGTTAAATTTTACTTTATTCAAGTTTCAATCAATTTTATACTCAATTCGATATCCTACCTCATTATCCAATACTTACAACCTTATTCTTCGGTCTTGTAAAGGCAATAAAAGCTCGATATGAACAACACTTAATTTCCAATCCTATTAGCTCTTACAACAACAATTATCAAATGAGTCATTAATATGAAATGACTTGATCATTCAACTAGACTTCTCGGAAAGGTATTAGTGGCATGAGGCTTTTGGGTAATGGTTCCAATGACAGCCTCAAGTGCAACATTCACCCTTTCGATTTCAAATTTAAGAATTGGGTGACAACGAATCAGATGACATCTTTCCAGGTGGCAACGTTTTGTCAAACTCCACTCTATAAGGAAAGATCGCCATGACATCGATATCAGATTTAATCTCGCCAATTCTTTTTCAATATAACAATCAACTACTATCTAAATTTCTACGAATATCAACCATTTGTTGGGATCATAAATATCCACAACTTGGTTTAGATCTAGGATAGCTAGAATTCCTACGAGAATAGCTTCGATTAATTTACTAGGGGATTTAGGGTTTCTTGTGACAATAGACGTCGTATAAATACCTCGTATAAATATTAAAATAATCATCAAACAATCATGTAATCAAATTACATCATATATATATATATAATCCAAGTTATATATATATATTAAAATAACACTTCTCAGTCTGGCCTTGTCGGTAACTCGGGAATTCTTCGGCACCGTTATAGTCAAAAGATTTTTAGACATTTTTAGAAAAATGTTTATAGTTAAAAGATTTTGAAATGTTTTATTCAAAACCTTGGTTTTAAAAATCTTTCGTTCTCTATAACGAGAGCTCTGGTACCAAACTGTAACACCCCCAAATTTATACAACTCAATACAGCGGAAGACTAGTTAGTGTTACGGGATAGCACATTACTCACATCATAGACAACGCATAAAAATCGCGTCGTTTAATAATAAAAGCATTTCCATTCATAAACATCAAAGATACATCGGTCCCAAGTCATTTTATTTCATACAAAGTTTTACAAAGTATTTGAATAGAAAATATTGTTTAAGTGCGGGCCATGAATTCTTGTTGTCTTCCCGAGAATTACCTTCAAGTACCTGAGATAAAACATGTTAAAAGAATAGGTCAGCGATAACGCCGAGTGAATTCATAGAGTTTAATAAAATCCATCAATATAATATCAGTATAAAATTATTACTGAAAATCATTTTGTACAAATCATTTTGATAGGCCATAAAATAGCCAAAGTCATTTTATACAAATCGTCATCAAAATCATAATATAGGCATTTGCCTTAAAAACCATTATACGAATCATTGTCGTTAAAAACATCATACAATACATTTTGCAACGTTGTATAGATTAATTAAAAACCATTATATGAATATGGTTATAAAAAGCCTTAAAAATCATTATACGAGCCAATGTCGTAAAAACGTCATACAATACGTCTTACGACGTAGTATGAAAATAAAACCGTTATATGAGTATGGTTATGAAAACCAAAACACAAACATAATATCAATAGTATGACCCTGTATTGCTAGTCAGGCAATACATCGCAATTCGGGCGTCTATTAGTATTTCGTTAATTTTGGATTATTACAAGCCGCATGACATTGTTACCTTACTAAACCAAAACGTGTAGCTAACCCGATACCAATTTTGCCCATCTAAAGTAGCGTGTCGTCACAAAGGTCACGCTATGGAAATCTTCTCATACATAAATTCGCTTACCAATCAATGTGGCACGACGGGGATCAACCGTCAAGGCGCGAACTGGGGTGATCGTCCCCAAATAGTACTAATAAATGCATAAGCGTCTACCAACTCCCGGTAGTTCACAATTCATGCTAATGGGACTTTTAGTGACATAACCTAACTTTAATAATCCATTTTATTTCATCTATCGGGTCCATTAATCATTTATCAGGTCATACAATCGGGTCATTCAATCATTCGGGTCCAAAATCAATAATCAAACAATCGGGACAAATGGTGTCCTAATTTTATAAAAACTAACATGTTATCTCCCTCGTGGGTTTATAAAACATTTATAAAAACATTTAAAAGAGTGCGAGGCTATGAACTCACGTTGATGTGGGAAGGCGGGTTATCGGCAATTCGGACGTACGGTACGTGCTTCAATCACGGAAACCTAGACAAATAATACTTGGTCTTAGACTTTTGTCCAATGACTTTATAAAAATATCAATTATGTATACATATGATGATTATATATATATGATGATCAAGTGGGTTTACATATTCTCGTTTACTCATTTTAGAGTTATGTGTTGATAACTTTTATACTAGTTTCTCGTTTTACCTATTTACGTGTTTTAGGTCCAATAAGCTTATTATAAGTTATTTAATTTAATTTAATCCATTTTGTACTCATATTATCAGTACATACACTTTCAAGTCGGGCCCAAATGGGTTAAGTCCAATAATAAGTTTATAAGTGTTCTAGTCCATTTTTGTTGTATTATTAGTCCAATAACGTTAATTTAGTCCGTTAACGTCCGTATTTCTTATAGTTCGGGTTTTATCGGTTTTCACTTGTATTAGTTACTTAAACATCAGTATATGACTTTTATAAACTTTACATTAGACGGGTTTGGTCGTCTAAGTTTTATTTGGCGAAAAACGTTAATTTTACGGCGATAGCCGAAAAAGTCGTAAAAATCAAGTTTATAGTTTTTATTACTTATAAACATTATTTCACCACCATTTATATAATTTATCCATTTGATTAACCTTATATATATATTTATATAAATAAGTTTTATAAGTTAGTGGGTTTTTATTTTACATTTTATATATTAAAATGTGAGTGCTTATATAATAGTATTATTCTTTAATTTCCAAAAATCTGATTTTTAACTTCATCTCCACCAAAACTGCCATATCTTGAGTTCTATATGGAGATAGAAGCTCAAATTTTTATCACATAAACTACATGATATGTGATAAAATTAACTCTTCTATAGCTACTGTTTAATCATCTTCTAAATATTTTCTAAAAATCGTCCAAAACAGTAACTTCAGATTTATACCCTAAACTTGTTTTGATCATATCTCACTCATTATAATGATTCCATTGCATGGCCAACTCTCACATGTGTACAAGACATATATCTTACTGTAAATAGATCAAAACATGCAATTTTATCAGTTCATCATTTAGTTATCTACTGTTTTTATACAGCCAACTAAATAGTCATGATTTTAGCTTCATTTCTTATGGTTATCATCATTTTTAAGCATGTTTATCAACACTTGATCCCCACACAACATTTTTATCATCATATATACATCATATACATATACAAAATGAAAGAAAATACATTTGTTCTTTACAAAATAATAAGAGAAAATGTAGAGGATGATCCTCTTTACCAATCCGAGTGGATTTCTTGTTTTAGGAAGGCAAGAACTTGATGAACACAACAAGTATCTCCAAGACCATCAAATATCAAGAATATATGTTGGAAAATCAGCCCTAGGACACAAGAAAATCACCTTCAAAGATGTTTATATGGCCACCAAATGATCAAGGCTTCAAGGAAACACCTTAATAGGACTAGTAAACATGTGGTTTGTGGCTAGAAAAGATCAAGAATGGTGTTTGTTGCTTTATTTGGGACGACAAGAGAGGAGAGTTGAGAGAGTTTTTGGGGTGGTTTGCATGTAGGAAATGGTAAGAATGAAACAAGTAACTAGTTTTGTTTAGTTAGTGGTATGGTAAGCTTGAAATGTAAGCTAAAGCTTACACTGGGATAAGTAGTAGTTAACTTGATGCCACCTATATGTGGTGGTGTCAATGTTGCCGTCCATATCATGCTAGTGGGGTGGGGAAAAGTGTTTTGTCCCATCTCACTAGTTTACGGGTATTTCTCGATTCTAGTTTCCTCGATTTACGTGCCCTCGGGTTGTTTTACGAAAAACGTTTTTATAAATTATGAATCAACGTCACAAAACGAATCCAATAAAAATTGTTTCATCAAAAACGGAGTTCGAAAACGTAAATACGTAATCCTAAGGTTTCCGGTTTAGTCGTAAAGGACGTTAAAATAAAATCGTAAGTCCTAGTCTCTTCTCGTAAATTTGTGAGTTTATGAACCAACACAAATTTAAAACTCCAAAATAATATTCATGGACAAATTTATTTTCTGAAATGTCGGACTGTCACCAAGGACGGTGTATGTAAACGTAAGCACGTAACGTAGAATCCTCCGGTTTAAACGTAGTCGATGCTACTTCAAAACGTAAATCCAAATTTCTTCCCAAAAATAAGTGAGTTCATATTGTATCATTAAAATAATATTTTCAAATAATATTTGAGAATAAAATATCAATCGTAAATTGACGGATTGTCACAACTTAAGCTAGCACTGGAACAATAACAACAAGGTGCAAGTGATGACGTATTAGTAAGCATTGAAGGGGTTGAAGAATGAAAAAGAATTGTAAAGATAAAGGGTGTAAAGAAAGAAGCCCTCTTTACAACTTTAGGCAGAAACTGGGTCAATATATATGCTATTGAGATCATTTTTTAAATGATTCTCGATATTGAAGATAGACATCATGGACCCAGTGATGCAATGCACAACCATTCCCAGCTAACTCAAATATCTCTCAAAATATATTTGTTTTAATCACACGGAGATCAACACGTTATCTATTGGTTTATTCACTCTGAATAGACTGATATTGAATAGGTGGCACTCCTCTCCATCCATCGCCAACTAAATCAAAACGCACTATCGAGTCTAGAGCCATGAGATCATCAAAAGTCACATTAGGACACTTTCCATTTATTCCTTGCTTCTTCACACACTGTGAAAAGTAAGTGATCATTATGAGTCCTACGCAGTATTCTTGTAATATTGCCAGAACATCTGAGTGATACGCAAGTATTACAATGAAGATGGAAATCCTGCTTGAGCCAACATC
Source organism: Glebionis coronaria (assembly GCA_025667525.1). Taxonomy (NCBI): domain Eukaryota; kingdom Viridiplantae; phylum Streptophyta; class Magnoliopsida; order Asterales; family Asteraceae; genus Glebionis; species Glebionis coronaria. Next base: position 382,069,548 of record CM046882.1, on the reverse strand, counting down.
AAACAAGCTCATGATAGGTGACATGTGCGGTTCTTTAAGGACCAATCTTGTGAAAACTGGAAAGAAACAGTATTTTAATTCTTAATTGAACTTAAACTCGTTCCAGGCCTCTACGTATTATCGTATGATCTTGCCAGAACACTCAGAGTGACACTCTTTAGTGTTCACAGTGACGAGTGGAAATCCTTCTAGTGTTAACATCAAACAGCACTTGGTAGGTGACAAGCAAGATTCTATTTGAATTAAGTTTGTGACAACTAAAAAGCAACGATGGTGAATATCTTAATTGAAATTCACTTGTTCTAGGTTTCATGAATTGACGGCTTCAATCATAAGGATTTTTAATCCAAATGATTCACTCTTTATGTTTGCAGTCAGCTTTGGACGATCGAATAAAGAGAACGGGTTTACCCGCGAAATCCTGTCAGGAAGTTACTTAATTGAAACTATCCGTCACGGGTACGATATCTAATATCGTCCAACGGTCTTCACCAACTGAAGGTAAAATACTATCGAATTAGAATAAAATGTCAAAGCCATTTTATTCGTGTCTTATTATGTTGCTGCATTCGAAGACGGTGGCGTTGCGGTGTACCTGTTGAAGTCGTCCTTACATACATATGCCTTCTGCATCAAATACTTCTGCAAATTCAAGAAAGTATGACCTAAAAGTCTTCCGTTGTATCGACTCTGAAACTTTCAAGAATTCAACAAAGGGTAAGTGTGTGGGACATGAAGTCACGAAGAGGCGAACATCACAAGAAGATAAAGACTGCACGTGAAAGGCCAAAAGAACGTGTTCCAAGCAAAAGGTTGATATTATTCAACAAATATTCACAAAAAGAAGAAAATTAAAGAAAGAAAAGAGAAAGTGGACTACGAGCTCAAGAACAAGATCTAACATGCTAGATTAGGACTTTGTAAATTTGGAGTGACCTCCCTTTGGGGGAGATTGTTGGAAATACGTTTTACGTATAAAGAAAGTCTCGGTCACTCCAACAATATAGTTATAGGCTCGTAGTAGTGTTTAAGTTACATTTATTAAATAGCCCGACCCATGAGCATGTTCATGGGCCGGAGGCCCAAGTCCATTAAGGACTTGGGTATATAAGCCTCTTTCCACCATGGAAAGAGGTGTTGGTTGTTTCATTTTCTTATAATATTACACATAGTTTTTTTCACTTCTCTCTCTAAGTTTCTCTCTCTAGAAAACATCAACCCTCTTGAAATACAAAGATTATCATTGTTCTACAGCATGCGTACTATAAATCATTATTTGATAAACTTGCTAAGTATGTTGCTCATGCGAATGTGGTTAATAATAAGTTTAGAGAAACTAATGTCAAATTGACCATTGAGCTTGCGGGGTATAAGGAAAGGGAGAAAAGCTTTGAAATCCATCATGCTAAAATTAAGGAACTTGAACAAGCTCATGCTACATCGGTTTATCACGAAAAATGCACAACTCAGAAATTAAATGCCTTAGATTTAAGTAGTGCTAAAAAGATAAGCGAATTGAATGATGAAATCACCACTCTTAATAAACAGCTGTCGACTGAAAAATCTATCATTTCTGAACTAAAAGAAGAAAAGAAAAAGCTGAAACACGATTTCAAAATTCGAGAAGATGAACTTCTTGAGGATTTTTGCAATGCTCAAGATAGGATTAGAGAATTAGACAATCTTTTGATAAAACATGGTCAAACTATGTAGACGATTAACATGCTTGCACCAAAAGTTAATGAAATCAACTACACTCGTTATAAATTGGCTTTAGGTTGCCCTCTTCCTCCTAATCCCGAATATCTTAAGAAAGTTCAGACTTCTAATCAAACTCTATTTAATGGTAGTGTGCTCATGTCTGATTCGCATGATCCTCCCACTGTGCATGATTCGGAGGAAACTATTGACCTAGCTGAAGAGACTCGCTTAAGAATGAAACAGCTTAATAAAGAGGTTACACTTGTCTACTATCCGAACGTTAATCCCCCAATAACATTTGTTCGGTCTAAAACGAGTACTGAAATGTTTTTAATTCCAAGTGAGGAATTGTCGGATGATCCTCCTAAACTGAGTGTTGCACGACGATTTCTTAACGAGCTAAAAGATAATTTTGTCATTCTGAAACGTGTTGTTAATGCTAAAATGACTGGAGGAAACTTCACTTCACCCGTTCAGACTGAGGTCCACAAAATTATTAGAGAAGAAATTAATTCGCTCGTTAATCAAGTAGACGCTAGGATGAGCACATATGAAAACGCTTTTCTGAAAGAAGCAGCCAACTTTGTTGAAGATTTTAAAACTTTGGCTAGGGAGGCTGATGAATCTCTTGATAGGACTGAATTTTTGGAAAACAATCTAGGACGTCTCTCGAAAGCAAGTGATAGTGGTGAATGTATAGATAGTAGTCCAGGTGCCTTAGATACCTCTGTGTCGAATAATGAAAAACTCCAAACTGAGCTTGATCTTATGAAAGAGAAAATGGAATCTTATGTCATTAAAAAGGATAATGAATTCACCGATCTTTAGAATAAGTTTATTAAAAAGTGTGATGAATGCAAACATGAAAAAATTTCATATGATAAAGCTTATAACGCAATGCAACAAACAATTGAACGATTGCAAGTTCAGTTAGGAGGTATTAAGGGAAAGACTCTAGATTCTACTGGGGTAGAGAAAGCTAGTGATGGGAATAGTCAGAAGCTTAAGGCTAAGATTGTTGAATTAGAATCGGAGATAGTTTCATATAAGCGGGTTGTAGAACATAGTAAGTCTGTCTATCAGAAACTCATCGATAAAATCTGTGAAAACTGCAAGTTAAAGGCCTTGTTAAACGATAAGACTTCTGAATCTAGTACTAAACCATCAACCTCAGGAACCCCTCGTATTGTTGTAACACCTTTTCCCAAGGTTGCTGCGACAAAAGTTGTTGTAATTGCCCCACGAATGTTTAGAGTTAGTGCTTCATCTCAAAAACCTAAAGCAAGCAGTAGGACAAAACCGACGACTATCGCTCAACCACAAGTCATCGATTTAAAAAATGCTAATTCTAACAAGCGTGTGTCTATTTCTACAGGAATGAACAACTACACTAAGAGCAGAAGGCCACGGCCTATGAGCAATACAAGGAATGATAGGGTCCCTTTTGCCTCTAGAAGTAGTCGTCCCAAGGCTAATAATATGGAAGTAGAAGAACACCTTAGGAATTTACCGTTTTTTATTCATAATCAGAAACTTAATTCATCTGAATGTAATGACTTTAAACTTGCTATTCGGAATGAAAAATCTAAAGTTATTTATGCTAAATGTAATAAATGTTTCTTTACTTTTAGTCATGATATTTATGGTTTGACTATGAATGGTTTGAACTATGGTGGTTACACTCGAATTGACAAGCTTTCTATCAACGAAACACATACCACTCCTAAGGCTAAAGTGTATGTTCAGAAAAGTAAGCAGGTAGGGTCCACTAAAAGTCTTGCTATGCCTAAAAGTCCTAGATTTACCTCTAAGTGGTTGCCTACTGGAAGATATTTTGCCTCTAATGGTCATGCTATTGATACTAGAAGATCTCATACTGACAGTGAAATGTTGGTATGTGATATGTCTTGATTATCTCCTAACCCTACAGGAACCTATTTCATCAGTTGCCAAAAAATATTTCTTCTCTTATCATTGGCAGGCTGTTGAAATTTGTCTCTGGTGCGTGGACTCGGGTTGTTCCAAGCACATGACTGGGAATCGGAATCTTCTCTAGAAATTTGTTTGGAAATTCATGGGTACTGTTAGATTTTGAAATGATCATGTCACGGCTATTTTAGGCTATGGTGATCTTCATTAGGGAAATATCATTATCACCAGAGTCTCTTTTGTTGATGCCTTGGGACACAATTTGTTCTCGGTTAGGAAATTTCGTGACTCAGACTTAGAGGTAGCCTTCAGAAGTCATACGTGCTATGTAAGGGATCGTCAAAGAATTTACTTGTTGAAAGGAAATCGTACTACCAACCTTTACACCACTGATTTCTTCCAAATGTTGGTTGCGTCTCCAATTTGTCTCATGGCTCGTGCCACATCAACAAAGTCATGGTTATGGCATCAAAGGTTATCTCATCTCAATTTCGATGCTATCACCCAATTAGCAAAAGATGATCTCGTTACCGGTCTTCTAACGTTCAAATATACAAAAGACCATCTTTGTCCTTCATGTGAGCAAGGCAAAATCAATAAGAAGCCTCACAAACCCAAACCTGTTCCAAATTCTACGAATAGGTTACACCTCTTACATATGGATTTGTATGGCCTAGTGAGAATCAAAAGCATTAATTGAAAGCGGTATATCTTAGTGATTGTGGATGATTATTCTCGTTATACATGGGTTCACTTTCTTGCCTCAAAAGATGAAGCCCCTGGTGTGATCATTAATTTCTTGAAGAAAACATCAGTTTTATTACAAGCCCCAGTCATCATTGTACGAACTGATAACGACACAGAATTCACCAATCAGCAACTGAAAGCTTACTTTGATGAAGTTGGGATTCCTCATCAAACATCAGCTGTAAGAACTCCAGAGCATAATGGGGTTTTGGAACGGAGGAATCGTACGTTATTTGAGGCTGCTCGAACGATGCTTCTCTCCTCCAATGCACCGTTATTCCTTTCGGCCGATGCCATTGCTACTGCATGTTATACTCAAAAACCGCTCCATTATTCACGCCCGATTCAATAAAACACCTTATGAGATCAATAATGGACGTAAACCAGATATATCGTTTCTACATGTATTTGGGGCACTTTGTTATCCAAAGAATGATTGTGAAGATATTGGTAAACTTGAACCTAAAGGTGATATTGGTTTTTTCATTGGTTATTCTCCAACTGCTTGTGCTTACAGGGTTTTTAATCGAAGGACGAGAAAGGTAATGGAGACTATGAATGTTACCTTTGATGAACTGTTGGGAATGGCATCTCAACATAAAATTTCACATCCCGAGCTTTAAGGTCAGACTTCTGGACACGTTAGTTCAGGACTCGCGCTTCAATTTGCACCGTCAGCAATATCATCGTTATAACCTTCGAAACATGACTTGGAAGTTTTGTTTGGGCCAATTTATGATGAATATATGGAGGGTCCTTCGTCATTTGGTGCTACTCAAGATGCCCCGGCTGCACCTGCTACGGTAGTTCAAGAACCTCCAATTGCATCTACACCAACGACGTCTTCTTCTGCACCATCTACGTCAACATCAACCATATTGACTCCAAATATTCCAACCACTTCTCCGACTGCTGACGCGACTCAACAACATTTTCAGAAAATTCCTAATCATGTTCATCTTCAGAATGAAATAGTTCCTAAAAATGCAAACAATGCGATGCTCAACGAACATGAGTTTGTTATTCCATTTGCGGCTTCCACAAGTTCTACTCAGCCTTCAACACCATATGTAGATCCGTCGAGCTCGCATCAAGTTTCTCATACAGTTCCACATGAACACAAATGGACTAAGAATCATCCTTTAGTTCACGTGATTGGCAATCTCACACGACCAGTCTCGACAAGAAATCAGATGTGTACCGATGGTGATATGTGTATCTATGCACTATCAGTCAGCACAATGGAACCAACAAATATTAAAGAAGCAATGACCGACGCATCATGGATTGAGTCTATGCAAGAAGATCTCAATCAATTCATCCGGCTTGATGTATGGGAGTTAGTACCACGCCCGAACAATATCGATCCCCTTACCCTGAAATGGTTATTCAAAAACAAGATGGATGAAGAGTAAACGGTCATTAGGAACAAGACTCGGTTAGTTGTGAGAGGTTATAAACAGAAGGAGGGAATTGATTTCACATAATCCTTCGCCCCGGTTGCTCGAATGGAAGCTATTAGGATTTTCTTGGCATACGTTGCACACAAATCCTTCACTATGCATCAAATGGACGTGAAGACGGCTTTCTTTCATGGACCGTTAAAAGAAGACGTGTACGTATGTCAACCTGAGGGTTTCATCAATAACGAACATCCAAGCCATGTCTACAAGTTGAAAAAGGTAATTTATGGTTTGAAACAAGCACCGGGGGTATGGTACGACGAATTATCATCATTTCTTCTCCAAAATCACTTCAGCAAAGGAACCATTGATCCAACGTTGTTTATTAAGCACTACGGCAACGACATCTTGGTGGCTCGGGTCTATGTAGATGATATATACAAACCCAAAATATTCCATATTATTTTCCGACCTTATGAAAAGCCGATTTGAAATGTCCATGATGGGGGAAATGACGTTTTTTCTTGGTCTCCAAGTTCACCAATTTCCCCTTGGTATTTTCATAAATCGGTTCAAATATGTGCTTGAGATTCTAAAGAAATTTAGAAAGGAAAACTGTGATCCTATTGGTACTCCAATGGACACTAAACACAAGCTTGATTTGGATAAGAAAGGGACATTTGTAGATGCTACAAAATACCAAAGTATGATCGGGTCCCTTATGTACTTAACCTCAAGCATACCGGACATTGTGCATGCTACTTGTTTATGTGCTCGGTACCAGGCTAAGCCAACCGAGAAGCACCGCAAGGAGGTTAAAAGGATCTTTCGTTATCTTCAGGGAACCATTCACATGGGTCTCTGGTATACGAAGGATTCTGGTTTTAATCTAACTGGTTTTTTAGATGCCGACCATTCAAGGTGTCATGATACATTCAAGAGCACTTTAGGTGGAGCATAATTCCTAGGCGAGAAGCTTGTGAGCTGGTCCTCACGAAAACAAGATTTCACGGCGTTGTCCACCGCGGAAGCAGAATATGTGTCTCTATCCGTGTGTAGTGCTCAAGTCCTTTGGATGAGAACACACCTCACGGATTATGGCTTTCACTTTAACAAAGTTCCTATCTATTTTGATTCACAATCAGCCATAGCCGTATCCTGTAACCCGGTCCAACACTCCAAGACCAAGCAAATTGTTGTTCGATTCCATTTCATAAAGGAGAATGTGTAAAGAGGAACAATCGAACTGTATTTTGTCAAGACGGACTACCAACTAGCCAACATCTTCACCAAAGCTCTTTCTCAAGACAGATTTGAATTCTTGGTTCGTCGACTTGGTATGCGTAGTTTCACTCCAAATGAACATGAACGTCTTGCACATTCGCAGTAACCTTGTATATATCTATCAGAAAATCAAAATACAAAAATATAAAACCTATAAAAACAAAATAAAAAATGAGAAAATCTTTCAAAATTCCAAAAATATTCTTCTCGGACATGTCTCTCATCATCGATAATATGGACGTACTTAGAAATGTCGGTCAATAACGACACGGGTATGTACATAAAGTTCGAATGAGAGTTCGAATGTTTTTAAAACATGTCTCCTTCTATTTTCTTCTCATAATGGCTTATAGTCACATGTTAGCTATTACCCGGTCCCTAAATAAAGGAAAGCCTTTGGCTTATCCTCAACAACGAGAAATTCGTTTTTCTCAGTCATGAGCTTATATCAAAACATTCAAAGTTTTAAGCTCCTGAACACAACTTTTCTCGGGTTTTTTAGCACAATTTTTCGAAGTATTTCAAAACTACCTGCTCATATACTCCCCTATTTTAATTAGAATCTCTTATCGAGGGGGAGTATAATGATTTCATAAACATTTGTTCCAAATTTTCATGACACATTATTCTCTCCATGTTTTATCACTAGTTACACAAAAAATTTCAATTTCATGCAATTTTTGAGGGGGAGAATAGTGATTAAAATGTGATCAAAATGTTTTATTTTGGATAAGATCTTTGAGATAAGTTCTTTCTCGTCCTAACATGTGCAAAATGTTTACTTAAATTCTTTCGTATTTTGATGCACATGTGTAGGGGGAGCAATTTGGTGATTTAGAAAGTTTTTCTGGTTACGATATCTATACCTTCAACACAATTATTCACGACGATATTGGTGTCAAAAGGTGGTTAGGTATTCTTCCTATGATCCAACCAGAACCGGAGGGATCTTCCCAGGGACAATCCATTAGAACTAGAAGTCCTTAGGAAAGATGGAGTAGTTGAGTGTATAGGAATAATGCCGACTAATGACTTAAGCTAGCACTGGAACAATCACAACAAGGTGCTAGTTATGACGTCTTGGTAAGCATTGAAGGGGTTGAAGAATGAAAAAGAAATGTAAGGATAAAGGGTGTAAAGAAATCAGCCCTCCATACAACTTAGGCAGAAACCGGGTCAATACATCTACTATCAGAATCACGTTGATGATTTCTGGTAGTGAAGACAAAGAATCATGGACCCAGTGATGCAAAGCACAACCCTTCCCAGCATACTCAAGCTTCTCTCAAAAGAAGTTTGTTTTATTGTCACGGAGTTCAACTCACTTTTATCAACTTTCTCACTCCGAGATAGTATATATTGAAAAGGTGGCAGTCTGCTCCAGCCTTCGATCACCAAATAAACGTGCACTTATAGAGTCTAGAGCCAACGAGATTCATCAAAAATCTCATTAGGACACTTATTCCATATATCAATTGTTGTTCATCATTAGAACACAAGCGATAATCCACAGAGTCTTACGCTCTATCCTTGTAGTATTGCTAGAACATTCAGAGTGATGCTCTCTAGTATTCACACTGATGAATGGAAATCCTTCCAGTGTTAACATCAAACAGCACTACGGTAGGTCATATGTAAGATTCACTTGAATTAAACATATGCTAACTGGAAAGCAACAGTGGTTTGATTCTGTTTTGATTCAAACTCATTCCAGGTCTCTACACAATATCTTTATGATCTTGCCAGAACATTCAGAGTAATACTTATTAGTATTTACAGTGACGAATGGAAATCCTTCCAGTGTCATCATCAAACAGCACTGCGGTAGGTAACTTGTTCCAGGAAACGAATTGACGACTTAATCAGCAGAATGGAACTGCATGATTCACTCTTCACTATGAATTATCTTTCGAGATATTCAAGTGTTGAGAACGGCTACCACTGCCGGAAACCCTATTAAGGAAGTTCTTTGAACTTACCTAATCACAGGTTCAATATTCGTACTGTATAACGGGAAACCGGAGGAATGCAAGCGGTGGCGTAATCTCAAGAGTCGTGATTCTATACCACATACTCAAGTAAATGAAGAAAGCTCAAGAACATCTAAAGATAAAGACTTCCGCTACTCTGATAATCAAGGGAGAGTGTTAACAAGCTTTCAAGACAACACAAAATATGATTATGTGGGGAAAGACACAAGAACACAAGTTGGCAAAGCTTCAAGATCAAGTCAAGGCAAGGATCAAAGATCCAAGATCACAAGACATGAAAGGAACTATGAAGATACTCTCAAGACATCGAGCTTCAAAGTTTGCAACATCAAAGAAGTGAAGTCACATATTACATGACCACCCCTTAGGGGGAGATTGTTAGAAGTATTTAAAGTGATGATCATATAATATATCGTTGCGAAGCTCGTGAAAAATGTTATTTAATGATGTCGAGCGTTCTTTATTGATATTGTTTATGTAACGGGAATTAATCCTGAACACACAAATGAGGAAGGCCTCCTAAACAATTAAATAATAGTATAAAAGGCCCCTCCCCTCATTTATGTGTATGTGCTTTTCCATTTTGTTAGATTTAGAGAGAGAAAGCCTTTTACTTTCTCTCACTAGGAAAACACCAACACTTGGTATTTTCTTCTCTTTCTTCTTAATCTAATCTTTCTTTTTAGTTTCAATCTTCATCTCTTTAATTCATCAATTTCATCATGTTATTTGTGTTTGGATAGTCGTGTGATTACATCTTATAGAAAAGCTAACCAAATAAGCTGAAACTCCTAGAATCCACTAAAAAGCTGAGAAAACTGATGGAAAGTACAAAAACAAAGTTGTTGCTTGATCCAATAAGTTGTTATGAAGCAATAAGCACTTATGGTCACTTTTGACCAAAGTCAACAAAAGTCAAAGCCAATGATTTTGGTTATAGGGCTTTGTTAAGTTGTTTCAGGCACAAATAAGGGGTTTTGGAGGAAGCCTTGAGTTCAAGACCAGTGAACAAGGCTAACAGTGGTTAAGCCTTTCCTAGACTTTGGCACAAAGAGCTCAATAAGCTAGTTGGTGTTGATCCCAAACTTAGATCGATTTTGCTTTGTGTTATCGAGATTGAATCAAGTATAATAGGTAGAGAAACTTTGTGTTTATAACAATCTAAGAGTTATGCGGAATTAACACTTAGAATAAAGAACAAAGCAAAACACAATGTATACCAAACTTTCACTTGTATTGATAATCGATGCGTACAAAGAAAGTGTAAAACATGTATCAAACATAAAGCCTAAGACCTCCTTTTATAACATAAGGAGTCTTGTATAATAAGCAAACTTGTCAACTATTTTAGGAAGATATATCAAGATAACTATAGAAAAACAATATACAATGCATATCTTCCTAACATATCAAAACGTGTTTGAATCTTTCTTGTCAGCATCCAATCTGTCAGCGCTTGATTTACTCAGCGTTTAAAATCCCTTTGTCAGCGGCATAGTGATGTACCTAATTTTATTCCCAACAATCCTCCCCTAAACTTAATACTTATACTAATGTTCAAGTTTCTGAATAAAACAAAATACAAAGAGGATTATTACAAATAAAAACCTACTCCTAAATCGGAGAATATATGAATCTTATAAAGTCTATGCTAACATCACTTGTGTAGTCAACCTCAAGTCTGGTGGTGATCAACTTCTTCAATAAACCTTGTGACAATGGATACTTCACATCTATCAATAAGAACTCTACAAACTTTGTAGTACTCAAATGAAACACCCCAGCAGCTAAATACAAATGCAACTTCAAGCTACTCAAATCATCCAAATTTAACCAAACTGGATCTTCAACATCATGGGTAAACATTCTTTGAAATGTTGTCCAGATCTTTATTCCATTCAATGAGGAAGGAGCTTCTGCCTCATACTTCTCTTTCAGCAAACTCTAAAGAGTTTCTACATCCTCCCTATCTAGGTTGTCAAACAAAGAAATAAGTGAAGTAAAAGTATGTACCTTTCCTCCAGCCCTGGTATTTACCCAAAAACCAATAGAATCCTCCTCATACTTAATGATTGGATTCTTAAAATTAAGAGGCACAATAGTAGTCATATCAGATGCCTCCAAAGGAGAAAGTGTTGATACAAAAGTTAGGTGATCCTTGCTAGACCCGAATTAGACTTAATTCGGGTTGGCTGGATTCCGGCTCCTGCACCAAGTGAATTATTTGGTTGGGATCCTGCACACTAAACAGCACGCGTTAGGCTTACCGTGGGAATGTTTCCCACGATTAGACTCCAACGTGAGAGTAAGTAATCGGTTAGGGTTATAGGAATCGGATGAGATTTGAAAGTGTGTAGAATGTAATACCTTTGTGGAACCCTTGGGGTTCCTTATATAGGCAGTGAAACCCTAATGGGCTGTCACTGATGCTTCGGCCTCAAGGAAAGGATAATCACCAGATTTAGATTGATTGTTATCTTCTAATTATGGTGAGTGAATATCCTTCCCTTTGGGATAAATCCTAATCATAGTAGGAGTATGATTCTGTCTAACCCTACACCGGGCATGTCGGGCCGTGGGTCACACACGTGTGTGCGGTTACTGTTCATCTAAGCCCATAAGCTCAAATAACATTATTCCCACCCATTCGTAATGGGTCGAATACGGGTAGTACCCGTGGGCCGGGTTCATGACCCGGCTGGGGACTATACGTCATCATGTCCCCCCAGTCTAGTTGTTACAGCCATAGGCGTAACCTCTAGACTATCAATATGCTCCCTGGACGTACCAAGAAAGATCCTTTAAGGAATAAAATTTATCAAAAAAAAATTGTGGCCGCACGTGGCTACCTGATTTAGGAATTTATTCCAATGGTACCTCAGCCGCACGTGACGACCGAGACGAATTAAATGTAGCATTGAATTTGGTCTTACGTAAGACCGCATATCCCGACACAATTGACTGTTCACCTGCCAATTGACTGACAAAGTGCAAACAGTCAGAACCTCGAGCGGCGCAAACTACTGAGTCAGAAGTGACCCGTGGGTCCCACCTGACTTTTCACGTGCCACTTTCATCCCAACCACACGATGTAGGATAGTGGCAAACACGTGTCACGCATCCAACATACCATGACTCTCAAGGCAACCTTATAAACAAGTTACCCCTACGGTTGTGTGTAACACACAGTCATTTTCTCCATTTCTGCCATTAAAGCTTTCCTCATTAGCACCACTTTCTCACGCACGGATCCCTTCCTTCGCAGGTTAGAATACCATGCCCTTAACTTTTTATTTAGTAATGGCCCAAAGAAACAACCCCTCCATTGGATCCGTGCTCAATGTAATGACCCAGGAGCAATTAGATCACTTCTGCACTGAGTACTTTATTCCCAGCAACCTACACCCCTCTCTCCCTAGTGCAGGAGACCTCATAACTGAGGCTCCTCAGGGAAAGATTGGCCTATACACTCGTCTTTTTGACGCGGCTAACTACCGCATCCCTTTTACCCGTTTCCTTGTAGATCTCCTAGGATATTATGATGTACATACTAGCCAACTACACTGTATAGGCGTATGTAAGGTCAGCCAGTTTGAAATCCTTTGTCGCGCTAGAAGAATCCCTTCAACCGTAGAACTATTCCAGCTATTTTACACCCCTAGTTTAGTAAATGGTTGGCTATCCTTTAAGAAACGATCTCCAAACAGCCCCATGTCCCATAATAAGGCCATGGACTCACTGAAAAACTGGTACGACCATTACTTTTTCATTGACTCAATAGTGTGGCCGGCCGATTATGTCTTCAAACATAGATTATCACATGACCCTCCTCCGCACGCCAGTACATATAATTCCCAACATTCTCAAGAAATAGATATGAATAGAACAGAGTTCCATAGAAACCTTCCCGAATCATTCCTCTGTTTGCTAGGGATTAGCCGCAATTACTTCGGCTCATCCAACAGATATCCTGTGTTTTGGAGGAGGCATGGTGAAGGTAGGCATAGCATCCGCACATGAAAGACGTACATACACTTATTTGCTATAACTAATACACTTCGTTTATTTTGGCAGAAATGAACTTCTTTGGAATCCTCCGTCAAGGCGATCCAAAGCTTATACCAGAGGGATCCCGCCCCAGACGCGAGAACGAGCTACCCCTTCTCGAGCATACCTGGAACGTGAAAGTTGCCCTAGAAGCCGTACCGGATCCCCATTCAGACGAAGAGGAAACATCACTCCTGAGAACCCTCGTGGATTTCGACAACGAGGATGGTGATCACATGATGCTTGAAGATGAAGCCGGGCCCTCCTCGCCGCCCAAGACTGCTACCCCCGCACACGGGGAAGAGTAAGGTGACAATATTCAGAGGACCACCTCTAGTCTGCGCCAAATGTTGGGCGATGACGAGGAGGAAATGCAACAAGTAGATGAAGAAGAAGATGATGAACAAGCCCAGCCCGCCCCTAAGCGTACATGTAGGAAGAACAAGCGGGTGAGAAGAGTTGTCCAGGCTGAGGTTGGTGAACACAATGCCCCACCCAAAAAACTGCGCGAGGACCATCCCCGTTATCAATCTGTTGGGAGCACCACCTAAGCCTCTGAACGGTACGGGCCGCGCCTGTGGAACCGGTCACTCAAGTTCCCCCGACTACATCAGAACTAGAAGGGAATAACGTGTAAGTCTACCACTTTTATTTACTCAAAATATCCATGATCTAAGCAAGAACTATGGTTTTCCTCAAACAATACTTGATACTAATTCCAATTGTGTGTTTGTAGAGATGAGCAAGCTGGTGTCGTACCTCCCCCAGATGCACGAAAAGAGAAGGGGAAAGAGAAGGAGATGAGAAAGAACCTGCGCTGCATACAGCCGCAACCAGATCCGGTCCTACCTTTGAGGAGGGTACCCCCACAGCTTCCCAAGAGATCCCAATTTCCGGCCCTCATCAGCAGTTCAACCCTGACTGGAAGATCACCACTGGCTCACGGATGAGGGAGGCCGATGAGTGTCGTGAGTATCTTAATAATTGCATCCCCTGGGTTGGTACGAGATGTGAATGCACTAAACCATGCGGATCTAGTGGATGAATACAACGGCGCCTTGGTTCATCAGATGGCCATGGGCACTTCTATGAGAGTAAGATTTGAGGCTGCTTTAGAGCACGTTGAATCCCTGAAGAGGAAGGTTTGCCGAAGAGAGAGAATGATCGAAGAAAATGAGGCCCAGATTGCCACCCTCCAGTCCCAGCTTGCTACTGCCGAGGCGACTGTTAAAGAACAATCAGCCCATGCCAATGCTCATGACCAACATGTAGCCGAGCTCGAGACTAAACTTGAGGATGCAATAGACAGGGTATGTTTCCACACCGCATCACGCCTATGCCGTAAGAGCAACCATTCTAATACTTACTTTATCACATACAGGTGACCGCGGCAGAAGCTTTAGCTAAGTCCTTCTTCGACCAAGTATCCATACTCACAAAGAAGCTTGAGGACGCCCATGCGTTGATCCAGGGCGGGGAGAAACTAAAAGAGGAGCTTGCTTGTGAGAGGGCCATGACTGAACAACTGAAGGAGGCGTCCACCCATAAAGATTTGCTAGTGAATGCCCTTATCTCTGAGCGTGACGATGTGCTATACCCCCAACTACTAGCAGCCATTGCTGGCCGCAGGTGGATGGTGGGTCACGGGACGCGTTTAGCCGTTACCAAGGTGTTGGAAGCCCCCGAATTCGTTCAGCAATTTGCAGACCTCGTGTCAGATGGCATCGACCATGGCCGTCATGAAGGAATGGTTATGGCCGAAGATCTAATAAGGAAGGAGCAAGACTTCACAAAGCATGCCTTCTTCAACACCGGAGCTGCTGAAAACATGACTGCTTCTATGGCCGCAATGCGAGATCTCCACTACCCGTTCTTGGCCGAGCTGGAAGCCACAAAAGATGCATCTAACATGGAGATTATGGGGAAACTAAGTTTAGGTGCATTTTCTCATGATGAGGGACATTCCCGGACTCCCTTAACCCCCTCGCCCAGCCACCTCACTCTTCCTATTTATGAAGATGTGACCAGAATTGTAGTTGATGAACAGCCAGTAAGCGAGGTGCTGGAGATGAATGCGGCTAAAGCTCTGGTGCGGAAGGAACGTGGTGAGATATTGCCCTGTCTGGCTGAGGAGCAATGGGAGATAGGTAGGTTTCTCCCCCCCCCCCATATAGGGTACTCCTTAATTTGTCATACCTCTTGGATAATTTTGTTTGTAACCTAAATATTCGTCCGTGGATGTCCACGGCACTTTATGATTGTAAACATTTGTCATGCTATGTATAAGTCCGTAGTAGGCACGACAATTTTGTTAATTTGGAAACTTGCTTATATTCTTATTTAGATATCATGTATCTATGTCGCATGACGTGTCACGTCTTACATAGAATAAAACCAAGCCTATATTTTACTAGACGTGCGGCGTGCGTCTTTACCATGCAAAGCACCACGTGAGCGCGGCATATGGAAACTTATCACAACGTCTTGTGAGTAAGGTGTCTAGTAAGGATACATGATCTGCGTCACTGGGGTTGTATCCCTCTTATGTGACAAGTTGAATTATTAGGTTCACTTAATCCTCTTACCCCACCTGGAGGCGTATAGTACATGTACAGTTATTGAATGAATGCATATGAATGAGACATGGCACATTATAGTAATAACAACTAAATTCATATGACTACAATAGAATCAAAAGAATAAAAACAATTTGCACAAAAACGAGTCGTGGAGCTAGCTATGCACCACGGCATTTTATTAGAACGTTTACGTTTTTTGTTTCAACAAGAAATGGAAATCCTAAAAAACAAAAGGAACCTAGAAAGCATAAAAAACAAAACAAAGAGAACACATGGATCTTCATTGAAGCCAGATATAGAGAAGTGTCCATGCGAAAGCCGTAACTTTCAAAGATAGAACCTTTTAAGATTGCAGATATTCCATGTGCGTTCCAGGTCGCGGCCATCCATGTCACGTAACTTGTACGTGCCCCGTCCTAAGGCTTCCGTGACCTCATACGGTCCTTCCCACTTAGGACCCAGCTTTCCTGTATTCTCCGCTCGACTTGCCTCGTTAGCACGATAGACATAATCTCCCGGTCTAAAAGAAACACCTTTAACCTTGGCGTCATAATAAGCCTTCATCCGAGCCTTGGACTTGGCCTCATTGATAGCCGCTATCTCCCTTTTTTCCTCCAACAAATCCAGATTGATCCGGAGTTGCTCGTCGTTTGTGACGACATTAACCTCCATCGTGCGGATGGTAGGCATTCCTATTTCTGCTGGTATAACAGCTTTAGTGCCGTAGGCCAATGCGAATGGGGTGTCCCTGTTGGCTGTTTTGATCATAGTCCTATGTGCCCATAGAACATGTGGCAGTTCGTCTACCCATTTGGCACTTCGTTCCTCCAGGCGTGCCTTGATGCCTTCACCCAAGCTTCTATTTGCTCGCTCCACAAGACCATTTGTCTGCGGGTGTTTAACAGATGCGAAGCGCCGTTTGATATTCAATGTCGCGCACCAGTCCTTGAATGGATTATCCGCGAACTGCTTCCCGTTGTCCGAGATGATTTCTCCTGGTAAGCCAAAACGGCACACAATATTCTCCCAAACAAACTTTTTAACTTGTTTGCATGTGATGGATTTAACTGCCTTGGCCTCTATCCAGCGTGTGAAGTAGTCTATCGCGACAATCAAGAACTTAACTCCCCCCGCCGCTACGGGAAAAGGTCCTGCAATATCGATCCCCCACTTATAGAATGGCCATATGGATGTAATGGGTGTAAGTTCCTACTGCGGATGTCGTGGTACTGGTCTGTGCACTTGGCAGTCACTGCACTTGCGAATCATGTCGCATGCATCCCTATGCATAGTAGGCCATTAATATCCTGTGCGTAGGGCTCGGGCCAAAACGGATCGGGGACCCGCGTGCATGCCGCATAACCCTTCATGTATCTCACTGATCACATAAGTAGCCTGGCGTGGCCCAACACACCGCAACCACGGCTGCAAGAAAGAGCGCTTGTAATGAATACCTTCTCGAAGCTTGAAGTGCTGCGACTTCCATCTGATGCGTCGTGCCGCTTTTTCCTCGTCTGGAAGGGTTTCATTAGTCAAATAGTTGACGATCGGGGTCATCCATGTAGGTCCATCTTCCTCAACTATAGCTGCGACTTCCCCTTCTGTTATAGACTCTCCTTGAGTATTTCCACCAAGACTTGCTTGGATAAGTGGGCGAAACTTGTAGACGCGATCTTGCTAAGAGCGTCCGCCTTCTTGTTTTCACCTCTTGGTACCTGCTTGATAGAAAACTTACTGAAAGCCGTGATGAGTGACTTGACTTTCTCCAAATATCGAACCATGTTATCCTCCTTGGCTATGTACCCCCCTAGAATGTGGTTCGCGACAAGCCGTGAGTCCACGTAGGCCTCAAAGTTGCGGACCCCCATTCTAGCGGCGATTTTTAAACCCGCAATCAACGCTTCATATTCTACCTCATTATTGGTGGCTGTGAACTCAAAGCGTAGGGCGTACGTAAACTCTATTCCTTTCGGATTTGTAAGGATGAGACCAGCTCCTGATCCATCCGTGCACGAAGATCCGTCCGTAAATAATACCCATAGTTCTGACGGAGTTTCCTCTCGTTGTACGATTGATCCCTCCTCATCCGGCTTCTCTATCAAGAAATCTGCCAAGAATTGGCCTTTAATAGCCGTCCTTGGTCTATACGATATGTTATGCTCTCCCAATAGAATGCTCCACTTCTGTAGCCTACCGGCCACATCCGGTCTAGAGATTACTTGCTTTATTGGTTGATCCGTAATAACTACTATTGGGTGCGCCTGAAAGTATCGGCGCAACCGTTTCGTAGCAAACACTAATGCCAAAACCAATTTTTCCATGGAAGAATAATTCAACTCCGGCCCTTGTAGTGTTCTACTTATGAAGTAGACCGGAGTTTAGACTGTGTCCCTATCCTTCATAACTACCGCGCTTATTGCTCCATGTGTGGCTGATAAATACATAATGAGCTCCTCCTTTGGCCTGGGAACTACTAGCATGGGGAGAGATGCGAGGTGTTGCTTGAGTTGACCAAAGGCTTCCTCCGCTTCCTTCGTCCACCGGAAGTCTCCATTCTTAATGCACTTCTTGAGTGTTTTGAATAGGGGGACTGACTTCTCCGCAGATTTTGATAAGAACCTGTTTAGCCCGGCCAACTTCCCATTTAAGGATTGCACCTCTTTCCGTGTCTGAGCGGATGGTAATTGTATTACTGCATCCGTCTTTTCCGGGCAAGGTTTGATTCCATTTGGATCAATCATATATCCAAGAAACATTCCTTCTGTTGCCCCAAACGTGCATTTTTTTGGATTTAGCTTCATGTTAATCCTCCTCAATGTGTCAAACGTCTCTTGGACGTCTCGAACAAGTGCATCCTCCGTATGACTTTTGATGACTAAATCATTAACATAGACCTCCAGGTTTCGGCCTATCTGTTAGTCGAAGGCTTTGTCAACAAGCCGCTGATATGTTGCCCCGGCATTCTTTAGTCCGAATGGCATTTTTGTATAACAGTATACGCCTTGACTAGTATGGAACACCGTTTTCTCTGCGTCTTCTTCCGCCATCTGGATCTGGTGGTATCCTTTATATGCATCTAAGAAGCATTTAAAGGTATATCCACATAGGGACTCCACCTTCCAGACAATCTCCGGTAACGGGTAGCAGTCCTGTGGACAGGCTTTGATCAGATCTGTGAAATCCACGCACATGCGCCAGCTTCCGTCATGCTTTTTGACCATGACTGGGTTGGATAACCACTCGTGGTAGTATAACTCGCGCATGATACCTGCGTCCACCAATTTCCGTACTTCATCCAATATTACTTGGCTGCGTTCGGGTGCCTGACCGCGCTTCTTTTGCTTAACGGGAGGATATCCCTGGCGGATCTGGAGCTTATGTTCTGCTATCGCATGCGGTACGCCTGTCATATGCTTGGGCTCCCATGCGAATACATCTATGTTTGCTTTCAGGAGAGAGCATATGGCCCTCTTGTCGCTATCCGAGAGTGTTCCCCCTATGGATACCTCTTGTTCCGGGTAATCAGGATGGATTGCCACCTTCTAGTTGGGAGGTGGTGATCCGTCCTTGGGGGGAACAGGTGGAACCGGTGTTGTCACGGCATGACACTCGGATTCCGGTATGATTGTGTTATAGATGGTGACAATTCCTCCTTCCACAGGGAATTTGATCATCCCGTGTGCCGTGGAGGGTACCGCTCGTCTGGCCAGGATACCTGGTCTGCCTATGATCCCATTGTATGGAGAGTGTGAGCGTATCACCATAAAGTTCATCCACTCCGTTGTGGAGTGCTCTTCATTACCAATGGTTACAAGCAGACGTAGCTGTCCTATTGGCCAGATGGTTTCTCCACTAATACCGATGAGCGGCGCCGTGGCTGGTACTAATTGGCTTCTTATTTCTGGTCGTAACTGTACGAAACAGTGCTCGTACAGTACTTCTGCTGATGACCCTCCATCCACATACATACGACGGACATTGTGTGTTCTAATGCTTATCTCAACAGTGAGAGGCGCATCAATCACATCGCTTGCCGTGATGGGAGGGAATGAGATTTCTCTGCCGCGTGAAAATTTTTGACTAATTTTCTGCCTCGTGCGGCGCTGTCTGGATTGGAACATGTATATAGTTGAAGGTTTGTCCTTTTGGGGATCCTTCTTGTCATACTTCTTTTTGTCTTTTCCATCCTTCCAATCCTTGACCAAATGCTTGAGTTTGCCTGACTTGATCAGTGACTCAATGTGCTTCTTGAGCTGGATACATTCCTCCGTGCCATGGCCCTTGTCGTTATGGAATTCGTAAAAACGATTTCCTTGACGACGGTCCAGCGGGGTTGTCATTGGAGGAGGTCTTGGGAAATTGGCCCTTCCGTCAGCAAGATCTCCCGGTAGGACATCTTTAGAGGGGTAAATTTGTCCTCCGGTCGTCCTCCTTTGTTTTGGCTCTTGTAATCCGAGCCCCTCCCACTGTTCTGGTTGTTTTGACTGCCCGACTGTCTCCTAGACTGGTCGTTCGATCGGTAGCTGTTTCCTTTTGAAGGATAGGCCGCGGCTACCGCGGTTTCTCCCTCTATGAAGTTTCTGACCCTTTCCATAAGGTCGTCATACCTCTCCGGACGTTTGTCATTGAGACGTTTGATTAATTCCCTGTCTGTTATGGCGTGCATATAGTCGGAAATTTTCAGGAGTTCTGGCATTGTCTTTGTGCGTGTGCACTCGTCATTGAAGCGTTCAGTGAAGGCCTCCGTAGACTCCCCCGGCCGTTGCTTGACGGTTGCCAATGAGACCGGGTCCCTATTATACTTCTTCCGCTGAGTATAACTATTCTTGAACGCAGTACGTAGTTCAGTGAAGCTATCAATGCTTCGCGGAGGAAGTCCCCTCAAACCAATCAGGAGCATTGCCGATCAAGGTTGAATTGAACATTTGGCACCATATAGGCATGGGCCATCATTCAATTTTTGTCTGTGTATCAAATATCTTTAGGTGATCATCCGGATCACTAGTCCCATCATAAGTCTTGACACACGCCGGCATGCGACGCTTTGTATCCTCAGAGTAATTCCGTATGCGGAGAGTAAAAGGATCTTCCTTGGGATCTGCCCATGGACGGGTGAGACTAGGGTCACACCACGGGCGGGAAAGATCTTCTGCTTCCGTTTCTCGATAATAGGGGACGCCATAGTACTCCTCATTGTCTGGTGGCGGTGGAGGAGTACGCCTAGGTCGGCGACGCTTGGGCGGATGGTCATCCGAGTCCTCTCCTGATAGACCGGGAGAAGGAGGTGGTGCCCCATCCTTTGGGTGAGGACCGCTCTTGTGAGAAGAGCCAGGAGCCTTCTTCCCGGTATTCATCCTATCCCACACGCTTGTGCGGAGATTAGTTCTGGTTAGTTCCAGATCTGGTCGTTTGGGTGAACCGTCGGACTTCTCTCCCTCTTCTCTGGACTGTATTAGTTCCTGCATGAGACGATCCCCTATGCGTTCGAACACATTCCTGGGTTGGGGAGTTTCCTCAAAGAGGTTCCGCTCCTGAGGTCGTGTCCTTCGCTTCCTCTGAGTTTGAGAAGAGGTGGCTGGTCCTGCGTTGCCAAAGTTGAGCCTAGATTGGAGGTCCCTCCCTAGGTTCAACCTTGATGCAATCCCTGGGACGATCCTCTCAAAGTTCTGCGTGATAACTCGAGTGAGATCTTCCTCGCTGAGTGATTCGACCTCTACTTCTTCCTCGGTCGATGGTCTGCGCGGCTCCTTGTTAGGGGGATTGGGCGCACTCCCTGGATCAGGATTATGCAAGGTCGAAGTAGGTGGTGGGGTCATGGAGAACGTTCTTGTCACACCCATGGAATGAAGACCACTCCGGTTTTTTGGTCCGCCAGCTTGATGGCTAGGGGATCGATTGGGGATGAGTATCCCTTCCCCTTGGGACTTCCAATTTCCAGGATTTGTGTTCTTGGGGTTTCCCTGCGGATGCCCCTTCGTCATTGAGAATTCGAGATGAGATTTTGCTCTAGCTTAGTGTAATGGTCCCACGGATGGCGCCAACTTGTTGATACAAAAGTTGGGTGATCCTTGCTAGACCCAAATTAGACTTAATTCGGGTTGGCTGGATTCCGGCTCCTACACCAAGTGAATTATCTGGTTGGGATCCTGCACACTAAACAGCACGCGTTAGGCTTACCGTGGGAATGTTTCCCACGATTAGACTCCTGCGTGAGAGTAAGTAATCGGTTAGGGTTATAGGAATCGGATGAGAGTTGAAAGTGTGTAGAATGTAATACCTTTGTGGAACCCTTGGGGGTTCCTTATATAGGCAGTGAAACCCTAATGGGCTGTCACTGATGCTTCGGCCCCAAGGAAAGGATAATCACCAGATTTAGATTGATTGTTATCTTCTAATTATGGTGAGTGCATATCCTTTCCTTTGGGATAAATCCTAATCATAGTAGGAGTATGATTCTGTCTAACCCTACACAGGGCATGCCGGGCCGTGGGCCGCACACGTGTGTGCGGTTACTGTTCATCGAAGCCCATAAGCTCAAATAACATTATTCCCACCCATTCGTAATGGGTCGAATACGGGTAGTACCCGTGGGCCGGGTTCATGACCCGGCTGAGGACTATACATCATCAGAAAGCACCATGTTTCTCTTCAAAACAACCTGATGTGGATTCAACTGATCAAGATTTTCAAATTTAAGCTTGAATCCCTTCTTCCTTGGTTTTGGTACAATGGAAGCTTTCTCAATCTGCATAGATTCCATAATCTCTTCGTGTCTTTCCACATAAAGAATCCTAAAGATATTATCCTCACAAACACATTCCCAAATAGGAAATGCATAGTACTCCAACTGATCAAAAGAAAGCTTCTTCAATTTGGCATATGTCCATCCAGTTTGATGACACCTAAGAAGCATGTAATAAAGCTCTCTTTTGTCCCTTTTCCTCTCATAGAGTACCTTGTTTTCTCTATGCTTCAAAATGATCTTACAATCACTTTGAACTCTCCACAGAATCTCCAAACATCATATCTTCTCTGACAAAGTCATGTCTGGATTTTCTATAACCTTCTATTGCCATTCTAAATACATGACAACGACCTCAGGCATATCAATATCTACATGCATCTTTATCTGTTTGAGATTTTCCATAGCTAACTCATCATTATCACCATATTCCAATCTTTCGAGGCCTTCTTCCAAAATATTAGACCCATGATTACTCTCCTCCTCTTCATCACCAGATTCATCCTTCTCATCACCTTCATATTCTGATGAGAGAATCTGTGCTTCAATACTACCCTTCTTAAGCCCTTTCTTTTCTTGCTCTTGCAGTTGATGAGCAAGCATTTCATCAAATTGTTTTTGGGCTGCATCTTTTGGGACATCTTCTACTACTAACACAGCTCTATCCTTATCCAATGGATAAATATAGGGAAAAGTAGAAGACTGTACCTTATTAAAAGGCTCCTGAATCATGAGTGGTGGTTGGAATACACCAGTCACACTTGGAATCCTGTCAGTGTCTGAAATAGGCGTGTCAGCGTTCAAGTTGCCTTTGTCAGTGGCCGATAATCCACTAGCTTGTAACATCATCTCAGTAAAAGACTGCTTCATGGGAGTGATAAAAAAGGGAGTAGCTTGTTTCTTCATCCCTGTCAATGCTTCAGCTATCTCCTTAGTCCCATACGAACCTTGGGACCCCTTATCACTCAGATTAGGTTCATCCTCCCTTTGGAAGAATCATCTTCAAAGGACAAAACCACGGCTCTCCTTCTCCTTGAGCCAACAGCTTCCAAAACAACTATCCTCTCCCTCAATTGCTTGAGTTCAAGGCCTTGACCAGTGACTTTTTGTACAAGTTCTACATTGGACTTTTGCAAGCCAATGCAAATAGCCATTAATTCTAAACTAGATAATGGTTGCAGACAGTCCTCCTCCAAAATGGGGATTTGACTCCTCAAAATGGATTCATCAGGTAAAACTCTAGTAGCTTCATGGCTAGGACTACTAGAGAAGGCTCCAGTGGTCCTTTATCTTTTCTACAATCGAAAGTTAAAAGGTTCAGATGAGGAAGTGGATTGGTGAACATGTGTTTGGGGTGGTGAGGTAACAGCGGGTGAAATGGGTGTGTCAGCGGCTGAAACGCGAGTGTCAGCGGCTGAAGGGTCAATGTTCATAGGGTCATGTTGGTGAGGTGAAGGTGGTTGTTGTTGTGGTTCAGGTTCAGGTTCTTGTTGAGGTTGAGGGTTGTTAGCTGCTTCAATAACAGCCAACATGGAAGGTGTCAAGGGTAGGGGTCTGAAAGGTCTAGTATTCATGGACAGAAATTTTTTTGCTTTTTGAGTAGGGATCTTGTAAAAATTATAATGATCCCTACGACAATAACCTTGGTTCTCAAAAACCATTTGCAAAAATCTAGGGTAAGCAAGAGTCATCTTGTTACCCTTGTTTTTCGACATGCCCTCAAAAATCATATGGGAAAAATTATATTTTTGCCCAGTGGACAAACAAACAAGAATACAACCAAAATAATGATTGATTTCATTGAAAGAAGTACACCTAGGACTAAGAGACTGCAAGAGGACATGTATAAGGAACTTCCAGGCTGGGGGAAATTGTTGTTTTGAATACTTATTAATTTTGCCCTCGGGGGGAAATTCATAACCCAAGCCTCTAAGTCCTTCTTCTAACTGTTCTTGAGGAAGGGTAGTCACACCATCAACATCATCAAGCCTTAATGCTTGACGAATAAATGCTTTAGTGACCACCCATTGTGTCCCATGAACAGTCCCTGACAATGTAATCACTCCACCAACTGTTTCAGAACTGGCAGTGTTCCAAAACTATTTGATGTGTGTGATAGGAATGAGAGGAGCATGAGTCAAAGCATACCCTAAATTAGAAGCCAAGAGATACTCAATCATTCCTGTGTATTGAGGATGATGTGTGTCACCAGCCTCAAGGTAGGCGATCATGTTATGTTGATCCCTAAAGCTCAAAGTAGCACCAGCAGGTTTCAATACAGGAGTTATGAAAACTTGTTTGTGAAAGGTTAGAAAGTATGAAAGTGATAATGGAAGGTTTTGGAGAAAATATAAGACAATCAAGTAAGTTACCCTGTTTAAAATAGTATGAGCCGTATTTATAGGATTGAAACTAGGACACTATTGGTTGAAATAAGAGGTAAGTTATTAAAATATAATGATGAAAATCTTGAAAAATAATAACTTATCTCTTAGCAATTAAAGAATTTACCAAATCCCATAAAATTACGGCCCAAAATATCACAAAAGTAACAACTAGGTGGGACCCAGTGTTCTTCAACGGTCAAAATGTTAATGTCAGCGAGTAACGGCTATATTTTGTCGGCGTGTAAATTTGCTATACCAGCGTTTGAAAATGTGCTTGTCAGTGGGTGAACCACTATGTGTCAACGACCAAAAATAAAAAGTAATAAAATAAAAAGACCTTAACAAAGAGGTTTACCCTAATGAAGATAACTCATACTCTGAAAATGATTGAAGTTTGGCAAGCACTTTCCAATCATGCACACTTGCATAAGCAAGATAGACATAATTGTCCTCAAGTGTCCCTTGCTAACCAAAGTCCATAAGAGTGAAGAAATCTTATATAAACCCTTTGTAACTCCCAGGTAAGTCCATTTTTATTTACACCAAGTCTCCCAACCAACCAATCCTAATTCTAGGCCAAAATTATTGGCAACATGCACAGTATATCAACTTTGCATTCTATAGTGCCTCAAGAACTAGAAATTCCAATAATTATTAGAAAGAAAAGCCTTCATTGTTTCTAACTCCTACTCACCAGTGGACACAATCTAGAATTGTGATAAGAGCATTCTATAAGTACCCAAATACCAAAAGGTTTCCTAAACCTCCCCTTAAACTTACACAGATTGCAAATAAATAATGATGATAAATTTTTATTTCAAGATAGGAATGTAAATATTCCAACCATCATAAATAAAAATTCTTCAAGATTTGAAGTCCATAAAAAACTCTGTATCCTATTGCGCAATGCTCATAAATGCATGCATGATTAGATCAAAAACCACAAAAAATAACATGGGCTGTCAGCGGCCAAAATCCTCTTGTCAGCGGATAAAATACCTTTGTCAACGTTAGAAAATATAGTGGAAAATCTAATACTTTTACATGAGATGATAACAATGCATATCCTGTACATATTATACAATAATCTCAAAAACACATAATTTATGGATTGATCATTCCAATAATTATTACCAAGTACTGGAACCTCCCAACATCAAAAGGTTTAGTTAATAAATCAGCCCCACTCTATGTGGATGTATTAAACCTTTTTCAAAACAATACCTTATAAAATGATGCCTTATTTCTTTGTGTTAAGTTTTAGAATGATATACAGGATTTTTAATAATTCATAAAGTACTGTTATTATCTATAAAAATCTTAGTATGCATAAAATTGTACCCATAATCCAAAAGCTGATTTTGAATCCATAGCACTTGTGTATAACATGCAGTAGCTGCTACATACTCAGCTTCAGTTGTTGAATTGGCCACCACAGTTTGCTTCTTGCATTGCCAAGATATAAGCCTGCTCCCAAGAAATTAGCATCCACCAGTTGTGGATTTCCTATCATTGTTGTCTCCTCCATAGTCATTGTCTGAATAGCCTACAAGCTCCAATGGAGAATCTTTAGGGTACCATAATCCCAAAGTAGGATAGCACCTAAGATACCTAAAGATCCTTTTGATAGCATGAAGATGACACTCTTTGGGAGTCACTTGATGACGTACACATGCACACACAACAAACATGATATCAGGTCTAGAGGTAGTAAGATACATCAATGATCCAATCATTGACATATAGTGCCTGACATCAACATCCTTTCCATCTCCAATCTTTCCCTATGGATGTTCCCTATCCATGGGTGTGCTAGCCCGTTTTTCATGAGGGGAAAACCCAAATTTTTTCAAAATTTCAGCTACATATTTGTCTTGAGAGATGAAGATACCTGTTTCTTTTTGTTGAACTTAAAGACCTAGAAAGAAATTCATCTCTCCCATAGCACTCATTTGAAATTTATTAGTCATTAGCTTGGAGAAGTCATCACTCATCCTTTGGTTAGAAGAACCAAAGATGATAGCATCAACATAGACCTGTACAAGAAGAAAATCCTTCCCTTCCTGTTTTGTAAACAATGTTTGATCTATGGTACCCCTTTTGAATCCATTTTCCACTAAGTATGTGGAAAGAGTATCATACCAAGCTCTAGGGGCCTGATGAAGACCATACATAGCCTTCTTAACTCTATAAACCTTGTCTGGATGCTCCGAATCTTCAAAACCAAGAAGCTGCATCACATATACTTCCTCTTAAATTGTGCCATACAAGAAAGAACTCTTGACATCCATCTAGTAGACTATGAAACCCATGCAAGATGCATAGGCTAGGAAAATCCTTATTGCTTCAATCCTAGCAACAGGTGCAAAAACCTCTTCATTATCAATGCCTTCTTCTTGTGTATAACGTTGAGCAACTAGTCTTGCCTTGTTTCTAATCACAATACCTCTCTCATCTCTCTTGTTTCTTACAACCCAAAGTGCTCCAATAGGTCTCAAATGCTTGGGACAATCCACAAGCTCCCAAAAATCCTGTATTGCAAACTGGTGAAGCTCATCCTGCATTGCTTCAACCCAGCTTGGTTCTTGGAGTGCCTCAAAAATCTTCTTGGGCTCATTTTGTGATAAAAAGCAGGCAAATAAACGTTCCTGAACCAAAGGGGATCTTCCTTTTGTGAATGTTAGCAACGAATCCTCCGTGAGAATTCTTTTTTCTACTTGTTTGAACTGGTGAATTGATGGGACCAATGATTTGTGAGGGAGTATGAACTTTTGATACTTCGGTGAGAATTCCTCCCCCAAACAATATGTTCTCATGCACAGTAGTTTCCAAGGTGCCATCATTCCCATCATTATGATTTCCATATCCACTTGAGCTAGAAGGCATGATGTCGGCATCTGGATTGATGATGCTGACATCTTTGTTTGATATGGGATCTTCAATAGATTCAAACACTTCTTTGTCAGCGGATGAAAGCAAGCTATTAGCGGCTGGATCAGGCGTGTCAGCGGCTGGACTACTTATGTCAGCGGATGACACACTTTCACTGACTTGCTCTTCTTGTAGCTTTCTCTCCACTTCCTTTTCAATAAAAGATTCTCTAATGAATTCTTCACTCCAAATAGGGAATTCCACAAAGGAAAGTGTAGGAGTAAACTCATCTACTTGTGATCCTTGCACCTTTGTAGCATGTATACCTGCATTATCAACAAAAGTTTCTTCCACAATCTTTGGAGAAGTCTCCAAGACAACTGGATTAGTAACAGGAAAATAATTCATGGACCTAGACAATGGCTCTAAATCAAAAAGCCAGTCTGGTCCATTAGCAGGATCACTGGGTTTACTCTCCAAAAAGTCAACATTTATATTTTCTGTTATGACCTTATCTCTCTTGTGGTAAACCCTATACCCTTTGCTGTTTATGAAATAACCCACAAAATAACCCTCATCACCTTTTGAATTAAACTTACCTAGGTTGTCACTAGTATTAATAATCACTACATGACATCCAAAGGGTCTAAGAAAAACTATATTAGGTTTTCTATTACAAAAGAGCTCATAGGGGGTCTTATTGTGAATCTTATTGACCAAGGACCTATTCTGAACATAACAAGCAGCATTCACAAACTCAACCCAAAATGAAATGGGTAACTTAGCATCTGCTAACATGGTCCTAGCTGCCTCAATAAGAGTTCTATTTCTCCTTTCAGATACACCGTTTTGCTATGGAGTTCTAGCTATGCTAAACTCCCTAGTAATCCTCTTATCCACACAGAAGGCGTCTAATAGGTTATTCCTAAATTCTCCACCATTATCACTTCTAAGAATGTAACTGTAAACCCTGATTTCTTTTCCATTTGATTAATAAAATTAATTAGGGTTTTGGCAGTATCACTCTTTTTAACTAAGAAGAAAGTCCATGTATACCTGGAGTGGTCATCAGTAACCACAAAGCAATAAGACTTGTCATTTAAACTTTCTATATTAGTAGGTCCAAATAAGTCCATGTGAAGCAGTTGTAGAGGTTTAGAACTAGATTGAACACTCTTAGACTTATGAGGACTTGTGTTGTTTTCCTTTAAGACATGCAACACAATTATGATCATTGTAGAATGCTTTTGAGGGCAGTACTCTCACAAGATCATGCCTCACAAGTCTATTCATGTTCTTAAAATTAATGTGCCCTAACCTTATGTGCCATAAGTTACTCTCATCTTCTGAGGCTTTATCATATAGACTTGACAAGTTATTATTCATTTTAATCCCTTGTAAGTTAACATTATAAATGTCCTAATGTCTAGGTGTTCTAAACTCAATAAACTTATCAATAGGAAGCACATAGTCTTTACTCAAGACTAAACATTCAGTATCTGTAAAAAGAACTTTATTTTTGTTGTCTGATGAGATGGCATTTATACATGATCTCATCGTTCTTTTCGGGCTTTAAATGCATAAAAATGTCATAAAATACCATATATATGCTTTTGTTTGTTTACTTGTGTATTTTAGGTATGGATATCGTGAAAAAGACAAAAGATCACAAGATACAAGGAAAAACGGACACGAGAAACAAAGCCGTACAAAGAACCGGGCCCTAATCATGGAATTCTCAACAAAATACCTTGAAGACTTGAAGAAAAACAAGATTGATCCTCATTTATTAAAGAAATGACACTTAAAACCCTTGTATATTCATAATTACAAGTTTGGTCCCTTAAGTTTGTCAAAATTACACAAAAGGTCCCTCAACTTTGAAGAAATGGCAAGATTAGTCCCTCAACAAATCAAAATTGCCAATAATGGTCCCTCATGAAGTCAAAGTTACAATGAAGACCTTTGAAGATCAACAATGTCCAAGATCAGCCCTTGAATTATCCAAAAATGTCAAAAATAACCCTTGACAACCTTTTTCCAAAGTTTGGTGCCAAAAGTGACAAGTGGTGAAAGTTAAAAACAAAGGGAATACGTTTTCTAGGCAAAAAGACTTTGTTTACCAAAAATCCCAAAGAACAAGGACCATTCTTGTACACTGAAACATTTAAACTTCAAAAATGCGCCAAACACATCCCAATCCCCCAAAATCGGATCAAAGGTTGTTACTGTAGCAGTCAAGAACCCAGAATTACCTTCACTTAAAACAAAGGGTAAAATGAAATTACCCTTACCCACACTTGATTCACACGCCTAAAAACCTAACCCAACCTTAAAACCCTCACTCCCACTCACCAAGAGACCCCACCACCAAAACCGTTTCACCATCATGTGACAACTTCCTCACCAAGGCTTGCCACGTGTCAAGATCAACAGCCCACATCATTTGCTTCATCACAAAGCTATTTTAAACGGTTTGGATGCATTTTGGACAGCTCACATCAAGAAAACGTCTAGAAGACTTAGGGCATTTAGGGAATTTCACTTCTAGGGTTTATGAATAGTGTTTAGCCAGGCATTTGCCTATAAAAGGAGACCTCAACATGTGAGAGTCTCTTTGTTCTAGATTTTAGCTTTTAATCTTTGTAATTCCTTTTTATGAAATAAAGTTTAAATTTCTTAAAATTCTGAGTTTTAATATGTTATTTATAAAATTTTGGTGTTTGAGAAGCTAAAATCTGAGTTCCATTTATATGTTTGAAGGTTTTTGAGGCAAGGTTTTAGTTGATAAAGCTTGGGTTTCAAAAATCAGAAAGTTGGCATAATATTTGATCTCACTTTGTGTTTGTTCATCTTAGCAGCATTGGAAGCTGGTACTTGTTTTGCTAGTACCTCAGCTCAAACAATCCAGGGCCTGGATGTAGGTCTTGGAGGTTTGCACCTTCTTCCCTTTTCATTTTCTCTTTAAGTTTCTGAATATTTGTGATTTTTGTGGATTTGTGCTTGAATCTGTGTTATTGTGGATGTTTATTGTTGATTTGGTTTGGTTTGATGTTAATGAGGTGTTATTGATCTGATTTGTGGGTTGAATCTTAATGATCCTTTGAAAATTTGTGAAAATAAGTCTTAAAAGGGTGCTTGGGATTACTGCATAAGTTGGATTAGAGGTTTGTTAAGTGCTTGTGTGTTGTATGCAAGTATTGGTATCTGTTATTTGGGAGTATTTGTGCATCTGTTTGCAGGTTTTGTGGTCTTAAACACATTGATTCATAGATTGGCTATAAAATCTTCATAACTTGGTAAAATTGGCTAGGATTTTAGGACACCTAGATCTAAGCATAGGTTAAGGGTAACAAGTGCTAAATCATAGCTAATCACACCAGGGTAGAGGGATTTGAGGCTTGAAATTGGATCAAGTGTCAAGTATATCAGCAAACTTGTTTCTGCATATGTTCTTTGTTCATCAGTAACTTTTTATGCTTTGATCTTGATATTTACTTTGATTCAGTGTTTGATTCTTGTTGCTTTGTGTTTATTGATAGTTTATATAGCTTGTGTGTGCATCTGGTTAAGTTTGGTTGGCTTATTTTGCTGAAATCTGCTTATTAAGTGCTTAACTGCTTATTTGCATATCTGGAGCATATCTGGTGACTGTTTAGCTTATTGTGGCTTATTGTGTGGATCATTTTGTGATTTTATTGTTGCTATTGACTCCTTGTGGTTCGGTGCCTTTGTTTCCAATTGAATCAAACCAGAACTCTCAAATAAGCTTGGTCAATTAGTCAAAGCAGTGGGAACTCCTTTCCCCTGCTGGTTGCCACTGATAGTGCATTTTTGGTGTCAGCTTATCAATAAGCTATAATAGCTTATTTTAACCAGCAACAACTTTGTTTTTGTAATAGGTGCTCATATTTTGACCCATTTGTTCATCCTGGAGCATTTGGGTGGTTGACTTTTAGGTTTGACTAGAAAACCAAGTCCTTTGACTTTTACATAAGTTCATTTGTGCTTATTCTGGCTTATTTCTTGTGCTTATTGGATTTTTGTTGATTGATATTGCTTATTGAGTCCATTTGAAAGCTTTTTCAAGTTAAATCAGCTTCTGAGGTTGAGTATTTCTCAAAAACGACTATTTTGTCGTTTTGTGGAATTTTGCTTTTCTATTTTCTGGCTTATTGAGTGAGCTTATTAGAAATTTCTTTTGACAGATCTCTTAAGCATCCAAAAAGAGGGTTGTGTGTCAAATTAGAGCTTATGGCATTAGCTTATGGCTTAATGGGCTGAAAAGCCCAATAATAATAAGCTTTGTGTTCAATAAGCTGTGATAAGCACATTTTCAGCTTTTGGGCCTTTAGAGTTTTGTTCTTAGAATTAAATTTTAAGTCAGATAGGGCTTTTCCAAGTCAATTGGGCCAAGTTTGACTTTTTGGGCCCAAAAGCCCATTTAGGTTGACTGAATTTGGATTTGGCCCATTTGAGGGCCCACTAGGGATATTTTGGTAATTTCACTTTCATTTTCTGATTATTTAGGTTAAAATAAACTAGTTTGCAAGTTTTTAGAATTTTTTATAATTTTTGGATTTTTAATATTATTTTATTATTATTTTATTATTATTTTTAAAATTTCACATTTTCCAACTTTTTACATTTTTCTTAGGTTAAATACATTAAAATAGGAATTTAGCAACTTTTAGAATAATTTTTTCACTTATAGATTAATTTTTATAATTATTTTAAGTTTTAATAGTTTTTAATTCATTTTAAATAGTTTTTATTAGTTTTAAAATTTCTAAAAATAGTTTTTAATCATTTTAGGTCATTTAAGAGGTTTATCAATTGAAAAATCTTAATTTGGGCTTTTTGATAATTTATTTGATTTTTAGGGCTTTAATTAGCATTTAAAAATTGAATATTTAATTATTTAAAAGGTTTGAAAAAGTTTTGATAATTGGTAAACTCTTAGTTTATTATTTTTGATTTTTGGTGAATTTTTGGTAATTTTTAGAATTTATTTTAATTTTAGTGATTTTTTAGTCTCTACGTTTTAACTTTCTAATAGTGATTTTTAGTTATTTTTTTTATTTTTACGACTTCGTCATTTTCTCTTCTAATCCCCTTCTAAACCAATCATTAATCACAAACATTTGGCAAGTTTTTCACACACATATACCTCCTTGGGAAACGAACTTACACACCATTAAGGGTCATTAGTGTTGATTTTTCCTAAAATCATCACTCGATACTTACCGCTTTTACGCCTTTTTCCTAAAAGGTGTATTTTTCCTACAATCAATTTTGGCGCCGCTGCCGGGGAGGTGTGTCGTGATTAATTTGGATTGTTGTTTTTAATATTAACCAAATAGTATTTGTATTAGTAGAACTCTACTAATACGTATTATCGGTTTTCTTGGTTTTTCTTGTACAAATATTATTAATATATTGTATTAAGTATCACAATCAATAAACAATATCTCCAAAAGTGTGAAAACACAACCTTAATTGGGATTTGATCTCCTAATTATTGTATTCGAATCTCAAACAAAAAGAAAAAGGCAAAAATAGATAAATACTTTCGTGAAGCTCGATTTTGAAAGATACAAACTATAAGGTGGGTATAAGGCGGGTATTATAAAATATACCCTAAGGAAAAAGGCTCTTAAGTGCTTCGCGCCGCCTCGTTTCCCCGCTTGCTTGTGAGTATTTTGAAATTGAAGGCTAATCGAGGGTTTTGCCGCCCAAAGTATTATTACGTATAATATATTTGCTTGGTTTTCTTTGTGATTAAACCCTCTTGAACAATTTGGTTTTCACCAAAGTTCTAAAGTCATTCGAAGGCGTTCACTCCACGTGATCGTTTTCATTATTTTGAGGCTTCTTTAATCAAGAGTTTGATTCGAGGAGAGATTTTGTAGATTGTTGTCTACGAAGATACACCAAAATCAAAAAAAAAGTAAATATCATCAAAAACACAAAAAAATTGAAAATCCACAAAACAACCAAAAAGAATCTTCTTTGCTCACCTCCCATTCTTCGTGAAGTTTATGGTCACTCGTAATCAAGCAAAACGAGCTCGTAAACGTCTTCAAAAGCAAGCCAATCAAGAGACGTTGATTGTTGAAGAACCTCCAATTGTTGAACCTATTGTAGAACAAGAAGTCGTCATGGCTAATCGTACTATGATGGAGTTGCTACAAGCACCCACCGAGCGTTTTGGAGAGGCTATTGTAATTCCCGCCATCCTTGCGGAGAATTTCGAGATTAAGACGGGTTTAATGTCGATGTTGCAAGCAAATAAGTTTAGAGGTCACGAGAAAGACAACCCGCATTACCATATTAGGAATTTCAACCGTCTCACCGCCACTAGCAAATTTAAGGATGTTCCACATGACGCCATTAAGATGATGTTGTTTCCATACTCGTTGGATGGACCCGCAAAAATTTGGCTCGAGAAAGAACCGCCAAATTCGATTTTGACATGGGCCGATCTCATTTCTAAGTTTGTGAACAAGTTTTTTCCACCATCTAAAACAACACACTTGAAAAATGAGATTTCACGATTTGTGCAACGTAATAATGAAAGTTTTTCAATGGCATGGGAACGATTTAAAGAGATGTTACATGAATGTCCACACCATGATTTTACGGAATTGCATCAAGTGGATACTTTTTATAATGGGCTTAATGATCATGAACGAGATTATTTGAATGCCGCCGCGGGTGGTAATTTTTTGTGCAAGACGACAAATGAGGCTTTACAAATCATTGAAAATAGATCTAAGGTTTATAACCCTCGTAACACGCCGAGTGTTGCCAATATGGGTTCGTCATCTTCGTCACAATCGTCTCGTAGCATTAACGCCTTACATGATGAAGCTAATGAGGAAAATCGGTTTTTTGATAGATTTGCTAATCTTATGTCCCATTGGAAGGCTCAAGAAGCTTCCAATTCCGCTTCGGTTAAAGCGGTTTCTAAGAGTTGTTTATCTTGTGGGGGAGCTCATGATCTTTCCGAGTGCATTACCGCGGATGGTAACACTTCGAGTGCTTATGTAGCAACGGGAACTTACAACCAAAACGGTCAAGGTTCCCGTCCAAATCAAGCTCCACCAAACCAAAATGCTAATAATTATCGAAACAACAACCAAGGTAATTACCAAGGCAACACACGCAATTACAACAAAGGGAATTATCAAAGTGGGAATGGACAAATCTCTAATCAAAACCAAAACCGTGATTTTCAAAACACTACACAAGGTTTTCAAAATGCTCACACTAAAAATTTGCAAGGAGAATTTTTGGATTATGCTAAAGCAAATGATGCTAAATTTGATAATATGCAATGTGAGATGATTAGCTTAAGGTCCGAGTTGAAAAACGAGCTTAAACATGAACTTGCTAATGAACTTAAAACTCATGCAAACAAAATGGAAGGAAATGTCCAACGTCTTCAACAAAACCAACAAAAGATGGAATTAGGACAACATGAGATTAAGCAAGAGTTATTAAAAGCGGATGCTAGGCAATCAAAATTTGAGGACCGAATGGCTAAGATGTTTGAAGCAATCATGTGTAAGCCCTCTTCTTCGAGTGGTCTTCCTAGTGATACCATTAACAACCCGAGGGGAGAATTGAAGGTTGTTGCTACACGAAGTGGTAAAACTTTCAAGGAACCAATCTCTCGTACAAGTACTTCTAAGGAGAAGGAAATTGAGAAAGAACCCGAGGTGATGGTCGAAAAGGAGCACATTACAATCCCACGAAGTACCGCTCATACCACACCTACGGTTGAACCAATACCAATTGTGGAACCCGAGTTTCCAAGGCCGTTGCCTAATGACCAACCCACACCACCTTCACCTTTAACCTACCCTTCGAGACGTAACAAAGAGAAAGCACAAGAACGGAACAATTATCAATTTGAGCTATTTATGAAAATGTTTTGTGATATGCATTTTAACATAAGTTTTGCCGACGCTCTTATCATGATGCCTCGATTCGCCGCAAACTTCAAAAGTATGCTAAACAACAAAGAGAAGTTACAACAATCGTCTAGTTGTTCATCGGTTTTTCTTAGCCGCATACCACAAAAAGTCGGTGACCCCGGTAAATTTTTGATTCCGTGTGCTATACAAGATATGGAGGAATGCTACGCCTTGGCCGATCTTGGTGCTAGTATTAATTTAATGCCTTTCGAGATTTTCAAATCGCTTTCGCTTCCGGCTCTTACTCCTTCGAACATGTCCATCGAGATGGCCGATCATTCTACGATTTTCGCATGTGGAGTAGCCGAGGACGTTTTCGTTAAAGTCGGAAAGTTTTACTATCCCGTTGACTTTATCGTTGTAGACATTCCTATCGATCGAAAAGTTCCTCTCATTTTGGGTCGTTCATTTTTGGATACATCAAGAGCACTTATCGATGTTCATGCTCGAAAAATCACCCTTCGTTTCAATGAGGAAGAACTTGTCATCAATGCAACACAAAACTCCAATCTTTCTCATGTCTATTCTATTGCAACTTTAAACCATGGTGATTCAACCAATGTCGTTTGCAAAGAATTTTCACCAAGAGTTTTAGGAAATGTCGCCAAGAACAATTTACCATTTCCTCCGCCGGTGGAGGTAATGAGTATAAAGCCTACAAAGAAGAAACCGTCAATACTTGAATTAAAAAATCCTTCACCTCACCTCGAACATTGATTCTTGAAAAGTGTTGATAAGTTACCGGTTTCTACGGAAGATTCTTCGGATGATGAATATGTAGACCCCGATGGGGAGGTTTTCTTCGTCGATAAACGTTTTGAGAACTTGCCACCACCAAAACCAAAACGGTTTCAAAATGTGAGAATTTTTAGTGTGACTAACATCGTCTTAGAAACACCGAATATTTTCGACATAATCAAAAAGGGTTTTCATGAGGAGAGTTCAAAAGATAAAAAAGGAAAAGATCTTAAATGTGATTTAATTGATTTTTCTACAAATCTAACTCCGTCATCACCACGTGTTTTGAGTGCTACAAGCTCGTCTACTCCTTTTGACGATGCTTTGTGTGGTTTTAGTATGGGGGAAGCCCCTTATGTTCCCTCATCCTTGTCCACCGAGGACGAGATATTCGATCCCGGAATTTCATGTAAAGGGAAATCTCGGTCTTCCACCGATGCAATAAATGGAAAATCTTTCTATTTGCTTGGTGCGAGTCTACCTCGAGTAGCTCGAAAGTTTGTCTTACCAATTGTCCCACCCTTCTACTTCTCATCTCTTTTCTTCAAACTCTTTGAGTTTATGGCACATGTTGAAGTGGCGTTAATTTGTTTTTCCAATGAAAACGAGAACGCCATTTTCGACCCCGGTATTTTGCATCATTTAAGGACTTAGTCCTTTATACCGGTTGCTTTTTGGGCCTTGTTTATCATGTAAGCCCCGCCAAAAATTGACCATACCATGATTTTCCCTAAATGTTCACATTTTGAGGGGATCGAGTCGAGCTCATGACTCGGTAATCAAAAACGAGGTGCCTCGTGAGGGAAATCCCATGCTTATCTTTTATGCTCACTATTCACTAATAAGGGGACTTGTACCCTTTCAACTCGTTGTCTCGTGGTTGTTTGTGATTGTGTTATCTAGATCATCATCATCATCTACGATTGAAGACTCTCGTGTTCGTTTACGTGAGCCTCCATCGTTCGTTTGAAGAAAGTTTTTCACGATTCCATGACATATCCTCTATTGTTCTAACAATTATCTTTTAGCATAATTAATAAACGGCTTTAGATATATTGTTGATCACCCTTTCCATGCTAGATCCTAAGCATTCGACTCTTCATTTCTAGTATGGGGGTGCTCCACCTTTAGACTCGAAACATTGAGGACAATGTTTACTTTTAGTATGGGGGGGTGAATAGGTACTTGCTTTGCTACGCCCTCACGCTTTGCAACTTTCAATGTTTTGCTAATAAGGCTAAAAATGGCCAAATTTTAAAATTTTTCTTAGTTTTAATAAGTGTTTTTAAGACACGAATGTATATTTTCCGTTGGGTAGAATAAGAGTTAATTTTTGACTTGATGGGCATTTGGAGCCATTTACATTCCTTAACCCGCTCAATTCAAGTTTTGCTACACTTTTATATAGGGAGCTTTAAAACGTGAAAGTCTTAATTCATTCGGGTTAAGAACAACAACTTTTCGCAAGTTCCTATAATTGATTCTAGAAAGTCACTTATCAAGGGAACTTTAAAACGCATTCTCTAAACTTGAAAAAGTCCAAGAAAGTGCAAGATCCTATAGGTGGCTTGAAAACCCAAAACATTGATTTGATATAGTCTTAATGAAAGCTAATCCAAATTTGGCTTAATTTTGACTTGCATGGCTAAGTATTCATGAGTCTCTTTAATTAGAGGTCTTTATATAGTGAAGAACGAGAAATGATAGAGTTAGACAAGTGATCATGCTAAACGTAGAACATGAAAATGTTCTTTCAAAAACTCATATGTTTTTAATTGTGGCTTTTTCTTCCCATAAGATCAATGCATTAGGAATAAATCATAATTGCAATAAGTAAGGTCGTACGATTTGAAAGGTTACTTAGCCTCTAGCGCAAGATCGTTTAAAAGTTGCTCGGGGTTGAATAGAGTTCATAGCCAAGGCATAACTTATTGAAGCGGGACGCGAAGATTGGCGATCATCCAAAAAGGCCCTAACAAGGCATGAGGAGCTCTATTTTTGCTAAAGATCCAAAGATGATGTGAAGTATCATTATTCCTAAATCAATGTGAAGGATCGAGACACACGACGAGAAGCTATTACTCCCCTAAAGAATGGAGAAAGTCTATCCAAAAAGACCCTAACAAGGTATGAGGATAAATATATCCAAGTCCGAAAAGGAGGCGGATCGTTGTATATCAAAATCCAAAGTAAAGATTGAAGAAAAATGATGAAGTCGTGGTCCAATATGAAGAATCTCTCAAAAACGTCAAGTGAAGAAATTCCAAATATATGAAGAGAAGACCATAATTTCAAGAACGTCTTCCCAAGATTTGAAGTATGAAGTACATGCCAAATATCGGTCCGAGAAAGGTCTCAAATCGTGAAACGAGTTATGCCAAGATATGAACTTAAGGAGATACACGAGAAGCCGTTTTAAAAGATTTTGTCCTTCGGCTAACTATTGATCAAATCGTGCTACTTTGCTTTCGGACTAATAACTACTCAAATAAGTCAATATGAATCACTTGTGATCCATGACAAATAGATAAAAAATGCTAGTAACCCATTTCCTTTTATAATAACTAGGATTGCGGAGAGAAAAAGTATTACACAATTTGGACGTATGAGTAGTGTTAGCATTGTGACTTGTACCAACAATGATCTTGTTTTTGCACTTAGCATGGGATGTATGACAATCAAGGATGACGAAGTTTACTCTAAGGGACATTAACTTGTTTCTATTCTTTGACCCTAAAAGTCACTTTTTGTGATGAAAATCATACATTATGTCTTTACACATCATCGTAGTATGTTGCAAGTCTTT
The DNA here is from genome assembly GCA_025667525.1 of Glebionis coronaria. NCBI lineage: Eukaryota > Viridiplantae > Streptophyta > Magnoliopsida > Asterales > Asteraceae > Glebionis > Glebionis coronaria. Next base: position 382,030,341 of record CM046882.1, on the reverse strand, counting down.
TTACTCTTCAATAAAGGTTAATAAAATTGAACTTTGGTGATGCTTAGATACTTTATTCTAGCATTGCGTGAGGGCACGGCAATGGTTTAGTATGGGGGAGTGATGAGATGGCATTTATACATGATCTCATCGTTCTTTTCGGGCTTTAAATGCATAAAAATGTCATAAAATACCATATATATGCTTTTGTTTGTTTACTTGTGTATTTTAGGTATGGATATCGTGAAAAAGACAAAAGATCATAAGATACAAGGAAAAACGGACACGAGAAACAAAGCCGTACAAAGAACCGGGCCCTAATCATGGAATTCTCAACAAAATACCTTGAAGACTTGAAGACAAACAAGATTGATCCTCATTTATTAAAGAAATGACACTTAAAACCCTTGTATATTCATAATTACAAGTTTGGTCCCTTAAGTTTGTCAAAATTACACAAAAGGTCCCTCAACTTTGAAGAAATGGCAAGATTAGTCCCTCAACAAATCAAAATTGCCAATAATGGTCCCTCATGAAGTCAAAGTTACAATGAAGACCTTTGAAGATCAACAATGTCCAAGATCAGCCCTTGAATTATCCAAAAATGTCAAAAATAACCCTTGACAACCTTTTTCCAAAGTTTGGTGCCAAAAGTGACAAGTGGTGAAAGTTAAAAACAAAGGGAATACGTTTTCTAGGCAAAAAGACTTTGTTTACCAAAAATCCCAAAGAACAAGGACCATTCTTGTACACTGAAACATTTAAACTTCAAAAATGCGCCAAACACATCCCAATCCCCCAAAATCGGATCAAAGGTTGTTACTGTAGCAGTCAAGAACCCAGAATTACCTTCACTTAAAACAAAGGGTAAAATGAAATTACCCTTACCCACACTTGATTCACACGTCTAAAAACCTAACCCAACCTTAAAACCCTCACTCCCACTCACCAAGAGACCCCACCACCAAAACCGTTTCACCATCATGTGACAACTTCCTCACCAAGGCTTGCCACGTGTCAAGATCAACAGCCCACATCATTTGCTTCATCACAAAGCTATTTAAACGGTTTGGATGCATTTTGGACAGCTCACATCAAGAAAATGTCTAGAAGACTTAGGGCATTTAGGGAATTTCACTTCTAGGGTTTATGAATAGTGTTTAGCCAGGCATTTGCCTATAAAAGGAGACCTCAACATGTGAGAGTCCCTTTGTTCCAGATTTTAGCTTTTAATCTTTGTAATTCCTTTTTATGAAATAAAGTTTAAATTTCTTAAAATTCTGAGTTTTAATCTGTTATTTATAAAAGTTTGGTGTTTGAGAAGCTAAAATATGAGTTCCATTTATATGTTTGAAGGTTTTTGAGGCAAGGTTTTAGTTGATAAAGCTTGGGTTTCAAAAATCAGAAAGTTGGCATAATATTTGATCTCACTTTGTGTTTGTTCATCTTAGCAGCATTGGAAGCTGGTACTTGTTTTGCTAGTACCTCAGCTCAAACAATCCAGGGCCTGGATGTAGGTCTTGGAGGTTTGCACCTTCTTCCCTTTTCATTTTCTCTTTAAGTTTCTGAATATTTGTGATTTTTGTGGATTTGTGCTTGAATCTGTGTTATTGTGGATGTTTATTGTTGATTTGGTTTGGTTTGATGTTAATGAGGTGTTATTGATCTGATTTGTGGGTTGAATCTTAATGATCCTTTGAAAATTTGTGAAAATAAGTCTTAAAAGGGTGTTTGGGATTACTGCATAAGTTAGATTAGAGGTTTGTTAAGTGCTTGTGTGTTGTATGCAAGTATTGGTATCTGTTATTTGGGAGTATTTGTGCATCTGTTTGCAGGTTTTGTGGTCTTAAACACATTGATTCATAGATTGGCTATAAAATCTTCATAACTTGGTAAAATTGGCTAGGATTTTGAGGACACCTAGATCTAAGCATAGGTTAAGGGTAACAAGTGCTAAATCATAGCTAATCACACCAGGGTAGAGGGATTTGAGGCTTGAAATTGGATCAAGTGTCAAGTATATCAGCAAACTTGTTTCTGCATATGTTCTTTGTTCATCAGTAACTTTTTATGCTTTGATCTTGATATTTACTTTGATTCAGTGTTTGATTCTTGTTGCTTTGTGTTTATTGATAGTTTATATAGCTTGTGTGTGCATCTGGTTAAGTTTGGTTGGCTTATTATGCTGAAATCTGCTTATTAAGTGCTTAACTGCTTATTTGCATATCTGGAGCATATCTGGTGACTGTTTGGCTTATTGTGGCTTATTGTGTGGATCATTTTGTGATTTTATTGTTGCTATTGACTCCTTGTGGTTCACTGATCACAAGGGTGCCTTTGTTTCCAATTGAATCAAACCAGAACTCTCAAATAAGCTTGGTCAATTAGTCAAAGCAGTGGGAACTCCTTTCCCCTGCTCGTTGCCACTGATAGTGCATTTTTGGTGTCAGCTTATCAATAAGCTATAATAGCTTATTTTAACCAGCAACAACTTTGTTTTTGTAATAGGTGCTCATATTTTGACCCATTTGTTCATCCTGGAGCATTTGGGTGGTTGACTTTTAGGTTTGACTAGAAAACCAAGTCCTTTGACTTTTACATAAGTTCATTTGTGCTTATTCTGGCTTATTTCTTGTGCTTATTGGATTTTTGTTGATTGATATTGCTTATTGAGTCCATTTGAAAGCTTTTTCAAGTTAAATCAGCTTCTGAGGTTGAGTATTTCTCAAAAACGACTATTTTGTCGTTTTGTGGAATTTTGCTTTTCTATTTTCTGGCTTATTGAGTGAGCTTATTGGAAATTTCTTTTGACAGATCTCTTAAGCATCCAAAAAGAGGGTTGTGTGTCAAATTAGAGCTTATGGCATTAGCTTATGGCTTAATGGGCTGAAAAGCCCAATAAGAATAAGCTTTGTGTTCAATAAGCTGTGATAAGCACATTTTCAGCTTTTGGGCCTTTAGAGTTTTGTTCTTAGAATTAAATTTTAAGTCAGATAGGGCTTTTCCAAGTCAATTGGGCCAAGTTTGACTTTTTGGGCCCAAAAGCCCATTTAGGTTGACTGAATTTGGATTTGGCCCATTTGAGGGCCCATTAGGGATATTTTGGTAATTTCACTTTCATTTTCTGATTATTTAGGTTAAAATAAACTAGTTTGCAAGTTTTTAGAATTTTTTATAATTTTTGGATTTTTAATATTATTTTATTATTATTTTATTATTATTTTTAAAATTTCACATTTTCCAACTTTTTACATTTTTCTTAGGTTAAATACATTAAAATAGGAATTTAGCAACTTTTAGAATAATTTTATCACTTATAGATTAATTTTTATAATTATTTTAAGTTTTAATAGTTTTTAATTCATTTTAAATAGTTTTTATTAGTTTTAAAATTTCTAAAAATAGTTTTTAATCATTTTAGGTCATTTTAGAGGTTTATCAATTGAAAAATCTTAATTTGGGCTTTTTGATAATTTATTTGATTTTTAGGGCTTTAATTAGCATTTAAAAATTGAATATTTAATTATTAAAAGGTTTGAAAAAGTTTTGATAATTGGTAAACTCTTAGTTTATTATTTTTTATTTTTGGTGAATTTTTGGTAATTTTTAGAATTTATTTTAATTTTAGTGATTTTTTAGTCTCTACGTTTTAACTTTCTAATAGTGATTTTTAGTTATTTTTTTTATTTTTACGACTTCGTCATTTTCTCTTCTAATCCCCTTCTAAACCAATCATTAATCACAAACATTTGGCAAGTTTTTCACACACATATACCTCCTTGGGAAACGAACTTACACACCATTAAGGGTCATTAGTGTTGATTTTTCCTAAAATCATCACTCGATACTTACCGCTTTTACGCCTTTTTCCTAAAAGGTGTATTTTACCACAACCATTGTCACAAACTTGTGACACACTAAACGAGTTATAGTCAAGTTCTTTTACCAGAAAAACTTCATCAAAATGCAAGTTGTTGGTGATAAGAGTGCCTTTGCCTGATATTGTGCCATATCATCCTCTAAAGTATACTTTATCACCATCTGGAATAGGAGTAAAGTTTGTTAAGTAGTCCTCCTTTCCAGTCATGTGCCTTGAGCATCTAGAATCCCAATATCCATAATCATTAACCTGCTTTGGAATGTCCTGCACATAAAGAAAACAAATTAGTTTTCTTTGGGAATCCAAGCCTGAGTAGACTTGGATCTATTTGGTTGTTCAACAAGAATAGACTTGTTTCTTGTAACAACCATTTGTTCATCCCTTTTAACTGTCCCAACATGCTTTTCAAGATATTTAAGCCTATTGCATGTCATAGAGAACCATTAGAAGTTGATGACTAGTCTTGTTTAGGTCTCTATGTTAGGTTGGATGATGCCTTAGATCCCTTTCCCTTAGGTTGTAAATACTTGTTATTACTAGGTCTAACATTGGGTCTGACAGCTGCTAATTGTGGCATTTTCATACCAAACCTAATTTTGTCAGCGGCTAATTTTGCCCTGTCGGCGAATGAATTGTTCCTGTCAGCGTTTGAATTAGGGTTTGCTATAGAAACCCACTGTTTGTTAGACCAAGTGTTTGTCTTTTGGAAAGTTTTTTGGCCTTGGGTGTTAGCTGCCTTAGTGAAATAAGGAGCTGGTCTAGTAGCCTGTGGTCTAGTATGAACATAAGGATTTGGGTTGACCATGGTTGACTTATTGTCAGCGGCTGGTTTGTATCCGATGACACATCTATAAGCCAAATGTGAGAAGCTCCCACATGTATAACAAGCCTTTCTAGATATAATCTTAGGTCTAGGTTCATAAAATCCAGTCCCATTAACACTAGCTTAACTTTTTGGTGATCTAGGTTTTCTATACATTTCTACATACTTAACACTAGATTTGCTTTTAAATTGTGAGCCAAGGTCAATAGGTTTGCCAGTAGTAGGGTTAGTGATGATTATGGGTTTAGGGTCAGTCTTTTCATCACTAAGAATTCCTCCTTTAACAAAGAGAAAAGGGTTAGCCTTCTTCCAAAGGTCAAGGTCAGTCACCCTTTGCTTGTACTCCTCAACTGGTGTGAGCACACGTGGTGGAGGAGTAAATTCCTCCACTTGGAGCTCTGGGATACTAGTCCAGGACAAGTCTTTCTTAAGAACCCCATAGAAGTCACCTGTTGGGGATGGAACATCAGCATACTCCTTAGAATGCATCCCAATCTCAGACATGTCTTTAGGGTTTCTCTGTTCACTTAAGAACTAATCTAGGGTTTGACTAGCTTTTTCAAACTTTTCAATTTTAAGCCCTACATTCTCTCTAGCTTGAATGGCCTCATCTAGCTTTAGTTTTAATTCATTATTAGCTTCTATGTAAGAAGCCTTAGCTTCATAACTAAGTGTTAGATCCCTTTTAAGAACAGTTATTTGATCTATTAGGTTAAATTCCATGTCCTTATACTCTTGCACCATCCCATCTGATTGTGCAAGCCCCCTTTTGTAGTTTGAAATCGTGATATTTAACCCAATAATATCATATTGTAGCTTTAAAATTCTTTATTAAGTTTATTAGTGTTAATCCTACAACCCTTACTACAAAAAGCATCATCATATACCTCATTGTCTGATGAAGAAGAAGATCTGGCCATGAGAGCATACTGAACATGCTTTTCATCCTTTTCAGCAACCAATGCTTGATTCTCCACTTCATCTTATCTAGAAAGCTCCAATCAAATCCAACGCCATTAATTCCTTGCATTGCTACCATAGCTTTAGGCTTAGCATCTTCAACCTTGATGATCTATATAACACTCTCAAATTTCGTATCGGGTCAGCGGAAGGGTCAGTAGAGTGTTACGGGATAGCAAAATAACTCAAATCATAGACAATGCATAAAAATGGTTGTACAAGGTTTAACATACATTCATTCGAATAAAAGTTTTAAGTTTACAGCAGGTCCCTAAATTACACAGTCATAAAGTTTACAAAAGATAGATCGAATGAATAATTTTATTATGTGGGCCATCAGAGTCGATCTCCATCCAAGTTACCTTCAAGCACTTGAGATAAAACATGCGAAAATTATATCAGCGAATGCCGAGTGAATTCATAGAGTTTAATAAAATCCGTTATATAAAACAGTCATAGAAATCACAACACAAGTATAATATCATAAGTGAGTCCTCGTATTGCTAGTCAGGCAATATATATAAATCAAGTCATACATCTTAAACCGTCCATGAAACCGTAGTCTCAATATTACCATTATAGGTAACATTATTATTTTAGATAATTGGATTATAGTATTGGATTATTACTAGCCGCATGACATTGCTACCTTACTATAACAAACAACGGGCCGCGAACCCGACAAACAATTTGCCCATCTAAGTTAGCGTGTCGTCACAAAAATCACGCTATGTAAATCTTCTCATACATAAATTCGCTTACCAATCAATGTGGCATGACGGAGATCAACCATCAAGGCGCGAACTAGGGTGATCTTCCCCAAATAGTGATATTATATGCATAAGCGTCTACCAAATCCCGGTAGTTCGCAATTCATGCTAATGGGACTTTAAGTGACATAACCTATGTAAAACCCGCATGCTTTTACCATGAATAGTACCCTTAAGATCGTACGTACATGATTAGAACTTCCTTTTTAGCACGTTTACGTTTCACGTACAAGAATTATTAGTATTACGTACGTGTTATAACACGATAAATATTTACTACGTATGAACACACGATAATTATTCCAATAATAATTATAATCACGAGCATACGAACATGAAATCAGGAACGTATAATTATTCCAATAATAATTATAATCACGAACATGCGAACATGAAATCATGAACGTAAATTAATCACGAACTAATATTACGTATGTATATATATTTATTACGAGCACGAATAAATATATTAAGTCACGGTCGATAACTAATTAAAACACGTAAAACATGAACACGAGAACACACTTATTAATTAGACACGGAAAATTTTCGGGTTACCCCATGTGGGCCCCATACCCACGAAATTAGGGACAAGAAAAGGGCCTAGCCCATTATTTTTACTAAACATGGAAAAAGAGGAAAAAACATGTTTCATATTTACAAAATCTAGAAAATAATTAAAACCCTAAAACTTTTCCTCCTCTTCCTTTTGTCCTCTTTGGCCGCCACTTATAATCACCATGGAGGGGTGATTCGGTTTGATTTTAGTCTTTGATTTATTGCAAGGATCGTTAGTGTGTTCATCTCCTTTGATTCATGTGATTGGTATAACCTTTAATCTCTCTTCTTTTATATTTTGATTTATTAATCACATAAAATCATGAATGCTTTTTATTACTAATTAAAAACAATATATAAACATGTTGTTTTGATCATGGGATTTAATTAATATGATGATTTAGGGGTGTTTGTTTGTTGGTCGTCGCCTAAACCGAGCCCAAGGGGGTCTCGGCTTGGCTTAAACTCACACCACCGAGACCTCAAGGTCTCGGTTTGGTGATGATGTTGTCACCGCAGCAGCAAGGGGAAGAAACCCCGACCTAGGTCGGGGTATGGTGGTGTTTCGGGTCCGGTTCATGGGTTTTAATCACGGGTCTGGTTCACACATGTTTAGAATAAAAACATGGTCCGGTTCATGAGTCATTTTTCAAGGTTTATTATTTTACTAGTTATATTATTTTTTTTACAAGACTTAAAATTAAATTAATTAAGGCATGAACATGATTAATTTAATTTACATGACTTAGGTTATTAATTTAATTATTAATTCATGAATTTTAACCTAAGTATTTTATTATCAATTAGACTTTATAATTAATTAATTATTAAAACCATGACTATAATTAATTAATTAACATGGCTTAGGTTATATTATTAATAAATATAATACATGTTTTAACCTAAGTATTTTACCTTATTTAATTAAAATCATGTTATATTTAGTTAAATACATTTAACCTATAGTTTATTTAATTTACATGTAATAATTAATAAACTATACTATATAATCACATGACTTAGAATAATAAGCTTATATAATTAGCTTATTTAACCAGCTTATATCTATTTATGGAAACTTTCTATTTTTAGAAACTTATTTAATTAAGGCAGCTAATCTATTTATGGAAACCTTCTATTTTTAGAAACTTATCTATTTTAAGCAGTAATTCTATTTTTGGAAACTTTCTATTTTTGGTAACTTTCTATTTTTGGAAACTTTCTGTTTATAGGAAACCTGCTATTTTTAGAAAGTTACTTATTATTACACAACAAGTATAATAATACATGAAATACAAGTAATACTTAATCAGAATAGACAGAATATACGATAAACACAGTATAAAGCTTAAATTAGTAAAACATGACATGAACATATAAAACAAGCTAAGACATGATATAAAACCAGTTACGTATTCAGTAATCAGATACTTATACACGTATGTATTTATGTAGCATTAGTGATACCGAAGTAGGACTCTCTTCCGTTCGTCTTCTTCGTTCACTGGACATAAGGTACGGATTCCCGTCCTTTCAGTATGGACATTCTTTCCTTATTAGGATTCCCCGTATGCAGCCAACTTTTTTTCCCATAAGTATAAGTTTATATGTTTGATTGCTTATGTTTAATTAGAATACCTAAAGCCATATACATGCATGACCAGTTTCACCTAGTTATGGAGGTACCATAACCATAACACTAGAGGCACTGGTGTTATGACTTCCCCACAGCAGAGTGATTGCTCGTGGCGTCCCTTCAGCTTTTGGCCATATTACTATGTTTATCATGTGGGACGTATGGGTGCATCCTAGTTACATGTTTTCAGCAGATTACTCAGTGTGAATGTGGTGTGTACCTTGCATCCTTCACAAGGAGCTGATCCCTCCTACCCAAAAACCAGTATATTAAATTATTGGTAGCCCCTCTAATCTGCATGACGAGGTCACCCCTCCAAGTATTCATGCACGTTGATTTTCATGACCTATATTGGCTAATGGTTAAATATGTTAAACAGTTTTTACAAGATAAACATAAGGCTTTTCAAACTATAAAACCAGTTTTACTAAGACTTAACCGGGTTATTCATGACTTAGTTTCTTCCGATGTTTCATGCTTTTATGCTTATACTATTCATGCTTTATTTTCACATCCGTGCACTGGGCGTATTGCTCAGCCGTTACTTTCCTTTCCATGTCCCAAAACGGCAGGTACCCAAGGACTTACTCGAGCATTTGGAGGACATGCATAGGATGGAAGCTACCATAGACTTCTTCTCCTTTTTACTTCATATACTTATGCTTGTTTAGTCTTTGTTCATTTCTTTTACTTTATTTATGTTTTGGGCTTATGTTAGGGAACCGATGTTTGATTCCGGTTTCCCTATGGTCATGTATGCTTTACTACATATTACGTTGCATTCTTTGATGACACGTCATAGTTACGCGTAACGGTCCACTTACCAAAGTGGGGTGTTACAATTATGGTATCAAAGCCAAGGCTTCGACCTATAGGCTCTAAAACTTGACATGTGACTAGTGGGTAGTCACCAGGAGATTCTTAAGCCAACGTTTGTTATTCCACGTATTGATGTTTTCAGCGCATTGTTGTTTTAACCATGATGTTCTCAGCACCTTGAGGTTTTAACCTTGATGTTTTCATCAATATTGTTTTACTAATATGGATGGACAACCGTCATTCATATTTAGTTATGTGTCATTGTTTCATGCATGATATTCCTTTTGAACTGTGGCTATGTGGACTGAACCCCAGTAGTTCATAATTAGTCACATAAAAAATTTTCTGATAAGTTTTGACAGATGAGTTTCATTTATTTATGTTTCATGTATCATTGTTGCAGGAATTATGACTAAGTAATGGTTGGTACAGGAATGGCCCTATTTAGTCGCATGTGCTTTTATCGAAACTTTTAACTTTGGGACCGACCCATAGGCGTCCCCTCGCCATGTCTTTTGTTTTGGGACCGACCCATAGGCGTCCCCTCGCACATATAAAGGTTTTTATAAAATACAACATGCATTCATGCACTGTTTTTCATGCATAAAATTTTTCTCATGATTTATTGGCATAAATTCTTTTTCATGTCCCTCATAAGTTACTATGTTTTTATGTCAAGTATGTTTTCATACTGTCATGGTTAATTTCAGTTTCATGCTGATTATGTTATACACTCCTTCATGATAGATTGTTTCATGTTTCTTCATGATGACTCTGTCTTCACATGATTATGTCTTACGTCTTTTTTGTTGTTTATGCTTTCATGCAAGACACTGTTGGAATTCATGTAAATTCTGCTTTCATGATAGTCATGGTTGGTTTTCATTAATCATGCTTTCAAGAAAATCACCGTTGAAATTCGTTTAATCACACGTTAGCGTTTCTCTATGCAAACAGAATGAGGTATATACTGGCACTGCCAGGTTATCATGATGGTCTTTCTAACCATTTAACCAGTTATTTTTTTTCTTAAAAATCATGTCAAATGGTCGACCCCGTACTGATCATTTCATGTGCATTCCATGTGTACTCCATGTACCTTATCCCATGTGCGTATTTCCACTTGATGATACTCTACAAATTGTTGATGCCACTCGTAGCTTGGAAATGTTACTAAAGGTTGATGTTGCTGATGTTTGTTGACACTACGAGATGCAGACGCTGTTCACAACCTGGAGATCCTACAAGACGAAGACAAAGGCGTCAGAGCAAAGCAATTGGACGAGAAGATACTTCACCATCAGACGATTTCCATCAATCATTGTCCCAAATTCTTAGTTACATGTCACACGTCATTCAGTTGTCGTTTCAGTCATATGAGTGCAAACCGGTACCCGCCAGCCACTCAGCTGAATAGTTACATGAATCACAGTCATGAGAACGACTGTCATAGAACTGACAGACAGGATGATAGTAACCACTAATATGACAACAACTATCCTAGAAATCGCAACCGAGGCTGCGGCCACGGACGTGATCAGACATACAAATGATCAGTAGTCCAACTGATCCGCCAATTCTGGCATAATAACCTAATATTGTAGTTCTATTTGTTTCACATCTCGAGACACATGTCAAGACATCAGTCAAGACACAAGTCTCACGTATACTTTCTGAAGACACATGTCAAGACACCATTCAAGACACATGTCATACTTACATTTCCTAAGACACGAGTCAAGACACATGACTCACGTCCAATTATGGGACATTTCTAAGAAATTCAGGGTACCCTCCAAGGGTATATCCATTTTGTTGTGCCATGCATTACTCAGGCTACAAGAATTTTAGTACCATTACCGGCGCAGCAATGAGAACTATCACGTTGCCGATGACACTTTCATTCTTGCACCATATTCCATATAAACTCATTACCATAAAGGACGCCATTCGTATTCCCCAGGTATACGAAGTTTTTCTTCAGCCTAATGATAAAATCCTAACTGATAACACATTACCTCGGACAAATACGAGTTGAATATAATCCTAAGCATGGACTATGAACAGCACACCATGCTACGATTAATGATTTTGTACAGTAATGTTCAGGCTCCTGAATACATTCAGCATGGTTTTCCATCAGGAAAATCTGTACAATTATCTATGCTTTACAAGCACGTGATTTGTTAGCCATGACTGCTAAAACTTTTAGTTGTCAGTTAAGACATGACCACCGAAGTTCCTTTTACGCATAACCAGACGAGTATTCAAAAATCTTCCCATAAATTTCAGAAGAACCTACAAGGAGAAGGACGATACCATGAGATTATGTGTCGACTAACGTCTATTTAAACAAATCACCATTCATAACCGTTATTCTCCTCCACGTATTGACAAGATCGGATTCATTTAGGGGTGCTAAGCACTTTCCAGGATCGGATTCATGATCATGTTGCCAACAGTGATGAGTGAAAGAGCAGGACATGTCCATCACTGCTATTCGTTCACGACTTGGTCATGTTAGATTTATGATTTTGTATTAGTCTCATCAATGCTCCAACAGTATTATAAGAATGAGTTTCCATGAACTCATAAGCAAATTCATCATTGTTTTCATTGAGGATAACCTAATTTTCTCTAAGTCTAGAGAAGAACAGGAAGACCATATTTGCACCATGTTACAAATTCTATGACAAGAGAAATTCCACCCTGGAAATTTCCAATATCAATTCTGGTTGATTACAGTGACACGCTGGATCACATGGATTTGCATGGTTAATCTTACCATGACTCAGCTTATGCGCAAAGATGAGAACCCTACACTACATTAGGTGCCCAGAAAATCCTACGCTAAGAGAAGTCTAAATTCGAAGACTCATAGTTCCACAAATTTCTATGTATCGAGTTTCTACGAAGCAAGTTACAGTTACGTTCATATCTAGGTACCTAACATACCAACAGGTTAAGATAGGACATCAACAGACTGGGATGTTTTCATCATCTGAAACTGTGAATTGAAATGGGACAAGATCTCCATGGATTTTGGTAACAAAATTAACGCAAACTCAGAAGAAGCATGATGCTATCTGGGTTATTGCAAACAGTTTGATCAAGTCTGCAGAATCCTTACATCCGCAAGGATTTCAGAACCAACAGATTGATCGGACATGTTCCAGCCAAGGCTCATTCGATCACTTGGCAAGCCCTCAGTTATCGGGTCAGACAAAGATTCGCAATTGTGCTCCTTATTTACTTCACGTCTTCATTCTAATTCCATGACTTGCTTTCACGCTCGCGTTCATGACACTATTCACGTTCATGATGGTATCTTGGCTTACGATTTTACGTTCATTTTTTTCTCATTCTGGGAAGTTTTTGCAATAACTTGAGAGACCAGACTCAAGTCTAGTATAACTCTCTGTCCTCGGATAGACGTTTCATGTCACATTCCATGTCTCAACCGATAGCATTTGGCGATACCGCCGCCGTATTCCATGTTCACGATATGTTTCACATGTCATGTTCATACCATGTTCCTCATATCACGTTCACGATATGTTTCACGTATCATGGATCACGATATGTTGCTCATACTACACTCACCATATCTCCAAGTATCATGTTTAAAAAATTTCCACGTATCACGTTCAAAATTTCTCACGTACTACGTTTCTTTATGTCTCGCGCATCGTTGCTAATTATCAGTTAAGTTAGAGTGTTTTGCACGATAACGTTTCAGTTTCCCTTACACGTTAATTCTAATTCCCTCGATCAAATTTAGGGGATCTACCTTACGTTGATAACCAAGAACTTCTTCATATTTCAAGTCAAGGTCAGGAGGACCAAGATTTATCATTTGTGTCAAAATCTTGTGGAGGAACCGTTCCAAGAGGGAAGCCACTTGGAAACGGACAAGTTCATCCGGACTTCTTATCCGTTTTTTTTCTTTTATCAATTAGATATGTCCTTTCAGTCACGTCACGTTCCATGTCCTTTCAAGACATGTCACGTTCCACGTTCCTTCTACCATGTCACCTGCACGTTCATTTATCTTACATACCCTTTCAATTTAATTCGGGTATGTTTCTCTTTCAGTTTACGTTATCTATAATTCGGGGACGAATTATTCTTTTTAGGGGGGAAGAGTTGTAAAACCCGCATGCTTTTACCATGAATAGTACCCTTAAGATCGTACGTACATGATTAGAACTTCCTTTTTAGCACGTTTACGTTTCACGTACAGGAATTATTAGTATTACGTACGTGTTATAACATGATAAGTATTTACTACGTATGAACACACGATAATTATTCCAATAATAATTATAATCACGAGCATACGAACATGAAATCAGGAACGTATAATTATTCCAATAATAATTATAATCACGAACATGCGAACATGAAATCATGAACGTAATTAATCACGAACTAATATTACGTATGTATATATATTTATTACGAACACGAATAAATATATTAAGTCACGATTGATAACTAATTAAAACACGTAAAACACGAACACGAGAACACACTTATTAATTAGACACGGAAAATGTTCGGGTTACCCCATGTGGGCCCCATACCCACGAAATTAGGGACAAGAAAAGGGCCTAGCCCATTATTTTTACTAAACATGGAAAAAGAGGAAAAACATGTTTCATATTTACAAAATCTAGAAAATAATTAAAGCCCTAAAACTTTTCCTCCTCTTCCTTTTGTCCTCTTTGGCCGCCACTTATAATCACCATGGAGGGGTGATCAGGTTTGATTTTAGTCTTTGATTTATTGCAAGGATCGTTAGTGTATTCATCTCATTTGATTCACGTGATTGGTATAACCTTTAATCTCTCTCCCTTCTTTTATGTTTTGATTTATTAATCACATAAAATCATGAATGTTTTTTTATTACTAATTAAAAACAATATATAAACATGTTGTTTTGATCATGGGGTTTAATTAATATGATGATTTATGGGTGTTTGTTTGTTGGCAGCCGCCTAAACCGAGCCCAAGGGGGTCTCGGCTTGGCTTAAACTCACACCACCGAGACCTTAAGGTCTTGGTTTGGTGATGATGTTGTCACGGCAGCGGCAAGGGGAAGAAACCCCGACCTAGGTCGGGGTATGGTGGTGTTTCGGGTCCGGTTCATGGGTTTTAATCACAGGTCCGGTTCACACATATTTAGAATAAAAACACGGTCCGGTTCATGAGTCATTTTTCAAGGTTTATTATTTTACTAGTTATATTATTTTTTTTACAATACTTAAAATTAAATTAATTAAGGCATGAACATGATTAATTTAATTTACATGACTTAGGTTATTAATTTAATTATTAATTCATGAATTTTAACCTAAATATTTTATTATCAATTAGACTATATAATTAATTAATTATTAAAACCATGACTATAATTAATTAATTAATATGGCTTAGGTTATATTATTAATAAATATAATACATGTTTTAACCTAAGTATTTTACCTTATTTAATTAAAATCATTTTACATTTAATTAAATACATTTAACCAATAGTTTATTTAATTTACATGTAATAATTAATAAACTATACTATATAATCACATGACTTAGATAATAATCAGAAAACACTTAAGCTTATATAATTAGCTTATTTAACCAGCTTATATCTATTTATGGAAACTTTCTATTTTAGAAACTTATTTAATTAAGGCAGCTAATCTATTTATGGAAACCTTCTATTTTTAGAAACTTATCTATTTTAAGCAGTAATTCTATTTTTGGAAACTTTCTATTTTTGGTAACTTTCTATTTTTAGAAACTTTCTATTTTAGGAAACCTGCTATTTTTAGAAAGTTACTTATTATTACACAACAAGTATAATAATACATGAAATACAAGTAATACTTAATCAGAATAGACAGAATATACGATAAACACAGTATAAAGCTTAAATCAGTAAAACATGACATGAACATATAAAACAAGCTAAGACATGATATAAAACCAGTTACGTATTCAGTAATCAGATACTTATATACGTATGTATTTATGTAGCATTAGTGATACCGAAGTAGGACTCTCTTCCGTTCGTCTTCTTCGTTCACTGGACATAAGGTACGGATTCCCGTCCTTTCAGTATGGACATTCTTTCCTTATTAGGATTCCCCGTATGCAGCCAACTATTTTTCCCATAAGTATAAGTTTATATGTTTGATTGCTTATGTTTAATTAGAATACCTAAACTATATACATGCATGACCAGTTTCACCTAGTTATGGAGGTACCATAACCATAACACTAGAGGCACTGGTGTTATGACTTCCCCACGGTGGAGTGATTGCTCGTGGCGTCCCTTCAGCTTTTTGCGATATTATTATATTTATTGTGTGGGGATGGGTGCATCCTAGTTACATGTTTTCAGCATATTACTCAGTGTGAATGTGGTGTGTGCCTTGCATCCTTCACAAGGAGCTGATCCCTCCTACCCAAAAACCAGTATATTAAATTAGAGGCAGCCCCTCTAATTTGCATGATGAGGTCACCCCTCCAAGTATTCATGCACGTTGATTTTCATGACCTATATTGGCTAATGGTAAAATATGTTAAACAGTTTTTACAAGATAAACGTAAGGCTTTTCAAACTATAAAACCAGTTTTACTAAGACTTAACCGGGTTAGTCATGACTTAGTTTCTTCCGCTGTTTCATGCTTTTATGCTTATACTATTCATGCTTTATTTGTACATCCGTTGTACATCCGTGCACTGAGCGTTTTGCTCAGCCGTTACTTTCCTTTCCATGTCCCAAAACGGCAGGTACCGAAGGACTGACTCGGGCATTTGGAGGACATGCATAGGATGGAAGTTGCCATAGACTTCTTCTCCTTTTCCCTTCATATACTTATGCTTGTTTAGTCTTTGTTCATTTCTTTTACTTTATTTATGTTTTGGGCTTATGTTTGGGAACCGATGTTTGATTCCGGTTTCCCTATGGTCATGTATGTTTTACTACATATTACCTTGCATGCTTTGATGACACGCCATAATTACGCGTAACAGTCCACTTACCAAAGTGGGGTGTTACAACCTAACTACTAATAATCCTTTTTATCTCATTCATTGGGTCAGAGCATCATTCGGGTCCATATCGATAAGCATACCATCGGGACTACTTGTGTTCTATGTTTATCAAAAACTAGCATGTTATCTCCCTCGCGGGTTTACAAAACATTTTATAAAACATTTAAAAGAGTGCGAGGCTATGAACTCACATTGATTATGAAAGGCGGGTTATCGGCGACGGTGCGTGCTTCAATCACTGAAACCTATATAAATAATACTCGTCTTAGACTTTTGTCCAATGACTTTATAAAAATAATGGCTATGTATATATATGATGATATTAAAAGTATGATGATGATCAAGTGGGATTTTATATCTTTATACAACATTATAGTGTTATGTGTTAGTAAATTTTTAGACTAGTTACACTAGTTTTAACTTGTTTACATATTAAGGCCCAATAAGCCCATTAAAAGCCCAATACATTATATTAGTCTATTTATACTTTTAATACCAGGCCTATACTCTTATGTTGGGCCCAAGTGGGTTAAGCCCATGAGTAAGTCCATTAGTGTTTAGCCAAACTAGTTGGGTTAATAGTCCAATAAGGCTACTTTGGCCTGTTAATGTCCATGAGTTATAAAGCTCGGGTTTTATCGATTTTTACTTGTAAAATGTACTTACATATCAGTAGATGAGTTATAAAAATGTTACATTAGACGGGTCCGACCGTCTAGGTTTTATTTGGCGAAAACGTTAATCTTTCGGTTTTTAACTGAAAAGACGTAAAACTTATATATATAGTTTTATAACTTAGAAAACATATCAATTTGTAATTTTATAAAATGTCATACTTATTTATCAAAGTATAAAACTTATTTTATAAGTATTATCATAAGTTAGTGGGTTTTATATGTGTATTTTATAATAATATTATTTGAGTGCTTATTTTATATTATATACTTTTATTTCCAAATCTGATTATCAAAATCACTTTCACCATTTTTGCCATATCTTGAGTTCTACAAGAAGATAGAAGCTCAAATTTGGGAAGCACAAACTACATAATATGTGCTACAAATAACTTACTACTCAGTCATCCTCTAAGTATCCCTAATAATTCGTCCAAAACAGACTATACAGATTTGAACCTTAATAGTATTTTGATCATATCTTGCTCATTTTATTGATTCCATTGAGTGGCCAACTCTCCACATATGTAAAAATCATATATATTACTGTATATTCAATAATCCAAGTCATTTTATCAGTTTATCATATGGTTACTTACTGTTTTATACAGCCTATAAATTTAACCATGATTTTAACATCTTTACATGTAGATTTTAGTCTTTTTAACCAAATCTATCAACACAAGATCCCCAGATAATACATTGATCATCATTTATCATCATATACATATACATTTATAAAGAAAATACAAGATTACATTTACAAAATAACAAGGTAATAGAAGAAATGATCTTGTTACCAACCAAGATAGTGAAAGTTAAGAAAAAGACTTGGTTTTTGATAACCAATCTTATGATAAACCAAGACCACCTTTTGATGTTCAGCTTTGACTCTTGCACAAGTCAAACATTGAAGAAAATACATAGCAATATCAGCTTTCATATTCGGCCACCAGTACAACTTCTTCGAATCATGATACATTTTATCAGATCCAGGATGAATGGAAGATTTAGATTTATAGGATTCCAACATGATTAAATCTCTTAAGCCTCCAAACTTAGGTATCCACATACGACCTCTTAAGCATTTCACTCCATCAGCTCTAACCTCTAAAGGATCTCCTTCTCCTCGAAACCCTTCATTAACAAAATTTTCTTTCTTACAGGCTTCTATTTGCGCATTTCTAATTTGCTCAGGCAAATTATTGTGCACAGTCAAGACTAGAGAACGTACCCTGATAGGCTCTCTATCTTTTCTACTTAATGCATCGGCAACAACATTTTCTTTTCCTGGGTGATATTTTATATCACAATCATAATCACTTAACAGTTCTATCCATCTTCGTTGCCTCATATTTAATTACTTTTGATTGAGAATATCCTGTAGGCTTTTATGATCGGTGAATACCGTACACCTGGTGCCATACAGATAATGTCTCCATAACCTAAGAGCAAAGACTACAGCTCCTAACTCAAGATCATGAGTAGTATAATTCTCATCATTCTTCTTTAATTTCCTAGAAGCATAAGCTATCACCTTTTCTCGCTGCATCAAGACAGCTCCATAACCTCTAAGAGATGCATCACAAAATACTACAAAATATTCACTTCCGTTGGGTAATGATAGAATTGGTGCACTACATAATTTTTGCTTCAATATCTGAAATGCTCCTTCTTCTTCACTTCCCCAAACGAAAGGTTTATTTTTCTGAGTTAGCTTGGTCAGGGGTTTAGCTACTAAAGAAAATTCTTTAATGAATTGCCTATAATAGCCAGCCAATCCTAAGAACTGTCGCACCTCCGTTGGCGTTGTCGGTGCAGACCAATTCTTAATGGCTTCAACCTTTGCTGGATCAACATGAATTTCATCTTTGTTAATCACATGACCAAGATATTGCATAGAGTCCAACCAAAAATCACATTTCAAAAACTTAGCATACAACTTTTCATCCTTTAACAAGCTCAAGATAGTCCTTAAGTGTTCTCCATGTTCCTCTTTATTCTTAGAATAGATTAGAATATCGTCAATAAACACGATCACAAATTTGTTCAAATAGGGTTTGCACACTCGATTCATTAGATCCATGAAGACTGCAGGTGCGTTGATGAGACTGCTTTTATACATAGTCTCATCGTCCAAAAAGGGCTTTAATATATAAAATATCATGAAATTGGCCAAATATATGCTTGTGTTTGTTACTTGTGTATTTTAGGTACTGATATTGAGAAAATGACAAAAGATCACAAGAATCATGCAAAAACGAACACGGGAAACGAAGCCGCACAATGAACCAAGCCCTAGTATTGATTTTCCAAGAAAGACCCTTGAAGAATTGAAGATTGAACAAGAAGGGTCCTCCAATATTGAAGAATTGACACTTTAAACCCTTGTATATTCATAATTACAAGATTAGTCCCTAAAGTTTGTCAAATTTACAAAAAGGACCCTTAACTTTGAAGAATTGGAAAATTTAGTCCATCAACAAAACTAAATTGTCAATATTAGTCCTCCAAGAAGTCAACAAACAAGTCAAGACCTTGAAGAATGAAGAAAACGCCAAAATCAGTCCTTCAGATATCATAAATGGGCAAAACTAGTCCTTGAAATAACTTTTCAAAAGTTATTGTGGCTAAAATAGAAGTTTATAAACTTCATATACAAAGGATTATTCACATTTGGCTGACAAAAGCAAATAGACAAGAGAAGGGAAACTGAGGGGGCAAATGGGCCAGACACACAAACTTCACCCCACTAATACCACCACGCCACGTCACCCCCACTCACTCCTCCACCAATCAAAACCCTTCTCCACTCCACATCACCTTCCACCATCCTAAATAACTGATTAATTTAATCAATTAACTCCTTCCCTCCTAAACACAATTTTAAAAACCCACTAATCCCAAACAGATTAAAACTCATCCCTAATCTCCCATAAACCCTAACTAAACCCAGGACGAATCCACATCAAAACAAAGGGTTTTCCCCTAATAACTTCCAGAATAGTAATTAAGGGTTCCCTAATCCCTTTTCAATCCCCAAAAACGTCACCATCCCCTCCCATGTGATAAACCCAGCATCCCCTGACCCACGTTTTTGCAAAAAGACAACCAGAGAGCAGTCCATCAACAGTTTTGATTAAATTCTTGGTCAACCAATGGTCTAGATGAGTTTACAACAGCTTGCACACCACAAAACAACAAAAAATCTTCACATGAACTTATGAAGACTAAGATTCGAATTTCAAACTCAAGGGCGGAATTGGAAAACTACATGCTAGGGTTTTTCATCCTTTTAATTTTCTAGAACCTTGTACACCCTATTATATAAAGGGTAGTAGGAATTTTAGTTAGACTGTTCTTGCTTTTTCTCCTTTTTTCACAAACCCTGTAAATCCAGTTTTATGAAGGAAATAAAATGGTGTTGAGTTTGATGATGAGAAAGACTGAGTTCCATTTACTTTTCATGTTTTGTTTTCTTTGAATGAGTTTTCAAAAAGGCATTTTCAAGTTTCTGTAAACCTGTTTTCATGATTTCAAATCCGTTTTTTTAGTTAAGTAAGAAAAATCATAGGCCACATAAGCTGCTTATTTGAGATCTTATATGACCATAGAACCCTGATATCAAAGAGATATCAAGATTCAGTGGGTATAAACCTTGGGTAAGAAGTATTGTGAGGTGAAAGTTTTCTTACTTGTTGGTTCATTCTCTTGTTCTCACCATCACTGTTTGGGTGAGCTTATGCTAATAAGTTTGAAAAGCTGTTTGGTAGTAAGCTCATTCAAGCTTGAAGTTTAGTTCTTTGGTTTTGTGTTGTTTGTGCAGGAACAAAACAAGCCTAACTCCATTTCATTTCATTTTTTTGTTGAAGATATTTTCAGCTTTGGGGTCCTACTTTGGATTCCCTCAACAAAGCTTCTCTACATTGTTTCCATAGCTCTCCTTCAAGCCCTTTAAGCTGATTTGGGAAGGCATTAGCAGGTTATTGCTTGAACTCATCAACATTACTTTTTGGACTGAAAATGCATGCTTTGTGACATCTGTGTGATTTATGGAGCAGCTTGTTATATGTTAGTAGGTCTGCCTGTTCATGCTCTATTTAGTGTTCTTTATATGTGTAGATTGTTTGTTATCAGTTTAGCTCAAATTTGAATGCATGTTATTTGTTAAAATTTGATTTTCAGTCATTAAATGATGTTTGGGACTACTATATTTCAGGGTTAAGTGGTATCAATTTGGAGTAAAAACAGGCTAAGCACACTTAGTAAGTTAGTTTAGGTGTTAATCAAAGTTTTGTGTCAATATTGATAGGTTTTAGAAGGTTTGTTTGCTAAAAAATTGCATTAAACTGACAATACAATCAGCAACCCTTAACTGCCTTATTTCTAATATTTTTGTTCATCAAATCTGTGAATCTGATAGGATTTGGGTTAATTAAGAGGTTGGATTCAGTTAAGTGCTCTTTGATGTGTTCTAAGTTAGTTGTGTGTGTTTGAAATTCGTCCAAAGACCCATTGCATCAGACCTAATCAACCAGGCCAATATTTGTGCCTATTGTGCTTGAACTTGTGATTATTGCTTGATTCTGTTACCTTTGTGTTTATTGTGACTCCCACAAGTCAACTGACTTGTGGGGTGCCTATTCTTGCCAAAACAAGCAACCATCAAGGCTTTCCTAAGCCAACCAGGTCACCAAGGCCATTTGTGGGTTTTCAAACTCATCAGAGAACGATTCAGTTCTCGGATAAGTCTAGTTCTTGAAAAAATTGTTAATGTAGCTTTATCTTAATTTTCAGTCACGTTTTAGGTTTGATTTGGCTCATATCTTGCTTAATTTTGATTCTGTTTGAGTTTTTGTCATTAGTTATTCAGCAGGGTTAAGTTTTATAAAAGAAAAGTAAAAAAAATAGATTTTAAAAAGGACGTGGCCAGGACTCGAACCTGTGCCACTCCTCCCACACACAAACGTGATAACCAGCCGCCCTTGGGTCTTTTACTGGTTACACTTTGCAAAGTATAATACTTAAGGTCTTTTTGTTTTTAGCTTTTCAAAGTAGTCAGCTTATAAATAAGCTGTTTCCAGCTTATTTACTTAGTATTTTTCTTTCTTTTGATTTTTCCTTTGTTTGTCATAGTATTTAGGACTTTTCAGTTTAAAAATTTTATTTTTCTCGTTATTAAATTATTTTTTATGATTATTTTTATGGCCGTATTTTAATAATTAGATTAAAAATAGTAAAGTTAGTTTTAAAAATTTTCAAAAAATATTTTTAGGTTTTAATTAAATATTTTGAGGTTTACAGCTTTTTAAATTTCCATTTTAGTTAATTTTTAATTTTATTTAATTTTAAGGTTTTTCATTAACTTTAATAATCAATATAAAATTATTAAAAAGGTTTTAGATAATTTGGTTTTCAAATTTGTGTTATTTACATTTTTATTGATTTTTGGGAATTTTTTGGTAATTTTTAGGACACTTTAATTTTTCGTCGAATTTTACGGTTTTACGTTTTTTACGTCGTAGGGTAATTTTTAGCGTAATTCGTCTTTTTCTTTCTCTTTTATCATCAATATAATCACAAATTAATCATCTCTTAACACACACACCAAGCCTCCTTGAGAACGATCCCCCACAAAGGGTCATAAGTGCTTTCGTTTTCCTAAACGAACACTTAATACTTACCACGTTTATGCTCTTTTTCCTAAAAGACGTATTCTACTCTACATCATTTTGGCGCCGCTTCCGGGGAAGCGTGCTGTGTTTTGATTTGGAAATTGTTGTTTTTATATATAGCCATAATAGTATTTGTATTAGTAGCACTCTAATAATACGTATTATCGGTTTTTCGTTTTTTGTATGAATATTATTAATATATTATATACGTAGAACAATAAACTCACAAGTACTCCAAAAGTGTGAAAACACAACCTTGATTTGGGAGGTCATTACCCAATCATTGTATTCGAATCTCAAACAAGAAAGAAAAGGCAAAAATAGATAAATACTTTCGTGAAGCTTGATTTTGAAAAATACAAACTATAAGGCGGGTATAAGGCGGGTATTATAAAATATACCCTAAGGAAAAAGGCTCTTAAGTGCTTCGCTCCGCCTCGTTTCCCCGCTTGCTTGTGAGTATTTTGAGATTGAAATTTAATCGAGGGTTTTGCCGCCCAAAGTATTACTAAGTATCATATATAATTTCTTGGTTTCAATTGATTAAACCCTCTTGAACGTTTTGGTGTTCCACCAACATTCTAAAGTCATCGAAGGCGTTCACTTCATGTGATCGTTTTCATTCCTTGAGGCTTCTTTAATCAAGAGATTTGATTAAGAAGGAGATTTGTAGATTTTTATCTACTTAATACAATCACAAAAATCCAAAAAAAAGTAAAAACCACAAAAGAAATTGGAAAAATACAAAACACCAAAAAGAATCTTCTTTTCTCATCCCCACGTAGTACGTGACGTTTATGCAAACTCGCAACCAAGCTATACGTGCACGTAAACGAAGAAACCAAAAGGAAACCACACCTAATATTTCTAGTGAGGAGTCTCCTATTGACGAACCCATCGTAGAACAAGAAGCTCCCATGGCTAATCGTACTATGATGGAGTTGCTTCAAGCATCCACCGAGGGTTATGGAGAAGAGATTGTGATTCCCGCTATCCTTGCGGAGAATGTTGGGAATAAATTTAGGCCAGAACACTTGAACGCTGACAAGAACAAATTAAGCGTTGACAAGAGCAAAGTGAGCGCTGACAGCATAAGCGTTGACAAGTTAAAGTCAAGCGTTGACAGATTGAAGACAAGCACTGATGGAAGATGTGAGCTACACGTTTATTATATTCTAGATTACTTCTAGTAAGGATAGAGACGACAATGTATTTTCTATGTTTATCTTTACCTAGAATAGTTGATTCGTAGCTTATTGTACAAGACTTCTTGTTCTATAAAAGAAGATCTTTTAGGTTAAAGTTTAATATCAGTTTTCATAAGTTTTCGATTGTTAAACCCTTTCATTGTAACCAAGTACGATTATTCTAATACAAGTGAAAGTTTGTTTAACATCATTGTGTTTTAGATCAAGTGTTAATTCCGCATAACACTTTGTTACTTTATTCATAAGCAAAGGTTTCTCTACGTGTAGTACTTGATCTAATCTCGTATACACAAAGCTTAATCGATCTAAGTTTGGGATCAACAAGTGGTATCAGAGCTTGTTGAGAAACTTTTGATCTTTAAGTAACGCAAGAACCCTAAAACACCAAAAACCCTAAAAACCCTAAAATTCTCAAAACCCTAAAACATCATGTCTGGCACAAATCAACCTCCTTCTTTGCTACAAAACAACTTCTCAAACCCTAGTATCAAAATTCCCATGTTTGATGCCAGGAACTTTGAGCTTTGGAAGTCCAACTTTGAGCAATATATAGCTATTCATGACTACACTCTTTGGGAGATTATCGAATATGGGAACACATTCGACAAAGCAGCAAAGATTACTGCTGCAATTGCCACAAGGACAGCTGTTCCTAATTGTCCTGAATCTGATAAGGTGGAAAAGCCTGAAGATGGGAGAGCTGTATCTGTTGAAGACATAGCCAAGAAGAGGGTGGACATGAAAATCTTGAACATCTTGAAACATGCCCTAGGTCATGAGAATCAGCACAAGTACAAACGTTTTGAGTCTGCAAAAGAGCTTTGGGAAGCTCTTGAAGTAGCACATGGTGGCAATGCTGACACAAAAGAAGAAAAGAAGAAGCAACTATTGCATGAGTATGCTGTCTTTAAAGCTCAACCTAATGAGAATCTCAGCAGTGTGAGAAGTAGACTTCTTGACATCACAAGTCAACTTTCCTTCATGGGAAAACAGATTGATGACCCTGAATTGAATGCTACTTTTCTCAAAAGCCTTGGTGATGTATGGAAGATTGAGACAAGATCCATTCTTGTCAATAATACCCACAAGACTTCCAGGTTTGATGACATCTTCAACAAACTAAGATTGTTGGAGAATGAATGGCAATTGGAGAGTGATAACAAATCTTCCAGCAGCAACATGGCCTTCTTTTCACAAAGTGAAGGCCAATTTGATTCCATGAACTTCTATGGACATTCAGCCACTGGATCTCAAGGTGTCAGCGCTGGATGTCAGTCTGTCAGCGCTGGATCATATCCTGTCAACGCTTTGTACTCAAGCGCTGACACACACAATCATGGCGCTGATAGAATTAAACCTGCTGGTTTTGATCTAGATACTGTATGTGCATTCATTGCTTCTTTGCCCAGTGATTCAAGGATTACATATGAAGATCTTGAGCAGATAAGTGATGAACAATTGGAAGAGATGGACATCAAGTGGACTATGGCTCTTGTAAGTTTAAGAGCAAACAGGTTCAATAAAAGGTTCAAGAAGAAGATGACCTTTAATGCTAAGGATGTTGCTGGATTTGACAAGTCCAAGGTTGAGTGCTACAACTGTCATAGGATGGGGCACTTTATGAGGGAATGTAGATCTCCAAGGAGATCTGATGCTGGGAAGCCTTCAAGCCAAATGATTAAGAGCCCAGATCCCAAGGCCATGGTTGCTATTCAACAAATTGATGGTGTTGGAGAATGGGATTGGAGCTGGATGGCTAAGAATGAGGAAGAGGACAGAGCTTTGGTTGCTGAAGTTAAAGAAGAGCATGCTGAATATGCTCTCATGGCACACTCCTCCTCTTCATCAGATAATGAGGTATATGATGATGCTTTCTGTTCTAAGGGTTGTCGTTTAAATACTGAAAAACTAAAACAAGAGATAGTTAAATTATTAGATGAGGCAAGTACTGAAAGATGCAAAGTATCTAATTATCAAATTGCTCTTACCCAAACAGAAAAGACAGTAGCTGAGTATAAGAAAATGGAGTTTGATTTAAAGGATCAAATAAATATCTTAAAACATGAGTTACATCAGAGTAAGGATGTTCAAGATATAGTAAATAGGGTTAATCTTGATTTGATAGCTCAGTTAGAGGAGGCTAACAAAAATAAAGATAATGTGAGTCTTAAAATCCAGAGATTTGATAAGGCCACACAATCCCTAGGAGAGTGTGTTAGTAAACAAAGAGACTCTAAGGATATGAGTGGGATTGGGATGAATAACTATAATGTTGTTCCACCACCAGCTGGGGATTTCTATGGTGTCCAATCAAAGGACTTATCTTGGACTGGCTTGCCAGAATGCCAAGAGGAGGAGTTTATTCCTCCACCTAGAGTGACTTCCCCAGTTGAGGAATATCAGCAAAAGCTGACTGACCTAGAAGAGTGGAAGAAAGCTAACCACACTTTGTTTGTTAAGGGAGGGTTGTTGTGTGAAAGTCCAAATGAGCCCACACCAAACATGATACCAATTGATGAGTCCATTGATCGTAAACCTATTAAGATCACACACCCTACCACTGGCAAAGCTGTTGACCTTGGCCCACAAACTGTTAGAAAACCTAGTGTTAAATATGCAGAGATGTATAGGAATACTAGGTCACCAAAAAGCCAAGTTAGTAATCATGGAACAGGCTTCTTTGCTTCTAGACCTAAGACTATGTCTAGAAAAGCTTGTTACACATGTGGTAGCTTCTCACATTTGGCCTACAAATGTGTCAACGCTTCCAATGTCAACGCTGATAGGAACCATTTCAGCGCTGACAAAAGTCAACATAGGTCAAACACTGTCAGACCCAATACCTTTGTGAACAAAAGTTCACAAGTTGTTAGACCAGCCCCATTCTTTTCTAGAGGGTCTAACACACAAGGCCTAAGACCTTTTCAAAAGTCAAATACTTGGTCAAATAGGCAATGGGTTCCTGTAGCAAACCCTAGGTTCAACGCTGATAGGAGCAATCGGGGCGCTGACAAGAGAAATTTCAGCGCTGACAAACCTAGGTATTTGCAACCACAGGGAAATAGGTCTAAAGCTTCTACTAGCTTAACATGGAGACCAAAACAAGTCCAAAATCCTAATTCTACTGGTATTTCTATGACATGCAACAGGTTTCATTATATTTCAAAGGCATTGTCAACACCAATTGGGGTTAACTGGGAATTTCATTCAAACAGGGATGAACATGGGGTTGTTATGAGAACCAAGTCTGTTCTTGTTGAACAACCAAATGAATCCAAGTCTTCCAAGGCTTGGGTTCCCAAAGAAAACTAATGTGTTTTCTTTATGTGCAGGGCATTCAGAAGAAGATCAATGATTATGGATACTGGGATAGTGGATGCTCAAGGCACATGACAGGAAAGGAAGACTATCTGACCAATTTCTCTCCTATTCAAGATGGTGATAAGGTATACTTTGGAGGGGGCTATGGCACCATCACAGGAAAAGGAACCCTTGTCACCAACAATCTAAGATTTGAGAATGTCTTCCTGGTAAAAGAACTGGATTATAATTTGTTTAGTGTATCACAAGTGTGTGATAACAAAAATAAGGTTCTTTTCACAGATACTGAGTGCTTGGTGTTAAGCAAAGATTATAAGCTCCCTGAGGAGAAATACATAGATTTTAGAACACCAAGGCATAAAGACATATATAATGTGAATCTTAATGGAATTAAGGTAAATAATAAAATGTCATGTCTGTATGCTAAAGCCTCAGTAGATGAAAGTAATCTTTGGCACAGGAGACTAGGGCACATAAACTTTAAGAATATCAATAGACTTGTGAGGCTTGGTTTAGTTGATGGTTTGCCTGAGAAGGCTTTCCACAATGACCACTCTTGTGTTGCATGTCTTAAGGGCAAGCAGCACAAGGTCTCATTCAGGTCTAAACAGGTGCACTCTAGTTCTAAACCACTTCACTTATTGCATATGGATCTCTTTGGTCCAACTAATATAGAAAGTTTGAAGGGTAAATCATATTGTTTTGTTATTACTGATGATTACTCCAGGTTTACATGGACTTTCTTTTTAGCCAAGAAAAGTGAAACTGCCCTAAGTCTGATTAATTTCATTACCCAAATTGAAAAGAAGAATGGTAATGAGGTCAAAATTATTAGAAGTGACAATGGGGGTGAGTTTAGAAATCAGTTGTTAGATGATTTTTGTGCCAAGAAAGGGATTACTAGGCAGTTTAGCATAGCTAGAACCCCACAGCAAAATGGGGTTGCTGAAAGGAAGAATAGGACCCTTATTGAAGCAGCCAGAACCATGTTGGCTGATGCCCACTTTCCTATAGCCTTTTGGGCTGAAGCTGTTAACACAGCTTGTTATGTTCAAAATAGGGCATTGGTCAACAAGATACATAATAAGACACCTTATGAATTACTTTGGGGAAGGAAGCCCAATATTGGCTTTCTCAAGCCTTTTGGTTGTCATGTAGTTGTTTTAGAAACTAGTGAGGCCCTAGGTAAATTTGATTCAAAAGGTGATGAAGGCTACTTCATGGGTTATTCAGTGCAGAGTAAAGGATATAGGGTTTACATTAAAAAGGAAAAACGTATACTTGAAAAGGTACATGTTAGGTTTTTAGAAAGTAAACCTAGTGATCCTGAGAGTGGTCCAAATTGGTTGTTTGACTTAGAACCTTTATCTAGAGCTTTAAATTATATGCCTGTTACTGATCCAGACATTGTGAAGGTAACTTCAAGTGTTTTGGAAAAGAGAATTGGTAATGTTTCAGGTATACAGGTTGCTAAGGAGGATGGACCACCAGCAGTTGAATCATCTCCCACACAAGAATATGTTACACTTCCTATATGGACAGATGAGTATTATGCTGCTGCTGCTGCTGCTAGAAAAGATAATGGTGGTTTTCAGATACCACCAAATACAAACATGCATACTTCTTCAGGCGTTGACAAAGGGAAATCAAGCGCTGACAAGAGCAATTCAGACGCTGATGGATCAGACGCTGATACAAGCAGTTCAAGCGTTGTTAGCCCAAACGCTGACAAGCAAGGTTCAGAGTTTGATGACACCTTTGCACATCTTTTCTCTTCCCATTTTGAACAGGGTGGACCTTCTAATGTCCATGAAGAGATTTATGTTGATCAAGAAGAATCTGAAGAAGATATTGGCAACATGGAGCGTGAAATTGAGGACACCAGACTTTTTGAAGGAGGAGTTCTCACTTCCACAGCAAAGGATCACCCCACATCTCAGATCATTGGTGATGTTATGGCTCCAGTTCAGACAAGAAGATCCCATCAAGGTCTTGGTGGATTTATTGCCAATATACACAAGAAGGTTGATACCCCTCTTGTACAAGCATGTTTGTTTGCCTGTTTTCTGTCACAGGAAGAACCCAAGAAAATTTTTGATGCTCTCAAAGAACCAAGTTGGGTGGAAGCAATGCAGGATGAGCTTCACCAATTTGCTATACAGGATGTTTGGGAGCTGGTTGATTGTCCTAGATATGTGAGACCAATTGGGACAAGATGGGTTCTAAGGAACAAGAAAGATGAAAGAGGCATTGTGGTCAGAAACAAGGCACGTTTGGTAGGTCAGGGATATACACAAGAGGAAGGAATTGATTATGAAGAAGTTTTTGCACCAGTTGCAAGAATTGAAGCTATAAGAATTTTTCTAGCTTATGCCTCTTGTATGAATTTTACTGTTTACCAAATGGATGTGAAGAGTGCTTTCCTCTATGGAACAATTGTTGAGGAAGTATATGTCATGCAACCTCCTGGTTTTGAAGATCCTGAAAATCCAGACAAGGTTTATAGAGTGAAGAAAGCAATGTATGGACTTCATCAAGCCCCAAGAGCATGGTATGGTACATTGTCCACCTACTTGGTGGAAAATGGTTTCAAGAGGGGCACCATAGATCAGACACTGTTTACAAAGAAGAAAGGAAAACATGTGTTGCTTGTGCAGGTCTATGTTGATGACATCATTTTTGGGTCTACTGATCCAAAAATGAGTGAGGAATTTTCCAAGCTCATGACAGATAAATTCAAGATGAGTGCAATGGGTGAGATGAACTTCTTTCTAGGTTTACAAGTTCAGCAGAAAGAAGATGGTATCTTCATCTCACAAGATAAGTATGTAGCTGAAATCTTGAAGAAATATGGTTTTTCTCCACATGAAAAGGAGGCTTCCACTCCTATGGATAGGCAACACCCTTGGGGAAAAATTGGAGCTGGAAAGGATGTGGATGTTAGGCACTATAGATCAATGATTGGATCATTGATGTATCTTACAGCCTCAAGACCTGACATCATGTTTGCTGTGTGTGCATGTGCACGCCATCAAGTGACTCCCAAAGAATGTCACCTTTTTGCTGTGAAGAGAATTTTTAGGTACCTAAGGTGTTATCCAGATCTTGGATTATGGTACCCAAAAGATTCTCCATTGGATCTTATTGCATATTCAGACAGTGACTATGGTGGTGACAAGTTTGATAGGAAATCCACAACTGGTGGATGCCAATTTCTTGGGAGCAGATTAATATCTTGGCAATGCAAGAAACAAACAGTGGTGGCAAACTCTACAACTGAAGCAGAATATGTGGCTGCAGCTGCTTGTTGTGGACAAGTCTTATGGATTCAGAACCAGCTGTTGGATTATGGGTATAATTTTATGCATACCAAGATTTTTGTAGACAATAACAGTACTTTATGCATTATTAAAAATCCTGTACATCATTCTAAAACCAAACACATAGAAATTAGACATCATTTTATAAGAGATTGCTTTGAGAAAGGTTTAATACAACCAGATAGGGTAGATACAGAAGATAATGTGGCTGATTTATTAACTAAACCTTTTGATGCTGGAAGATTTCAATATTTGGTAACAAATATTGGAATGGTTAATCTCACTTAATTTGTGTTTTGGAACCTTTTTGTAAAAGTATGTACAGGATAATGCATTGTTATTGGTCTTTGTGATGATTTAGATTTCCACTTTATTTTTCTAACACTGACAAAGGTAAATGTAACGCTGTCAAGTGTTATTTTGCCGTTGTTGGAGATATTATTGTCTAACGCTGACAAGAGTTCCTTCAACGCTGACAAGTGTTGTCGGGACGTTGTCAGCAACAAATGTTAGTTTTGTGGTTTTCATCTAAATGTGCAGGTAGGTGGTAGCTTTATGCCATTGGATACAGAGTTGCTTATGGATCTTTGAAGAGCTATTTGGACATGTTTTTGTTTATGGATGATGGTTGGAATATTTATATTCCTATCTTGACATAAATTTTTAATGTTCATATATATTTTGAGAACTCATGTATCATAGTTTGAGGGGAGGTTTAAGGAACCTTTAGGACTCTTGGGTATTCTTAGAATACTCTCATCACAATTCTAGATTGTGTCCACAGGTGAGTATGGGTTAGTTTTACTAAACCATGAGGCACTGTAGCATGCATAGTATATCAACTTTGCATGCTGCCAAGACATTTTTGGCCTAGAATTGGTTGTGGTCTGTTGGGAGGCTTGGGAATCCTTTTGATATGGGTTTTACCTGGGAGTAACAAGGATTTTATGAGGTAACTTGGTTGTTAAGAATTTTGGTTAGCAAGGGACACTAGAGGACTGTTATGTCTATCTTGCTTATGCAAGTGTGCATAACTGGACAGTGCTTGCCGCCCTATGATAATTATCAGCTTTTGGTTATCTTCTCTAGGATAAATTACTTGTTAAGGTCATTTTTCACTTTTTAAAACAATTTTATTTTTGGACGCTGACAAGATTTTTCCAAGCGTTGTTGTGACCAAAATGGACGCTGACATGGCTTTAGGCGAACGTTGACAAGATTATAGCCGTTGGGCGTTGATGGGTTATATTTGACCGTTGACAAACAATGGGACCTACCCAGTTGTTACTTTTTGACATATTTTCAAGCCGTAATTCTAGGAGTTGTTACTTTCATTAAATGCATGAGATAACTTATAAACTTTTTCAATATTTTCATGATTGATTTTTGAAAATCTTTGCCTATTTTTGGGCCAATCACGTGCATTCATCCACTCCTATAAATTTGGCTCCTATTTTAACCAGGGTATCTATAATTCTTGTCTAACACTTTTCTCTTATCAACCTTCATCTTTTATACATCAAATTAACAGCTTTCATCAATGGCACCAAGATTTAACTCAGCAGAATTGGATTTGGGGTTCAAGTCTCAACACAACATGATTGCTTATCTTGTTGCTGATAATACTTTGTTCCCTCAATACACTCAGATGGTGGAGTATTTGAATGCATCCCCATTAAGGTATGCTCTTTCTCATGCACCACTCATTCCAGTCACACACATTAAACAGTTTTGGAACACTGTCAGTTCCTCAACAGTTAATGGAGTGACAACATTGAATTCTCTTGTACATGGGAGACCTTGGGTGGTTACTGAGGCCTTGGTACGCCAGGCCTTGCATCTTAATGATGCTGATGGTATAACCATTCTTCCCATATCTGAAATAGAACAAGGGCTTAGGGCTTTGGGATACCCTATTCCTGATGAAGGTACTCTTAATAAGTACCATAAGCAGGAATTTCCCCCAGCCTGGAAGTACCTAATTCACATTCTCCTTCAATGTTTGAGTCCCAAATGTACTGCACACAATGAGATCAATAGATCCATTGCAACTGCTATTGTGTGTATTGCAACAGGGCAAAATTATAACTGGTCTAAAATGATTTTTGAAGGAATGTGTAAAAACAAGGGGACAAAAATGACTTTAGCTTATCCCCGTTTTCTGCAAATGGTTTTTGATGCTCAAAGATATTGTTCAAGGGATCACAATGACTTTTATAAGATCCCTGAACAAAAGAAGGCTATTTTTACCAAGATGAATTCACCACCTCATAGAGACCTACCATTAACCCCAGCCATGCTTGTTGTTATTGCAGCAGCACAACCCCAACCAGACCCCCAACCTCATATTGACCCTCACCCACAACTTGAACCTATTCCTGAACCTTTACCCTCACCTGACCAAATGCAAATAGACCAAAATCCCTTTGACGCTGACACATCTAATGTGGGCGTTGATATGCCTATTTCCACCGCTGACACCCAACCATCACAATCCCAAACACCCCTTAACCAACCCACATCTACACCTTCTTCTACACCATCTTCCACACCACCTGAATATAGGTTGATTAAACGCCAAAGGACTGCTGGAGTGTTCTCCTCTGGTGGTCCTAGCCATGTAGCAGAGAGAACCACCACCACAAGTGTGGCTGGTGACCTGGATGAGGCTGGGGCTATTGATACAGGCTTAGATGCTGGTCAAGACAGTCCCAACATAATTAAGTCCTCATCCATGCCCAATGAACCTGACTTGGGAGGTCAAATCCCCATTTTGGAAGAGGGCAGACTGGAACCAATGACGCTTTTAGAATTGACGGCTGTCTGCATTAGCTTGCAAAAGCAAAATGCAGACTTAGTACAAATTGTCAGTAACCAAGGCCTTGAACTCAAAGAATTGAGGGAGAGGATTGTTGTTTTGGAGAGTGCTCATTCAAGGGGAGGTATGGAGGAGTCTTCCAAAGGGGAGGAAGATCAAAGAAATCTGAGTGATAAGAGCAGTCAAGATGGTCAATCATTGGATATTGCTGAAGCTCTTACTACATTGAAGGAACAAAAAGGTTTCGATACGTCCTTAATCTCTCCAACCAATTTAAATTTATCATTTACAGATATGTTGAGAGAGGTTACACAAGGCGCTGAGGGAAAATATTTGAGCGTTGATAAGACAAGTTTGGACGCTGACAGAAGTATTTTGGGCGCTGATAGAGGAAAATTGGGCGTTGACAGATCTGCATATGGAGGTGATGTATTCCAGTCATCATCTATCATCAAAGATGTTCCTACTCAGGTATTATCATCTACCCTACCAATAATTGCACCATCAGATAAGGGTAAGGGTAAGTTGGTAGAAGAAATTGTTCCAAAGAATGCAGCTCAGGTTGAATTTGATAGAAGATTGGCTGAGCAAATGATGGAACAAGGTGAAAAGGAAAAGTCACCATTTGTTGTGACTTCTGAAGAAGAAAGTGATGAAGCTAGCTCAGATTCAAGTGTGATGATTGTTGAACCAGAAAGACTTGAGTATGGTGATGAGCTTGCTAGGGAAAAGCTGAGAGATTTGAAGTTACAAATTGATTTTGATATGCCAGAGGTAGTTCAGATGTACAATTCTTGGGAAGAAAGCTGTATGGATAATCCAGACTTGACCATTTCAGATCAGATATGGGGTTTGGAAATTCTTCTTAGAGTTCAGCAGGATTGTAAGGTGATGTTGAAGTACAAGGCAAGTAACATTCTCTCTGAGTTGAAAAGGGATAGAAGGAAGCTCTACTTTATGTTGCTCAAATGTCATGGAGTTGGATAGACACATCAGAAGCTGAAAGCTTTGACATTTGATGAGTTGGAACATAGGGCTTATCCTATTTGGGTGAAAGTGCAAGAAGAAAACACTTTCAGACTTCTTTCAGATGAAAGAAAGGAGCAACTTGCAGAAGAGATGGCAATCAAGAAAGCTATGATAGTTCCTAGACCAGTAAAGAAGGGATTTATTCTTGAGTTTCCAAAAGATATGAATCAACTATATCCAAGTGAAGCAATCATTAGAAAGAGCCTCAAGCTCTCCCCATTAGAAGCTTCAGATATGGTGCATGTGTTACCACTAGATTCCAGGAATCCAATTGTAAGTTATGATGAAGATGAATGTGGATTCTGGAAAATTGGAAGATTTGGCAAAGAGGTACACACTTTTACCACTCTCATATCTTTATTTGCAAGTTGTGACAGAGAAGACTTGGTGGACCTTTGGAGGTTGCTAGAGACCAAGTATGAGGCTGAAGCACCAACTTCAGCCAATGGAATAAAACTTTGGACCACATTCAAAAGAATGTGTGGGACAAAAGAAGAAGATCCTGAAATATGGAAGGATCTTGAAGATGACCTCAGTGGTCTTCAATGGAGGTTATATTCAGCTGCAGGTGTATACCATTTGAGTTCTACAAAGTTTGCTGAGTATTTACTTGTAGATGCTCAGTATTTCATATCCAAGGCTGTTTTGGAGAAGATGAAGGACACCCAGTTGGAGATAGACTACACAAGTGACGTGGCAAAGAATTTGATCAGATTTATTTATTACCAATATGATAAGGTTTGTCAGACTCCTCCAAGTTCTTAATGTTTATTCAGAAACTTGATCATAAGAGTGGATATCAAGTTTAGGGGAGGATTGTTGGGAATAAATTTAGGCCAGAACACTTGAACGCTGACAAGAACAAATTAAGCGTTGACAAGAGCAAAGTGAGCGCTGACAGCATAAGCGTTGACAGATTGAAGACAAGCACTGATGGAAGATGTGAGCTACACGTTTATTATATTCTAGATTACTTCTAGTAAGGATAGAGACGACAATGTATTTTCTATGTTTATCTTTACCTAGAATAGTTGATTCGTAGCTTATTGTACAAGACTTCTTGTTCTATAAAAGAAGATCTTTTAGGTTAAAGTTTAATATCAGTTTTCATAAGTTTTCGATTGTTAAACCCTTTCATTGTAACCAAGTACGATTATTCTAATACAAGTGAAAGTTTGTTTAACATCATTGTGTTTTAGATCAAGTGTTAATTCCGCATAACACTTTGTTACTTTATTCATAAGCAAAGGTTTCTCTACGTGTAGTACTTGATCTAATCTCGTATACACAAAGCTTAATCGATCTAAGTTTGGGATCAACAGAGAATTTTGAGGTTAAGACGGGTTTGTTTTCCATGATTCAAAACAACAAGTTTCATGGTGACGAAAAGGACAACCCTCATAACCACATTCGCCAATTCAATCGTCTTACCGCCACTTGCAAGTTTAAGGACGTCTCTAACGACTCAATTAAGATGATGCTATTTCCGTATTCCTTAGCGGGGCCCGCTAAAATTTGGTTAGAGAAAGAGCCACCCAATTCTATATTGACGTGGAAGGATCTCGTTTCAAAGTTCGTGAACCAATTTTTTCCGCCCTCTAAGACTACGCATTTGAAAAACGAGATTTCAAAGTTTTCATAAGACTATAATGAGAGTTTTTCAACGGCTTGGAATAGGTTTAAGGAAATGATGCATGAATGTCCTCATCATGGTTTTTCCGACTTGCATCAAATTGACACGTTTTACAATGGCTTGAACGATCATGAGCGTGATTATCTTAACGCCGCCACGGGTGGTAATTTTTTGTGTAAAACGGTCGAGGAAGCATTGTTAATCATTGAGAATAGGTCTAAGGTTTATAGTCCTCGTAGCACATCGAGTGTTCATAAGACTTCGTCTTCACCTTCGCCTTCATTGTCACATACCATTGATGCTTGCCAAATCGAGGCTAATTTGGAAAACAAGATTTTTATAAGCTTAAAGGGTTGTTAATTGAGTTTAAAGTTGGTGAACAACCCACTCCCGCTACGGCTAAAGCGGTTGAGGTTTCTTGTATGTATTGTCGTGGAGCTCACGATTACTCCGAGTGCATTACCAACGGTGGTAACACTTCGAGTGCCTACGCGGCCGCGGGAACTTATAACCAAGACGGTCAAGTTACCCGCACTAATCAATTGACTCCACCGGGTTTTTCACCAAATCAAAATGCTATAATTATCGAAACAATCAAGTTGGTTACCAAAACAATCAAAGAAACAATTACAAGGGTAATAACAACTATGGGAATCAAGGGAGTAGTAGCCAATTGCAAAATCAAAACCAAAACCGTAATTTTCAAAACCCAAGTCAAGATCTTCAACATGCTTACACTAAAGAGCTTCCAAATGACTTTTTGAATTACGCTACGGCAAATGATAAGATTTTGGAAAACATTCAAGAGCAATTGGCTAGTCAAGCTAGGGAAACGGCTAAAAACGCAAAGGAGTTAGCTAATTTAGCTAAGGAAAGTACCAATATGAAAATTGAGTTGAAAAATGATTTTTCTAATCAAATTAGAGGTCAAAACAATAAAATTGAGCAAAGTCATTCTAGGCTTGAACAAAGGATAGACCAAAAAGCCGCTAGTCAAGATGTTAAGCTTAATGCTATTTTGGAAGCGGTCATGGGGAACAAAGCCTCTACTTCGGGTAGTCTACCTAGTAACACCATATCAAACCCGAAGGGAGAGATGAAAGTGATTACCACACGAAGTGGTAAGACACTTAAGGAACCGACTCCTCAACCAATTGCTCCAACGGTGGAGGAAATTGAGGAAGAACCCTAGGTGGTGGTCGAAAAGGAGCATATCCTAATCCCACGAAGTACCGCTCATGCCACACCTACGGTTGACCCATTACCACATTTGGAACCCGAGATTCCAAAGGCTATGCATATGCCTCAACCCACACCACCCTTACCTTACCCATCGAGACTTAGAAAGGAGAAACGTCAAGAGCACGACAATTACCAATTTGAGCTTTTTATGAAAATGTTTCGTGATTTGCATTTTAATATAAGTTTTGCCGACGCTTTGGTCATGATGCCTCAATTTTCCGCTAACTTTAAAAGTATGTTGAACAACAAGGAGAAATTGCAACAATTGTCTAGTTGTTCATCGATTTATCTTAACCGCATACCTCAAAAAGTCAGTGATCCCGGTAAATTCTTGATTCCTTGTGCAATCCAAGATATGGAAGAATGATATGCCTTGGCCGATCTTGGTGCTAATATTAACTTGATGCCACTTGCAATCTTCAAGTCGCTCAATCTTCCTAATCTTACTCCTTCACTAATGTCTATTGAGTTGGCCGATCATTCCACGATTCCCGCATGTGGATTGGCGGAAGACGTTTTTGTGAAAGTGGGAAAGTTCTATTATCCGGTAGACTTTATCGTTGTCGATATTCCTACGGATCCTCAAGTTCCTCTCATTTTAGGTCGTTCGTTTTTAGATACGTCTATGGCTTTAATTGATGTGCATGCTAGAAAGATCACCTTACGTTTCAACGACGAGGAACTTGTTATAAACGCAACTCAAAATTCTCAAATTTCTCATGTTTATTCCGTTGCAACCATAAACCTCGTTGATATGATCGACGTTGTTTGCAAGGAATTTTCACAAGAAGTTTTAGGTTTTGGTGATGATGAAAATAGTGGCAATCCCACTATGTTAGATCCTATTCTTGATAACTCGACACCAACCTTCACTCCATTTGAAGGTGGTGGTTTTACGTTGGAAGAATTCGATGTTCCACGTACTTGTGACGAAGACCTCGACAATGATGAGGACTTCTCGATTATCAAGGATTTCCTTAACGATTTTCCATTTCCTCCCCCCGAGGAGGTTATGAGTATCGAGCCCAAATCTTCAATTGAGGAACCACCTATCCTCGAGTTGAAAGATTTACCTCCTCATCTTGAATATGTATTTTTGGAGGAGGACGACAAGTTGTCGGTTATTATTGCGAAAGATCTTTCGGATGATGAAAAAACCGCACTTGTCGATGTTCTAAAGGATCACAAAGGGGCAATTGCATGGAAGTTATCCGACATTAAGGGAATCAATCCCAAATTTTGTACCCACAAAATCTTAATGGAGGAGGATTACAAACCCGCAATCTAATTTCAAAGGAGGGTGAACCCCAAAATTCACGACGTCATCAAAAAGGAAGTCCTAAAACTCCTTGACGCGGGAATGATTTACCTTGTATCTGATAGCCCTTGGGTGAGTCCTATCCATTGTGTCCCTAAAAAGGGAGGAATGACCGTTGTGCCAAAAGATGCCAACGGGTTAACTCCAACTCGACTCGTGACCGGATGGAGAGTGTGCATTGACTATCGTAAGTTGAATGACGCCACTCGAAAAGACCATTTTCCCTTGCCCTTCATGGACCAAATGTTGGAGCGTCTTGCAGAAAATGATTTCTATTGCTTTTTAGATGGTTTTTCCGGTTACTTCCAAATCCCCATCGACCCTAGTGATCAAGAAAAAACTACGTTTACGTGTCCATATGGAATGTTTGCCTATCGTAGAATGTCATTCGGACTTTGCAATGCACCAGGAACCTTTCAAAGGTGCATGATGGCTATTTTCATGACATGATCGAGAAAACAATGGAAGTCTTCATGGATGACTTTTCCGTGTTTGGTAATTCGTTCGCTTCATGTTTGTCGAATCTTTAGAGAATGTTAAAACGTTGTGAGGAAACGAACCTTGTGCTTAATTGGGAAAAATGTCATTTTATGGTTAAAAGTGGAATCGTCTTGGGGCACAAGGTTTCGAAAGCGGGGATTGAGGTAGATCAAGCTAAGTTAGACGTCATCGCCAAATTACCTCATCCCAAAACCGTCAAGGGAGTTAGGAGTTTCCTAGGCCACGCGGGCTTTTATCGTCGATTCATCAAGGATTTTTCAAAGATTTCTCGACCTATTACACATCTCCTCGAAAAAAATGCACGTTTTGTCTTTTACGAAGATTGTGTACGAGCCTTTAAAATCCTTAAGAGGAAACTTACCGAAGCTCCCATTCTTGTTGCTCCCAATTGGAACCTCCCCTTTGAGCTCATATGTGATGCTTGTGACTACGCTATTGGGGCCGTATTGGGGCAACGTCATGAAAAACACTTCTTGCCTATTCACTATGCTAGCAAGACGATGACCGAGGCTCAACTAAAATACACTACAACGGAGAAGGAATTCCTTGCCGTGGTGTATGCATTTGAGAAATTTCGACCTTATCTCGTATTGACTAAATGCATAGTGTATACGGATCACTCGGCTATCAAGTATCTTATGGCTAAGCAAGATGCAAAGCCGAGATTACTTTGTTGGATTCTCCTCCTTCAAGAATTTGATCACAAAATCATTGACAAAAAAAGGAGCCGAGAATCTAGCGGCCGATCATCTTTCTCGTTTGGAAGATCCTCACCAAAATGTTTACGAGCCCAAGGAAATCACCGAAACATTTCCGCTCGAGACACTTGGTGTAGTGAATTCTAAGCTTGATTCTTCTACCCCATGGTTTGCGGACATCGCAAATTACCATGCGGGGAACTTCATCATCAAGGGTATGACGACTCAAGAAAAATAAAAATTCTTTCGTGACGTCAAGTTCTATTTTTGGAACGACCCTTACTTGTTTCGAACATGTGCGGATCAAATTATTCGACGTTGTGTCTTTGGTACCGAAGCTTCTAACATCCTTAGAGCTTGTCACGAGGGACCCACGGGTGGTCACCACGGTGCTAATCTCACGGCTAAGAAGGTTTTTAATGCCGGTTTCATTTGGCCTACTATTTACCGAGATGCACATGCACTTGTGAAGTCGTATGACTCATGCCAACGACAAGAAAAAGCCTCACAAAACGATGAAATGCCACAAAATATCATCCAAGTGTGTGAGATCTTTGACGTTTGGGGCATTGACTTTATGGGGACGTTCCCATCATCTCGTGGTAATAAGCACATCCTTGTCATCGTTGACTACCTATCTAAGTGGGTGGAAGCTAAGGCTTTGCCCACCAACGATGCTCGTGTGGTAGTCAAGTTCTTGAAAAGCTTGTTTTCTCGATTTGGAACCCTCGTGCGATCATAAGCGATCGTGGAACCCATTTTTGTAACGACCAATTCGAAAGGGTCCCAAGGAAATATGGGGTTATACATCGTCTTTCTACGGCTTATCACCCACAAACGAGTGGGCAAGTCGAGGTTTCAAACCGAGCGTTGAAAAGGATCTTGGAATTATCTATTGGGGAAAACCGACAATCTTGGTCGGATAAGTTGGACGATGCTTTATGGGCCTTTAGGACCGCTCCTAAGACGCCCATCGGGTGCACTCCTTATAAGCTTGTGTATGGGAAGAATTGTCACTTGCCAATTGAACTTGAACACAAAGCTTATTGGGCCCTTAAGCATTGTAATGATGATATGGAGACCGCGGGAAAACACCAGAAAATGCAATTACATGAATTAGATGGATTGAGGGATATTGCTTATGAAAATTCATTGATTTACAAAGAAAAAACTAAAAAGTTTCATGACTCAAAAATTAAAAACCGGGTTTTTAACATTGGAGATCAAGTGTTGCTTTTTAACTCTCGTTT
The DNA here is from genome assembly GCA_025667525.1 of Glebionis coronaria. NCBI lineage: Eukaryota > Viridiplantae > Streptophyta > Magnoliopsida > Asterales > Asteraceae > Glebionis > Glebionis coronaria. The sequence goes on along the minus strand of CM046882.1, from coordinate 381,989,166 downwards.
GAAAATATTTTCCAGTAAGTTGAAATCCCGTTGGTCAGGTCCATTCACCGTGACTCAAGTTTTTCCATATGGGACCATCGAGCTAGCTCAAATTGATGGCCCCAATTTCAAGGTGAATGGACATAGGTTGAAGCACTACTTTGGCGGGGAAGTTCCATCCTTGAACTACCTCGACCAAATCACCTTCCCAATGATAATTAGTATTAAGGGGATCGAGTCGATCTCATGACTCGGTAATCAAAACGAGGTGCATCGTGGGGGAGTCCCATGCTTATCCTATGTACATATTATCGCTTTCTAATGTAGTAACGTGTGGGGATTTGTGCCCTTCCCACCTTTGTTTTGTGGTTGTTTGTGAATTGTGGATTTTAGATGATCATTATCTTCACGATTGGAGCCTCTCGTGTTCGTTTTATGGGAGCACTCGATCGTTTGCTTTGAACACTTACTCAATATCCATGATATATCCTTTGATGTTCTAACCTTAGTTTTATAGCACACTTCATAAACTGCTTTAAATTTAACGGTTACACCCTTTTCATGCTAGATTAAGCATTCGACTACGTCTCTAGTATGGGGGTGTTTTCACCCCTAGACTCGAAACATTGAGGACAATGTTTAACTTTAGTATGGGGGGTGAATAGATACTTGCCTTGCCAAACCTTCACGCTTTCCAAAGTTTATCTTTTTGTTTATCGTTTTGTTGCAAAATAAGGCTAAAAATGGCCAAATTTTATAATTTTTCTCATGTTTTATAAGTGTTTGAAGACACGAATGTAGATTTTCCGATGGCGAGAATAAGAGTAATTTTTTACTCGACCGTGCGTGTTGAGCACTTAGCTTCGATTCCTTAACTTCACATTAGGCTAAGTCTCTTAAATGAGGACGAGAAGTGATAGAGTTAATTATAAGTTACTATGCTAAACGTAGAGTACTCGTATTCTTTCAAAAACTCATGTGTTTTCGTTGTTTGCTTATTCTCCCTTCGCTTGTAAATATTTTTTGCTTAATAAATATGGACTTAGCGATTTAGTCTTGATTGTTGGTTTCTTGTCTTTTCTAGTAGCTTCCATGTAATTAAATTGGGAAGACATTAAGGTATCGCCAGCGTCACGATTTTGAAGTATTGGCACCCGAATAATCGAAAGCTTCACCCAATAATAAGATTTCAAGTGCTCACCTAAATCAAGCAAACAATTTGAATCTCACAAGGCTGAAAAATCTATGCAAAATTGAAAGTGAATCAAGCCTTAATCTTTGAAGCTTTAAAGATCTAAAATTCGCCGTAGCGTGAGGATATACGTCTTTGGCTAATAAAACCACCGATGAGGTGGATAATAAAAGGCAAGACAAGACCGAAGTCATAATAAAAGCTTCATGGCGAAGTTGAATAAAAGATGGAGGTAAACCTATGATAATAAGGCCCTTCCGTTAGGGGGCGTATAAAAGTCTTGGTAATAAGTCTCATGTTCAAAACCGTTATAAAACCGTGTTTATCGATCCTTCTTGTTGACTTAATTTTTTTGACATCGTTGTCTATTAGGAGGGGTTATTAATTCGATGGTCTTGGTTACACCGTTAGGACTCTATTTTTAGACCTAAATCTCTATTATCGCATAAGTCAAACAATGTATCCTCGTGAAACATTCAAAATAAAATAAAATATAAGAGATACAACTTAGGAAAATGGGAGGATAAGTACGTGATTAGGGCATATGAGTAGTGTTAGCATTACTAACTTATAAGGACAATGATCTCGTTGTACGCTTAGCATGGAATTGGGGTGAAAATCGAGGACGATGAAATTATTTCTATCGAAGCATTCACGTGTTCTTAAAATAGACTAATATAATGTATTGGGCTTTTAATGGGCTTATTGGGCCTTAATATGTAAACAAGTTAAAACTAGTGTAACTAGTCTAAAAATTTACTAACACATAACACTATAATGTTGTATAAAGATATAAAATCCCACTTGATCATCATCATACTTATAATATCATCATATATATACATAGCCATTATTTTTATAAAGTCATTGGACAAAAGTCTAAGACGAGTATTATTTATATTGGTTTCCGTGATTGAAGCACGCACCGCCGCCGATAACCCGCCTTTCATAATCAACGTGAGTTCATAGCCTCGCACTCTTTTAAATGTTTTATAAAATGTTTTGTAAACCCGCGAGGGAGATAACATGCTAGTTTTTGATAAAAATAGACACAAGTAGTCCCGATGGTATGCTTATTGATATAGACCCGAATGATGCTATGACCCAATGAATGAGATAAAAAGGATCATTAGTAGTTAGGTTATGTCACTTAAAGTCCCATTAGCATGAATTGTGAACTACCGGGATTTGGTAGACGCTTATGCATATAATAGTACTATTTGTGGAAGATCACCCCAGTTCGTGCCTTGACGGTTGATCCCCGTCGTGCCACATTGATTGGTAAGCGAATTTATATATGAGAAGATTTACATAGCGTGATTTTTGTGACGACACGCTAACTTAGATGGGCAAATTGTTTGTCGGGTTCGCGGCTCGTTGTTTGTTATAGTAAGGTAGCAATGTCATGCGGCTAGTAATAATCCAATACAATTCACTATAATCCAATTATCTAAAATAATAATGTTACCTATAATGGTAATATTGAGACTACGGTTTCATGAACGGTTTAAGATGTATGACTTGATTTATATATATTGCCTGACTAGCAATACGAGGACTCACTTCTGATATTATACTTGTGTTCTGATTTCTATGACTGTTTTATATAAGGGATTTTATTAAACTTTATGAATTCATTCGGCATTCGCTGATATAATTTTCGCATGTTTTATCTCAGGTGCTTGAAGGTAACTTGGATAGAGATCGACTCTGATGGCCCACATAATAAAGTTATTCATTCGATCTATGTTTTGTAAACTTTATGGCTGTGTAATTTGGGGACCTGCTGTAAACTTAAAACTTTTATTCGAATGAATGTATGTTAAACCTTGTACAACCATTTTTATGCGTTGTCTATGATTGGAGTTATTGTGCTATCCCGTAACACTCTACTGACCCTTCCGCTGACCCGATACGAAATTTGAGAGTGTTACAGTTTGGTATCAGAGCTCTCGTTATATAGAACGAAAGATTTTAAAAACCAAGGTTTTGAATAAAACATTTCAAAATCTTTTAACTATACACATTTTCTTAAAATGTTTGAAAAATCTTTTGACTATAACGGTGCCAAAGATCTCCGACGTTACTAACATGCCTTATTGAGAAAATATATATTTTGATATATATAATCTAATTTATATATCGTGAATTCCGTATGTAACTGTTTAATAATTATTTTTATGCTAATATGAGATATATTATAAATGCAGATTGTCATGGCTGGCCCTTATATTCATGTAGAGAACCATGCTATTCCCGAACCTAACGTAGATGACAACCCTTACTTAGACTTAGTAGATTATAATGTAGATGAGGATATGGATGATGAAGAGGAGGAACCATTTGAGGATCCCGAGCCCGAGATAGGACTAGGAGATCAGATTGCCCCTCAGGTTGATGTTGTAGAGAATGATAATGATAATGTTGGTATTGAGGAAGATGATGAGATTGGTATAGATGATGTAGGTAATGAGAATGACGACGAGGATGTCGAGGAGGAGGTAGGTATAGATGATGAGGTTGATAATGATGATGAGGTTGAGCTTATTTACCCTTATGATGTAGAGGAGGGTGAGCCCTTACCCCCTCCAGTTGATTGGTCCGATTCTGAGTTTGAGTTACTTAGAGATGAATTGTCTGAATTGTTTGAATCTGATTCTGAATTAGAGGATGATGAGGATGATGATGCACCTGATGGTACTTATGGCATTACTACTCGTAGGCATGTGATAGGAGAGTCGTCTAGGGTTCGAGAGGCTACTCATATTAATGGACTTGCATCTTGGGCCTTGAGACGTGATTTAGATGCTTCCCGTGTTCAAGGTAGTATGACAGAGATTGGTTTAGGTGTTGTTCAGACTCATGTTGCTTTATTGGAGTCGAAGACTAAGGTTGGTGAGAAAGAGCGAGAGTTGCTTAATTTGGATTTGACTGATTTGGAGCGTGGTTTGCATGAGGCGTTTAGGAGATTATCTGTGTTGGAAAATGGTGAGTATGCCGAGATGAAGAAAAAGGTGAATACTATGGAGATTCAGTTGAGTGTAGCTCGTGTGATGCGTGAGAAGGCTGAAAAAGAGTTGAATATATCTGTTGGTTGGAACAGTAGGTTTTATACTGAGATAATTGAGAAAGGAGTGATTCGTAAGCGCCCAGCTGAAGATGTGTCTTGTGATCGTCCGAGGAAGATACCGAAGACGATGGATGATGGACCTTCTAGCAGTTCTCAGTAGACCAGTCTATCTTTAGTAGTATCTTTTGTATCTTTTGTAACTTTAACTAAACCGACATATTAGTTAGTAGATCTGGCACGAATTTTGGGCTTGTATAGTGCTAGAAACTTTGATGTGGAATGTAAATTAAGACAGTGTGGTTGTTTCTAATCCAATGAAATATGTATCTTTGTCTTGAATTCCATGTCGTGCCTTATTTGTACCTTGATTATGAATTCAATCCATCTTATATGAATCCTTGGTTGGGTGAATGCTTAATATACTTTGAAATTGTGAAATTATAGAACAATGCCGCCCAAGAAAGCTGTGACTGAGGATGATGTACGTAGGATCTTTGCGGAGCAAGTTGCCGCATCTATGACTGAATTTATGGCAAATGCTAGTAATGGAGCTGGCAGTAGTGGAGCTGGCGGTAGTGAAGCTGGCGGTAGTGGAGCCGGCGGTAGTGGAGCTGGCGGTAGTGGAGCTAGCGGTAGTGGAGCTGGCGGTAGTGGAATTGGTGGTACTAATGTGAATGTGAATGCTAATAATGTGAATGCTAATGCTGGAGGAAATGTAGGAGGACTTGTACCTAATGCGCCCGAAGTTGGTGGTTGTACTTATGTGACGTTCATGAAGTGTGAACCTCTCCCTTTTAATGGAACTGAAGGTGCTGTAGGATTAAGCCAGTGGATTGAAAAGATTGAGTCGGTGTTTCGGATTAGTAAGTGTAAGGAGGAGGATAGGTGACTTTTGTTATGGCTACTCTTAGAGGTCGTGCGTTGACTTGGTGGAATGGGAGAATTGCTTTTATGGGTATTGATGCTAATACTACTCCTTGGGCTGAAGTTAAAAAGTGGATGACTCTAGAGTTCTGTCCCTGTAGTGTGATTATATGGTTGGAACAAGAGTTGATTCATTTGAGAATGAAAGGTGTGGACATTGATAGCTACACAAACCGATTCCATGAGTTGGCCTTGCTGTGTCCTCGATTGGTGGAACCCGAGGAGATCCGAATTGAACAATACATTAAAGGCTTGACCAAGAATATCCGAGGGGATGTGACATCATCAAAACCATTGACCATTGATGATGTTGTTCGAATGGCTTACCAACTCATTGGGAAAATAATTCAAGACAAGGAGGATGAAGCACATGTTGGTGAGAAAAGAAAGGGTGATGGCGATCGTGGAGGTCGAGGTGACAATAGGTAGAATTTCAATCGCCGTCAAAACCAAAGAAGGGGGAATGCAAATGCTCTTACCAACAACACACTGCGCAATGATGAAAAGTGTCCTAAGTGTGGTAATAAGAGGCATGTTGACGACTGCTGGAAGTGCCGAAATTGCGGAAAGCTAGGACACAAAGTGGAAAAGTGTAAGAGGGGAGTTATTTGCTTCAATTGTAATGAAGAGGGTCATAAGAAATTGGATTTCCCCAAGTTGAAAAGGATTGGACCTGGAAGAAACCCCCAGGATGATGCCTATCAACTTAGAACGGTTGAGGTTAAGAAAGAGGATCTGAATGTCGTTACTGGTATGTTTTTACTCAACAATCATTATGATGTTGCTTTATTTGATTCGGGTGCTGATAGGAGCTTTGTATCCACTAAATTTAGTGCCCTTATTGACATTGAACCTGTTGAGATAAATACCAGTTACGAAGTGGAATTGGCTGATGGTAAATTAGTAAAAACTAATAAGCTGTTAAAAGGATGCTCTCTAAATCTCTTAAACTATTCCTTTCCGATTGATTTGATGTTGATAGAACTAGGTAGTTTTGATATTATTATTAGTATGGATTGGTTATCGTTGAATAATGCTACTATTTTATGTGGAGAAAAGAAGGTTAAGATTCCTCTTAGGAATAGGACATTAGTAATTGATGGTAATCGAGGTGAATCTCGTTTAAAAATTGTTTCATGTATTAAAGTCCAAAAGTACATCAGGAACGGTTGCGAGCTATTCTTAGCTCAAGTGACAGGGAATGAGTCTAAGGAGAAACGATTGGAAGATGTACCTATTATCTGTGATTTTCCAAAGGTATTTCCTAATGATTTACCCGGACTTCCACCGATAAGGCAAGTCGAGTTTCGAATCGATCTAATTCCTGGTGCTGCACCGGTGGCACGTGCGCCTTACCGATTAGCACCTTCCGAATTAAAGGAATTATCCGAACAACTTAAGGAGTTGTCTGATAAAGGTTTTATTCGACCGAGCTCGTCGCCTTGGGGAGCTCCAGTCTTGTTCGTTAAGAAGAAGGATGGATCTTTCCGTATGTGCATCGATTATCGAGAACTAAATAAGTTGATAATCAAAAATCGATATCCTTTACCAAGGATTGATGATTTATTTGATCAACTACAAGGATCTGGTGTGTATTCTAAGATAGATTTGCGGTCTGGATATCACCAACTTTGCGTCCGTGAATAAGATATTCCAATAACTGCATTTAGAACTCGTTATGGACACTATGAATTTTAAGTAATGCCATTTGGGTTAACTAACGCATGATGTAGAGTAGAATATGTCTTTTAGGAAAAAGAGCGTACACGTGGTAAGTATTAAGTGTTCGTTTAGGAAAACAAAAGCACTTATGACCCTTTGTGGGGGATCGTTCTCAAGGAGGCTTGGTGTGTGTGTTAAGAGATAATTAATTTGTGATTATATTGATGAGAAAAGAGAAAGAAATAGACGAATTACGCTAAAAATTACCCTACGACGTAAAAAACGTAAAACCGTAAAATTCGACGAAAAATTAAAGTGTCCTAAAAATTACCAAAATTTTCCCAAAAATCAATAAAAATGTAAATAACACAAATTTGAAAACCAAATTATCTAAAACCTTTTTAATAATTTTATATTGATTATTAAAGTTAATGAAAAACCTTAAAATTGAATAAATATAAAAATTAACTAAAATGGAAATTTAAAAAGCTGTAAACCTCAAAATATTTAATTAAACCTAAAAATATTTTTTGAAAATTTTTAAAACTAACTTTACTATTTTTAATCTAATTAATAAAATACGGCTATAAAAATAATCATAAAAAATAATTTAATAACGAGAAAAATAAAATTTTTAAACTGAAAAGTCCTAAATACTATGACAAACAAAGGAAAAATGAAAAGAAAGAAAGATACTAAGTAAATAAGTTGGAAACAGCTTATTTATAAGCTGACTACTTTGAAAAGCTAAAAACAAAAAGACCTTAAGTATTATACTTTGCAAAGTGTAACCAGTAAAAGACCCAAGGGCGACAGGTTATCACGTTTGTATGTGGGAGGAGTGGCGCGGGTTCGAGTCCTGGCCACGTCCTTTTTAAAATCTATTTTTTTTACTTTTCTTTTATAACACTTAACCCTGTTGAATAACTAATGACAAAAACTCAAACAGATCAAAATTAAGCAAGATATGAGCCAAATCAAACCTAAAACGTGACTGAAAATTGAGATAAAGCTATAGTAACAATTTTTTCAAGAACTAGACTTATCCGAGAACTGAATTGTTCTCTGATGAGTCTGAAAACCCACAAACGGCCTTGGTGACCTGGTTGGCTTAGGAAAGCCTTGATGGTTGCTTGTTTTGGCAAGAATAGGCACCCCACAAGTCAGTTGACTTGTGGGAGTCACAATAAACACAAAGGTAACATATTCAAGCAATAATCACAAGTTCAAGCACAATAGGCACAAATATGGGTCTGGTTGATTAGGTCTGATGCAATGGGTCTTTGGACGAATTTCAAACACACACAACTAACTTAGAACACAATCAAAGAGCACTTAACTGAATCCAACCTCTTAATTAACCTAACTCCTATCAGATTCACAGATTTGATGAACAAAAATATTAGAAATAAGGCAGTTAAGGGTTGCTGATTGTATTGTCAGTTCAATGCAATTTTTTAGCAAACAAACCTTCTAAAACCTATCAATCTTGACACAAAACTCTGATTAACACCTAAACTAACTTACTAAGTGTGCTTAGCCTGTTTTTACTCCAAATTGATACCACTTCCCTGAAATATAGTAGTCTCAAACACCATTTAATGACTGAAAATCAAATTTTAACAAATAACATGCATTCAAATTTGAGCTAAACTGATAACAAACAATCTACACATATAAAGAACACTAAATAGAGCATGAACAGGCAGACCTACTAACATATAACAAGCTACTCATAAATCACACAGATCTCACAAAGCATGCATTTTTAGTCCAAAAAGTAATGTTGTTGAGTTCAAGCAATAACCTGCTAATACCTTCCCAAATCAGCTTAAAGGGCTTGAAGGAGAGCTATGGAAACAATGTAGAGAAGCTTTGTTGAGGGAATCCAAAGTAGGAACCCCAAGCTGAAAACATCTTCAACAAAAAAATGAAATGAAATGGAGTTAGGCTTGTTTTGTTCCTGCACAAACAACACAAAACCAAAGAACTAAACTTCAATCTTGAATGAGCTTACTGCCAAACAGCTTTTCAAACTTATTAGCATAAGCTCACCCAAACAGTGATGGTGAGAACAAGAGAATGAACCAACAAGTAAGAAAACTTTCACCTCACAATACTTCTTACCCAAGGTTTATACCCACTGAATCTTGATATCTCTTTGATATCAGGGTTCTATGGTCATATAAGATCTCAAATAAGCAGCTTATGTGGCCTATGATCTTTCTTACTTAACTAAAAAACGGATTTGAAAACTTGAAAACAGGTTTACAAAAACTTGAAAATGCCTTTTTGAAAACACATTCAAAGAAAACAAAACATGAAAAGAAAATGGAACTCATTCTTTCTCATCATCAAACTCAACACCATTTTATTTCCTTCATAAAACTGGATTTACAGGGTTTGTGAAAAAAGGAGAAAAAGCAAGAACAATCTAACTAAAATTCCTACTACCCTTTATATAATAGGGTGTACAAGGTTCTAGAAAATTAAAAGGATGAAAAACCCTAGCATGTAGTTTGCCAATTCTGCCCTTGAGTTTGAAATTCGAATCTCAGTCTTCATAAGCTCATGTGAAGATTTCTTGTTGTTTTGTGGTGTGCAAGCTGTTGTAAACTCATCTAGACCACTGGTTGACCAAGAATTTAATCAAAACCGTTGATGGACTACTCTCTGGTTGTCTTTTTGCAAAAACGTGGGTCAGGGGAGGCTGGGTTTATCACATGGTAGGGGATGGTGACGTTTTTGGGGATTGAAAAGGGATTAGGGAACCCTTAATTACTATTCTGGAAGTTATTAGGGGAAAACCCTTTGTTTTGATGTGGATTCTTCCTGGGTTTAGTTAGGGTTTATGGGAGATTAGGGATGAGTTTTAATCTGTTTGGGATTAGTGGGTTTTTAAAATTGTGTTTATGAGGGAAGGAGTTAATTGATTAAATTAATCAGTTATTTAGGATGGTGGAAGGTGATGTGGAGTGGAGAAGGGTTTTGATTGGTGGAGGAGTGAGTGGGGGTGACGTCGCGTGGTGGTATTAGTGGGGTGAAGTTTGTGTGTCTGGCCCAATTGCCCCCTCATTTTCCCTTCTCTTTTCTATTTGCTTTTGTCAGCCAAATGTGAATAATCCTTTCTATATGAAGTTTATAAACTTCTATTTTGGCCACAATAACTTTTGAAAAGTTATTTCAAGGACTAGTTTTGCCCATTTATGATATTTGAAGGATTGATTTTGGCAATTTCTTCATTCTTCAAGGTCTTGACTTGTTTGTTGACTTCTTGGAGGACTAATATTGATAATTTAGTTTTGTTGATGGACTAAATTTGCCAATTCTTCAAAGTTAAGGGTCCTTTTTGTAAATTTGACAAACTTTAGGGACTAATCTTGTAATTATGAATATACAAGGGTTTAAAGTGTCAATTCTTCAATATTAGAGGACCCTTCTTGTTTAATCTTCAATTCTTCAAGGGTCTTTCTTGGAAAATCAATACTAGGGCTTGGTTCATTGTGCGGCTTCGTTTCCCGTGTTCGTTTTTGCATGATTCTTGTGATCGTTTGTCATTTTCTCAATATCCGTACCTAAAATACACAAGTAACAAACACAAACATATATTTGGCCAATTTCATGATATTTTATGTATTTAAAGCCCTTTTTGGACGATGAGACTATGTATAAAAGCAGTCTCATCACTCCCCCATACTAAACCATTGTCGTGCCCTCAAGCAATGCTAGAATAAAGTATCGTAGCACCTCCAAAATTCACTTTTATTCACATTTATTGAATGATAAACTAGCTACACGACCACTATTACTTCTACTAGCGTTTTAGACATAATGTATGATTTTCATCGCAAAATGGGACGTTTAGGTTCATATAATACTTTTAATACCAGGCCCATACTCATATGTTGGGACCAAGTGGGTTAAGCCCATGAGTAAGTCCATTAGTGTTTAGCCAAACTAGTTGGGTTAATAGTCCAATAAGGCTACTTTGGCCCGTTAATGTCCATAAGTTATAAAGCTCGGGTTTTATCGGTTTTTACTTGTAAAATGTACTTACATATCAGTAGAATAGTTATAAAAATGTTACATTAGACGGGTCCGACCGTCTAAGTTTTATTTGGCGAAAACGTTAATCTTTCGGTTTTTAGCTGAAAAGACGTAAAACTTATATATATAGTTTTATAACTTAGAAACATATCAATTTGTAATTTTATAAAATGTCATACTTATTTATCAAAGTATACAACTTATTTTATAAGTATTATCATAAGTTAGTGGGTTTTATATATGTATTTTATAATAATATTACTTGAGTGCTTATTTTATATTATATACTTTTATTTCCAAAACTGATTATCAAATCACTTTCACCATTTTTGCCATATCTTTAGTTCTACAAGAAGATAGAAGCTCAAATTTGGGCAACACAAACTAAATAATATGTGCTACAAATAACTCCATCTTAGCTACTGCTCAATCATCCTCTAAGTATCCCTAATAATTCGTCCAAAACAGACAATATAGATTTGAACCTTAATAGTATTTTGATCATATCTTGCTCATTTTATTGATTCCATTGAGTGGCTAACTCTTCACATATGTAAAAATAATATATCTTACTGTATATTAACCAATCCAAGTCATTTTATCAGGTTATCATATGGTTACTTACTGTTTTATATAGCCTATAAATTTAACCATGATTTTAACATCTTTACATGTAGATTTTAGTCTTTTTAACCAAATCTATCAACACAAGATCCCCAGATAATACTTTGATCATCATTTATCATCATATACATATACATTTATAAAGAAAATACAAGATTACATTTACAAAATAACAAGGTAATAGAAGAAATGATCTTGTTACCAACCAAGATAGTGAAAGTTAAGAATAAGACTTGGTTTTTGATAACCAATCTTATGATAAACCAAGACCACCTTCAAGATCACCCAAATATATGAACACCTTGAGAAAAATCAGCCCTAGACTCCAAGGAAACTTCTTTGTAGATGTTAGGATCACCTGGTAAAACCCGCATGCTTTTACCATGAATAGTACCCTTAAGATCGTACGTACATGATTAGAACTTTCCTTTTATAACATGTTTACGTTTCACGAACAAGTATTACGTACGTGTTATAACACGATAAGTATTTATTACGTATTAACACACGATAATTATTTCAATAATAATTATAATCACAAACATACGAACATGAAATCATGAACGTAAATTAATCACGAGAAAATATTACGTATGTACGTATATTTATTACGAGCACGAACAAATAAATTAAGTCACGAACGATTACTAATAAAATCACGTAAAATTAGAACACGAGAACACACTGATAATTTAGACACGAGAAAGGTTCGGGTTACCCCCATGTGGGCCCCTACCCGCGGCTACAACAAGAAACATGGGCCAAGCCCATGTAAAATTTACTAACTAGGAAAAAGGGAAAAACATGTTTCATTATTTACAAAAGTTGGAAAATAATTAAAACCCTAGTTCTTCCTTTGGTTCCTTTTGGCCGGCGGGTTTAGCATCACCAAAGGGTGATTCGGTTTGATTTTGGTGTTTGATCTAGTGCAAGGATCGTTGTGTGTTCATCCTTCTTGATTTCACGTAATCGGTATAAACCCTAACTCTTTTATTTTATGTTTTGATTTATCTAATCACATAAAATCATAAAGGTTTTTAATAAACTAATTAAAAACAAGTAATTAAACATGTTACTAATCATGGGGTTTAATCAATCATGGTTTTAGGGGTGTTTTGTTTGTGGCCGACGCCTAACCGAGCCCCAAGGTAGTCTCGGCTTGGCTTACTTCGCACCACCGAGACCATATGGTCTCGGTTTGGTGGTGATGGTGTCACGGCAACAGCAAAGGGAAGAAACCCCGACCTCGGTCGGGGTATGGTGATGGTTACGGGTCCGGTTCATGGGTTTTAAACACGGGTCGGTTCACATGTTTAGATTTAAAACACAGTCCAGTTCATGAGTTGTTTTTCAAGGTTTATTATTTTTACAAGTTATATTATTTTACAAGATTTAAATTAAATTAATTAAAAGCATGAACATGATTAATTTAATTTACATGACTTAGGTTATTAATTTTATTTTTAATTCATGAATTTTAACCTAAGTATTTATCTTTTAATTAGACTATATAATTAATTAATTATTAAAACCATGACATATAATTAATTAATTTACATGACTTAGGTTATTATTAATATATAATAATACATGTTTTAACCTAAGTATTTTACCTTTATTAGAACCATGTTATATTTAATTAAATGTTTAATCTATAGTTTATTTAATTCACATGAAATAATTAATAAACTATACTATATAATTACATGACTTAGAATATTAATCAGAAAACACTTAAGCTTATATAATTAGCTTAATTATCCAGCTTATATCTAATTATGGAAACTTTATATTTTTAGAAACTTATCTATTTTAAGCAGTAATTCTATTTTTGGAAACTTTCTATTTTTGGAAACTTTCTATTTTTAGAAACTTTCTATTTTTGGTAACTTTCTATTTTTGGAAACTTTCTATTTTAGGAAACCTGCTATTTTTAGAAAGTTACTTATTATTACACAACAAGTATAATAATACATGAAATACAAGTAATACTTAGTCAGAATAGGCAGAATATATGATAAACACAGTATAAAGCTTAAATCAGTAAAACATGACATGAACATATAAAACAAGCTAAGACATGATATAAAACCAGTTACGTACTCAGTAATCAGATACTTATACACGTATGTATTTATGTAGCATTAGTGATACCGAAGTAGGACTCTCTTCCGTTCGTCTTCTTCGTTCACTGGACATAAGGTACGGATTCTCCGTCCTTTCAGTATGGACATTCTTTCCTTATTAGGATTTCCCCGTATGCAGCCAACTGTTTTCCTTAGTATATGTTTTATATGTTTTGATTGCTTACGTTAATTAGAATACCTAAAGCCATATACATGCATGACCAGTTCACCTAGTTATGGAGGTACCATAACCATAACACTAGAGGCACCAGTGTTATGACTTCACCACGGCGGAATGATAGCTCGTGGCGTCCCTTTCAGCTTTTGTCCATTTATTATATTATCAGGTGGGGCGTATGGGTGCATCCTAGTTACATGTTTTCAGCAGATTACTCAGTGTGAATGTGGTGTGTGCCTTGCATCCTTCACAAGGAGGTGATCCCTCCTAGCAAAACTAGTATATTAAATTGGAGGCAGCCCCTCTAATTTGCATGACGAGGTCACCCCTCCAAGTATTCATGTACGTTGATATTTCATGACCTATATTGGCTAATGGTAAAATATGTTAAACAGTTTTTACAAGATAAACATAAGGCTTTTCAAACTATAAAACCAGTTTTTACTAAGATATAACCAGGTTATCCAGGACTTAGTTTCTTCCGCTGTTTCATGCTTATATGCTTATAATCTTCATGCTATATTTGTATATCCGTGCACTGAGCGTATTGCTCAGCCGTTTTCCTTTTCATGTTCCCAAAACGGCAGGTACTCAGGGACGCTCGTAGACTTTAAGCGTACGTGCATAAGGACTGGAAGCTTTCTAGCCTTCTTTACTTTATGCATTTATCTATACTTTGATATTCATTTCCATGGACATTGTTTAGTCCTTTCATTTACAGTACTTATGTTTGTGTGTGATGAATTCTACTTTTGGACTACCGATGTTTGATTCTGGTATTTCCTTTATGGTCATGTAATGTTTAGACATTTATCCTTGTATGCTTTGATGACACGCCATAATCACGCGTGATATTCTGTTTATCAAAATAGGGTGTTACAATTATGGTATCAGAGCCAAGGCTTTGACCTGTAGGCTCTCAAAACATGACCTGTGATTAGTGGGTAGTCACTATGGTCTTCCTGGAACTGACAGTCAGTTTTCATGCATTCATCATTTTCATGCATACATATATGTCATTGTCGCAGGTTTATGATTAAGTAATGGTTGGTACAGGACTGGCCCTATTTAGTCGCATGTGTTTTATCAAAACTTTTAAATTTGGGACCAACCCATAGGCGTCCCCTCGCCATGTCTTTTGTTTTGAGTGAACTGACCATAGTCGTTCACTCTCGTGCATACAAAAGTTTTCATAAAAATGCATCATGCATTCATGTACAAATTTTCCTGCATAAACTTTTCTCATGATTTATTGGTATAAAATTTTTTTCATGTATATAGTTTATGTTTGATCAGTTTAATCATGTATTTTATGTCATACTGTCAGATGGCAAACACAAACAATATTCGGGAGATGGTTGCAGCTGCCAATGCAGATTTGCAAGACATCCTTCATTAGAACGACAACTATCCTCCCCCGCCTAGCATTTTTCCCATAGAAGGAAGGAATAGGCTCATGAGAGAGTACTACACCATTAGACAGCGACCTGAGGAAAACAGCAATGACTTCATGCAGCGTTTCTTTAACACCCCCAAATTTACACGCAGCGGAATACATCTTTGGGTGCTAAACAATGATACAACAACACATAATTTATAAAGAACGACTCGAAAAGAGACGTTTTAGATTTATCGTTCCTAAAACATTTGTCAGAGTAGCGTAGTCCCAAGTAATCGTTACCAAAAGATAAGTTAAAACAACATATTGGTTTGTTTTGAAAATGGAACGATAAATAAATCAAAGAGTTTGAACAACAAAAGCAGTGCACAACTTCATTCCCCGTGACCTCCAAGCTTCCACTTCTTGATTACCTGAAATACATGTGAGTAAAACAATCAGCAAAAATGCCGAGTGAATCTATAGGTTTATGAAATCAATTTGAACACAAGCAAAGATTATAAGTTTGTGGCATGCTTATAAGCATCAAATAATAATTTGCATCAACAATGATAATTGTATATAGCATAAATTGCAATAAGCTCATGGAACCGAGCCCTTAGACACTCCCATATCAGTCTAATAAGACGAGAGATTTATTAATTGTCGGTTACCTCCAGATTATTGGTACATTGTCGTATACCTGACTTCTCAATACAATATGCTCAAACAGTGTGGAGGTCGGGCCTAAGCTTCTATGACAAGTCCACAAAAACTGAACCGGGGCGGCTTCCCCCATAGATCTATTAATTGTACTAGCGGTTAACCCATCATAGGTTAATTAACGATCCATAATTGAGGCTTTAACTAAGGCAATCACTTAATGCAATTTAAAGGCAACCACGGATCCATTCATAGAGGGACAAAGCATACCATAGAAATCTTGTGTTCTAAGTTTATAAAACATGTATTCCCCCTCGCGGGTTTAAAATCATTTAATAACTAGTATAAAGCAAGGCTATAGACTCACGTTGATAATGAAAGGCGGATTATCGGCTACGGGCGTGCTTCGGTCACGGAAACCTATATAAATAATAATCGGTCTTAGACTCTTGTCCAATGACTTTTATCAAAATAACAATATACATATGATGATTTTGTACATATGATGATGATCAAGTGGGTTTATATATCTTTGTTTACTCATTTTAGTGTTTACATTTTGGTAACTTTTTTACTAGTTTACTAGTTTTACCTACTTACCTATTTTAAGTCCAATAAGCTTAGTATAAGTTCTTTAACTTGTTTTAATCCATTTTATACCTATATTATCAGTATCTATACTTTCCATGTTGGGCCCAAATGGGTTAAGCCCAATAAGTTCTTTTTATAAGTGTTTAACTTATTTAGTCCAATTATTAGTCCAATATGCTTATTTAGCTCGTTAATGTCCATATGTCCTATAGTTCGGGTTTTATCGGTTTTTACTTGTATTAGTTACTTATATATCAGTATATGACTTTTATAAACTTTACATTAGACGGGTTTGATCGTCTAAGTTTTATTTGGCGAAAAACGTTAATTTTACGGTAATAGCCGAAAAAGTCGTAAAAATCAAGTTTATAGTTTTTATTACTTATAAGTATTATTCCACAACCATTTATATAATTCATCCATTTAATTAACCTTTTACATATTTATATAAATAAGTTTCATAAGTTAGTGGGTTTTTATTTTACATTTTATACAATAAAATTTGAGTGCTTATATAATAATAATAAACATTAATTCTCAAAATCTGATTTTTATCTTCATGTTCACCATTTTTATCATATCTAGAGTTCTATAATGAATTAGAAGCTCATTTTTGGATGACATGTTCTTCATATTATGTTCTACATTTAACTTAGATATAGCTACTGCTCATTTTAAGTTTATCTTGCCTTAACAGTCCCTACAAAACTGCTTATTCAGATTAGAACACCCAACTTGTTTTGATCATATCTCACTCATTATATTGATTCCATTGCATGGCCAACTCTCACATGTGTATAACATCTTGTACTTACTGTAAATGGATCATACCATGCAATTTTATCAGTTCAAGGTTTAGTTATATACTGTTTTTATACAGCCAACTAAATAATCATGATTTTAGCCTTATTTCTCATGGTTATTAACATTTTTAAGCATATTTATCAACACTTGATCCTCACACAACATTTTTATCATCATATATACATCATATACATATACAAAATAAAGAAAATACATTTGTTCTTTACAAAAATAACAAGAGAAAATGGAGAGGATGATCTTCTTTACCAACTAAGTGTATTTCTTGTTTTTGGAAGACAAGAACTTGATGAACACCACAAGTAACTCCAAGATAATCAAACACCAAGAACATAAGTTGGGAAATCAGCCCTAGGACACAAGCAAATCACCTCCAATGTTGTTAATATGGCCACCAAATGATCAAGGCTTCAAGATAACTCCATGATAGAGCTAGTAAACATGTATTTCATGGCTAGAAAAGATCAAAAGGGGTGTTTGTAGCTTGAAAGTGGATGGCAAGGGTGGAGTATTTGAGAGGATTTGTGTTGGTTTGAATGTAAGTAAAATGGTGTGTGTGAAAGTTGCTAGTGGTTTTGACTAGGTAGTGGAATGAGTAGCTTAAGGTGTAAGCTTGGCTTACACATGTAAACACTTAGCTAACATGATGCCACATAAGGTTGTGGTGTAATGTTGGTGCCATCCAAACTAGCTAGTAGGGTGGGATAATGTATTTTGTCCCACCTCACTAATTTACGGGTATTCCTCGATTCTAGTTTTCTCGATTTGCGTCGGGTCATTTTACGAAAAGCGTTTTTATAAATTATGAATCAACAACACAAAACGAATCCAATAAAAAATTGTCTCATCAAAAACGGAGTTCAAAAACGTAAATACGTAATCCTAAGGTTTCCGGTTTAGTCGTAAGGGACGCTAAATTATGCACGTAAGCCCAAATTTAAATCCGTAAATTGTGAGTTCGTCAACCAACACAAAAATAAGTTTCAAAATATTATACGAGAAAATATTTCACTACCTGAAAATGTTAGATTGTACTTTTTAAAAGTTTAAACGCACACGAAAAATAATAATATAACGACTCGATACGTAATTGAAACGATATCGTCGAAAGTATTAAATATCGAAACTATCGATAATAAAATATAAAATTTTTGGCATACGTCGGTATCGCGATCACTAGTAGTCCTCGTTGCTCGTCAAAATATTAAAATATAATATGTAATATCGGTTTCAACTTAAACCGTTAAACATAATAATATTTAACGTTATAAAATACTTTAAAATAATTGAAAATAGAATTAAATTATGACCTTATTTTTACGGGTTTTACATCCTCACCACCTTAAGGGAGCGACGTCCCGGCGCTCAACTCGCCTCATACACGAGTTGATCACTACCCGGAAGGATGACAGCATTCCTAATAAAGAAGTCTTCACGTTCCCACGTGAATCTCGATCCACGATCTCCATTGGTTCTTTTACAAAACGCAACTTGTCGTCAAGTTGTATCTCACCAAAAAGGAATAAATAAATCCTTATCCACAAGTCACCCGTCAAGCTCAACACATGAAAATTTTAAGAATCACACGAAGCTCATTCGATAACAAGAATAGATGACAGGATTTTCGGGTAAGTCCAGTTAAAAAGAATGTTGCAATTTAAAGGATAGCCACTGGCCGGATAGCCATGGACACACATCAAAAGAATTAACAAGAAAAACATTTTCGTCATCGGAGGGTGCTCACACGCGGGTCCCTACTCAAAAGATAATACAAAGACGCCATCTCACTTTCGCCAACACGCATTAAAGTCTCAATAAACATCGTCGTTGAAAGTCAAAAAGATATTACATAATATGTGTTCTACATGATCAGACGTCACCGGATGATGCCGCCTCAAGTTCTCACAACTTATGATCATTTGACTAGATCACACACCATATAAGTACATAAAAGAAAAGGTCGAACAATAACATCAAGTATAGATTTCCATCGTTAATCATCGAGAAAACCTTGAACGAACCCTTGATAATAACCACTTGATCTCCAGAGTCTTTCCACTTGCGGTGTCGGCTTCAACATACTCCTCGAGGTTGTAACGAATTTATTAACTCCATTCATTAAGAGATTCGGTCCTCCATCATTCCACAAGTACACGCATAAATCCTGGTGACACTTATCGTTTCTTCTTATACACTGCTTCCCGAGATTCATTTTAAACTCAGAATAAAATAGTGATCTTCAATACGAGGAACAGAACGAGATAAAAATGACTTCAATAAACGCATAAACGAACAAGATGTGGTAAAATGATTTAAGATTAACGATCGATGAGGGATCTAGACTCACGTAACCGTAAAACATAATTATTCACAATACTAGAAAAATGAGAGCGAAGAATGAATTATACATTATCATTAAAATAACATTTGTCACAATTATCCGTCCTGGATTTGGTATTACCTTAAAACTCAGTTGAGGTACTTTCTTGATAAAGATGATACATCAAAAATAGAAGTAAAATAGTTTCAAAATTTATTTGGTCGTCTTAAGAAACTTTGAAAGAATGACGTAAATTTATTGATTATACTCATATTGATGGTTACGATTTAGAAAATATAATTTCCAAATTAAATCATTGTTAGGAATATAAATTAAACCGGTAATTTCATTACATTAAAAATAAAGTATGATAAGTCAATTAGTTCAAAAGGTAGAACATAATTTTATTTTTAACATTAGTTTTAGTTATACAAAATATGATGTATAAATTTGACCTTTTTCTTGTAATGGTTATTTCGATAATTGAAAATCATTGGAAAATGTATAAAAGTTCCATAAAAATTTTATAATACTT
This sequence comes from Glebionis coronaria, assembly GCA_025667525.1. Classification (NCBI taxonomy): domain Eukaryota; kingdom Viridiplantae; phylum Streptophyta; class Magnoliopsida; order Asterales; family Asteraceae; genus Glebionis; species Glebionis coronaria. The sequence continues at coordinate 381,969,055 of CM046882.1, read as the reverse complement.
TGTAGAAATACATAAAGGTGTTTATTATTTCAAAATAAATATGGGATATATTCGGGTTTCAAAATGTGACAAGATAACAAACGAATACGAATGGAAATAATGGTCAACAATTAGTACGAAATCAGCGGTACAAAAGAGGACGAAGCAGATGTCGTATGAATTCTTAAAGAGAATAACAAAATAAAGGCGTCGATGGTAAGACGATAAGAAATAATAGATTAAACAAGTTGTCAATTTTGTTAGTGCGGTCGGTGGTTCACCAACATCAGCTCGTTAACTTAGCGGTGGTCGATACATGATCGGAAATAAGATCCATACAAAAATTTTAATCAAAGAAAATTCCTAATAATCACTTGTAATTAAAACAAATCAAATGAACGATGTTAGTGTTTAAAGAGAGAAGTCAAAGCACGGTTCACAAGAGTGGATTTCGAGACAACGAGAGTGACGGACGTCATCCCGGATATACGGAAATCACTCTAATGATAATTCATTATTCACGTGCGGAGACATTCCAAAGATCTACCCAGTCGCATAAAGAAGATTGGACGAGACAGAAGGATAAAATATCGAGACTTTCAAGTCTTTTATCAACAGTCAATAATTAGACGAGCAGTCAAAAGAAATCAGTTATAAGACAAAATGAAGTAACAAGTGGAAAAACAATCATCGAGTAAAAACGTACTTAAAATCACGTAATTCGTTTAACGAAAGGTAAGAAAACATATGCGGATGCATAGAAATTGCGCTACTTGCATAAAATATAAAGGTTTTCAAAACTTCTTTTCATTTTATTTTATTCTATTATGAATACAAGTAAAAAGTTGATTATTATCAAAAAAATTTATGGTGACTACTATTCAGCCTAGCATGGCTCCTTCTAGATTAGACATAGGTGATCAGGCCATGTATAATTTAGGAATAGCAATGCAATGCTCAGTTTCGTCGAAAAGTATTACGTTTCTTATGTTTATATATAAACCATGCCATTTGTAAAATGGAATTTTAAAAATAGTTTATAAATTTATAGGATACAAGTAATTTGTGAGATACTTAATAAGCAACTTTTAATCTTACGAAAAGTATTAAGACCAAAGTAAAAACAATTGGTGAAAATAATCGTAAAACAATATCAGATTTATTTATAATATGACATTATGACAGCGTATAAAGTAGTCAAAGTTTTGTAAAAAGTGGCAAATAGTAGCTCATAAAACAACCAATGAAATGGTTACAAGTTTTTAAGGTTTCAAAAGATTATAAGGTTTAGACGAAAACGCCATGAAACACGTGATAAGAATGTCGACGAAGAATGTGAAGGCAAAACTTCAAAACTCAACCCAAATCAATGGAAGGTTAGAAGAAAACGAAAATAAAATAACATCGAATGACAAATGAGTCATATATATGAAAAGAATAAAACAATCCACATGTGTATTCTTTGTAAGATACTCGACACAACATGCTTTTAAGAAAGTATGTTATTCGTTTTTAAATTACACCATTAATCCGGTAATTGCTAATCCTGTACTGTTTCTATTTTTAAATATTTTCACATGCAACTAGTATTCGTTAGTTGTAAAATAATATTTGTTAAAATTTTACGATCTCAAATGAAATCAAAACAGCTTAGAAACATTTAAAACTCGTGTTCTGAATTTTCTATCAGAATTAACTTTTAAATATGAGCCGATTAATTGACCCGATAAACGACATCTCCAAGACTCAGAGTCTAAAGCATTTTGATGCAAAACGACGTTTCAGACGACTTTCTAGTTTTACCTGAGACCTGAAACCAATGTAAAATGACCAAAATACCCCTGCAAGTTCTGTGCAGGTTTGACTTTTTATTTTAAAAACGCAGGTTTTACTTTTAAGTTTTGACATGTTTATACTGCCCCTACAGTTTCTGCATAAAGTGTATTTTTCGACACTTCTTAACGGCTCAAAATATATACATATATACACACATGTCTTGTGGATTTTATAACAACGAAAAATAAATCTCGTAATGAGCATCAAATAAAATATAGCATGATGAATGACAGAAAATGCTTCAAGGTATTCAACACGAAATTTAGGAAGCAAGACGGTGAAAGACGTTCGTAATTTAGATTTCAACATGCAATGTAGGCAAATCTCCTTGGTGCCACGATTGTCAAAAACACAAAAACATAACGAGAAAAGAATGGAACATTCATAGGTTGCGTTCCGAGAGCAAGAAGGTTAATGAAAAATAAATGATACAATTTTATATAAGTAAAATCGTATTCCAATTCTAGCGCCATAATCTAGACGATGGTTTATAAAATAACGATGACGTTACCGAAATATAAGTGAACAATACACTTCGGAGTCGATACATATAAATGTCAATAAATAGCGGTTAGTCTATTCCAAGGACACATTGAGCTACACAATGGTCTAGAAATTACATTAAAAGACGTCCAGGCACAAATAGCCGGAAGACGATTTGGATATCTACGTAGATATCTCAAAGGGTTAAATAATGAAAGTAACGCGCGCAGATTAAGGTATGTAAGGTCATAATATAAAATTTTTCCAATAAAATCAATTTAAATACTTCAAAAATATATACAGAAAGATCTTGAAAATTCATTGTATTTATTTAAGTTAATCATTAATAAATGATAAACTTTTATCGAAAAGTTTAACGACATAAATATATATCGATAAAGGATTATAGTATTTATTTAGAAATACTTAGCAAAAAGGCATACATAATAATGTATACTAAAGTTTTAATCCCAGAAGTAGCTTGAACCTGAAGTCACGCGAAATCATGTGCACCGACTCTTTGACGAAAAAAAATCGACAGTTATAGTTTAGGTTTTTAGAAAAAGACCTAGTTCTCTATAACTCATGGCTCTGATACCAATCTTTAACACCCCCAAATTTACACGCAGCGGGATACATCTTTGGGTGCTAAACAATGATACAACAACACATAATTTATAAAGAACGACTCGAAAAGAGACGTTTTAGATTTATCGTTCCTAAAACATTTGTCAGAGTAGCGTAGTCCCAAGTAATCGTTACCAAAAGATAAGTTAAAACAACATATTGGTTTGTTTTGAAAATGGAACGATAAATAAATCAAAGAGTTTTAACAACAAAAGCAGTGCACAACTTCATTCCCCGTGACCTCCAAGCTTCCACTTCTTGATTACCTGAAATACATGTGAGTAAAACAATGAGCAAAAATGCCGAGTGAATCTATAGGTTTATGAAATCAATTTGAACACAAGCAAAGATTATAAGTTTGTGGCATGCTTATAAGCATCAAATAATAATTTGCATCAACAATGATAATTGTATATAGCATAAATTGCAATAAGCTCATGGAATCGAGCCCTTAGACACTCCCATATCAGTCTAATAAGACGAGAGATTTATTAATTGTCGGTTACCTCCAGATTATTGGTACATTGCCGTATACCTGACTTCTCAATACAATATGCTCAAACAGTGTGGAGGTCGGGCCTAAGCTTCTATGACAAGTCCACAAAAACTGAACCGGGGCGGCTTCCCCCATAGATCTATTAATTGTACTAGCGGTTAACCTATCATAGGTTAATTAACGGTCCATAATTGAGGCTTTAACTAAGGCAATCACTTAATGCAATTTAAAGGCAACCACGGGTCCATTCATAGAGGGACAAAGCATACCATTGTGTTCTAAGTTTATAAAACATGTATTCCCCCTCGCGGGTTTAAAATCATTTAATAACTAGTATAAAGCGAGACTATAGACTCACGTTGATAATGAAAGGCGGATTATCGGCTACGGGCGTGCTTCGGTCACGGAAACCTATATAAATAATAATCGGTCTTAGACTCTTGTCCAATGACTTTTATCAAAATAACAATATACATATGATGATTTTGTACATATGATGATGATCAAGTTGGTTTATATATCTTTGTTTACTCATTTTAGTGTTTACGTTTTGGTAACTTTTTTACTAGTTTACTAGTTTTACCTACTTACCTATTTTAAGTCCAATAAGCTTAGTATAAGTTCTTTAACTTGTTTTAATCTATTTTATACCTATATTATCAGTATCTATACTTTCCATGTTGGGCCCAAATGGGTTAAGCCCAATAAGTTCTTTTTATAAGTGTTTAACTTATTTAGTCCAATTATTAGTCCAATATGCTTATTTAGCTCGTTAATGTCCGTATGTCCTATAGTTCGGGTTTTATCGGTTTTTACTTGTATTAGTTACTTATATATCAGTATATGACTTTTATAAACTTTACATTAGACGGGTTTGATCGTCTAAGTTTTATTTGGCGAAAAACGTTAATTTTACGGTAATAGCCGAAAAAGTCGTAAAAATCAAGTTTATAGTTTTTATTACTTATAAGTATTATTCCACAACCATTTATATAATTCATTCATTTAATTAACCTTTTACATATTTATATAAATAAGTTTCATAAGTTAGTGGGTTTTTATTTTACATTTTATACAATAAAATTTGAGTGCTTATATAATAATAATAAACACTAATTCTCAAAATCTGATTTTTATCTTCATGTTCACCATTTTTATCATATCTAGAGTTCTATAATGAATTAGAAGCTCATTTTTGGATGACATGTTCTTCATATTATGTGCTACATTTAACTTAGTTATAGCTACTGCTCATTTTAAGTTTATCTTGCCTTAACAGTCCCTACAAAACTGCTTATTCAGATTAGAACACCCAACTTGTTTTGATCATATCTCACTCATTATATTGATTCCATTGCATGGCCAACTCTCACATGTGTATAACATCTTGTACTTACTGTAAATGGATCATACCATGCAATTTTATCAGTTCAAGGTTTAGTTATATACTGTTTTTATACAGCCAACTAAATAATCATGATTTTAGCCTTATTTCTCATGGTTATTAACATTTTTAAGCATATTTATCAACACTTGATCCCCACACAACATTTTTATCATCATATATACATCATATACATATACAAAATAAAGAAAATACATTTGTTCTTTACAAAAATAACAAGAGAAAATGGAGAGGATGATCTTCTTTACCAACCAAGTGTATTTCTTGTTTTTGGAAGACAAGAACTTGATGAACACCACAAGTAACTCCAAGATCATCAAACACCAAGAACATAAGTTGGGAAATCAGCCCTAGGACACAAGCAAATCACCTCCAATGTTGTTAATATGGCCACCAAATGATCAAGGCTTCAAGATAACTCCATGATAGAGCTAGTAAACATGTATTTCATGGCTAGAAAAGATCAAAAGGGGTGTTTGTAGCTTGAAAGTGGATGGCAAGGGTGGAGTATTTGAGAGGATTTGTGTTGGTTTGCATGTAAGTAAAATGGTGTGTGTGAAAGTTGCTAGTGGTTTTGACTAGGTAGTGGAATGAGTAGCTTAAGGTGTAAGCTTGGCTTACACATGTAAACACTTAGCTAACATGATGCCACATAAGGTTGTGGTGTCATGTTGGTGCCATCCAAACTAGCTAGTGGGGTGGGATAATGTATTTTGTCTCACCTCACTAATTTACGGGTATTCCTCGATTCTAGTTTTCTCGATTTGCGTGCCCTCGGGTCGTTTTACGAAAAACGTTTTTATAAATTATGAATCAACGACACAAAACGAATCCAATAAAAATTGTCTCATCAAAAACGGAGTTCAAAAACGTAAATACGTAATCCTAAGGTTTCCGGTTTAGTCGTAAGGGATGCTAAATTATGCACGTAAGCCCAAATTTAAATCCGTAAATTGTGAGTTCGTCAACCAACACAAAAATAAGTTTCAAAATATTATACGAGAAAATATTTCACTACCTGAAAATGTTAGATTGTACTTTTTAAAAGTTTAAACGCACACGAAAAATAATAATATAACGACTCGATACGTAATTGAAACGATATCGTCGAAAGTATTAAATATCGAAACTATCGATAATAAAATATAGAAATTTTGGCATCCGTCGGTATCGCGATCACTAGTAGTCCTCGTTGCTCGTCAAAATATTAAAATATAATATTTAATATCGTTTTCAACTTAAACCGTTAAACATAATAATATTTAACGTTATAAAATACTTTAAAATAATTGAAAATAGAACTAAATTATGACCTTATTTTTACGGGTTTTACAGTTTCCTTCGATTCGCCGGTGTCCTGAGGGCAGCTGCGGGAACCACTGAAGAGAAGGCACAACATTTTCGTTGGGCCCTTTCTCCAATGATTGCCAATAACTTAGAAGGTGCTTCGTTGCATACGGTAGCACAAGTGGCCGATGCAGCACGTAAGCTGGAGATGTTGTAGGAAAGAGATGAGTTCGGGGAAGCAGAGAGACCCGATAAGAGGTAAACATTCGTATTCAAGCGGTGACCAATCCGTATTCTTTCAGTATATGTCAATATTTCATCTCTTTAAATTGTATCTTCAGGCAGAAGACTGGGGACCGGTCTCAGCCGGCTACTCAACAACAGCCTAATCAGCCCAAGGGAAACGGTTAGACTCACGACCGTTCTGCTACGGATAAGCGTGGCAGTAATGATAATTACCGTAACAACGCTTGACACTCCAACAGCAGCAGGTCCTTATACTTACGCATTTTCTTATGATTACATGTTATGATTCTTAATTCTGACACATTAGCAAATCTTCTACCAGGAACCATGGTAACAGTAGGGACCAGAACCAGAGAGGTTCGCAGCCTAACCGTCCAGCTATCACTGGTATTCAATCTTACGATTATCCGCATTTTCCTTTGTACCCTATTATCATGTCTCATGTATAATGTTTTATCAGGTTCTCAGCCAGTCAGGACACCTGCTGGAGGATATACTCATCCTCTTTGCTCTACTTGCCACCGTAGGCACCCAAGGCCATGTCGTCGCGACAGTGACGCATGCTTCAAGTATGGTCTTCCTGGCCATCGCATGAAGGACTGCCGTAAGGGCGAGAAGAAGGGCACGTCGGGACATGCTGATACCAAGCCGCCTCCTACTACTGGACGCGTTTACACGACATCTCGCGATCAGGCCAACAATTCTACAGGTACCATCACTGGAATCTTGTATATGTATGGTCAAGCTGCATGTGTTCTGTTTGATACGGGTGCTACTCACTCGGTCATTTCTACTGCTTATGCCAAGAATGTTAGGATACTCCCCATACCACTAGAGAATAGACTCAGTATTTCCACGCCTTTGAGAGACTCTGTACTTATAACCCATGTGTACAAGAGCCTTCCCCTAGAGTTTGACGACAAGGTTCGTCCTGTTGACGCACTTCCGCTGGACATGAATGATTTTGACATGATTTTGGGCATGGATTGGCTATCCAAGCATCATGCTACCATAGACTGCCATTCATATCGAGTCATTTTCGGTGATGTTAATGCACCAGATTACATTCATAACGGGTTCGTACCCGGTAGGTCTGTACAAATCATATCAACCCTACAAGCACGTGCACTACTTTCACATGGTTGTGAGGGTTATCTAGCTACTGTTCATGACATGGATGTTGAATCCCCATCAATTCAGGATCAGCCGATAGTGTCAAAATTTCCAGATGTATTTCCAGAAGAACTTCCGGGCATACCACATGCACGTGAATTGGAATTTAATATCGAGCTCATCCCAGGAGCTGAGCCGATTTCCAAGGCTCCTTATCGCATGGCTCCCATAGAGTTAAAGGAGGTGAAGGATCAACTGCAAGAACTTCTAGAACGAGGTTTCATTCGACCGAGCGCATCTCTATGGGGTGCACCGGTCTTATTTGTTAAGCAAAAGGACGGCAGTATGCGTCTTTGCATAGATTATCGCGAGCTCAACAAGATTACCATCAGGAATAGGTATCCACTAACACGTATAGACGATCTGTTTGACCAACTCCAAGGGGCCAAACATTTCTCCCAGATTGATCTAAGGTCAGGCTACCATCAGCTACGGGTTAAGGAGCAGGACATCGCCAAGACTGCTTTCCGTACACGCTATGGCTACTACGAATTTATAGTCATGCCATTCGGCCTGACCAATGCTCCAGCAGTGTTCATGGATCTGATGAATAGAATCTTCCATGAATTTCTGGACAAGTTCGTCATTGTCTTCATCGATGACATTCTGATTTTCTCTAAGTCCAAGGAGGAACACGAAGACCATCTTCGTACAGTACTACAGATTCTTCGCCAAAAGTAGATGTACGCTAAATTCTCTAAGTGTGAGTTCTGGTTAGACAAGGTAGCATTCTTAGGTCATATTATATCAGCATAAGGAATCACGATGGATCCAGCGAAGGTTGAGGCCATTACCAAATGGCCAAGTCCGACATCAGCGACTGAAGTCCGTAGTTTCCTAGGCTTAGTTGGTTATTACCGTAGGTTCGTGGAGAACTTTTCCCGCCTAGCACTACCACTGACCAAATTGATGCGGAAAAGGGAGAAATTTGTTTGGACTGAAGAACGAGAGAAGAGCTTTGAAGACCTAAAGCAGAAGTTAGTATATGCACCCATTCTTACTCTCCTATCTGGTACGGGTGGATTTCAAATCTACAGTGATGCATCGGGGAAGGGACTTGGATGTGTTCTCATGCAACATGGGAAAGTGATCGCGTACGCTTCACGGCAGCTTAAGCCTTATGAGGAAAATTACCCCACGCATGACCTGGAACTTTCAGCAGTCGTGTTTGCATTGAAGATATGGAGGCACTACTTATATGGAGAATCATGTGACATTTTCACGGACCACAAGAGCTTGAAGTATATCTTCACTCAGCGTGAATTGAACATGAGACAGAGGAGATGGTTAGAGCTGTTGAAGGATTACGATATTAATCTGCAGTATCATCCCGGCAAGGCAAATGTAGTGGCAGATGCACTTAGTATAAAGTCCGGAATGATAAACGGAATTAAAACTGAGGAGGAAATCATAAGAGACTTGGAGCGACTAGACATAGAGATCATGGTACGTGGATAGCACGGTTACTGGGCTAATCTTAGAGTAGAACCCGAGTTACTCTCTAAGATCAAGGAAGCTCAGAAAGATGATGGAGAAATCTGGGCGATAATTCAGAATTTGGAGAAGCAGATAGAATTTCGAGTAGATGCAGATGGTATCTCATGGCAGGGCACGAGAGTTTCTGTTCCTGATGATCAAGAACTCCAGGAAGCCTTGTTAGCTGAGACTCATAGCTCCCCATTCTCTATACATCCTGTTTCGACTAAGATGTACCATGACATCAAGCAGTACTTTTGGTGGAGTGGTATGAAACAGGATGTTGCCACTTACGTCTCCAAATGTCCTACCTGCCAGCAGGTTAAGATCGAGCATCAGCGATCTAGCGGTCTTCTTCAACCGTTAGATATTCCAGAGTGGAAGTGGGACAAAATCACCATGGATTTTGTTACTGGTCTTTCGCCAACCAAGAGGAAGCACGATGCAATTTGGGTTATCGTAGATCAACTTACCAAATCAGCTCATTTCTTACCGATCCGCAAGGAAGATTCGGTCAGTAAACTCGCCGATACTTATAGAAGGGAGATCATGAGACTCCACGGTGCTCCATCCAGCATCGTTCCAGACAGAGATCCTCGATTCACTTCGCGATTCCGGAGAAGTCTACAGAAAGCTTGGGGTACACAACTTAAGCTTAGCACGGCTTTTCATCCTCAATCAGACGGGCAGTCAGAGCGAACGATTCAGACATTGGAAGACATGTTGAGGTCATGTGCGTTGGAATGGACGGGTGATTGGGACGATTATATCTGTTTGGTAGAGTTTGCATACAACAACAGTTGGCACGCAAGTATCAAGTGTGCTCCTTTCGAGATGTTGTATGGAAGAAAGTGTCGCGCCCCAATATGTTGGGATCAGGTTGGTGAGCGAACACTTGAAGGACCAGAGATCATAGAGTTGACTAATGATAAGGTCGCAGTAGCTAAGCAGAAACTTAAGGAAGCACGGTCACGTCAAAAGAGCTACGCAGACAAGCATCGTAGGGACATACACTTTAACGTAGGAGATCACGTTTTCCTTAAGGTTTCGTCGGCACGTGGTGTTAGACGTTTTGGAATTAAAGGGAAGCTCAGTCCTCGTTTCATCAGACCGTTTGATATCATTGAACGAGTCGATGAAGTATCTTATCGTTTAGCGTTACCTCTGCAGCTTTCTCATGTACATAATGTGTTTCATGTGTCCTTACTCAGAGGGTACTAGTATCATCCTCTTCACATGGTTCAGTATCCACTGGAACAGATTCGTGAAGATCTCACTTTCATAGAAGAACCCGAACGAGTTCTTGACAGACAAGAACGAGTCATGAGAAGGAAGACGATTCCATTCGTCAAAATCCTTTGGAGGGATCATACCGAGCGGGAAGCCACTTGGGAAACAGAGGAGTCTATGCGGGCTTCTTACCCTCATTTCATATTTTGAATTCGGGTATGTTCTTCTTTTCCAATTTACTTTATCTATAATTTGGGGACGAATTATTCTTTTTATGGGGGAAGAGTTGTATAACCCGCATGCTTTTACCATGAATAGTACCCTTAAGATCATACATACATGATTAGAACTTTCCTTTTATAACATGTTTACGTTTCACGAACAAGAATTACAAGTATTACGTACGTGTTATAACACGATAAGTATTTATTACGTATTAACACACGATAATTATTTCAATAATAATTATAATCACGAACATACGAACATGAAATCATGAACGTAAATTAATCACGAGCAAATATTACGTATGTACGTATATTTATTACGAGCACGAACAAATATATTAAGTCACGAACGATTACTAATAAAATCACGTAAAATTAGAACACGAGAACACACTGATATTTTAGACACGAGAAAGGTTTGGGTTACCCCCATGTAGACCCCTACCCGTGGCTACAACAAGAAACATGGGCCAAGCCCATGTAAAATTTACTAACTAGGAACAAGGGAAAAACATGCTTCATTATTTACAAAAGTTGTAAAATAATTAAAACCCTAGTTCTTCCTTTGGTTCCTTTTGTCCACCGAGTTTAGCATCACCGAAGGGTGATTCAGTTTGATTTTGGTGTTTGATCTAGTGCAAGGATCGTTGTGTATTCATCCTTCTTGATTTCACGTAATCGGTATAAACCCTAACTCTTTTATTTTATGTTTTGATTTATCTAATCACATAAAATCATAAAGGTTTTTAATAAACTAATTAAAAACAAGTAATTAAACATGTTACTAATCATGGGGTTTAATCAATCATGGGTTTAGGGGTGTTTGGTTTGTGGCCGACGCATAACCGAGCCCCAAGGGGGTCTCGGCTTGGCTTACTTCGCACCACCCGAGACCATATGGTCTCGGTTTGGTGGTGATGGTGTCACGGCAGCAGCAAAGGGAAGAAACCCCGACCTCGGTCGGGGTATGGTGATGGTTACGGGTCCGGTTCATGGGTTTTAAACACGGGTCTGGTTCACATGTTTAGATTTAAAACACGGTCCGGTTCATGAGTTGTTTTTCAAGGTTTATTATTTTTACAAGTTATATTATTTTACAAGATTTAAATTAAATTAATTAAAAGTATGAACATGATTAATTTAATTTACATGACTTAGGTTATTAATTTTATTATTAATTCATGAATTTTAACCTAAGTATTTATCTTTTAATTAGACTATATAATTAATTAATTATTAAAACCATGACATATAATTAATTAATTTACATGACTTAGGTTATATTATTAATATATAATAGTACATGTTTTAACCTAAGTATTTTACCTTTATTAAAATCATGTTATATTTAATTAAATGTTTAACCTATAGTTTATTTAATTCACATGAAATAATTAATAAACTATACTATATAATCACATGACTTAGAATATTAATCAGAAAACACTTAAGCTTATATAATTAGCTTAATTATCCAGCTTATATTTAATTATGAAAACTTTCTATTTTTAGAAACTTATCTATTTTAAGCAGTAATTCTATTTTTGGAAACTTTCTGATTTTGGTAACTTTCTATTTTTGGAAACTTTCTATTTTAGGAAACCTACTTATTTTAGAAAGTTACTTATTATTACACAACAAGTATAATAAGACATGAAATACAAGTAATACTTAATCAGAATAGGCAGAATATATGATAAACACAGTATAAAGCTTAAATCAGTAAAACATGACATGAACATATAAAACAAGTTAAGACATGATATAAAACCAGTTACGTACTCAGTAATCAGATACTTATACACGTATGTATTTATGTAGCATTAGTGATACCGAAGTAGGACTCTCTTCCGTTCGTCTTCTTCGTTCACTGGACATTAGGTACGGATTCTCCGTCCTTTCAGTATGGACATTCTTTTCTTATTAGGATTTCCTCGTATGCAGCCAACTGTTTTATCCAGTATATGTTTTATATGTTTTGATTGCTTATGTTAATTAGAATACCTATAGCCATATACATGCATGACCAGATCACCTAGTTATGGAGGTACCATAACCATAACACTGGAGGCACCAGTGTTATGACTTCACCACGGCAGAGTGATAGCTCGTGGCGTCCCTTTCATCTTTTGGCCATTTATTATATTATCAGGTGGGACGTATGGGTGCATCCTAGTTACATGTTTTCAGTAGATTACTCAGTGTGAATGTAGTGTGTGCCTTGCATCCTTCACAAGGAGCTGATCCCTCCTACCTAAAACCAGTATATTAAATTAGAGGCAGCCCCTCTAATTTGCATGACGAGGTCACCCCTCCAAGTATTCATGCACGTTGATATTTCATGACCTATATTGGCTAATGGTAAAATATGTTAAACAGTTTTTACAAGATAAACATAAGGCTTTTCAAACTATAAAACCAGTTTTTACTAAGATATAACCAGGTTATCCAGGACTTAGTTTCTTCCGCTATTTCATGCTTATATGCTTATACTCTTCATGATATATTTTTATATCCGTGCACTGAGCGTATTGCTCAGCCGTTTTCCTTTTCATGTTCCTAAAATGGCAGGTACTCAGGGCGCTCGTAGACTTTAAGCGTACGTGCATATGGACTGGAAGCTTTCTAGCCTTCTTTACTTTATGCATTTATCTATACTTTGATACTCATTTCCATGGACATTGTTTAGTCCTTTCATTTATAGTACTTATGTTTGTGTGTGATGAGTTCTACTTTTGGACTACCGATGTTTGATTCCGGTATTTCCTTTATGGCCATGTAATGTTTAGACATTTATCCTTGTATTCTTTGATGACACGCCATAATCGCGCGTGACATTCCATTTATCAAAATGGGGTGTTACAGATCAACAAGACTTCAAAAGGCTTTCATCTTGTGCAAGTTTAACACAAGATTCATGGTTAAATTTTGATCAAATGGTGGTTTATGGTGGAGTAGGGGACGACAATAGGGGAGAGCTAGAGAGAGTTTGTGGTTGTTTGCATGTAACAATAATGAGTAAATGGTATGTGGTTAGTAGTTTTGAGGTGTTGGATGGTTTTGATGTGTAACTAAGGACAAGTGTCCTTAGTTATCATGCATCTTTGACACATCAAGGGGTGTGTTGGCTAAGCTTGGCCGCCCCTTAGTGGGGGTGGGGCAAGTGTTAACTTGTCTCATCCTCACTAATTTACGGGTACTCCTTGATTCTAGTTTCCTCGATTTGCGTGCTGATAGGTGTGTAAACACCCATCCTTTTTACCACTTAACTACAATGATAACCGAGCCAAAACGTGTATTTTATGTCGTAAATGTCGGAATTATGCGTGGTTTGTGTTTTTGTTGTGATTTAGGACGAAAATGTGAAAAGGGGAGAAAACACGGGCATTCACGGGCTTTTATCGAAGAAAAAGACAAAAGACGAAGTCAAGAAATCAAGAGTGCAAAAAGAACGGAAGTCAAAGACCAATTCTGAAGATTTATCGAAGAAAAAGTCAAAAGACGGAAGTTTACTAAAAGCCGAAGAACTCAAGTCTAATTTATTGAAGAATTACAAGACGAGTTTAAAGAAATCCCGAGACAAAGTCATTAAAGTCAAAGAATTAAGAAGACAAGGACTTAATGATGCAATTAAAGAAAGAAGAAAGAGGGGAGGAAGCTTCCTCTAAGCACCTCCCTAATCTCCTATAAATAGGATACATTTCCCTTCATTTGTTTTTGTTGGCTAGAGTGACACTAGTTCTTCCATTTTCATTTCCTTGCACATTTAAATACATGTCATTTACTTAATTGTCAAATTTAAATACTTGTCTTGCACCTTAAATTCCTTTAATTTCAAGTAAGTTTCCTTTTAATTATTGTCAATCTTTACTTTTATTGTCAATCTCCTATCTTCCTTTCTTGTTTGATTAAAGTGGGTTTTGATTATTTTGATTAGTATTGTTAGTTTGATTGTTTTGGATTGTTTGTTTATGATTAGTAGCTGTTTATTGATTAGTTTGATTTAATCTTGTGGTTGATTTAGATTAGATTTGTTTAGATTCGTGTTATTATTGTTCTTCCATGTTCTTCGCTGTTACTGTTCTTCCCAAGTACATTCCGGATCAACACCAAATATTCCGAACGAAGAAGTTCATTCGGAACATTCCGAACGAAGGATTCATTGGGTGCTCATTCGGAACATTCCGAACCAAGACATTGTTCCGGATCAGTGTTTGTTCATTCAGAATAATTTATTATTCCGAGTGAAGGTGCTCATTCGGAACATTCCGAGTGAAGGAGTTTATTCGGAACATTCCGAATCAAGACAGCATTCCGAGTCAAGGAGAACATTCCGAACGAAAGGAGTTCATTCGGAATATATTCCGGATCAAGGTGATATTCCGAATAAAGAGTTTATTCCGGATAAAGTGACATATTCCGAATAAAGGATTTATTCCGGATGAAGCATTATTCCGAGTGAAGAAGAATCATTCCGAACGAAGGTGACATTCCGGATGAGTGATTATTCCGAATGAAGGATTATTCCGAATGAGTTGTTTTCAGGTTATTTTAAGTTTCTGTTTTTAAGTTTTAGCTTTTTATTTTCAAGCTTTATTTTTCCCGCCTTTTTCCTTAGTCGCACTTTAAGATTACTTGCCTTAGATTTATTTTAGCCTTGCCTTAGTTTTAAGCTTTAGTTGCATTTTAAGTTTGCCTTAGATAGTTTTAAGTTTGCGTTATTTACTTTAATTGCCTTTAATTTTTCGTCACGCTTTTAAATTCTTGTCATTTATTTTAAATTAGAGTTAGATTTAAATTAACGTCATTTTTATTTACGTCTTGCACTTTTTAATTACTACAATGACACAACTATCTGTTTCACCAAAAAACGACTGAGTCGCATAGTTAACCAGTTTTCAATTCGATTAGACCACGACAAAGAACTTTCTTACTAGGTAAAAGCCTTGTATCAAATGGCGCCGCTGACGGCTCTTTTCGTGAAGATTAATGGTTTTCCAGTGAGAGACGCGTTGCTTTTTGGGATCCGTTCACTCGTGAACGTTATTTTTCGTGTCAAAAATTTTCAAAAAAAAATCCCAAAAACATTTGAAAAATCATAAAAAGCATTTCTTTTTCAAAGTTTTACACCAAAAATATTCCTCTTTATCCTCTATTATGTTTAATTCTTTTCTTTACCCCTCTTATTTATAATTCTTCATGGATTCGTCTTGCGTACGGTGTGGGAGACCATGGCATGGTTTTCAAACATGTCAATGGTGTACTTGTGAGCGGTGTGGTTTTAATATCGACGATACACAATTTGGATTTTGTCCATTTTGTAATTCAACAAATTCATACTTCTCCTCTTACAATACTTTCTCACCCCCTCCCGTCTATGACTATCCTTATCCTCAAGAAGCACCGGGTTTTTCTCCATACCCGTGGTGCTATATTTGTGGGGGGCCTCACGATGCTTCTTCTTTTGATTCGTCGAAGGTCTTTGAGAAAATTCCGTGCTATCATCCCAGTGTGTATACTTTTGCGCCCCCACGTCACACCATCAATCATCAACCCTTTTGTGCACTTCCTCCTGAGCAAATTGCCACACTTTTTGACAACTTTCAAAAAGTTCAAGAAGCTTGCAACAAGATCATCGAAAAATGTCAAGCGGATCAGCAACAAGAGCAAGCATCTAACCTTAGTGCTTATACTCCTCCTCTGGTGCCTCCATATTATTATGATGATGATGACGATGAGAGTCCTATTTCTTGGAACGATGAGAATTCTATTCCTTCTCCCGACTTGCCGGCTCTGGAGCCTAAGGATTCACCCATTCTAGGGGATGAGGATCTTAGCACAATTCCTGCAAAGGAATCCGACGAATTCATAAAGTCTAGTGCTGATAACCTTGTCCCAATTCCAAGTGAATCTGAGTTGACATCCGACAGTGACGATGAGTATGATGCATTTTATTCTGATGATGTTCCTTCCACCAACACTTTGGGAGAGGCTTCTTTGGCTTTCTCTAATCCTCTTTTTGATCAAGATGATGATTTTACTTCTAGTGATGACGAGTCACTATCCGATGAAGACGTTCTGAAGGAAACTTTCAAGATTTATTCGAACCCTTTATTTGATTTTGATGATATATCTAGTGAGGTGAATCCTCTCTTTGACGAAGGGATTGAAGACATTGATAGCTCTGATTCTCTTGCTATTGATGAGCATACTTTGTTAGCCATGCCCCCTTCTATCACAGAGGTGGAGAGATTTGACTCTACTGGACAGGTGACGTGGATGGAAGGTAATTCTTCTCTTACTTCTCACACTATATTGCCACCTCATCCTACTGCGTGCACGCCCAAGCGGGTGATGTATCAATTTCACTCTCCGGGAAATGAGGATGAGTGCTTTGACCCGGGAGGTGACAATGACCATTCTATGATTGATAACCTTACGGCTTTGCCAATTGGTCAGCATCCATTATCTTTGGAGGATGACAATGTGATTCCTTTACCCACCCCACCTCCCGTGGATCAAGATTTCACATACTTCTCGTATGTTGAAAGGACCTTCCTACCATTCAAGACTTATCCTCCTGCCTCTCCTTTGTTATATTCCTCCGGGAACGAGGACAAGGTCTTTGATCCCGGTATTACATTCGAGGCTTCCCCATGGACCATTTAATTCGGGGACGAGTCAGGCTCGTGACTCGGTTAACAAAAACAAGCGCATTTTTGGGAGGCAACCCAATTATCTATCTATCTTTCCCTGTTTTCACCATAAGTGTAGGGGGAGCCCTGTGGTGTTTCTTGTTCTCTTTCTTATCATGTGCAGGGATTAGAGCTTCAAAGACAAACTCTTGATGACTTTTGACGAACCGTGATTCCGTGTTCCCTTCTTCCCGGTTATATCCTAAACTTTTTGATTCTCTATTTTATATTTCCCAATATTAAAATAGGAATCTCGTTAGTTGTCTTTTCCTTAGCAAGATTTAAACAAAGTGCACAATGTCCTAAGTGTAGGGGATTTTACTACCACATGCTTAAACATTGAGGACAATGTTTATCTCAAGTGTAGGGGGGGACTTCTATCGAAGTTAAGTGGCCTTTTCCTTGTATTTGTCCTCATTTTAACCGGAAAATCAATTTTTCGACATTTTTCAAAATTTCTGATCTATTTTGGCCTATTAGTTTTTCCCTTTGTATAGTTATTTTCTTTCTTTACTAGAATAAATTTTAATAAAGTGGTTTTAGTTTTCAAACGTTGTGAATCTTTTGACTCAACCCGAGTTTACTTATCTAAGTTGACTCTAGCTAGTATCCTTAACGTGTTTAAGTTAAGTTTTGCTAGGCTTTTATATAGGGAGCTATAAAACACGAAAGTCTTAACTCTCACGGGTTAAGAACAAGAACTTTTCGCAAGTTCCTATAATTGATCCTAGAGAGTCGTTTATCAAGGGAACTTTAAAATGCGATTTCTAAACTTGAAAAAGTCTAAGAATTTGCAAGATCCTATAGGCGACTCGAAAACCCAAAACTTTGATTTAATAGGCTAAGCATCCACGAGTCTCATTCTTTGAGAATTTAAACTGTGGAGAACGAGAGATGATAGAGCCAATTATAAGTTTGATATTCTTTCGTGAATTTATGTGAGTTAATTATAAGCCTATTCTCCCATTGCTTGCTAATAAATTTATCTGCAATAAATAAGGTTATACGATTTGAAAAGTTACTTAGCTTCCAGCCTAAGATCGTTTAAAAGTTGATCGGTATTAATTAGAGTTCATAGCCAAGGCATAACTTATTGAAGCGGGATGCGAAGATTGGCGAGTCCGAAAAGGCCCTAACAAGGCATGAGGGCTACATTTTGTTGCTAAAGATCCAAAAGTGATGTGAAGAATCATTTATCGAAAATCAATATGAAGGATCGAGACACACGACCAAAAGCAAAAACTCCCCAAAAGTCATGGAGAAGTCTATCCGAAAAGGCCCTAACAAGGTATGAGGATAAATAGATCCAAGTCCAAAAAGGAGGCGGATCGTTGTATATCAAAGTCCAAAATAAAGATTGGATAAAAATGAAGAAGTCGTGGTCCAAATATGAAGAATCTCTCAAAACTTCAAGTGAAGAAATTCCTATTATGAAGAGAAGGCCATTATTTCATGAACGTCTCTCAAGCTTTGAAGTATGAAGTCGCTGCCAAATATCGGTCTGAGAAAGGTCTCAAATCTCGAAGCGAGTTATGCCAAGATATGAACTTTATGAGGTCCCGAGAAGCAGTGATAGGTGTGAAAACACCCATCCTTTTACCACTTATTTCTGGCTAAAACGAGACCAAAACATGTATTTAATATCATTTGTTTGGAATTATGCGTGGTTTTTGTGTTTATTGTGTTTTCAGAGTCAATCGGATGAATATTGAAGAAAACATGGGATTGCATGGGTTTTATCGAAGAAAAAGACTCAAGACGAAGTCTATTGTCCAAGAGATGCAAAAGATTTGAAGTCATTGTGCCTATTTGAAGATTTATCGAAGAAAAGGGCCAAAGATGGAAGATTCATATATGTCGAAGAACTCGAGTCTATTAAACAAAAGATTATAAGACGAGTTGGAATTATTCACCGACACTTCTCAAAATCAAAAGTCGGAAACGTTTATTTAAAGAAACGTAAAGACTAAAGAAGAAAGAAGAAGAGAACCCATGAACAAAGCCCATTCACAAGCCCACAAGCAAACGCCTATAAATAGGACTTCTCCTCACAATTTAGGAGGCTGGTTAGTTTTTAGTTTTTAGTTTCACTTTTCATTTTTCCTTTCTAGTCTTAGAGAGAGAAAGTTCTCAACTTTCTCTCACTAAGTTTTCATCTTTCTTTCTTTTAATCTTTCAAGATTAAACCTTTGTATTGTTGATTTCATTAATCAAGTTTAAGTTTAAGCTTTTAATCTTCCATCTCTTTCTACCTTTCTTTGATTTTTAGATTGATTTTGGTGCGAATTTCATTTGATCCGTGTTGTTCTTAATGATTTCGTACTTAAAATGTTAATCTTTTTATGCTTACTTAAGTTTTCATACGAATAAGCTTTAAGATCTTTGTGCTTATTGGCTTATTTGTAAGTTTAGCTTATTTACTTTTTAAAAGTTTTCTTAAAAAGTTCATCTTTTTATTGTTCGATTTATAAGATTGATTTTTTTAAGTTTGGATAAGTTGTTCTTTGTGCTTATTTAGTATGTTTCATTTTTGATTCGTGCAAGCCTTAGTGTGAGCTTATCAAATTAGCTTATTACTTTCTTAATTCTCGAATCCCATATAAATCGGAAAGGGTAAACCCCTTTCCGATCAAGCATTCCGACCATCACCCTCTTTCCGATCACCAAATCGGAAAAGGATTTATTGTATTCCGATTTAAGCATCTATATTCCGATCACCTTGGATCGTAATAGGGTTTATTATTCCGACGGTGGCCTTGTTGGTTACTCCGATCTGGGTCTTTTATTAAACATTCCAATTATACTTGTTTTCGATTATTCCGATTTGAATTCCTTTCCCATATTCCGATTAGTCTTCTTGTCACACATTCCGATCAGTACTCTTTTATGCATTCCGATCAGCCACAATTTCCAACATTCCGATTGCACTTTCCGACCAAATATTCCGATCAGGTTTCGATTTGGTTTTCCGATGGTTTGAATTTCTTGTTTTTACAAAGTTTCCAAGTTCTATATTTATTAAGTGTTATAGTATTTTTCTAATCTTATCTTTAAGTTTTCAAGCCTTTATTTTTAACTCGTCCTTTCTTTTAAGCTTTTATTTTACTCAACACCATTTACATTTACTTGCTTTTAGTTTAAATTAGATAAACAAACCAACCCCTTTTTAGTAACCAAGAACAAACTATGCCACTTTGAACCGTGATCAATTCGAGAAGATTCCGAGAACTAAATCTGAACCCTGGCAAAATCAGTGTATCAAATGGCGCCGCTGCCGGCTCTTCTCGTTAAGATTAACAGTTTTTTGTGAGAACTTGGATTTTGGGATCCGTTCGCCGTGAACGTTACTTTTTCATAAAAAATTTCAAAAACCCTAAAAAATATAAAATTTTCAAAAATCCTAAAAATTAAAAAACCATAACAACCAAAAATATTTCTTGTTTGCTTTGTTAGTTCTTTTGCAGGTGCATGCGTACACGATCAACGTCTTATCAAGAGCCCGAGCCTCTCGAAGACTTAGACATGGTCGGTGTACACAACAATAACAATAACCCACCTCAAAACAATAACAACAATAACAATCCACCTCTCAACAACAATAATAACAACAATAATGAGCCTCTACCGGATAATCGCCCGATGATTGAACTTTTGCAAGTACATGTAGATGGCAACAATGATCCAATTGTCATACCCGCGATTACAGCCAACAACTTTGAGCTCAAATCCGGCTTTATTCAGATGGTCTCTGCTCAACCATTATTGGGGCGTACCATTGATGATCCTCATGACCACATCAAGAGATTCTTGCAACTCACGAATACGGTCAAATTCAATGGTGTTCCACAAGAGGTAATCCGTTTACAACTTTTTCCTTTCTCCTTAGAGGGACAAGCCCGGCATTGGCTTGTAAAGGAACCGCCACAAAGTATTCTGACGTGGACGGATTTGGAGACCAAATTTATCAACTATTTTTTCCCACCCTCTCGTACTACCGCTTTGCGGAATGAAATCATTAATTTTGAACAAAAGTACGATGAGTCTTTTAGTGAATCTTGGGACCGTTTTAAAGATCTTTTAAGAAAGTGCCCACAACATGGTTTTACCAAAGTGCACCAAATTAATACATTTTATAATGGTTTAAGTATGAATGACCAAGATTCACTAAACAGTGCCTCGGGGGGTAATATTTTGGTTAAGACCTCTAATGCCGCTTGGGATATCATTGAGAATAAGTCTCGTGTACAAACCAAGAGTGTGCGGACCAATGCCGCTAGTGCTAGTACTAGTGACAGCGACAAGCGACTTGACAAAATTACTACGCTTCTTGAATCGCTTGTTACCCACACCGCTAACAACACCAACAGCGTCAACGCTAAAAACGCTCAAGACGCTCAAGTCAATGCTGTTAGCCAATCATGTGAAATATGCGGGGGTCCTCACTCTTACACCACTTGTACCACCACCCAAGACTATCCTTCTGAGAATGTTAATGCAGCATACGGTACCTATCCTCTGGCCGCTTATCAAGCTCGTCCTCAAGGAGACCGCAACTTGCTTAGCTACCGTTCAAACAACTTTCTTTCCCCGCCCGGTTTTCCTCCTAACAACCCAAACCAACAACAAAACCTCAATCGCCCTCCTCAACAACAACCTCGTGCACCATACCTACCACCTCACAAACAACCATATCCACCTCAAAGAAACAACCAAGTTTACTAACAACCTGCTTATCAACCACCCGCTTACAATGCTCCTCCCAACCAACCCACCACATTACACCAAGATATTGGAACCTACATGAGGACTAATGATGTGATCGTGGACAATCTCCAGCGGGAAGTGCTTAACTTGAAAGCATACATGGTGAAACAAGGGAACGATCTGCGAGCTGATATGAGAAACACTTTGGCAAGTCAAACGAATGACTTAAGGAACATGATGGCTAGTTTCTTCCAAGGTAATCAACCCTCTTCTTCGGTTACTCTTCCGAGTAACACCATTTCGAATCCAAGAGGGGAGATGAAAGCAATCACCACTCGCAGTGGCAAAGGTACCAAGGAACCCGAGCTTCCTATACCTCCACCGGTGATTGTGACTAAGGAAAACGAGTCACCTGCTCCTATTCCTCATCCTTCTACTTCCCCAATTTCTCCACCTCTTACTTCTACCCCTCCTCCACCCAAGGATGTGAGTGATCCTTCGATCCCAAAGCCTTCCTCTTCTTCCGATATACCTTATCCCTCAAGGTTGAGGAAAGAGAAGCTCAAAAGCAAGGACGATATTCAGGTTTCGAACTTTCTCAAAATGTTTAAACAATTGCAACATCTCCTTCGCTGAGGCTCTCGCTCACATGCCTAAATACGCAAAAATGTTCAAAGATCTTCTTAGCGACAAGGAGAAGCTTCTTGATATTGCTAACACCCAACTTAATGAGAATTGCTCTGCGGTTCTCTTAAGGAAATTGCCAACCAAGCTTGGTGATCCGGGTCGCTTCTTAATCCCTTGCAACTTCCCGGGAGTAGAGAATTGCATGGCCCTAGCCGATCTAGGTGCCAGTATTAATCTAATGCCTCTAAGCGTTTGGAAGCAATTATCTCTCCCCGAGCTAGTCCCCACCAAAATGACTTTGGAATTAGCTAACCGTACGGTTGCTTATCCAGTGGGGATAGCCGAAGACGTCTTTGTAGGAGTCGACAAATTCACTTTTCCTGCCGATTTCGTTTTCGTCGACTACGATATGGACCCTCGTGTGCCATTAATTGTTGGTCGTCCATTCTTGAGGACCGGTCGCACTCTCATCGATGTTGAAGCCGGTGACCTTATCATGAGAGTGCGTGACGATAAAATTGTCTTCAACATGGGAAAGCTTTCTAAACAGCCTTATTCATACGAAAGTGTTAATTGTATTGACGTTCTTGATGAGGCCTGTGAAGAACACTTCAAAGATGCTTGTAAAAGTATTCCTACCTCTCTTCCCAATGTTGAGACCGTTTCCTCTATTGATTCATCACTATCTCTATTTGGAGAAAGTGATTTCCTTTGGAAAGATTTGGAAGCCATCATGGGAGATGTGAACTTAGAACATGACGATTCTCCCACCGATTGAGATGAAGATCTTCGCCTCATTGAGAACCTTCTTAAAGAAGACAATATTTCTCCACCATCTCCCAAGGATATTGCTATCGATGAACCGACATTGAATACGCCTCCCATCAAAAATCCTCCGGATTTAGAACTTAAGGAGTTGTCGCCCCATCTCGAGTACGTGTTCCTTGAAGAAAAGAAGAAGTCGCCCGTCATCATTGTTAAGGACTTGAAAGAAGAAGAGAAATCTCGCCTCATCGCCGTGCTTAAAGCTCATAAGAAGGCAATTGCTTGGAAAAATTCCGACATCCGCGGAATTGATCCAAACTTTTGTACTCACAAGATTCTCATGGAAGATGACTTTAAACCCGCAATCTAGAGCCAAAGAAGGGTTAATCCTCGCATTCATGACGTCATCAAACAAGAGGTTATCAAACTTCTAGATGCCGGCTTGATTTACCCTATTTCGGATTCGCCATGGGTAAGTCCCGTCCATTGTGTGCCCAAGAAGGGCGGAATAACCGTTGTTCCTAATGAACACAACGAGTTGATTCCCACTCGTCTCGTTACTGGGTGGAGAGTTTGTATCGACTATCGCAAACTCAATGATGCCACGAGAAAAGACCACTTTCCTCTTCCTTTCATGGATCAAATGCTCGAGCGTCTTGCGGGTAATGACTATTACTGCTTCTTAGACGGTTTCTCCGGGTATTTTCAAATTCCCATCGCTCCCAAGGACCAAGAAAATACCACATTCACTTGTCCCTACGGAACATTTGCTTACAAACGTGTGCCTTTTGGTTTATGCAATGCTCCTGGGACATTCCAAAGGTGTATGATGGCTATCTTCCATGACATGGTTGAAGAAACTATGGAAGTATTCATGGATGATTTCTCGGTTTATGGCGATTCATTCTCTGATTGCCTTGCCAATTTAGAACGTATGCTTAAGCGGTGTGAAGACACTCGCCTTGTTCTTAATTGGGAAAAATGCCATTTCATGGTAAAAGAGGGCATCGTGCTAGGACACAAGATCTCCAAATCCGGTCTTGAAGTAGATCGTGCTAAAGTCGATGTTATTTCTAAGTTGCCTCCACCTTCAACCTTGAAGGGTGTGAGAAGTTTCCTCGGTCATGCGGGCTTCTACCGTCGCTTTATCAAAGATTTTTCTAAAATCGCTCGCCCGATGACCCACCTCTTGGAAAAAGATACTCCTTTTATCTTTTCCAATGAGTGTATTGAAGCCTTCAACCTGCTTAAGGATAAGCTAACTAAGGCACCGGTCTTGGTTACCCCTAATTGGGAGCTTCCCTTTGAGTTGATGTGCGATGCTAGCGACTTTGCTATTGGAGCGGTTTTGGGCCAAAGAGTGAACAAACACTTCCAACCGATCCATTACGCTAACAAGACAATGACGGGGGCTCAATTGCATTACACGACAACCGAAAAAGAGCTTTTAGCTGTTGTCTATGCCTTTGAAAAGTTCCGCCCCTATCTTGTCCTTTCTACCATAATCGTGTATACCGATCATTCCGCGTTGAAGTACTTGTTGACTAAACAAGATTCCAAACCAAGACTTCTTCGCTGGGTTTTGCTACTTCAAGAATTTAAAATCGAAATTCGTGATAAGAAGGGAGCTGAAAACTTAGCCGCGGATCATCTCAGTAGACTTGAGGATCCTTTCCAAGGGGATCATCCGAACAAAGAAATCAATGATTCTTTTCCCCTGGAGACCTTAATGTCTATCAACTCGAATTCTGATGAAACCCCGTGGTGTGCGGACATTGCAAACTACTTGGCGGGTGGAATTCTCGTTGACGGGTTAACATCCCAACAAAAGAAGAAGTTCTTCAAAGACATTAAAACTTACTTTTGGGATGACCCGTATCTATTAAAACAATGTGTTGATTCGATTATTCGCTGATGTGTTGATGGACCGGCAGCTTTAGAAATCCTTGACGCTTGCCACAAAGGACCCACCGGTGGTCACTTTGGTCCCAACTACACCGCCAAAAAAGTGTTTGACTCGGGATTTTATTGGCCCACCATTTATCGTGATGCTCACGAGATGGTTCAACGTTGTGATGCTTGCCAAAAACAAGGAAAGACACACATAAAGATGAGATGCCTCAGAATTTCATTCAAGAATGTGAAATCTTTGATGTTTGGGGTATCGACTTTATGGGGCCATTCCCTTCATCTAAAGGAAACAAATACATCCTTGTAGCCGTTGACTACGTGTCTAAATGGGTTGAAGCCAAAGCTTTACCTACTAATGACGCAAGGGTGGTTTGTAACTTTTTGAAGTCGCTATTCGCTAGATTCGGTGTGCCTCGTGCCATTATTAGTGATCGCGGGACTCATTTTTGCAATGACCAATTTGCAAGAGTCATGGCTAAGTATGGTGTAAATCATCGTCTTTCCACCGCCTACCACCCACAAACTAATGGCCAGGCTGAAATCTCTAACCGAGGATTAAAGCGAATTCTTGAAAGAACTGTGGGAGAGCATCGTGCCTCATGGGCCGATAAACTTGATGATGCACTGTGGGCTTTTCGTACCGCATACAAGACTCCGATTGGTTGTACACCATATCGTCTCGTGTACGGGAAAGCATGCCACCTCCCCATTGAGTTGGAGCACAAGGCTTACTGGGCCTTGAAGTGGCTAATTTTGATATCAACAAAGCCGGTGACCTACGCAAGATCCAACTCAATGAGCTGAATGAACTCCGGAATGAGGCTTATGAAAATTCTTTGATCTATAAGGAAAAGACTAAGCTCATTCACGACTCTAAGATTTACTCTTTAACTCTCGGTTGAAAATCTTTTCGGGCAAGCTGAAATCTCGTTGGTCCGGCCCATTCACCATTGCCCAAATTTCTCCATATGGTACTCTTGAGCTCGCTCAACCTAATGGACCTAATTTTAAGGTGAATGGCCAACGAGTGAAGTTGTACTTTGGTGAGGACATCTCTCAGGAGATGATTCCATCCCTCACCACGTTTCCCATGAACTAATTTTGGGTCGAGTCAGGCTCGTGACTCGGTTATCAAAAACAAGCGCTCCTCGGGAGGCAGCCCGAGTATCTATCCTTTTCTGTTTTAACCTCCTAAGTGTAGGGGGGCCTATTTAGGTGTTTGTGTGGTGATGTGATTACAGGGATGAATGCACTTTTGGAACCTTTGAAGAACCGTGCTCCCGTGTTATCCGAAATCCGGTTCTATCTCTCAACTATCGTGATTCAATTTTCTTCATACTCACATTTGAAATTGATCACTTTAGTCGTCTCTACCTTAGCTTGATTTAACCAACGTGCACAATGTCATAAGTGTAGGGGATACTTTTCCCACATGCTTAAACATTGAGGACAATGTTTATCTTAAGTGTAGGGGGGACTTCTATCGAAGTTTTAAGTGGACTTTTCCATGAAAATGCCTTCATTTAACCGAAAAATCATATTTTTCAAAAATTTTCAAATTTTTTATTAACTTTGACCATTTAGTCGTAATTTTTAAATTTTTATCGTTGCTTTCATATGTATATATCCTGAAATAAAGTCAAAAATATTAATAAAGTGGTGTAGCTAGTTTAGAAGTCTTTGACATATTAGGCCCGTTGCGATTATTTTGACTCAACCCGAATAGACTTATCCAAGTTTATTCTAGCTAGTATCCTTAACCATGTAGACCTTAATTGGTGTATTAGGCTAAGCATCCACGAGTCTCATTACTTGAGATTTTAAATTGTGGAGGATGAGAAATAATAGAGTCAATTATAAGTCGGTATTCTTGCACAAGCTCACTTGGTGTAATTATTTGCCTATTCTCCCATCACTTGCTAATAATTTATCTGCAATAAGTAAGGTCGTACGATTTGAAAAGTTACTTAGCTTCTAGCCCAAGATCGTTTAAAAGTTGCTCGGTAATGATAAGAGTTCATAGCTAAGGCATAACTTATGAAGCGGGGCGCGAAGATTGGCGAGTCCGAAAAGGCCCCAACAAGGCATGAGGATTCAATCTTATTGCTAAAGATCCAAGGTGATGTGAAAAGCATTATTCCCAAAATTGATATGAAGGATCAAGACTCACGACGAAAAGCAATCAACTCCCATAAAGATCATGGAGAAGTCTATCCGAAAAGACCCTAACAAGGTATGAGGATAAATAGATCCAAGTCCGAAAAGGAAGCGGATCGTTGTATCTCAAAATCCCAATTAGCGATTGAAGAAATAATCATGAAGTCGTGGTCAACAAAGTTGGAGTACCCCTCAAAAGTCTCCAAGTGAAGAAACTCTATTAACGATGAGAAGACCATTATCTCAAGCACGTCTCTCAAGATATGAAGTATGAAGTACATGCCAAATATCGGCCCGAGAAAGGTCTCAAATCGTGAACCGAGTTATGCCAAGATATGAACTTTTTGATATACCGAGAAGTAATTTTAAGAGATTTTGTCCTTTAGCTAACTATTGATCAAATCGTCCTACTTTGCTTTCAGCCTAAATAAACTATCGAAATAAGTCCAAAAATGTATCTTCATGATCATTCTAAGACAAAAATAAAATATAAGAGATACACCTAGGAATAAGGGAGTTTAAGCATATAATTAAGCCATGTGTGTAAGTGTTTGATTTGCTAACTTATAATAACAATGATCTCGTTTTTAAGCTTAGTTTGGGGAACATGAAACTTGAGGGTGATAAATCTTCGCAGCACCAAAGCCCTAATGTAAGTCCTTGATCTCTTTGTAAGTTATTTCCATATAGCTATTTTCAAGTGAAAATGGTTTTCTATCCTTTTTTTTACTTTAAAGATTTTAATTTCTCTTAGTACTTTAATTTTTGTTTAGTGGTATTTTAATAAGGCCAAGGTTGATTGATTATGAGAAAAGTGTAAATTTGCTTTATCACTAAGCATTGCATGAGGGCATGACAATGGTTAAGTGTAGGGGATTTGATAGGTGTGAAAACACCCATCCTTTTACCACTTATTTCTGGCTAAAACGAGACCAAAACACGTATTTAATATCATTTGTTTGGAATTATGCGTGGTTTTTGTGTTTATTGTGTTTTCAGAGTCAACCGGATGAATATTGACGAAAACATGGGATTACATGGGTTTTATCGAAGAAAAAGACTCAAGACGAAGTCTATTGTCCAAGAGATGCAAAAGATTTGAAGTCATTGTGCCTATTTGAAGATTTATCGAAGAAAAGGGCCAAAGATGGAAGATTCATATATGTCGAAGAACTCGAGTCTATTAAACAAAAGATTATAAGACGAGTTGGAATTATTCACCGACACTTCTCAAAATCAAAAGTCGGAAACGTTTATTTAAAGAAACGTAAAGACTAAAGAAGAAAGAAGAAGAGAAGCCCATGAACAAAGCCCATTCACAAGCCCACAAGCAAACGCCTATAAATAAGACTTCTCCTCACAATTTAGGAGGCTAGTTAGTTTTTAGTTTTTAGTTTCACTTTTCATTTTTCCTTTCTAGTCATAGAGAGAGAAAGTTCTCAACTTTCTCTCACTAAGTTTTCATATTTCTTTCTTTTAATCTTTCAAGATTAAACCTTTGTATTGTTGATTTCATTAATCAAGTTTAAGTTTAAGCTTTTAATCTTCCATCTCTTTCTACCTTTCTTTGATTTTTAGATTGATTTTGGTGCGAATTTCATTTGATCCGTGTTGTTCTTAATGATTTCGTACTTAAAAAGTTAATCTTTTTATGCTTACTTAAGTTTTCATACGAATAAGCTTTAAGATCTTTGTGCTTATTGGCTTATTTGTAAGTTTAGCTTATTTACTTTTTAAAAGTTTTCTTAAAAAGTTCATCTTTTTATTGTTTGATTTATAAGATTGATTATTTTAAGTTTGGATAAGTTGTTCTTTGTGCTTATTTAGTATGTTTCATTTTTGATTCGTGCAAGCCTTAGTGTGAGCTTATCAAATTAGCTTATTACTTGCTTAATTCTCGAATCCCATATAAATCGGAAAGGGTAAACCCCTTTCCGATCAAGCATTCCGACCAGCACCCTCTTTCCGATCACCAAATCGGAAAAGGGTTTATTGTATTCCGATTTAAGCATCTATATTCCGATCACCTTGGATCGGAATAGGGTTTATTATTCCGACGGTGGCCTTGTTGGTTATTCCGATGTGGGTCTTTTATTAAACATTCCGATTATACTTGTTTTCGATTATTCCGATTTGAATTCCTTTCCCATATTCTGATTAGTCTTCTTGTCACACATTCCGATCAGTACTCTTTTATGCATTCCGATCAGCCACAATTTCCAACATTCCGATTGCACTTTCCGACCAAATATTCCGATCAGGTTTCGATTTGGTTTTCCGATGGTTTGAATTTCTTGTTTTTACAAAGTTTCCAAGTTCTATATTTATTAAGTGTTATAGTATTTTTCTAATCTTATCTTTAAGTTTTCAAGCCTTTATTTTTAACTCGTCCTTTCTTTTAAGCTTTTATTTTACTCAACGCCATTTACATTTACTTGCTTTTAGTTTAAATTAGATAAACAAACCAACCCCTTTTTAGTAACCAAGAACAAACTATTCCACTTTGAACCGTGATCAATTCGAGAAGATTCCGAGAACTTAATCTGAACCCTAGCAAGATCAGTGTATCAAGCAATTTTAAAAGATTTTGTCATTTAGCTAACTATTGATTAAATCGTCCCACTTTATTTTCAGCCTAAATAACTATCGAAATAAGTCAACAATGCATCCTTGTGATCATTCAAGACAACAATAAAATATAAGAGATACACCTAGGAATAAGGGAGTCTAAGTGAATAATTGGCCCACATGAGTTCGTGTTAGTTTGCTAACTTATAATAACAATGATCTCGTTTTTAAGCTTGGTTTGGAGAAAGTGAAAACTTGAGGATGATGATCATTCATGACATTTCCAAAACCCGAAGGTATGTTTTTGATTTCTTTATTTTGAATGTTTATAATTTTCTATCTCTTTAATAAAGGCCAACGTGGATTGATTATGATGAAAACTGTAATCGTGCTTTGTAACTAATGCATTGCATGAGGACATTGCAATGGTCAAGTGTAGGGGATTTGATAGGTGTGTAAACACCCATCCTTTTTACCACTTAACTACAATGATAACCGAGCCAAAACGTGTATTTTATGTCGTAAATGTCGGAATTATGCGTGGTTTGTGTTTTTGTTGTGATTTAGGACGAAAATGTGAAAAGGGGAGAAAACACGGGCATTCACGGGCTTTTATTGAAGAAAAAGACAAAAGACGAATGATGTGTCGTGGAAAGTATAGTGATAATTAAGATACGTTATAGGGTAAATTCGAAAATTACCTTTAGGAAAAAGTAATAGTCTAATAATACCAATGACGAATTCAATTAAACACGTGAGTGAGTCGAGTTCGTTGTACACGAAGATCTTATGAATTTGAGACGTTTTGCTTTGATTTGGACAATCGATTTGAATTGGTTTTCGGTTTTTAAACTACAATTTAAATCTACGAATTTTAAGCTATTTAAATTTAACCTAAAGTGCATGAATCGTAAACCCCGTCTATTTTAAAATTCTACAAATAATTAATATTTGAAAATAAAACTAATTAACAATTTAAACTAATTAAAAATCTATAAAAATATAATCTAATTAAAAATTATAACTTTTAATCTAATTTATTTTTAAAATGCACCTAAAACAGTTCTATTTAAAAAAAACTAAATTTATTTAAATCTAAGTTATAAAAATCTAATTTATTAAAATTAACACTAATAAAACTTTTTAAATAAAAACATATTCTTATTCTATATTTTTTTTATTTATTATTTATTTATTTTATTTTTAAACTACTTAATTTTTAATTAGTATTTACTTTAATAAAAAAATAGAAGTTATATAAAAAAAATAAAAACGTGACTTATAAGTATCAACCTAAATCTGCCAAAGCGATAAACACTATAATAATGAAATAAAGGGAAAGAAAATCAAAAGAGCACTTGGCCCAGTTGGTTAACACTTAATGCCTACAAGCAGGAGGTCTCGAGGTCGAATCCCTCTGATGACATATTTTTGGAATTAATTTCTTTTTGACAGAATACTAAGAAAAAGTCTTAGGAAAGACTTTTTTGGAAGCTTATTTATGAAACTTATTATGATAAGTTGTTAGGACAACAACTTTTGAGCTTATCAGTCAAATTGAACTGATAAGCTAAATAGTATTCAGTTGAGCGAATAAATCATCAAAACAATTCTGATAAAGCACATCAACTTCACCCCAAAAATATCAATTACTTCTAATAAGATGTCTAGCAAAAACTCACAAGTTCAAAATAATAACAGATCCTAAACTAGCAGCTCTAAGACTCCAATTAAACAGTTACTTCTATAAATAACTAAAGCAAAAGAAGCTGTTAAATTAAACAAGACATTTAGAAACTAAAGAAAACTTCATCACATTATCTAAAATCATTCAATCAAACAAATTAAGCACGTCTAGATACTATGAGCTGTTTAAACCAACAGACATGCTGAAAATTAGAGTAAACTAGCATTACAAATTTTCAAAACCGTTTATATCAGTAGGAATCAAGTATAAACCATATTCAATTGCTTATTAAGCCGACTGAACTTCAATCAGTTACCATCAAAATAGCATAAATATTTAGCACATACAGCAGACTTAAACTCTAAATATCAGATTAATAAGCAGTAATCAAATTAAATCGAACCAAACAAACAAAACACATCTAACTCGATATACCTGGTAGATTTAAACATCGAACAATTAAAAGCAATCATACAATCTCAATCCATCTACAAACTTATAAACCACTAGCAGATAAACTTCTTCACTGTGTAACAAAATCTAAACAGATTTATAAATTCTAAGCATTAAATTAAATAAACTCTTGTAAATAAAATGAAATTAAAAGGGAATAGCACCTTTTGATGAACCCTTTGAGTAGTAGGCCAGCGCTGTGTTGTCTATGAACCGAAAACTATCATCAACACCATTCTTATTTAAACGAACCACCATCTATCATTCATCTGAACCCCCATACGAATCGAACTCGAACATAATTATTTTTGTTTAATTTTCCCAGTAGGAAAAATTAATTAGATCCTTTTTACTTTTGATAATAAGAATAAAGCTATTATTTAGCTTATTCTCACCATCACTAATGTTATCCTTATGAAATAGTAAACAGATTTAAAATGTAAATCAATTTAAAGTAGAAAATAACACGAGACAAGATTGCAAATTAAACGATTTAACTTTTATTAATTTCCAGAAAGATTACAATACTAGTTAAAAAGGAAATACATCATTTAGTCTAATACTAATTCTACAGCATAACATTAAATAAAAAGTAAAGGATAGATTACAAGGAAATAATGGGGGTTTTTATAGCCTCCCAAGGGCTTGCTGAGGAGCGGTATCTTCGAATATTCTTGGGATATTCCTTTTCAATTTGAGCCTTTGATCTTCTCTTTCCTTCTCTCTCTTTAATCTGATGGCTGAGATGGTTCACAATAGTACACGGATCGCCAACGTGGCAACCGTGTGCTAGTTGTGCTTCTTTTGAAGCCTGTGATTAGTGGATATGGGATGATGAGGTGTAGAAACCAATAAGGATTAGCTACGTAGCTCCTTCAATCCATCTACTCTCTTCCTTAAAATGGGGGGTTTTATTTCTTTTTATGTGAATTAAAGGAATAAATAAGAAGCCCTAATTAAAATGGACTTTTTACTTATCTAGGGTTAGGAACAGTGGAGTTTTTTTTTAATTGTTTGGGATGAGAATGGAGTTGGGGAAGAAAGGTGAAAGAGATTCACCTAGTTTATATCGAGAGTTTTATTTAATAATGAGAGTGAGTGGGTTATAAAATGGGTAGGTATGATTTATTTATTTGTGGGGCAATAATAAAGGTGAGGAGAGTAATGTGTAAAGGGAAGGAATGCGTTTTATTTATTTACTCAAAGTAAACCGTGTGAAACAAACCCTAACAGCCCACTAAAACGTTTCTTTATTTCCCAATTTGGGCCTGGCCCAATATATACCATCCGTTTATAACTAGGGCCTCAAATGGGCTTTATTTGGGCTAGATTTTGGGCAAGTTACCAAAGTAATTCACTTTATATCCACTAATGGGCTTTTCAGGCCCATTAAGCCCTTGTGGGACCCACTTGACTCATAATCTTGACAAATGATTAAATCTGCTAAAGTCGAGCTCGATTTTGGCTTCATTGATCTTTATCTTCAAACTCGTGCCGATTTTTGTCGGTTTTCGCGAACTTGGTACCTACACACATGAAAACAAGAAACAAGCATATCCAAGGCATATTTGATACATTTAGTGCATAATTTCATTGTTTTAATCTACAAATGATATGAGTAATTAAGCTCATATCAAATTCCCCCATGCTAAGCAATTGCCGTGTCCTCACGCAATGATAAAATAAAACACTATCTACACCATTATTCAACTTAAGACACTTTATTTTGTAAAGACATAAAAGCTCAAATAGATTCATCGTCCTCGACTTTTCACTTTTCCATGCCAAGTGCAAAAACAAGATCATTGTAATTATAAGTTGGTAGACTAACACGAACTCATGTGGGCCAATTATTCACTTAGACTCCCTTATTCCTAGGTGTATCTCTTATATTTTATTGTTGTCTTGAATGATCACGAGGATTCATTGTTGACTTATTTTGATAATTTATTAGGCCGAAAATAAAGTGAATGATTTAATCAATAGTTAGCTAAAGGACAAAATCTTTTAAAACTGCTTCTCGGGACTTCATAAAGTTCATATCTTGGCATAACTTGTTTCGCGATTTGAGACCTTTCTTGGACCGATATTTGGCAATGACTTTATACTTCCAACCTTGAGAGACGTTCACGAAATAATGGTCTTCTCTTCATAATATTTCTTCACTTGAATTTTTGAGAGATTCATACTTGGACCACGACTTCTTCATTTTTCTCCAATCTTTACTTGGGATTTTGATTAACAACGATCCGCCTCCTTTTTGGACTTGGCTTCATTTATCCTCATACCTTATTTTGGTCTTTTTGGATAGACTTCTCCATGACTTTTTGGGAGTATTTTGCTTTTCGTCGTGTGTCTCGATCCTTCATATTGATTTTTGATAAATGATTCTTCACATCACTTGAGATCTTTAGCAATAAAACATAGCCCTCATGTCTTGTTAGGACCTTTTTGGACTCGCCAATCTTCACATCCCGCTTCAATAAGTTATGCCTTGGCTATGAACTCTAATCCATACCGAGCAACTTTTAAACGATCTTGGGCTAGAAGCTAAGTAACTTTTCAAATCGTTCAACACTATTTATTGCAATTAAATTTATTAACAAGCGATGGGAGAATAGGCTCATAATTAACTCACATAAATTCCCGAAAGAATACCAAACTTATAATTGGCTCTATCATCTCTTGTTCTCCATATTGTAAAATTCCAAAAATGAAATCAATGGATACTTAGCCTATTAAATCAAAGTTTTGGGTTTTCAAGTCATCTATAGGATCTTGCATCTTCTTAAACTTTTGCAAGTTTTAGAATTTGCATTTTAAAGTTCCCTTGATAGACGACTTTCTAGGATCAGTTATAGGAGCTTGCGAAAAGTTCTTGTTCTTAACTCGTATGAATTAAGACCTTCGCGTTTTAAAGCTCCCTATATAATAGCCTAGCAAAACTTAATTCAAATACGTTAAGGAAAAGCTAAGGTTAAAAACCGAGTCGAGCCAAAAACTATTCTTATTGAAAGCCTACATTCGTGTCAAAAACACTTATTTTATTTATTAAAACTTAAAAATAACACAAAAAATTTAAAATTTTATTGAAAAATGAGAAAAACAACACGTTTGGACACGACAAAAGCAATTGCAAGCGATTATATCGATTGACTCCCCCATGCTAAAACCAAACATTGTCCTTAATGTTTCTTAGCTCAAGAGTAACACCCCCTTGCTAAGACACGAAGAGTCTAATGCAAATTCCTAGCATGAAAAGAGCACGCAAATCTATAAGCCGTTTATTAATTATGCCTCAAGATAAAACGTTAGTCGATAAAAATCAAGGGTAAAAAGAGTGTGCCCCTTATTGGCATTCAAAGAATGGAAGATCAAGTGGACCGGCAAAAACCGAACATGAGAGTCTTCAAATATTAGGGTCATACCTAAGATCACAACACAAATCACGAACACGAGCTTGAAAGATCAAGCCTTATTAGGTGTTAGAAAATAGAAAGAAGATAGAACGTATGGGACTCCCCCACAAGGCACCTCGTTTTTGTTCACCGAGTCATGAGCTCGACTTGATCCCCGCATTCATTGGTCCTTAGGGAAAGTTTGAAGATCCGGGACAACCTCCGTAGGTATGTCCCCTCCAAAGTAATGTTTCACACGATGACCATTCACCTTAAAGTTAGGCCCGTCTTTTTGAGCTAGCTCAACGGTGCCATAAGGGAAAACTTGTGCAATGGTGAATGGTCCGGACCAACGGGATTTAAGCTTGCCCGAGAAAATCTTAAGTCTAGAGTTGAATAAGAGGACTTGATCACCAACATTGAAAATGCGGTTATTGATCTTAGAGTCATGAATCCTCTTAGTCTTCTCTTTGTAGATCAAAGAATTTTCATAAGCTTGATCCCTTAATTCACTTAGTTCATTCAATTGAACCTTGCGATGATCACCCGCGGTCCTCAAATCAAAGTTACAATGCTTAAGAGCCCAATACGCCTTATGTTCGAGTTCAATTGGCAAGTGGCATGCTTTTCCGTAGACCAACCTAAATGGTGTACAACCAATTGGCGTCTTGTGAGCCGTACGGAAAGCCCACAATGCATCGTCCAATTTATCTGACCATGAAGTGCGATTCTCTCCAATAGAATGCTCCAAAATCCTTTTAAGAGCTCGGTTTGAAACCTCCACTTGACCACTCGTTTGAGGGTGATAAGCCGTAGAAAGTCGATGAGTGACACCATATTTCTTTAGAACTTTTTCAAATTGTTCATTACAAAAATGGGTCCCACGATCACTTATAATAGCCCGCGGAGTTCCAAACCTAGCAAAGAGTTGTTTCAAAAATTTCACCACAACTCGAGCATCATTTGTGGGCAAAGCCATAGCTTCGACCCATTTAGACAAATAGTCCACGGCTACGAGAATGTATTTGTTTCCTTTCGAAGATGGAAACGGCCCCATAAAATCGATCCCCCACATGTCAAAGATTTCACAAACTTGGATAATGTTTTGAGGCATTTCATCCCTTTGTGAGTTCTTTCCTTGACGTTGACAAGCATCACAAGTCTTGATCAAGTCTTGGGCATCACGATATATGGAAGGCCAAAAGAAACCGGCATCAAAGACTTTCTTCGCGGTGGCGTTAGCACCATGATGTCCCCCGGTGGGTCCCTCATGACAAGATTTAAGGATATCTTGAGCTTCTTTGCCAAACACGCACCTACGAATCACTTGATCCGCGCACACACGAAACAAAAAGGGGTCGTCCCAAAAATAATAGGAGATATCCTTGAAAAACTTTCGTTTTTGTTGGGACGACATACCCTTGATCACAAACTTCCCCGCATGGTAATTTGCGATGTCCGCAAACCATAGGGTACTATCATCACCACGAAAAGCAATCATACCAAGCGTCTCGAGAGGAAATGTTTCATTGATTTCCTTGTTCTCTCGATCGATTTGGTGAGGATTCTCAAGTCGAGATAAATGATCGGTCGCAAGATTCTCGGCTCCTTTCTTGTCTAGAATTTTGACATTAAATTCTTGAAGGAGGAGAATCTACCGGAGCAACCTCGGCTTAGCATCTTGTTTATTAAGAAGATATTTGATAGCCGAGTGGTCCGTATACAATATGGTTTGAGACAAGACGAGATATGGTCTAAACTTTTCAAAAGCATACACAACGGCAAGAAACTCCTTTTCCGTTGTAGTGTACTTTGTTTGAGCATCCGTCATAGTCTTACTTGCATAGTGTATAGGCAAGAAGTGTTTTAGCTTACGTTGCCCCAAAACCGCACCTACCGCATAATCACTAGCATCACACATAATTTCAAAAGGTAGATCCCAATCCGGGGCAACTAAGATTGGAGATTCGGTTAACTTCTTTTTAAGCATCTCAAAGTCTTGAATACACTCATCCGAAAAGATGAAAGGCGTCTCTTTTTCCAAAAGATGGGTCATAGGCCGAGCTATCTTAGAGAAGTCTTGTATAAAACGACGATAGAAGCCGGCATGGCCGAGAAAACTCCTTACTCCCTTAACGGTGGTGGGTGGAGGAAATTTGGCAATCACGTCGATTTTAGCCCTATCAACCTCAATACCGGCCTTAGAGATCTTATGACCTAACACAATTCCCTCTTTGCACATGAAGTGACATTTTTCATAATTAAGCACAAGATTCGTTTCCTCACAACGTTGCAACATTCTTTCAAGGTTAGAGAGACATGAAGTGAAAGATTCCCTAAAAACCGAAAAGTCATCCATGAAGACTTCCATGGTTTTCTCGATCATATCATGGAAAATGGCCGTCATGCACCTTTGGAACGTCCCCGGAGCATTGCATAGTCCAAAAGGCATGCGACGATAGGCAAATGTTCCATAAGGACAAGTGAATGTGGTCTTTTCTTGATCACGAGGGTCAATGGGGATTTGGAAATAGCCGGAAAATCCATCCAAAAAGCAATAGAATTCATTCCCCGCTAGTCTCTCTAACATTTGATCCATAAAAGGTAATGGAAAATGATCCTTCCTAGTGGCGTCATTAAGTTTCCTATAATCAATACAAACACGCCAACCGGTCACAAGTCTAGTAGGAATCAATTCATTATCCTCATTAGTAACAACCGTCATTCCTCCTTTCTTTGGAACACAATGCACGGGGCTAACCCATGGACTATCCGAGATAGGGTAGATCATTCCGGCGTCTAGAAGTTTAGTGACTTCCTTTTTTATCACCTCATGAATCTTTGGATTGACCCTTCTTTGATTTTGGATAGCGGGTTTATAATCATCCTCCATTAGAATTTTATGAGTACAAAATTTAGGATCTATACCCTTAATGTCGGAGATTTTCCATGCAATGGCCCGTTTATGTTTCTTAAGCACTTTAATAAGCTCATCCTTTTCATTTTCCTTTAATCCTTTAGCAATAATCACCGGTAACTTATCCGATCCCTCAAGAAAAGCATACTCCAAATGAGTGGGTAACTCCTTAAGTTCTAATTCGGGTGCTTCCTCAATAGATGTTTCACTTTAGTCTCATTTTCATTCACAACTTTCAAATCCATAGGTGGCGATTCATAAGGATCTTCATTCAAAAAGGCTTCAAGTAAATCGATATCTCCCTCCATATCATGATATTCCTCATCATATGAAGTTAGCAAATCCGGTGTGCTAAGAAAAGCATCCACCTCCTCCAAGATAAAATCACTAGCCCCAAATGGAGTAAGGGGTGGAGACGAAAGGGCAATAATAGGATCCGATAAAGAAGGATTGCCACTTTCAGAATTAGCCGAGAATCCAAGCACTTCTTGAGAATATTCTTTACAAGTAACATCAATCACATCGATTTGATTAATTGATTCCTCGTAATACTTGGAAGAAAATTTAGAGATATGACCAATATCAAACGTGATATTTTCATCATCAACTCTTAAAGTCAATTTCCCGCTTTCATGTCAACTAAAGCACTAGCCGTCATCAAAAACGGTCTTCCCAAAATTAGTGGTACACGAGAATCTTCGGGATAATCGCAAACCACAAAGTCCGTTGGAAAGACGAGTTTCCCTACTTTGACAAACACGTCCTCGGCTATACCTTTTGGTAAGGCGATCGATCGATCCGCTAGCTCGAGAGGCATCTTAGTAGGTGTAAGCTCGGGAAGTGATAACCTTTTCCATACGGAAAGAGGCATCAAATTAATGCTAGCACCAAGATCGGCTAAAGCTAAGCATTCTTCCATATTAGGGAAATCACATGGTATCACAAACTTGCCCGGGTCTCCAAGATTTTTGGGAAGCTTTTGTGTAAGAACCGCGGAACAATTAGCATCTAAAGATGTAGACACTTCAACCAATTTCCCTTTATCATTTATCAATCTCTTAATTGTCGAAGCAAACTGATGAGATGGCATTTATACATGATCTCATCGTTCTTTTTCGGGCTTTAAATGCACTAAAATGTCATAAAATACCATATATATGCTTGTGTTTGTTTACTTGTGTGTTTTAGGTATGGATATCGTGAAAAAAAACAAAAGATCACAAGAATCAAGGAAAAACGAACACGAGAAACGAAGCCGTACAAAGAACCGGGCCCTAATCATGGAATTTTCATCAAATACCCTTGAAGACTTGAAGACAAACAAGATTGATCCTCAATGAATGAAGAAATGACACTTAAAACCCTTGTATATTGATAAGTACAAGTTTGGTCCCTTAAGTTTGTCAAAATTTGCAAAAAGGTCCTTCAAGATTGAAGAAATGGCAAGTTTAGTCCCTCAACAAATTCAAATTGCCAAATATGGTCCCTCATGAAGTTTAAGAGACATTGAAGACCTTTGAAGATCAAGATTGTCCAAGTTCAGTCCTTGAATTAATCAAAAATGTCAAAAAGTACCCTTGATAAGCCTTTGTGGAAAGTTTGTGCCAAAAGTGTCAATTGTTGGAACTTATTAACAAAGGAAAGGAGATTTTTGGGCTGGGAAACATTATATGGCAAAAATATCAAAAGAAAGGGACCAAAAGTGGCAACTCTGAAACATTTAAAAAAAAAGAGGCGCCTAACAGGTTGCCACCCCCAAATTTCGGATCAAATGGTAACTGTTCATCATTCTTACCACCCCAGATTTTACCCTCACATTTACTTGGGTAAAACTCAATTAAACTCTCACACACTTAATTCACACATGCCAAAACCCTTCCCACTCCTAAAAACCTGCATCCCACTCATGTGCACCAAACCCCCAATTCCCCAATCCACCAATCACATCATTCCTTAGCCCCCAAGCACATGACGTGGCTTAAATCAATGGCCAAGATTATTTGCTTCCTCCCAAAGCAAAATAAACGTTCAAGATCAAGAAAGGACAAAATGCACTCAAAATCATTCAAGGGCACATTTGGGATTTTCTATGTATTAGGGTTTTATGTTTTTATGCTTCTAGGATGTTCTATAGGCTCTATAAAAGGAGACCCAAGTTGTGGTGATCCCTTTGTTCCAGCTTTTAGCAATATCTCTTGTAATTCCTTTTTTAAGAAAATAAAATTGTGGTGTTTGTTGGATACAAGTGTAATTCCCTTTTATTGTTTTTAAAAAGTTTGTGTATTGAGTATATGCTAAGGCTG
Organism: Glebionis coronaria; assembly: GCA_025667525.1. Classification (NCBI taxonomy): domain Eukaryota; kingdom Viridiplantae; phylum Streptophyta; class Magnoliopsida; order Asterales; family Asteraceae; genus Glebionis; species Glebionis coronaria. The sequence continues at coordinate 381,928,405 of CM046882.1, read as the reverse complement.
AGTTCCAAGTTTATCAGATTTGTGTGTTAAGTTTTTCAAAAAGGTAGTTTTAAGAGGAAGTTTTTAAGGTTTGAAATCAAGCTTTTGAAGTGAAAGTGGAAAGAGTTTTGATTTTGGACTTAAGATTTGTTTTTAAAACGTATTGGTAAGTTTTAAGAAGTTTGGAAAGATTTTTAAGAAAGAAAAAAGGTGAAAACAGATATTTGGATATATTGTGTTTTTCTTCTTTGATTTTTCTTTTGCAGGTTGGATCATTGTTGATTAGTTGTCAGCTCCAACCCGGGTTGGATTGGAGGAGGATTTTCATCCTCTAGGTTCTTGGATGTAAGAACCTAAGGTAACTCCTTTTTCTCTTGAAAATTTCAGAAATTAGCTAAGTGTATGTGCTTGGTTTGATTTGTGGTTATTGAGTGTTTAAGGTGTTTGATTGTTGTTATTTTGTGTTATGACACATGATTGATGCTAGTTTGATCAGTTTGCATAGGGTCTGTAAGGTTTTTCTTTGTTAAAAACGTTTTACAAAATTTTAAAGTGGTGTTTGGCAATAGGTTTTAACAGGACAAAGTTTTTGATTAGTGCTTTAATTAGGTGTTATAAGGATTGATAAAAGTTGAGAGAGGTTAGTAATTGGTTGTTAGGTAATTTGGAACAAGTGTGAAGCAATTTGGAGTGATTTAAAAAGAAAAAGTGTAGTCAAAAACTGCATATCATTTTTCTGCCTATTTTCCTTCATTTTTGATGCTTGAATGTTGAATTCTGTTAGGAGAAAGTGTATTTGATAGATTGCTATTGATTGAGTGTCAGTTTGTGAGTTTGTGTGTTTATTTTGGAGCCTTGAATCATACTAGAAAGCAGATAATAAGCCCATAAGCCTACTGATCTGCTCAATCTTTTACAGCAACTCACTTTTGCTTTTGAGTGCTTGGTTTTGCTTGAATTGTTGTGCTAAGTGCTTATATTTGCTAAGTGACTGACTCCTTGTGCTCAAAAGAGCACAAGAGTGCCTTTGTACCAAGAAAAATAATCATCATCATTGCCAAATCCCTTTTGGCTCACAAGTGTGCACTCACACTTATTCATCAAGTGTTCAAGTACTGTCCACGTTTTTTTTTGTTATTATTTGGCTTAATCAGTGTAAAAAAAGGAAATTGGTGTGAGTTTTCAAGCTATAGAAGGTCTGTGATTGATTTGCACAAGTTTAAAAAGAAAAAAAAATATACAAGCTGCGCCGCAAGACCCAACCTGTTGCGGCGCAACTGAAGGAGTTACTGACCAAAGGTGCTCACGTTTCACTAGTTGCGGCGCAAGACCTACTAGTTGCGGCGCAACTAAGTGAGCTACAGGTCTTGGTGCTCTCGCAACACTAGTTGCGGCGCAAGTACTACCTGTTGCGGCGCAACTAAGTGATAAAAAGGGGGGGGGGGTTTCAGGATTCGAACCCTGGTCACCACGCTCACACACATACACTCTTACCACTGCGCCCTAGGGTCTTTGACTACTAGGGTGTGGTTTTGTTATTTACTTAACCACTTTCTTGTTTTACCTTTTTAAAATAAGCCGTGGGTTTTCAGCTTATTTCAGCTTATTGGCTTATTATTTTTGGTGTCCTTTATTTTTCTTAGGGTTATATTAGACTTAGGGATTTTTCTAGCCTATTTTCTTATTTTTCCCATTAATAGATTATTTTTTAGAATTTATTTTATATACGTTTTTTATTAAGTCATTAAAAAATACCAAAAAGATTTTTAATTTTTAGAAAAAATAGTTTTTAGGTTTTAATATATATTTTTGAGGTTTACATGTGAAAAAGTTTTCAAAAACTTTAATTTTTGATTTTATTTGATTTTAGGTTTTTATAAAATTCATTAAGAGGTTTTAGAAACTTTAATTTACATTTTCTTCTTAGTTAGATTATTTAGGATTTTTGAGAATTTTTTAGAATTTATTTTAGGACTTTTAATTTTTTAGAATATTTTAATATTATTTTATTCATTAAAATAAAAAGTTTTATTTTAATTTCTTTTTCATTTTTCCTAGATTCTATAGCATTAATTAGGACTTTTCCCATTTGTAGAATAATTTTTAGGCTTTTCAATTAATTTTTAGATTTAATTTAAGATTTAATACATTTTAATAGTTTTTAGGAGTTTAAAAATAGTTTAATTTGGTTTTAAAATTTTTAAAAATAGTTTTTAGTTTAATTAAGTCATTTTTGAGGTTTACAAACTATTAAATCTTGTTTAGGGCTTTTTAATAATTAAAAGTGATTTTTAGGGCTTTAATTAGCATTAAAAAGTCATTATTAAATTAATTAAAAGGTTTTGGCAAGTTTGAATTTTTTTGTAAACCCTTAGAATATTATTTGGGAGTTTTTAGTAATTTTTAGGAATTTTTAGGTTTAAAATTTTAAACTTTGTGTTTTTCACGTTCTTCGTCGTAACTTTCTAATAGTGTTTTGCCTTATTTTTCTAATTTTTTCGTCTTCGTCATTTTTTTTCTTCTTTTCTTCTCATTAATAATCAAAAACAAAATCAATCAATTCAATTCACAACGCACTAGCCTCCTCGAGAGAACGATTCCCATCAAGGGTCATAACTTGTGGTTTTCCTAAATCACTCGTTAATACTTACCGCTTTTTGTGTTGCTTTGTTTTTCCTAAAATAAAGTATATACAAAATCACTATATCACAAACTTAGGCATGTGAAGCAATGCATCCGCGAAACTAACATTAATATGAATATTCTTAAACATCTCTAAAAAAGTAGCCATTTGAGCATTGGACTTTTCGCGGAGCTTCTCTTGGTTAAGTCTCGAAGGGTAGGGTAGTGTGGGTTTAGTCTTCGGAAGCTCGGGTTCCGGAATAGGCAATTGGTCTACCTTTGGTGGAATAGGAATTTCCTTTTCTTTAACCACCTCGGGTTCTTGCTCCACTTCCCTCACCGTAGAGGTACTCACATGTGGAAGCAAAGGTCCGTCTAAAGCTTTCCCACTACGTGTGGTTATAGCTTTCATCTCACCCTTTGGGTTTGGAATGGTGTTACTAGGTAAGCCACCCGAAGACGAGGAAGGTTGACTCATAAAAGATTCAAACATCGAAAGCAATTTGTTTTGACCTTGTTCCAAATTTTGTTGCATACGATTTTAGTTTTGCTCTAGCCTTTGTTGATTAAGCTCAATCTTATTGTTTTGCCCTTTAATCGTATTTTGAAAATCGAGTTTCAAAGTATTAATTTGCCCTTGAATGTTATTTTGAAAAGCTTTCAAATTTGCCTCATTCGTTTTAATGTAGCTTGACAAATCATTTTGATTATTCCCTTGAAAACCTTGATTGTTTTGATTAGCATTAAACCCATTTCCTTGATTATAATTCCCTTGGTTACCACGGTTAAAATTATTCCCATTGTTTCCATTGTTGTACCTATTTTGAACCGGTGGAAAACCCGGTGGAGCAACATGATTTTGACGAGGAACTTGACCGTTGGAGCCATAAGTTCCCGTCGCGGCAAAAGCACTAACTTGATCAAACCCCGCGTTTAAACAAGCATAATTAGGATGTGCTGCACCACATGATACACAAACATTCTCAATCATATTAATCGATCCATGAGGATTCTTCCTAATCTCACTCAACAAAGTCGCAAATCCACTATCAATCTTAGAGTCCAATCTAGCAATTTCGTGATTAGATGCATTCACATTGGAAACAACCGGTGTGTTTCGTGAATATTGTGCTCTAGACTTATCCTCAATTATTCTCCACGCGTCTCTCGGTGTTTTTCTTAAAATATTACCACCCGCGGCGGCATTTAAAGAATCTTGTTCAATCATATTTAGCCCATTATAGAAAGTATTATTTTGATGCAATTCCGAGAAACCGTGGTGTGGACATTGTCTTAACAAATCTTTAAATCTTTCCCATGCAACCCCAAACGATTCATGCACTTTTTGTTCAAATCTAGTGATCTCATTCTTAAAGTGTGTTGTCTTAGAAGGTGGAAAGAAATAATTCATAAACTTTGACACTAAATCATCCCAAGTTAAAATCGAACCCGGTGGTTCTTTCTCATACCAAAGCTTAGCATTACCCTCGAGCGAGTACGGAAAAAGCATGAGCTTAATCACGTCATTCGGCACATCTCTAAACTTGAGAGTCGAGGTAATTCGATTAAAATTCCGAATGTGAGAATGCGGGCTATCGGCCTCATTGCCACGAAATTGGTCGGCAAGAATGAGCGATAGAAGACCCATCTTAATCTCAAAATGATCCGCCAAAATAGCCGGCACAACGATTGCTTCCCCATACCCTTCGGTAGGTGCACGGATCAATTCCTCCATTGTTTGGTTATCGGCCATCTCCACAACAATAGGTGGAAGCTCGGGTTCCACTATTCGTTGTTGACGATTTCTATTTCTACGAGGAATATTTTCAAGCCTATTAAAATCAATCACAAGACGAGAAGAACGTAATTGCATACACTACAAAGACGAGAATTTAGAGGATTGAAGAAAAGAAATTAGACAAGAAGAAGATTATTTTTGGGATTTTATTTGGTATTGCTCAATCAAAAATGATCGATAAAAAACAAGGAATAAGGATAAGTACTATGGAAGTAAATTACCCTCGGTCGACTTTGAAACGATAGGTGAAAACCTAAACGTCTCGAGGTTCAATAAGTAATCAACAAAAAATAAGATTTAATACTACTTGAGTCGGCAAACCAATAATAGGTTGTCCCTCTCAATATACGCACAAGCAAGCGGGGAAACGAGGTGGCACAAAGCACTTAAAAATCTTTTTCCTTAGACGGCCTTTTATAGCACGTCGCCTTATACCCACCTTATAGTTTGTATAAATCGAGTTCAAACTTCTTATTAGTATTTATCTATTTTGCCATGATTTTTGTTTTGGGTTCGAATACAATAGCTAGGTGATGAAATCCCAACTAAGACTTATTTGAAAAGTATTTAAAATTAATGTTCTACGTAATACAATATATTATTCACGAAAAACGAGAAAAGCGATACATACTATATAATAGAAAAATAACAAAAATTTCCGAGGACGGAAAGGGTCTTCAAATCCACGATCAACAAATCTCCACAAAAGCGAATCGTACACAAGATTCCCCGGCAGTGGCGCCAAAATTTTTGATGTGTCGTGGAAAGTATAGTGATAATTAAGATACGTTATAGGGTAAATTTGAAAATTACCTTTAGGAAAAAGTAATAGTCTAATAATACCAATGACGAATTCAATTAAACACGTGAGTGAGTCGAGTTCGTTGTACACGAAGATCTTATGAATTTGAGACGTTTTGCTTTGATTTGGACAATCGATTTGAATTGGTTTTCGGTTTTTAAACTACAATTTAAATCTACGAATTTTAAGCTATTTAAATTTAACCTAAAGTGCATGAATCGTAAACCCCGCCTATTTTAAAATTCTAAAAATAATTAATATTTGAAAATAAAACTAATTAACAATTTAAACTAATTAAAAATCTATAAAAATATAATCTAATTAAAAATTATAACTTTTAATCTAATTTATTTTTAAAATGCACCTAAAACAATTCTATTTAAAAAAAACTAAATTTATTTAAATCTAAGTTATAAAAATCTAATTTATTAAAATTAACACTAATAAAACTTATTAAATAAAAACATATTCTTATTCTATATTTTTTTTATTTTTTTTTTTTTTATTTTTAAACTACTTAATTTTTAATTAGTATTTACTTTAATAAAAAAATAGAAGTTATATAAAAAAAATAAAAACGTGACTTATAAGTATCAAACTAAATCTGCCAAAGCGATAAACACTATAATAATGAAATAAAGGGAAAGAAAATCAAAAGAGCACTTGGCCCAGTTGGTTAACACTCAATGCCTACAAGCAGGAGGTCTCGAGGTCGAATCCCTCTGATGACATATTTTTGGAATTAATTTCTTTTTGACAGAATACTAAGAAAAAGTCTTAGGAAAGACTTTTTTGGAAGCTTATTTATGAAACTTATTATGATAAGTTGTGAGGACAACAACTTTTGAGCTTATCAGTCAAATTGAACTGATAAGCTAAATAGTATTCAGTTGAGCGAAATAAATCATCAAAACAATTCTGATAAAGCACATCAACTTCACCCCAAAAATATCAGTTACTTCTAATAAGATGTCTAGCAAAAACTCACAAGTTCAAAATAATAACAGATCCTAAACTAGCAGCTTTAAGACTCCAATTAAACAGTTACTTCTATAAATAACTAAAGCAAAAGAAGCTGTTAAATTAAACAAGACATTTAGAAACTAAAAAAAACTTCATCACATTATCTAAAATCATTCAATCAAACAAATTAAGCAAGTCTAGATACTATGAGCTGTTTAAACCAACAGACATGCTGAAAGTTAGAGTAAACTAGCATTACAAATTTTCAAAACCGTTTATATCAGTAGGAATCAAGTATAAACCATATTCAATTGCTTATTAAGCCGACTGAACTTCAATCAGTTACCATCAAAACAGCATAAATATTTAGCACATACAGCAGACTTAAACTCTAAATATCAGATTAATAAGCAGTAATCAAATTAAATCGAACCAAACAAACAAAACACATCTAACTCGATATACCTGGTAGATTTAAACATCGAACAATTAAAAGCAATCATACAATCTCAATCCATCTACAAACTTATAAACTACTAGCAGATAAACATCTTCACTGTGTAACAAAATCTAAACAGATTTATAAATTCTAAGCATTAAATTAAATAAACTCTTGTAAATAAAATGAAATTAAAAGGGAATAGCACCTTTTGATGAACCCTTTGAGTAGTAGGTCAGCGTTGTGCTGCCTATGAACCGAAAACTATCATCAACACCATTCTTCTTTAAACGAACCACCATCTATCATTCATCTGAACCCCCATACGAATCGAACTCGAACAGAATTATTTTTGTTTAATTTTCCCAGTAGGAAAAATTAATTAGATCCTTTTTACTTTTGATAATAAGAATAAAGCTATTATTTAGCTTATTCTCACCATCACTAATGTTATCCTTATGAAATAGTAAACAGATTTAAAATGTAAATCAATTTAAAGTAGAAAATAACACGAGACAAGATTGCAAATTAAACGATTTAACTTTTATTAATTTCCAGAAAGATTACAATACTAGTTAAAAAGGAAATACATCATTTAGTCTAATACTAATTCTACAGCATAACATTAAATAAAAAGTAAAGGATAGATTACAAGGAAATAATGGGGGTTTTTATAGCCTCCCAAGGGCTTGCTGAGGAGCGGTATCTTTGAATATTCTTGGGATATTCCTTTTCAATTTGAGCCTTTGATCTTCGCTTTCCTTCTCTCTCTTTAATCTGATGGCTGAGATGGTTCACAATAGCACACGGATCGCCAACGTGGCAACCGTGTGCTAGTTGTGCTTCTTTTGAAGCCTGTGATTGGTGGATATGGTATGATGAGGTGTAGAAACCAATAAGGATTAGCCACGTAGCTCCTTCAATCCGTCTACTCTCTTCCTTAAAATGGGGGGTTTTATTTGTTTTTATGTGAATTAAAGGAATAAATAAGAAGCCCTAATTAAAATGGACTTTTTACTTATCTAGGGTTAGGAACAGTTGAGTTTTTTTTACTGGTTTGGGATGAGAATGGAGTTGGGGAAGAAAGGTGAAAGAGATTCACCTAGTTTATATCGAGAGTTTTATTTAATAATGAGAGTGAGTGGGTTATAAAATGGGTAGGTATGATTTATTTATTTGTGGGGCAATAATAAAGGTGAGGAGAGTAATGTGTAAAGGGAAGGAATGCGTTTTATTTATTTACTCAAAGTAAACCGTGTGAAACAAACCCTAACAGCCCACTAAAACGTTTCTTTATTTCCCAATTTGGGCCTGGCCCAATATATACCATCTGTTTATAACTAGGGCCTCAAATGGGCTTTATTTGGGCTAGATTTTGGGCAAGTTACCAAAGTAATTCACTTTATATCCACTAATGGGCTTTTCAGGCCCATTAAGCCCATGTGGGACCCACTTGACTCATAATCTTGACAAATGATTAAATCCGCTAAAGTCGAGCTCGATTTTGGCTTCATTGATCTTTATCTTCAAACTCGTGCCGATTTTTGTTGGTTTTCGCGAACTTGGTACCTACACACATGAAAACAAGAAACAAGCATATCCAAGGCATATTTGATACATTTAGTGCATAATTTCATTGTTTTAAGCTACAAATGATATGAGTAATTAAGCTCATATCAACGAAGTCAATAAATCAAGAGTGCAAAAAGAACGGAAGTCAAAGACCAATTCTGAAGATTTATCGAAGAAAAAGTCAAAAGACGGAAGTTTACTAAAAGCCGAAGAACTCAAGTCTAATTTATTGAAAAATTACAAGACGAGCTTAAAGAAATCCCGAGACAAAGTCATTAAAGTCAAAGAATTAAGAAGACAAGGACTTAATGATGCAATTAAAGAAAGAAGAAAGAGGGGAGGAAGCTTCCTCTAAGCACCTCCCTAATCTCCTATAAATAGGATACATTTCCCTTCATTTGTTTTTGTTGGCTAGAGTGACACTAGTTCTTCCATTTTCATTTCCTTGCACATTTAAATACATGTCATTTACTTAATTGTCAAATTTAAATACTTGTCTTGCACCTTAAATTCCTTTAATTTCAAGTAAGTTTCCTTTTAATTATTGTCAATCTTTACTTTTATTGTCAATCTCCTATCTTCCTTTCTTGTTTGATCTTAATCTTTATGTTTATTGTTTATGTTCATGTTATTAAGTTTTTATTGATTTGATTAAAGTGGGTTTTGATTATTTTGATTAGTATTGTTAGTTTGATTGTTTTGGATTGTTTGTTTATGATTAGTAGATGTTTATTGATTAGTTTGATTTAATCTTGTGGTTGATTTAGATTAGATTTGTTTAGATTCGTGCTATTATTGTTCTTCCTTGTTCTTCGCTGTTACTGTTCTTCCCAGGTACATTCCGGATCAACACCAAATATTCCGAACGAAGAAGTTCATTCGGAACATTCCGAACGAAGGATTCATTGGGTGCCCATTCGGAACATTCCGAACCAAGACATTGTTCCGGATTAGTGTTTGTTCATTCGGAATAATTTATTATTCCGAGTGAAGGTGCTCATTCGGAACATTCCAAGTGAAGGAGTTTATTCGGAACATTCCGAATCAAGACAGCATTCCGAGTCAAGGAGAACATTCCGAACGAAAGGAGTTCATTCGGAATATATTCCGGATCAAGGTGATATTCCGAATAAAGAGTTTATTCCGGATAAAGTGACATATTCCGAATAACGGATTTATTCCGGATGAAGCATTATTCCGAGTGAAGAAGAATCATTCCGAACGAAGGTGACATTCCGGATGAGTGATTATTCCGAATGAAGGATTATTCTGAATGAGCTGTTTTCAGGTTATTTTAAGTTTCTGTTTTTAAGTTTTAGCTTTTTATTTTCAAGCTTTATTTTTCCCGCCTTTTTCCTTAGTCGCACTTTAAGATTACTTGCCTTAGATTTATTTTAGCCTTGCCTTAGTTTTAAGCTTTAGTTGCATTTTAAGTTTGCCTTAGATAGTTTTAAGTTTGCGTCATTTACTTTAATTGCCTTTAATTTTTCGTCACGCTTTTAAATTCTTGTCATTTATTTTAAATTAGAGTTAGATTTAAATTAACGTCATTTTTATTTACGTCTTGCACTTTTTAATTACTACAACGACACAACTATCTGTTTCACCAAAGAACGACTGAGTCGCATAGTTAACCAGTTTTCAATTCGATTAGACCACGACAAAGAACTTTCTTACTAGGTAAAAGCCTTGTATCACGTGCCCTCGGGTCGTTTTACGAAAAACGTTTTATAAATTATGAATCAACGGCACAAAACGAATCTAATAAAAATTGTCTCATCAAAAACGAAGTTCAAAAACGTAAATACGTAAACCTAGTGTTTCTGGTTTAGTCGTAAAGGACGTTAAATTATGCACGTAAGCCCTATTTTCAACCCATAAATTGTGAGTCCGTCAACCAACACAAAAATAAGTTTCAAAATAATATACGAGAAAATAATTTACTACCTGAAAATGTTAGATTGTCACAGTCTGTCTAGAATTCTGTTCACCGTCATTCCTTTTGGGAGATCTACATTCTCTAGCAAAGTGTCCCATTCTTTGACAATTGTAACATTCCACTTTGGATTTATCAAACCCAACAGTCTCTTTGCTATTGAAAGTCATCTTTCTTCCAAATCTTTTGTTCCACCTACTGGCTCTTATACTACTAAGACCCATATTCCACTTGATATCCATCTCCTCAAGATCAACATCACTAATTTGCTGAAGATCTTAAAAAGAAATTGATGATCCATTAGGCAAAGAAGCAATATAGGCACATACAGTATCCAAATCTATTCCTGCTGGTTTAAGATTTGGTGAAACATGATGTATGTGTCAGCGTCTGATGAGCCACTGTCAAGAGAAGTATGTCCGCTGACAAAGCAAGAGTTGTCAGTGTCTGAAGTGTCATGGTGGGAAACAATAGCCATGCTTCCAGAAGGTGTTTTACTTCCTTGTTTAAGTAGAAATTCAGGTTCCATGACCTTCAATTGATTGTATATATCATCAAAGGTCATATTCTTGTAAGCTTGTGTGGCCAATATTGCATTGGCATGGATTTCCCAACCATCTCCAAGAGCTCCAAGGAAAGCAGCATTAACATCATCATCTTTAAACTCAGTTTCCATGAATGCTAGTTTGCTAGTAATGTCTTGAAGACGACTTCTCATTTCACTCAACTTTTCATTAGGTCGAGCTTTAAAAACAGCGAACTCCATTACCAGCTTCTTCTTCCTCTGTTTGAGAGTGTCCTCATTACCACCATAGGTGATCTCAAGGGCTTCCAAGAGCTCTTTGGTAGATTCATACTTTCTAAATTTGTGATGGTTTTTGCTTCCAAGAGCCAGTTTGAGAATGCTCAATGCCTTCATGTCAAGCCTTCTATCTGCTACCTCTGCAGCAGAGGTCGATCTTCCATCTTCATGTCTAGGAATCAAATCTTCAGGCTTAGCATTGGTTGTTCTCCTTTTGTCAACAGAGTCCAAGATCTTTTTAGCCTGATTGAACTTGTTTCCAAGCTCAACAACCTCCCAGAGAACATAGTTGTCCACTTGGAGATATTGCTCAAAATTAAACTTCCAGATTTCGAAGTTATCAGGGTCAAGCATAGGGATTTTGAGGTTATGGTTTGAGGATCCTGAACTTTGGTTTTCTGTAGTCGACATGATGATTTTAGGGTGTTTGAAAAATTAGGGTTTTGATGTTCTTCTGATTAAAAGTTTCTCAACAAGCTCTGATACCACTTGTAGATCCCAAACTTAGATCGATTTAGCTTTGTGTTATCGAGATTGAATCAAGTATAACACGTAGAGAAACTTTGTGTTTATAACAATCTAAGAGTTATGCGGAATTAACACTTAGAATAAAGAACAAAGCAAAACACAATGTATACCAAACTTTCACTTGTATTGATAATCGATGCATACAAAGAAAGTGTGAAACGTGTATCAAACACAAACCCTAAGACCTCCTTTTATAACATAAGGAGTCTTGTACAATTAGCAAACTTGTCAACTATTCTATGAAGATATATCAAGATAACTATAGAAAATACAATATACAATGCATATCTTCCTAACATATCAAAACGTGTTGACTAAGTATTCTGGAATTTCTTTTGTCAGCGCTTGAATCTTTCTTGTCAGCGTCCAATCTGTCAGCGCTTGATTTACTCTTGTCAGTGTTTGAAACCCTTTGTCAGCGGCATAGTGATGTGGCTAATTTTATTCCCAACAGTTGGCTTATTAGTTGTTCAAATAAGCAACCACCACTCAAATGGTACTTACAAGCAGCCAAAAAATGCAATAACAATCAACCAACACTCAGGGCAACAAGTCAATAACCAAATGCAAGCACAAATCAGTAAAGCACTTTGCTGATATACTTGACCACCACAAAAACTTTTAACAGCTATAACTTCCACAAAAAGCCACCAAATCACACAACCAGATATTGCATAGATCCACAATCACTACAACTACTTGTAAGCCAAATTTTAGTTTCCAATTCAAACAAATAAAGGTTTTATGGCTCTTGATGTGTTTGACAGTTTTAAGAACACAAAACTTGATTTTGGCAAAACCTTTTCCAATGATTCCCAAACTTAACCAGCTACCAAATACCACTTAAAACACCCTAATAAGTATTTCTAATCACAAAAGAACCAGTGTCCAAGGCCCTAAGGCCTTTGAAAGTCAAATCCAAATACCCCTTTAAAACTTGATTTTCAAACCAACTTTTGTTTTAACCTTTTAACATGCACTTTTTATGGTTGCAATAGATCTAGTATGGACCAATGACTAAAAACAAACAATAAAAACACAACCACAAAGCAGATCAAACAGATTCACATAGCAACATGAATTTTTAACAGAAAAGTAAAAGAAGGTAAAGAACTTGTGTACCTCTCCCCTATAACTTCCTAAGGAGAGTCAGCTATGCTCCCTTGAGCTTGTTCAATAGCTGAACAAGCCAAGGGTACCTAAGTGGAGTCCTTGTTGATGGTTCAAAGCAGAACCAACGACTTGTGATGAGATTTCCAACACAATGAATAAATAGTCCAATCCAAGCTAAAAAAACTCGTAATAAGCTTGATGTTGACAAGCTTATGAAAGCTTATGGTCTAGGAATGGGGTTAGTACAAGTGATAAACAAAGGATAGTAAAACAGTGGAATACTTGAAAACTTTTTGAAACATAAACCTTCCAAAACCTTGGACGAATCCAAAACCTTTTTCAAAATAGAAATATAACAATAATGGAACACAAATTTCAGCCAAACTATACCAACTTTTATGAATGAAAAGGAATTATAATTGAAAATTCAAAATACCATACTTTCATTCATAAGAAAGGAATTACAAGATTTAAAGCTAAAAGATGGAACAATGGGATCTCACGGGTCGAGTTCTCCTTATATACTACTCTAATGAAGATACTAGAAGCTGAAATACATGTGAAAACCCTAGCTATGAAATTCCAAGTCTGCCCTTTGTTTCTATATGCATTTATGATATGAGCTGTCCAAATGTGATCTCTCTCAACCCTTCATTTTGAGCGTAGGGAGCAAGCAGTTGATGTGGGATGTTGATTTAGACACGTGGCATTCCTTGGAGGTTAAGTCGTCACATCATTGGTGCAGGGGAGGTATGGGTGGGACCCTTGGGTGATGGGATATGTAGTTTAAGCGTGGGAGTGTGATGAGGTGAGGGTGAATTAGGAAAGGGTGTGGGTAATTAGGAATAACCCTTTGGTTTGAAGTGAAAATGATTATGGGTAAAAAGTGAACAGTGGTCCCCTTTGATCCGTTTTTTGTGGAATGGAAAAGTGTTTGGCGCGTGTTTGATCTTTGAATGTTTGGTGTGGCAGAAATGGTCCCTTATCTTCCATAAACTTTGTAAACAAGGTTTGGCCCGTAGAAAAACGATTTCCCTTTGTTTTAAGTTTCGTCTAGTTGTCAAAAGTGGCACAAAAACTTTACCAAGGAATTTAGGGCTTGTATCACTTTGGCATATTTACATAATTAGTCCTTTTGTATCATAAACATGGAATAAGGAATAATTGTGTAATTCTCTTGAACTTCAAGGGTCTTTCTTGTACATTGAGCAAACTTTAGGGACCAAACTTGTATTTTTGAGATGTACAAGGGTATAAAGTGTTAATTCTTAAAAGTTGAAGGACCATTCTTGTACATCTTCAAATCTTCAAGGACTTTTCTTAGAAACTCATCATTTGGGTCCGGTTCTTTGTGCGGCTTCGTTTCTCGTGTTCGTTTTTGCTTGTTTCTTGTGATCTTTTGTCTTTTTCACGATATCCGTACCTAAAACACACAAACAACAAACAAAAGTATATTCCACGGTTTTTTACGACATTTTTACACATTTAAAGCCTGTTTTGGATGATGAGACCATGTATAATTGCAGTCTCATCAGTTATTTCAGATGATGAAATTAAGGCTGCCATGTTCGATATAGGTGATGACTGGGCACCAGGTCCAGATGGTTACTCGTCGGCTTTTTTCAAGAAGCTGGGAGGTTGTTGGTAATGATATATGCATGGTTGTTCAGAACTTTTTTAAGAATGGGAGGATTCTCAAGGAGATAAATCATACTTCCCTTGCGCTTATCCCGAAGGTGTCCGTTCCTTTAAAGATCACGGATTATCGCCTTATTTCATGTTGCAATGTGGTTTATAAATGCATTAGTAAGATTCTTACTAACCGTATTATTAGTAGCATTAAAGAATTTGTTAGTGATAATCAATCGGATTTTATCCCGAGGAGAAGAATCTTGGATAACATTCTTATAACCCAGGAGCTTATGCAAAATTATTATCGGAACCATGGGCCGCCCAGGTGTGTGTTTAAAGTGGACATTCAGAAGGCTTATGATACTATTGATTGGAACTTTTTGAAGCAGGTTCTTCATCACTTTGGTTTTAATCCGATTATGATCAATTGGATTATGGCTTGTGTCTCCACCCCGTCTTTCTCTATTGGTCTTAACGGTGATATTCATGGGTTTTTCAAGGGTAAGCGAGGTTTGAGGCAAGGGTATCCTTTGTCTCCTTATCTCTTTACATTGGTTATGGAGGTTCTTACTCTTATACTTAAGAGGAGAGTTAGGTTGTTTAACTCGTTTTGTTATCATCATCATTGTGAGGAGCTGGAGATTATTAACGTTTGTTTTGCAGATGATTTGTTTATTTTCTCCCGTGTAGATGTTAATTCGGCTAGGGCGATCATAGAGTCACTTGATGAGTTCCAACTGACATCGGGTATTGTTCCCAGTATTCCAAAGAGTACGATTTTCTTTTGCAAAGTAGGAAGTATCGTGAAAAATGATATTCTTAACATTATGCCTTTCCTTGAGGGTACTCTTTCGGCTATGTATTTGGGAGTTCCTCTTATCTCTTCCAGGCTTCTAAATAAGGATTGCAACGTCCTTGTTGAAAAAGCCAAAAATCGCATTGGTGATTGGAAAAATAAGTCATTGTCGTTTACGGGGAGGCTTCAATTGTGTAAGTTGGTGCTTTCCTCTATGCAAGTTTATTGGGCAGCGGTTCTTGTTATTCCAAATGGTATTATTGATGATATTCAACAACTCATTCGTGGGTTTCTTTGGTGTAATGGTGAGCTGAAACGTGGGAAAGCTAAAGTTGCATGACATGATATTTGCCTTCCGACTAATGAGGATGGCCTTGGTATTAGAAGTCTGGAGGTGTTTAATGTTGCCCTTATGATAACACATATTTGGAATATTGTGTCAAACAAAGAATCGTTATGGGTTCGATGGATTCATGTGTATAAGCTTAAGGGTCGGTCTTTTGGGATGTACCAATTACGGCTGATATGTCGTGGGGATGGCGAAAACTACTTCAGATTCTTAGGGTTATACAACCGTTCATTTGGAAGAAGCTTGGTAACGGGAGGGATACTTCAGTTTGGCATGATTTATGGGACGAACAGTCACCTCTGTCCAGGTTGTTAACTCCTCGTGACATCACAAGGGAGGGGTATACCCTTAGGAATATCGTTGTTGATTTTGTAGCAGGTAACTCTTGGACATGGCCCCAATCATGGTTACTTAGAGCAACAGATATAGGGTTGATTCAGGTTCCCAATCTTGTCGAACATGTGCATGATCAGACCAGATGGCGTGAAGCTAATGGGACATTTCAGGATTTTAATGTTACTTGAGCGTGGAATGCGGTTCGTCCTAGAGGTAACGTGGTTGATTGGCAAAAGATTGTGTGGTTCTCACATGCTATTCCGAGACATAGCTTTCATATGTGGCTTGTTATGCGAAGAGATTTGAAGACTCAAGATAAGTTGCGTGCGTGGGATTTGAGTGGTGTTGATCCGCACACCATTATATGTTCTCTTTGTAACTCCCAACCTGATTCGCATCACCATTTATTTTTCGAATGCAGCTTTGCTGCAAAGGTTTGGGTTTAGATTCGCCCTCTTGCAGGTATGGACCAGATCGGGTCTAATCTTGATGATGTTTTGGAGTTTCTTATACCGGTGGCGTACAAGAGAAATATTTCAAGTATCATTGGTAGGCTTATTGTTCCCGCAGGCACTTATTTCATTTGGTGGGAACGTAATACTTGGCTATTTAAAAATGTTAAATGGTCCCCGGAAGATGTACGTGATGCAATTATGGTCACTGTTAGACTTAAATTGCTTACGTTTCGGTTCAAGAATAAGGAAAGTGTTCGACAGATATTAGATCGTTGGAATATGCTTAGTAACTTTAGAATATATGGTAATACTTAGCCGTTTTGTTCTTTTGGCGTGCTAGGTTGTGTGTGGCGTGGTCTGTCACGAACACTATTTAATAGTTCAAGCGTTACTTGAGGTTAATGAGGTGTGTTAGCCTCATTCCATTGTTCTTCAACTTTTGAGTGATTAATACATTTTACCGAGATAACCTTTACTTAAAAAAAACCGGTTAAACCATTTAAACCATAACTCGATAAGAGAGGAAGGTGTCATGACTAACCAGCCCCTTAAAATTTTGCCTAGTCACCTGCCAACTCAGCGCCACATCACACCAACACAACTAACAAAAATACCCCTTCACTCACAACGCACCCAATCCCTCTTCATTTGGGCCCCACCACTATCTTTTTTTTTTCATTTTTACACAAACTAAAATTTATTTCACTCAAATAAAACATTACAAACACGGAAATAAAAACTACAAATACGGATTAAAAAAATTACGATACGAAAAAAAAATTAAAAAACACAACAATTAATATAAACTACTCATTTTGGGGTTGACGATGCTCCCAAATATGGTCAATAAGACAACGTTGAAGCCTTAAATGTGTCGGCTTATCACGAAGTTTTTTAGGTTGTCTTTGACGTATTGCACAACGCTCGACCCATGTCCTTAATATATTTGGCTGTGGACAAACATATATTTCTGCAGCTTCAGATATCGCACTCCCTGATTTTTTAAAATCATGTTGTCTAATATGATGCAGGTGTACATGATTCTACGTAACTTGTTCACAGTAAATTGACGCGCTGGCAGAGCAATAATACGCCATCTCCCTTGTAAGACACCAAATGCCCTTTCAATATCCTCTCGGGCACCTTCTTGACGGCGTTTGAAAAAAGCTGTTTTTTCATTGCGTGCAATACTAAATGATTTCACAAAAGCTGACTATTGTGAGTAAATACCGTCTGCAAGGTAGTACCCTCTATGAAAAGTTTGCCCGTTTACAACATACGCGGCCTCGGGTTCATTACCATCCAAAAGATCAGCAAATAAGGGTGAATGATTGAGAACGGTAATATCATTGTTTGAATCTGCAACCCCGAAAAATGCATGCCAAATCCACAAATCGTATGATGCAGTAGCCTCTAGTATTATGGTTGGGTTTTTTTTATCCCCTCTACCAAATTGGCCGTGCCATGATCTCGAACAATTAATCCATTACCAGTGCATACAATCTATACTACCAAGCATCCTGGGAAACCCATGAATCGTATTATGAGCGGCATATAGCTTTTGAATGTCAGCTGGTGTGGGTTTTCTTAAAAATTCGGCTTGAAACAAATCCATTACGCATATCAAAAAGTAATCAAGATAATCACGTGCGCAATGTGCACCCATTTGCAAGTATTCATCTAATGAATCTGGCAGTGTACCGAACACCAATTCGCGTATGGCAGATGTGCATTTCATAATTACACTAAAACTTTTTAAACCCGTTGCATCAATGCGGCTAGTAAAAAAGTAAAAGTGTTTGGGTAGAGGATGATTTGTTTGATTGTAATTTTCAATACCTTGAACAATCTCTAAGAAAAGAGAACGTCACATTCGATACCACTTCTGGAAATATTCCTCGTGATACTTTGGATACGGCCGAAGTAATCTTCCAGCAAACGTGCTTCGGCGATTTCACGTTGACGGTTAATGTATCTACGCTTTCGTATTGCCTCAGCTTCTTCTTCAGCTTCTTCTTCTTCAAGCTGCGTTATATAATGTAAATCGTTCATATCTTCTTCACCGGACCATTCGTTCTCCATTTTTTGTATAAGGTTTGTTGTTTGAAAGAGAGATTTTAGTTGTGTGTGTGTTAAAAATAAAAATATTTAGGATTATATATAAGAAAAAAAATAATTAAAAAAACTGTTACCGTTATAGCCCAACGGCTATATTCTCCACTACATGCTCGTCGTCAACATTTCGTAAATGCGAAATTTATACGGCGAAGAGGAGAAGGTCGGTGTGGCGACAAGCCACGACGAGCCACGACAAACCTACCACGTAGACACGGCGAACCAGACTCGTTGTGACACCTTCCTCTCCAACTCAGCCGGCATCGCTTAAATCCACAATGAATTGGGCCCAAAACACCCGGTATGCATCAATGGATTGATTAAGAATTTAAGATACATTTTGACATTTTGTAGTGGTGTAGAAAGAAAAAAAACACAGGCCACAAAAAAGCAGAGAGAGAAACAAAAATCTTGGAAACCTCGAGAACCCAAAAGAACACCCACCCAACCTTAAATATTATTCATAACCTTGTTTAAACGTGTGTGACAATCCATCCTGTTAAATCTCTATGGCAACTGATCTTCAGGTACATAATAAATATTTCTGAATTTTTATTTTTTTTATTTTATTTTATCAAATGGGTTGATTGTAATTATGTTGTTTCTTGTAGGCATGGTTTATGGATAATGTGCTTGAAAACCCACAGCTTCCTCATCATTTCAATCCTCCTCACTTTGTTTCCCCTCATTACTTATCTGGTATCAATGCTTCATTTTCGATTTGTTTTTCGAATGTTGTGTAATTTCAGAGTTAGAAATTTACTTGGACTTTGGTTATGTGAAATCTGAATTTTACTTGTTTTGTTGGGTTTGTTTAGAATTGGGTGTTTTGCAATGGAAGTTGAATCCCCAAAAGTATGAGGATGATGAGGAGTTGGAGAGTATTAGGACCGCCAGAGGATACAATTACATGGTATCAATCTTACTCCTTCCGATTCCTTTTTATTGCGAGTTGGCATAGTATGTGTGTATCAAGTATTGGTTGTTCTAGAATCCTTAAACATGTAATTTGGTATTAATTGTCGTCTTTCATAAAATATTTGGTGGCAGTATTACTTCACTTAGCCGCATTAGAATTTGGTATGCCTATCGCCTAGGCTGAGTCATTAAATATAAACATCAGTCCAGTTATTCAAGTAGATCACTCCATTGCGTGAGATTGGTTGTTCTTGTATAATCTCATTATACCCTTTATACCGCGATTGTCTTCATTCACTTAATCTGCAGAACGCTCCTAATAATCAACTTCGTTTTTTCCCATCAAGTATTATGATGGTTTCTTGAATCGTCTATAATTCCGCTTCCATCACTTCACTTTGGGCTTCTTCTTTTTTTCACTAAGCGATGCTTAAATTATTGCTGATTTGATGGGGAGACCCTCAACTCCATCTCTTTGCAATTTCAGACATTCTTTTAATTAAGCACAAGATAATCAACTTTTTATTTGACCTTGTGAATTAATTATTCATTATATTAATACAATCAAGTCAAATTTGAACACCACTTTTAAACTCAGCTCCTCTTACATGGACTCTAAAAACATATGTCATATGAATTTTATAACTTTCAGCAATTTGATGGTACCCTATAGTCACATACTTCTGCTGCAACTGGCTTAGGTTCCACTGTTCTCGCTTCTCGAATAAAACTACTCATAGTAATAACACCATTACTAACAAACTTAAACACAATTTTATTATTTTTCTCTGCTACTAATATTCCTTTCTTAATACACTGTAACACTGACTAGCGGTAGGAAACGGCTTTCATTTGATGTTGTCCTCCCTGCCCGATACATTAATTTAGCTGTCCATGAAGCAAGTTTTCTCTGAAAATCTTTAATATGAGTAGAGGTGTTATACTATTTTAGCTTATAATTATTTTATCCTCGATATTCAATTTATACATGGACCCAACTTTTATATTGATTCAGTTTTCTAAATTTGTATACCATATACACATAAGGCATCTCCAAATCCTGTACGCCAGTGGCGGACACAGGAAAGTGAAATATGGGGGCAATTTTTTTTTTTGACAATAGCAAGACAAAAAAAACTAGAATCCGAATAAAAAACCGAGTATTGTAACTTACAGATGGAGGATTTTTAAGTTTTAGAGTATAAAATGTTACTTTAATGTGTGAGTGGGGTGGGGGGACAATTTGAGTTTCGAGTGGGGGGCATTTTAAAAAATGCTCAAAATCGAAAAAAAATTACACTATAATCTCGTCATTTTTGTCTAGCCATGGGGGGCGCCGCCACCACGAACCCATAAGGTAAGTCCACCCCTGTGTACGCCTGTATACCTGCAACTTAGACTTGCTTCCCATAGTTTCCTAAAGTTGAGTACACGAAGGTTTGCCCTTCAGATTTTACTTATCCACTTATTATATTGTTGTCAGTTCCTTGTAAAGCTAGAGTGTAATAGTATCACTTTTCTCATGGACCTTGGACTCGCAGTATATCTTTCAATATTTTGTGAAGGTTGGACTGTCCATAACTTTTAATTTTGCTGCTCGTTTATGTTGTTGAACATCATGCTAGCTGCATTTTTTATTTTTTGCATCAATTAAAATTACGACTGAGGTTTTGCCTACTCAGGTAGCACGAATACCGTGCAAAACACATGCCATAGTTAGATTAAGGAATGAAGCATGGTGTTGTTAATACGGGGCCAGGATTCGTATATCATTAACATGTAAGATGTTTGAACATTGTTAATAGATAGTCGTATTGGTAGGCAAAAAGTTAACTTGGAGGCAAACATAAGATTTGAGTTTACACTTTACACATATCATTAGTCAAGTTATGACCAAGATAAATTTTAGATAAGAGAGCAACAGATAATAAATGCAACAGATATACTTCGGTATGTTTTTGGGGTTATGTTTATCCGTAACTGGTCAAATGACTTATATGGGTAAAATAAAAAAACTTAAAGCTAAATTGGCACAGATTTAACGTGTCCAAATGTTGATCAAAGTGTATAAATGTGTACATTATGATTACCACTTAATATAAATATTATGAAGATTGTAATAAGATAGTCTCGTGAGCCTATTAGCGAAGCAAATTCAATGAAGCAACAACTGGTTTGTGGTCATATTCCGCCCATTTCGTTTAGTACTAAATAATCTGTTATGACCCAATACCTAACCCTGCCCCATATTGCGACATCTACCGAAAATAATGAGAAGCGGGTAATATAATAAATAACTTTAGCTTTGGTAATGTTTATTTGTAGGATCTGCTGGATTTATGCCCTGAGAAAGTGGAGAATTATGAGCAAAAGTTGAAGAACTTCTACACAGAGCACATTCATGCAGACGAAGAGATACGTTACTGCTTAGAAGGGAGTGGGTATTTTGATATTCGAGACAAGAATGATCGTTGGATTCGCATTTGGATCAAGGCTGGTGACCTTATCATCTTGCCTGCAGGAATATACCACCGCTTCACCCTGGACACCTCCAACTATATCAAGGTAAACACACTCGGTTCTGCTTAAAACTGTTTACTCGTGCACCTTTCACTTTTAATGTCAAACAAAACAACTTTCCAAAAGTTTATACCGAGTGTTTCAAGATTTTATGAAATTGGTCCCATTTTCAAACTTCTTAACAAACATTATAACTAGAAAGTAAATGTGACTAATTTGACCTTTAAAGTCGGACAGTATGTGACGAATATAGACAGTGAAATTTATTTTAGAAACCTTTACTGCTATGAACTTGACTTTAAAAATAGAGTGATACTAATGAGTTCCCAGTCTAAAACAGTCAAGTAGGATTGGCTTGAGATTTCGAAAAAACAAACTTGCCCTTTTACTTTTAAGCATACAGTGTATCCAGATAAGTGAATGCTACTAATTTCACCACAAAAGTCTATCTGATCTTTTTGATATACCATTATGAATTGTGGCATAAGAATCTCGTTTACCGTATTGAATCTTGAAATTAAACAGAGTCATACAAACCACTTTCCCGTTTGAACTTTAGTAGGATCTTCTCAGAGTCAAGACACGAGGCAAAGAAATCCCTGTTTTTTTAATTTCTAAACAAACACTATAATTCGAAAGGTAAATGCATAACTTATTTGAGCTCAGTCAATTTGATACAGAATGAATTTTTGTTTCAAACTCGTCAACTCATCTGGACATTGACTTTTGAAATCAACGAAACTGCTTTATACTATTGCATACAAATGTTTCAAAAATGCAGGAAAATACTTTTGAGAATTTTGAAAAGTAAATATGAAATAGGTGACCTTATAGTCGAATAATTTTTGACAGCATGTTGGACCTTATTAACCATAGTTTTTGTTTGGTTTCATATACAGTTGATGAGGTTATTTGTTGGAGAGCCGGTATGGACTGCTTTCAACAGGCCACAAGAGGAGCATCCAGCCAGGAAAAGCTACAAGATTAACTTTGTTCAAAAGATTGGAATGCCTCTTGAGGCTCATTAAACACAAAGTTCGAGTAAATTATGTATGCTACACCTACAATGGCCATATACATGTAATTCAAGGTCTAATAATCTTATACTTGCTGTCTTTGAATCTTGAATGTGAGATAACGATAACGCTATGTATTTATTATAGCCTTGATAAATTCTAAGATTCCTCATGTATACTTGTTTTTCGGCAATTACTTTTCTGAAAAGAAGAGTGAAATTTATGATTAGATGCACGCGTACATCAATTCCAGAATTGGGGACGAGTGCATCACATTGAAATCATTATTTCCACACTTGCATCAAGCTGTAACAAAATCGGATCCATGGTGGTTCTAGCATAACATCTAGTAAATTAAGCCGTGACAGAAGTGCTCAAGTCACTTGTTCGTTACTAGCATTGTTTGCAACTGTCAATGTAGCGGTTACGTCTATTCTTTCAATATAAATAAACAAGTTTAAGCTATTAAAACTACTAAACTTACACTTGGAGTTCACATGTCAAATTACTAATTTGTGGTTAGGTGGTAAAATAGCTTACATTTTCAATTTTTCATCGATGGCAGATGTAACAGTTAAACACTTGGAGAAGCACAAAATGTAGTTTATCATGTTCTCAAGTATAATTATATTATTATTCATATGAGTTCTTTCTGAAACTTGAGGAGGGGTTTTGCACATGGTTCAAGTCTCGCACAAAACAAAAATTATACGAAACCGTGAGTTCTAGTGGTTTCTTTTAACGAATCTCTCTTAATAGTTCAGGTCCCGAAGTCTATCCGGTTGAATGTTTTAACTCAAAGATCGAATTTCAAATATGATACTGTTCTAAAAAAAAAAAATTGTTTAAAGTGAGATAAGGTGTGAAGTTAATCCTACTTAGTGGGTGTTTGAATGTGCTTATTGAAAACAAATTATTCATTTTGAAAACTCCATTTTAGAAAATAGTGTTTGGATTTGATATTCCAGTTTGAAATCGCAATAATCAATTAATTACTTTTTTGAGAGTTTGGCAAATTTGATTATTTGATAATAAACTCCATTTTGAAAGCTTACTTTTCCAAAACTCCATTTTGAAAATGAAATAAATAGCTCTCCACTAACTTTTTCAAAACTCCATTTTGGAGCTTCTAAACGTAAATAATCACTTATCTCCATTTATTACCCAAACATTTTTTTTAACTTATCTCCATGTTGGAACTGAGATTTGGAGATAATCTCCTCCTAACCGCACATCCAAACACCCCCTTATTTGATCTATTTTTTGTTTTTTCGATTTATTTATTTTGTTTTACTCTTATGTTTATGAGAAATGATTTGCACACTCATAAAAATCATTGAGACACTCACAAACAGGGGCGGGACTATATGAAAGGTGGGTTGGGGGGGGGGGGGAGGGGGGCGCCCCCTTGCTCGCTAAAAAAAATCAAATTTTAGTGTAAAAAAAAAAATTAGGACTATTTTATTAAAGTGCACCCCATTAGAAAATCGAATTGCCCCCTACTCGGAAATCAAACAATGTAAAAACTTTTAAATTGCCCACAAAAAGAAAAAAAACAATGTAAAAACCTTATATATCTTTATTTTTGTGTATACAACGACTTTTGTCCAAACAAAAGCCCTCACTCCTTCAACTTCCTTCCTGGTTCGCCTCACAAATCACAATACAACTAGCATCGTACCCGCGCAATGCAGCGACGGGTAATAAGTGACGATTTTTTAGCAATCGATTTAACGTTAAAATGTAAAAAATTAAATTAAAATAAATAAAATTACTAATAATGAAAAAAACAAAAAATTTATAAATATATCAAAATGGATGTTGAATTAAAGAGAACAAAATTTTAAAAAATATGGTGAAATTAGATTATGAAAAAAATAAATGATTTAAAAAATATTTCAATTTAAAAATAAAAATGAGTTTTTAATAAGTTGTTATAAAAGTTTGTTACAAAAGAAATGGATGGTCAAGATTTAAAGTTAGGTTTGGATTAAAAATGATCTAATAGTTAAGTTGTTAATATGTTTATCTTAATTTTTTATTTAGAGTTAGGCTTGGAGTTAGAATGTGTATATGCACCCTTTATAAATAGTATAGATAATATAACTCATCTTTTCAGTAGCGGTGTAGAATTTCCTACTTATCTTGTTTTGCTGTTTTTTCTTTTTTACTTATTTGATTTAACAAACGTGAAATATAACTACTTATCTAACTTGATAAAAAGTATAAGATGTAACTTGATCTTTGAAATTAGTTATAATTAACCTGTTTTTGCCTTCCACCTCGCTGCGACTTCAAACAATCTTGTATTTATTTCATTGATTTCGCAGTAAAAAAAAACTAGATAATCAAAAGGTTTGAAATCTTTTTGTCACGCTTTTTCATCAAAATTGTTTAGAATTGATGTTAAGATGAGTAGCATTTTCCTTTTAAAAACGAATAATAGCGGACGACAATGGATAAAAACGGGCGAAAACATACTTGCAAAAATATAATAACAAATAAAAACGTATAAAGAAATTTTGACAAGTTGCCAGAGGTTTATTCTTTTTAGAGTAAAGACAGTAGCAATATCTGGAATAGAAATAAATAAGATCCATAACACAACTTCACCCCAGCCCTGATCACCCGGGATTCCGGGAAGAAATAAACAACAGACATACATGTAATACACTAACAACTAATACTGATACAAGATATTACCTAGCCTTACAGCCGAAAACAAATAAAAACCGATGGAACTATAATTTAGAACTAGTCAAGTCTGAAAAATCAACTAGCGTTTGGTAAAGTTCCGCTGCTGTTGGACGATCACTAGGATCCTCCTTGGTACACTGCCGATAAATATCAATTAAAAATCTCAGGGTTTTTTCTTCTTTGTAATCTTCGGTTTCAGATTCAGTCTCTTCGATATCTTCCACTGGACCCAAGGCCTCAAGTTCATCTGTCAACAACGGTCGTTGGCCCATCTGTTTTAAGGAATAGTTAAGAAATAATAAATACCATCAGTTATACGTCAAAATATAAACTAGAAGACATAATAAACAATTTATCCATTGTTGATAACCGTTAAGTTTTTTCTCAAAAGAGCCGAACAAGTATAACAATAAACGTAGCAAAAAAGTGGTCAAACAAAGACGCCAAAAGTGTATAATTGATGCATAAAACATTGTATACTTTACTGAAATTACATTCATATTGTAATCGCATTTAGGAGATAGTAATTTCTGATATACAAGGGTTTTGAACAACAGCATTTGGGCAAAACCAATCCAATCCGTTATCAGTTGATGCAACCCACCTTAACCATTATCTATAACATACATTAGAATGACAAAGGAGGGAGCAAGCAATGCAACTACCAGGTAACAAGTTATGGCCCAACAATAATTCTCTAGATTTCATGTTTTTAGCAAATATGTGTAAATCATATGCGACTATGCGAGATTCCATACCCATACAGACATATAGATAGATATACACCTCACAACATCTACCTTTGTACAACCCCAACAAAGGTAATAGTATGCATATTCAACAAGTAGGTAATGGAGAGTTGTACATACCATAATAAGCTGATGAATTTTAGAATCCTGTACACCCGCATAAGGCAGTTGCAAAGTCAACAACTCCAATAGTAGGCATCCAAAAGACCATAAATCCACTTCCTACAGCAAACAAAAGAATTACGTGTTAGAAAGACCCTTAGAAGTAAAACTCGCAGAAAGATATCAACACTATTTTAGAGACTGCATTACAGTAAAAAAAAATACATTTAATTTGTCCCGAATTAGCCATTGTCCTATTAGTTGTACATCTGAGTGATTAAATCCCGCCTGACCATTTTGTGACCCGTAGATTTCACACAAGTTTCACATTATATATAATTATTTTTTAACAACTCGAAAAGGATGTAAAGTGACTAGAAACAATTTTATACAGAAGTAATGTATCATACCAGTCCATATAAACGACGATCATGAATTGTCCCATAAACTTCAGGGGCCATCCAACGAGGTGTTCCGACACAAACATCAGGTGGAGGTATCCCTATATGGCCAATACAACATGTATGCAAAGGAGAACGTAGAGGAACTGCTCTATCAAAATCACACAGCTTCACAACAGTTGCTCCGTCAGATTCTTCACTTATGTCAATCAAGACATTTTCACTCTTCAGGTCACGATGAATTATATCTTTCGAATGAAGCTCAGATAATGCCCAGGCAACATCTCTAGCAACTTGCAAGGCTAATCCCATAGGAACATGCTTCTCGCCCGATCTTTCAAGCTCTTCAATATAATGCTGTAATGAAGAGAGTTAAGTCGACTAACAGCGATAGTAACTTTTGTTACAGGTTATTCATATTGGCCAAAATACCATTCGTCAAAACTTCTGATTTATTTTGTTATGGTTATAGCGTGTGGAACACGATTACATAAAATTATAGTAGTATCCTGTTTCAATAACAATCTGATTTTCTTGGTAAAATTATTTAGAAGGTTTGATGTCATTAGTGATACAATTTGGCTGACTAACCATCAATTCATACATTGAACTAATTCGAAAGATGATGATACTACCTTTAACGATCCCCCCTTTACATGCTCCATATAAATGGCAGATTGCAATATACGATGCCCAGGCGTTCCATCTCGAGATGGTAACCATTTGGTAGAAATTTGATGGCCTAGAATATTTACGATACACGGGTGCTTCAAAACGCTTAAAAGTCTCACTTCCCCTAAGCAGTTGAATTCAAAATTCCTAATTTCGTCTGCAGAGCTCCCACTCACTTCCAAAGTGCGTACCTGCCACATATATATGTTTTAGATTTTGTAGATATAAATAAACATAACAAGACAAACAAACAAGTTTATATATGCATGTATGAGTCTAAAGTGCATGATCTTCCAAGAGAAACTGATCAAGGGTAAACTACAATTACCTAAATACCCATGTTTCCCTCCAAATTAGGCCTTTTTTTGGTCAAATTAACTTTTTAATTCCTTAAACAGTCGAGATCATGCAAACACTTGTATCCGATTAGCTGATTATAACAACCTTGGTGGACAATTATAGCAAAGATAAAACAGCTATCAATACCTTAGCAGCAGCCTCAGCTGATCCAAGCTTGCACTGGATAATTGTTGTTTGACCTCCTTCCTTAATTTCCTTAGAGTCAGGAAGAGACGGAAATGAACAGTCGACGTCAGAACTCGTGTCCTTATTCATCCGGCTGAGAGGAATGTACCTACAAAAGAAGCAATCAACTAATCAGAATGCGTCCATGTAGATAATCAAACACAAACTAATACTTCAGTCTCTAGTATCTACATGTAGTGAAACAAGTAATAAATTGTGATGGCTGTTGCATGTATTTGCCCTTAACAAAAACACAACAGAGACAGAAAACACAATCGACTGATATTTGCGAAGCTAATAAATGGCAATTTCACTTGTATATATAAAAACAGTTCAGTTCGAATTTTATTACTGATAACTGCTCGACAGGTAAGACAGAAAAAATAAATTGCTAAAAAAAAGGCCGAAAGTCACATAAAAAGCATTTGAATGATTACTAGGTTAATGGAACAGTTTCTAATCATCATTTCGACGAGACAGACGATAATTGCAATGACCCGCAGATAAAAAATCCCGTTTGACCCAAACCAGATCAGACCCGTTACTATACTGACCACATTCCCATCTCTAACAAAAGAAACTTATTGTTGTGCTCTTCAATGTGTTACATGTATATCAATGTGTATATTCCACTTGCAACTTGCCAGAAGGTTAGTTCCAACAATTTATTGCACACACATACAAATGAAAACTTAGTATAGCATTAAGATATACCTGTAGAAATATTCAGGGTCTGCCTCTTCCCTTATATCACGAGGACGACATGCATCAACTACAAACCGAACCTCTGAATCACCCCTTTTAGCAACTATTACATTCCATGCATGTGGTGCGAAATCCAAATACCCTCTCACAAGTTCACATGGTACTCGAGGCTCCACTCGATCACAAAGATACTAAACAGAAACAAACAAAAACAAAGAAATTATTCATATGTCAAACATGAGAGCACAGTAACCAAAAAAAAAAAGAAATTTTCAGAAATTTGGTAATTTGAATAACCTTCATGAGCAACGCCCTGTGTCTACAAACACCAAATTGCAGAGTCCCGATAGGTACAATAATTGAGTTTCTTCTTGCTTTTACCAACTGAAGAGATTTGTCACACATGTTAAGGAGAAGTGTGTCCTCTGCAGAACTTAACCTCTGTGTGGCAGATTTCATAATATCTTTCTTGTTGCCTGTGGGACATGTGCAGACAAAAGGCTTTTTATAGTTTGATCCAGAAACGGACTTTCGTACCCTATCTATCATTAAACTTTTGTCACTCCCTCCAAAATGATCCGATACAAACTGAGCAAGCAAAAAAGCAATCTGAAACTCGTCAAGAGAACTATTTCCACCATTGTATAAAGAGACTAAAGCTTTAGCACATTTTGTCACAGCCTCCAACTCTTCATCCCATTCCCTGGAAAAAGAAGTTATATTTGTGTTGTGGTGATAACTGTTTGATAAAACATGTACGTATTAAAGATATGAAAATACCTGTCTAATAAAATAACTTCACGTGAACCAAAATGCAAGATTTTCTCATAACTATCAAGAGGCAAGAAAGGACGATCTCGTCCTGCGTCATAGAACCCATCTGGCAGATAGTCGCTAGCGCTGCAGAATGACGTTGTACTATATCTAGAGGACACATCCAATTCTCTATTAACTACTCTTGCCTTTTTAGATTTATCAGGACTCCCTTTCCTTTTTCTTTTTCCAGTCCTTTTTTTAATTAACGAGGTGCCGTGTGCCCGGCTAGCCTTTGGTATAGAGTCCGACGCAGCACTATTCTTCTTACACTTATCTTCAACATCTTTACCCTCAGCAGATTTCAGTGCAGCACACTCGCTGCTATCCACATCATCCTGTTCAAGTGCAACACACTCACTGCTACCTGCATCATCCTGTTCTGACACAACAGAATGTGCAGAAGGTTCTTCGTTTTCTACATCGACAACATCTACTGATGAATCTTCAAGAAGGGGCTCAGGTAGGACGATATCAGCGGAGGATTCATAAATTCCATCAGCAGCTTGATTTGAAACATTGAAAGAATCTTCACCTTTCCGATTCCTAGACATGTTCAAACGCTCATGTCGAGCTTTCTCCTGCAAATTGCGAGGCTTCTCCCGCCTTTTTTTAAACCTTTTTTGAGAAGATTTATTTGAAGAAGATGCAGTTAAATGTACCGGCAAGGGCGCAGCAGAGCCTATTAAGAGTTAATTAAAGTGAGTCTAATAATCTAGAGAAAAATACACCGCCCAACAAGTAAAGATGTTAAATACTGAAAGAAGATGATCAGGCCTACCATTAATGGAATCATCATGAAGGTCCATGACAGTACTTTCAAGTACATCCATCTCTACAGATGAGCTGAAGGATTCACCATTGGCCATGTCTTCATCATTCCCCTCAAGATCACAGGTTATCCACACAGGTACTTGGAAAAAACTCTGAAGCTTATTGTACTATAACAAAAGAAATATATAATGCATCAGTAATGTGGGAGTAACACAAATAATAGATGTTGAATAAGTACAGCTAAATGAAAAGCAACGATACCATCCTCAATGAGAAAGTCCTATTGCAGTATTAAACCCAAAAAAATCAACAAATCCTAACAACAGAAAACTAAATTTCTTTAGTGATCAAACGCTACGGAGCAATATATAAAACAGCTTCGTGTGGTGGTTGCAAAGGTGATTTGTCATAAATTACATAACTTTCTGGCGCACCCTTGGAAGTGGGAACTATATAATTTTTCAATGTACTTTGGGTGACTATCCAGAATATTTTAGTTTAAGTTGACTATCAAAATGAATCTGAGTTGAGGTTAAGGTTGAATATTTGTACCTGAAGATTTAGTGTTCGAAGGTTATGCATCTTGTCAAAATCAAGAGACACCAACGACGTCAGCCTGTTATTTGAAAGGTCCAGGTTTTCCAATCTTTGGAGGGAGGACAAGGCAGAAGGTACTTCAATCAACTTATTATTAGCGACTTTCAACGTTATCAAGGCACTTAAATTACCAATTTCTGTTGGTAAATTTTTCATTTTATTGTGTGAGATATCTAGGTACTCCAGATGAGTAAGACAGCCAATCTCTGGAGGCAAGTATCTGCAAAATATTTATAAGAAAAAAACACCACTTTCTTTTAATCCAAGAAGATAATATCATTATAATTGAGCAAGAAAAGCAACTTGACACTAACTACTAAAGTACTAGCAGATACTATTAACTACAAAGTGAAAGCATAAAAATATGATCTTCATCTGAATTTGGATTCAAGCCACGTATCTAAAAGGGGAGGTGATTTGCACACTCCCTAGATTGATTGGCACACTCCAAAATACGGTGTCTTGACATTTATACCCTTGTAAGGATGAATATAAATGAAAGTCCTATAAGGGTTTATCGCCTAAGTTAATTGAAAATGGCATAAACTAAGCTAAGACAAGTAGACAACAAGGGTTCATCGCCTAAGTTAATTGAAAATGGGCATCCAGCATTGTAAAAAGACATGAACCAAGATAAGCAGGACACACGCCACACAACATAGTACAACTGTTCAGAATATATAACCTTGAAATACATAAGAAATAACGTAATGTTACAAACACAGAAAGTGTCAAACTTATTGAACCACCCTCTATCTGGGATTTCCTAATCACTGTCTCAGTCCCACTCAGAATATCAGAATATCAAGGACATGAACCAAGTTAAAGCAACAAGAAGTTTTCAAAATGAAGGACAACGCGTATCAGGATTGCCCAAGAAAAGTTAGTAACAATCCGCACAGCATAATAGAAATGCCATGAGTTCACATATGCATCCACGACGTAAAACTAATGTCACAAAGAAAAGTGCAAAACTTACTGAACTTACTCCAATATGGATTTTTTAATCAACATCTCAGTCGGACTCGATGTACATATGTGATTTTACTTTTTACCTCCATTGACTGTCTTTTAGTAACATAGTTGTCCATAACTCGTGTCTTATTCGGAAAGCAACACTCCGCAGGGACTTTCTTATATTAATACTGTAGGCTTTAAAGAGGGGTTGTTGCTCTATATCACCTTGTCATGCAATCATAGAGGCATGCCAAGTTAATCAAGTTAGAATGAATGAAAGTCGCTTAAATCCTCCTTTAACAATGATATTATATCAAACTATAGAAACACGGAGCTAAACCAGAACGCTTCCTAACAAAAAAAACATAATCTCTCCTCACAACATCCAGAAGAAAAAGGTGTCCTAATGCAGAATTGGGATATATGGTTTGAAACCAAAACCTTAAAAAAACCCACTAGTTAAAAACGTCTAAACCTTATAAGCTCACATTCCTTCTTGTCACGAGCCTAGTAGGATCAAATATCAAATACAGCAATATGTACAACTTTAACACAATCAATGTTACATAAAGATCAAATCATTCAAGGTAAAAGGATCCTAATTATCAAGAATAACGCAACAGTTACACCTTTTGCCAAAATCCTAATCTTCCTCTGAAGGCGTCATTCTAACAAATACGCAGAAATCTAACAAAAGCAAGCCACATTGACTAAATTCGTTAAATTCATTCACAAGTCATACACCCCCAATCAATATTATCCATAAAAATAGCACAAAGGAACAAACTTTATAAAAAATACCAACAAGAACAGAGCCTAGTTTTCATATATGACATGAAAACTACACATACTCCTACCAATAAAAAGCTAGTTTCGTTCTGACATATAAGCAAAAATCTAACGAAACCAATGCAAATTCCTCAACTTTATTCACCTTATCATAACCTCGAACAAAATATCCAACAAAAAGAAACAAACTTCTATGCAATACAAGGCACCGCAAATACAGAGCCTAGTTTTCAGATACAACGCAAATCCTAAATTCATCAACTTTATTCACAGAATCATAAAACTAACCAAGACTTCATTTACCTAATCGAAGAATAACGCAACAACCTTCAAGAAAGTTTTGGGCACCGCAATCCTTGAGCCAAGTTTTTATATAAATCTCAAAAGCTTCACTTTTCGTCCGAATCCTACTTCTATATCAAAACGCTACAGTCAGTCTAAAACAGCGCAACAGCCTTTAAAAATATACTGGGCACCACATTGTTGAGCCAAGATTTTATATACAGTAAATCGCAAAGAGCTTAACTTTTTGTCCGAATCATACTCCTATATCTACAGTTCTAAACGCTAGAGTCATTTTAACATAAGCAGACATCTAACAAAAAGAAGCCTAAACACAACATAATCATAAAACAGAACCAAACTTCACACACCTAATAAAAAACGAACAAACCGACAAGCACTAGAACAAAAAGCATCAAACTTAAACTCACCTAATAGAAAAATAACAAACGGACAACTTGGTCAACTTCTCCAACATCACAATATCCTTCAACAAAGGAAACGCAGAAACCCTTAACGGCACCCTACTCAGCTCCAGCTCCTTCAACCCTTTCAATTTGTCGAGCTGCAAAGCGGGCATACTAATCTTAACCTGCAACTTCTCCAAATTAACCAACTCCTCCCCAAACCCTGAAGGAAACAAATTGACCTCATTTCCAAAATACTTTACACTCTTGAGCTTCTTAAACCCAACAACCGATCTGGGTATCAAATTAAACACGTTTTTATATAAATACAAGCCTTCAAAATCGTTTCTTTTTGTGGGGTCTTCAAGAACTTGAAGATCTAATGTTTTGTTGGATATATCAAGCTCTGATGACGTCACTTCTTCTTCTTCTTCTTCATTGTTGATAGTTTCTGATGTGATTGTACTATTGTTGTCGTCATCATCGTCACTGGTTTGTAATGAAGGGTTTTGTTCTTTGTCTTGAATCATGTTATTTTTATATAAATATTTAAGGATTTGAGTTTATAAAAATTAATTTATAAAAGTTGGTGATGATGAATCATGGTGTTTTGGGTTTGGGGGATTTTACGGCTAATGAAAGGAAGGAAGAACCCTAAATGTAGAGATGATAATGACGATGGTGGTTTTATATATTGGATTAATTATTTACTCGTAATAAAAAAGGTTTTTGGTAAATAGTTATACTAGTGTTAAATAAATGGATATACTTACTATTTTACTATCACTATTTATGGAATCTGTCTGTGTTTTTATTAAAGGTTATTGAATTTCGAGTGTTTAATTGCTTATTTATTTTCATCATTTTTTTTTTTTCAGTTGAGTTATTTTGGAAATTTTTTGCATTTTAAAGGATAAATTTAAGAGTCCGGTTATTTTGGAAACTTGTTTTTTGTTGGAATCTAAGGGACTAATCTTTGTCATCCATCACCTAAGATTAGAAAAAACACGGAGGGACTATTTTTGCTAAAATGTCCAAAATTTGCAAGTAAATATGACGAAAATTGGTTATCACAAGTGATATTTCGTTACTGATAAAAACAATGAAATATCACTAGAGATAAACAAATGTAATCATTAGTGATATTTCATTAACATAGTTACTGCGTAATATGCTAGTGATATTTCATTGTTTTATTAACAGTGATATTTCATTGATTTTCATTAGTGAAATATCACTAGTGATAATTCATTACTCCGTCATATTTACAACTTTGGTACCTCCGCCCATTTTTTCAACTTTTGGACATTTTGGCAAAAATGATCCCTCCGTGTTTTTTTTTAAATCTTAGGTTAATATCTACCATTAGATCATAAATGGATGAAGGGTGGGATTTGTCCCTTAGTTTCCAACAAAAAACAAGGATGCAAAATAAATTTTCTCTAAATTTAAACCGTTAGATCATTTAAAATCAAATCAAATGAAAAAAACACGGAATGGTTAAAGTTACCAAAATATTAAAAATGTTTAAGAGACTAAAAACGAAAATGTCTTAGAATTTTCACACAACTTCCGATTCTAAAAGAAACACATAGACATCACGAAGTAAACGTGGAATCTAAACATTCTCTCTCCAAAATAAACCCTAACAGAAAAATCTAATAACACGAAATTAAACACAAAAGTAGAACAAGAAACTAGTTAATCAACCGATCTTTGAAAAAAAATGGTTCAAAACGAATAGGACTTCAGACATTGAGGTTGTGAGTGATGATGATAAAGTGTTTGATGAAATGCCCGAAATAATTGAAGTTGAAGACGATGTGATATCTAATGAGGGTCACATGGTTGAGTCTGATTTGAGATCATTAGTGTAAAATCATCAGTGATTGATGTTGGTGAAGTGAAAGCTGAGGACGATGTATGAGAATTATGATGAGGTAAGTTGACGAGGTAATTGAGACTAAATCGAGCCATTGACTAGTGACTTATAGCATAGAGGTTAAGCCCTATATTCAAGAGTCAACTAGTCAAGTGATCCAACAACCTTTAGTGATGGTCCACTTATGCATTGACGAATGAGAAAGAAGTAAATACAACCGTATCATTCTTTGTGTCTATTCAGCGTTAACAACTAGTAACCCAAGAAGCTCAAAAGAAGGTTGGTTGGATGATGGAGGGAACGATGGAGGATAGGAGGTGGCATGATGCTACTCACCAAGAGGCTTAAAAAAAGCTTGATGTTATACATACCAAGAGGCTCAAAAGAAGTAAGGACCTTGCCCAAATTTTCTTTTCTTTTCGGAAAAGCATTTTGTCATCTTTTGACGTCGACGTTGTTTGTTCTCTCTAATGTTTAGTTTTAGCAACTAAAAGTTATGCTCACACTTTACAGGTTAATACATGTGGACAATTTGTTGGTGTTGTTGAGATGGTTGGGTCAAGTTGATTTTGAGAAAAAAACTTAAGAGTACTGGCAACAAGATAAGTGGATCGGTTTCTTCCCTTTAAAGTTTCATATCGTTAAGGATATGCTAAACAACTTGTAAAAGCACATTACCCTCGAAAGTAACGAGAGATAACCTAGTACCAATAACAGGGATATATATTGGAATCCGTATCGTAGGTGACCAGGGTACCATAGCTTATCAAAGTTTGACATCCAAAAAACCTATTTGGGAAGTTGTTGTCATAATACCAAGTCTAACACCATTCAGGTTAGTTTTCACTAAGTTAATTCCAGACTTTATTTGTAAGTAGTGAAAGGATATTTAAATTTGTTGCATATGTGTGCAGTGGTATGCATTTGAGTTTGAGGTGGTGTGTAGTGACGATATCTTTGAAAGAATATTTAAATTCCTATTTCATCCGACCCGAATACCACCCAAACTTGATAACCTGATTCCTTATTGGGTCAGTTTACGATTGAGTTTTTAACAATCAAAACTCGACTCAACCCGACCCGTTAACACCCCTACATCCCTGTGATATGAACATCTTTAACGAGCATTCACATCATACGGCATTTAATATTAAGTGGCTATGACGATCTCTTTTGCAAATATTTTTTCATTCCCCATTCTAATTGCTTTCAATTAATAAATCTAAGAAGGGTAATGATTGTTTTTATTTAGGTGGATCATGGACAGTCTTCGTGAATCTACAAAGGAGTGTCTAGATGTTGTAAACGATGACATCAAGTTATATCGCTACGATACCATTTTGAATTGTGCTCGTGCCGTCGTGCGTGTCCCAAGGGGTTGAAGCCTGGGAAACAAAATCAGGACGTAAAGAGCCTACAATCCTAAGTGCTCTCTCTTTTTAATTTTAGTAATATATAGGAAAATTGATGATTGTCATGGTTTTTATGTTTGACACAGAATTTGAATGATCAGATTAAAACAATCATCTTTTATATTTGACTTCTAGTTCTGTATACACATGACTTCTAATGCTGTACCTAATGTAGAAACTTTCTTGCGGCTTATCATGTAGAAACTATTAAAGATAGATGTAGCTTATGTTGTAGAAACTATTTTAGAAAACTTATATTTATGTAGCTTATGTTGTAGAAACTACATAAAGAATAGTTTTGGTCCCGACTTGGTTCCGTTTTGGTTCTCTATTCTTTATGTTGGTCCCTTGTAATTAGTGTTATACTTAATATTGCTAAGTATAGACCTAACTCATGGTAAAGTAATGTAAATAAACACAATAATATAATGTAAAAGACACAAAAGGTTTTTCAACGTTTAACTCTTATTATTCAAAGAATTATACCCTATTGCATGCGAAACTACAATAGAGATTGAATAGATAATGTGTGTTTGTGATCTTCTCACTAACGAACTATATCAATCCTATCGATTGATAAGTTCGATGATTAAGTCAACAAGAGTTTAGAACTTAAGTGTTATCTATCATATTTGGAAGATAGAACTGTTTGTGAATGTCTAAAGCATTAAGTGTGCAAACTTATTTTCTCTCTTTTACAAGCATCCTATTTATACTGGTAAGGCTAGGTATGTGACAAAGAATTGCAATGTGCAATCCTTGTCTCATATGAGGTACACGGTACAAATTTATCTTAACCTATTCTAGGTATCAGGACAAAGTCCTTTTACAAGCTCAGTACCCTTGTCTAACCTAAAGGGGTAAGTCACGATAAGCGTGTGTTGTACTACATCTTATCTACTTTAAACTTATCCCGTCTTTACTTCAGTCTTTAGGATAGCTTGTTCCTTCAGGGAGATCGTATGAGGCTCAGTGAGTCTATTGCCACAACTCACTGAAACCATCACCTTCTTCGTCTCAGGTACATCATTCAATGAGGGCTTGTTTGTTTGCTTCTTAATTGCTCTATTCAGAGCCTAAACTGAGTCGGTCAAAGGCTTTCGTGTTTGATAACAACTTTAAACCACCTGAATCACTCAATTTGCTTCTTAACCATTTTGCATGAGATTGGCCCCTCAATCATTCATCACCTAATATTTTATAGATGTGGCCTCTTTCTTCCCACAAATGTCACGCTCAAATATCTAAATTTTATTATTTACATACATTAAAAATTAAAGTACGTGTATAAGTTGTTTTCTATTTAACATTCTATGAAAAACGCCATCATCATTTATTGTTTCTTTTGGTCAAAAAAAAATTTTTCTTTGAAAATATTTTTTTTTCTATTATTGTGTTAAATGACAAAAGTTGTAATCATTTATTTATTTATTTATTGGAATGGTATCATTTATCTTTGTCAAATTTTCGTGTTTTAAACTTGATCAATGTTTTATCATGAAAAATATTTGTGTAATTTTTTAATAAAAAACCAACAAAATTATATTATGTATAACATGAGGTCGATTTGTAATTTTATGTCGTTCAGATCTTGTTCATAGTACATATCAAACATCTTATATTCATTCAGAACCAAAGTCATACATAGCCTTTGTATTATTCAGAGTTTAGAATCATTCAGCGTTTATTCATTCTGTTTTATCAAACAGCCCATAAGTTTCGCCTCATTGAATACTCGAGTCTTTCTCTTAGACTCAGGCTGAGCTCTTGAAGGCAACTCACTGAGTGACTGTTCACTCAGTGACTTCATAATTTTCAAGGTTAACTTATACACTTAGGCGTATTGATGTTCAAATCCATCAGGGAGGTCACCTTGTACATAATTGGCCATTCTGATGATCAATCAGTACAAGGTTGACCTAACAATCTCCCCCTATTTAGATATAAAATATGCCTAAGTCTCTTTTGTAATAAGTAAGCAAAGAGGCTTCTTCTCATACAGACTAAGCTACCGATGAAGAGTCTTGTTTTAAACAAAGTACTTCTTTTATTCATCATTACAAGGACTTATCAGTCTATTACAAGAAAAAACATAAAACAAAAGATTACATTTCCCTCAGGCATCCATTGCTTATATTTTTATTCTAGATGATCTTAACACTTTCTCTTTGTGTGGCCTTATAGCTATCAACTCCCTGATCTTGACAGCAAATCTTTTATTCTCCTCAATCTGAATTTGTCCAACCATCATAAGGAATATCAAGAGACTTTAAGTGGTATACTTTTCAATGTTACTTATCCTTTGGAAAGCGTTATCACCAAACATATCAATGAAAAAGATACCCCACTCAGTCTCTTCAACCACCATATTGTTCACGAAGGGGACTTGTTTAGGTAGAGTCTTGTTGCATTCCAATCCAGGGATTTTAGTTTCAGACTCTAGCCTAATTCTTTTTCTTTTCTTTCCCTGAATCTTGGTAGGATCTTGTTGAGCAAGTGGAAGTTCCTCAGTTATTCCCAGTTGTTCTTTGATATGATTCAATCTTTCATACCTCTTACTGAGAGAGTTGAGTAACTCAGGGATACACTTGTTTGACTTCATCCTGAGAATCTTTCCTAACTCATCCCATTTACTTAGTCCAAAATCCCCAAATGAGAATTTCTTCATCACTTCAAAATTCCCCTCATCGTTGTCTCTAAAGATGGACATAGAAACTGGTGTTGTGTGTGGGATGATTTGAACATTTGTGATAGTCTCAGGCTTCCTCCTTAAAGTGGTAACCCAAGTATACTGATCAAACAACTTCTTCATTTAAGAGCTTCGCTCTTTTTGTTTCTTTATCATTGCATCTTGAATGGCTTTGAGTTCTTCTTCCTGCTTACGAATAAAATCTTGCCTACCTTCCTTGCTTAACAGTTCTTCAGGATTACCACCCACTTCTTTCACGAACTCAGTAGACACCTTGAGTATTTCAGCTCTGGTGGCCTCGCCGATTTTAGCCCTTTCCATTATATCTAGATACTCCTGAATTTGTTCAGGAGTCATCTTGTACATCTTCCCATTTATTTCATAAGGCACTAATACTTGAGCATCAAGATCATGCCTTCTTTCCCTTGAAGCTTTGGCCAGTTTCTTGGGTGGTTTTGATGTTGTTGGGTCCTTCAGATATAGACCTTTCAGCCTGTTAAGGATGGTGAACAACTTATGTAATCACAAGTTTATTCATTGAGAGACTCTAATGAAAACAAAGTATTTGTGCGGAATACAAACACTAAGAACAAGAAGAAACAGTTAACTAAATGAATAACATGATCCTTTCTACGGATTTCTAATATCATTGATATGAAATGAAATGGTGAAAGGTGTGTTGACCCTTCTACTGGTGGGTTCCTTTTATACTACAAGGAAACCCTAAAACCTCATTAACACAAAGCGTGTAACATATGATATGCATATCATTTCATAAGATATCTCATGCATATCCTAACAGATTACTACTAATAACATTGTTTGACTTTCTATAAGACAAGGAGCAACGTATTACTCCTATTACTACTATGACCAAGAGGAACTACATACCTCCTAGTCAACCTATTACAAAACACCTATTACATAAGTCCTAACAATCCTCTCCTAAACTTGAATTTGACATGTTGAGTTCAAGTTTCTTGGTAGATCTTTCAGAAACAAATTGAGGATTGAATCATCACACCCTTAGCAGCAATAGAAACATCATGAAATAGCACCGAACAAAACACAAACCTTGCTGCTACTAACATATCTAATGGAGCTTCTTGAAAGCTTTGAAAAACATTTGCACTTGTTGAATCTTCACAGCAACATGAGCAGATTTGGTAAGCCTTTACCAAGTAGCTACTCGTCTTGGGCTAGCTAGTCTTTCTGGTGGAATCAAGCATCACCCTAGGAGACTAGTACCCAGCCTAACTCTTAGAACGTAAATCAATGGTGAGTGGGAGTACCCTGATGATTTTGGGCAAACCATCACAGTCGTCAACGGATTTGATGAAAGTCTTTACCAGAAGTCGTACCCCTAGACTAGCCAACTTTCAGCAATAAAGCATCGGTGAGTTGAAAACCCTATAGCTTTGAGCAAGCTATTACAGGTATCAACGGATTTGATGTATGTCTTTACCAAGAGTCGTACCCCCTGGACTAGCCACTCTTCAGTCTAGGACCAAGGTGAGTGAAAACCAACCAATTTTGGGTAAACTGGCAACCATCAACGGATTTGATAATCACACTAGAGCCGTACCCTCATGGTGAATCAACTCTTTCTTGTCTGTGAGACATGGTGAGTTGAACACCATTTGTTGTATGGAAGCCAACCAACACCAGAAGTATAGCCCAAGTGTGAAAAGATGTCACTGTGTTAAAGTATAAGCAGATATTATATAAAGTTACATTTTCTCTTTTTTTCTCAAAGTATAAGCAAGTATTATATAAAGTTATATTTTCTCTTATTTTGTAAATGAATATGTGTTAGTCACCAAAAGCTATACACATTGGTGAAAAGAAAACAAAAAGTAAAAGAAGTATAAGAACAAGCATACCAGAATCACATACTAGAAGCTGCAACCTTGTGAGCAAGAAGTCTAGCCTGAATGGATTCAACCAAATTAGTTGCCATAGATGACTCATTGCCAGCAGGAGCATTGGACACCACCAAGTGACTCTCCAACATAGCTTCCATAGTAGAAATGGTAAGAGGATAATCTTGATCCACCTGCATAAAAATTTTCTTGCCAGACTCCAAATCTAACACATGCACAACACACCCCGCATACAATTTCCATCAAGAAATGACCCATTGGGGTTGATCCTACCATATACTAGCACTAGCAGAACTAGGTAGACAATCCAACATAATATTCAAATCACCCCAAAGAACTAAACCAGGCTATGCAACAGGAGAAGCAGGGACAATAACATCAACCAACCCATATAAAAACATAAGATCCCGATGTTCCACCCAATATAGAATATTTTGTA
Organism: Glebionis coronaria; assembly: GCA_025667525.1. Lineage (NCBI taxonomy): Eukaryota > Viridiplantae > Streptophyta > Magnoliopsida > Asterales > Asteraceae > Glebionis > Glebionis coronaria. The sequence continues at coordinate 381,886,939 of CM046882.1, read as the reverse complement.
GACTTGAAAAGTACTGATGGTGGCCATCTGCTGTTCGAATCATAGAGTGAAAGTTACAACATCAATGGGTGATGGTTGAATTTCCCGATGCATAATGTGACCACTGGCAAGTGGTATATCATCATCGCTATCAGAAGCGACATCAATCAGATTAGTAGGATCCTTCTTTTCCCAAGGAATCACCAGACCACGACGACCCTTCTTCTTGCGAATAGACATGCGAGGCTTATCTATAGAAGTAGAAGGTTCCTCTTTTACCTTAGCCTTGGTGACATCACCAGTAGGTGTAGCAGTATGAGAAGGGAGGGATGAAGAAACATTGGCATCAGCCTTTGGAGTAGAATCAATAACCATGGGAGTAGGAGCAGCAACATTTGGGGTAGTAGAAGACTCAGGAATTGGTGTAGTAGAAGCAGCAACATATGGAGAATAGGAGGTAGAGCAATAGTAGAACCCAAATCATGTAAACCAACAGGAGTGGAAGGAGCAGCCATGGGAGTGGGTGTAGGAGCTGAAGGAGTGGGTGCAGCAGGTGCTGGATATGTAGCATTGACAGGCAAACTCACCTTCTTCTGCTTGAGCTTGAGCATATAGTTGTACAAGTTCTTGAGCTCCTCATCCAAAAATTGCTTCACCCTCTTCATGGGCCATCCCACAGTGAAATAAGCTCAAGTATAATTCTTCACATTTGTTGCATAAGCTTCTTCTGTTGAGCATAGGAGAGGGGCCTGTTGTGACGAATTTCATGCAGTTGGGCAGTAGGATCCTCTCTTTGCCTATGAATCAGTGAGAGTTGGCTTCATTCACACCTTCCCCCAAGATGTCCAAAAATTGAGAAATATTGGAAGTGAGAATGGTGACCACATCCATTTAGTCGTTGTTATCCCAAAACATGGCATTATGCCTCACTTGCTCCCGTGTTTGCTTCTTAAGAGCCTCAACATCAGCCACAACCTCAACCTCTTGATCTACTTGCATTCTCCTAGCAGCTTCTTCACTCAACCTCTCTTCCTCAAGTTGTCTGCGTGTGCGCTTGCGAGGAAGAGATGGTGCATCAATCATTGGAGCTTTCCCTTTATCAGCATTTGAGGGACCAGGAGTTGCAGAACTTGGCATAGGGTTAGCAGCCAGAGTGGGAATGCTAGAAGCACTAGGAGGAGCAGGTATGTCCTCACTAGGCTTGGCTGCAAAATCTGCCCTAGCCAAAACAGTCAAACCATCATCTTCCACATTGGTCTCTTCATCCTCAGAATCAGTCACCACTACATGCTTCTTGTGGTGTCTCAAGTTCAGCTCCAATTGCTTAACCTGGGCAGCCAAAGGAACCACAAAGTCTCGTGTCAATTGACAATGTTTGTTGAGATCAGCTTCCAAAGATTGAATCTTCTCATAGTACCTATTAACCAAAGCAAGCAAAGATGTAAGAGTAACAGGTTCCTCAGCCTCCCTACTAAGAGAACTTGGGTGAGGGGAAGCTTCACTGGGACCAGTAGTAAAGGCTTGGTCAACATTGAGAGCATGTGCCTCTGGCACAAATGAAGAAGATGGCTCCCCATGAGAATGGTGGACTGGACTAGTAGGTGGAGTGTTAAGAAAAGGAAAGACAAGAGGGACAGCAGAAGAAGCAGCCTTCGAGGAAGAATGCACCTCAACAACTACCTCAGGAGCAGGATCCTTATGAGGAATCTCAATCACTGGATCCTCAGCAACCACATGAGGTTCCTCAGCAACATGTATCTCCTCGTCCATGGGATCATCAACCACATGAGGTTCCTCCTAGGCTTCCTTAGCCAGAGGAATCTCATTGGGATCCTCTTGGGCAATGCCCAACATAGCAGGAGTGAGGGGGATTATAGGACCAAGATAAGCAAGCTTCAGGTTAGCATAAACCTTAGGAATTAACCTACCAAAACATACTCCTTACGATTCTTAGGCACACACATAAGAATTTGTTGCAGAAACCTATGATACATTAGGAACTTCTTCTTAAGACCACTAAGATTTCCTACCATGCCATCCAATACATATCTAGAAAAGTTGAACCTACTACACTGGGCAGGGCATATCAAACCAATAGCAAGAGAGATGGGAAATTGATCCCAACTCCCAGCCTTGGGACTCAAACAATGAATAAGCAGCTTCCATTGGTGTGAAAATCTATTTTTATGAAAATTGAATTTCTCCTCATGATTATACCCAATGGCAGCCATGCCATCCAAGACTTCATCATTGGTGAGGGAATCAACGCTATCAGCATCTTGGAGATGCAGGATAGACCTAATAGAGGCTTCAGTCACCACATATGGACGACCATCTATGGTGGCATGAATCTCTGTGGGGTGACCTACGACATCTCTAACGTAAGCAGTTGCCCAAAATTGACGTATGACTGTGTCATAGATAGTAGGGTAAACAGTAAGAGCATACCTGATGTGTGAAGCCTCCTAGAACACCAAGATCTCTGTATATAGTCCTCCCGTTATGGTCCCTCGCCAAGGTAGGCAACCTTGTTATGATCAGCTTTGTAAAGAAGTCCAGCCATTGATGATGATGATTGATGATTTGCAAGAAGAGGGATGAGGGTGGAGGGTGGAGCGTGTGTGTGTGATGTTTGAGTCTGATAATTGATTTAAATAGCCCCCATTGACTATAAGTAATGACTATTGAAACTGTTCATTGACCCATAATTAAAGGGGTTGCCCTTTCCAAAAAATTATCATTAATGGGATTACCCACTTGCTAGTTAAACCATTAATAGACAAATCCCATTTACTTAATTAAGTAGTAAATTGATAGACTAGGAGTAACTTATGTAGATCAAAAGTCAAACGATCAATTAGTCAACACCAATAGCAGCGGATGGTCAACAAAAGTCAACAAAAATGAACAGTGACTCCTAGAAGTAATAGGAACCAAACATACCATATTTAGGATGACCATTCAACCACTAGGAGTAAGTGAGATCCACCAGGAGAAACTTAAGTAAACCACCAGAAGTAACACACACATCTCATGTCCATGAAAAATGACGAGAGAATCTACAAGAAGTAAGAATGTACAAGTATACATGTACAACAAGCCTCCCCTTAGGTTTTTCCTCCCCTCAATCCTAGACCTCAAGGATTGACCATACCAATGTGAACCACCAAGTAATTAAGCCGAGGCCCATCAAATGCTTTAGTCAACACATCAACAACATTGTCATCTGTATGTACTTTGAGAACCTGTATCAACTTCTTTTCATTGGCATCTTTGATAAAATGGTTTCGAATCTCTATATGCTTGGTTCTTTGATGAAACACATGATTTTTCACAATGAAAATGGTGCTTTGGTTGTCAATGAAGATTTTGGTATTAATAAAGTTGAAACCATAGTATAACATTTGGTTTTGTATCCACAAGACTTGTCCACAACAACTAGCAACAACTACATATTCAACTTCTGCTGAGGAAGTAGCTACTATTGTCTATTTCTTACATTGCCATGAGATAGTCTTCGAACCAAAAACTGACAACCATCAGTAGTTGATATTCTATCATTATTAGCACCTGCATAGTCACTATCATTGTAGGCTTCAAGTACAAAAGGGGATTCCCTTGGATATCATAGCCTAGCTTGGGTTGGGATTTAAGATACTTAAAAATTTTCTTGACATCATTCAAATTTGAGGTGGTAGGTGCTACTTGATGTCTAGAGCAAGCATTGACAACAAACATAATGTTTGGTCGAGACGCAGTTAAATACAAGAGTGAGCCTATCATAGACCTGTATAAGTGAACATTAACAGGAGGATCCAGCTCATTCTTGAGTTTGACCTTTGTGACTTAATTAGGTGTTGTTGCTGGTCTAAGAGGTTCCACATCAAACTTTTGAATAATGTCATGAATATACTTATCTTGACTAATGAAAATATCATCTTACTGCTGCTTGACTTGAAGTCCAAGAAAAAAGGTAAGTTCTCCTATTGCACTCATCTGAAACTCACCCTTCGTCAACTGTTCAAACTCATCACACCATTCCTTCTTGGTAGAACCGAAGATGATAACATCTACATACACCTGGACAAGGATGATATCTGTTAGCCTCAAAACATTGAGTCAAACAAGAATGCTCGGTCATAGGTTATTATTGTAACATTAGTTAGAACGTTGTAATAAGTAGTTAATTAGTCGTATTTTACGGGCTTGGATTTAAACTAATTAAAGTCCAAAAGACAAGCCCGACCCAATATATAGTCCATTAAAGCCCGTATGTGGGTGGACTATATATACTACCCTCCTAGCATGTTAGGAGGGTTGGTTGTTCATTTTTCTCACTTCTAATCTAATATTCACAAAGTTAATCCTCTCCTTCTCTCTACTTTCTCTCACTACTTTCTCTCTCTAAAATTCATCTCATATCTACCTTTCTTTCTTTAATTCGTGCTATTATATCATCTAAATTAATGGGACAACAATTGGTATCAGAGCCATGGGGTAGTTTTGTGATTGGTTGTGGTGTTTTATTTGATTCGCACGTTTTAATCCTTCTTTCACTTCACGAATTCATTTTTTTTGTGTTTTTCCATGCTCTAAATCTTCTACATAGTTGTGGTTGCAATTTGGTTGCTTTGGATTGGTTAAAATCACGTTTTTCTTGGTAAAAATCTCATTTTTTGGCCTAAAATTTTGGAAAAATACCCTTATTGCGATTGGCAACCATCGCAAAGGAAAAGGGTTTCACTTTGCGATCCACATTCAGATTGAGATTGCGATTGGCGTCATTGCGATTGAAGATTGCGATTGGTTGTCATTGCGATTGAATATTGCGATTGAAGATTGCGATTGGTTGTTATTGCGATTGGATATTACGACTGAGATTGCGATTGGATATTCCGATTGAGATTGCGATTCGTTATTGCGACAGGGTCATTGCGACTGGGGTCATTGCGACAGGGGTCATTGCGATAGGACATTGCGACAGACATTGCGACAGACATTGCGATGGGACAAAATTGCGATGGAATATTGAGATCTGTTTAGCCAAATTTTGTTCGAGTATTTTTTAGACTCAGCCACTATCTAGACTAGGTTCGGAACATCGTTTCCAAAAAAAAAAAAAAGAGTTTTTTGGCGGGAAAACCATTTTAAAATTTATTTTTTCCTAGACCATTTTTAGACCATTTATGCTTCGATTTTAAATTTTGGCAATGCGAAAAAATTTTCGACCAAAAATTCAAATTTTTAGGCCATTTTTGTCAAAAATTTTCCCTGTTAGTTTTTGGCTATTTCGGACTTGATTTCAAAATTTGGTAAGACAAAATTTTGAGTTTACCGTTTTGTCGGATTGAGGAATTTATTGTCGGACTGAGAAAAAAAAATTAGGAATTTTCGGAATTTAAACCACACCCCAATCACAACACATCTACTTAAGATCCATTTCACTTCATCAACTGAGAAACCATCATCATGGAAACGAGCAATGCGTGTTCAGACAGAGAAGAACGAGAGATGCAACTACAAGAACAAGTCCTTAAACAACGTTGTATGCAAGCTTTCAGTGATCTTAACACGAATCTAAAATGTCTAGAAAGAGAGACCTTCTCGTACAATCCTTTGTATATGCGTGCTTTTCATTCCTTTTTCGGAAATGATCATCGCACGTTCACTTATGACTTAAGAGACCACTTGAAGAATCTTGAGAATGAATTACTCAACAAAAACCTTCATGAGACAAATTCCAAGAATGCCTTCAAAATACTCAGAACACCGTTTCAACCATTCTTTGCTTCACAGCTATTCAAGAATCCCACTTTTGAGTCAGAAGTTCGAGATGCAAATCAACACTTCAAAGACTACACTACAATGGAAGCAAAATCATTAAGAGATTTGATATTTGGAAACATGGAATCAATTGAGAGGCTTTTGGATGAACGCCTACTTCATGCAAAAGACATGATCAAGAAGATGAATGACAAAAGGCTGAAAATGCAAGAGTGCACGGTTACAAAGATTCATGTAATGGATACGAGTCCAGTTTCAACTATAAGTAACGAGACAATATCGAGTAATGCAACTGACAGCTGCAGAACAGGGAAAACAACGCATGGTGAGCAGAATGAGCATAACAGCTCTGGGAAAGACAACAGCAGCTCTGACAAACAACACATCGACTTTGAGAATGCCATCAGCAATACACTTTCCTATGATAATGGTCCTGTTTACGATTCTGAGCCATTGGAAGAGGTACACAATGTTGAATTTAATGTGTTTGCCAATGCCAATACGCATGAGCATAGTGATCAAACAACAAACCTTATTGACACATGTATGACAAAAAAGGTTGAGAGCAATACCACACCTAATTCATTAGACATGTGCAATAAGGAGTTTGAGGATGATCAACATGCAAATGAGTATGATGATGAGGAGCGTGTCGCGCTTGCTAATTTAATTGCTAGTTTACAAAAAGATGTCAATGAAACTAGAAAGAGTCAAAAGCAATTTAAAAAGGCAAACGCAGCGCTCACTCAAAACTTTGAAGAATGCAAAGCCGCTCTAATTAAATCTAATGAGACCCTTGAAAGTAATAGGGTTGAGCTTCTTCAAAAGACCAAAGAGCTTGAGGGGTACAAGGGAAGTGCGTTAAAAAGTCAAAAGGACAATTTTGAAAACAAATATAATACCACTCTTGAGTTATTAGCCAAAGAGAAGCGTTAATATAATGTTTTCTTAATGGATGAACGTCAAAAAACGTACCTTGCCAATACCAAAGTTAACGAACTTGAATAAAAGCTCTCTATGACCACTACTGATTCTGCCAAAATTCTTGAGGATAAGAAACAAGAGGTAGATGCGTTAAAACAACACTTTAAAAGTAGATACGATAAAGAAACTGAAAAAGTAACAAAATTAGAAGAACAAGTCGAATTTTTGAAGAAAGTTGTTTATAAAAGCATGATTCTATTCAATCCGTCAGAATGCTAGCACCTCCGTCCATGTTTAAGGGTCAAGCTAGCTTTGCAAGTCCTGAGTACCTTGCCAAAGCTCAAGCTACGAACCCGTGTCTTTATCTTGATGAGACTGAAAGGACCGATCTTGATTGCATGCCTGTAAGTGCCGATAGTGAAGAGACTGCCCTTTGGGATAATTATAGTCAACCTCTTGTCAATAAGGAGTTTGTAAAACCATATAATTATGCTTATGAGAATAGTCTCTATGGTCTTTTCAACAAACAAACTCAGAAAACCCGTGAGGAAGTGTTTCTAGAATGCAAACAAAAGAGAATTCAATGGAAGAAAGCATTTGCCCCTAAGAAATCTAATGTTTACGAATACATAAACTACCTCCCTCTAGATGAATCTAAAAGCAAGAGTAGGAAAACATTAGGTATTCTTAAACACCACATAGATAATGTTAAATCTATTGTTGAAAGAGACTGGGCAAAACGTGAAAATGCTGAGTGGACACGTCCGATTCCTCAAGATATTACCTTGCTTGTGAAAGAACTCTTAATTCCTAACACGGCGTTGATTAAAGAAACTGTTCTTCAACTTGAGGAGTTCATTCGGACTGAAATGTATGATGATTTAAAATACGTTGAATCTCTTGAGAAACACATTGATGATCTTCAAATGGAGAAGTCTGATTTTTCAGATGAATATGATTTACTCTTGCAAGAATGCGTTTCTAAAGATGTTATGTGTGCTTATTTTACATCTTGTGCTGATATTGATGAATATTATGAAGTTGCATGCCAATATCTTGATAAAAGCAAAGAATGTGAACGTCTTGAAATTGAGCTTTCGAAACGTAAAGAAAATGTTGATAAAAAGGCTTTTGAGTTACTTCAACACAAAACTGATTTCCTTCAAAAACATTGTCATTCTCTTGAACTTGCTTTGCAAAAAGACGTTGGTAGTTTTCCACATGATAATAAATTGCAAGAAAAACTTTCTCAAACGTTTCGAGAAATGAATGAACAGAATTTAGAAAATAAAGAGTTGAAAGCTCAGTTACAAGACAGGGAAAGAGCGATAACAGAGTTGCAGAAACTCGTTGCTAAGATGGGTGGGAAAGTTGTGGAACCTAAAGTTATGAAACCTGTTGTTCGACAACCCAATGCCTACAAGGATCCAAAGCCTTCTATCTTAGGAAAACCGACTTCGTTCTCCAATTCTTCTCATATGAAATCTAGGTTACCCCCTAAGACTGATGTGCAACCAAGTGTTCCAAAACCATCCATATCACCCTATGTTCCTCCATTTAGAAAGCACACTGTTGCTAAACCCAACCATGTGAATGCACCTAGCACTTCTAGGACTCCTCCAAAACGTGTGACATTCACGTCCACAAAGGAATCTGTAGGTTCAAATGACCTCGTTCATACCCACAACCTAGAGGATGCGAAACAAAAAGGGAAGATTCAGAAAGACAAACCCGTGTATGAAAAACCTAGTTCACCAAATCCTGCTAGAGTTCCACACACTCCTAATGGTAGTCCACCAAAACCTAGAATCCCTCTTCAGCAATCTAGGAATTGGAAACCATCCATGAATAGTCGTGTTTCAAACACTACGCCTGAACGATTTGGAAAACAAAGGAATACAAGTACTTTTGTGAATCCCAAATTCCCTGTATGTCCCACTTGCAAAAAGGGCATTCACAATGGAAATCATGACCATTGCATTTTGCAATACCTCTATGAGGTCAAATCTAGTTCCTTTGAACGGAGATCGAATACAGAATCCCATAAGACAACAAGGAGATACAAACCCGTCGCAAAGAAAAGCAACAACAACAAATCTGAAACATGGATTAAAAAAGGACTTAGTTTCTCTCCAAAGAAGTCTTCCGCTGTGCAAGAGAAAAATACTCCTAAATCTAGTCTTCAGTGGAAACCAACGGGTCGAATCTTCATGGAAGTTGGTCTTAAGTGGATTCCAATAGAGAAGAGTGATGACACCTGCACCAGCACTAATGCTACTGATCTACACACTGAAAAGGAATTTGGTACTCCTAATTCTAGTATTTGTGCAAACTCTTCTTCTGTGATTGCAGGTACAACAACGGATTCTGAACCCACTTCTCCTTCTTCAAAGGGTTCCAATTCTGTATATTCGATATCACCTTCTTCTGTTGTACAAAAGTCTATTTTGGATTATTTTCGAAAAACTTGATAAAACACAAAAATATAATAAAACGTAAATATCTATAGAAAAACAAAATAAAAAATGGAAAAACTTTCAAAATTCCAAAAATATTCTTCTCGACATGTCTTTCAGTATCGATAATATGGACGTACCTAGAAATTTCGCTCTATAACGACACGGGTGTGTACATAAAGCTCGAATGAAAGTTGTAAATATTTTTCAAAACATGTCATTTCTATATTTTTAAAGGAAATTATCTATTTTGGACAATATTTCCAACAACGGGTAGAGCAATCTATCTTGGGTTGAGCTTGTCACAAAACATTCAACGTTTTGAGCTCAACACAATGGCTTGTAATCACTTTCAGATTGCAACCCGAATCAATATTCACGGGGGAGTGTATGATTTAGTGCGCTTACCCTTAGCAAAAGAAGAGAAATCTTCTTACACTTGAGTGGATTCGTCAAGACATTCAAAGTCTATGAACTCAAGTTTATGCTCTAGAAAAACCTCTTCGTCAAGAAGAAATAGGATTTTTCAAACAGCGTTGAACACATTTTTTTTCAAGAATTTTTCAATGATTATTCAAAATTTTTCAAAAATTGTGTGTTCAACAACTCCCATCCTCAAAAAGAGAAATGTGGATCACATCCTCACAATGACAATTCAATTGGATCAATTTTTGAGGGGGAGCATTTTAACTTCATGCAACAGATTAACACATCTTTCTCCCGGAGATTTTCAAGACTATTTTGCAAATATATTTTAATCAAATTTGGTATCTCTAATATCAAAAGGTTTTATATATTAGAGATAGGGGAGAAAATGTGATTAAAATGTGATCTTATATAAGACTCAAGCACTTTAACTCTACCTACATGTGCGAAACACTTTCGATTATCGATGCACATGTGAAGGAGGAGCTTTTCTGAAACGACAAAAAACTAGCAAAGTGTTAAATGTTTTTCAAATACTTTGTTAGAATTTAAAGTGGTTTTCATGGTTACGATCAAATACCCACAAATCTTTAATTCACGACGTTATTGGTGTCAAAAGGGTGGTTAGGTTTAAGTCCTATGATCCAACCAGAACCGGAGGGATCTTCCCAGGGACAATCCAATAGATTATTAGAAATCCTTAGGAAAGATGAAGTAGAATGTGAACGTAGCTGAATGCCGACTAAGTACTTATGCTAGCACTGGAACAATCACAACAAGGTGCTAGTAATGATGTCTTGGTAAGCATTGAAGGGGTTGAAGAATGAAAAAGAAATGTAAGGATAAAGGGTGTAAAGAAAGAAGCCCTCCATACAACCTAGGCAGAAACCGGGTCAACTCATCATGAAGACAAACTCATCATGGACCCAGTGATGTGAAGCACAACCCTTTCCTAGCTACTCAGGCTTCTCTCAAAAGAAGTTTGTTTTATTGTCACGGAGATCAACACGACTTCTATTGACTTTCTCACTCCGAGATAGTTGATATTGAATAGGTGGCATCTGCTCCAGCCTCCGACCACTAAAAGTGCACAAATCGAGTCTAGAGCCAAGAGATCAATCAAATCTCGTTAGGAAACACGGATGAAGATCAAGAGAGTCCTATGCTATATCCTTGTGATATTGCTAGAACACTCAGAGTGATACTAGTTAGTATTCACAATGATGAGTGGAAATCCTTCCAGTGTTAACATCAAACAGCACTGCGGTAGGTCATATGCAAGATTCTTTATGAATTGAACATGTGCAAAACTGAAAAGCAACAGTGGTTTGATTCTGAATTGATTCAAACTCGTTTCAGGTTTCTACGTAATATCTTTATGGTCTTGCCAGAACATTCAGAGTGATATTCATTAATATTCACAGTGACGAATGGAAATCCTTCTAGCGTCAACATCAAACAGCGCTACGGTAGGTGACTTGTGAGATTCTTATGAATCAAACTTGTGTCAACTGGAAAGCAACAATGGTAAGATTCTAAAAGAATCAAACTTGTTCCAGGAATTTGAATTGACGACTTTAATCAAGCGGATATTTATCCAATTGATTCACTCTTTATGTTCGCAGTCTTGCTTTGAGACGGTCGAGTAAAGAGAACGGCTAGTACAGCCGCGAAACCCTGTCAAGTAGATTCTTAATTGAATCTACCTAATCACAGGTACGGTATTTAATATCGTATAACGGTCTTCACTGACCGGAGGTAAAACGCTACCGATTTAGGACGAATGTCAAAGCCATTCAGTCCGTGTCTATGTTTTGTCTCGAGAAGGTGGCGTCACGGTGTACTCAGCAAAGTCAAAGATTTAAAACCACATGTTCATGCCCAAAGACTTATTCAACAATTAATAGTGTGAGCATGTGGATAAAGACACAAGATCGCAAGATGGCAAAGACAAGTCAAGAATGATTTGAAGATCTCAAGATAAAAGACTAAGTCGAAAGACAATGACAAAGGTTCAAAGATCACAGCATGAAGGAACAAAACTACTGTTACACGTTCAAGGTTCATTTATGACGAGATTCATAATCTCCATTGATCTTCAAATATCAAAAGGGTATGACCTCACATTAGGGGAGATTGTTAGCCTCAAAACATTGAGTCAAACAAGAATGCTCGGTCATAGGTTATTATTGTAACATTAGTTAGAACGTTGTAATAAGTAGTTAATTAGTCGTGTTTTACGGGCTTGGATTTAAACTAATTAAAGTCCAAAAGACAAGCCCGGCCCAATATATAGTCCATTAAAGCCCGCATGTGGGTGGACTATATATACTACCCTCCTAGCATGTTAGGAGGGTTGGTTGTTCATTTTTTCTCACTTCTAATATAATATTCCCAAAGTTAATCCTCTCCTTCTCTCTACTTTCTCTCACTACTTTCTCTCTCTAAAGTTCATCTCATATCTACCTTTCTTTCTTTAATTCGTGCTATTATATCATCTAAATTAATGGGACAACAATATCTTTGGCATTCTTCTTAAGAAATAGTGTTTTGTCAATGGTACTTCTTCTGTAGCTATGCTTCAACAAGAAAGTAGATAGACGCTCATACCAGGCTCTAGGAGCTTGATGAAGACCATAAAGAGCCTTGACAACCTTGTAGTCTTTCGTAGGATGAAAGGATCCACAAAACCCTTAGGTTTAGTGACATATACTTCTTCTTCAATCTTTCCATACAGAAACGCACTCTTGACATCCATTTGCAACACTGTAAAGCCTATGTAAGAAGCAAAAGCCAAAAACAATCGTATAGCCTCAATTCTGGCAACAGGTCAAAAAACTTCATCATAATCAATCCCTTCAAGCTGAGTGTGACCCTGTGCTACTAGTCTTTCCTTATTCCTTACCACAATACCCCTAACATCTTTCTTCTTCTTTAGAATCCATTTGGTGCCTATAGTTGTCTTTCCATCCGGCAAATCAACCAAGATCCATACATTCTGAAACAAGAATTATTGCATTTCCTCCTACATAGCCTCTACCCAACTTTGATCTTCAAGTGCATGTGAGATAGACCTAGGTTCAACTTGAGATAGAAAACAAGCAAACAAACAGTGAAGAAAATCTGTGTGATTATTCTGCTTCTGGTCTTCAATATAGCTTACAAGAGCATGATGACCATAAGTAGCTTTCTTGTGCATGTTGCGAGTCTTGACAGTAGAACCATGATCCCCAATAATTTGAGAGTAGGATTCACTGCATGGATCTTCTGAATAGGAGTAGGAGCTACTGACACCTCTGGTTCCATGTTATTAAGATCATCAACAAAGTCATCATCATAAGATGCAGAACTGAAGATGCCTGACATGGGTTGCTTATGAATATCATCCATCTTAGTAATAGACTTCTTATTGTAGTTTCCTAGGTCAGAAGGACCAGAGAATCTAGTTATGGAAGTAGGATCCCTAAGTGGACTTCTAGCAGGAGAAGGACTTGCACCAGGAGTAACATTGGCATCACTAGAAGGAACTAGAACAGCAGGAGTATCCATGGGAAACTCAAACCCTCCATTGTCAGTTGCAGTAGTAGCATCTTGCTGTTGCTTGAGCAATATATCAAGATCTTCTTGTGAGCCAGTGATGTCTGGTGAAGTAGCACCAGCAGAAGTATCAGAGGTGTCTGGAGTAACGGATGAAGAATAGGATGGGATAACAATAATGTCATCATCCTCTTCTGAGTCCGAGAAGCTTGAAGTAGCACCTGCATTAGAAGAGACAAACTCTTGTGGACCTGCATGTTGGTTAGTTTTGACGCGAAAATATCCTAATGAGTCACTGAGATAGTCAAGATCAAAATACCAATCAGGACCTTTTCCTTGAAGGTTTGTCTTCTCTTCAAAATACCTTAGGTTGATGGTTTCAATGACACGCTTGGCAGTAAGACTATAGACCCTAGAGGCTCTAGAGTGAGCTGAATATCCCACAATGAAGCCTTCATCAGCCTTGCCATCAAATTTCCCAAAATAGTTACTAGTGTTGAGAATGGTTAAAGGACAACCAAAATGTGTCAAATGAGTAATGCTTGGTACTTTGGCTATGAGTAGCTCATAGGGAGTCTTCTTATGAGGGTTTGTAATGGAGACCCTATTCAACACATAACAAGCCGTGTTGACCGCTTCTGTCCAAAACATAGTTGGAAGCTTTGAATCAGCAAGCATGGTTCTTGCTACTTCTATAAGAGTCTTGTTCTTCCTTTCAGCAACACCATTTTGTTGAGGAGTTCAGGCAACACTATAGTCTCATTGAATGCCTTTGGAATTGCAAAGTGCTATGAGGTCTGCATTCTTGAACTCAGTGCCATTGTCACAACGAATACCTTTTACGTTCTTTGACAGTTGATTCTCAATCAAGGTAACGAAGTCTTTGAGAATGGGGTAAGTCTCATTCTTAGTAGCAAGAAAGAAGACCTATGAGAACCTGCTATAGCCATCGGTTACCACTAGGCATTATTGTTTATGATCAATGCTTCTGATGGAGGTAGGACCAAAGAGATCCATGTGAAGGAGTTACAAAGGTTCAATGATAAGACTAAGACCAGTAATGGCCTTGAAGGATGCTTTGTGCTCTTTACCTTTGCTGCAAGCAAGACAATTTATATCATTCTTGAAGGTTTTAGGAGGTAACCCAGAAACCAGGTTCATATTAGCCAACTTATAAATTGTTTTAAAATTAACATGCCCCATCCTTCTATGCCATTTGGTGGCTTCATCTTCCGAGGCTTTGGCAACCAAGCAAGCGAATTGACCAGTAGGTATGACTTCATTCAACTTGATATTGTAGAGATTATGCCTTCTTGGAACTTTGAGTAGTACTTGAGAGGCATCCGGAAGTTGAAAGTCTTTGGACAACACCAGGCAATCAGTATCCGTAAAGAGGACAAATTGCTTCTTGTCACAAATCTGAGAGACAGAGATCAAGTTGAAATGTTGGAGTGCCTCTACATAGTACACCTGCTCAAAATTAAGTTTAGGAGTCTGAATAGTTCCTTTGCTTGTGATACGCCCTTCACCCTACCAAAATACACATTTCTGCCTTGAAATGGTACAAAGTTAGTCAAAAGTCCTTTGTTCCCTGTCATGCTTCTAGAAAAAACACTATCTACAATTCCAAGAGATGGATCTTGGTATGGATTAATCTACAACAACAAGAAACATATTTAACAATTAGTGTCTTAAGGAGACCTAAGCCATTCCTGAGTTGAGCCTGCCTTGTGGATCATTGTAAGATAGCCATGGAGATTGATGAGATCCACTGTTGTTCTTGTGTTTATTTAGCATCATTGGGGTTCTAATTTGTGTCCAAGAACAACTTGCTGAGGGCTTAACAGTAGAACCTAAATGTCCCAATCCAAATTGCATGTGGTCAGTAGCAGTATTATAATTTGCAACAGACTTATGAAAATTTTGAAAGTAAGTGCTAGTGGGTCTGTTGGTGGTACTTTGTTTGTTTCTCCAATTAGCATAAGCTGAAGTAGAATTCCTCCTAGTAGTAGGAAAAGGTTGAGCACGAGGGTTTAGCCTACTAGAAGTGAAATTACACTAGTAGGAGTAACTACTGGTGGACCAGGAGTACCATATGAATGATGGCCAGCATGCCTTTGATCATAAAAATCACAATCGCAAATGAAATCTACTACCACAAACAAAGCATGTTTTAAAAGACCTTTTCTTTAAATAACATTGTTTATTGTTGCTACTCTTATTACATAATTGTCTAGGAGAAACAACATTCTTAGAAAACATATTACTAGTGTAAAAAATAATGGAAGTAGAAGCAGTAGCAACTCTCTCATCACTCATCCTAGCACTAGAAGCAGCAGTGTCATTTGTCTTGGGGCTTGAGGGACTAAACTTTTCACTTGAACTACACGATGCATTGTCACTGGACTTGTCACTGAAAGTACAAGAGACAAAGTCATTAGTGTTAGTTGAACTTTTAGGGGACTCATGCATCTGTGATTCATCTAAGTCTTTATCGTTTGGAATAGGCATAAATGTTCCTGTAAAAGGTGGAGGAACAACATGCATTGCTGCAGCTGGTTTAAACCTATTGTAGCTAGGTCTTCCCTCCTCCTCATTGTGTGGATCAAAGATACTTAATAACTGATTTTCAATAAGAAAAATTGTTCTTCGTTTCTAATCGAATTGATCCCTGGTTTAACGTGTGACTCAGTCGTTGTTGGTGAATAAAAAAATGTCGTTATCTATATCTACTTAAAAAGTAAATGCGAAAAATATTAAAAATAACTAAAGACAAATGACTAATAATAAAGAAACAAGGCAAATATTAATACGAAAATTAAAACAAAACAATTAATATGTTAGCCTCAAAATATTGAGTCAAACAAGAATGCTCGGTCATAGGTTATTATTGTAACATTAGTTAGAACGTTGTAATAGGTAGTTAATTAGTCGTGGTTTACGGGCTTGGATTTAAACTAATTAAAGTCCAAAAGACAAGCCCGGTCCAATATATAGCCCATTAAAGCCCGCATGTGGGTGGACTATATATACTACCCTCCTAGCATGTTAGGAGGGTTGGTTGTTCATTTTCTCATTCCTTAATCTAATATTCCAAAGTTAATCCTCTCATCCTCTCTACTTTCTCTCACTACTTTCTCTCTCTAGGAATTCATCTCTTCTTCATCTATTTTCTTTCTTTCTTCTTTGTTTAATCATCACAAATATATGGGACAACATTTGGTATCAATCGCCACGGGGTAGATTTGTGATTGGTTGTTGTTATTATATTTGATTCGAATGATTTAATCCATAAATCATCTCGGATTCAATTTTTTTTGTGTGTTTTCCATGCTCTAATTCTTCATCTACATCTTCTACATAGTTGTAGTAGTGATTTGGTATATTTACTTTGGCTAAAAACACAAAATTTTTGGGTTTTTGATCATTTTTTGGCTTAAAATCACGTATTGGTTGAGTTTTGTCCGAGAAAAGTGGGATATATTCCGATCAGTGCAATCGGAAAAGGGATTAGTTATTTCGATCAGTGCAATCGGAAAAGGGTTTTATCATTCCGATCAGACATTCCGATTTGGTATTCCGACCAGTCTTTCCGATCATCATTCCGATTTGGTATTCCGACAAGGGCTTTCCGATCATCATTCCGATTTGCATTCCGATTAGCACATTCCGATTAGACATTCCGATTAGGACATTCCGATTAGCCATTCCGATTAGCCATTCCGATTAGACATTCCGATTGGACATTCCGATTAGACATTCCGATCAGTGATTCCGATAAGTGATTCCGATTTGACATTCCGATCAGTGATTCCGATGATGTGTTTTGCTAAGTTTTGTTTGAGTATTTTTTAGACTTAGCCACCATCTAGACTAGTTTCGGAATATCGTTTCCACGAAGATCAAAAAAAAAAAAAAAAAAGAGTTAAAATTTTTCCGTCAAGTAAATTCAAATTTTTTCCATACTAGTTTTAGGACATTTCTAGCTCGATTTTAAATTTTGGCGATTATAAATTTTTTTGGTCTACCGTTTTGTCGGACTGGAGAATTTATTGTCGGCCTGGAGAAAAATTGCAATTTTCGGAATTTAAACCACAACAACAATCACAACAAATCTACTTAAGATCCATAATCACTTCATCATTTCAAAGAATATTGAGATGGATTCTACTGCCGAATATCGTGTGACGAACAACAACATAATGGTGGCGGGTAACAAAGAGAGACCACCAATGCTTGTATCTGGTCGGTATGCTCAATGGCAATCACGTTTCATACGGTACCTTGACACAAGACCTAATGGTGATGCCTTGAGGAAATGTATTACTCATGGACCATATATATTCAAGAAGATCTCAATTCCTCCAAGAGCAGCCACAGATACTACTGATCCAATACCTGCAAGTGAACGTGATGAAACAAGAGCCGATCTCACACCTGAAAATTGTGCTTGGCATGATGCGGAGAAGGAAGCCATCTATATGGTTCTAAGTGGGATTGGAGATGACATTTATTCCACGGTTGATGCATGCCCTACAGCACATGAAATGTGGACTGCTATTGAACGCTTGCAACAAGGAGAATCACTCAACAAACAAGATGTCAAAACAAACTTGTTTTGGAATTTTGGCAAGTTTACTTCAAGGGATGGAGAATCAATTGACTCTTACTACTCCAGGTTTTATAAGATGATGAATGACATGACAAGAAATAATCTGCAAGTCTCCACCATGCAAGTCAATGTTCAATTTCTTCAACAACTTCAACCCGAGTGGACACGGTTTGTCACTTTGGTGAAACAACAAGAAAAGTTAGACGAGGTCTCATATCATCGACTCTTTGACATCTTGAAGCAATTTCAGAATGAAGCAAATGAGATTCGAGCTGAACGTGTTGCCAAGACGGCTAATCCACTTGCTTTACTGACTACCACTCAACATGTTCAAGATCCTCACTCTCGTGCTCCTAAGCCATACTCCAATACATCATCTTCACCACGATATTCTACATCATCTAAGTCTTCATCTTCCACAAAATCTCGAGGTAAAGCGCCAAGAGCACCATCACCACCATCTGAGTCCTCATCTGCAGAAGATAGTGATGAAGACCAAGCTCAAAAGAACCGAGAGATGAAACAACAAACTGCTTACATAATGAAGACTTACAAGAAAATCTAAAAACCCACCAACAACAATCTTCGCACATCATCTAACACAAGGAACCGATATGTTGAGAGTCCTCCAAGGTATGACACACGTCGACGTGGTGAAAGTCCTTCTAGGTATGATTGACATAATCCAACGCATGTTGAGGGTTCTGCAAGGTATGATCGACAAACTGCCAAGTATGATACTCAGAGGATTGCTGCTGCTACTGGGAATAGGGAAACGGTTGGAAGTCAAGTGGTTCAGCAGAGTGGGATTCAATGTTTTAATTGCCAAGGTTATGGGCATATGGCAAAGGAATGCAGGAAGCCGAAAAGGGTTAGAGACTCCAGCTATCACAAGGAAAAGATGCTGCTATGCAAGAAAATGGAAGCAGGGGTTAAATTGTCAGCTGAGGAAGGAGAAATGCTTGATGACACTGATGATGAAGATTCTGATCAAGAGCTCGATGCACATTACTCATACATGGCAAAGGTTGAAGAAGTTCTCAAAGTCACTGAAGATGACAATGGCCCTATCTTTGACACTGAGCCAATCGATAAGGTACACACTAATGATGAATATAATGTGTTTGGTGATATTCCTGAGCATAGTGATCTACCCAATGCCATTAATGACACGTGTATGATGGAAACGGTTGATAGTAATACCACACCCGATTCATCAGACATGTGCAATAATGAGTCTGAGGATGATTAACATGTAAATGAATATGATGAAGAGGAACGTATTGTGCTTGCTAATTTAATTGCTACTTTACAAAAAGATGTCACTGAAAATAAAAAGAGTCAAAAGCAATTAAAGAAGGCAAACGCTACGCTCACTCAAAGTTTTGAAGAATGTAAAGCTGCTCTTATCAAATCTACTGAGATGACTGAAAGGTATAGAGATGAGCTCCTTCAGAAAACCAAAGAGATTGTGTAACACCCCATTTTGATAAATGGAATGTCACGCGTAATTAAGGCGTGTCATCAAAGCATGCAAGGTAATATGTAGTAAAACATACATGACCATAGGGAAAACCGGAATCAAACATCGGTTCCCAAACATAAGCCCAAAACATAACAAAGTAAATGAGCTGAATGAAAGACTAAACAAGCATAAATATATGAAGACAAAAGGAGAAGAAGTCTATGGCAGCTTCCATCCTATGCACGTCCTCCAAATGCTCGAGTCTTGGGTACCTGCCGTTTTGGGACATGGAAAGGAAAGTAACGGCTGAGCAAAACGCTCAGTGCACGGATATACAATATAGCATGAAATAGGATAAGCATGTAACATATAACAGCGGAAGACTAAGTTCTGAGTAGACTGGTTAAGTATTAAGAAAACTGGTTTTATAGTTTGAAAAGCCTTATGTTTATCTTATGAAAACTGTTTTAACATAAATATACCATAGCCCATATAGGTCATGAAAAGGTCACGTGCATGAATACTTGGAGGGGTGACCTCATCATGCTGATTAGAGGGGATGCCTCTAATTAATATACTGGTTTGGGTAGGAGGGATCAACTCCTTGTGAAGGATGCAAGGCACACACCACATTCACCATGATAAACTGAATAAAACATGTAACTAGGATGCACCCATACGCCCCACCTGATATAATAATATGGCCAAAACTGAAAAGGGACGCCACGAGCAATCACTCCGCCGTGGGGAAGTCATAACATTGGTGCCTCCAATGTTATGGTTATGGTACCTCCATAACTAGGTGAAACTGGTCATGCTTGTATATGGCTATAGATTATGCTAATTAAACATAAGCAGTTCAAAACAATAAAACAAATACTGGGGAAAACAGTTGGCTGTATACGGGGAAATCCTAATAAGGAAAGAATGTCCATACTGAAAGGACGGGAATCCGTACCTCAAGTCCAGTGAATGAACGGAAGGAAGACTCCTACTTCTGGATCACTAACGCTACATGAATACACACGTGTATAAGTATCGATTCACTGATTACGTACTGGGTTTTTATTTCTCGTCTTAGCTTACTTTGCATGTTTTAGGTCATGGTTTACTGTTTAAAGCCTTAAACTGTGTTTATCTTGTATTCTGATTAATCTGATTAAGTATTACTGGTATTTCATGTATTATTATACTTACTGTGTAATAATAAGTAACTTTCCAAAAATAGCAGGTTTCCAAATATAGAAAGTTTCCAAAAATAGAAAGTTTCCAAAAATAGAAAGTTACCAAAAATAGAAAGTTTCCAAAAATAGATAGTTTCCAAAAATAGAAAGTTTCCAAAAATAGAAAGTTTCCAAAAATAGAAAGTTTCCTAAAATAGAATTTACTGCTTAAAATAGATTAGTTTCTAAAAATAGAAAGTTTCCAAAAATAGATCAGCTGCCTTAATTAAATAAGTTTCCATATATAGAAGGTTTCCATGATTAGATTAGCTGCCTAAATTAAATAGATTTCCATATATAGAAGGTTTCCATTAATAGATTAGTTGCCTTATTTAATTAAGTTTCTATAAATAGAAGTTTCCATATTTAGAATTAAGCTGGTTACATAAGCTAACATATAAGTCTACGTGTTTATAAGCTGATTTCTTAAGTCATATGATATAGTATATAGTTTAATTATTATTCCATGTGTTTTAATTAAACTATAGGTTAAGCATTTTAATTAAAGTATAACATGTTTTAATTAAAATGAAATGAAAATACTTAGGTTAAGATGTGTATTATTATTATTAATAATATAACCTAAGTCATGTCTAAATTAATTAATTATAGGCATGTTTTAAATAATTAATTAATTATAACTTATAACATAAAATACTTAGGTTAAATTAATATCATGCTAAATTAATAATTAGAATAACCTAAGTCATGATTTAATTAATATCTCATGTTATTAATTAATTTATATCCTAAGTTCATGATTCATAAAAATTAACATGTAACATAGATCGTGTTTTAACCAACGAACCGTGAACCGGGCATGATATCGACACCGTACCTCGGACCAAATCGGGGTTCCCCTTGGTTCCTTGCTGCCGTGGGACCCACACCACCAAACCGGGACCATACGGTCTCGGTGGTGGTTTCTAGGCCAAGCCGTGACCCCCTTGGGGCACGGTCTAGGCGTCGGCTAAACCAAACACCCGTAAAACACCCTTTTGATTTTACTTCTTAACCAAATACATGTTTATTTTATGTTTTTAAAATAGGTTTAAAAACATCATGTTCTTAATCAATTTTACCAAATCAAATCAAAAGAAGGAATTAAAAAGAAAGGTTAAAAAGATATACCGAATGTGTAGATGAATTAAGGATGAACAAACACTAATACTTGTACAATATCCAAGATCAAAATCAACAAGAACACCCCTCTTAGGTGTGTTATAGGTGGCGGCTACAAAAGGGAAAAGGAAGGAGAGGAGAAAACTTTTTAGGGTTTTATGTTTAATTTCTTGAAAAGTGAAAATGAATGCATTTTTCCCTTAACCCCTTGTTTAGTAAAAATGATGGGCTAGGCCCATTTCTCTTCCTTAATTTCGTGGTTCATGGGGCCCACATGGGGTAACCCAAATGTTTTTCGTGTCCCGATATTTCGTGTTCGTTCGTGGTTAAACGTGTTCGTGTTTAAAGTGTTTCTGTTTATTTTATCATGTAGTTTATCGTAATCTTAACGCTCGTAATTATATTATATGTATTTACGTAATTATTTTAGTTTGTATTTTAAATGGTGATCATGATTTAATTACGTTCACGTGACATATTTATTAACTGTTTATCAT
The DNA here is from genome assembly GCA_025667525.1 of Glebionis coronaria. Taxonomy (NCBI): domain Eukaryota; kingdom Viridiplantae; phylum Streptophyta; class Magnoliopsida; order Asterales; family Asteraceae; genus Glebionis; species Glebionis coronaria. Next base: position 381,864,914 of record CM046882.1, on the reverse strand, counting down.
GGGTTCGTACGTAATCGATACTTATCATGTCATACACGTATGCACTTGCTTGATTAATAGCACATGAATGTGATCGATACTGAATAAGGTAAGTTTTAATCTAGGACGTACGATCTTAAGGGCACTATTCATGGTAAAAGCATGCGGGTTTTACAATTCTTCCCCCCTAAAAAGAATAATTCGTCCCCGAATTATAGATAAAGTAACTGGAAGCAAAACATACCCGAATCAAACTGGAAAGGTATGTAAAATAACGGAAATGAAGGTGACATGGTAGAAGGGAACGTGGAACGTGACATGTCTTGAAAGGACATGGGACGTGACGTGACTGAAAGGACATATCTAATTGATGAGAAAACGGATAAAAGTCCGGATGAACTTGTCTGTTTCCAAGTGGCCTCCCTCTTGGAACGGTTCCCTCAGAAGATCTTGACACAAATGATAAATCTTGGTCCTCCTGACCTTGACTTGGAATACGAAAAAAAAAATTCTTGGTTATCAACGGAAGGTAGATCCCCTAAATTGGATCGAGGAAAACAAGAGTTAACGTGCTAGGGTAACTGAAATGTTACGATGCACGACAATCTGACTTAACTGATAATTAGAAACAATGCGCGAGACATAAAGAAACGTAGTACGTGAAAAATTTTGAACGTGATACGTGAAAAATTTTGAACGTGCTACGTGGAGATATGTCGAGTGTAGTATGAGTAAATATATCTTGATCCATGATACGTGTAACATATCTTGATCATGATATGAGGAACGTGGAATGAACATGACATATGAGACATATCGTGATCATAGAATATAATGGTGGTAACGCCAAACGCTACAAGGTGAGACGTGGAATATGACGTGAAACGTCTATCTGATGATGGAGAGTTATACTAAACTTGGGTCTGGTCTCTCAAGTTCTTGCAAACTTCCCAGAATGAGAAAAGAATGAACGTAATATCGTAAGCCAAAATACGATCATGAACGTGAATAGTGTCATGAACGTGAGCGCGAAAGCAAGTCGTGGAATTAGAATGAAGACGTGAAGTAAGTTAGGAGTACAATTACGAATCTTTGTCTGACCCGATAGCTGAGGGGTTGCCAAGTGATCGGATGAGCCTTGGCTGGAACATGTTCGTTCAATCTGTTGGTTCTGAAATCCGTACGGATGTAAGGATTCTGCAGACTTGATTAAACTGTTGGCAATAACCCAGATAGCATCATGCCTCTTCTGAGTTTGCTGAAATCTGGTACTAAAATCCATGGAGATCTTGTCCCTTTTCGATTCACAATTTCATATGATGAAAACATCCCAGTTTGTTGGTGTCCTATCTTAACCTGTTGGTATGTCAGGTACCTAGATATGAACGTAACTGTATCTTGCTTTGTAGAACTTGATACCTAGGAGTTTGCGAGACTCTGAGTCTCTGAATCTAGACTTCTCCTAGCGTATAATTTTCTAGAACACCTAATGTAGTGTAGGGTTCTCTCCTTTACGCATAAGCAGAGTCATGGTAAGATTAACCGTAGGAACCCATGTGATTCAGCGTGTCACTGTAATGAAACAGAATTGATAATGGAAAATTTTCTAGGGTAAAATTTCTCTTGTCAAGAATTTGCAACATAGTGCAGATATGGTCTTCCTGTTCTTCTCTAGGCTTAAATGAAATCAGGTTATCCTCAATGAAAATGCTGATGAATTTGTTTAGGAGTTCATGGAAACTCAATTTATTAAGTCCATAATGCGGTTGGAGCATTGATGAGACTAATTCAAAATCATAAATCTAGCATGACCGGGTCGTGTACGAATAGCAGTCATGGACATGTCCTGCTTTTTCGCTCGTCACTGTTGGCAGCATGATCGTGAGTTCGATCTTGGAAAAGTGATTAACACCATACGGTTGATTGGACATGTTGTCAATATGTGGAGGAGAATAACGGTCATGAATGGTGATTTGTTTAAGTCGACGGTAGTCGACACATAATCTCATGGTACCATCCTTCTCCTTGAAGGTTCTTCTGGAGTGTAAGGAACAATTTTGGAATAATCCGTTGGTTATGCATAAAAGGACCTTAGTAGTCGTGTGTTACTGACAGCTAGAAAATTTTAGCAATATGGCTAACAAAGCACGTGCTTGAAAAGCATAGATAATTTGTACAGATTTTCCCGATGGAAAATCAAGCTGACTGTATTCAGGAGCCTGAACATTACTGTACATAATTATGAATCATAGCATGGTGTGGTGTTCATAGTACATAATTAGGATAAAATTCATCTCGTGTCTGTCCGAGGAAATGCGTTAGCAGCTTGGATCTTATCGTTAAGCTGAAGGAAAACCTTCGTATGCGTGGGAATACGAAAGGCGTCCTTCATGGTTATGAATATATGAACTATGGTGAAAGAAATGAAAATGACATCGGCAACGTGACAGTTCTCACTGATGCGCCGATAATGGTATTGAAATTCTCGTGGCCTGATTAATACATGGCACAACAACATAGATATACCCTTGAAGGGTACCCTGAATTTCTTAGAAATGTTCCATAATCAGACGTGAGTCATGTGTCTTGACTCGTGTCTTGAGAAATGTAAGCGTGACATATGTCTTGACTGGTATCTTGACATGTGTCCTCAGAAAGTATACGTGAGACATGTGTCTTGACTGATGTCTTGACATGTGTCTCGAGATGTGAAACAATTAGAATTACAAATATTAGGTTAATATGCCAGAATTGGCGGATCGGTTGGACTACTGATCATTTGTATGTTTGATCACGTCCGTGGCCGGAGCCTCGGTTGCGATTTCTAGGATAGTTGCTGTCATAGTAGTGGTTACTATCATCTTGTCTGTCGGTTCCATGACGGTCATTCTCATGACCGTGACTCATGTAACTATTTAGCTGAGTGGCCGGCTGGTACTGGTTTGCACTCATATGGCTGAAATGACAGTCGAACGACGTGTGACATGTAACTATGAATTTGGGACAATGATTGATGGGAATTGTCTGACGGTGAAGCATCTTCTCGTCTAATTGATTTGCTCCGACGCCTTTGTCTTCGTCTTTTAGGATCTCCAGGTTGTGAACAGCATCAGCATCAGCATCTCGTAGCGTCTCCCAACATCAGCAGCATCAACCTTCAGTAACATCTCCAAGCTATGAGCGGCATCGACAATCTTGTAGAATATCAGCAAGTGAACATACGCCTGAGATGATTTAGACTCGACTAGCGAATACTCGTGAAGTATTGCAAGTGGAATACACATGGATTAAGGTACATGTAATACACATGAAATACGGTACGTGGATTGCACATGGAATGCACATGAAATGATCGGTATGGGCTCGAACATTTGTCATGATTTAAAGAAAGTAAATTGGTTAAACGGTTAGGAAAACCATCATGATAACCTGGCAGTATTAGCATAGACATCATTCTGGTCGCATAGAGAAACACTAAAGTGTGGTTACACAGAATTCAACGATGATTTGCCTGACAGCATGATCAATGGAAACCAACCATGACTATCGTGAAAGCATGATTCAAGAAATCTAACAATGTCTTGCAGGACAACGTAAATAACAAAAGAGGCGTGAAACATAATCAACATGAAGACGGAATTATCATGAGGAAACATGAAACCATCTATTACGAAGAAGTGTATAACATAATCAGCATGAAACTGAAGTTAACCATGACAGTATGAAGGCATACTTGACATAAAAACATAATAACTTATGATGGGACATGAAAAATTTTTTTTATGCCAATTTAAATCATGAGAAAAATTTTATGCAAGAAAAACAGTGCATGAATGCGTAATGTAGTTTATAAAACCTTTATATGTACGAGGGAACGCCTATGGGTCGGTTCCGAAACAAAAGACATGGCGAGGGGACGCCTATGGGTCGGTCCCAAAGTTAAAAGTTTCGATAAAAACACATGCGACTAAATAGGGCCAGTCCTGTACCAACCATTACTTAGTCAAAATTCCTGCAACAGATGACATATGATATAAATGCATGAATGCATGAAACATAAATAATTAAAATCATTGTCAGAACTTAACAGAAAAATTTTATATGAAAAATGTGAACTACTAGGGTGCAGTCCACATAATCACAGTTCACGAGGAACGTCATGCATAGACAATGACACATAACTAAGTATGGATGACGGTTGTCCATCCATATTTGTAAAACAATACCGATGAAAACATTAAGGTTACAACCTCAAGGTGCTGAAAACATCATGGTTAAAACAACAACGCGCTGAAAACATCAATACGTGGAATAACAAACGTTGGCTTAGGAAGCTCCTGGTGACTACCCACTAGTCACAGGTCAAGTTTTAGAGCCTACAGGTCGAAGCCTTGGCTCTGATACCATAATTGTAACACCCCATTTTGATAAATGGAATGTCACGCGTAATTAAGGCGTGTCATCAAAGCATGCAAGGTAATATGTAGTAAAACATACATGACCATAGGGAAAACCGGAATCAAACATCAGTTCCCAAACATAAGCCCAAAACATAACAAAGTAAATGAGCTGAATGAAAGACTAAACAAGCATAAATATATGAAGACAAAAGGAGAAGAAGTCTATGGCAGCTTCCATCCTATGCACGTCCTCCAAATGCTCGAGTCTTGGGTACCTGCCGTTTTGGGACATGGAAAGGAAAGTAACGGCTGAGCAAAACGCTCAGTGCACGGATATACAATATAGCATGAAATAGGATAAGCATGTAACATATAACAGCGGAAGACTAAGTTCTGAGTAGACTGGTTAAGTATTAAGAAAACTGGTTTTATAGTTTGAAAAGCCTTATGTTTATCTTATGAAAACTGTTTTAACATAAATATACCATAGCCCATATAGGTCATGAAAAGGTCACGTGCATGAATACTTGGAGGGGTGACCTCATCATGCTGATTAGAGGGGATGCCTCTAATTAATATACTGGTTTGGGTAGGAGGGATCAACTCCTTGTGAAGGATGCAAGGCACACACCACATTCACCATGATAAACTGAATAAAACATGTAACTAGGATGCACCCATACGCCCCACCTGATATAATAATATGGCCAAAACTGAAAAGGGACGCCACGAGCAATCACTCCGCCGTGGGGAAGTCATAACATTGGTGCCTCCAATGTTATGGTTATGGTACCTCCATAACTAGGTGAAACTGGTCATGCTTGTATATGGCTATAGATTATGCTAATTAAACATAAGCAGTTCAAAACAATAAAACAAATACTGGGGAAAACAGTTGGCTGTATACGGGGAAATCCTAATAAGGAAAGAATGTCCATACTGAAAGGACGGGAATCCGTACCTCAAGTCCAGTGAATGAACGGAAGGAAGACTCCTACTTCTGGATCACTAACGCTACATGAATACACACGTGTATAAGTATCGATTCACTGATTACGTACTGGGTTTTTATTTCTCGTCTTAGCTTACTTTGCATGTTTTAGGTCATGGTTTACTGTTTAAAGCCTTAAACTGTGTTTATCTTGTATTCTGATTAATCTGATTAAGTATTACTGGTATTTCATGTATTATTATACTTACTGTGTAATAATAAGTAACTTTCCAAAAATAGCAGGTTTCCAAATATAGAAAGTTTCCAAAAATAGAAAGTTTCCAAAAATAGAAAGTTACCAAAAATAGAAAGTTTCCAAAAATAGATAGTTTCCAAAAATAGAAAGTTTCCAAAAATAGAAAGTTTCCAAAAATAGAAAGTTTCCTAAAATAGAATTTACTGCTTAAAATAGATTAGTTTCTAAAAATAGAAAGTTTCCAAAAATAGATCAGCTGCCTTAATTAAATAAGTTTCCATATATAGAAGGTTTCCATGATTAGATTAGCTGCCTGAATTAAATAGATTTCCATATATAGAAGGTTTCCATTAATAGATTAGTTGCCTTATTTAATTAAGTTTCTATAAATAGAAGTTTCCATATTTAGAATTAAGCTGGTTACATAAGCTAACATATAAGTCTACGTGTTTATAAGCTGATTTCTTAAGTCATATGATATAGTATATAGTTTAATTATTATTCCATGTGTTTTAATTAAACTATAGGTTAAGCATTTTAATTAAAGTATAACATGTTTTAATTAAAATGAAATGAAAATACTTAGGTTAAGATGTGTATTATTATTATTAATAATATAACCTAAGTCATGTCTAAATTAATTAATTATAGGCATGTTTTAAATAATTAATTAATTATAACTTATAACATAAAATACTTAGGTTAAATTAATATCATGCTAAATTAATAATTAGAATAACCTAAGTCATGATTTAATTAATATCTCATGTTATTAATTAATTTATATCCTAAGTTCATGATTCATAAAAATTAACATGTAACATAGATCGTGTTTTAACCAACGAACCGTGAACCGGGCATGATATCGACACCGTACCTCGGACCAAATCGGGGTTCCCCTTGGTTCCTTGCTGCCGTGGGACCCACACCACCAAACCGGGACCATACGGTCTCGGTGGTGGTTTCTAGGCCAAGCCGTGACCCCCTTGGGGCACGGTCTAGGCGTCGGCTAAACCAAACACCCGTAAAACACCCTTTTGATTTTACTTCTTAACCAAATACATGTTTATTTTATGTTTTTAAAATAGGTTTTAAAAACATCATGTTCTTAATCAATTTTACCAAATCAAATCAAAAGAAGGAATTAAAAAGAAAGGTTAAAAAGATATACCGAATGTGTAGATGAATTAAGGATGAACAAACACTAATACTTGTACAATATCCAAGATCAAAATCAACAAGAACACCCCTCTTAGGTGTGTTATAGGTGGCGGCTACAAAAGGGAAAAGGAAGGAGAGGAGAAAACTTTTTAGGGTTTTATGTTTAATTTCTTGAAAAGTGAAAATGAATGCATTTTTCCCTTAACCCCTTGTTTAGTAAAAATGATGGGCTAGGCCCATTTCTCTTCCTTAATTTCGTGGTTCATGGGGCCCACATGGGGTAACCCAAATGTTTTTCGTGTCCCGATATTTCGTGTTCGTTCGTGGTTAAACGTGTTCGTGTTTAAAGTGTTTCTGTTTATTTTATCATGTAGTTTATCGTAATCTTAACGCTCGTAATTATATTATATGTATTTACGTAATTATTTTAGTTTGTATTTTAAATGGTGATCATGATTTAATTACGTTCACGTGACATATTTATTAACTGTTTATCATGGGTTCGTACGTAATCGATACTTATCATGTCATACACGTATGCACTTGCTTGATTAATAGCACATGAATGTGATCGATACTGAATAAGGTAAGTTTTAATCTAGGACGTACGATCTTAAGGGCACTATTCATGGTAAAAGCATGCGGGTTTTACAGATTGAGGGGTACAAGGGAAGTGCGTTAAAAAGTCAAAAGGACGATTTTGAAAACAAATATAGTACCACTCTTGAGTTATTAGCCAAAGAGAAGCGTCAATATAATGTTTTCTTAATGGATGAACGTCAAAAAACGTACCTTGCCAATACCAAAGTTAATGAACTTGAACAAAAGCTCTCTATGACCACTACAGATTCTACTAAAATTCTTGCGGATAAGAAACAAGAGGTAGATGCGTTAAAACAAGACTTTAAAAGTAGATATGATAAAGAAACCGAAAAAGTAACGAAACTAGAAGAACAAGTCGAATTTTTGAAGAACGTTGTTAATAAAACGCATGATTCTATTCAATCTGTGAGAATGTTGGCACCTCCTTCGATGTTTAAGGGTCAAGCTAGCTTTGCAAGTCCTGAGTACCTTGCCAAAGCTCAAGCTGCGAACCCGCATCTTTATCTTGATGAGACTGAAAGGACAGATCTTGATTGCATGCCTCTTAGTGCCAATAGTGAAGAGACTGCCCTTTGGGATGCTGATAGTCAACCACTTGTTAATAAGGAGTTTGTGAAACCATATAATTATGCTTATGAGAATAGTCTTTATGGCCTGTTCAACAAACAAACTCAGAAAACTCGTGAGGAAGTGTTCCTAGAATGCAAACAAAAGAGAATTCAATGGAAGAAAGCATTTGCCCCTAAGAAATCTAATGTTTACAAATACATAAACTACCTCCCTCTAGATGAATCTAAAAGTAAGAGTAGGAAAACATTAGGTATTCTTAAACATCACATAGATAATGTTAAATCTATTGTTGAAAGAGACTGGGCAAAACGTGAAAATGCTGAGTGGACACGTCCGATTCCTCAAGATATTACCTTGCTTGTCAAAGAACTCTTAATTCCAAACACGACGTTGATTAAAGAAACTGTTCTTCAACTTGAGGAGTTCATTCGGACTGAAATGTATGATGATTTAAAATATGTTGAATCTCTTGAGAAACACATTGATGATCTTCAAATGGAGAAGTCTGACTTCTCAGATGAATATGATTTACTCTTGCAAGAACGCGTTTCTAAAGATGTTATGTGTGCTTATTTTACATCTTGTGTTGATATTGATGAATATTCTGAAGTTGCATGCCAATATCTTGATAAGATTAAAGAATGTGAACGTCTTGAAATTGAGCTTTCGAAACGTAAAGAAAATGTTGACAAAAAGGCTTTTGAGTTACTTCAACACAAAACTGTTTTCCTTCAAAAACATTGTCATTCACTTGAACTTGCTTTGCAAAAAGACGTTGGTAGTTTTCCACACGATAATAAATTGCAAGAAAAACTTTCCCAAACATTTCGAGAAATGAATGAACAGAATTTGGAAATTAAAGGGTTGAAAGCTCAGTTACAAGACAGGGACAAAGCGATAGCAGAGTTGCAGAAACTCATTGCTAAAATGGGTGGGAAAATTGTGGAACCTAGCATTAAGAAAAATGTTGTTAGACAACCCAATGCCTCTAAAGAGAATAGATCCTCTATCTTGGGAAAACCATCTGCTTTATCTAATTCCTCGTTTGCAAAACCTGTGTTTGCCCCCAAGATGGATGGAAAGGAAAGGTTACCACAAAATCAACCCATAAGGAATCCTATAGCACCAAGCGTTAAGCACAATCATGTCATTAAACCAGGGATGTATAGAATGTCCACTAAGCCCACAAACAAAGATACTCACTCGCCTCAGACTTCTAGAAACACTAATATTCGTGTGTCTTCTACTACAGGAATAGTCTCTACTACTAGTGTTAGCCGGCCTCAGCTTAAGAGCACTCAAGTGAATGATAAGGTATGGAAACACAAGAATCAAGGGAAGATGAAGCAAGTAGAAGAACACCCTAGGAATTTGAATGTTTTTAAGAATAAAAAGTCTGTTATCGCATGTAATGACGATTTCAATGCTGTGAATGATTTGAATGCTATGAATGTGAAATTTTTTTGTGTCAAATGTGGCAAGTGTGCTAATGCTAATCATTCTATGTGTGCTATGAATAATGTCAAAGGCGTAGAAACTAGAACTAAGAAGCAAACTGTGATGCCTATTAGTGCTAGTAAACCCAAACGCAAAGTGAACCATTCTGGTGCTAACCCCACTAAGAAAAGTATTGCATCAGACTCCACCACTAAGAATCCTAGAAGCAAAATTAAAGAATTATATGAGTCTGCCAGTAAGTCTTGGAAATGGTGGTTTGCTAATCAATGTCCTCCCGGATATAAATGGATGCCTAAAGTTAGGACAGAAAATGTGAAAACGAGTGTTAGTTTGCCTTTAAATGTTGATAAGGACACTAATGATTCTACTATCACAACTACTGTGGTATCCAATTTAGCAAATGCTCCATCGTGTTCTAACTCTTATGCAGGTGATACAAATAATCCTCTTCATACTGGACTCCAGATGCACGAAGCACATGACGGGGAATCTCAAGCTTCTAATTAACTTCGTGGAGAAGTTCCTGGGTACGGTCCGATTCGGAAATGATCAATTTGCACCGATCCTAGGATATGGAGATTTGGTTCAGGGGAATATCAAGATTAAACGGGTATACTACGTCGAAGGGCTCAATCACAATCTTTTCTCGGTTGGTCAATTCTGTGATGCGGATTTGGAAGTTGCTTTCAGAAAGAAGACATGTTTTGTTCGTGATTATGATGGGAATGACTTACTTACCGGTACACGGGGTACTGATCTTTACACAATTTCACTTCAAGACACAACTTCATCAACTCCAATTTGCTTCATGGCAAAAGCTTCAACGACTCAGGCATGGTTATGGCATCAACGTCTTTCTCATCTCAACTTTGATACCATCAACTTGCTTTCCAAGAAAGATATTGTGAGAGGCCTTCCAAGCTTGAAATTCATCAAAGATCATCTTTGTTCTTCTTGTGAACTTTATAAAGCTAAACGAAGTAGCTTCAAAAGAAAGACTACACCAAGCTCTAAAGGACGGTTAGATCTTCTTCATATAGATTTGTGTGGTCCCATGCGTGTTCAAAGCATCAATGGGAAGAAATACGTTATGGTAATTGTCGATGACTACTCAAGGTACACATGGACTCACTTCTTGAGATCCAAGGATGAAACATCCGATGTGCTCATCAGCTTCCTTAAAGTGATACAACGTGGTCTTCAAGCTCAAGTTAAAGTGGTTCGTACTGACAGAGGTACAGAATTTTTGAATTCAAAACTGAGAAATTATTTTGAAGCCGAAGGAATTGAACATGAAACATCTATTGCTCGAACACCCGAACAAAACGGCGTTGTTGAAAGACGAAACCGTACTTTAGTTGAGGCTGCTCGAACATTACTATCCGCTTCAAAGCTTCCACTGTACTTTTGGGCCGAAGCCGTGTCAACCGCATGCTACACACAAAACCGTTCCTTAATTATCCCAAGACATGAAAAGACACCATATCACATAATTCATGATCAAAAACCTTCACTCAAACACCTTCATGTTTTTGGATGTACTTGCTACATTATTCGAGATGGCGAAAATTTGGATAAGATGAAAGAGAAAGGTGATTCATGTATTCTTGTGGGATATGCAACTCAGTCAAAGGGATATAGAGTATACAACAAGAGAACAAAATTGATTGTCGAGACAATTCACATCTGATTTGATGAACTGCAAGAAATGGCACTTGAACAAAACAGTTTAAGTCCCGACCCACAACGACAAACGACTTCCGTTCACAACCGCACGGAACTCGGAACTCAAGACCACAACAATGAACCGTCAAGTTTAACGCTGGTTCCAGAAAATGTTCCTAGAGCTGATATGACAGTCGACACGACCATTGAAGAGTTGGAAATGTTATATGGACCAATGTATGATGAATATTTCATGGGGGAGAAACAAGTTGTATCGAAGTCTTCCGCTGTCACTCATGATAAGAATGATGATACCGATCATCGTCAACAACCGGATACAACTTCATCTACTTCAACACGGGTTGTTGCAGATTTACCTCCTCAGAATATCACTTCAACAATCGATCCTACAACATCCACAACTACTGTCATTGCTCCAGAGAACACAAATCAAGCAGACGGTGCATTATCTGACGATGACGATTTTCACAACCCATTCGGTACACCGGTACACGAAACTGGAGAGTCTTCTAATCGCCATGTTGATCCGTCAAATATGCATACTTTCTATCAACGACATCCTTCAACACATCATTGGACCCGAGATCATCCTTTGGTTCATGTCGTTGGAAACCCTTCACAGCCCGTTCGCACAAGAAGACAGCTTAACACCGATGCCGATGTTTGTATGTTCGCACTCGCCGTGAGTTCAGCTGAACCAAAAAACATCAAAGAAGCATTAGCTGATCATGCTTGGATTGAATCGATGACGGATGAACTTCAACAATTTGAAAGACTTAAAGTCTGGGAACTTGTTGACAGACCATACGATGTAACACCATTAAATCTTCGATGGATCTGGAAAAACAAGATGGATGAAGAGAACACGATCATCAAGAATAAATCTAGGCTAGTGGCTAAAGGGTATGGACAGAAAGAGGGTATTGATTTTGAAGAATCATTTGCACCAGTTGCTCGAATGGAAGCGGTCAGGATTTTCCTTGCTTATGCTGCACATAAGGGATTCATCGTTTATCAAATGGACGTAAAGACGGCGTTTCTTAACGGTCCTTTGAAGGAAGAAGTTTATGTCACGCAGCCGGAAGGATTCGTCAATCCTCATTATCCTGACAAGGTGTATCGTCTCCATAAAGCACTTTATGGACTCAAGCAAGCTCCAAGGGCGTGGTACGACGAGCTCGCAAAATTTCTGGTCTCCAAAGGTTTCTCAAAAGGTTCCATTGATCTAACTTTGTTCACTTATAAATATGGTGACGACATTCTGCTTGTGCAGATTTATGTTGATGACATTATTTTTGGGTCTACAAACCCAAAACTTTCAACATGGTTTGAAAAAGTAATGCACAATAGATTTGAAATGTCAATGATGGGCGAACTAAAATTCTTTTTAGGAATTCAAGTTCACCAATCCCCAAGTGGTATCTTTATAAACCAAGCTAAGTATTGTCAAGAGATAATCAAAAAGCATGGTATGACCTCATGTGACCCTGTTGGGACACCATTATCAACCACATCGCTAGATGCTGATTTGGAGGGATTACCCATAGATCAAACGAGATATCGTTCCATGATCGGGTCCCTCATGTACTTGACAGCAAGCAGACCATATATTCATCATGCTACATGCTATTGTGCACGATATCAAGCACGACCCACTGAAAAGCACCTCAAGGAGGTTAAACGGATCTTTCGGTACCTTAAGAATACCATTCACATGGGACTCTGGTATCCGAGGGAAACCGGTTTCTTTCTAACGGCCTATTCAGATTCTGATCATGCAGGGTGTCTTGATACACGTAAAAGTACTTCTGGTGGTGCACAATTTCTAGGTCAAGACAAGCTTGTGGGATGGTCTTCCAAGAAGCAGGATTGCACGTCACTTTCATCAGCCGAAGCGGAGTATGTGTCTCTATCTGCGTGTTGTGCTCAAGTTCTATGGATGAGAACACAACTCACGGATTATGGCTTTCATTTTGATAAAGTACCTATGTACTGTGACTCAAAGTCGGCCATAGCCATCTCCTGCAACCCGGTACAGCATTCCCGCACGAAGCACATCGATGTCCGATATCACTTCATTAAGGAACAAGTTGAAAGAGGTATTGTTGACTTATACTTTGTTGGAACTGATTACCAATTAGCTGACTTGTTTACAAAAGCTCTTTCGAAAGAGAGGTTTGCGTATCTAGTTAGGCAAATTGGTATGAGATGTTTGACTCCAGCAGAACTGGAGGTTCTAGCAAAGAAGCCTGCTTGATTCATCTATCAAACATCTACCTGTAAATATTAATCAAAAAGCAAAATACAAAAGTAAAAAATCTTTGATAATCCAAAAATATTCTTCTCGACATGTCTTTCAGTATCGATAATATGGACGTACCTAGAAATGTCGCTCAATAACGACACGGGTGTGTACATAAAGCTCGAATGAAAGTTGTAAATATTTTTCAAAACATGTCATTTCTATCTTTTCAAAAGGAAATTGTCTATTTTGGACAATACTTCCAACAACGGGTAGAGCAATCTATCTTGGGTTGAGCTTGTCACAAAACATTCAACGTTTTGAGCTCAACACAATGGCTTGTAATCACTTTCAGATTGCAACCCGGAACTATATTCACGGGGGAGTGTACGATTTCGTGCTCTTACCCTTAGCAAAAGAAGTTAACTCTTCTTACACTTGAGTGGATTTGTCAAGACATTCAAAGTCTATGAACTCATGTTTATGCTTTAGAAAAACCTTTCGACAAAAAGAATTAATTTTTCAAAAAGCGTTGAACACAATTTTTTCAAGAATTTTTCAATGATATTTAAAATCTTTCAAAAATTGTGTGTTCAACAACTCCCATCCTCAAAAAGCGAAATGTGGATCATATCCTCATAATGACAATTCAATTGGATCAATTTTTGAGGGTGAGCATTTTAAACTTCATGCAAAAGATTAACACATCTTTCTCCTGGAGATTTCAAGACTATTTTTCAAAATATATTTTAATCAAATTTGGTATCTCTAATATCAAAAGATTTTATATATTAGAGATAGGGGGAGAAAATGTGATTAAAATGTGATCTAATATAAGACTCAAGCACTTTAACTCTTACCTACATGTGCGAAACACTTTCGATTATCGATGCACATGTGAAGGGGGAGCATTTCTGAAACGACAAAACTAGCAAAGTGTTAAATGTTTTTCAAACACTTTGTTAGAATTTAAAGTGGTTTTCATGGTTACGATCAAATACCCACAACATCTTTAATTCACGACGTTATTGGTGTCAAAAGGGTGGTTAGGTTTAAGTCCTATGATCCAACCAGAACCGGAGGGATCTTCCCAGGGACAATCCAATAGATTATTAGAAGTCCTTAGGAAAGATGGAGTAGAATGTGAACGTAGCTGAATGCCGACTAAGTACTGATGCTAGCACTGGAACAATCACAACAAGGTGCTAGTAATGATGTCTTGGTAAGCATTGAAGGGGTTGAAGAATGAAAAAGAAATGTAAGGATAAAGGGTGTAAAGAAAGAAGCCCTCCATACAACTTAGGCAGAAACCGGGTCAACTCATCATGAAGACAAACTCATCATGGACCCAGTGATGTGAAGCACAACCCTTTCCTAGCTACTCATGCTTCTCTCAAAAGAAGTTTGTTTTATTGTCACGGAGATCAACACGACTTCTATTGACTTTCTCACTCCGAGATAGTTGATATTGAATAGGTGGCATCTGCTCCAGCCTCCGACCACTAAAAGTGCACAAATAGAGTCTAGAGCCAAGAGATCAATCAAATCTCGTTAGGACACACGGATGAAGATCAAGAGAGTCCTACGCTATATCCTTGTGATATTGCTAGAACACTCAGAGTGATACTACTTAGTATTCACAATGATGAGTGGAAATCCTTCCAGTATTAACATCAAACAGCACTGCGGTAGGTCATATGCAAGATTCTTTATGAATTGAACATATCAACAGTGGTTTGATTCTGAATTGATTCAAACTCGTTTCAGGTTTCTACGCAATATCTTTATGGTCTTGCCAGAACATTCAGAGTGATATTTATTAATATTCACAGTGACGAATGGAAATCCTTCTAGCGTCAACATCAAACAGCGCTACGGTAGGTAACTTGTGAGATTCTTATGAATCAAACTTATTGTTAGCCTCAAAATTTTGAGTCAAACAAGAATGCTCGGTCATAGGTTATTATTGTAACATTAGTTAGAACATTGTAATAGGTAGTTAATTAGTCGTGGTTTACGGGCTTGGATTTAAACTAATTAAAGTCCAAAAGACAAGCCCGGTCCAATATATAGCCCATTAAAGCCCGCATGTGGGTGGACTATATATACTACCCTCCTAGCATGTTAGGAGGGTTGGTTTTTCATTTTCTCATTCCTTAATCTAATATTCCAAAGTTAATCCTCTCCTCCTCTCTACTTTCTCTCACTACTTTCTCTCTCTAGGAATTCATCTCTTCTTCATCTATTTTCTTTCTTTCTTCTTTGTTTAATCATCACAAATATATGGGACAACATAATAAAAAAATAAAAGTGACAAGAAAAATAAACTTTCGAATTAACAATAAAATTTACTTAATGAAAAAGAAGGAAATTGGACTATGTGGCTACTTTATAAAGAAGTGAAACAAATATTAAAGCGGGCAATAAATAAAAGTTAAAACTTAAACTTTTCGAAAAAATACTAATACTAAAATTTGACGAAAAATATAACTAAAATAACTAACTTTCAAAATAAAAATTAAAACGACTTTCAGAATAATTATGAAGCGAAGTGACTTAAAAAGCACTTCGGAATAATTTCGGAATAAAAATTAATAACTAATAACTGACTACAAGAGAACTTCGGAATAACTTGTGCAGAACTTCGGAATTAAAAAGCAAACCAATATTGAGAAGTGACTTAGCAAAATACCAATATTGAGAAGTGACTTAGCAAAATACCAATATTGAAAAGTAACTTAGCAAAATACTGATACGAACCGGATCGATGATAGAGATAAAAGGATAGATAGATTATATTAATGGGATAACCCGACCCCCCAATGGCTTATATTAGTGAGATAAACCGACTCCCCAATTGATTAATAAAACCAATACTTCATTATCATTAAACATAATCATCTTACAGCCCTTAATCCTCTATATATAATGAAAGTTTCCCTAGACTTAACTTGGTCCCTAAGATAAAACGATAAAAGGAAAGTAAATAAACTAATTATCTAATTAATATAATAAGAGACAGCAGGATCGTATCAATACTCCCGCCCATTCAGCAATTGATATGAACCGAATCGATTAAAGAGATGAAAAGAACAGTAAAGATAAGTAATCGACGTTCGAGAGGTCGAATAAGCTCTCCCCGTTAACTAAGAAAACAATAAACCAAAATAAACCATATTCATATTTCTGCATAGACCGTACCAAAGCCTTATAAGATACCAATGAACGACAAAGCCTCGGATCACCTTTAATCAAAACTCTTTTGTTGTCAATTTCAAAAGACATCGTTAAATTCTTCCAATTAACCGATGTATCACCCAATGTTTGTAACCATTTGACTTTGAGTATTACATCCGTGCTACCTAAATCGAGGGGATAGAAATCTTCGACAATTTGTAATTCTGGAAATGTTATCAATACACCTTTGCAAATTCCTTGACACCTCTCGAATTTTCCATTACCCAGCATTACGCTTACTGAACTCTCTCTCGTGATCAATAACCCCAGTCGCTTCATAACCTTCCTTGACAGAAAATTGTGAGTGGCACCACTGTCGATCAACACCACTACATCTTCATCACCAATGATTCCTCGAATCTTCATTGTGTGAGGCGACGTAAACCCCATAACAGAGTTTAATGATACTTTAACCATATCCAAATGCACGTGTTCTTCACTTTCATCAAATTCCTCTTCAGTCTCATCTCCGTCACCTACTAACAAGACCTATAAAGTCTTTACAGGACAGCGATGACCTGGCCCAAATTTTTCATCGCACCGAAAACATATTCCTTTTGATCTTTTATCAGCAAACTCCGCATCTGTTAGCCTTTTAAATGGTCTTGGCTTAACAGTAGCATCATTACTATTGGTAGAATTAAACCCTTGAGAACGAACTGTAACCGGTCCTGCCATGTTACGGGTGGCACTTGAATTGCCTGTTGTTGTAACAGTTGTTCGCAAAGAACTCCGATTTGGCACGCTGCCTCCGATCGTTTTGTTCTCATCAATCATGATGGATAGCCTTATAGCTTGACCTAAATTCGCTGGTTGCATTACCCGAACCGACGATCTTAGATCAGGCTTTAAACCTTTTATAAAGGTTCCTTCCATGACCTCTTCTGAAACTCCTCTGCCCTGCTAGCTGCTCGAACAAGCCGACATAATCCCGTGTTGTCCCATCCTGCGTTATTGCCAAAAACTGCTCATACAAATTTCCCTCTTATGAAGGTTGAAACCGATCCAACAATCTTCTCTTTAGTTCTTCCCATGAGCGAAACTGTGCTCTTTGTTCACTCCACCGAAACCATGATAGTGCCAGACCCTCCATACACAACACTGCAGCTCTCAATTGCTCTTGCAGTTCTACTTCTAAAACCTCAAAGTATCTCTATGCCTTGTAAATCCAACCATGGGCGTCTTCGCCATCAAAAAGTGGCATCTTGATTTTTCTCATTCGATGGTCATAACCATGATTAAAGTATCTTCCATCAGTGTGATTCGCTCCTGTACCAAGACCTGTACCCAGACCTGTACCCAGACCTGTACCAAGACCAAGACCCGTCCTCGTAGTGTTTCGAGTCTGAGTGTTATCCTTCGTTATCACCTCTTCCTCAACCAGGTTTACTCTAGTAGACACCCCGAATCCATCATAGTCCCCCCAACTGTTGTTAACCTCACCCACAATCTCACTGCCCTTCCCACCATCAGCGCTAGTTCCAGTATTGTGTGGTAGCAACGGAAAACCCAAATCATCAAATTTCAACCCCGTCTGGCTACTTTTTAATGGACCAACAGGCTTTGAAGTTTCTTTGTTAGACAATGACAACAAAATAGCCTTCACTTCTTCGTATCGCTTGTCTTCTAATTCTTGTCTCCTCCTTACAGCTTCAACTTCAGAA
This sequence comes from Glebionis coronaria, assembly GCA_025667525.1. Classification (NCBI taxonomy): domain Eukaryota; kingdom Viridiplantae; phylum Streptophyta; class Magnoliopsida; order Asterales; family Asteraceae; genus Glebionis; species Glebionis coronaria. Next base: position 381,846,727 of record CM046882.1, on the reverse strand, counting down.
TCCAACTTGCTTCCCAAAGCTGCCAACTCCCCTTTAACTTCTCCACGGAATTTTTCCAGATCTGCTTCCAAGTTTTCAAATTTCTTTGCCGCCATGTTTTTCAGAAGTAACAATATCCAAAATCTAAGGCAAAGTGTTTTTTTTTCAAGATCTTAGGGCTCGGATCTTAGGGCTCTGATACCAATTGATACGAACCGGATCAATAATAGAGATAAAAGGATAGATAGATTATATTAATGGGATAACCCGACCCCCCAATAGCTTATATTAGTGAGATAAACCGACTCCCCAATTGATTAATAAAACCAATACTTCATTATCATTAAACATAATCATCTTACAGCCCTTAATCCTCTATATATAATGAAAGTTTCCCTAGACTTAACTTGGTCCCTAAGATAAAACAATAAAAGGAAAGTAAATAAACTAATTATCTAATTAATATAATAAGAGACAGCAGGATCGTATCAAATACCAATATTGAGAAGTGACTTAGCAAAATACCAATATTGAGAAGTGACTTAGCAAAATACCAATATTAAGAAGTGACTTAGCAAAATACCAATATTGAGAAGTGACTTAGCAAAATACCAATATTGAGAAGTGACTTAGGAAATGAAAGTCCCTAATCAATGCTAGAAACCCTAATCTTAACTAATCAACACAAGGTATTACTTTTCAAACGTAATCTTATTATTGTATAATAAAGAATTACAAGTGTTATGGATAACACCGTTTGATGACAATGTGTTGTGCACACTTTGAACAACTATAAACCCTAACTTATGAATACAGTCGCAGCTGTTTGATTCTATAAGTTCTAAGCAATAATGTTATGAATATACTCAAAGTGTTTTAACATTAATGCATGGATACACATCCTATTTATAGTGTTGCGAGATTGACCTAAATAGTACTTGATGGTGACTACACAAGCTTTCACTTTTCAGACATCAGTCACATGATGCTCTTCTATTCTTGGTAGTCTTCCATTATGCTTTAAGGAAACAGTTGTCAAAACAGTTCCTTTTTCTTCATAGTCTCGAACACACAAATGGCATGTCCAAAGTGTGCTGAGTGTTAACAGGGTATTGCCACCCCTGTTAACCCTCAACCCCTCAGAGTCCCTGATACATCTTGGCTGTTATCCATCACAGCCAATGAGTATGTCTTCAAGTAATCTTTGACTTCCTTGACAATGTCTCTAACATGGACTCCTCTGAGGTTGCTCACAGAGACTTAGATCTCTGTAAGTCTTGCGATACTTGCCTGCCTCCTAGGCACAGGCAAGGGACTATCTAACAGCTTAATTATGTTTAAATCTATGATCAGGGAATCTAACAAGTTTAGATTCCCAACAATCTCCCCCTATTTAAACATAAATATTGCTAGATCTAACTAAGTTAAGGTAAGTGCGTTAACAGCTTCTTCTTACTCATAACAGATCTAAACAAACATACCTCATGATTTTATTAATACTTGAAGGAAATTACAAGTACATTACAAAAGTAAAATAAAATATGAAGGTAAAATTGGGCTGTGAAAATCTTCAATAGTCATCATTTTTAATCCTTTCTTCAGCTTCAGCTAAGTCTAATCTGTTATCCAACTCTTCCTGCAAAGTTTTTGCAAACCTTTTGGAATACTCTGTGTTGATCTTGAGTGACTTCTTGTGACAAAGCAGCTGAATTGTTGAAGCTAAGCACAACTCATCTTCTCTTTGAAATGCATACTGGGAAGCTCTGTTCATGAATGCCATTCCTCTTTCAGGCTCTGTGTATGTCTGACCATCAACAGGGCCAACTATACCATTGGGTAGGATCAAATACCTGTGCATACCATCCACTTGAACATCATCTATGACAAAAGTTTCCTTAACAAGTTAAGAAACTCTTCTTCTTTTGTTACCAATCTTTGGGGGTTCTTGTTCAAAAAGCTGTGGTGGGGATATATCTTGAGTTTGGCAGCCGTTTCTTTGATCCAGGTAAACTTGGCCTTAATAGTCTTGAGCATAAGAAAATTAGTCTGTCTAGTTTGTAGAAACTAGAAGGGGGGGGGGGGGGGGGTTGAATAGTTTCTCTTCGATTGGTGACCAAATTAAAATTACTTTCAATTTGGTTTGTATCAAAACTATCTTTTACTTGATGCTAAGTTGCATAATGATTAGGTTCAATTGAAATACACTAGCAAGGATAATAAGCAAGTATAATGATAATGAAATAAGTAAAGAGCAAGGAAGGAGACAACCTAGTGGGAAGACACCAAGATTTATAGTGGTTCGACAATGAGGCTCTATCCTCGTTTCTACTCCACTCCTCGAGTACACCTACTCGAGATTTCCACTATATCCACAAGCTCCCTTCTCGGCGGAGAAAACCTTACATCGTTGCTTACATTATTTTCCGACACTAAGCTAAATGTCGAGACCTAATCTTTAGCTAGGACCAATCTACACGACGTTGCCTACTTCACAATTTAACGACACAAGGCTAGATGTCGAGTTCTAATCGAAAGGTAGAACCAATCTTCACGACGTTGCCTAATTCACCATTTTACGACACAAGGCTAGATGTCGAGTTCTAATCGAAAGCTAGAACCAATCTTCACAACTCTTCACTTTGAAGCTAAGTGAGAACTTCACACAACACAACTACTAGTCACTTTAAAGTTTAGTGAGAACTCACAAGACACAACCACATCACTTTATAGTTTAGTGAGAACTCCTAATCAAATCTATTACAACTCAACTAGACTTATCCAAGTACACACATGTAGCTTGGATTTACACAACACAAATCCAAGCAAACACATATGCAATGGATGTACACAACAAATCCAAGTATCCACAAATAACTTGGATGAACACAACTAGTCCAAGTATTCATAAATACATTGGATTGACCTAAAACAAAAAAGGGGTATCATGATGAATATGACTAGCTCATAGATTCATCTTTATCACACCACTAGTGAGTGAGTGATCTTCTCATTGGACATGGTAAAGGAGGGGATCAAGAGGATAATCATATATAAACATCCTTAACAATTTAAGTGATCATTTACTAATGATTATGCTATAGAAAATAGAAAGAGGGCTGAGAAAAACGTCCAAGAGGCTTGCTGGAAAATGAGATTTGACCCACTATTTAAAGGAGACAAAGTTACAACGGATATATAACGGCTACTGTGCGCGGTACCTTATCTCACCCCGCGGTACCATATCGCTAAGGTACCGCGTAGGTACTTAAGGTACCGCCACTAGACTCCGCTCTGTTTTTTTGTCTTTTAGTAGGGTGGGAATATCTGAGGTATTTAAACCCTTCAAAGGATATTCTAACAGCATTTGGAATATGCCATTTTCAAATTTTCATTTTCCATTTTAATAAAACATTTTCTAAAAAAGAAAGTTTATTAAAGAGTCTTTTGTCTTATTAGCAAAAGTGAGTTTTAGGGATAATCATTTTGATGATCACTAAGTATGATTAAGAAAGGTTAGTGATATGATTATTACCTTGATGATAGTGTTAGTTAAATAATTCATTTTGTGTTTCTACACTAAATGTGTTGTATGGTTTGTTGTGATCAAAACTAAGAAAGATTAGTTAACACTAATAATGTTTTTAGGCATTACTTGCATTAACAATCTCCCCCTTTTTGATTACGACAAACGATAAACTCATTTACGTATAAACACAAACTATGGAATTATTAGCTAGTTTATCACTATCATTTCTCCCCCTTTGTCGTAGCAAAAATGTTAGCATAAGTCTTTGAAGTGCATCGAACTTTGCTAGTAGCTCCCCCTTGGTGGTTGCTCCCCCTTGCTTGGGGCACCAAGTTTGTGAGCTAAGGTGACATGCTACACAAAGGTTAGTAGATAGGAAAGAAACACCAATGTATATATGATCACTACCTACTAAGTAACTTGAGAGGGAGAAAGAGAAGAAATCTCAAATTAGAAGCAAGTATTTTGCTAAGTATGTCCAAAGAGGTAATTGACAAAATCAAACTTCAATAAGATGAAGATGATAAGTTTGTCAATGGGTTAAAGCTTTAGAATTGATGGAATCACCCATAAGCAATTGTAAAAATTTAACCAAGATCAACTCAAAAAATAGAACTAATTAGATAGCACACAAATAACACAAAAGTTACAAAAAAAATACAACAAAGAAGATAGTCATACACATAGTATGAGTATCTAAAAGCAATAAATATGGAAAATAAACCACTAAGCATAAGCTAGTCTAATAGTGATATTTTCTAAGATTGCTAAAAATAAAATAGAACTAAAAAGACGACGATGCATCATTCGAAGTTTTGTCCACCGGAACGAAAACTTGAATAGGAGGTCGAGTGAGGAGGAATTCAAGAAAATTTAACTTCTCATACACATGAGCAAGTTCAATTTGTTGAAATCGGCAACAATCACACGAGGATCCATGATGCAACACAAAATCGTTTGATGTGGGGATGGCATCAAACTTAGGGTTTGGTGGTGGTGGGGTAAAGGGTTTGGGAGTGTTTTCACAATGCCTTGTGAGGTTTGGGAAGGTTGCAAGGTCATTGAGTTGGGGGGTATTGAAGGATTGTGGTGGTGGTGGAACATGTTCTTTTGCTCCGGTGATGGGGTTTATGGTGTAAGTCTCATTCCAATACTTGATTGGAGAGAAGGTAGGGTTTTTGGGTGGTTTGGACGAAGATGGTTCATTCTTCTTAACCCAAACGGGTCGAACCGAGATTTTCGGTTTCTTTGAAAGCTTGGATGAGCAAGCTTTGGGTGAGTGGGGTTGTGACAAAGAAATGTCAAGGTTAGGAATGTAGGAGTTAGGCATTGTGAGAGTGTGAGAATGATATCTCAAGGTTATGTGAGAATGAATTCTCAAGGTTGGGAAGGTGTGAGAATGAAATCTCAAGGTTGGGGTATAAGTAAAATGTAATCAAGGTAAGAATTTGAATACAAAATGTGTATTGTCAAGGAATGTTTAGTCAATTTGAGTAAACAAGGAATCTTGACTGGGAATAGGGTTTAAAGGTTTTGACCAAAAATTCGTCAAAAGCCACATTCTGGCCGCGGTACCTTATATGGGCCTGCGGTTCCATATCACTAAGGAACCGCGGGTCCTTAAGGAACCGCGTCCATTGGACTTTAAACCAAGTTTTTCCTGGGTTTTGGGAAAAACTGAAACTTTTTCAAAAAGTTGCAAATCTTGGAATTTTACCTCTATTAGAACCAAAATATGCTAGGGTTGCATAAAGCAACACATTCACAAAGAATGTCTTGACAAAGGGTGACAAAATAGTTAGATATCATTTTGAACCAATTTTAGTCAAGTTTAGGGGTTGTGATAGATTTAGGTTCAATTTAATTTCAAATAAAGTTGATTAGTGTGCACAAAAGGATAGAATCACACAAAGCTAAATCCATAACACAACAACAAGAAACATTCATAAATGAGGAAACAAGTTCAAAGATAAATAAAACTAACTAATACATAGCTAGCTTATCATAAAATCTAGATAAATAGTTTTCTTTGGCTTGTTGTTGAAAAACTTTATTAAAAGAACTCCATCATTCATCTCCTAGGAGGAGGCATGGAGAACAAAGTAAGCAAGAAATCTTGCAAACCCCTATGTAGTCCATACATATCCATCCTTAGGTTTTGGATGAGGAAGTGGTTGTAGAGACAACATGGACATCTAGGACCATGAATTTGTTGAAACCCAAAGTAAGGATCACCCAAGAGGAGGGAAAGAGGGACACCCAAAATTGGGATGTTTGAGTTGGGTGGAGGTGGAGGAGGCAAGTTCTCCAAGGGTGAAGTGGGTGAAAGTGGAGGCATGTTCCCCAAAGGGGAAATGGGTGAATGTGGAGGTAAATCCTCCAAGGTTGGTGAAATGGGTGAGTTGTGAGGGGTAAATGGTGAAGTCACCAAAATGTCATCAAATTCATTCCCAAAAGGAATGCTTTGGATTGGTTGAGGTTGTGTGGTCACTTCCAAGGGTGCACTTGGAGTGAAGGGTGAAGAGAGCTCATTCATTCTAGAATTGAATGAAGAGGAGGTAGAACCAATGGAGTGGTTAGTACCATGGGTGGAGGAGGTCTTGCATGGAGCAAGAGGTGGGGAAGGTGATGAAGAAATGAGGATAGGAGCATTCTCATTCTTAGGTGTATGGAAAGGTTAAGAGTTAGGCTTAGCTACCTTAACCCTTATTTTGAGTGTTTTTCTTGGGGTGGAGGTCTTGGAAGTGTTTGAGGTTTTGGTACACACCATGGTTGATTAGGGTGGTTTAAGGTTTAGGGAAGTATGTTTGATGTGTGAAGAACATGGCAAACAAGGTGGGTTTAAATGGTTGAGGGGATGATCCAAACTAGTAATGGGTTAAAATCATTTTAGGTGAATAATGAATTTAGATACTCTAGTTTAGGAAATGTGTAGTTTATTACTGAAAATCATGCAAGGTTTACACAAAATTAAGAAAACAGTGTAAAGCAAAGATGTTGTCGTGCACAGTGACTGGCGGTTCCTTATCTAGGACCGGCGGTACCTTATCGATAAGGAACCGCGGGTCGATATGGAGCCGCGTCCAGAAGGTTTTCAAAAATATCCCATTCCAGTTTTTGATAAACCCAGATTTTTCCCAAAGGTTTCACAAGCCAAAGTTAACTACAGATCATAATCTAATAAGCTAACTATCGAAAGGCATGCACAGAGCAATGTAAAACACAATCATGAAGGCATAATTATCATTAAGGATCAAAGTAAATAATAATCCAAGCATAAGTTATTACATAACCAAAAGAAGATAAGAGAGTCATGAAGAGATCCTAGATGAGTGTTGCAAGTCACTATGAGCATAACATCTACTTCCTTGATTCACTTCTGAGGCGTTCTCGAAGAAGATGATTGAGATAAAATTGATAGTCGGAATCAACTTCATGGGAGGACAAGATGGAGATTGAAGAGGACATGAAGTTAATGAAGTTTGAGGGAGGGTTACTAGAATACTCTTCTTGAGAAGTATTTTCGACTTGACACGAGTTCACATTGATCTCGGGTGAAATGTTCCCTTGAATGGGAGACATAACACGATCAACGGAGTGATTGGGTGAAGATAGAAGAGACGGAAAGTCAATAAGGACTCTTCTAAGAAGTCGAGAAAGAAGCATTCCATAGGGAAGACTTGACTTAGGCTCAAGAATAACAAACCTAATTCTTCTAGCTATGAAAAATGCGAGATTGTAAGGAGTTGTGGTGGCAACACAATACAACATGTGTGCAAGACAAGCGGGTACTAAATCCCGATTCCCATCAAGACACATTGCATTTTCCCTAATGATTTCAGCCCAAGGAGACATGAAATCATTAATATCACTAGATAGTAATTCCCAAGGAGAGAGAGTTCAAACAACTCCTTGAAATTTACTATGAATAGGATGCTCACGAGGTTTGGAAATGGTATGAATGATGTCCGAAGGAGTTGGAAGCACGGTCACATAATGAGCATCAATAGGGGCCGATTCTAAAGAGTCTAAACTCCAAGCATCGGTGAATCGACATTGACCATTAGATGGCACTCCAAGAATATCACCGAATTCTTCAAGAGTGTAAATAATGATTTTCCCCATAATGGAAAATCGTATGGACAAACCATTATTGATGCTTATCAATGTGAATGAGCTAAAGAACTCCATAAGAAACGAGGGAAATATTGGCTCATCAATATCAAGAAGACAATCAAACCCAATAGATTTAAACAAGAAGCGAATAAACTCATTTGCGAAATTGGAACAAACAATGCGTCCTTCATGGAAACAACTATGTTCGAGAGACTTAGACGAGTTTTTGTGAGAGTGAATCAAAAGAGGGTGAGAGGGCATGTATGCTCGTGTTCGTTCGTGATCTTTTTGATATCTTGAAGACATGACAAGTACCTAAACACGAAAATGTCTATCCAATCACTCATATGAAAGATTAAGATCAACAAACAAAGAATATGAGAATGTGTTATATCAATTTCTTGACAAACAGAGGATTGAATCCATATCATTCTCATGTTCACAATGTAGCTATTCCATTATTAACCAAGAACACATGATCTATGTTAGATCAACAATGTATTAGATCATTGGTTTTTCAAAACAAGGTTTTTAGGTAAGCATTAACAATGTCATTACCTACTTGTTCATGAGTTCATCTCAAATCCATAATTCAACCAAAATCATTTAGCCTAAATTCGGATTTGTTCTACAAGTGGGTTTTAGTGAAATCTTAATGAATATCAACCTAAGGAATCATAGTAAGATTACCATGTCAACCCATATTCCTATTAAGGTTTTAATTCAATTTCAATTTTAAAAATCCCCAATTATGAAAGGATGAACCCTAGAACAAAATAGATGAAATTGAAAGAAAATACTTACAATTAATTGATGTTAGATGAAGGATGAGTGAAACCCACAACTTGGAATCAATTAAGTTGAGTGATTGAAGGTTTTGGAAGCTTCAACAATGGTGGAAAAGGTAAAACCCGTCGGCTGTGTGTTTTTGGGAGAGAGAGAGTTTGTTTTGAAAAAGAATAAAAAACACAAACTGGCGCTCTGACAAAAGTTTCTACCCGCGGTACCTTATCGATAAGGTACCGCGGGTTTGAGCCGCGGAGATAAGGAACCGCCTACAGAGGCAGGTTTCTATCTCTGAAAAACGCCAAATTTTGAAAATCCAGTTTTTCTAAAATACTTAAAATTAAATCATGAGCCTTTTAGAATATCATTGGATCATCATAACACTAAGCAATATGCCTTAATGAAGGATTGCGAGTTAAATCAAGATCGAAAAGAACCGAAACGGACAAACGACTACTCGTAGCAAAACGACTAAGTGGAGAGAAGTCAAGAGAAGTGAATCAAGACTAGGATCAATGCTCAAGGGATTAATGACAATCTTCAAGTAGTTGAAACGAAGAGCTTGTGTCATATATAGTGGTTTAAGACGTGCCTTTCCGGCGAAACGATAAACAGCTTTGGTAATGAATAAGCACAAAGCAATTATTCAAGTCTAAACTAAGATCACTTTCAATAATAGTCTTAGTCTAACCCAAAATATGAGCAAAGTATTAATTCACTTTCTCTCCCACAAAGGACCTACTAACCGTATGGGTGCAAACCATGGAAATCATGCTTGATACTTTAAGCTTCTACTAACTCACTCTACATCACCATAGTGAGTCAAGTATCCAAGCAATGAAGGTTTGAGAGAATAAAAGAAAAGAAACACAAACTACAAATAAATGTCAAGGAAAGGATGCCGAGAACAAGCACATAGTCAAGTAATGATCAAAAGAATGATCAAAGGGCGTGTGGAAGAACGAGAGCGTACCTTGGCCACAAAGAGCAATCCATAAAGGAATAAGTGCTATGCCTAATCAATGACTATGATGAGTACTAAGTCTTCAAGGATTAGTATCATTCCCAATCATCTTGGTATCATCATTCAAAGATGTTAAAGATCAATGAAAATGATTCTTCTACAAGTGCAAGTAACTCAATCCACAACCAATTAAGTGATTGATCTTCATGAGTACCTACACAAAGCAAGATGCAAACTAGTAGATATATTTCAAGAGTATATCTAAAATGCATAAAGGCTACTAATCTTGAGTGGGATGCAATGTTATCAATTAAAAGACCTATTTTTCAAAGAAAACATAGTTTTGACGAAAGAGAAACTTTAGTACAACTAGACCTTCTAATTTGAGGAGAAAATGGATCGATCCAAGTTTTAAAGTACAATATACTTCAAAGATCTTGAGTGACCATCGCTCTGATACCAATTTTAGAAACTAGAAGGGGGGGTTGAATAGTTTCTCTTCGATTGGTGACCAAATTAAAATTACTTTCAATTTGGTTTGTATCAAAACTATCTTTTACTTGATGCTAAGTTGCATAATGATTAGGTTCAATTGAAATACACTAGCAAGGATAATAAGCAAGTATAATGATAATGAAATAAGTAAAGAGCAAGGAAGGAGACAACCTAGTGGGAAGACACCAAGATTTATAGTGGTTCGACAACGAGGCTCTATCCTCGTTTCTACTCTACTCCTCGAGTACACCTACTCGAGATTTCCACTATATCCACAAGCTCCCTTGAAATTGTGTATAATGCAGTTCGTTTTTCTCAGTTCTTGCTAATTGAAAGTCTAACAAATATCGGGTTTTTAACTGTTTTTGGTTGTTAATCTTTTTTGGTAATTCTATTTGCTAATTCAACAAAGACTTGCAAAAGTGAAAAATATTACCTACTTATATGTAAAACATAGTGCAATTACCAAATTTTTATACAAGTAATATTCAAAATGTAAATTTTAAAACTAAAAGGACTGAAAATGTAAATTCTAGGAAATATAAATGCTTGAAATGAAAATTCTAACAAGTATAAGGACTGAAAATGCAAATCAGTAAACTAAAAGGATCAAAAATGTAAAACTTGTAACAAACTAACCAAATTTTAACAAAATAACAAACTTGCTAACTGATTTTTAACCAACTCAAAACTAAAAGGACTAATGTGTGAAAACCCTAAAAAGATGGAAATTTAGCCAGATTTAGAGACTGCTTAAAACAACAAGGACCAAAATGCAATTTTTAAAACTTGTTAAGCCAAAAACGGGTTATGAAGACAAATAAGCTCAATTGTTCAAACAAATTGCAAAACACTTAAAATTCAAAATAAGCTACGTCTATAAAAGGAATCTAGCTGAAAGTGTAAAATAAGCAAATAAGCACTCTACAATAAGCTCAAAATAAGCTCTAGAACAATCTGAATAAGCACAACTTGGTTTTCTTGCCAAAACTGATTAAGAAGCTCAAATGATGAACGAGAAATCAAGTTACAACGAATTTCATCAAGTAATAAGCTGGGAATTCAAATTAAGCTAAAATTGGCTTATCGTTGACCAAGCGTTGACCACAAATTTTGACAAAAAGCTGAAACTTTCAAATATCATGTAATACCATATTCTAAGTGGTCTTATGAAAGAAAATGAATTGGTTAATGAATAGAATCAAGAGATCTCAAAATCAGTTTCAAGTTACAGAAACTTGGCTTATCTCAGCCTTTCTGATTTTTGCTTATTTCTCCTAGCTGAAATGAAACTGTACAAAATGCTTATAGGATATGAAACTTCATATATGGAACTACAATTGAGAACTGGTTTGGTTTATTTTCATCAAGAATTCATTAAATGCCAAGCAAATCAAATTGAGAACTTTTTAAGAGCAAAACTGAAGGAAATTAGACCCAAACTTTTTATGGCCAATTGCCTTTTTGAACAGTTATTTGACTTAAAACTTGTTCAAAACACTTAGTAACCACCTAATGACTGAAATTGAGCACTTACTTGCCAAGAATCAAGATTTGAAAACTTTGCAAAAGCTAATACCAAACACTCCTTTATCTGTTATATCTAAAAATTTCAAAGACTTTTTAAGAGCTGATTAAAGCTGAATGAAATCCTTTAGCTAACCAAACTTGAGACTCAAAATGAGATGTTTTTAAACTACAAGCAAGCAAAGAGAACAAATTATACTCAATTGAGATGCAAAGACTGAAAATGACTGAATTAAGCTAATACTAGAACACAATCCAAAATTAAAGAGCAACAAAACAAGAATTAAACTACAATCAAGTTCACAATCAATCAATCAACCAAACTAACAACTTTGATCATGCAATCATTAAGTTTTACACTAGGAAATATAACATGCAATTGACATATTCAGTGGAACCAAAATCAGAACTATTGAAACCTTTTGTAGTAACCATTGGGAAGAAGAGGAGTGCTGAACTCTCTTATACTAGTGATAACCACCACCTTATCACTAGATCAATCAATCAACTATCATCAAAAACAGCTACAAATCAACTAAAATCATCATCATGGCATGAAATCTTCAAAACTGCTAAAGCTTGAACTGAAATCTACTCAAACAGCTACTTCTTCAAAATCAGTTATGATCATTCAATGATCATAACAAACTCAATGCATCAACACAATGATCAAGAATGAGCAGGATATGAACAGTAGAGTGAATATAAGATTTGGCGGGAAATAGAGAATTCAAATTTTATTCATGGAAATTTGTTACAAAGTTGTTGAAAAGCTGCTAACTAACTAACTAACTCAAGAGTGTGTCAAACTCTTGAGTAGTTAGGCTAAAAAGGAAGAAAGATGAAAGGAAAATGAAAAGTGTGTGTTTTCTACAATTTTAACTACTTGTTACAAATGAGGACCTAACAGCTATTTATAGGCTTGAAGAAGGAGTTTGTTGGGGATGATGACGTGTTGAGACCAATCCTAGGTCTCCACGTGGCATGATTCTGCAAAACTGATCTTCAAAGTATGAACAAGAATAGGGGTTTTCTTCTTGAGTTGATTTCATGTTAATTGGTGATGACCAATGAATTCGTCTTTCAAAAATAAGCAACTTTGGATGTTTACAACTTTTCATGATATTCAGTCTAGCTCAAAAACGATCCTGGAAATTTTTGGTTGCTTGTAAGATACACGTGGCATGCTCTGAGTGGTCAAAACGAAGTCACACGGATTAAACTGTTATGATCTTGTCATTAATGAGTGGCGGCTGAGTGGATATTAAATGCTTGTGAGTTGGCAATCCGTGTGCCCCTTTCTCTCTCTTCTTATTGGCTGGAATTGTGACACATGGATTGAACTTATATAACTTTCCAACTTTGGCAGATTTAACCCTTGAACTTTGGCAGATTGCACTTTAAGACTTGTAACTCATTTCTTTGGCACTTTTAGTCCTCCCAACTTCATCTTTGAGCAGAATTGGTCCTTTGACTTTGTTGACTTGATAGTTGACCAATTTTGACTTTGATCTTGACTTTTTACAATATTTGCACTTTAGTCCTTCAACTTTGGCAATTTGTCAAGATAGGTCCTTGTACTTCAAAGTCTTGTCACTTTTGATCCTTCTTTGTCTTTTTCATCAATTTAAGCTTGATAATTCCTTGTTTGCTTGAAAATGTATCCTTTTACCTACACAAGTGAACACAAACACAAACATACCACATAATACTGTTTTTACAAGATAAATTGGTATTTTGCTTCATGTTTTAGGGTTATTTGTTGATAAATGGATATGAGTTTTAGCTCATATCAAATCCCCTACACTTGAACATTGCCATGTCCTCATGCAATTATATATTTTAAAGCTCAAATTTACATTCTCCTCATAATTAACCCACCTTGGCCATATGAGATGCATCTACACTACTCTAAACTACATGATGCATGATTTTGACTTTTAATAATGCAATGAACAAAATACAATTCTATCTATATCTTTTTGATTTTTTCTTGAAATGGTTTTGATGGAAATAACTCATAAAGAAATCAATGACTTGGATTAGGGCTTGGGTACCATGGACATTTATCACCCTCAAGTTTCACTTTCCCCATACCAAGCTTAAAAATAGGATCATTGCATTCACAAGTAAAAAGTGCATCAACTTATTCATGACAATTAAATGTGGAACCGGTTATTATTTGAGCAAATTGCTTGTGGGCAAATTTATCATTATTCAAGTGTGAAATATAAGAAATGCAAAATCCAAAAATAAGGAAGCACGGTTTTAATCCTAAGTAATCCTCTCATCCATTACTTGAAAAACCGCTCACAATTAATACAAGTCCGTTTCAAGAGTAATAAGTCATTCGCCTTATGTGTAAAATCCTCATGTCATGCTTTCATAAGTAGCTACACACTCGCTAAGGAAAGAAAAATAAAACTCACGCAATAATTTACATCCGCCATCTTTTTGAGACTTTGGATCTTTAACCCCGCAACCCGTCAAGGTAATATTGGATTGGAGCAATCTATTGAATCCCCGCAACCCGTCAAGGTAATATTGGAACTCAATAGTCACTATAATTAACACCACACTGCCCCTCTTGGGAGTCTTGTATTATTTTTTTTCTTTTTTTTTTCTAGTCACTCATTTTTTTTCATAAGCCGCTCTTATTTTTCTTTATTTCTCACAAAGAAAGTAGAAAAGAATAAAAGGAAAAACACCCGCTAAATATGGAGCATGACATAAGTCTAGTACACATAAAACGTACTAACTTAGAATCTTAAGACGTACTCATATCAACCATGAATGATTAGTCAAAAATGCATAAGAGATTACAAACCAATTAAAACCATACTTGATTATTTATTAACAATTATATACAAGCGAAGAAAATAGAGGTAAAGAAGAGAAGGGTTTAGCCACAAGTAATTATCATGAAGTCTATCTAGCCCTTTTACACTTGCTTCAACTCTATCATTTCCCATTCTCCACAAATTTAAAATCTCAAAGAATGAGATTGGTGGATGCTTAGCCTAATAGTCCAATGAAGGACTACATGGTTAAGGATACTAGCTAGAGATTGCTTAGATAAGCAAACTCGGGTTGATTCAAAATATCCATGGCGGGCCTAATATGTCAAAGAGGTCTAAATTTGTTAACCATGCTTTATTATATTTTTTTCTTTTTATAATTTTTGATGAAAAACAAAAGAAGAATATATACAATGCAAATGTGTTATGCAAATGAAAAATGATTGATGCAAAAATTATGAATGCATATTTTTGTTGGCCAAAGTAGATCAAAAATTTGAAAAATGTTGAAAAATCAATTTTCCATGTTATCATGCAAGACAATGACAAGTTCTAGGTAAGGTCACTTCGATAGAAGACCCCCTACACTTAAGCTAAACATTGTCCTCAATGTTTAAGAGCATGGAAGTATAAAAGCTTCCCCTACACTTATGACAATGAATAGACTTTGCTTAACCCAAGTTAAGGAAAGGATAACTATTAGTGAAATCATGTTTAAGCACAAGGTGTCAATGAAAAATCACTATAGTAACGAAGTGAACCGGATACAAGGGCCTCCTCCATAAGCTCCAAAGCATGAGATGAGTGAGCAACCCTACAAACAATCATGAAGACAAAAGAAGGTCTCCCCTACACTTATCTCCAAGTCTATTCCTTTATTTCTAACCTACAACACTCTAAACCTAGTTATACGATGCTTGAGTTAATGAGTCTCTAGCTCGACTCGCCCCACACTTAAAAGTGTCTAAAACCTATCATGGAGAAGAAAACATTTTGCCCCTTTTTAAGAAAAGTCTCCATGATGAGGTAAAACAAGTTTTCAATGATCAAAACTCCATAAATATCCCCCAGGATCAAATACATAATTACCCTCCCACTTATAACACAAAGCCACAACTAACTTCCCAAGCAATGGTGAAAAGGGTGAGGTGTGGGTGTCCAAAATGTTTTTCCAAATGTTCCCCAAAAGGTGATAAGGTGATGCTCTCAAATCTTTCACAAGGTTTCCTTTTGTTGCATCAGGCGGACACTAAGATGGTTTAAAAAGCTCTATGCCAGGATCAAAAATCCGTTCCTTGATGGGAAAACAACAAGTGATGGTTGCCGTAGAAAATTCTCCTTTGTAAATCACATTGTGAGAGAAAGGTTGTGAAGGCATGGGTAACAACAAGCTCTTGGAAGGAATCATCATGACTTGTGTTCCTTTATCACTTTGAAAAGTTGAGGTTGGCAAGGAAAAAGGTAAAGGATCTTCATTCAATAAAGATTCTAAATAGAGTATGTCCCCCTCCTCATCAAGATAACCAAGAGTGTACTCAAAAGATATATCCTCCGCTAAAAACTCATCACTCTCATCCATTATAGAATCCTCCTCATCACCATAAACATCATAAATTGGTCTATCAAGAATTGGTGATCCCTCAAAACCAAAGGAAGTATGATCATCAACAAATGGAGAGTCACAAGTAGAAAGCTCATCATCACTATAGTCATCATATGTTGGTGAATCACAAAGAAAAGATTCCCCATCACTTAAGTCCTCATGATTATGATTATCATTGTGGAAAAGTGGAGTGTCATATGGGGTTTCCCCGACAGCGGCGCCATTTGAAATTGTGTATAATGCAGTTCGTTTTTCTCAGTTCTTGCTAATTGAAAGTCCAACCAATATCGGGTTTTTAACTGTTTTTAGTTGTTAATCTTTTTTGGTAATTCTATTTGATAATTCAACAAAGACTTGCAAAAGTGAAAAATATTACCTACTTATATGTAAAACATAGTGCAATTACCAAATTTTTATACAAGTAATATTCAAAATGTAAATTTTAAAACTAAAAGGACTGAAAATGTAAATTCTAGGAAATATAAATGCTTGAAATGAAAATTCTAACAAGTATAAGGACTGAAAATGCAAATCAGTAAACTAAAAGGATCAAAAATGTAAAACTTGTAACAAACTAACCAAATTGTAACAAAATAACAAACTTGCTAACTGATTTTTAACCAACTCAAAACTAAAAGGACTAATGTGTGAAAACCCTAAAAAGATGGAAATTTAGCCAGATTTAGAGACTGCTTAAAACAACAAGGACCAAAATGCAATTTTTAAAACTTGTTAAGCCAAAAACGGGTTATGAAGACAAATAAGCTCATGTGAGCTTATTATTGAACCAAAATTGTTCAAACAAATTGCAAAACACTTAAAATTCAAAATAAGCTACGTCTATAAAAGGAATCTAGCTGAAAGTGTAAAATAAGCAAATAAGCACTCTACAATAAGCTCAAAATAAGCTCTAGAACAATCTGAATAAGCACAACTTTGTTTTCTTGCCAAAACTGATTAATAAGCTCAAATGATGAACGGGAAATCAAGTTACAACGAATTTCATCAAGTAATAAGCTGGGAATTCAAATTAAGCTAAAATTGGCTTATCGTTGACCAAGCGTTGACCACAAATTTTGACAAAAAGCTGAAACTTTCAAATATCATGTAATACCATATTCTAAGTGGTCTTATGAAAGAAAATGACTTGGTTAATGAATAGAATCAAGAGATCTCAAAAATCAGTTTCAAGTTACAGAAACTTGGCTTATCTCAGCCTTTCTGATTTTTGCTTATTTCTCCTAGCTGAAATGAAACTGTACAAAATGCTTATAGGATATGAAACTTCATATATGGAACTACAATTGAGAACTGGTTTGGTTTATTTTCATCAAGAATTCATTAAATGCCAAGCAAATCAAATTGAGAACTTTTTAAGAGCAAAACTGAAGGAAATTAGACCCAAACTTTTTATGGCCAATTGCCTTTTTGAACAGTTATTTGACTTAAAACTTGTTCAAAACACTTTGTAACCACCTAATGACTGAAATTGAGCACTTACTTGCCAAGAATCAAGATTTGAAAACTTTGCAAAAGCTAATACCAAACACTCCTTTATCTGTTATATCTAAAAATTTCAAAGACTTTTTAAGAGCTGATTAAAGCTGAATGAAATCCTTTAGCTAACCAAACTTGAGACTCAAAATGAGATGTTTTTAAACTACAAGCAAGCAAAGAGAACAACTTATACTCAATTGAGATGCAAAGACTGAAAATGACTGAATTAAGCTAATACTAGAACACAATCCAAAATTAAAGAGCAACAAAACAAGAATTAAACTACAATCAAGTTCACAATCAATCAATCAACCAAACTAACAACTTTGATCATGCAATCATTAAGTTTTACACTAGGAAATATAGCATGCAATTGACATATTCAGTGGAACCAAAATCAGAAATTTTGAAACCTTTTGTAGTAACCATTGGGAAGAAGAGGAGTGCTGAACTCTCTTATACTAGTGATAACCACCACCTTATCACTAGATCAATCAATCAACTATCATCAAAAACAGCTACAAATCAACTAAAATCATCATCATGGCATGAAATCTTCAAAACTGCTAAAGCTTGAACTGAAATCTACTCAAACAGCTACAAATCTTCTTCAAAATCAGTTATGATCATTCAATGATCATAACAAACTCAATGCAGCAACACAATGATCAAGAATGAGCAGGATATGAACAGTAGAGTGAATATAAGATTTGGCGGGAAATGGAGAATTCAAATTTTATTCATGGAAGTTTGTTACAAAGTTGTTGAAAAGCTGCTAACTAACTAACTAACTCAAGAGTGTGTCAAACTCTTGAGTAGTTAGGCTAAAAAGGAAGAAAGATGAAAGGAAAATGAAAAGTGTGTGTTTTCTACAATTTTAACTACTTGTTACAAATGAGGACCTAACAGCTATTTATAGGCTTAAAGAAGGAGTTTGTTGGGGATGATGACGTGTTGAGACCAATCCCAGGTCTCCACGTGGCATGATTCTGCAAAACTGATCTTCAAAGTATGAACAAGAATAGGGGTTTTCTTCTTGAGTTGATTTCATGTTAATTGGTGATGACCAATGAATTCGTCTTTCAAAAATAAGCAACTTTGGATGTTTACAACTTTTCATGATATTCAGTCTAGCTCAAAAACGATCCTGGAAATTTTTGGTTGCTTGAAAGATACACGTGGCATGCTCTGAGTGGTCAAAACGAAGTCACACGGATTAAACTGTTATGATCTTGTCATTAATGAGTGGCGGCTGAGTGGATATTAAATGCTTGTGAGTTGGCAATCCGTGTGCCCCTTTCTCTCTTTTCTTATTGGCTGGAATTGTGACACATGGATTGAACTTATATAACTTTCCAACTTTGGCAGATTTAACCCTTGAACTTTGGCAGATTGCACTTTAAGACTTGTAACTCATTTCTTTGGCACTTTTAGTCCTCCCAACTTCATCTTTGAGCAGAATTGGTCCTTTGACTTTGTTGACTTGATAGTTGACTTGATAGTTGACCAATTTTGACTTTGATCTTGACTTTTTACAATATTTGCACTTTAGTCCTTCAACTTTGGCAATTTGTCAAGATAGGTCCTTGTACTTCAAAGTCTTGTCACTTTTGATCCTTCTTTGTCTTTTTCATCAATTTAAGCTTGATAATTCCTTTTTTGCTTGAAAATGTATCCTTTTACCTACACAAGTGAACACAAACACAAACATACCACATAATACTGTTTTTACAAGATAAATTGGTATTTTGCTTCATGTTTTAGGGTTATTTGTTGATAAATGGATATGAGTTTTAGCTCATATCATCCCTTCTCGGCGGAGAAAACCTTACATCATTGCTTACATTATTTTCTGACACTAAGCTAAATGTCGAGACCTAATCTTTAGCTAGGACCAATCTACACGACGTTGCCTACTTCACAATTTAACGACACAAGGCTAGATGTCGAGTTCTAATCGAAAGATAGAACCAATCTTCACGACGTTGCCTACTTCACCATTTTACGACACAAGGCTAGATGTCGAGTTCTAATCGAAAGCTAGAACCAATCTTCACAACTCTTCACTTTGAAGCTAAGTGAGAACTTCACACAACACAACTACTAGTCACTTTAAAGTTTAGTGAGAACTCACAAGACACAACCACATCACTTTATAGTTTAGTGAGAACTCCTAATCAAATCTATTACAACTCAACTAGACTTATCCAAGTACACACATGTAGCTTGGATTTACACAACACAAATCCAAGCAAACACATATGCAATGGATGTACACAACAAATCCAAGTATCCACAAATAACTTGGATGAACACAACTAGTCCAAGTATTCATAAATACATTGGATTGACCTAAAACAAAAAAGGGGTATCATGATGAATATGACTAGCTCATAGATTCATCTTTATCACAACACTAGTGAGTGAGTGATCTTCTCATTGGACATGGTAAAGGAGGGGATCAAGAGGATAATCATATGTAAACATCCTTAACAATTTAAGTGATCATTTACTAATGATTATGCTATAGAAAATAGAAAGAGGGCTGAGAAAAACGTCCAAGAGGCTTGCTGGAAAATGAGATTTGACCCACTATTTAAAGGAGACAAAGCTACAATGGATATATAACGGCTACTGTGTGCGGTACCTTATCTCACCCCGCGGTACCATATCGCTAAGGTACCGCGTAGGTACTTAAGGTACCGCCACTAGACTCCGCTCCGTTTTTTTGTCTTTTAGTGGGGTGGGAATATCTGAGGTATTTAAACCCTTCAAAGGATATTCTAACAGCATTTGGAATATGCCATTTTCAAATTTTCATTTTCCATTTTAATAAAACATTTTATAAAAAAGAAAGTTTATTAAAGAGTCTTTTGTCTTATTAGCAAAAGTGAGTTTTAGGGATAATCATTTTGATGATCACTAAGTATGATTAAGAAAGGTTAGTGATATGATTATTACCTTGATGATAGTGTTAGTTAAATAATTCATTTTGTGTTTCTACACTAAATGTGTTGTATGGTTTGTTGTGATCAAAACTAAGAAAGATTAGTTAACACTAATAATGTTTTTAGGCATTACTTGCATTAACACAGTTCTTTTGGCAGCTAAGGCTTCAAGTTCGAACCATTCAGATAACCCAAGTGTCTTTAGCCTGAAGTTGTCAAACACATTCATGTTTCCCTGTTGGTTATCTCTCCGTAAGATCATCTATGGGGTGTTTGTGGATTTATGAATGGTGTATTTGAAATTGGTTATCTTGCCAGGTGCATATCTGTTGTTGACGCAGGCATCATAATCAGCTTTGACTTTTCTAAGTGCCTCAGCGCGTTTAACTTCCATTTCCCTCAACCTTTGTTTTTGCTTTTCTCTTTCAGGTGGAGTCATCTTCCTTAGAGTAGCTTCATTCAATTCTTTGGCTGTCTTGAGTTCACTTAATCTCTTGAATTCCTCAGCCTGTTTCTCTATGTCTTCAGGAGTTAAAGGAATCTCATTGGAAGGTGTAAAGGTTGAAAATTGGGAAAGGTCTGTGGTGGATCCTCCTGTCTCTAGCATCGCAGCTATCTTCTTTAGTTTGGTGTCCGTGTCAACCAAAACTATCTCCTTTCCTTTCTTCGAGACAGAGGATTCCACACTTATGTTTTTCAAAACATCAGCTCTTCTGATAAATGCTGTCTGAGCCTGAGTTTGTATTGCTTTGGGAAGGGAGCTAACAGTGAACTTTAGTTTCTTAGCAGCTGGTTCACCATCATCCCCAGACTCGTTGGTGTTAACCAAAGCCAGGAACTTTGATGAATCAGCTCCATCTTGATTTTGTTGCTCCCCCTGAGTGTTATCCTCATCATCAGATATGTTAATAGGTGTGATGACTTGGAGGGGGACAGGTGTAATGGTGTTGTCAGCTGATGATGAGCCTTGTTTAGCAGATTCAAGGTTAAGTGTTGGTTCTTTCTCCCCCTCACGTTCATCCTTCTTACGCAGACGTTTGGATGAACGTGTTTGAAAATGCCTTGCAATCTGTTCAACAGAGGCAGCCATAGCACGTTGCCTTTTCCATGAAGCCCTGGCAATCTTCAGCAGAAGGTTGCCGTTCGCATTAGTATTGGCCTGAACTCGATTAACAATGAAGTTTGCATGACGGTATTGCCTGTTGCGAATAGCTTCAAATTGTCTGTGCATAGTTAGCTCATGTTCATGGAATAAGGCAGGGACCTCTGAGTCAATTACATCCTTCATTCTTATGGAAAGGTGACTAAGTCCCTGTGCTACACCTTTTCTTGCACCATCCTTGATGGGTTCAGTAACCGCCTCAACAACAGACTTTTGTATGATCCCTGGGAATGTGACAGTGAAGTTGTGCATTTTAGACTTGATCACATCCAACTTCCTTGATAAGCATTCAATGTCGGATTGATGATGAACAGGCTGAAGATTATGTATGTTGACGCTTTGTTGAGCAAAATCATCCCCCCTTGGTAAAAGATCAAAGTTGGTTTGGGTAGGATGATCAAACATTAGAAACTCAGCCGTTGGATCATAGGCTGGGCGTTGGAAGACTGTTGTTGTGGAGGTAGCAGAGTTTGGAGTAACAACAGTGTCCTTGGGAGGAGGAGTATTATTTCCAGCTGGGGTGGACACAACTATTTCCTTGGGAGGAGAGACAGATTGCTGATCTTCCTCATCTTCTTCATCCTCCTCCTCAAACATCCCTACAGGGATTTCATCTTCAGGCATTGACTCAAGATCAGAGACATCATCCTCTAATGACAGCATTTCTTCATCAATATTCAGCAGAGGCTCATCGTCATTAGGTTGGTCTTGAGTAATTGTATCAGCCTCTTTCTCCTGTTGTACCTGGGATTCAGTGACTGGCTGTACAATTTCAGCCTGCAAATTGTTATAATTAGTAACAGGGAAAAAAGTAAGGGGAATGGTCGCCATTTCGCTGTCCCAGAGAGGCTGAGGGTGATTACTCAACCACTCCAAAGGATAAATCCTTGGGATTCTTTTAAGTGTGAAAAATATATGGTTAATGATCGCCATTCGCTGCCCCTAGGAAAGCTGAGTGTGATTATTCAGCCCCCCCCAAAAGCTTAAAACCTTTGGGACTCTTTTGATTGTGAAACATATGTTGTTTATGGATCGCCATTCGCTGCCCCTAGGAAGGCTGAGGGTGATCATTCAGCCCCCCCAAAAGGTTAAGAAACCTTTGGGACTCTTTTATGAGTGAAAATATGTGGGTTAAGGTCGCCTGTTACGCTGCCCCTAGGAAAGCTGAGGGTAATGATTCAACTCCCCCTAAAAGGATAAATCCTTTTGGGATTCTTTTTCTGTGGGAACCAAGAGGTTGTGTGAAGTACAGCTGATCAAGGTCGAGACATATGTGTATCTAGGTTGTTGTTAGCCTGAATACTGTCTAGAGGGTGCAGGGTCATCGAGGTGTTTTATAAACACAAATGAATCATTCCCTGGTGCAACGGCAGAGTATACAGAAGTCTTAAAGAGTTCTAAGTGCATAGACAGACTTCTATGGGTCGAGGATTACCCTAACTTCACCACTCTCTCCTACAGACAATTGAGAGTGGTTGCTTGTGAACCTCTAAAAATGTACACTGATTACCTGTGAGATATCAGCTGGATTAGGCTGGTTTCCTGTTGTCTCAGCTGACTTTGAGACGCTAGACCTCTGTTGTTGGTCAGCAGAAGTATCTGATTCCACATGAGTATCTGGAACAGAGGAGGTGTCAGTCTTCTTTCCCTTGGCCTTAGTAACAGTTTTGGTGTGGGAAGAAGAGGGGATTTTCTTCTTCTTAGGCTGTTGGACAGAAGAAGCCTTAGACTTCGTAGTATGCTGCCCAGAGGTCAAAGACTTAGACTTGCCAGACACACTAGAAGTATTCACCTTCTCAGAAGAAGGGAGCAAGGACTTCTCAGCTGTTGGTTGTTTGTTGGCAACGTTCATCATATGAGAGGTGACAGGGACATCTTCATCTCCTATTTCCTTGTAGATGGCACCTGTGATGCGGTAGGGCTTCAGAGCAGTCAACACAGAGTTATGGTAATTGTCTCCCAACAGGCTTTCAAAGATCAGCGACAAGAAGCGAACATAGCAGATATTCTTTTCCCTGACTTGATTTCTTCCCTTCAGCTTTTCTACAAGGTTGGAGAAGAAAATGCTTCCAACATCAACATCAGCTCCCAAGATCAGCCCATATGCTATAGTTGATGGTTAAAGGACATCTGATCTTGGGATCCCTGCATTCCTCCCAGGGATTTAACAATGTGGGTGAAGAGGACACGCCACATGGGTGTAAAGTACTTAATCTTCAAAGGAGATTTTGAGAGGACCTCAGCGGGTGTAAGGGCAGGGTTTACATCATGGAAGGGTTTGAGTGTGGCCAGGGCATCTTTAACAGCCTTTTTATCAACAACCTTAAGGCATTCATCACCATGTTTTAATCCAGCCACACTCGAGAAATCTTTAAGTGAGAAAGCAAATGGGTGTTCATTGCATGAAAGGCTAAAGGTTATTGTGTCATCTACCACTTCAGCAGAGTACCAGAATTCCCTATGGTATTCTTGGTAGAAGGTGGTTGGGGATTTGGTGAAGGCTTCACTAAGGTCACAATTTTGCATTAAGTTTACCAGATCTGAGTAGGTGTCATTAGGAGCCTTGATCCATCCAATGGAGTTGTTGGAGGCGAGGATGCTTTCGTTGATCTCGAAGTTAACGTTTGCTGCTTTGGGAACAAAAAACGCCATGGATTCAAGGTCGAAGCTGAAAGAAAATGGAGGATGGTTTAAGAGAGAGAAGAACTTAGAGAGAGAAATAGATTTGTGAAATGAGAATGGTGGTGGGTGAGAAGAGACGAGAGACAATATATATATTCAAACTAAGTAAACAGTTATTCAACCGCATTAAATGCAAAGTGAGAAAATGACTGCTCAAGTGGGTCCCTTGACCTTTCAAAACTTATTTGTCTCCTCGTTATTCGAAAAATAAATGATTAAATATTTGAGAATGTTTTTTGCATTTACTTGGAAAGTAACTACCTAGTTTCATGTGAAAAACATTTACTATAGAATCAATCATTTAATGAACACATTTAATATCAAGCCACATGCTTTGAGATATTGAGCATCCCTAGCTCAGCAACTAACCTGTTGAACGAAGGTTCAGCCAAAGGCTTTGTGAAGATATCAGCTAGTTGCAACTCTGTGGGAACAAAATGCAGCTCAATATCTCCCTTCATTATATGATCCCTGATAAAATGATACCTGATATCAATGTGTTTGGTACGAGAGTGAAGAACAGGGTTGTTGGATATGGCAATGGCGCTGGTGTTGTCACAAAAGATTGGCACTTTATCATATAGAATTTCATAGTCACCCAATTGACTTTTCATCCAGAGCACCTGAGCACAACAGTTGGCTGCAGCGACATATTCTGCTTCAGCTGAAGACATAGCCACAGAGTTTTGCTTCTTAGCACTCCATCCAACCAATTTTCCTCCTAGGATTTGACAGCTGCCTGAAGTGCTTTTCCTGTCAATACAGCATCCAGCATAGTCTGAATTTGAATAGGCCTTGAGATCAAAGCTTGATTCCTTGGGATACCATAGACCTAGGGATGGTGTTCCTTTGAGATACCTGAAAATTTTCTTAACAGCCACTAGATGGGATTCTTTTGGGTTAGCTTGGTACCTTGCACAAAGACATGTGGAGAATTGGATATCAGGACGACTAGCTGTCACATACATGAGTGACCCAATCATGCCTCTATATAAAGTCTCATTAACAGAGACCCCTGACTCATCAGGGCCCAAGTTGTTGGGTGGAAGCATGGGGCATTTCACTGATGCACAATCAGCTAAGTCATATTTTTTAAGTAAATCCTTAACATACTTTTCTTGACAAATTGAAATTCCCTTAGGACATTGTTTAATTTGAAAACCCAAAAAGTAAGTTAATTCACCCATCATACTCATCTCATATTTCTTGGTCATTAATTTAGCAAAACGTTTACTAAGATTGACATTTGTTGACCCAAAGATGATATCATCCACATAAATCTGCACAATGATGAAATCACTCTTATCCTTGAAGGTAAAGAGTGTTTTATCAATAGAACCCCTGACAAATTTATTTTCAGTTAAGAAATTAGAAAGAGTTTCATACCATGCTCTTGGAGCTTGTTTCAGCCCATACATGGCTTTGTGTAGTCTGTACACATGGTTGGGAAACTCGCTATTCTCAAATCCTTCAGGTTGTGCAACATGCACTTCCTCAGCCAAATCACCATTGAGGAATGCACTCTTTACATCCATCTGATACACAGTGAAGTTCATATAGGCAGCATAAGCCAGGAAGATTCCGATGGCTTCAAGTCTTGCAACTGGAGCAAATGTTTCATCATAATCAATTCCTTCAGTCTGAGTATACCCCTGTGCCACCAGCCTGGCCTTGTTTCTGATGATGTTCCCAATTTCATCCATCTTATTTCTATAGATCCATCTAGTGCCTGTGATATTCTTTCTAGGTGGAGCTGGCACTAGTGTCCATACTTTGTTCCTTTTGAACTGATTGATTTCTTCTTGCATAGCAGCTATCCATCGTTCTTCTACCAGAGCCTCAGCTACTCTTTTAGGTTCAATTTGTGAGAGAAATTCAGCAAAGAGACATTCATTGGCTGAGGCAGACTCTGAGTCATGAATTTGCTGTCTAGTTGTAACCCCTGCATTGGGTTCCCCAATAATGTTGACAAGAAGAATGTGTTGATCTCTTGACCACTTATTTTAAGGAGCTGGGGACTCAAGGACAGGAATACTTGTGGGCACAGCTGGTACAATTTGAGTTTCATCCTGCTGACTAGGAGGGCTTTCTTCAAAGACTACTTCAGTGTCAGAGTCTTCTTCAGCCATATCAAGAGGTACAACTTCATTATCAGCAGGAGATTCTTCAGGTATTTGAAGAATTGGTGAGTCATCAATAGCATTAGAAGAAGAAGGACTACAAGAGGTTTGTGGTTCTTCTTCATCAAGTTCCTGAGAGGTAGGAACTTCTATGTTGTGAGTAGACAGAGGGTCAAAGGCAGGAACATAAGGAGTAAGAGTGTTGGAGTGATGATGGTGATGACTGGTAGGTCTTGGTTCTGAGAACTCATCACTTGGGAAAGACACATTTTCATTAAAATCATTTTCATCACCCTCTGTTCCTGTTCTCTGTATGACTTCATCATCTTCATTGAATCTGACATGAAAGGTTTCTTCTACTTCTTGTCTTCTGATGTTAAATACTCTGAAGGCTTTGGCTGTTGGAGAGTATCCCAAGAAGAAACCATCATCAGCTTTTTCATCAAACTTTCCAAGTTTATCCCTGTAGTTGTAAATGAACACAGGGCATCCAAACACATGAAAATAGCTGACATCCGGAGATCTTTTTCTGAAAACTTCATAGGAAGTTTTACCATGTCTTTTGACAATGATTGATCTGTTTTGTGTGTAGCAGGAAGTGTGAACAGCTTCTCCCCAAAATTGCTTTGGTAAGGCTGCACCATTCAACATAGTTCTGGCTGCTTCAATCAAAGTCCTGTTTCTTCTTTCAGCCACACCACTTTGTTAAGGGGTGCCAGCTGAAGAGAAGTTATGTGAAATCCCTTTTTCATCACAAAAAGATTCAAGTTGATGATTCTTGAATTCAGTACCATTATCACTTCTTAGAGCTTTGACTCTAACATCATTCATATTTTCAACCTGTCTGATGAAGGACATGATGGTATCAGCAGCATCACTTTTCCTTCTGAGGAAGAACACCCATGTATATCTTGAGAATTCATCAACTATGACCAAGGTGTATTTGTTGTGATTAATGGTCTGAGGTTTGACAGGCCCAAACAAATCCATGTGAAGGAGATGTAAGCACTTGTCAATAGAGAATGATTGCCTAGTCTTGAATGAAGACCTGTGATGCTTTCCTTTGACACAGGCAGAACAAGTCTTGTCTTTAGAAAACATCACTGAAGGTAGACCAGCAACCAGGTTTTGTGTGGCTATCTTGTTGATGTTTTTGAAGTTGAGATGAGACAGTCTTTTGTGCCACAGCCAATTGACACTTTCAGAGGCTTTAGCAAGAAAACAATTTGAGCTGCCTTCAGAGCAAACAACCATGTTGATGACATACACATCTATTCTTCTAGGTGCAATAAGGACAACATCATTGTTTTTGTTGAATATGGTTCCCTGAGTCTTAGTAAACAAAACCTTATAGTCAGCATCACACAATTGGCTGATGCTAATAAGATTGTGTTTAAGACCATTCACATATGCAACCCTGGTAAACGTAATTCCATTGCAGTTCACTGAGCCATATCCTTCTGTGTCACCTGAAGAGTTATCTCCAAACACCACTTTAGGACCTGGCTCCTTTTTGTATCTGTGCAGGTATTGTTGAATCCCTGTCATGTGTCTAGAGCAGCCACTGTCTAGATACCATACCGATTCCTTGAGATATTTCTGCACAGATACATAGAAACAAGTTAGTTCCTATGGTGAACCCACTTTCCAGTGGGTTCCCTGAATTGCTGATTAGCAACTCTAGTGTTCATGTAGAACTTTTGGCGTTGGGAGGGACAATTCACTGTTTCATGGGTATAACTTCCACATATATCACACCCAGGGAAGTCACCACACTCGTCTGAGTGATGGTTTGTGAATCCATAGAATTTACAGGGAGGATAAGGTCTGTAGTTTCCCTGTTGTCTTTTGGAACCCTGTGGTCTGTCCCTAGAGGGTGTCTGAGCTCTTTTAGCTGCCATGTGTCTGTCATGATCTAAGGTCATGTGGTGAGAGTTTTTACATACATTGCAATAAGGTTTGATTAACCTTTCCCCTTTGGGTTCACCTAGGACTGACTTAGGTTCATGAGAAGTAGAGCATTCAGTGGAAGGCTTAATGTGTTGTTTCAAGAGTTCTACTTCTTTCATTAGAGACAATAGGCGATCTTCAGTGGTAGGGTCAACCTTATTCACAGTTTTAGTAGCTACAGGCTTAAAAGCAACTTGTTTACCAGTTTGTTTAGCAGGCACATGAAAAACTTTAGCTGGAGGTTTCTCAATATCTGTTCTAAGTTCACCCTTAGCAGCTCGAGAAGAACTGCTAGGTTCAACTCCAGAGAGTTTTGGCAAGGGTGGTAACTCAGCCACATCTTCAGAGACAGGGTCATTAGTCAAAGTGGTATCTGACATATGAATAGTCTCTGTAGATTTGAAGACAATGTCTTTGGGTTTGGTGAGAATTCTCAGCTTATTTTTCTTAGCAGATATATTCCTTTCAATGTCAGCAGGCACTTCATCATTAAGCAATTGATCTATTGTGAACCTAGCACACAGCCATTTTTCAATAACCTTGTTTAATTCAGAAACTTGATCATTTAAAGCAATGTTTTTCAAGGTTAACCTAGTGACTTCATTTTGCAGGGATATTTTCTCTAAATTAACACGTCTAAGAGTTTCACATTCAGATTTAGCATTTAGCAATTCAGTTTTAACAGAGTGAAACTTATCAAGTAGGTTCTTTCTTTGTTCCTCAACAAAGTGTAAATCAACAATGGTATAATCAAGGACATGCTTGCGTTCATCACTATCAGACATAGATAAAAGCCTGTGTACCTTTTTCATTGTGATGTCAACCCATTGTCCTGATCTTGCATCACCTTTTCCAACAGCTGGTTCATCCTCAGCTATAGCCATGAAAGCCCTGACTCTAGTAGTATCTTCCTCATTTGAAGTTATTGGCTCATCATTCCAATCATAAGCTTCAGCAACCAACCCTTTCTCTGTCTTTTTATCACCACCCTTCTTCTTAGACAGAGCTTCAAGCTTCAAATTCATTTGTTCTAACTCAGCTTTAAGTGCCTTGTACTTGTTTTTGTAATCCTTCTTCTCAGTGTCTGATGAATTGGATTGGTGAGATGAGTTGTTGTGTTGTTTGAACTTGTAAGGTTTGGATGAAGATGATGGATAGGAGGGTGAGGATGTCTTGGTGGAAGGACAGTCCTTTTGGAAGTGTCCAAGCTTTCCACAGGCAAAGCAAGTTTCTTTTGACCTGTCAGTTGGTTTACTAGCTGATCCTATTCTCCCTGATCTTTTGAAGAATCTTCTTTGGTTGGCTAGTAAGGCTCTTTCATGAAACTCTGCATTAAGGTCTGTCAAGAACTCTTGGCTGCTGCGGGTGTCTTCTTCAACATCAGAGTCGCTGTCATGAGGATGTGGTGCAGAGATCAAGGCTTTGGAAGATGCTCCTTGAACTACAAATCTTTCAGTCTCTGACTTGTTAATAGTATCGATCAGCCCTTCTTCGTAATTATACTTTCCATAAAGCTGAGCTAAGATGTCATTCTTGATTGAGTTATTAGCTCTCTGAGTCTGAGTCATACTCAGCCACTTTTTTGGAAGGCTGTTGACAAATGTGGCATTAATCTCAGCTTGACTAATGGTGACATCATTTATTGCTAGGTCATTGAGAAGAATCTTCAACCTTGTATAGGTTTGCTGAACCTTTTCACCTTCAAGTGACTTGAAGGCATTGAACTGAAGTCTGAGTGCCTGAATCTTTGTCTCTCTTGTTTCAGAGGGTCCTTTATGGCCAAGGATGAGGTCTGTCCACATTTACTTGGCTGTGGGACACTGAATGACAGTCCACATTTGCTTGGCTGTGGGACACTGATTCAATCGTTTTCGTACACCCGAAGGTTATCGTAGTTCCGGCAGAGTGTGAATGGAAATCCGCGTTTATGTCTAAAGTTTGATGCTCAAATAGAAAAGATTTTGATTTTTATATTTAAACTACTAATTTAAATGACTAAATATTAAAATATATAAAAAGCGATAAGGATAAAGATTAAACTACAATTATAAAGCAACAATTATATAATAACGACAATAACTAAAATATCTAAAATATTAAACGAGAAAAAACAATTATATAATAAATGTTACGCAAAAAATTTCTAAAATAATAATAATGGCAATAAAGATGCTAAACTAACAAGCATAAATAAAATTAATTTAATCTCGACATTAAAGTTAAATAATAATAAGGCAACAATTTAGAAGCTACCTAAATAACGACAAGGAAATAGATAGAGAAACGAACCCAAGCGAATAACCGGAAACGCCGAGCTCAAAAGACAATAAACGTTAATGACAAAGCTAAACGACATTTTAAAATTAATAAAGACTATTTTTCTTAATTCTAAAATTTAATAAACTATTATATAAAAACTATTAATTAAGAAAATAGAACAAAAAAATCAATTCATCATAAAGTAAGATGCCATAAATTAATTAAAAAAGGAATGCTTAATATCTATCTATAGCAACTAAAAACAAAACGCAGCCTAGAAGAAAAAAAAGAATAAATTATGAGGATGAATGGAAAGTTATTATCTCCATCTATCTAGAATAATAAAAAAATGAGAGAAATAAAAATCCTAGTCTAAAAAATGATAAACGCAGGGGAAAAGTTAACATACAGTAAAGTGAGTGTTGGGATTTGTTGACTGCTGCCTTTGTACGCAGCCTCCCCTCTCCAAAATCTGATCTACTTTGCTGCCTATTCTATAAAAACTAAAACGTAGGGATGACTAAAAAAAGAAGTATAAAACAAAGATGAGAATAAAAAAATTGGAATGGAAATACGTTCCATCTATCCTCTAAAAATGAAATACATACCAAAATTAAAAGAGTGCTGCGTTATGTTTTTTTTTTAACCTGGATCGAAAAGCAGAAGAAACAAAAAAAAACTATCCTATCTATACCTATTCTAAAAAAATTAAGACAATGAAAAGAAATAATAATATATGGAATGTATCAAATTAAAAAAAAGGGAATAATTACCTATTCAATCTAAAATCAATTCGCAGGAAAACCAATTGCAAAGATAGGATATGGAAAGTTATCTAATGCTAAAAAAAACAGTAAAAGAAAATTGAAGTACAAGATATAGATGTCTGCGTTTTTATATGAGGCTATCCCCAAATCTGCTATCTAAAAAATATGAAAAGCAGCAAAAGCTGCGTGTTGTTTTCTTTTTCCTTCAATCCATCTCATTTTTCTTCTTTTCTTGGCCTTCTTTGCTGCGTATTCTGTTTCTTTTTGGGCCTGGGTACGCCATTTGGGCCTTCCAATTAATGAATCATGGGCCTTGGTGGCTGTAATGTTTTTGTGTTGAATTTGGAGCCCATTTGATTATTAATGGGTCGGTCCGACCCATTTAAATGGTTTGGGTCGGCCCATTAAATTATAAAGGCACCGTCGGACTCGATTTTTTTTCGCGCTCTTTCCAATTCTCGTGCTCGTTTTGGCTCTTTTTCTTCGTTTTTGCTCCTTTTCTTCATATCCGTACCTACAATAATAAATAACACATATAAACGATAAATGCACTAAAAATACATGTTTTGCTATTTTTATGCGAAAAATAAAGGGTTATTTGTACTAAAAACATGAATAATCACGTGTCTAACAGACACTGAATGACAGACTTCATGATATGTTTGGGAAGACAGGATATGATGATGCTTTTGAGACGTTTATCTTGGTTTGCCAATTTTGTATCAGTTGGAGTCCATTGTTTGAGAGGTTTGGGAAGAGGGTTTTCTTCAGTGGAGGTAAGTACCATGGGAATATAAGGACCATTTTCTAAAATTTCTAGAAGAAAAGGTTCAAGTCCATCGAGATACACAAGAAATTGACTCTTCCAACTGGCAAAATCTTCTTCATCAAAGACTGGTACACTTGTGACATGTGATCCACCTCTTGAGTCAAGAAGTTGGGGTAGATCATCGTCATTGGCAGGAGGGTTGAGTCTTGGTGAAGATGGTGTTGTAGAAGGTGAATGTGGTGGGTTAGAAGTTTCTGGCATGGTGGATCTTGATTATAAAACTGAGAACGATGTTCCTTGAAGGTTTTAATATCAAACACCGCTCTGATACCAATTGAAAGTCCCTAATCAATGCTAGAAACCCTAATCTTAACTAATCAACACAAGGTATTACTTTTCAAATGTAATCTTATTATTGTATAATAAAGAATTACAAGTGTTATAGATAACACCGTTTGATGACAATGTGTTGTGCACACTTTGAACAACTATAAACCCTAACTTATGAATACAGTCGCAGCTGTTTGATTCTATAAGTTCTAAGCAATAATGTTATGAATATACTCAAAGTGTTTTAACATTAATGCGTGGATACACATCCTATTTATAGTGTTGCGAGATTGACCTAAATAGTACTTGATGGTGACTACACAAGCTTTCACTTTTCAGACATCAGTCACATGATGCTCTTCTATTCTTGGTAGTCTTCCATTATGCTTTAAGGAAACAGTTGTCAAAACAGTTTCCTTTTTCTTCATAGTCTCGACACACAAATGGCATGTCCAAAGTGTGCTGAGTGTTAACAGGGTATTGCCACCCCTGTTAACCCTCAACCCCTCAGAGTCCCTGATACATCTTGGCTGTTATCCATCACAGCCAATGAGTATGTCTTCAAGTAATCTTTGACTTCCTTGACAATGTCTCTGACATGGACTCATCTGAGGTTCCTCACAGAGACTTGGATCTCTGTAAGTCTTGCGATACTTGCCTGCCTCCTAGGCACATGCAAGGGACTATCTAACAGCTTAATTATGTTTAAATCTATGATCAGGGAATCTAACAAGTTTAGATTCCCAACAGGAAACAATGACTTCGGAATACCTTTTATGAAGAACTTTGGAATTTTGGAAATTATTTAACTTCAGAATAATTTTTAAAGCTAACTTCGGAATAAACAAAAACCCTCGGGACAACTTCTCAATAATCACAAGAATTCCTAAACCCGATCCTAAATTCTAGGAAACAAAAAATAAGCCAAATAATCTAAGAAATAAGCTAATTAAAACACCAAATAAGATCCAACAAACACTAAATCAACCAAATCAACCAACTTTATTCGAATCAAATCATAATAACTATAAAACCCACTTAATTAATTAAAACCAAATCAACCAAAACTATCAAATAAGCAATAATCCAATAAGCAAACAAGCATAAAGATTAACCAAACAAGAAAGGTAGAATGAGAATAATGAAAAGCTTGATTAAAAATAAAGATTCAACAACACAAATTAAAGACTTACTTGAATTAACTTGAAAAATAAATGACAAGTATTAAAATGACAATATGAAAATGGAGAACTAATTTGTCAAATTAGCTAACACCTCCTAATGACACATTAGGAGGGTATTTATAGGGAGATTAAATGTGTTGATGCTTTCTTCCTCTTCTCGTCTTTTCGTCTTATAAATTCTTCGACTTTCTCGACTTTGTCTCGGGATTTGTCGATGGATAAATCGAACTCGTCTTATAATTTCTTCATTTATTAGACTTGAGTTCTTCGACTTCATTAAACTTCCGTATTTAGACTTTTTCTTCGATAAATCTTCAGAATAGGCCTTGGACTTTTGTTCTTTTTGCACTCTTGATCTTTTGACTTCGTCTTTTGTCTTTTTATTCGATAAAAGCCCGTGAAAGCCCATGCTTTCTTCCCTTTTTATATTTTGATCCTAAATCACAACAAAAACACAAACCACACATAATTCCGACATATACGACATTAAATATACGTTTTGGCTTGGTTATTATTATAATTAAGTGGTAAAAGGATTGGTGCTTTCACACCTATCAAATCCCCTACACTTGACCATTGTAGTGTCGTCATGCAATGCGTTAGTTACAAAGCAAGATTTACATTTTCCATCATAATTAGTCCACCTTGGCCTTAATTAAACATAAGACATTAAGGAAATTTAAAGAGATAGAAAATTATAAAATACTAGAAGGAAGAAAACAAGTAAAGAAATCGAGGACTTACATTAAGGCTTTGGTTTGTCATGAATGTTTATCATCCTCAAGTTTCACGTTCCCCAAACCAAGCTTAAAAACGAGATCATTGTTATTATAACTTAGCAAACTAACATAAACTCATGTGGCTCAATTATTCACTTAGACTCCCTTATTCCTAGGCGTATCTCTTATATTTTATTGTTGTCTTGAATGATCACAAGGAAGCATTATTGACTTATTTCGATAGTTAGTAGGCCGATTTAATCCATAGTTAGCTAAAGGACAAAATCTTTTAAAACTGCTTCTCGGGACCTCATAAAGTTCATATCTTGGCATAAATCGCTTCATGATTTGAGACCTTTCTCGGACCGATATTTGGCATTGACTTCATACTTCCTATCTTGAGAGACGTTCATGAAATAATGGTCTTCACTTCATAATAGGAATTTCTTCACTTGAAGTTTTTGAGAGATTCTTCATACTTGGACCACGACTTCTTCATTTTTCTCTAATCTTTATTTGGGATTTTGATATACAACGATCCGCCTCCTTTTAGGACTTGGATCTATTTATCCTCATACCTTGTTAGGGCCTTTTTGGATAGACTTCTCCATGATCTTTAGGGGAGTATTTGCTTTTCGTCGTGTGTCTCGATCCTTCATATTGATTTTTGATAAATGATTCTTCACATCACTTTGGATCTTTAGCAACAAAATGTAGCCCTCATGCCTTGTTAGGGCCTTTTCGGACTCGCCAATCTTCGCATCCCGCTTCAATAAGTTATGCCTTGGCTATGAACTCTAATTAATACCGAGAAACTTTTAAACGATCTTGGGCTAGAAGCTAAGTAACTTTTCAAATCCTACAACCTTACTTATTACAATTAAATTTATTAACAAGCGATGGGAGAAAAAGCTCTTAATTAACTCACATAAATTCATGAAAGAATACCAAACTTACAATTGACTCTATCATCTCTCGTTCTCCACAATTTAAAATCTCAAGGAATGTGACTCGTGGATGCTTAGCCTATTAAATCAAAGTTTAGGGTTTTCAAGTCATCTATAGGATCTTGCATCTTCTTAGACTTTTTCAAGTTTAGAATTTGCATTTTAAAGTTCCCTTGATAAACGACTTTCTAGGATCAATTATAGGAACTTGCGAAAAGTACTTGTTCTTAACCCGTAAGAGTTAAGACTTTCGTGTTTTAAAGTTCCCTAAATAAAAGACTAGCAAAACTTCACTTAAACACGTTAAGGATACTAGCTAGAGTAAACTTAGATAAGTAAACTCGGGTTGAGTCAAAAGATTCACGACGTTGAAAAATATCAAAGACATCTAAACTTATTTATTCTAGCAAAGAAAGAAAATAACTATAACAAAGATAAATACTAATAGGCCAAAATAGATCAAAATTTTTGAAAAATGTCGAAAAATCAATTTTCCGGTTAAAATGAGGACAAATACAAAGAAAAGCCCACTTAACTTCGATAGAAGTCCCCCTACACTTAATATAAACATTGTCCTCAATGTTTAAGCATGTGGGAGTAAACTCCCCTACACTTAGGTCATTGTGCACGTTGTTTAAATCTTGCTAAGGAAGAGACAACTAAAGTGATTCCTATTTCAACATAAATGATAAAATAATGAATCAAAAGAGTTTAGGATAGAACCGGGAAGACGGGTACACGGAATCACAGGTCGTCAAAAGTCATCAAGAATGGATATTTGAAAGCTCGAATCCCTGCACATGATAAGAAAGAAAACAACAAACACATACTAGGGTCTCCCCTACACTTATTATAAAATGGATAAAAAGGATAGATACTCGGGTTGCCTCCCGAGAAACGCTTGTTTTTGTTCACCGAGTCGTGAGCCTGACTCGACCTTGATTAGCATGGTAAGAAGCTTGAGGAACATCCACCGGGATCAAATACATGGTTTTCGTCCATCAAATAGCACAAGCTTAAGGCGAACAAGGCAAGCCAAAGAAGAGTAGGCAAGGTTCCCTTAAGCAGTTGTTGAGCACGGTGGTAGAAAGTATGATGAAGTGCAAGCATATCTCTATTGTTTCCAAAAATCTTTCCTTTTATTTCATCAGATGGATACTGAGATGGCTTAAAAATTGCAATACCGGGATCGAACACCTTTTCCTTTAGGGGAAAATAACACTCAGGCTCAGTAGACCTTGAAGAAGATCCGCTCATAAATCTCACAATCTCATCCTCAGAAGGTGGATAAAGAGGTGTCAAAACATAAGTACTATGGACATCGGTGTCGTCCGGCTTCTTCTCCTTTGAAATGGGTTTCTTATGTTGATCCCAAACTCAGATCTTAAACCTTAATAGCTTGTTTAAGGGTTGTGATATAAAGAATAAATCCAATCTATCACTAGAGAAACTTTGCAAGGCAGAGTAACTAAACAAGATGCGGAATATGATGTTTAGCACAAGAACAAAATGATTAAAACAAACGTTGAACTTTAATATATCAAAAGATATACGAATACCCAAAATGGTATTAGGGTTACAAAGACCTTAAAGTATGAAATGAAAGACAATAGAGAAAAGACACACCATGCATGAAAACCTAGTAAGTCCTTTTATAGGCACAAGGACTCACGTACAAGATCACTACTAAAAACTTGGAAAGTATTAAGGAGTAGTAACAGAAACGCGTAAAAATCTATTACAAGTTTATCTCTATCAGCAGGGCATTTGACTTCAGCAGGGGAACCAACCCCCTGCCTTTGTTATTTGGCAGGGGGAACTTACTCTAGCAGGGGAACGAATAACCAACTAGCAGGGGTAACAAATATACATAGATTTATTCCCAACAATCCTCCCCTAAACTTGTGCTTTCTTCTAAGACAAGTTCCTGAATAAATCCTAGTTGATGAGGGTGCTTACAAACTTTCTGGCCAAATCTGACTATGCATCATCCTTACTAGATCATAAGCAACAGGCGTTTTAGCATCTACAATCAAGTTAGCCTGTGCTAGTTTCTTCAAGGTCTCTTGAGTGAAGGGATAATAACGATGATTGATCAAGTACACACTTAATCCTTCCATTACTACCTCATAGACCCCAGAATTGGTAAACAGCTTCCAATACAACAAATTTCCTTTATTCACTGCATCAAATATAGGATCAAATAACTCATTCTCATACATCCATGCATGCACTCCCAGATTACCCGATCCTTCTCCACACCATCCATGGTAGGAGGTTTTACAGCAAAAGTCTTTTTCAAAATTTTCCATAGATCTTCTAAGTCCTCACTATCCAAGGTTTGAAACATGACATCTAGACTTAGAAATGTCTGTGCTGTATTGTCAGTTCTTGTAAGCTTCCACCAAGTCCTCCCTTTGTGTTCATAAACATCATACTCTATTATAGCAAACTTCTTTCCATGTTCACTAGGTGAGATATCATCATTTTCCTGCAAAATTAGCTGTTTATCAATTTCTTCATTTGAAGGACGTTGAGAATCCTTAGTAACTGTGCCAACTTTCTCCATTCTCTTGAGTCTTTTGGCTGCTCTTTGTACATTAAGTACAGACTTCTCAATTGCTGGAAAACTTTCACCTGCTTGATGTAATACCCCTGCTTGTGATGATGCACCTGCTTGGGATGATGCACCTGCTTGTGTAGTTTCCAAAGTTGTTCCTTCAGCCTTTCTTTTCCTGGATTCCCTAGCTTTCTGTAACACTTCACTTTGTCTCCTAAGATACTCAGCTTCCTCAGGAGAGTTCATAGTCATAAAGTCTTCCACATCATATTCTCTTAAAACTGGTCCGACTGCTCTTTTTATAGCTTCAAAACTCATATCTGTGAAGTCCC
Source organism: Glebionis coronaria (assembly GCA_025667525.1). Lineage (NCBI taxonomy): Eukaryota > Viridiplantae > Streptophyta > Magnoliopsida > Asterales > Asteraceae > Glebionis > Glebionis coronaria. The sequence continues at coordinate 381,808,707 of CM046882.1, read as the reverse complement.
CATCCTTCCACTTCTTATGTCTCTTGAGCAAAACTTTGTAGTGTTCAAGTCTCCCTTTCTCAGAACTCAAATATTTCTCTCTCTGAATTTGATTTGCCCTCTTTTCCAGATATTCAGATTGATATTTGTAAACAAGGCAAGTCAACTCATACCTGTCTTCCAAGGGAGCATTTATTGACTCCTTCTCCCATTGATCTAGAAACTCTTCAACATGAGGCACCCTGTCATCCAACTCCCTATGCATAATTTCAACCTGCTTGAGCATTTCTTTAGGCCTCATCTTTTGCATTCTCTGATCCTGCATATCAATCTCCTCTTGTTGTAACCTGAGAGCTACTTGTGCATCATGTGCTTCTTGAGCCCTTTGTTATTCAGGAGTTCTATGCTTGTATTTTCTCTTAGGCTGTTCAACCATGATCCCTTTTCCTTTGTCTTTTGGATCCACTGCTGGTGCTGGTTTAACTTTAGATGCAGGTTCTTTGATTGTAATTCCCTTTTGAGCTGGTTGCTTTCTATTCTTTCTAACAAAAGTTTGAGTAATAGGCTTAGCAGGGGAATGACTTATAGCAGTGGGATCAACAATGGCAGGGGAAACTTTTGAAGCAGGGGCTTCTTCTTGATTGCCCATGGTTAGCAATGTTTGAGCAATCTCTTTAGTTGCACTCCCCTTATCACTTCCTTTATCAGCACTTCCTTTCTCAATCCCTTTCTCAGCACTTGCTATCTTTCCTTGTACACCACCAGGATATGAATAATACTGAGTAGACTCTTCTGTATTGGGAACTTCCTCCCCTTTGGAAGCATCCTCATCTGTGGATATGATAAGTCTGGGCTTTCTCCTCCCCTCAAGTGTGGCAAGTCTGGTTTCCAAGTTATTGATAACCAGACCTTGCTTTTTGACATTTTGTACAAGTTGTGCATTCTGCCTTTTCAAGCTCATGCACATTTTCGTCAATTCCAAAATGGTCATAGGTTGCATGCTGCTCTCAACCCTAGAGGGGGATTTCTCCCCTTTTTGGATATCATTGAGTGAGGGAGAGGACTTACTGATGGTGTTACTATCCTGCTCACCCCTTGAAGATGAGACAGTAGTGGCAGCCAAACCCTCAGTTTGCTCCAAACCCTTGGAGGCTCTCCTCTCTGCTACTTGTGAAGATTCACCAGGCAAGGGAGACCTGAACCTGGATTTAGATCGCCTTTCATGCTGTGGATCAGTAGGGGGTAGAGTACTGGCAGGGTGTAGTTTCTTGGCAGGGGAATCAGAAGGTTTGTGTTTAGCTGTTTTTGTCTTGGCTTCTTCCTGTCTGATTTGTTTCATCATAATTGAAGTGAGTGGAATGGACCTGCCAGAAAATTGTGGGGATGGTGCAAGAAGTGTGGTGAATAGTTTGGTAGTATGCTTGGTTGCTGAAAAGTAGGTTTTGTGTGTGATTGGACCATGTTCACTCATATTCAGCAGAAGTTCTATAAACCTTGGGTACTTACAAAATTTTGAATTGCTTGAAACATTTTTAACCATTCCTTTGAAAATCATTTGAGAAAAACAATACTTCCTCCCTGTTGCTAAGCAAATCAGGGCAGAAGCCATCTCACTACCAAATTCTTTGAAAGCAGTGGTTTTTGGTGACAAACATTGTAAAATTGTATGAATCAAATATTTCCAATGTGGGGCAAACTGACCTTTAGCAAACTTACATTTTTGGTCTTTAGAAAGAGTGTACCCCAATTTAACAAGACCCTCAAAGATGTCAGCCTCAGATAGGTTGGTTATCCCATCCTCATCATCAAGAAGGAGGTTGTCTCTGATGGAGGCAAGTGTAATCACCTTGGGATGACCATCTACAGTGCTTTGAATTGTAACCTCTCCATTCACTGTTTTGGTCATGGATTTAGACCAAAACTGCTCTGATACCACATGTAGAATCCAAGATCTTTAGACTCAAACAGTAAAAACCATTTTACCTAGGTTATCAATTGTATATGTGATGAACACAGCAACGGAATAATACAATTGACAAGAACATGATGTTTAACAAGATGAAGTTTTTCCAAAGAGTTTGTATTAATCATTAACACAAACCACTCTAGGTGTGTATGCATTGAATATTACACCTAGAGATCAAAGACAGTGTAAGTTACATTGTTGTAGTGAAGTTATGAATAAACCTAAGGTCTGGTGGTTCCTTTTATAACATAAGGAAACCAGATTTACATGGAAACTAAATAAGATAATAATGACTAAATCAAAACAGAAATATTCATTCTTATCACTACTTTGACCAAATCTCCATCTTTTATTATATAGTAGGGGAATCTTCAAGCAAGGGAAAGTTTCACTAGCAGGGGGAACTTTCTTGTATTTTGTCCACCAGCTTGAAGTTTCTCCTAATGCCATATTTGGTCCTTCTTGTTTCCATGGTGATTTGACTCATCAACTTTTGACCCAACAATCTTCCCCTAGTTGATGATGTCAAAATACTTCCCCTTAAGCATACAACATCAAAAATCAACAGACTGCACATTCTTTGTAAACATCTTCCCCTTTTTGACATGATCAAATAAGGGTCTTCTATGTGAACAACCTTGATTTTTAATCACTACTAATCAATACCATACTTCTAACACAAGCATTCCACTTTTCAAAATACCTTCCATGAAGCACATAGGCACCAGTTCCTAATAAAAAAATGATTTGAACAATAGATACTCACACTAGTTGTAGTAATATCAATGAGCAGTCGTGAAAATCTTCACTTCAATGTCATATGTGAATGACTAGCACTTTTTAACAATATAGCTTCCCCTTAAATTGTGTTAATCATTTATGAATCTTAAATTCCGTAGGCTTTATGTAATGATTACATATGAAGAAATCTGATCATAACTTACTTGATGATGAAGTAGAATAACCCGAACTTGCGTTCTATATCTTGCACTAACCAAGTGACAAAGAGATGTTATATACAAAAATCCTCATTTACCTTTGAAACGAGACACTGAGCACGATAATGTAACTCCTTCAAATGATAGAAAATATATGCATAGAGTACCATAAGAAAAATCACACATTCCTATATCTTTGTACCACTTTGTCACTAGGTGTTTAAGCATAAAACACATACCCGCGAAAATCTACCTCGTCCTCAAATAAATGATAAAAAAAATTCTTCGTAATCAATAATTATAAAATGAGCCTTTATACCTTTAAACCAGTTGCTGTGAATATACCGAACTCCAAAACACTATTGTCCCAAAAATCATATCTGACAGCAGGGGGAACTTTCAAAAACAGTGGGAAACCTTTAATGAAAGCAGTGGGATTTATTGAAGGCAGGGGGATCGTAGCAGGGGAAACTTTTAATGAAAGCAGGGGGAACTTTTAATGCCACTGTTTTTGTTATTAACTGTACGAACCCACATACTGTGGGAATGAATTTATAACAGTGGGAATAAATAACAAAAATAGAGGAAACAAAAAAGAAATACCTACTATTTCTTTTGTGCACACCGGTACAGTAATCGATCATTCTGCTTTAAGCAAAAGCACTACCCCAAACGCCTTTTTCATTGTGAATCATAACCCCCACGTTTGTCCAGCAGTTTACCATTCGTCCAATAAAGGACCAATAATTTGCGAGACCAGTAAACACTTTTTCCATAGTATCATAAACGAATGTACCACTAGGACCCATACTAAACATAATACTCGACCATCATTTGTTCACATGTCTACATCACAGGCCCACCTTCCTCCCTTTTACTCATATGCGTCCAAACCTTGCTGTGTGAACACAAATTGCTAAAAGCAATTGATATTCATGTGAACGCTTTTCTAGTTTTGAACCATGCGTATACAAACTGCTCATAGAATATTAGCATGACATTAAATGTTTTGCAAAACTCAGCCTCCACATTTGACTTCATCCGTGTGAACATAGTATGGATTCACGTGAAGGCTTTTGTTTTATCATTACCCTTTTTATCTCGTCTTAATGAACCACAAACAGCCAAACGCCATAACCTATAAGTTGACCAGAATATAATCATGTGACAGGGGCCAAAATAATTCTTCTCGCTGACGCCATCCTTTTCCACAGTACACACGAATTCTTCAAATATTTTGTTGGCTGGCATTAGTTTTGTTTAATAAAGCAGCAATATTCAATTCTCCATTAACAAAAATTAATTATCTAGGGTTTTAACATAAACCCTAGATCTTCACAGCAACGAATACGAACACGAAAAAAAAATCTTATTCTCCTAGATATCAAGAGCCACCCGCACTGATACCACATGTAGAATCCAAGATCTTTAGACTCAAACAGTAAAAACCGTTTTACCTAGGTTATCAATTGTATATGTGATGAACACAACAGCGGAATAATACAATTGACAAGAACATGATGTTTAACAAGATGAAGTTTTTCCAAAGAGTTTGTATTAATCATTAACACAAACTACTCTAGGTGTGTATGCATTGAATATTACACCTAGAGATCAAAGACACTGTAAGTTACATTGTTGTAGTGAAGTTATGAATAAACCTACGTTCTGGTGGTTCCTTTTATAACATAAGGAACCCAAATTTACATGGAAACTAAATAAGATAATAATGACTAAATCAAAACAGAAATATTCATTCTTATCACTACTTTGACCAAATCTCCATCTTTTATTATATAGCAGGGGAATCTTCAAGCAATGGAAAGTTTCACTAGTAGGGGGAACTTTCTTGTATTTTGTCCACCAGCTTGAAGTTTCTCCTAATGCCATATTTGGTCCTTCTTGTTCCCATGGTGATTTGACTCATCAACTTTTGACCCAACATCTTAATATCCGAAGGAGGATAAAGACCATAATCAAAGTCCAAAGGAAGAGAATCATTCTCATTGGGGAAGTAAGTATTGAGAAAAGTAGCAAAATCTTCCTCAAATAAGTAGTCATCCAAAGTGCGATCAAGCATTGTTGGTGGAGGATCTTCATCAAAAGTAGGAACAAGGTCATCATTTGAAGAATCACTCGAAAGAGTATCAGCATCATCAAAGTCATCATATGTTGGCATGTCTTTATACTCTGAAGTAAAATCATCATAATCATCCATATCAGAACTAAAATCATCATAGATTGGTGGGGTATCAAAATTAGAGAGAGGATCTTCAGAATCTTCCACATTTTCTTGAAAAAGTGGATTAACATAGATAGGCTCGAAAAGAGGATTGTTGTAGACGACAAAATCATCAAGCTTTGTACTTTCACAAGTAGTTGTATCAAGCTCGTCTTGAAGCACATTAATCATATTCGCCGATTCTCTTGCATTGGATTTGTTTGTGATCTTCCCCATTTTAAAAACTTGTGCATCATTCCCGACCCTTAGAATTAGTTCACCTTCGGCAACATCGACTAAAGCTTTTCCGGTTCTCAAGAATGGCCGTCCAAGTATTAACGGAATACGAGGGTCCATTTCATAATCAACAACAACAAAATCGACCGGAAAAGTGAAAGTTCTAACTTTAACAAAAACATCTTCGGCAATACCAACGGGGTAAGCGAGAGTTCGATTTGCTAGCTCAAGAGTCATCTTTGTTGGTGTAAGTTCGGGTAATGATAACTTTTTCCAAACACTTAAGGGAATCAAATTAATACTTGCCCCGAGATCGGCTAAGGCAGTAAATTCTTCAGTTTGGTTAAAAGTACATGGTAGCATAATAACTAGGTTTTCACTTAGTTATGAAAGTTCTTTGAATCCGATCTTTTCGAATTGATTACCGTTAATTAGTGCGACTCAGTCGTTCTTGGTGGAAAATAATTTGGATTGGTAGATTATCTATTTTAAAACTAAAAGCAAATAAATGTCGTTGAGTAAAATTAAAGCTTTTAAAAATTAACTAAAAATTACTAGAAAAACACTTGGTAAAAATAGAGATTTCGGGAAGCGTGCAATTTTTAGAAATTAAAACGTAATGAACTAGAAACTTAAAACTTTATAAAACTTAAAAACTTAAACTATCGGAATAATAATAAACCCAATCTGTCGGAATGTAATGCAATCATACCCATCGGAATATCAAAGTAAAGCCACCGGAATAATCCATCTGAATAACCATCGGAATGTAACAAAGTTGAATCTATCGGAATGTATGTCTATCGGAATATTCAGATCGGAATAATAGAAACACTTCTGTTGCAATACACTACTATCGGAATGTCCAGATCGGAATACAAGGTTCAATTCTGTCGGAATGTATGAAAACTCTTCTGTCGGAATGTGATTTTGTCGCAATGTTCAAGTATCGAAATAAGTAAACCTGTCGGAATGTTGTTAACAAAAATTGGGCAGCACTTCGACTTAAAGTAACCTTAAGACCCGTTGTAATATGCGGTCGCAATGAGCGATCGCAATCCCGATCGGAATAAGGGGGAAAAACCTCTAGATCGCAAAGTAGAACCACAAGGGTTATTGCGATACAAACAACCTGCCGTCGGAATGTGTAAACCCTCAATATTGCGATGAACACCAAATAATCCGAAAATGGAGATAAGCCAAAGTCTCAATAAGCAGTTCCAATAAGCACTCTTAACCCAATCTTGAACAACTCAATACGCATAAATTTGACAACTTTCAAAACTCCAAATAAGCAAACTTTATAAATCGAATCTTTTAAAAACACTAAACTTTTTAAGAAATCCGAAAATGCAATAAGCTATATATGTGAAACAAGCCAATAAGCACAACAATCTTATAGCTTATACCGTATAAAAGCCTAGTGAGGAATAAAAAGATTAACTTTTTAATCACTAAAACATCAAAATCAAACACAAATCTTTAAATTTCGGAACAAAGTATAAAGCAAAATCAAGAAAGGAAGAAAAAGATAAAAGATTAAAAGCTTAAATTTGAAATTTTGATTAATGAAACTCTAATACAAAGATTAAACAAAGCTTAACTTGAAAGAAAAGATGAAGTTTTAGTGAGAGAAAGTTAAACACTTTCTCTCTCTAAAATGAAAACTAAAACAATGAAAATTAAACTAGCTAATGACTAACACCCTCCTAATGTGTCATTAGGAGCGTATATATAGGGAGTGGGGAATGCATGTGTGCTTCCTTCTTTCTTTCTTTTCTTCTCGACTCGATCTAAATTCTTTGTCTTTCTCGACGTCGTCTCGGGATTTGTCGATGTAAATTGAACTTGTCTAGTAATTTTCTTCTTCTATTAGACTTGAGTTCTTCGACTTCATTAAACTTCCGTCTTTAGACTTTTTCTTCAATAAATCTTCAGAATATGCCTTGGACTTCCGTTCTTTTTGCACTCTTGATCTTTTGACTTCGTCTTTTCTTGTTTTCTTCGATAAAAGCCCGTGAAAGCCCGTGTTTCCTCCTTTTTCATCTTTTGGACCTAAAACACAATAAAAACACAAACCACGCATAATTCCGACTTTTACGACATAAAATACACGTTTTGGTCTTGTTATTATTGGAAATAAGTGGTAAAAGGATAAGTGTTTTCACACTTATTAAATCCCCTACACTTGACCATTGCAATGCCCTCATGCAATGCATTAATTTTAAAGCACGGTTTACCTTTTCCATCATAAATAACCCACCTTGGTCTTTATTAAATACTGAACATTAAGGAAAATAAAAAGATAGAAACAAGTAAAGAAATCAAAAACTTACATTGGGGTTTTGGCTGCCATGAATGTTTATCATCCTCAAGTTTTGCGTTCCCTATAGCAAGCTTAAAAACGAGATCATTGTTATTATAAGTTGGCAAACTAACACGAACTTATGTGGCCCAATTATTTACTTAGACTCCCTTATTCCTAGGTGTATCTCTTATATTTTAATTTTGTCTTGAATGATCACGAGGATACATTGTTTGACTTATTTCGATAGTTTATTTAGGCCGAAAATAAAGTGGGGCGATTTAATCAATAGATAGATAAAGGACAAAATCTTTTAAAACTGCTTCTCGGGACCTCTTAAAGTTCATATCTTGGCATAGCTCGCTTCACGATTTGAGACCTTTCTCGGACCGATATTTGGCAGCGACTTCATACTTCAAATCTTGAGAGACGTTCTTGAAATTATGGTCTTCTCTTCATAATAGGAATTTCTTCACTTGAAGTTTTTGAGAGATTCTTCATATTTGGACCACGGCTTCTTCATCTCCAATCTTTATTCTGGACTTTGATATACAACGATCCGCCTCCTTTTAGGACTTGGATCTATTTATCCTCATACCTTGTTAGGGCCTTTTTGGATAGACTTCTCCATGATCTTTTGGGGAGTTTTTTGCTTTTCGTCGTGTGTCTTGATCCTTCATATTGATTTTCGATAAATGATTCTTCACATCACTTTTGGATCTTTAGCAACAAAATGTAGCCCTCATGCCTTGTTAGGGCCTTTTCGGACTCGCCAATCTTCGCATCCCGCTTCAATAAGTTATGCCTTGGCTATGAACTCTAATTAATACCGAGCAACTTTTAAACGATCTTGTGCTAGAAGCTAAGTAACTTTTCAAATCGTACAACCTTATTTATTGCAAATATATTTATTAACAAGCGATGGGAGAAAAAGCTTATAATCAACTCACATAAATTCACGAAAGAATACCAAACTTATAAATGACTCTATCATCTCTCGTTCTCCACAATTTAAAATCTCAAGGAATGAGACTCGTGGATGCTTAGCCAATAAAATCAAAGTTTTGGGTTTTCGAGTCGCCTATAGGATCTTGCATCTTCTAAGACTCTTTCAAGTTTAGAATTTGCGTTTTAAAGTTCCCTTGATAACCGACTCTCTAGGATCAATTATAGGAACTTGCGAAAAGTTCTTGTTCTTAACCCGTGAGAGTTAAGACTTTCGTGTTTTAAAGTTCCCCATATAAAAGCCTAGCAAAACTTGACTTAAACATGTTAAGGATACTAGCTAGAGTAAACTTAGATAAGTTCGGGTTGAGTCAAAATATTCACGACTTAGAAAAATTTAAAACCACTTTATTGAAAAGTTATTCTAGCAAAGAAAGTAAATAACGATAACAAAGGAAAATACTACTATACTACTAGGCCAAAATAGATTAAAATTTTTGAAAAATGTCGAAAAATTATATTTTCCGGTTGAAATGAGGACAAATTCATGGAAAAGACCACTTACTTCTATAGAAGTCCCCCTACACTTGATATAAACATTGTCCTCAATGTTTAAGCATGTGGGAGAAAACTCCCCTACACTTAGGACATTGTGCACTTTGTTTAAATCTTGCTAAGGAAAGGACAACTATAGTGATTTCAGTGTGAACATATAAGATATGAAATATTGAATCACGATAGTTTAGGATAGAACCAGGACGACAGGCACACGGGATCACGGTTCGTCAAAAGTCATCGAGAATGGATCTTTGAGGCTTTAATCCCTGCACATTAGAAGAAACAAGACAACAAACACATACAGGGCTCCCCCTACACTTATTATGAAAACGGTAAAGGATAGATCACAGGTTGCCTCCCGAGAAGCGCTTGTTTTTGTTAACCGAGTCACGAGCCTGACTCGACCCATAACTTAATTCAAGGGAAATGTGGTGAGGGATGGAATCATCTCATGAGAGATGTCCTCACCAAAGTACATCTTCACGCGCTGGCCATTCACCTTAAAGTTGGGCCCATTTGGCTGAGAAAGCTCAATAGTGGCATAGGGGAAGACTTTGGCGACGGTGAATGGACCAGACCAGCGGCTCTTGAACTTGCCCGAGAAGATCTTCAACCGAGAGTTAAAGAGTAAGACTTGATCACCAACATGGAACTCTCGGCTCTTAATCTTAGCATCATGGATGATTTTGGTCTTCTCCTTGTAGATCAAGGAGTTCTCATAAGCTTCATTCCTCAATTCATTTAGCTCATTGAGTTGAATCTTCCGAAGATCGCCGGCTTTGTTGATGTCGAAGTTAGCCCACTTCAAGGCCCAGTATGCCTTATGTTCCAGCTCGATAGGGAGGTGGCATGCTTTCCCGTACACAAGAGGATAAGGTGTACAACCAATCGGGGTCTTATATGCGGTACGGAAAGCCCACAAAGCATCATCTAACTTATCGGCCCACGAGGCACGATGCTCTCCCACAGTACGCTCAAGAATTCGCTTTAATCTATGGTTAGATATCTCGGCTTGACCATTGGTTTGAGGATGATAAGAGGTGGAAAGACGATGATTTACACCATACTTAGCCATGACTCTTGCAAATTGATCATTGTAGAAATGAGTCCCGCGGTCACTGATTATAGCACGAGGAACACCGGATCGAGCAAAAAGTTGCTTGAGAAAGTTCACAACCACCCTCGCATCGTTCGTAGGAAGAGCCTTAGCTTAAACCCATTTAGAAACGTAGTCAACGGCTACGAGGATGTACTTGTTCCCTTTAGATGATGGAAATGGCCCCATAAAGTCGATGCCTCATACATCAAAGATTTCACATTCTTGTATGAAATTTTGAGGCATCTCATCTTTATGTGTGATCTTGCCTTGGCGTTGGCAAGCATCACAATTTTTAACCATCTCGTGAGCGTCACGATAAATGGTGGGCCAATAGAATCCAGAGTCGAAAACTTTCTTAGCAGTGTAGTTGGGACCAAGTGACCACCGGTGGGTCCTTTATGGCAAGCTTCGAGAATATCAAAAGCTGTGGGTCCATCAACACACCGATGAATAATCAGATCAGCACATTGTTTGAAGAGATAAGGGTCATCCCAAAAGTAAGTCTTAATATCTTTAAAGAACTTCTTCTTTTGTTGGGATGTTAACCCTTCGATAAGAATACCACCCGCTAAGTAGTTTGCAATGTCCGCAAACCACGGGGTGTCATCAAGATTAGAATTGATAGACATTAAGGCCTCAAGGGGAAAAGAGTCATTGATCTCTTGATTCGGATGATCCCCTTGATAAGGATCCTCAAGTCTACTTAGATGATCCGCGGCTAGGTTTTCGACTCCCTTCTTGTCACGAATTTCAATGTTGAATTCTTTGAAGGAGCAAAACCCAACGAAGAAGTCTTGGCTTAGAATCTTGCTTAGTTAACAAGTACTTCAACGCGGAATGATCAGTGTACACAATGATGGTGGAAAGAACAAGATAGGGGCGGAACTTCTCAAAAGCATACACTACAGCTAAAAGTTCTTTTTCGATAGTGGTATAATGCAATTGAGCCCCCGTCATTGTCTTGCTAGCATAATGGATTGGTTAGAAGTGTTTGTTCACTCTTTGGCCCAAAACCGCTCCAATAGCAAAATCGCTAGCATCACACATCAATTCAAAAGGTTGCTCCCAATTAGGGGTAACCAAGACCGGTGCCTTAGTTAGCTTGTCCTTAAGAAGATTGAAGGATTCAAGACACTCTTTAGAAAAGATAAAAGGAGTATCTTTTTCCAAGAGGTGGGTCATCGGGCGAGCAATTTTGAAGAAATCCTGAATGAATCGACGATAGAAGCCCGCATGACCAAGGAAACTTCTCACACCCTTCACGGTTGAAGGTGGAGGTAATTTGGCTATGACATCCACTTTAGCACGGTCCACTTCAAAACCGGCTTTGGAGATTTTATGTCCAAGCATAATGCCTTCTTTTACCATGAATTGGCATTTTTCCCAATTCAGAACAAGGCGAGTGTCTTCACACCGCTTAAGCATGTGTTCCAAATTGGCAAGACAAGTAGAGAAGGAATCACCATAGACCGAGAAATCATCCATGAAGACTTCCATAGTTTCTTCAACCATGTCATGGAAGATAGCCATCATACACCTTTGGAAAGTCCCGGGAGCATTGCATAAGCCGAAAGGCATTCTTTTATAAGCAAATGTTCCATAAGGACAAGTGAATGTGGTTTTCTCTTGGTCTTTGGGATCGATGGGGATTTGAAAATACCCGGAGAAACCATCTAAAAATCAGTAATAGTCATTACCCGCTAGACGTTCAAGCATTTGGTCCATGAAAGGAAAGGGAAAATGATCCTTTCTCGTAGCATCATTGAGTTTGCGATAGTCTATTGATGTTGAGTAAAATTACACCTTTAGGAAAAGGATGCAATAAATAGGGCAAGTGAGCACGACGATTTAGGAAAACCGTGTGTGAATGACCCAATTAAGTTCGTTCTCAAGGAGGCTAGTGTGTTATGTGTGTAATGATATGGATTAATTTGTGATTATATTTGAATAAGAAGAATAGAAAGGGGATTAGAAGAGAATGACGGTTATGAAGACGGATTAAACTAAGTCTAAAAAGGCGTACACGTAAAGTCGTAAAAACCACCAAAATTAAAATTTTAAACTAAAAATTTCTAAAAATTACCAAAAATCCCTAATAATATTCTAAGCGTTTACAAAAAAATCAAAACTTGCAAAAACCTTTTAATTAATTAGATAATGACTTTTTAATGCTAATTAAAGCCCTAAAAATCAAAATTAATTATTAAAAAGCCCTAAACAAGATTTTCAAGTTTGTAAACCTCAAAAATATCCTAATTAAGCTAAAAACTATTTTTCAAAAATTTTAAAACCAATTAAAACTATTTTTAAACAATTAAAAACTCCTAAAATCAATTAAATCTTAAATTAATTATAGAAAATAATTAAAAGACCTAGAAAATAATTGGAAAGTTGCAAAAATCCTAATTAAGTATTTAGAACCTAGGAAAAATATAAAAACCTAGAAAATCAGACTTTTAATTTTTAATAATAAAATAATATTAAAATAATATTAAAAATCCAAAAATTATAAAAAATTCTAAAAACTTGCAAACTAGCTTAATTTAACCTAAATAACTCAGAAATGAAAGTGAAATTACCTAAATACCCCTATTGGGCCTAGAAAATGGGCCAAACCCAAAACAGTCCCTTATTGGGCTTAATTAAGGCCCAATAAGAAAAAGTGTTCAAATTAAGCCCAAAAAGCACAGGTTGACTCAAAATTTGATTTTAAACAACTTTTTCCGAAGGCCCAAAAGCTGAAAATGTGAAATAAGCTAACTTATAATAAGCAGCTTATTCTTAATGGGCTTTTTGGCCCATTAAGCTATAAGCTGTTGCCATAAGCTAAAATTTTACACACAAGCTTCTTTTGACCTAACAAAGACTTCTACAAAAAGAATTTTCAAATAAGCCCACTTAATAAGCCAGAAACAAGTCACAAACTTATTCACAAAACGACAAAATAGTCGTTTTTATGATCTAGACCACCTCAGAAGCTGATTCAAGTTGCAAAATGTTTCTTTTGACAAAACTAAGCTTAAAAACCAAAGACCTTTCAAATAAGCACACTCAATAAGCTGGAAAATCAAATAAGCACTTATGTTAAAAGTCAAACAAGTTGGTTTTCTAGTAAAAAGTCAAAGTCAAAGTCTCATAAGCTCCAGTTCACTCAAATGGGTCAAATAATGAAGATCTATTACAAAAAATAAGTTGTTGCAAGTCAGAATAAGCTAGAATAGCTTATTGATAAGCTGATGAAAAAATTGCACTAGCAGGGGCTAGTTTTGGATGTTGAGCAGTGGAAACTTTTTCCACTGCTTGACTATTTTGACTTTTTGTCTTTAGTGACTTTTTCTTGGATTCAGATTTCACAAAGGCACCCAAATGATCTTTGGATCAAAAGGAGTCAATCACAATCAAAATAACACAATCACTAACACCCAATTGATACAGTTTAATCAATCATTCATCAGACATGATACAGACATGAACAATAAGAAGTTTAGCATTCAAGAGCAGTTTAAGCACAAATCAGCCAGCCAAATTCAACCAAATGCACACTCAAGCTATAATAAACTCCAATAAGCAAGTCTAAACAGGTTTCATGCACTGGTTCAAAGAATTAAGAAAGATTCAAGCAATGAAAGTTACTGATGAACACTAACACATACAGTTTTCTACTTTTGCTGATGTATTTGACACACAAGCCAATTTCAACACCTCAAATCTTTCAAACAGGTTATATTAACTTTGTTTAAACCACTTTTATCCCTAAGCATGCATACACACTAAGTGTTCCCAAAATCCTAGGTCAAAACAAGCAGAAACAAGGTCTATATAGCAGATTGATTGATTCAAGTGTTCAAACCCAAAAACTTGCAGCAAAACACTCTCAAACAAAGGTATAGCAGATATAAGACATAAACAACAACTTCCCTTAACATAAAAGCAAATTACAAGCATAAACCAGTAGACCCAAACACCCCTTTAACTTTTTCAAATCAAAATTTTCAAAAGCACAATGAGATTTCAGGCCAACCAAGCATCAATTAACACTCAAACAAGTACAATAAACAGATTCAAGCAAGAACAAGCCACAAAATTCACAAGAACAACAGTTTCATACAAATATAACCAAAAATCACAATTTAAGCAGATTTGGAGATTAAGTATGCAAACCTCATGGATGTACATCCACACCCACGAATTTTGAGCTTATGTGCTAGCAAGAACAAGCACAAGCTTCCACAATAAGCCTGCTAAGATTCAACAAGGGTTAAACACAATATCATAAAAATCAGAAACTTGGAAAAACTTGATTAATGCAAACTTGTTAACCCACACTTGATTATCCCCAAGTTATAAGCCTCACCACACCTTAACCAACTCAGTTAGGATGCTATGATCAGCCCTATAGCCCAAGAATTCCAAGATTGGAACAAGACTTAGCAAAATATCAAGAAAATGAGGAGATATGCAAACTTTTGCACACTCCTCTTTGAAAAACAGGTTTTGAACTTTAAGAACTACAAAGCATATAACAAATGAAAGCAGTAAACAAGAGTGGCCAATGACTTTTCTTCAAGATTTCAAACTCAATTTCATTAACTTAGAAATAGGATTTACAGAAACTTGAACCAAGGAAAAATCAAAAGCAAACTGAAATGTGAAGGCCTAAGTGGCTTTATATAGCCTTACAATGAGCTAAGTTATAGCTAAAAACTAAAAACCCTAATGGTTGAAGTTCCAAAAATGCCCTTGTAGCTTCTTGAAAATCTTGGCTTCATGTGACTTGAATTGGCGTCTTGTGGTGATAGCTGTCATGAGAATGTGATCAAAGGGCTCAAACAAAGCTTAAAATGTAAGCTTGAATGTGGGACGTTGAATTGTGGCCATCTTTTTGGCAGTATGCATGGGTGTGGAGTAGGGGAGACACAAGGAGACAAATGGGGTGATGAGGTGTCCATTTTTAAGGTTGGGTTGTGTTAAGTATCCACTTAATCTTAAATCTGGAGGTGATGGCAGCTTAATTCTTGCTTAGTCAATAATCCCCAATTTGTGTTCTTGAGTAATAGTAACACGTTTTAATCTGGTTTGGGTTTTAAAAAGATGTTAAGCGCCAAAATATTAAACTAATCCAAGATTAGTTATAACCGGTTTAAGTGGATAGCTGAGGTGGACAAAAGGTGTAGTTTCATTGGTGGAGGGAAGTAAGTGGGGCACGTGGCAACCTAGGAGTGGTCTAGGTATCTTCTCTTGTCTGCCCAAATTAGTCCTTTGTTTCTTTTTTTCTTGTCACTTGTAAACAAAACTGGCCAAACTCGTTTTCCTTTGTATTTGAAGTTTTGATTTTCATACTTTTGCCCCAAAAAGTTTCATAAAGTAGATTCAGGGGTATTTCTTGCCATATTTGAATTCTTCAAGGGCTGTTTTGGTATTTTATTCAATGATAATGGTCTAGACTTGCAATATTGACATTTTGGAGGACTGAAATTGCCAAGTCTTGATGATTGAGGGACCATTTTTGCCAAATGTTGAAAGTTGAGGGTCCTTTTTGTAATTTTGAGATTTTCAAAGGACCAAACTTGTCATTTCTTATACTTTGAAGGACTTCATGATGTATTTGACTTTGTGGATGATATTGGTTGACAATTTAGCTTTGTTGAGGGGCTAAACTTGCCAATTCTTCAAAGTTGAGGGCCCTTTTTGTAATTTTGACAAACTTTAGGGACCAAACTTGTAATTATGAGGATACAAGGGTATAAAGTGTCAATTCTTCATAATTGGAGGACCCTTCTTCATAATTCTTCAAAATCTTCAAGGGTTGATCTTGGGAAAGTCTTCATTAGGGCTTGGTTCATTGTGCGGCTTCGTTTCCCGTGTTCGTTTTTGCATGTTTCTTGTGATCTTTTGTCATTTTCTCAATATCCGTACCTAAAATACACAAGCAACAAACACAAGCATATATTTGGGTATTTTGATGATATTTAATGCATTTTAAGCCCTATTTGGAAGATGAGACTATGTATAAAAGCAGTCTCATCACTCCCCCATACTAAACCATTGTCGTGCCCTCACGCAATGCTAGAATAAGGTATCAAAGCATCTCCAAAATTCATTTTATTCTCTTTATTGAAATGATAAACTAGCTAAACTACTACTATTACTACTACTTGTGTTATAGACATAATGTATGATTTTCATCGCAAAATGGGACGTTTAGGTTCATAGAATAAGAACACGTGAATGCTTCGTTAGAAATAATTTCATCGTCCTCGATTTTCACCCCAATTCCATGCTAAGCGTGCAACGAGATCATTGTCATTATAAGTTAGTAATGCTAACACTACTCATATGCCCTAATCACGTACTTATCCTCCCATTATTCCTAAGTTGTATCTCTTATATTTTATTTTGTCTTGAATGTTTCACGAGGATACATTGTTTGACTTATGCGATAATAGAGATTTAGGTCTAAAAATAGAGTCCTAACGGTGTAACTAAGACCATCAAATCAATAACCCCTCATAATAGACGACGATGTTAAAAAATTAAGTTGACAAGAAGAATCGATAAACACGGTTTTATAACGGTTTTGAACATGAGACTTATTACCAAGACTTTTATACGCCCCCTAACGGAAGGGCCTTATTATCTTTGGTTTACCTCCATCTTTTATTCAACTTCGCCATGAAGCTTTTATTATGACTTCGGTCTTGCCTTGCATTTTATTATCCGCCTCATTGGTAGTTTTATTAGCCAAAGACGTATATCCTCACGCTAAAGCGAATTTTGGATCTTTAAAGCTTCGAAGATTAAGGCTTGAATCACTTTTAATTTTTGCATAGATTTTAGGCCTTGTGGGGCTTCAAATTGTTTTCTAGATTTAGGTGAGCACTTGAAATCTTATTATTGGGTGAAGCTTTCGATTATTCGGGTTGCCAATACTTCAAAACCGTGACGCTGGCGATACCTTAATGTCTCCCCAATTTAATTACACGGAAGCTACTAGAAAAGACTAGAAACCCAACAATCCTAACTAAACCGCTAAGTCAATATTTATTAAGCAAAAAATATTTACATGCGAAGGGAGAATAAGCAAATAACGAGAACACATGAGTTTTTGAAAGAATACGAGTACCCTACGTTTAGCATAGTAACTTATAATTAACTCTATCATTTCTCGTCCTCATTTAAGAGACTTAGCCTAATGTGTAGTTAAGGAATCAAAGCTAAGTGCTCAACACGCACGGTCGAGTCAAAAATTACTCTTATTCTCGCCATCGGAAAATCTACATTCGTGTCTTCAAACACTTATAAAATATGATAAAAAAATTTAAAATTTGGCCATTTTTAGCCTTATTTTGCAACAAAAACGATAACAAAAAGATAAACTTTGGAAAGCGTGAAGGTTTGGCAAGGCAAGTATCTATTCACCCCCCATACTAAAGTTAAACATTGTCCTCAATGTTTCGAGTCTAGGGGTGCAAACACCCCCATACTAGAGACGTAGTCGAATGCCTAATCTAGCATGGAAAGGGTGTAACCAATAAGTAATAGCCGTTTATGAAGTGTGCTAAAAACCTAAGGTTAGAACATCAAAGGATATATCATGGATATTGAGAAATGTCTCCAAAGCAAACGATCGAGTGCTCCCGTAAACGAACACGAGAGGCTCCAATCGTGAAGATCATGATCTAAAAACCACATATCACAAACAACCACAGAACAAAGGTTGGAAGGGCACTAATCCCCATACGTAAGCTACATTAGAAAGCGATAATATGTACATAGGATAAGCATGGGACTCCCCCACGAGGCTCCTCGTTTTTGATTACCGAGTCATGAGCTCGACTCGATCCCCTCAATACTAATTATCATTGGGGAAGGTGATTTGGTCGAGGTAGTTCAAGGATGGAACTTCCCCGCCAAAGTAGTGCTTCAACCTATGTCCATTCACCTTGAAGTTAGGACCATCATCTTGAGCTAGCTCGATGGTCCCATAAGGAAACACTTGAGTCACGGTGAATGGACCGGACCAACGGGATTTCAATTTACCGGAAAAGATTTTTAGTCTTGAATTAAAAAGTAAAACTTGATCCCCAATGTTAAAAACCCGGTTTTTAATTTTAGAATCATGCAACTTTTTAGTTTTCTCTTTATAAATCAATGAATTTTCATAAGCAATATCCCTTAATTCATCCAATTCATTTAATTGCATTTTCCGGTGTTTTCCCGCGGTCTCCATATCATTATTACAATGCTTTAGGGCCCAATAAGCCTTGTGTTCTAACTCGATAGGCAAATGACAATTCTTTCCATACACAAGCTTATAGGGAGTGCACCCAATGGGCGTCTTATGAGCGGTCCTAAAGGCCCATAAAGCATCGTCCAACTTATCCGACCAAGTTTGTCGGTTTTCTCCTACGGATCTCTCCAAGATCCTCTTCAAAGCTCGGTTTGAAACCTCGACTTGCCCACTCGTTTGTGGGTGATAAGCCGTAGAAAGACGATGTGTAACCCCATATTTCCTTAAGACTCTTTCGAATTGGTCATTACAAAAATGGGTTCCACGATCGCTTATGATCGCACGAGGGGTTCCAAACCGAGCAAACAAGCTTTTCAAGAACTTAACTACCACACGAGCATCATTAGTGGGCAAGGCCTTCGCCTCCACCCACTTAGATAGGTAGTCAACCGCAACAAGGATGTACTTATTACCACGAGATGATGGGAACGGCCCCATAAAGTCTATACCCCAAACGTCAAAGATCTCACATACTTGAATGATATTTTGTGGCATTTCATCTTTTTGTGAGGCTTTTCCTTGTCGTTGGCATGCATCACAAGACTTCACAAGGATTTGTGCATCTCGGTAAATAGTAGGCCAAAAGAAGCCGACATCAAACACCTTTTTAGCCGTGAGATTAGCACCGTGGTGACCACCCGTAGGTCCCTCATGGCAAGCTCTAAGGATGTTAGAAGCTTCGGTGCCAAATACACAACGTCGGATGATTTGATCCGCACAAGTTCGAAACAAGTAAGGGTCGTTCCAAAAGTAGAACTTGACGTCACGAAAGAATTTTCATTTTTCTTGAGTCGTCATACCCTTAACGATGAAGTTACCCGCATGGTAATTTGCAAAATCCGCAAACCATGGGGTAGAAGAATCAAGCTTAGAATTCACTACACCAAGTGTCTCGAGCGGAAATGTTTCGGTGATTTCCTTAGGCTCGTAAACACTTTGGTGAGGATCTTCCAAACGAGAGAGATGATCGGCCGCTAGATTCTCGGCTCCTTTTTTGTCAACGATGGTGTGATCAAATTCTTGAAGGAGGAGAATCCAACGAAGTAATCTCGGCTTAGCATCTTGCTTCGCCATGAGATACTTAATAGCCGAATGGTCCGTATACACTATGCATTTTGTCAAGACGAGATAAGGTCGGAATTTCTCAAATGCATACACCACGGCAAGGAACTCCTTTTCCGTTGTAGTGTATTTAAGTTGAGCCTCGTTCATCGTCTTGCTAGCATAGTGAATAGGCAAGAAGTGCTTATCATGACGTTGCCCCAAAACGGCCCCAATGGCGTAATCACTAGCATCACACATAAGCTCAAAGGGGAGGTTCCAATTTGGAGCAACAAGAATGGGAGCTTCGGTAAGTTTCCTCTTAAGGATCTCAAAGGCTCGTACACAATCTTCGTCAAAGACAAAACGTGCTTCTTTTTCAAGAAGATGTGTAATGGGTCGAGAAATCTTCAAGAAATCCTTGATGAATCGTCGATAAAAGCCCGCGTGGCCTAGGAAACTCCTAACTCCCTTGACGGTTTTGGGATGAGGTAATTTGGCGATGACGTCTACCTTAGCTTGATCTACCTCAATCCCCGCTTTCGAGACCTTGTGCCCTAAGACGATTCCACTCTTAACCATAAAATGACACTTTTCCCAATTGAGCACAAGGTTGGTTTCCTCACAACGTTTCAACATTCTCTCTAGGTTCGACAAACACGAAGTGAAAGAATCACCAAACACGGAAAAGTCATCCATGAAGACTTCCATCGTCTTCTCGATCATATCATGAAAAATAGCCATCATGCATCGTTGAAAAGTTCCCGGTGCATTGCAAAGTCCGAATGGCATTCTACGATAGGCAAACGTTCCATATGGACACGTAAACGTAGTTTTTTCTTGATCACGAGGATCGATGGGAATTTGGAAGTAACCGGAAAAACCATCTAAAAAGCAATAGAAATCGTTTCCCGCAAGACGCTCCAACATTTGGTCCATGAAGGGCAAGGGAAAATGGTCTTTTCGAGTGGCTTCGTTTAACTTACGATAGTCAATGCACACTCTCCATCCGGTCACAAGTCTAGTGGGAATCAACTCGTTGGCATCGTTTGGCACAACGGTCATCCCTCCCTTTTTAGGGACACAATGGATAGGACTCACCCAAGGGCTATCGGAAATAGGGTAAATCATTCCCGCGTCAAGGAGTTTAAGGACCTCCTTTTTGATGTCGTCGTGAATTTTGGGGTTCACCCTCCTTTGACTTTGGATTGTTGGCTTGAAATCTTCCTCCATTAAGATTTTGTGGGTACAAAACTTGGGATCGATCCCCTTAATGTCGGATAACTTCCACGCAATCGCCCCTTTGTGGTCCTTTAGAACATCGACAAGTGCGGTTTTTTCATCATTCGAAAGATCCTTCGCAATAATAACCGGCAACTTGTCGTCCTCCTCCAAATAGACATATTCGAGGTGAGGAGGTAAATCTTTCAACTCGAGGATAGGTGGTTCCTCAAGTGAAGATTTGGGCTCGATACTCATAACCTCCTCGGGTGGAGGAAATGGAAAATCGTTGAGAAAATCCTTGATAATCGAGAAGTCCTCATCGTTGTCGAGGTCTTCGTCACAAGTACGTGGAACATTGCATTCTTCCAACGTAAAACCACCACCTTCAAATGGAGTGAAGGTTGGTGTCGAATTATCAAGAACTGGATCCAACATAGTGGGATTGCCACTAGTTTCTTCATCACCAAAACCTAGAACTTCTTATGAAAATTCCTCGCAAACCACGTCAATCATATCAACGAGGTTTATGGTTGCAACGGAATAAACATGAGAAATTTGAGAGTTTTGAGTTGCGTTTATAACAAGTTCCTCGTCGTTGAAACGTAAGGTGATCTTTCTAGCATGCACATCGATCAAAGCCATAGACGTATCTAAAAACGAACGACCTAAAATGAGAGGAACTTGAGGATCCGTGGGGATATCAACAACAATGAAGTCTACGGGATAGTATAACTTCCCTACTTTCACAAAAACGTCTTCCGCCAAACCACATGCGGGAATTGTGGAATGGTCGGCCAACTCGATAGACATTAGTGAAGGAGTAAGTTTAGGAAGATTGAGCGACTTGAAGATTGCAAGTGGCATCAAGTTAATGCTAGCACCAAGATCGGCCAAGGCGAAGCATTCTTCCATGTCTTGGATTGCACAAGGGATCAAAAATTTACCGGGATCACCGACTTTTTGAGGTATGCGATTAAGATAAACCGACGAACAACTAGACAATTGGTGCAATTTCTCCTTGTTGTTCAACATACTCTTAAAGTTAGCGGCAAATCGAGGCATCATGACCAAAGCATCGGCGAAACTCACATTAAGGTGCAAATCACGAAACATTTTCATAAAAAGCTCAAATTGGTAATTGTCGCGCTCTTGACGTTTCTCCTTCCTAAGTCTCGATGGATAGGGCAAAGGTGGTGTGGGTTGAGGCATAGTAGGCATAGCCTTTGGAATCTCGGGTTCCAATGATGGTAATGGGTCAACCGTAGGTGTGGTATGAGCGGTACTTCGTGGGATTGGGACATGCTCCTTTTAGACCACCACCTCGGGTTCTTCCTCAATTGCTTCCTCCGTAGGAGCAATTGGTTGAGGAATCGGCTCCTTAAGTGTCTTACCACTACGTGTGGTAATCACTTTCATCTCACCTTTAGGGTTGGATATGGTGTTACTAGGAAGACCACTTGACGACGGTTTACACATTATTGCCTCAAACATAGACGAGATTTTATCTTCAAAATTAGATTGTCTCAATACGGCTTCGGTTTGCCTTTTCTCGGCCTTAAGCATCTCTTGTTTAATCTCATGTTGCCCTTGTTCCATTTTTTGTTGGTTTTGTTGCAACCTAGTGACATTTCCTTCCATCTTGTTGGTGTGGATTTTAAGTTCATTAGCTAACTCATTTTTCAACTCTTTCTTCAAGTCGTTTTTAAACTCGGATCTTAGGCTAATGATTTATCTTTGAATATTGTCAAACCTAGCATCATTCCCACTAGCATATTCAACAAACTCACTTGGAAGATCTTTCAATGTTTGCAAACTTTTGTTGTTATTTTGAAAATCGTTTTTGTTTGAAACTTGATTATTAGCCCCTTGATTCCCATAGTTTCCCTTGTTGTAATTGTTCTTAAAACCAACTTGATTGTTGCGATAGTTGTTAGCATTTTGATTTGTTCCAAAACCCGGTGGAGTCATTTGATTAGAGCGGGAAACTTGACCATTTTGGTTGTAATTTCCCGTGGCCGCGAAGGCACTCGAAGTGTTACCACCGTTGGTAATGCACTCGGAGAAATCATGACCTCCACCACAATACATGCAAGAAACCTCAACCGCTTTAGCCGTAGCGGGAGCACTTGGTTCACCAACTTTAAACTCAATCAAAAGTCCTTTCAACTTATCAAAAATCTTGTTTTCCAAGTTTGCCTCAATTTGGCAAGCATCGATGATATTAGACAAAGAAGGTGAAGCCGAAGACGAAGCCTTACAAACACTAGACGTGCTACGAGGACTATACACCTTAGATCTATTTTCAATTATCACCAAAGCTTCCTCAACCGTTTTACACAAAAAATTACCACCCGCGGCGGCATTCAAATAATCCCTTTCATGATCATTAAGTCCATTGTAAAACGTGTCAATTTGATGCAAATCGGAAAAACCGTGATGAGGACATTCATGTAACATTTCCTTAAACCTATTCCAAGCCGTTGAAAAACTTTCATTAAATTCTTGTGAAAACTTTGAAATCTCGTTTTTCAAGTGCGTAGTCTTCGAGGGCGGAAAAAATTGGTTCACAAACTTAGACACGAGATCCTTCCACGTCAATATAGAATTGGGTGGCTCTTTCTCTAACCAAATTTTTGCGGGCCCCGCTAAGGAATACGGAAAAAGCATCATCTTAATCGAGTCGTTAGAGACATCCTTAAACTTGCAAGTAGCGGTAAGACGATTGAATTGGCGGATATGGTTGTGTGGATTGTCCTTCTCATCACCAAGGAATTTGTTGTTTTGAATCATGGACAACAAACCCGTTTTCACCTCAAAATTCTCCGCAAGGATTGCGGGAATCACAATAGCCTCTCCATAACCCTCGGTGGGTGCTTGAAGTAACTCCATCATAGTTCGATTCGCCATGGTTGGTGCTTCTCTTACAATGGGTTCGTCAATAGGAGACTCCTCACTAGAATTGTTGGGAGTGGGAGTTTTGTTCTTTCGTTTACGTGCACGTCTTGCTTGATTTCGAGTTAGCATAAACGTTACGTACAACGAGGGGATGAGCAAAGAAGATTCTTTTTGGTGTTTTGTATTTTTTCAATTTTTTTGTGGTTTTTGATTGTATTAATCTTTTTGGAGTTTGGTGAAATGTATTAAGTAGACAAAAATCTACAAATCTCCTCCTTAATCAAATCTCTTGATTAACGAAGCCTCAAGGAATGAAAACGATCACGTGGGGTGAACGCCTTCGATGACTTTAGAACGATGGTGGAACACCAAATCGTTCAAGAGGGTTTAATCAATAGAAACCAAGAAAATATATATGATACTTAGTAATACTTTGGGCGGCAAAACCCTCGATTCACTCTCAAAATCAAATACGCACAAGCAAGCGGGGAAACGAGGCGGCGCGAAGCACTTAAGAGCCTTTTTCCTTAGGATATATTTTATAATATCCGCCTTATACCCACCTTATACTTTGTATTTTCAAGATTAAGCTTCACGAAAGTATTTATCTATTTTTGCCTTTTTTTCTTTGGTTTGAGATTCGAATACAATGATTGGGTAATGACCTCCCAAGTCAAGGTTGTGATTTCTCACGTATTTGGAGTACTTGTATCTTTATTGTTCTACGTATACAATATAGTAATAATATTCACACAAAAACCAAAAAACGATAATACGTATTAGTAGAGTGCTACTAATACAAATACTAATTATGGTTAGTATAAAAACAACAATGCCAAATCAAAACACAACACGCCTCCCCGGCAGCGGCGCCAAAATGATGTTGAGTAAAATTACACCTTTAGGAAAAGGATGCAATAAATAGGGCAAGTGAGCACGACGATTTAGGAAAACCGTGTGTGAATGACCCAATTAAGTTCGTTCTCAAGGAGGCTAGTGTGTTATGTGTGTAATGATATGGACTAATTTGTGATTATATTTGAATAAGAAGAATAGAAAGGGGATTAGAAGAGAATGACGGTTATGAAGACGGATTAAACTAAGTCTAAAAAGGCGTACACGTAAAGTCGTAAAAACCACCAAAATTAAAATTTTAACCTAAAAATTTCTAAAAATTACCTAAAATCCCTAATAATATTCTAAGAGTTTACAAAAAAATCAAAACTTGCAAAAACCTTTTAATTAATTAGATAATGACTTTTTAATGCTAATTAAAGCCCTAAAAATCAAAATTAATTATTAAAAAGCCCTAAACAAGATTTTCAAGTTTGTAAACCTCAAAAATATCCTAATAAGCTAAAAACTATTTTTCAAAAATTTTAAAACCAATTAAAACTATTTTTAAACAATTAAAAACTCCTAAAATCAGTTAAATCTTAAATTAATTATAGAAAATAATTAAAAGACCTAGAAAATAATTGGAAAGTTGCAAAAATCCTAATTAAGTATTTAGAACCTAGGAAAAATATAAAAACCTAGAAAATCAGACTTTTAATTTTTAATAATAAAATAATATTAAAATAATATTAAAAATCCAAAAATTATAAAAAATTCTAAAAACTTGCAAACTAGCTTAATTTAACCTAAATAACTCAGAAATGAAAGTGAAATTACCTAAATACCCCTATTGGGCCTAGAAAATGGGCCAAACCCAAAACAGTCCCTTATTGGGCTTTATTAAGACCCAATAAGAAAAAGTGTTCAAATTAAGCCCAAAAAGCACAGGTTGACTCAAAATTTGATTTTAAACAACTTTTTCCAAAGGCCCAAAAGCTGAAAATGTGAAATAAGCTAACTTATAATAAGCAGCTTATTCTTAATGGGCTTTTTGGCCCATTAAGCTATAAGCTGTTGCCATAAGCTAAAATTTTACACACAAGCTTCTTTTGACCTAACAAAGACTTCTGCAAAAAGAATTTTCAAATAAGCCCACTTAATAAGCCAGAAACAAGTCACAAACTTATTCACAAAACGACAAAATAGTCGTTTTTATGATCTAGACCACCTCAGAAGCTGATTCAAGTTGCAAAATGTTTCTTTTGACAAAACTAAGCTTAAAAACCGAAGACCTTTCAAATAAGCACACTCAATAAGCTGGAAAATCAAATAAGCACTTATGTTAAAAGTCAAACAAGTTGGTTTTCTAGTAAAAAGTCAAAGTCAAAGTCTCATAAGCTCTAGTTCACTCAAATGGGTCAAATAATGAAGATCTATTACAAAAAATAAGTTGTTGCAAGTCAGAATAAGCTAGAATAGCTTATTGATAAGCTGATGAAAAAAATGCACTAGCAGGGGCTAGTTTTGGATGTTGAGCAGTGGAAACTTTTTCCACTGCTTGACTATTTTGACTTTTTGTCTTTAGTGACTTTTTCTTGGATTCAGATTTCACAAAGGCACCCAAATGATCTTTGGATCAAAAGGAGTCAATCACAATCAAAATAACACAATCACTAACACCCAATTGATACAGTTTAATCAATCATTCATCAAACATGATACAGACATGAACAATAAGCAGTTTAGCATTCAAGAGCAGTTTAAGCACAAATCAGCCAGCCAAATTCAACCAAATGCACACTCAAGCTATAATAAACTCCAATAAGCAAGTCTAAACAGGTTTCATGCACTGGTTCAAAGAATTAAGCAAGATTCAAGCAATGAAAGTTACTGATGAACACTAACACATGCAGTTTTCTACTTTTGCTGATGTATTTGACACACAAGCCAATTTCCACACCTCAAATCTTTCAAACAGGTTATATTAACTTTGTTTAAACCACTTTTATCCCTAAGCATGCATACACACTAAGTGTTCCCAAAATCCTAGGTCAAAATAAGCAGAAACAAGGTCTATATAGCAGATTGATTGATTCAAGTGTTCAAACCCAAAAACTTGCAGCAAAACACTCTCAAACAAAGGTATAGCAGATATAAGGCATAAACAACAACTTCCCTTAACACAAAAGCAAATTACAAGCATAAACCAGTAGACCCAAACACCCCTTTAACTTTTTCAAATCAAAATTTTCAAAAGCACAATGAGATTTCAGGCCAACCAAGCATCAATTAACACTCAAACAAGTACAATAAACAGATTCAAGCAAGAACAAGCCACAAAATTCACAAGAACAACAGTTTCATACAAATATAACCAAAAATCACAATTTAAGCAGATTTGGAGATTAAGTATGCAAACCTCATGGATGTACATCCACACCCACGAATTTTGAGCTTATGTGCTAGCAAGAACAAGCACAAGCTTCCACAATAAGCCTGCTAAGATTCAACAAGGGTTAAGCACAATATCATAAAAATCAGAAACTTGGAAAAACTTGATTAATGCAAACTTGTTACCCCACACTTGATTATCCCCAAGTTATAAGCCTCACCACACCTTAACCAACTCAGTTAGGATGCCATGATCAGCCCTATAGCCCAAGAATTCCAAGATTGGAACAAGACTTAGCAAAATATCAAGAAAATGAGGAGATATGCAAACTTTTGCACACTCCTCTTTGAAAAACAGGTTTTGAACTTTAAGAACTACAAAGCATATAACAAATGAAAGCAATAAACAAGAGTGGCCAATGACTTTTCTTCAAGATTTCAAACTCAATTTCATTAACTTAGAAATAGGATTTACAGAAACTTGAACCAAGGAAAAATCAAAAGCAAACTGAAATGTGAAGGCCTAAGTGGCTTTATATAGCCTTACAATGAGCTAAGTTACAACTAAAAACTAAAAACCCTAATGGTTGAAGTTCCAAAAATGCCCTTGTAGCTTCTTGAAAATCTTGGCTTCATGTGACTTGAATTGGCGTCTTGTGGTGATAGCTGTCATGAGAATGTGATCAAAGGGCTCAAACAAAGCTTAAAATGTAAGCTTGAATGTGGGACGTTGGATTGTGGCCATCTTTTTGGCAGTATGCATGGGTGTGGAGTAGGGGAGACACAAGGAGACAAATGGGGTGATGAGGTGTCCATTTTTAAGGTTGGGTTGTGTTAAGTATCCACTTAATCTTAAATCTGGAGGTGATGGCAGCTTAATTCCTGCTTAGTCAATAATCCCCAATTTGTGTTCTTGAGTAATAGTAACACGTTTTAATCTGGTTTGGGTTTTAAAAAGATGTTAAGCGCCAAAATATTAAACTAATCCAAGATTAGTTATAACCGATATAAGTGGATAGCTGAGGTGGACAAAAGGTGTAGTTTCATTGGTGGAGGGAAGTAAGTGGGGCACGTGGCAACCCAGGAGTGGTCTAGGTATCTTCTCTTGTCTGCCCAAATTAGTCCTTTGTTTCTTTTTTTCTTGTCACTTGTAAACAAAACTGGCCAAACTCGTTTTCCTTTGTATTTGAAGTTTTGATTTTCACACTTTTGCCCCAAAAAGTTTCATAAAGTAGATTCAGGGGTATTTCTTGCCTTATTTGAATTCTTCAAGGGCTGTTTTGGTATTTTCTTTAATGATAATGGTCTAGACTTGCAATATTGACATTTTGGAGGACTGAAATTGCCAAGTCTTGATGATTGAGGGACCATTTTTGCCAAATGTTGAAAGTTGAGGGTCCTTTTTGTAATTTTGAGATTTTCAAAGGACCAAACTTGTCATTTCTTGTACTTTGAAGGACTTCATGATGTATTTGACTTTGTGGATGATATTGGTTGACAATTTAGCTTTGTTGAGGGGCTAAACTTGCCAATTCTTCAAAGTTGAGGGCCCTTTTTGTAATTTTGACAAACTTTAGGGACCAAACTTGTAATTATAAGGATACAAGGGTATAAAGTGTCAATTCTTCATAATTGGAGGACCCTTCTTCATAATTCTTCAAATCTTCAAGGGTTGATCTTGGGAAAGTCTTCATTAGGGCTTGGTTCATTGTGCGGCTTCGTTTCCCGTGTTCGTTTTTGCATGTTTCTTGTGATCTTTTGTCATTTTCTCAATATCCGTACCTAAAATACACAAGCAACAAACACAAGCATATATTTGGGTATTTTGATGATATTTAATGCATTTTAAGCCCTATTTGGAAGATGAGACTATGTATAAAAGCAGTCTCATCATCTATACAAACTCTCCACCCTGTAACGAGACGAGTAGGAATCAACTCGTTGTATTCATTGGGCACAACGGTGATTCCGCCTTTCTTAGGCACACAATGGACCGGACTAACCCATGGTGAATCCGAGATAGGATAGATCATGCCCACATCAAGAAGTTTGATAACCTATTTTTTGATAACGTCATGTATCTTGGGATTCACCCTTCTTTGGCTTTGAATAGTGGGTTTAAAATCGTCCTCCATGAGAATTTTATGTGTGCAAAAGTGAGGATCAATTCCACGAATATGGGAGATTTTCCATGAAATCGCTTTCGTATGATTCTTCAGCACGACGATAAGTCAGGAATTTTCTTCTTCTTTCAAGTCCTTTGCGATGATGACGGGTGATTTGTTGTTGTCGTCAAGGAACACATATTCAAGATGAGAAGGTAGATCCTTAAGCTCTAAATCCGAAGGATTTTCGATGGACGACATTTTCAAATTAGGATCATCGATAGATATATCCTTAGGAGATGGTGGAGAAATATGGTCCTCATTGAGAAGTTTCTCAATGGTAAGAATGTCTTCATCCCAATTGGAGGGAGAATCGTCATATTGCAAATCCACATCTCCCAAAGTTGCGTCAAAGTCTTTGAAAATGAAATCACTTTCTCCAAATGGAGTTAGTGATAGAGCAAGAGAGGAAACGGTCTCAACAATGGGTAGAGATGAAGAACCACTTTTACAAGCGTCTTTAAAATGTTCTTCATAAGCCTCATCAAGAACGTCAATGAAATTAACGCTCTCATTTTCAGAAGGCTGCTTAGAAAGTTTACCCATGTTGAAGATGATTTTATCATCACCAACTCTCATGATTAATTCGCCCGCGGCTACATCAATGAGAGTGCGACCGGTCCTCAAGAATGGACGTCCAACGATTAATGGAACACGGGGGTCCATCTCGTAGTCAACGACAACAAAATCCGCCGGAAAGGTGAATTTGTCGACACCGACGAAGACGTCTTCGGCTATCCCTACCGGATAAGCAACCATACGGTTAGCTAGTTCCAATGTCATTCGGGTGGGGACTAGCTCGGGTAGAGATAATTGTTTCCAAACACTTAATGGCATTAAGTTGATACTAGCACCTAGATCGGCAAGGGCCATACAATTTTCTACCCCGGGGAAGTTGCAAGGAATGAGAAAACGACCCGGATCACCAAGTTTGGTTGGTAATTTCCTAAAGAGCACTGCAGAGCAATTCTCATTAAGTTGGTTCTGAGCGATATCAAGGAGTTTCTCCTTATCACTGAGAAGATCTTTAAACATTTTTGCATACTTTGGCATGTGAGCGAGAGCCTCGGCAAAGGAGATATTGAAATTCAGTTGTTTAAACATTTTGCGAAAGTTAGAAACCTGAATATCATACTTGTTCTTCAATTTCTCTTTTCTCAACCTTGAGGGATAAGGTATATTGGGTTGAGATGAAGGCTTTAGTATGGAATTCTCACTCACATTCTTGGGTGGTGGAGGGGTGGAAGTAGAAGGTGGAGTAATTGGAGAAGGGGACTCGTTTTCCATTGTCACAATCACCGGTGTAGGTGTAGGAATCTCGGGTTCCTTTAAACCTTTGCCACTTCGGGTGGTGATTGCTTTCATCTCCCCTCTTGGATTAGCAACTGTGTTACTCGGAAGAGAACCCGAACCAGAGGCTTGATTACTTGGGAAAAAACTAGCCATCATATCCCTTAAGTTATTTGTTTGATTGTTCATAGAGTTTCTCATGTCGGCTTGAAGAGCATTCCCTTGTTTCGCCATGTCATTCCTTAGCTCGGCTCGAATATCGTTCCCTTGTTTTTCCATGTCACCTTTCAAGTTAATGAATTGGCTTTGAAGATTCGTCACCATCTCTTTATTGGTCCTCATGTAAGTTTCGAGGTCTTGGTTCAATGCCGTGGGTTGATTGAAAGGTGGAGCTTGGTAAGCTGAATTATTTCCTTGAGGTGGATATGGGTTTCTTTGGGATTGATATTGATTGGTAGCTCGAGGTTGGCTTTGATTGTTGCGGTTGAAATTGTTTTGGTTTTGGTTTTGAGGGGAAAAACCGGGTGGAGATAGATAGTTATTTGAACTATAACTAAGCAAATTGCGGTCACCTTGAGGACGTGCTTGATAGCCTCCCATAGAAAAGTTACCGTTGGCGGCATACACATTTTCCGGAGTGTCTTGAGTATAAGGATAATCGGTGTATGAATGAGAATCCCCGCAAAGCTCACAAGACGTGGCTACAGCTTTAGCTTGTTGAAATTGGTTAGTGGCTAAAAGTTCAATCTTTTTGCTCATTTCGACTATTGCGCGGGACATTTTGGTAATATCAGGGTTTGAAGAAGTAGAAGAAACATTGACTCTCGGGTTTGATCTTGAGGATGCGGATGAATCCCAATTTTTGTGGTGAGTGGACATGTTCTTAATCAGCTCTCTACACTCCTCAGGTCTTCTCTTCATGAATGTACCACCGGCGTCAGCATTAATCGTATCACGATCACGAAAAGTTAAACCATTATAGAAAGTATCAATCAAAGTAACAGGTAGCATGTTATGGTTTGGACAACGGTCGATCAAAACATCATAACGTTCCCAAGCATCGAAAAGCGACTCATCAGGTTCTTGTGTGAATCCACTGATTTGGTTGCGAAGACTAGTGACCATGGATGGTGGAAAGTAGCGCGACAAAAATTTTTGAGTCATGTCATCCCATGTTTGAATTGAGTTTTTGGGAAGACGATCAAACCATTTTTCGGCATGATGGGATAAAGTGTGTGGAAAAAGGTGAAGGCGAAGAAAATCCATGGAAGCACCGGGAAGTTTCATGCTTTGGGTGATGGTAATGAACTTGTCGAGATGTTTGTTGGCATCATCATCCGGTAATCCGCTAAACGGGCAAGCGTTTTGAACTTGCTGGATCATGTGATGCTTCAACATAAAATTCAAGAGCCGTGATTTGCATCGGCGCAATCGGTCCTCCGCGTCCGTTCATGGTGGGTTGACAAAGTTCCTCTATTGTTCGTAAATCAGGTGGGGGGCCTCGTTGTTGTTGTTGTTATTGTTATTCAAATTGGGTAGAGGTGGGTTGTTATTGTTGTTATGAACACCAGCCATATCTAAATCTTCACGAGTCTCGGGCTCAAAATAATTTGAAGATCTAGTACGCATACACCTGCAAAAGAAAAAGATACCAAAGAAACAGAGAATATATATAATCTTTTTGGTGCAAAACTTTGAAAAAGAAATGCTTTTTATGATTTTTTAATATTTTTGTATTTTTGAAAAAAATTTAATTTTTATGGATTTTTGAAAATTTTTGTGCTTGAAAATAACTTTCCTAAAAGAACGGATCCCAAAATCCAACGCGTCTCTCACTAAAAACCGTTAATCTTAACGAAAAGAGCCGGCAGCGGCGCCATTTAATAACTAGGTTTTCACTTAGTTATGAAAGTTCGTTGAATCCGATCTTTTCGAATTGATTACCGTTAATTAGTGCGACTTAGTCGTTCTTGGTGGAAAATAATTTGGATTGGTAGATTATCTATTTTTAAACTAAAAGCAAATAAATGTCGTTGAGAAAAATTAAAGCTTTTAAAAATTAACTAAAAATTACTTGAAAAACACTTGGTAAAAATAGAGATTTCGGGAAGCGTGCAATTTTTAGAAATTAAAAAATAATGAACTAGAAACTTAAAAATTTATAAACCTTAAAAACTTAAACTATCAGAATAATAATAAACCCAATCTGTCGGAATGTAATGCAATCAAACCCATCGGAATATCAAAGTAAAGCCATCGGAATAATCTATCTGAATAACCATCGGAATGTAACAAAGTTGAATCTATCGGAATGTATGTCTATCGGAATGTTCATATCGAAATAATAGAAACACTTCTGTCGCAATACACTACTATCGGAATGTCCAGATCGGAATACAAGGTTCAATTCTGTCGGAATGTATGAAAACTCTTCTGTCGGAATGTGATTCTGTCGCAATGTTCAAGTATCAGAATAAGTAAACCTGTCGGAATGTTGTTAACAAAAGTTTGGCAGCACTTCGACTTAAAGTAACCTTAAGACCCGTCGGAATATGCGATCGCAATGAGCGATCGCAATCCCGATCGGAATAAGGGGGAAAAACCTCTAGATTGTAAAGTAGAACCACAAGGGTTATTGCGATACAAACAACCTGCCGTCGGAATGTGTAAACCCTCAATATTGCGATGAACACCAAATAATCCGAAAATGGAGATAAGCCAAAGTTCCAATAAGCAGTTCCAATAAGTACTCTTAACCGAATCTTGAACAACTCAATACGCATAAATTTGACAACTTTCAAAACTCCAAATAAGCAAACTTTATAAATCGAACCTTTTAAAAACACTAAACTTTTTAAGAAATCCGAAAATGCAATAAGCTATATATATGAAACAAGCCAATAAGCACAACAATCTTATAGCTTATACCGTATAAAAGCTTAGTGAGGAATAAAAAGATTAACTTTTTAATCACTAAAACATCAAAATCAAACACAAATCTTTAAATTTCAGAACAAAGTATAAAGCAAAATCAAGAAATGAAGAAAAAGATAAAAGATTAAAAGCTTAAATTTGAACTTTTGATTAATGAAACTCTAATACAAAGATTAAACAAAGCTTAACTTGAAAGAAAATATGAAGTTTTAGTGAGAGAAAGTTAAATACTTTCTCTCTCTAAAATGAAAACTAAAACAAAGAAAATTAAACTAGCTAATGACTAACACCCTCCTAATGTGTCATTAGGAGGGTATATATAGGGAGTGGGGAATGCATGTGTGCTTCCTTCTTTCTTTCTTTTCTTCTCGACTCGATCTAGATTCTTTGTCTTTCTCGACGTCGTCTCGGGATTTGTCGATGTAAATTAAACTTGTCTAGTAATTTTCTTCTTCTATTAGACTTGAGTTCTTCGACTTCATTAAACTTCCGTCTTTAGACTTTTTCTTTGATAAATCTTCAGAATAGGCCTTGGACTTCCGTTCTTTTTGCACTCTTGATCTTTTGACTTCGTCTTTTCTCGTTTTCTTCGATAAAAGCCCGTGAAAGCCCGTGTTTTCTTCCTTTTTAATCTTTTGGACCTAAAACACAATAAAAACACAATAAAAACACAAACCACGCATAATTCCAACTTTTACGACATAAAATACACGTTTTGGTCTTGTATTATTGGAAATAAGTGGTAAAAGGATAAGTGTTTTCACACTTATTATAGCACAAAACGACCGGGATCTCCAAGTTTTTCCGGAAGTTCTTTAAGGAGGACTGCAGAACAGTTTTCATTTAAGCGTGTGTTGACAAACTCAGCCATCTTTTCCTTCTTACTAAGCAATTCCTTGAATGCTTTCACAAATTTCGGCATTTGTACAAGTGCTTCAACGAGGCTAATTTTAAAGTTCATTTGGGAGATCATCTTCATAAAAGAAGTGACTTGAGCATCCTCTTTAGTGAGCACTTTGCACTTGTCTAACCGAGAAGGATAAGGAATATTGGGTTTAGGTGGTGTAGGTGTAGAAGGTGTAGATTGAGATGTTGAAGGTTTAAAGGTGGAACGTGAGGTTGGTGAAGGGTGTTTCTTGGGTACTTCTTCATGAAGAGGTGGAGACGGTAATGGAGAACTAGTACTAGGCGTGGAAGTAGGCGGGATAAATGGTGGTGGAGGAGGTGTAGATGGTGTAACTAGGGGAGGGGTAGATGGTCCCACTAGAGTTGCTCCATTACGTGTAGTAATAGCACTTACATTCGCTCTTGGGTTGGTTACGGTATTCGAAGGAAGAGATCCCGAAGTAGAGGGTTGATTACTTTGGAAGAAACTTGCCATCATATTCCTCAAATCATTCGTTTGATTGCTTAAAGAGGTTTGCATATCATGTCTAAGCTCGGTTCAAATATCATTCCCTTGTTTAGTGATATCTCCTTTCAAGTTGATGATTTGGCTTTGAAGATTCTTAACTATCTCTCCTTGGGTCATCATGAAAGTTTCAACATCATGATTATAAGTCGTGGGTGGAGTGATGGGTGGTGCTTGTTGAGCGGGTGGGTGATATGGATTAGAAGCTCGAGGTGGGTTTGGATTGCTTCTATTGAAGTTGTTTGGGTTGTGGTTTTAAGGAGAAAAACCGGGTGAAAGAAAGTTGTTGGAACGATAACTTAGCAAGTTACGATCACCTTGAGGTCGGGCTTGATAACTTTTCATTGAATAGTTACCATGAGCCGCATACACGTTTTCTAGATTGTCATAAGTAGAAGGAAAATCAGTGTAAGAATGAGGACCGCCGCAAGTCTCACAAGAAAGTGCTACAACTTTAACTTGTTGTAGTTGATTCGTAGCCATGAGTTAGATATTTTTGTTCATTTCGGCCATCATGCGGGTGAGTTCGGTCATCTCGGGGTTTGATGAAGTAGAAGAAACATTGACTCTCGGATTATTCCTTGAAGATGCGGATGAATCCTAATTTTTGTGATGAGTAGTCATGTTCTCTATAAGCTCTCTACACTCCTCGGGTCTTCTTTTCATAAATGTGCCACCGGCGACTGCATTAATCGTATCACGATCACGAAAAGTTAAACCGTTGTAGAAAGTATCAATTAAGGTGACGGGGAGCATATTGTGGTTAGGACATCGATCGATCAAAACATTATAACGTTCCCAAGCATCAAAAAGAGATTCATCAGGTTCTTGCGTGAAACCACTGATTTGATTCCGAAGGCTCGTTACCATGGATGGTGGAAAGTAGCGCGGCAAAAATCGTTGAGTCATTTCGTCCCATGTATGAATTGAATTCTTCGGAAGACGATCAAACCATTTTTCGGCATGGTGGGATAAAGTGTGTGGAAATAATTGAAGGCGAAGAAAATCCATGGTAACACCGGGCAATTTCATGCTTTGGGTGACGGTAATGAATTTGTCGAGGTGTTTGTTGGCATCATCATCCGGTAATCCGCGAAATGGACAAGTATTTTGAACTTGTTGGATCATGTGATGCTTCAACGAAAATTCCGGAGCAGTGATTTGCATCGGCGCAATCGGTTCTCCACGTCCATTCATTGTTGGTTGACAAAGCTCCTGCATCGTACGAAGGTCGGGTGGAGGGGCATGGTTGTTACTATTCAAATTGGGGTGAGGTGGATTATTATTGTTGTGTACACCGGCCATGTCTAAGTCTCAAGAGTCTCGGGCTCAGAATAAGACGATGAGCGAGTACGCATACACCTGCAAAAGAAAAAGATAGCAAAGAAATAGACAAATAATGGTTAACGTAAAAATAAAATCTTTTTGGTGTAAAACTTTGAAAAATAAATGCTTTTTATGAGTTTTTTTTAATGTTTTTGGATTTTTGAAATTTTTTGATTTTTAGGATTTTTAAAATTTTTTTACACGAAAAATAACGTTCATGAGTGAACGGATCCCAAAATCCAACGCGTCTCTCACAAAAAACCGTTAATCTTCACGAAAAGAGCCGGTAGCGGCGCCATTTTAATAACTGATTTTCAATAAGAAAAATTGTTCTTCGTTTCTAATCGAATTGATCCCCGGTTTAACGTGTGACTCAGTCGTTCTTGGTGAATAAAAAGAAAATGTCGTTATCTATATCTACTTAACAAGTAAATGCGAAAAATATTAAAAATAACTAAAGACAAATGACTAATAATAAAGAAACAAGGCAAATATTAATACGAAAATTAAAACGAAACAATTAATAAAAAAATAAAAGTGACAAGAAAAATAAACTTGAATTAACAAGAAAATTTACTTAATGAAAAAGAAGGAAATTGGACTATGTGGCTACTTTAAAAAGAAGTGAAACAAATATTAAAGCGGGCACTAAATAAAAGTTAAAAGTTAAGCTTTTCGAAAAAATACTAATACTAAAATTTGACGAAAAATATAACTAAAAATAACCGACTTTCAGAATAAAAATTAAAACAACTTTCGGAATAATTATGAAGAGAAGTGACTTAAAAAGCACTTCGGAATAATTTCGGAATAAAAATTAATAACTAATAACTAACTACAAGAGAACTTCGGAATAACTTTTGCAGAACTTCGGAATTAAAAAGCAGACCAATATTGAGAAGTGACTTAGCATAATACCAATATTGAGAAGTGACTTAGCAAAATACCAATATTGAGAAGTGACTTAGCAAAATACCAATATTGAGAAGTGACTTAGCAAAATACCAATATTGAGAAGTGACTTAGCAAAATACCAATATTGAGAAGTGACTTAGCAAAATACCAATATTGAGAAGTGACTTAGGAAACAATGAACTTCGGAATACCTTTTATGAAGAACTTCGGAATATTGGAAATTATTTAACTTCGGAATAATTTTTAAAGCTAACTTCGGAATAAACAAAAACCCTCGGGACAACTTCTCAATAATCAAAAGAATTCCTAAACCCGATCCTAAATTCTAGGAAACCAAAAATAAGCCAAATAATCTAAGAAATAAGCTAATTAAAACACCAAATAAGATCTAACAGACACTAAATCAACCAAATCAACCAACTTTATTCGAATCAAATCATAAAAACTATAAAATCCACTTAATTAATTAAAACCAAATCAACCAAAACTATCAAATAAGAAATAATCCAATAAGCAAACAAGCATAAAGATTAACCAAACAAGAAAGGTAGAATGAGAATAATGAAAAGCTTGATTAAAAATAAAGATTCAGCAACACAAATTAAAGACTTACTTGAATTAACTTGAAAAATAAATTACAAGTATTAAAATGACAATATGAAAATGGAGAACTAATTTGTCAAATTAGCTAACACCTCCTAATGACACATTAGGAGGGTATTTGTAGGGAGATTAAATGTGTTGATGCTTTCTTCCTCTTCTCGTCTTTTCGTCTTATAAATTCTTCGACTTTCTCGACTTTGTCTCGGGATTTGTCGATGGATAAATCGAACTCGTCTTATAATTTCTTCATTTATTAGACTTGAGTTCTTCGACTTCATTAAACTTCCGTCTTTAGACTTTTTCTTCGATAAATCTTCAGAATAGGCCTTGGACTTCCATTCTTTTTGCACTCTTGATCTTTTGACTTTGTCTTTTGTCTTTTTCTTCGATAAAAGCCCGTGAAAGCCCATGTTTTCTTCCTTTTTTATATTTTGATCCTAAATCACAACAAAAACACAAACCACACATAATTCCGACATATACAACATTAAATATACGTTTTGGCTTGATTATTATTATAATTAAGTAGTAAAAGGATGAGTGCTTTCACACCTATCAATACTAGAAAAAGACAAATCAAACACATCATCTGGTCTAATGTAGTTGTCAAAACCTAACCCCCTTTTTGTTCTTCTAGACATATTGCTGTCTATAAGTTTAGAAAGATTTTTGGGTGCTTTTTGCCATTTATCAAACTTTAGTAAGGTAGCATCTAGTTTAACTTGCATGTCTTGTTTTGCTTGAATGCTTTCTACATTAAGTTTTTCAGTGTATTTAAGCAAATTAGATGTATTTTCTAAGTCAATACTCAACACTCTAATTCTATCCTCACACTTTAGTTGAGCATTTTGCAACCACTTCTTTTGTTGTTCTAAAGTTTTGAGTGAACTCTTGTAAGCTTGAACTTCTAGAAAATATTTATCATTTTGAGTATTAAGTTCATCACATTGTTTCACAAGGTCAGAATATTTATCATCACAACGAAGAGGAAAATTTTGTACTTGAGGAGAGATCCCCATCAATGCAAATTCCTCCACTTCCTCTGCCTCGGATATGTGACCAGCAATCATAGCAAACACATCAGTACCAGGTTCAACTGTTTCTAAAGTTAGAGCCTCATGTTCATTCCAATTGATCATGGTATCACAGGATACCAAAGGTTTTTTCTCCTCTTGAAGCTCTTGAACCTTGGAAGCCGAGTATCCGTTCTTCTCCTGGTAATTTCTACTAGAGCATTCTCAAGCAAAATGTCCTTGTTGATGACAGTTGTAGCATTTGACTTTGCTCCTATCAAATCTGGCTGGCTCCTTTGGGTTGTAGCTGAATTTTATACCAGCCTTCTATTCAAACTTGTAAACTCAGAGAGTGAGTCCATCTCATCCAAATCAAGCTTGTCCACCTGTTTGAAATCATCAAATGCTAGCTGCTGTTGAGGTTCAACATCAACAACAAAATAATGAAGAACATATTCAACCATGCTACTAGTCTTGGCCTTTGGTTCAGGAGTAGGAGTATGTTGAGTGGACATAGCATAGCTTGGGCTACTGGTATAAGTCATTGGACTGGACCCCATGGAGCTCACAAAATCAGAGTTAGCATGAGTGGAGTATGATCCACTTGGGTACCCTCTCACATCAGACTCAAAGGTTTTGAGTTTGTAGAATAGATCATCAAAAGAGAGGTACTCAAGTCCTCCTTTTGCTTTGAGAGAGATGACTACCTGGTTCCCATGAATGAGGCAGTGCTCTAAGAAACCTAGCATTGATGTCTTCATTGTCTGGTTTAGACTTGAGTTGATTCAATTGGCTATAAATCTTTTGAAACCTGTCACACCTTTGATGAAGACCTTCTGATTCACAGATCTTGAATTCTGAAAATTCATCTATCAACATTGATCTTCTCATCTTCTTGGATTCTTCATTCCCTCTAAACCTTGCTTTGATGGCATTCCATATCTCCCTTGCATCATCTAAGTGATAGAAATCACCCATATGATCATCAGGAAGAGACTGAAGCAAAATGGTTTTTGCTTTGATTTCCTTTTGTACTGCTGTGATTTCTTCATGTGTTTTGGGGTCAAGAATGGTACTAGCACCATTCTTATCTCTGCCAATACTCTTCTTGTTGTTACCATTCTGAACAATCTTCCATAACGCTAGATCAGTGTTGGTGATCCAACATTCCATCTTCATAGCCCAGCTTTCATACTCTTCTTTCTTCAAGTGTGGGAATTTTCCATTTGTGTTGGAGACAGTAGCAACGATTTGTTGTGTTTGTTGTGTAGGAGTGGTGGTTTGTCGTCCAGTTTCATTAGAACTTGAAGCAGACATAATTCAGGGATTGTATAAAAAAATGGTTAGAAAAAATATGGTTCTTCTTGTACAGAGACTCTCCCAGGCTCTGATACCACTTGTTGGGTCCTTCAGATATAGATCTTTCAGCATGTTAAGGATGGTGAACAACTTTTGTAATCACAAGTTTATTAACTGAGAGACTCTAATGAAAACAAAGTATTTGTGCGGAATACAAACACTAAGAACAAGAAGAAACAGTTAACGAAATAAATAACATGATCCTTTCTAAGGATTTCTAATATTACTGATATGAAATGAAATGGTGAAAGGTGTGTCTGACCCTTCTACTGGTGGGTTTCTTTTATACTAAAAGGAAACCCTAAAACCTCATTAACACAAAATGTGTAACATATGATATGCATATTCCTTCCTAAGATATCTCATGCATATCCTAACAGATTACTACTAATAACATTTTTTGACTTTCTATAAGACAAGGAGCAACGTATTACTCCTACTACTACTATGACTAGGAGGAACTGCATACCTCCTAGTCAACCTATTACAAAACACCTATTACATAAGTCCTAACAAATTTTTCATCAGCTATTCCTTTTTCCTTTTCCACCTGTGACACTAAAGGTTCAGGAGTTGGTGCAATAGAGTTCAATGGTGTTGGTGTTAGGATTTCAACCACTTTTGGTTGTCTAGTGACCATTTCTTCATGCTCCCCCTCAAGTTGAGATAAAGTCTCTTTCCATGTTAAGAGCATGAGTACAACATTCTCCCCCTCAAAAGTTGATGGATCAAGTTGACTGATTCCAACTTTTGGATGAGCCGTGGGTCCTAAGGAGGAGGTGGTGGAAGATCCCTTGAAGGCTTGAAACATCTCAGTGACCATAGCTTTCATGGACTGAGTATCAGCCTTGATAGTCTGGACATCTGTTTGAATGGCCGATTGAGTGTTTTCAATGGTTTGAATTCTCGTCCTGAGGCGAGGAATAGCGACATCTTTGAGAGACTGAGAGATCTCAGCAAAACTTGTAGCATTTGGCATATAACCTTTGGCAACTTTACTCAAGCGAAGTTCAGCCTCAGTGTCCATGTGAACATCCTCATGTATCGAATCACACTTAGCTTTGACAATTTCAAGGTCAGACTAAAGAGTAGTCATCCTGGTGAAGATTTCAGAAATTATGTCATCCTTTAGAAATTCCAAGTGTTGGCTCACCTTGGAAGTAGACTCAGTGGTGCTAAATATAAGTCCATCCAAGGTGGTCTTTAGTGAGATGTTTGCCTCAACAGTTGGGATCACCTTGTTCAAAAAGGTGATCAATTTATTCTCCTCATTCTCATGACTCTTGTTGATCTCACTAATGAATTCCATTTGATTGTCAACTTGAATTCTCATCTTTCCATCAGCCTCATCAAAGTTATCACCATATCTTTTGACTTCATCAAGAATGATAGTAGCCTTTTCAGACAAATCTTGATATTTCTGGGAGATGTCGTCCTTGAATTTGTCATACACATGTTTAACAACACCCTTGAGGGTAGCACTTCCTCAGTTACCGGTTTGGTATCATCAAAGAGTTCCTCCATAACCACAGTTTGAGTCCCCAATGAAGAGGTGTTAGGTTGTGCCTCAGGGGAGGGCTTCTTTGGTGACGCCTCAAGGGAGGGATCCTTAGATTCAGATGCCTTAGGGGAGGGCTTTGGTTGAGCCTCAGGGGAGGGTGGAATGTCAGAGAATGGAGGAGAATGTGGCTTATGTTCTGATTGAGGTGGAGACTCATATTCAATTTCATCTCCATCCTCAATCATTTCATCATCACTGAAACCTTGGAGTACCTCCTCAAAATCCTCGAGCAAGGTAGCAAAATCTATAAAGTTCAGTGACACCCTTAGGTTAACCAGTTCCTCTACATAAGAAGACTTGCTTTTGGTAAGGTCACTCCCTGCCCTAAAAATTTGAGGACTGGGTTTTATCCAACTGATGCTCAAGGGCAGTTTGTGATTGATCATGAGTGGCACTTAGATCCCTATCAGCGAGTTGTGTTACCTGTAGGCTTCTCCCTGAGTCTTTGGGATCAATATTGGTTTCCTCAGGCAAATAATTTGTATTTAGTGTGCCTTTATTGGGAGTGGTGGAGGTTAGATTCCTATCAGTGGGTTGTTTTACCCGTGGGCATCCCCCTCAGTCTTTGGAATCAATTGTTGTTTCCTCAGTCAAAGACTTGTGAGCTTGTAACACCCCATTTAGATAAATGGACTGTTACAGGATAATTATGGCGTAACATCAAAACATACAAGGTAAATGTCTTAAAACATTACATGACCATAGGGATAACCAGAATCAAACATCGGCTCCCAAACATAACTCATAAACAAAGCATAAAGTAAAAGTAATGCAAAAGGAACAGAAACATAAAATAGATCCCATCCTATGCACAACCTCTCCATGCTCCTCTCCGACCTTGGGTACCTGCCATTTAGGGACATGAAAAGAGAAAACGGATGAGCGATACACTCAGTGAACGGATATATGACATAATATGGAATAGCATAAACATAAGTAAAGAGTGATATGAAAGCATGACAATGAAAGTGCAGCAGGATAATGTAAGTCCTGGAAAACCTAGTGACATATAATAACTAGTTTATTCTGAAATGACTTATGTTTATTTTATACTGAAATTGTATTTTAAATATGCCCAAGAGCCCATATAGATCATGATATGTCAACGTGCATGAATACATAGAGGGGTGACCTCGTCATGCAATTAGAGGGGCTGCCTCTAATTAATAT
Organism: Glebionis coronaria; assembly: GCA_025667525.1. NCBI lineage: Eukaryota > Viridiplantae > Streptophyta > Magnoliopsida > Asterales > Asteraceae > Glebionis > Glebionis coronaria. The sequence continues at coordinate 381,766,034 of CM046882.1, read as the reverse complement.
ATAAATTAAGTGGATGGATCATCTCATGTAATGGATGCAAGGCACACACCGCAGTTACCATGAAATCATACTACTTGTCCTAGGATGCACCCATTCGCCCCACATGATAATAATAACATAGGCCAAAATGCTGTAAGGGACGCTACGAGCAATCACTCTCCCACAGAAGAATCATAACACCGGTGCCTCTAATGCTATGCTTATGGAACCCCCATAACTAGGTGAAACTGGCATGCATGTATATAGCTCAGGCAATCTAAAATAATCATACATATACTGATGTGTTTAAGACACTTAAACTTCTGGGGAAAACACATGGCTGCAAACGGGGAATCCTAATATAGGAAGAAAGATGTCCTTACTAAAGGACGAAATATCCGTACCTTATGCCCAGTAAATGAAAAAGAATGCGGAAGATCATTCCGGCTTCACAATAGCTACATAATGAAGGGACATGAATAAGTGTCGGTTTTACTTATACATACCTGTTATTTAGTTTACTTGACGTATTCATACTTATTATACTTGTTCTTGTCTTGTCTTATTATTTCATGTTTAAATCATGTGTTTCTTAAAGTTTTATGTGTTTTAGATTCATGTATTTCATGTTTTATGTGTTATAGTACTTGTTATAACGTAATGAGTAACTTTCTAAAAATAGCAGGTTTATATATATAGTAAGTTTCTAAAAAAAATAGAAAGTCTCCATAATTAGTAAGTTTCCAAAAATAGAAAGTTTCTATATTTAACATGTTTCTATAAATAGCATGTTACCATATTTAATATGTTTCCATAATTATCATGTTACATAATTAATATAATTCCATATTTACATGTTTCCATAAATAATATAATGCCTTAAATAATAATAGGCTTATTAAATAATAACAATGACATAACATATAGTTTTAATAAGCTTAGAATATGTCTTGTATAATTATATCGTAAAGTTTAATGATGACTAAATACTTAGTCTAAACTTATAATTATTAATTAATAATAATATTACATGATATCATACGTATTTATTAATTAATAATAATCCATGATTTAATGATTAAACTTTACCTTAAAATAATATAAATTAATTAACTAAATTTTAATTAATTACATGTACATGAATAATTATTTAATCATAAGTTTTATTTAAATAACATGTACCAAATAAACTATGATTTTAATTAAATAAAACTATACTTAAGTTATGCATGTAATTAATTTAATTAACATGTATTAATTAAACTAACTAAATAAAATAAATTGCATGTTTATAAGTTTAGCCAAACATCCCCTTTAACTGCCTTTAAACCCAAAACCAAACAGCCCCCACCACAGCCGTATGGCTGTGGTCTATCTGCCGGTTAGCCGGCTAGCCACTAGCTTGCGCTGGTTCCCACTGTCGCCCAGAATCATAAGTTTTATTTAAGTAACATGTACAATATAAACTATGGTTTTAATTAAATAAAACTATACTTAAGTTATGCATGTAATTAATTTAATTAACATGTATTGATTAAACTAACTAAATAAAATAATATGCATGTTTATAAGTTTAGCCAAACATCACCTTTAACTGCCTTTAAACCCAAAACCAAAGAGCCCCCCAACGTAGCCGTATGGCTGTGGTATTGCTGCCAGTTAGCCGGCTAGCCACTGGCTTGCGCTGGTTCCCACTGTCGCCCAAAATCACCCACCGACAGTAGTCGCGTTTCCCCTGACTGACAATAGTTACCACCGAGAGCTGTGTTGCTCTCGGTTGCCACTGGTCTACCCAAACGCGCCCCTGCTAGGGTTGTTTGGGCTGCGGCTGACCACCCAAATCTACCACTGACCCACAGTGGGGTGCGGTTGTTTGAACTAAAAACCCACCGAGACCATGTTTGGTCTCGGTTTGCATGAACCTGCCATAAACCAAACCCGAACCCTATGAATTCCAGTGTTTTTAATTCTTGTTTAACATGTTTTTAACGATTGTTCTTAAAGATCTAAAACAATTAACCTAGTAACTAAAATATTTGAGGTTGAGCATACCGAATGGTGAATGATTAATGAGTAGATCATGAACACGAACCTTTAATTATGCAAGATCAAGAAAACAAACTCCCTTGTGTGTGTTGAAGTGCCGACGGCCAAAAGCAGGGGAAAGAAAGAATCGTTGGTTTGTTTTTAGGGTTGTAAATAATGAAAGTAAATTTTGGATCTCCTGTAGTTTTATTTATCACCTAGCATAGCTTAAGTGGGCTGGGCCTAAGCCCCATTCCTCTCTTCATGTCGTCCAAACACACCCCCTATATACATAATACGTTTTATTTTCGTGTTATCATATTTATCACGTGTGTTCATGTTCCAAAGGTCGTGTTTTATTCTTGTTATGTTTTTACGTATTATACGTAACTACGTAACTTATATTAATACTAATATTAATATACGAAATGCTTGTTATAATTAATAATATACGTAAAATACGATTTAATTTTCGTGATTCGTGTCGTATATTACTTAATCGTGAAGTTTTAATTTACACACATTTTCTTGCATTTATTGCTCTAGGGTATTTTAAAGCAGGTTTTACAACTCTTCCACTCTAAAAAGAATAATTCGTCCTCGAATTAGAGATACGATAATCTGGAAAAGGACATGGACGCGACGTGAATGAAAAGGACATGGGACGTGACGTGACTGAAAAGAACATATTTGACTTATGGACGGAAAAGAGGATAAACGTCCGGATGGACCCTTCCGTTTCAAGTGGATTCCCGCTCGGAACGGTTCCTCTAAAAGATCTTGATGAATGTAATAATCTTGGTCTTCAGATCTTGACTTGACGATACATTAAAGTTTTTGGTTTATAACGCAAGATAAATCTTCATGAATCCGATCGGATGGATAAGACCTAATCATGTAAAGATACGTGAAACGATACGATACAAATAAACTAAAGTAATGGTATTAACAATCTCTGAGTAATGATACGCGAGACATATTGAAACGTAGTACGTGAAAAATTGTGAACGTGATACGTGAACTATTGTGAACGTGATACGTGGAGATACGGTGCATGAAATATGAGGACATAAGGCGAACGAGAATGCGTGCAACATACCGTGAACGTGATATGAGAACGTAGGGTAAACATAATATGGGGAACATATAGTGAACGTACGAAAACTGAGGAGGTAACGATGAACGATACGAGATGAGACGTGAAATACGACATGAAACGTCTGTTTGAGGATGGCAAGTCATACTAAGCTTGAGTCTGGTCTCCCAAGTTTCTGCAATTCTTTCCAGAACGAAAAGTGAAGCGTAAATCGTGAGATAGGATACGATCATGAACGTGAACGATGTCATGAACGTGGAAGTGAAAAGCCAATCATAAAAATGAAAAGGAATATAAACGTGAACAAAGTCGTGAACACTAACGTGAGACGTAACTAGCGAGATAAAATAGTCATACGGACGTGAACGTAATTAATGAACGCGAAAATGAACCTTTATCTGATCTGATAGCTAAAAGAGTGCCATGTAATCGTACGATCATCGGCTTGAAGATATCTGGTAGTCTGCTACTGCGTACTCCTTTCGGATGAAAGAGAACGTGTAGGCTAGGTTAAATGGTCAAACGACGATCCAAAATTTTTTAAGGGTCGAAATGACTGCAACGTGTTAGCGGTCTATCTTAACCTGCTGATAAGTCAGACATTTAGTTATGAACGTAACTGCATCTTGTTTCATGCCTCTCCACCAAAATGTGGTTAAGATCATGATCTTTGTAGAACTTGGATACATAGTCATTGGAAAGCTAATAGTTTCTGAAATTAGACTCCTCTTAGCGTAGCATCCTATGGAACACAGAATTTAGTGTAGGATTCTATCCTTTACACGTAAGCTGAGTCGTGGTAAGATTAACCGTATGAATCAATGTGATTCAGCGTGTCATTGTAGTCAATCAGAATTTGTACTAGAAAAATTTTTAGGGTGAAATTTCCTTTGTCGTAGAATCTGTCACATAGAGTGAAAATGGTTTTCGTGCTCTTCTCTAGACTTAGAGAAGATCATATTGTCATTGATGAAAACGATAACGAATTTGTCTATGAGTTTATGGGAACTCCCTTCATCAAGTCCATAAATGCTGCTAGAGCATTCGTGAGACCAAAACAAAATCTTGAATTTAGCATGACCAAATCATGTACGAATAGCAGTCGTGGAAATGTCTTGCTATTTCACTCGTCACTGTTGTCAGCATGATCATAAATTGATCTTGGAAAAGTGCTTAGCACCCTGTAGTCAATTGTATACGTCGTCAAAACGTGAAGGAGGATAACGATCATAATGGTGATTTGTTTAAATCGACCGTAGTCGACACATAATCTCATGTTACCGTCACTCTCTTTGGAGGTTATTTTGGAATACATATGGGAAGATTTTGGAATAATCTGCTGGTTATGAATAAAAGGAACTTCAGTAGTTGTGTTATAAATGATAGCTAGAAATCTTCGCAGCCATGGGCTAACAAAAAACATGCTTGTAAAGCATAAATAATTTGTATAGATTTTCCTGATGGAAAACCATGCTGAATGTATTCAGGAGCCTGAACATTTATGTACATAATCTGATATAAATGGCGACCAGTCGTAGCATGGTGTGCTGTTCATAGTCCATAATCAGAATCATATTTAACTCGCATCTATCCGAGGTAAGTGTGTTAGCAGATTGGATCTTATCATTAGGCTGAAGGAAAAACTTTCGTATACATGGGTGATACGAATGACGTCCTTTATGGTCATGGATATATGAAATATGAAATCAAGAAATGAAAGTGTCATGAAGCAACCGGGATAGGTCTCACTGAATGTGTTTTTTCCTGTCTCCCGCAGCACGAATCCTACGTGTCCAAACGCGAATAATACGCTGGTGTTGGTACTGAAATTCTTGTGGCCTGTATAATACATGGCACAACAAAATGAATATACCCCTTGGAGGGTACCCTGAATTTCTTAGGGCTGTTTCAGAAGATAGACGTGAGTCATGTGTCTTGAGTCGTGTCTTGAGAAAATATGCTTATGACATGTGTCATGACTGATGTCTTAGCACGTGTCTTCAGAAATATACGTGAGACATGCGTCTTGACTGATGTCTTGACATGTGTCTCGAGGTATGAAACGAATAAAATTGAAACTCTTAGTTTATCCTGCCAGAATTAGCGGATCGGTTGGTCTGCTGACCCTTTGTATTTCTGATCACGTCCGTGACCGGTGTTCTGTTGTGATCGTTAGAATATTTGCTGTCACATTAGTGGTTACTATCGTCTTGTTTGTCAGTTCCATGATGGGTCATCCTCATGACGGTGATTCATGTAACTCTTCAGCTGAGTGGCCAGCTGGTACCGGTTCTCACTCATATGACTAAAAAGACAACTGATTGACGTGTGACATATAACTAAAAGGTAGGGATATGGATTATGATGGAAATCGCCTGGTGGTGAAGCATCTTCTCGTCCGATCGCTTTGATATAACGCCTTTGTCTTCGTCTTGTAGGATCTCTAGGTTGTGAACAACATTAACATCTCGTAGCGTCTCCAAATAATCAGCAGCATCAACATTTAGTAACCTCTCCATGTTATGAGCGGCATCAGCATCTTGTAGAATATCAATAAGTGGAATACGTTTGAGGTGATTCAGAATCAACTAGCAAATACTCCTAGAGTATTGTAAGTGAAATACACATGGATTACGGTACGTGGAATACGCATGAGACACGGTACATGGAGTACACGTGGAATACGGTACATGGAGGACACATGGAATATGGCACATGGAGTACACATGGAATATGGTACATGGAGTACACATGAAATGATCGGTATAGGGTCGATCATCTGGCATGATTTTAAAGGAAATAATTGTTTAAGCGGTTAGAAAACCGAACTAAAACGAGCATCATGATAGCCTAGCAATTCCATCATAGACATCATTCTGGTTGCATAGAGAAAATGCTACAAGTGTGGTTAAACGAAATTCAACGATGATTTGTATGAAAGCATGATTAATGAAAACCAACCATGACTATCATGAAAGCAGGATTAATGAAATCCATCAGTGTCTTGCATGAAAGCATAATCAACATGATGAAAGCATAATCAACATAATCAACATAAGACATAATCAGCATGAAGACGAAAACAACATAAGAAACATGGAACAGAATTAATCATGAAAGAGCATAAAATATAATCAGCATGAAAACTAAGTTAACCATAATAGTATGAAAACATTATTGACATAAAGAAACATAATAATTAATGAGGGGACATGAAACAAAATATAACTGTGATGAAATGAAATCCGAAAAATCGCTGGTGTGGAAGACCATGGGTCGGTTCACAAAATAAAACTGACATGAGTAAGGATGAACGCCTATGGGCCGGTTCACCAAAACAAAATTGACAAACGAGGATGAACGCCTATGGGTCGGTTCATCAAAACAAAATGACATGAGCTAATGTGAACGCCTATGGGTCGGTTCACCAAGCAAAATAATGCGAATAAAGCACATGCGACTAAATATGGCCAGTCCTATACCAACCATAACTTAGTCAAAATTTCTGCAACAATAATACGTGCAAATCAACTGTCAAAACTTAACCCAAAACGTATAACCAAGTATGAACTACTGTTTTTCAGTCCATATTAGCCAAATTTATCAAGGAACATCAAGCATAAAACAATGACATGTAACTAAGTATGGATGACGGTTGTTCAATCCATATCAGTAAAAGCAATTCCGAGGAAAACATCATGGTTAAAACATCAAGGTGCTGAAAATATCAATACGTGGAATAACAAGCGTCAGCTTAGGAAGCTCCTGGTGACTACCCAATAGTCACACGTCGAGTTTTAGAGCCTACAGGTCGAAACCTGTCTCTGATACCATAATTGTAACACCCTATTTGGATAAATGGACCGTTACAGGATAATTATGGCGTGACATCAAAGCATACAAGGCAAATGTCCTAAAACATTACATGACCATAGGGATAACCGAAATCAAACATCGACTCCCAAACATAACTCATAAACAAAGCATAAAGTAAAAGTACTGCAAAAGGAACAGAAACATAAAATAGCTCCCATCCTATGCACAACCTCTAATGCTCCTGTCCGACCTTGGGTACCTGCCGTTTAGGGACATGAAAAGAGAAAACGGCAGAGCGATACGCTCAGTGAACGGATATATGACATAATATGGAATAGCATAAACATAAGTAAAGACTGATATGAAAGCATGACAATGAAAGTGCAGCGGAATAATGTAAGTCCTGGAATACCTAGTGACATATAATAACTAGTTTATTCTAAAAAGACTTATGTTTATTTTATACTGAAACTGTATTTTAAATATGCCCAAGAGCACATATAGATCATGATATGTCAACGTACACGAATACATAGAGGGGTGACCTCGTCATGCAATTAAAAGGGGCCGCCTCTAATTAATATATAAAATGAGTAGAGGGATCAGCTCTTGTAACAGATGCAAGGCACACATCACAGTTACCATGAAATCATACTACTTGTCCTAGGATGCACCTATTCGCCCCACATGATAATAATAACATAGGATAAAATACTGTAAGGGACACTGCGAGCAATCACTCTCCCTCAGAAGAGTCATAACACCGGTGCCTCCAGTGCTATAGTTATGGAACCCCCATAACTAGGTGGAACTGGCATGCATGTATATAGCTCAGGCAATCTAAAATAATCATACATATACTGATGTGTTTAAGACACTTAAACTTCTGGGGAAAACAGATGGCTTCAAATGAGGAATCCTAATATAGGAAGAAATATGTCCTTACTGAAGGACGGAATATTCGTACCTTATGCCGAGTAAAAGAAAACGAACGCGGAAGATCACTCCGGCTTCACAATAGCTACATAATGAAGGGACATGAATAAGTGTCGCTTTTACTTATACATACTTGTTATTTAGTTTACTTGACGTATTCATACTTATTATACTTGTTCTTGTCTTGTCTTATTATTTCATGTTTAATTCATGTGTTTCTTAAAGTTTCATGTGTTTTAGATTCATGTATTTCATGTTTCATGTGTTACAATACTTGTTATAACGTAATGAGTAACTTTCTAAAAAGAGCAGGTTTCTATATATAGTAAGTTTCTAAAAAATAGAAAGTTTCCATAAATAGTAAGTTTCCAAAAATAGAAAGTTTCTTTATTTAGCATGTATCTATAAATAGCATGTTACCATATTTAATATGTTTCCATAATTATCATGTTGCCATAATTAATATAATTCCATATTTACATGTTTTCATAAGTAATATAATACCTTAAATAATAATAGGCTTATTAAATAATAACAATGACATAACATATAGTTTTAATAAGCTTAGAATATGTCTTGTATAATTATATGATAAAGTTTAATAATGACTAAATACTTAGTCTAAACTTATAATTATTAATTAATAATAATATTACGTGATATCATAAGTATTTATTAATTAATAATAATTCATGATTTAATGATTAAACTTTACCTTAAAATGATATAAATTAATTAACTAAGTTTTAATTAATTACATGTACATGAATAATCATGTAAATAGTTATTTAATCATAAGTTTTATTTAAATAACATGTACAACATAAATTATGGTTTTAATTAAATAAAACTATACTTAAGTTATGCATGTAATTAATTTAATTAACATGTATTAATTAAACTAACTAAATAAAATAAAATGCATGTTTATAAGTTTAGCCAAACATCCCCTTTAACTGCCTTTAAACCCAAAACCAAACAGCCCCCCACCATAGCCGTATGGTTGTGGTCTTGCTGCCGGTTAGCCGGTTAGCCACTGGCTTGCACTGGTTCCACCTGTCGCCCAGAATCACTGATACTGAGTTTTTACACTTGTTTAGGAAAACAAGGTAATTAGGGTAAGTAATAACAAGTGATTTAGGAAAACCACAAGTAAATGATCCAAAAATGAGTTCGTTCTCAAGGAGGCCAGTGTGTTGTGTAAGAATTGATTACTGATGTTATTATGTTTATGAAGCAAAGAAATGAGAAAAGAAAGTAGAAAAGAATGACGGTTACGATTATGAATTAAACTAAGACGAAGTCGTGCACGTAAAACCGTAAAAAGTCACCAAATTTAAAAATTACCCTAAAAATTCCTAGAAAATTGCAATAAATCCTAAAAAAATGTAATTAGAGTTTACAAAAAATCAAAAATCACTCAAACCTTTTATTTAATTAAATATTAATTTTTAAATGCTAATTATAGCCTAAAAAATCAATTTAATTAACAAAAAGCCCAAAATGAGATTTTTTTAACTTATAAACCTCTAAAGTGACTTAACTAAATTTAAAACTATTTTTGAAAATTTTAAAATTAATTAAAACTATTTAAAAACAATTAAAAACTATTAAAAATTTTAAATTCCTAACTTAATGTATTTAAATTAGAAAAATGAAAAACTTGCAAAAATCAAAAATTTAATTTTTAATAATAAAATAATAATAAAATATTAATGAAAATCTAAATTTTATAAAAAATTATAAAAAGTTGCAAACTAGTTTATTTTAACCTAAATAACATAGAAATGAACTTGAAATTACAAAAACCCCTATTCGGCCTTAAAATGGGCTAAATGACAAAACATACCCTTAATGGGCTTAGAATTGGCCCAATAAGAAAAAGTCAACCAAATAAGCCCAAAACTTCCTATCTGACTCAAAATTTGATTTTAAGAACAAAACTATGAAGGCCCAAAAGCTGAAAATATGCTTATCACAGCTTAATAAGTCAACAGCTTATTCTTAATGGGCTTTTGGGCCCATTATGCCATAAGCTAATGCCATAAGATTTAATTTGACACACAAGCTTATCTTGAGTTACCAAAGAGATATGTGAAAAGAAATTTTGAAAAATCACAAGAAATAAGCCTGAAATAAGCCAAGGCTCTCTTCACAAAACGATAAAATAGTCGTTTTTGAGTTATAGACCACCTCAAGTGCTGATTCAAGTTGCAAAAGGTTTTAAATGACTTAATTAAGCAAAGTAATCAAATTTTTTTTCCAATAAGCACACCGAATAAGCTAGAATAAGAAATTAAGCACTTATGTAAAAGTCAACTTGATTAGTTTTCTAGTCAAACTTAAAAGTCAAACCCTAATAAGCTCCAGTTCAAATCAATGGGTCAAATAAGGAAGATCTATCACAAAATAAGTTGTTGCAAGTCTGGATAAGCCAAAATGGCTTATGAATAAGCTGTTTGATATTTAACACTAGTAGTGGCTAGCAACAGGGGAAAGGAGTTCCCACTGCTTGACCAATTTGACTTTTTGTCTTTAGTGACTTTTTGTTGGATTCAAGTTAAGCAAAGGCACCCAAGTGATCAGTGAATCACAAGGAGCCAATAACAACAATCAAATCATAATTACAACAAGCCAATTAATACAGTTTAATCAAAAGATCCACATACATGACACAGACTTTGCACAATAGTAGTTATGAACTAAATAAGCACTTTTAGCAAGAATAAGTCAGCCAAACTTCACCAAATGCATACACAAGTTATAAATAATTCAAATGAACATAAATAAACAGGTTTCATGCACTGATTCAAAGTTTAGATCAAGATTCAAGCAAATGAATGTTATTGATGAACAAAGAACAAGCAGATTTGATACTTTGCTGATATACTTGACCACAAATCCAACTTCAAACACTCAAATCTTCTTAACTGGTTATAATAACTTGTTTTAATCACTTGTTATCCATAAGCATGCATACAAACTAAGTGTTACCAAAGTCTTAGGTCAAAATAAGCAGATTTCCAATTTTTATAGCACAATCAAGATTTTGATGTTTAAAAGCCAAGAACTTGCAGCAATTAGCACTCAACCAGGCATATATCAGATACCAACAATAAACAACACTTTCCAATAACTCAAAAACACTTTGTAAGCTTAAACATGTTAACCCAAACACCCCTTAACTTTTTCAATCCAAGATTTAACAAAGTAAAAGTGTGATTTAATGTTACCCAAGCCCAATGTAACACAATAACATCATCATCATGCAGTATCAAGCAATTATAAGCCACAAATACAACAAGAACAACAACAGAACTCAAAATCACAAAAATCAAGTACTTTATCAGATTTTTCAGAAAAGGACTCAAACCTCATGAATGTACATCCACACTCACGAATTTTTGAGCTTATGTGCCTAGCAAAACAAGGCAAAAGCTTCCACAACAAGGCTGCTAAGATTCAACAAAGTTAGAGCACAAATATGAAAAACAGAAAGATGAAAAATGCTTGATTAATGCAACCTTGTTCCCACTCCTTGATTATCCCCAAACCACAAGCTTACAACACCTTGATAATCTTCTTAGCAGGGTGCTATAGTTACTTGCAATCCAAAAATTCCAAGGGTTTGAACCAAGAACTTAACAATATATCAAGATTTGGAAAATTATGCAATTGCTTGCACAATGTTTAAAAACAGGTTTTGAAACTTCAAAATCATAAACATGAAACATAAACAAGCATAGAATAAGTTAGAACTTGGAATTCGTCACACAATTTCAAACACTTTTCATTAATCTTGAATAAGGATTTACAGAAATGTTGACCAATGGAAAACCAAGAGCAGGGCTCAAAGTGAAACCCTAATGCCTTTATATAGGCTACAAAGATTATCTAAAAAGTATAAAAATGTAAACCCTAATGCTGGTGAAGTCCCAAAATTTCCCTAGAGGGTTTTGAATAACTTGAGCTCATGTAAACTTTTCTTGGCATGTTGTAGGATGTTTAGCTGTTGCAATGTGATCAAGGGCTCACAATGAAACTTAGATATGAAGCTGGATGCAATTTGTTGGATGGCTGTCACCTTTTGGCAGTTTCTTCAAAAACGCGTGCATGGTAGTAAACATGTGACCTTGTGGGTGATGTGGCATGCAAAGTGAAGGTTGGGTTATGATTAGGGATATCTTAATCTTAAATCTGGATAGTTTGAAGGCTTAATTTTGGCTAAAACAAAAATCCCCAATATTTGTTCTTGAGTGAATAGTGAAAGTTTTGATCCAGATTTAAGTTTAAATTTGTGTTAGGCGCGTGTTTTAACTAATCAGTTATGATTAGTTAAATAATGGCTGAGTGGATTGCTGATGTGAAGTGAAGGAGTGTTGTGATTGGATGTTTTGAGTGAGTGGGGCACGTGTCACCATGACACTGGCCTAGGTAACTTCTCTTGTCTGCCCATTTTGGTCCCTTTATTCCTTCATTTCTTTCATTTGCAGATTAGTATAATAAAACTGAGTTTCCTTTGTAAATCAAGTTTCAGTTTTTATACTTTTGCCCCAAATACTTTTCCAAAGTATTTTCAGGGGTATTTCTTGCCATTTCTTGATACTTGAAGGGTTGTTTTGGCATTTTCTTCAGACATTATGGTCTTGACTTGTATTGTTGACTTTGTGGAGGACTAAAATTGACAAGTCTTCATTAATGAGGTACCATTCTTGCCAATTCTTCAAAGTGGAGGGCCCTTTTTATAAATTTGACAAACTTTAAGGACCAAACTTGTAACTATGAATATACAAGGGTTTAAAGTGTCAATTCTTAAATATTGGAGGACCCTTCTTGTGCAATCTTTAATTCTTCAAGGGTTATTCTTGGAAAATCACCATTAGGGCTTGGTTCATTGTGCGGCTTCGTTTCCCGTGTTCGTTTTTGCTTGTTTCTTGTGATCTTTTGTCATTTTCTCAATATCATTACCTAAAATACACATGTAACAAACACAAGCATATATTTGGCATTTTTCATGATATTTTATCCATTTTAAGCCCATTTTGGATAAAAGCAGTCTCATCACTCCCCCATACTAAACCATTGCCGTGTCCTCACGCAATGCTAGAATAAAGTATCGTAGCACCTCCAAAATTATTTTTTATTCACTTTTATTGAATGATAAACTAGCTATACTACTACTACCACTACTTGCGTTTAAGACATAATGTATGATTTTCATCGCAAAATGGGACGTTTAGGTTCATAGAACAAGAACACGTGAATGCTTCGTTAGAAATAAATTTGTTGTCCTCGATTTTCACCCAATTACATGCCAAGCGTGTAACGAGATCATTGTCATTATAAGTTAGTAATGCTAACACTACTCATATGCCCTAATCACGTACTTATCCTCCTATTTTCCTAAGTTGTATCTCTTATATTTTATTTTTGTCTTGAATGTTCATGAGGATACATTTTTGACTTATGCGATGATAGAGATTTAGGTCTAAAAATAGAGTCATAACGGTGTAACCAAGACCATCGAATTAATAACCCCCCTAATAGACAACGATGTCAAAAAATTAAGTCAACAAGAAGGATCGATAAACACGGTTTTATAACGGTTTTGAACATGAGACTTATTACCAAGACTTTTATACGCCCCCTAACGGATGGGCCTTATTGAAGGTCTACGCAATTGTTGGCCTATTCTACATGATGGATTTGATGGATTAAGATGGTTGATTAATTGATAGATATAAAAGAGATGAAGGAAGGAGATGAGGGATTAGAGAGAGAAAGGAGAGAAAAGGGGAAAATTAGAGAGAGAAAATAAAGATGGAAATCATTAATATCCGAATGAACAACCAACAACCCCTCCTAACATGCTAGGAGGGGATATATATAGCCCACCCTACATGTGGGCTATATGGACTATACATAAACTAAATGGATCACGAGCCCATTACATAATTATCGTTGGAGCGACCGATCCTTCATAAATACGTAAAACGTATTTCCAACAATCTCCCCCTAAGGGAGGTCGCTCCAAGAAACAAAGTTCTAAATAGTCTATAACTCGTGATCTATGCTAACTAAGATGTGACCGAGACTTTATTGGGAAAAACGTATTTCCAACAATCTCCCCCTAAGGGAGGTCACATCTTTTTACAAAATCTTAAACCTAGCATCTATGCTTGAGTCTTCGATCTTGTTCTTGTGAATATGCTTGATGTGATCTTTGACTTTAGTCTTGAGCATGTTTCCTTGCCTTGATCTTGTGCATTCTTCACTTGTGATATTTGCCTCTTCGTGACTTCATGTTCCACATACTTATACTTTTAAATTCTTGAAAGCTTCAGAGTTTGATACAGCGGAAGACTTGACCTTCAGGCTTTCTTGAATTTGTTGAAGTACTAATTGTATGTAGTATAAGCATGTGGTGACGACTTCTTCTGGATTGTACACCGCAATGCCACCTTCTTGTTACGCTGCATAAGACAGTTAGCAACAAATAATATACACGGATGAAATGGCCTTGAACATTTCATTTTAATTCGGTAGCATTTTACCTCCGGTCGGTGAAGACCGTTGGACGATATTAAATATCGTACTTGTGGCAGGTAGTTTCATTAAAGAACCTCCTTGACAAGATTTCGCGGGTAAACCCGTTCTCTTTACTCGACCGTCCAAAGCTGACTGCGAACGTAAAGAGTGAATCATTTGGATAATATTATCCGCATGATTTGAAGCCGTCAATTCATGTTCCTGGAACAAGTGAAGTTCAATTAAGTACCACACCATCGTTGCTTTCCAGTTGTCACTAGCTTGATTCATATAGAATCTTGCAAGTTACCTACCAAGTGCTGTTTGATGTTAACACTAGAAGGATTTCCATTCGTCACTGTAAATACTTAATAGTATTACTCTGAATGTTCTGGCAAGATCACTAAGATATTGCGTAGAGGCCTGGAACGTGTTTAAATTCATTTAAGAATTAAACGACTGTTGCTTTCCAGTTATCACAAGTTTGATTCATAAAGAATCGCACAAGTCACCTACCATGAGCTTTTTGATATTCGCTCAAGAAGGATTTCCATCTTCATTGTAAATACTTTCGTATTACTCGGATGTTCAGGCAAGATCATGAAGATTTTGCGTAGGAATCTTAAGATCTTTCTTACTTTTCACAGTGTGTGAAGAAGCAAGGAAATATGAAAGTGTGTCCTAATGAGATATTTGATGATCTCAAGTGGCTCTAGACTCGATCGTGCATTTTGGATTTTTAGTGATCGGAGGCTGGAGAGGAGTGCCACCTTTTCAATACCAATTTATTCGGAGTGAATAAATCAATAGATAATGTGTTGATCTCCGTGTGATTAATACAAATACCTTTTGAGAGATATTTGAGTTAGCTGGGAAGGGTTGTGCATTGCATCACTGGGTCCATGATGTATTTCTTCAATATCAAGAATCATTAAAAATGATCTCAATAGCATATAAATTGACCCGGTTTCTGCCTAAGGTTGTAAGGAGGGCTTCTTTCTTTACACCCTTTATCTTTACAATTCTTTTTCATTCTTCAACCCCTTCAATGCTTACCAATACGTCATCACTAGCACCTTGTTGTGATTGTTCCAGTGCTAACTTAAGTACTTGGTCGGCATTCAGCTACGTTCACAATCTTTCTCCATCTTTCCTAAGGACTACTATTTCTAGCTATGGAATGTCCTTGGGAAGATTCCTCCGGTTCTAGAGGAATCATTGGACTTTAACCTATCCTACCATCCTTATGTCACCACAATCTTCATCATCGTGAATAGAGATGTTTTGGGTAAGTGTATGTCACCATGAAATCCATTTTGAAGTGCAAATCCATTTTGCTCCCCCTTAACATATGCCACGATATCCGAAAACATTTTGCACATGTCGGGATGAGCTATCACGTTAAGTCAAACCATTTATGATTGATCATATCCCATATTAAATCACATTTTCTCCCCCATATTAAAAATATTAACCCAATCGATGTTTTTAATATCAATTGATTTAATAGCATTTTAAGAAAATTTGGGAAGAAAAATGCAAGTCCAATTATCTTCATGAATTACACAAGCTCCACCTCAAATTAATGAGGGTGTGCTGAAACGTAAATTAAATACCTTTTAAACACAAGTGTAAGGTATTTATTACGTGCAAAGATCATATATAATAATGAATTCACAAGATTAACAATTTACGAAGTAGGACCTGAATGATGGAGAACATCATATGAAAGATTCACATGGTTCTTGTTCACGAATGTTGGTCACCTCGTCACGTTCCCGAGAAAATTAATTCTCGTTGTTGAGTCAAAGCTTTCCGGTGAAATGCTTGACTTGATTATGAAAAGCGGGTTGCTATCTGAAATAATAGCAAACCATTTTGAGCATGTTTTAAAAGTTTGAACTTCTGCTCGAACTTTATTTACAACCCCGTGTCATTATTGAATGACATTTCTAGGTTCGTAAATATTATCGATTCCAGAAGACATGCTCTTTTTATCAAAACATTTTTGAACACACAATTTTGAAAGATTTAGAAAAACCTTTTGAGAAATTCTCGAAAAATTGTGTTCAAAGTTTTGAAAACCAATTACTTGAGCTTAAGATGTTGAATATCTTATAAAACGAGCTCAAGTCCGAGAAGTTGTAAACTTCCCGTTTGTTAAGGATAAGTTTATCATCGGCGATAAACTTTCCTTTTATCTGAAGAACGAGTCCTAAGCTGACATTTACTTAGAAGTCGTGTTCATGAGCTTGAAAACTTTGACTGTTTTAACGGAAAGCTCATGACCGAGAAAGGTTAATTTCTCGTTACGAGGAAAAGTTCTCTTATTTAAAAGATACACTTTCCTTTCTGAGCTTAAAACTTCGAATGTTTTAATACAAGCTCATGACCGAGAAATGTTAATTTCTCGTTAAGAGGATAAGTTATCATAAAAGATAATCTTTCCTTTATTTTAAGTTCGAGTTACAGTCTGACATTTAACTGTAAGTCATTGTGCATGAGCTTAAAAACCTCAAATGTTTTTAATTTTAGCTCATGCCCGAGAAAACTTAATTTCTCGTTGTTAGGATAAGTTTATCATCAGCGATAAACTTTCCTTTCTTTGATGCACGGGTTACCATCTGATATTTAATGATAAACCATATACACGAGCTTAAAACCTTTGAATGGTTTTAGGGTAAGCTCGTGTCCAAGAAAAATTAATTTCTTGTTAAGAGGGTAAGTTATCGTTGCGTAGATAAACTTCCCTGTCTCTGAAGTCCGGGTCGTTGTCTGTCATTTAACGAGGAGCCATTGTGCATGAGCTTAAAAACTTGGAATGTTTTTGATATAAGCTCATGCCCGAGAAAAATGAATTTCTCGTTTTTAGGATAAGTCATCATCGGGATGAACTTTCCTGTCTTTGGAGATCGAGTTACAGTCTGTTATGTGACTGTAAGTCCTAGTGCAGTTAAGCTTAACCATGAATCCCCTGAGATACTAGTTTCTCTGATATCTGCTTCTTCAGCAACCAAATTCTGAGAGTGTCCTTAGTTGAACGGTATACAACGATTGGACCGCTTCGTTCTTTTGGAACATCAACTTTGGTACCTGCATTCTCATTAGGAGTTTGTATACTTTTGCATGGGTTAGAGATATCTATTTTAGAAGCACGTGGGGGTTCACGGTTTTTTTCTTGTGTCAGAGGTGGCCTGAGGAGATGATTCACTTGTCTTAGTTGGCAAACGTTTCCTTTTATAGAAAATCTTAAGTTCAGGCTTAAGTGATGTATCATCCTTTGCAATTTCCTCCCTAGTAGTCTTCGTAGAATCAGAGACTATCCTAGTTAAAGGGCACTCGTTTCCTACAAGAGTGAAAGTTCTACCAGTGGGGCGCCACATTTTGCCAACGGGTTTGATTTTTGCAACCCACTGGGATTTAAGTCTAGCACGGGAGTTCACCTCATTAAGCAATTTTTTGATACAGGAGTCATGATTTGCCGTAAAGACACATTTTCTACATGTTTTACAAGTAGCATATTTAATGTCCGAGTAATTCCTAGATGATTGATCGACGCTCCTAGGAGATGACATGCTACGGTTAGCAGTGTTGGGTAATCTAGAAGGCATCTGACTAGGTTGGACATTGCTATCTCTTACATGTGTCTTTTGAATAGCTTCCCTTTGACCAAAATCATGGTGCACATCAGTTGAACTAGTTCTAGACGTGTTCATTGAACTATTCTTAGAGGAACTAGGGGCAATCATGTGATGAGGTCTTGCTAAAACTGATTTAGTCACATTAGGCCTAGTTGGTGGAGTGACTGTTCTAGAAATATGTCCCAAATCAACTTGGGAGGCAAACCGCGGTCTCGAGGATTGGGGTCGCTCGGATCTAAATGCAGTAGGTTGTCTGACAATCGGTTGTCTGACGAACTGATTTGTAGGCGGTTTCCCCAAGATTGATGGTTTTTCAAGCTTAGTGTCCACACTAGGTCCTCTATTTCTCCTTAACTCGTTTTTCAACGCAGCTATAGCAAACACCTTTTCTTGAACTTGGGCTTTTAACGTCTCATTTTCTTTGAGCAATTCATCTTGGGATGCCAATTTAGACTCTAGTAACTGAATTTGTTTCAAAAGATTATCCTTTTCAGCTTTAGAATCTGAAACTTTTTGATCCAATTTTCTTTCAAGAACAACGTTAGACTTTTCAAGTTTTTCAAAGTATGTTTCAAATTTGATCGTTTTCTTAGAAAATTCAAGTTTGGCATCCTCAAGATCTTTTGATTGTTGAGCTACAATCGTTTCGAGCTCTCTAATCTTGGAATCAGAAGCAGTCAATGAAGCAGTTATAATACAATTATCATGATGTACTATAGCATTCTGAACAATCTCTCCCCCATTATGACTTACATCGGATGAATCAGAAGTGGTATTGCTATCACTCTTTTCCATCCCATGTTTGTCATAATTAGGTTCAGAATGCTCAATATGCGGCATATCATCAGCATAGACATCATAAACAACATTACATTGTACCAAGTTTGCAGGCTCTTCGTCATAAACGGGTAAAGAGTCATCAAGAGAGATCGCATGAACATTCCCTGACGTGCCACTGATATCATGTTGTCCTCCTGATTTCGTGCTCTTGCCAGTGTTAGGCTCCAAGTTGTCAACCGTATGACCATTCTCTTCTTGCATCTGCGTCATTGATTCTTGCACTCCATTATCATACGTTTGCTGAAGTTGTGATCTTTGATAAATCGAAGACGAGACCGATGTCATGAGTTTCAATATTGTATCACGGAAAACACGAAGCTCGGTAGGTGTATCTCGAAGAAATGATTGGCAAATCACAGAACTTTCAGGCTTAATGATATTGAATTGGAGGAAAGGCGTGAGGTCTGTCACAAGAGCCTTGTATGCAAGTGCCGATGCAGAGTGATTGAAGTTGTTATGGTTGAGTTGCTCGACGAGTTGGGTCAAAGTGGTGAAAATTGAGTCGATGAATATATGACGATCTTGTCCAAAGATTGTCACAAATTCGCTCCCTCCTTGAATCCCCGAAAGAGTGACAAGATGAGACTGGAGCATTTGAAATGAAGTGATGCCACTTTTCCTAACTTTGTTTTGCATTCGATGCAAGTCTCCCTCTTTAAGTGTCGAATTTAACGATTCCATTGAAAATCGAGGAAAAGTGATGCGGATGTTGTTGTTTTCAGGATTTTACAATTCGACTCGGCTCAAAAGTTGTTGTCGGCACAAACGACTATGAATTAAACCCGATCAAAAATCCGTAGTCGCTAAAAATAAATCCCGTCACGGTGACTCGGCACTTTATCGTCAAATCCGGCCACAAAAACTTATGACCCGTCAAATATTTTTACACGTTAATACTATTAAAATACCCGCCTCAACACGATTTGCCAAAAATTAATAAACAAAATATACTAAACTTAAAAAAAATTAACTTTTTAAAAAAAAACTTAAACAAAAAAATAAAAAAAAAATAAAAAAAAAAAAATAAAAAATCTGAAACTTTAAAAATCTGATTTTAAAAAATAGAAAAACAAAAAATAGACAAATCTGATTTTATATAAAAACTTTAAAAATCTGATATATCCCTTAACTCACAAAAACTAAAAAACGTGTATCAATACCAATGAAGCTATGTATCTGCCGCCCTAAATTGTACACGTGGATCCCACTTGGGAGAATTAAAACGAAAAAGAATTGACCCTTAAAAAACACAAACTCTTATCTCCCCTCTCACATTGTAACCTCCGTCTAAACCTAATCTCTCTCTCTCCTCACAAACGTAGTCCCAGAGCAACCACCAATCTCACAATCTTTCTAACAAAAAAATCAACACCCGATGCGATGATATTGGCTTCAAGATCCTAAAATGGGGTCTCAGGTAGGTTTTCTAATTTTTTGATTTGTTGAGTCCTTCTATCTTCTGTAGCGTCATTTTGTCGAGTCTGGTGTGACCGAGGGTGTTTGTTTGAGGGTGTTTGTTTGAGTCTGCGAGGTGTGGGTTTGTTGAGAGTTGAGAGTCGTGGTGAGATTGAGGGGGTCTTAGGAGAAGTACAATTGACTGCATGTCAGTTTTCTTGTAATCTTTAGAGAAAATCAATAGATCGATGATGATGAGATTCTGGTTGAATAGATCACAACGATCTTCATTCTTCTGAGGAAGATAAAACCGAATCTTAAACTGAGATCTTGGTTTTGATGTTTGAGTTGGTTGTTGTTTCGATGAGTCTGGAAAGTTGAGTTGGTTTGGTATTGAGTGGAGTCAGTCTCGAGTCTTTGTGGTCTTTTGTGTCGAGAGAGTGAGTGATGGTGTTAAAGTTGTGAGATGAAGCTTGAGTCTTGAGTCGAGTTGTTCGAGTCTTGTTTGTTTGGAGTCGTGTTTGAATCAGTTTTAAAGATTCTTGTGGTCGATTGTTGTGGTTGTGTTTGGGTTTTGTTCTGGGTTGAGTCGAGTCAAAATGGTGAGACGAGGATGTGGGTGAGGGGACGAGGGTTAGGGTGTGGGAGAGTCTAGGTATGTTTTTGGTCGTTATGTTTGAATTGGATGCTTCGTTCGGAACAGTTTCGTTCGGAACTTGTTCGTTCGGAACAGTTTCGTTCGGAACTTGTTCGTTCGGAACTGTTTCGTTCGGAACAGTTTCGTTCGGAACTTGTTCGTTCGGAACAGTTTCGTTCAGAACTTGTTCGTTCGGAACAGTTTCGTTCGGAACTTGTTCGTTCGGAACAGTTTCGTTTGGAACTTGTTCGTTCGGAACAGTTTCGTTCGGAACTTGTTCGTTCGGAACTGTTTCGTTCGGAACAGTTTCGTTCGGAACTTGTTTGGTTCGGAAGTGTTTGGTTCGGAAGTGTTTGGTTCGGAAGTGTTTGGTTCGGAAGTGTTTGGTTCAGAACTTTTCAGTTCGCCCGGAACAGATGAGACTGACTGAGTTTATATAAAAAAATAGAAACTGGACAAAGATAATGAAAAACCTTGATGATGAAGGACTATAGGACAGATATTGGACAAAAACTCGAGACCCAATAGATTAAAAAATAAAGAAAAATACTGATTATATAAAAAAATAAAGACAACTGGACAGACTCGAAACCCAGATATAATAAAAAAATTATATATAAAAACTGGTAAAAAAAAAATTTAAAATGATTATATAAAAAAAACTGATTATAAAAACTTAAAAGAAAAAGAAACTAATAATAACAAAAATTAAAGTGGAAATTGATAAAAAAAATAAAATAAAAATAAAAAAGGATAAAATTAAATGTTCAATTTAAGGAACTCAAACAAAAAGGCAATCAAAATAGAAAGGATTTAATCAAAAAAATACAAAATTAAAAAGAGAAAAACACCAACTTTTTATAAAAACACAAACTTTTTAATATTTAATAATGAAATTTTTGATTTTTATATAAAAATTTGTGATTTTTTTATCTAAAAAGTAAGTAAATTTGAAGATTTGATATGATTTAACACATAAAAACACAAACTTTTTATAAAAAATACAAACTTTTTAATATTTAAGCATGATTAAATCAAAACCCACCAAAATCAATAAAAAATAAAAGCTAGAATAAACCAATCAAACCTTGGCTCTTGATACCAATTGAAGGTCTACGCAATTGTTGGCCTATTCTACATGATGGATTTGATAGATTAAGATGGTTGATTAATTGATAGATATAAAAGAGATGAAGGAAGGAGATGAGGGATTAGAGAGAGAAAGGAGAGAAAAGGGGAAAATTAGAGAGAGAAAATAAAGATGGAAATCATTAATATCCGAATGAACAACCAACAACCCCTCCTAACATGCTAGGAGGGGATATATATAGCCCACCCTACATGTGGGCTATATGGACTATACATAAACTAAATGGATCACGAGCCCATTACATAATTATCCTTGGAGCGACCGATCCTTCATAAATACGTAAAACGTATTTCCAACACTTATTATCATAGGTTTACCTCCATCTTTTATTCAACTTCGCCATGAAGCTTTTATTATGGACTTCGTTCTTGCCTTGCCTTTTATTTAACCTCGCCATGAGGTGTTTATTATGGCCAAAGACGTATATCCTCACGCTAAAAGCGAATTTTGGATCTTTAAAGCTTCAAAGATTAAGGCTTGATTCACTTTCAATTTCACATAGATTTTTCGGCCTTGTGAGCTTCAAATTGTTTGCTTGATTTAGGTGAGGACTTGAAATCTTATTATTAGGTGAAGCTTTTTATTATTCGGTTGCCAATACTTCAAAACCGTGACGCTGGGGATACCTTAATGTCTTCCCAATTTAATTACATGGAAGCTACTAGAAAGACTAGAAACCAACAATCAAGACTAAACCGCTAAGTCAATACTTATTAAGCAAAATATATTTACATGCGAAGGGAGAATAAGCAAACAACGAGAACACATGAATTTTTGAAAGAATACGAGTACTCTACGTTTAGCATAGTAACTTATAATTAACTCTATCATTTCTCGTCCTCATTTAAGAGACTTAGCCTAATATAAAGTTAAGGAATCGAAGCTAAGTGCTCAACACGCACGGTCGAGTCAAAAATTACTCTTATTCTCGCCATCGGAAAACCTACATTCGTTTCTTCAAACACTTATAAAACATGAGAAATTTTTTAAAATTTGGCCATTTTTAGCCTTATTTTGCAACAAAACGATAAACAAAAAGATAAATTGGAAAGCGTGAATGTTTGGAAAGGCAAGTATCTATTCACCCCATACTAAAGTTAAACATTGTCCTCAATGTTTCGAGTCTAAGGGTTGGAAACCCCCATACTAGAGACGTAGTCGAATGCATAATCTAGCATGGAAAGGGTGTAACCATTAAATTTAATAGCCGTTTATGAAGTGTGCTAAAAACCTAAGGTTAGAACATATAAGGATATATCATGTGTGGATATCGAGAAACTCTTCAAAGCAAACAATCGAGTGCTCCCATAAAACAAACACGAGAGGCTCCAATCGTGAAGATCATGATCATCTAAAAACCACATATCACAAACAACCATGGAACAAAGGTTGGAAGGGCACAAATCCCCTCACGTTACTACATTAGAAAGCGATAATATGTACATAGGATAAGTATGCGACTCCCCCACGAGGCACCTCGTTTTTGATTACCTAGTCATGAGCTCGACTCGATTCCCTCAATACTATTTATCATTGGGGAATGTGATTTGGCCGAGGTAGTTCAAGGATGGAACTTCCCCGCCAAAGTAGTGCTTCAACCTATGTCCATTCACCTTGAAATTGGGGCCATCATTTTGAGCTAGCTCGATGGTCCCATAAGGAAAAACTTGGGTAATGGTGAATGGACCGGACCAACGGGATTTGAACTTGCCGGGAAATATTTTCAAACGCGAGTTAAAAAGCAACACTTGATCTCCAATGTTAAAAACCCGGTTTTTAATTTTTGAGTCATGAAACTTTTTAGTGTTTTCTTTATAAATCAATGAAATTTCATAAGCAATGTCTCTCAATTCATCTAATTCATTCAATTACATTTTCCGGTGTTTTCCCGCGGTCTCAATATCATCATTACATTGCTTAAGGGCCCAATAAGCTTTGTGTTCGAGTTCAATTGGCAAGTGACGGAAAAATTTTAACTCTTTTTTTTAATCTTCGTGTAAACGATATTCCGAAACCTGTCTAGATGGTGGCTAAGTCTAAAAAATACTCGAAAAAAATTTAGCTAAACATGTCATCGAAATGTCCATCGGAATGTGCCATCGGAATGTCCATAGGAATGTGCAAGTATCGGAATGTTGCTTTCTGTCGGAATACCCTTTCTGTCGGAATGTTGCTGGTATCGGAATGCTTGGTTCTATCGGAATATCAATCTATCGGAATGTCCTTCTGCTTAGATCGCAATGTTTACCTGTCGGAATGCTTAGATCGCAATGCACTGTCGGAATGTTTAGATTGGAATGTTTACCTGTCGGAATGCTTAGATCGCAATGCACTGTCGGAATGTTTAGATTGGAATATGGCTAAAACAAATTTGGCAGAGTAACGACTCAAAAATCCCTTGAAACCGTCAGAATCCCAGATCGCAATGTACGATCGGAATGTCTCGTCGAAATAAGGTATCGAAATCCTTAGATCGCAAAGTAGAACCTAGTGGTTATTGCGATCTGGCCTCACTCCCTTTGTACTTTCCAATGGTGATACTTGCTAGAATTTCGGAAAGATGAAAAACAAGAAAGTTTTCAACTTTTGATCCAAAAGACTTGAGTTTTAACCAAAACCAAGATACCCAAATCACTACGACACGAATAAAGAAGTTATACGACTTGAAGAACAATAAAAAACATAAAAAATCTTGAATTCGTGGAAGAAATAAGGATCAAATCAAATAAATCAAATGAAAACACTACAACCAATCATAAAACTACCCTATGGCGATTGATACCAATTGTTTTCCCATATATTTAGATGATATAATACGAATTAAAGAAAGAAAATAGATGAAGAAGATGAATTCTAGAGAGAGAAAGTAGTGAGAGAAAGTAGAGAGAAAATGGTTGGAACTAGGTGAATGTTAGATTGAGAAGTGAGAGAAAACAATGAACCAACACCCTTCCTAACATGCTAGGAAGGGTATATATAGTCCACCCACATGCGGGCTTCTTTATGGACTATATGGTTTGGGCCGGGCTTTCCTTTTGGGCTTTAGTTACTTATCAATGAACTTTAGCCTAAAGTTAAGCCCGTATAACACGACTAATATACTACCTATTACAACGTTCTAAAATACGATACATAATAAACATATGACCGAGCATTCTTGTTTGACTCAATATTTTAAGGCTAACAATCTCCCCCAATGAGAGTTCATAAACCTTGGTCATTTAGGAAATTTGTAGAGATCACTAATCTCGCCATAAATGAGTCTTGAACGTGTAATTATAGTCTTGATTCTTCATGCTGTGATCTTTGAGCCTTTGTCGTTGTCTTTCGACTTTGTCTTTAAGCTTGAGATCTTCAAATCATCCTTGACTTATCTTTGCCATCTTGCGATCTTGTGTCTTCATCCACATGCTCACACTATTAATTGTTGAATATTTCTTTAGGCATGAGTATGTGGTTTATGAATCATTGACTTTGCTGTGTATACAGTGACGCCACCTTCTCGAGACAAAACATAGACACGGACTGAATGGCTTTGACATTCGTCCTAAATCGGTAGCGTTTTACCTCCGGTCGGTGAAGACCGTTATACGATATTAAATAACGTACCTGTGATAGGTAGATTCAATTAAGAATCTCATTGACAGGGTTTCGCGGCTGTACTAGCCGTTCTCTTTAATCGACCGTCTCAAAGCAAGACTGCGAACATAAAGAGTGAATCAATTGGATAGATATCCGCTTGATTAAAGTCGTCAATTCAAATTCCTGGAACAAGTGTGATTCGTAAAGAATCTTACCATTGTTGCTTTCTAGTTGACACAAGCTTGATTCATAAGAATCTCACAAGTCACCTAGCGTAACGCTGTTTGATGTTGACGCTGGAAGGATTTCCATTCGTCACTGTGAATATTAATGAATATCACTCTGAATGTTCTGGCAAGACCATAAAGATATTGCGTAGAAACCTGAAACGAGTTTGAATCAATTCAGAATCAAACCACTGTTGCTTTTCAGTTTTACACATGTTCAATTCATAAAGAATCTTGCATATGACCTACCGTAGTGCTGTTTGATGTTAACACTGGAAGGATTTCCACTCATCATTGTGAATACGAAGTAGTATCACTCTGAGTGTTCTAGCAATATCACAAGGATATAGCGTAGGACTCTCTTGATCTTCATCCGTGTGTCCTAACGAGATTTGATTGATCTCTTGGCTCTTGACTCGATTTGTGCACTTTTAGTGGTCGGAGGCTGGAGCAGATGCCACCTATTCAATATCAACTATCTCGAAGTGAGAAAGTCAATAGAAGTCATGTTTTTCTCCGTGACAATAAAACAAACTTCTTTTGAGAGAAGCCTGAGTAGCTAGGGAAGGGTTGTGCATACATCACTGGGTCCATGATGAGTTGTCTTCATGATGTGTTGACCCGGTTTCTGCCTAAGTTGTATGGAGGGCTAGTTTCTTTACACCCTTTATCCTTACATTTCTTTTTCATTCTTCAACCCCTTCAATGCTTACCAAGACATCATTACTAGCACCTTGTTGTGATTGTTCCAGTGCTAGCATCAGTACTTAGTCGGCATTTAGCTATGTTCACATTCTACTCCATCTTTCCTAAGGACTTCTAATAATCTATTGGATTGTCCCTGGGAAGATCCCTCCGGTTCTGGTTGGATCATAGGTTTTAAACCTAACCACCCTTTTGACACCAATAACGTCGTGAATTAAAGATGTTGTGGGTATTTGATCGTAACCATGAAAACCATTTTAAATTCTAATAAAGTGTTTGAAAAACATTTAACACCTTGCTAGTTTTGTCGTTTCAGAAATGCTCCCCCTTTACATGTGCATCGATAATCGAAAGTGTTTCGCACATGTAGGTAAGAGTTAAAGTGCTTGAGTCTTATATTAGATCACATTTTAATCACATTTTCTCCCCCTATCTCTAATATATAATTTTTTTTGATATTAGAGATACCAAATTTGATTAAAATATATTTTGAAAAATAGTCTTGAAAATCTTTGGGAGAAAGATCTGTCAATCTATGCATGAAGTTGAAATGCTCCCCCTCAAAAATTGATCCAATTGAATTGTGATTGTGAGGATATGATCCACATTTCGCTTTTTGAGGATGGGAGTTGTTGAACACACAATTTTTGGAAGATTTTGAACAATCATTGAAAAATTCTTGAAAAATTGTGTTCAACGCTTTTTGAAAAATCCTATTTCTTTTTGGCGAAGAGGTTTTTCTAAAGCATAAACTTGAGTTCATAGACTATGAATGTCTTGACGAATCCACTCAAATGTAAGAAGATTTCTCTTCTTTTGCTGAGGGTAAGGGCACTAAAGCGTACACTCCCCCGTGAATATAGAACCGGGTTGCAATCTGAAAGTGATTACAAGCCATTGTGTTGAGCTCAAAACGTTGAATGTTTTGTGACAAGCTCAACCCGTGATAGATTGCTCTACCCGTTGTTTGGAAATATTGTCTAAAATAGACAATTTCCTTTATTAAAAGAAGAAATGACATGTTTTGAAAAATATTTACAACTTTCATTCGAGCTTTATGTACACACCCGTGTCGTTATTGAGCGGCATTTCTAGGCACGTCCATATTATCGATACTGAAAGACATGTCGAGAAGAATATTTTTGGATTTTGAAAGATTTTTAATTTTGTGTTTTGTTTTTATATGTTTTATATTTTTGTATTTTGCTTTTTCAAAGATATTTACAGTATGATGTTTGATAGATAAATCAAGCAGGCACCTTTGCCAGAATCTCCAGGTCTGCTGGAGTCAAACATCTCATACCAATTTGCCTAACGAGGTACTCAAACCTATCTTTCGATAGTGCTTTCGTAAACAAGTCGGCTAATTGGTAATCTGTTCCAACAAAGTATAGTTCAATGATACCTTTTTCAGCTTGTTCCTTTATGAAGTGGTATCTGACATCGATGTGCTTCGTGCGGGAATGCTGTACCGGATTGTAGGAGATGGCTATGGCCGACTTTGAGTCACAGTACATAGGTACTTTATCAAAGTGGAAGCCATAATCCGTGAGTTGTGTTCTCATCTAAAGAATTTGAGCACAACACGCAGATAGAGACACATACTCTGCTTCGGCTGATGAAAGTGACGTGCAATCCTGCTTCTTGGAAGACCATCCCACAAGCTTATCTTGACCTAGAAATTGTGCACCACCAGAAGTACTTTTTCGTGTATCAAGACACCCTGCATGATCAGAATCTAAATAGGCCGTTAGAAAGAAATCGGTTTCCCTCGGATACCAGAGTCCCAAATGAATGGTATTCTTGAGATACCGAAATATCCGTTTAACCTCCTTGAGGTGCTTTTCAGTGGGTCGTGCTTGATATCGTGCACAATAACACGTAGCATGTGAAATATCAGGTCTGCTTGCTGTCAAGTACATGAGGGAACCGATCATGGAACAATATCTCGTTTGATCTATGGCATTTCCCTCCAAGTCAGCATCTAGCGATGTGGTTGATAATGGTGTCCCAACGGGGTCACATGAGGTCATACCATGATTTTTGATTATCTCTTGACAATAATTATCTTGGTTTATAAATATACCACTTGGGGATTGGTGAACTTGAATTCCTAGAAAGAATTTTAGTTCGCCCATCATTGACATTTCAAATTGGCTGTGCATTACTTTTTCAAACCATTTTGAAAGTTTTGGGTTTGTAGACCCGAAAATAATGTCATAAACATAAATGTGCACAAGCAAAATGTCATCCCCATATTTATAAGTGAACAAAGTTAGATCAATGGAACCTTTTGAGAAACCTTTAGATACCAGAAATTTTGAGAGCTCGTCGTACCACGCCCTTGGAGCTTGCTTGAGTCCATAAAGTGCTTTGTGGAGACGATACACCTTGTCAGGATAGTGAGGATTGACGAATCCTTCTGGCTGCGTGACATAGACTTGTTCCTTCAAAGGACCGTTAAGAAACACCGTCTTTACATCCATTTGATAGACAGTGAATCCCTTATGTGCAACATAAGCAAGGAAAATCCTGACCGCTTCCATACGAGCAACTGGTGAAAATGATTCGTCAAAATCAATTCCCTCTTTCTGGCCATACCCTTTAGCCACTAGCCTAGCTTTGTTCTTGATGATCGTGTTTTCTTCATCCATCTTGTTTTTCCAGATCCAACGAAGATTTAAAGGTATCACATCGAATGGTCTGTCAACAAGTTCCCAAACGTTAAGTCTTTCAAATTGTTGAAGTTCATCCGTCATCGATTCAATCCAAGCATGATCAGCCATGGCTTCTTTGATGTTTTTCGGTTCAGCTGTACTCACAGCGAGTGCGAACATACAAACATCGCCATCGGTTGCTAGTTGTCGTCTTGTACGAACAGGCTGTGAAGGGTTTCCAATTACGTGAACCAAAGGATGATCTCGGGTCCAATGATGTGTTGACGGATGTCGTTGATAGAACGTATGCATATTTTATGGATCAACATGGCGAGTAGAGGACTCTCCAGTTTCGTGTACCGTGTACTGAATGGGTTGTGAAAATCGTCATCGTCAGATAATGCACCGTCTGCTTGATTTGTGTTCTCTGGAGCAATAACAGTAGTTGTGGATGTTGTAGGATCGATTTTTGAAGTGATATTCTGAGGAGGTAAATCTGTAGCAACCCGTGTTGAAGTAGATGAAGTTGTATCCGTTTGTTGATGATGATCGGTATCATCATTCGTATCATGAGTGACAACGGAAGACTTCGATACAACATGTTTCTCCCCCGTGAAATATTCATCAAACATTGGTCCATATAACATTTCCAACTCTTCAAGTGTCGTGTCCACTGTCATATCTGCTCTAGGAACATGTTCAGGAACCAGCTTGGAACTTGACGGTTCATTGCTGTGGTCTTGAGTTCCGAGTTCCGTGTGGTTATGAACGGAAGTCGTTTGTCGTTGTGGGTCGGGACTTAATCTGTTTTTTTCAAGTGCCATTTCTTGTAATTCATCAAATCTGATATGAATAGTCTCGACTATCAATTTTGTTCTCTTGTTGTATACTCTGTATCCCTTAGACTGAGTTGCATATCCCACTAAAATGCATGCATCACCTTTCTCTTTCATCTTGTCCAGATTTTCACCATCTCGAATAATGTAACACGTACATCCAAAAACATGAAGGTGTTTGAGTGAAGGTTTGCGAT
The DNA here is from genome assembly GCA_025667525.1 of Glebionis coronaria. Classification (NCBI taxonomy): domain Eukaryota; kingdom Viridiplantae; phylum Streptophyta; class Magnoliopsida; order Asterales; family Asteraceae; genus Glebionis; species Glebionis coronaria. Next base: position 381,735,787 of record CM046882.1, on the reverse strand, counting down.
CATTAATTATGTGATATGGTGTCTTTTCGTGTCTTGTGATAATTAAGGAGCAGTTTTGTGTGTAGCATGCGGTTGACACGGCTTCGGCCCAAAATTATAATGGAAGTTTTGAAGCGGATAATAATGTTCGAGCAGCCTCAACTAAAGTACGGTTTCGTCTTTCAACAACGCCGTTTTGTTTGGGTGTTCGAGCAATAGATGTTTCATGTTAAATTCCTTCGGCTTCAAAACAGTTTCTCAATTTTGAATTCAAAAATTCCGTACCTCTGTCAGTACGAACCACTTTAACTTGAGCTTGAAGACCACGTTGTATCACTTTAAGGAAGCTGGTGAGAACATCGGGTGTTTCATCCTTGGACCTCAAGAAGTGAGTCCATGTGTACCTTGAGTAGTCATCGACAATTACCATAACGTACTTCTTCCTATTGATACTATGAACACGCATGGGACCACACAAATCTATATGAAGAAGATCTAACCGTCCTTTAGAGCTTGGTGTAGTCTTTGTCTTGAAACTACTCCGTTTAGCTTTACAAAGCTCACAAGAAGAACAAAGATGATCTTTGATGAATTTCAAATTAGGAAGGCCTCGCACAATATCTTTCTTGGAAAGCAAGTTGATGGTATCAAAGTTAAGATGAGATAAACGTTGATGCCATAACCAAGCTTGAGTCGTTGAAGCTTTAGCCATGAAACAGATTAGAGTTGAAGATGTGGAGTCTTGTAGTGAAATAGTGTAGAGATCAGTACCCCATGTTCCGGTAAGTAAGTCATTCCCAGTATAATCACGAAAAAAGCATGTCTTCTTTCTAAAAGCAACCTCCAAATCCGCATCACAAAATTGACCAACCGAGAAAAGATTGTGATTAAGCCTTTCGACGTAGTAAACCCTTTTAATAGTGATATTCCCCTGAACCAAGTCTCCATATCCTAGGATCGGTGCAAATTGATCATTTCTGAATCGGACCGTACCCAGGAACTTCTCCACGAAGTTAATTAGAAGCTTGAGATTCCCCGTCATGTGCTTTGTGCATCCGGAGTCCAGTATGAAGAGAATTATTTTGATCACCTGCAGAAGAATTAGAACACGATGGAGCATTTGCTAAATTGGATTCCATGTTAGTTGTAATTTCCAATTCATTAGTTTCCCTAGTTTCATCACTTAGAGTCACACTAACGCACGTAGTCACATTTTCTGTCCTAACCTTAGGCATCCATTTATATCCTGGAGGATATTGATTAGCAAACCACCATTTCCAAGGCTTGCTAGCAGACTCATATAGTTCCCTAATTCTGCTTCTAGGGTTCTTAATGGTGGAGTCTGATGCAATACTTTTCTTAGGGGGGTTGCACCAGAATGGTTCACTTTGCGTTTGGGTTTTCTAGCACTAATAGGCATCACAGGTTGCTTCTTAGTTCTAGTTTCTACGCCTTTGACATTATTCGAAACACACATAACATGATTAGCATTAACACACTTTCCACATTTCACACAAACAAATTTAACATTCAAAGCATTCAAAGTTGAATCATTCATATCGTCATTACACGCGATTACATACGTTTTATTCTTAGAAACATTGAAAATCCTAGGGTGGTCTTCTACTGTCTTCATATTCCCTTGAATTTTGTTTTGCCCAACCTTTTCATTCATGCGAGTGCTTTTAAGCTGGGGCCGACTAACACTATCAGTGGGGACTACTCATGTAGTAAAAGATACACGTCTATTAGTGTTTCTAGAAGTCTGAGGTGATTGACTTTCTTTGTTGTGTGTAGCTGTAGTAGCCAATCTATACATCCCTGGTTTAACCACATTTGTGTTCTTAATGCTTTGTGATCGAATATGTGTTTTGGGAGTGTTTTGTGGTAACCTATCCTTCCCATCCGTCTTGGGGGCAAACGCAGGTTTTGCAAATGCAGAATTAGAGAAAACAGATGGTTTTCCCAAGACAGAGGGTCTAGTCACTTTTTGCGCATTGGGTTGTCTTACAACAGGTTTCTTAACACTAGGTTCCACAATTTTCCCACCCATCTTAGCAACGAGTTTCTTCAACTCTGCTATCGCTATTTCCCTGTCTTGTAACTGAGCTTTCAACCCTTTAATTTCCAAATTCTGTTCATTCATTTCTCGAAACGTTATGGAAAGTTTTTCTTGCAAATTGTTATCATGTGGAAAACTACCAACGTCTTTTGTAAAGCAAGTTCAAGAGAATGACAATGTTTTTGAAGTAAATCAGTTTTGTGTTGAAGTAACTGAAAAGCCTTTTTATCAACATTTTCTTTATGTTTCGAAAGCTCAAGTTCAAGACGCTCACATTCATTGATTTTATCAAGATATTTGCATGCAACATCAGAATATTCATCGATATCAACACAAGATTGAAGAGTAAGACACAAAATATCTTTGGAGAGACATTCTTCTAAGAGTAGATCATATTCCTTTGAAAATTCTGATTTGTCATTTTGAAGTTCATCAATTTCTTTTTCAAGAGACTCAACATATTTCAAATCATCAAACATTTCAGACCGAATCAAATTTTCAAACTCAAGAACATGTTCTTTTATTATCTTCGTATTTGGTATTAAAAGTTCTTTCACAAGCACAGTTATGTCGTGAGGAATCTCGGTTTTCCACTTATCCTTTTGACGTTTTTCCCAATCGCTTTCAACAATTGATTGAACATTATCAACGTGGTGTTTAAGAAAACCAAGTGTTTTTCTACTTTTGCTTTTAGAAGCATCTAGAGGCAAATAGTTAATATATTTGAAAACATTAGTTTTCCTCTTAGCGGCAAAAGCCTTTTTCCATTGAATTCTTCTTTGTTTGCATTCTAAAAAGAATTCCTCACGAGACTTCTGTTTTTGTGGAGTGAAAAGACCATAAAGACTGTTTAGATAAGCATAGTTATATGATGTCACAAAATCTTTATTGACTGGTGATCTACTCTCCTCATCCCAAAGGGACGTCTCTTCACTATCGAGGTTAGCTACTGGGCAGTCATTATCAGTCCATTCGGACTCATCAAGATATAAGTGAGGGTTCGTAGCTTGAGCTTGTTCGAGGTAATTGGGGGTGGCAAAGCTAGGTTGACCCTTGAAAAATGAACGGGGTGCTATCATTCTTACGGTTTGAATAGAGTCATGTGTATTATAAACAACTTTTTTCAAAAAATCAACTTGTTCTTCGAGATCCTTTACTTTTTCAGTATCTTTGCTTTGTCTATTTTTGAAATCTTGTTTTATTGTTTCAACCTCTTGTTTCTTTTCGTCAAGAATTTTAGCAGAATCAATGGTATTCATAGAAAGCCTCTGTTCAAGTTCATTAACTTTTGTTGTGGCAAGGTACGTTTTTTGACGTTCATCACTTAATAAGACATTAAATTGACGTTTTTCTTTAGTTAACAAAGAAAGAGCTTCGTTGTATTTATTTTCAAACTCGTCCTTTTTAATGTTGATGACACGACTTTTGTACCCCTCAAGCTCGTTGGTCTTTTGAAGAAGCTCAGCCCTATAACTATCAATAGTCTCACTAGATTTTATAAGAGCGGCTTTGCATTCTTCAAAGTTTTGAGTGAGCGTTGCGTTTGCCTTCTTTAATTGCTTTTGACTCTTTCTATTTTCATTGACATCTTTTTGTAAACTAGCAATTAAATTAGCAAGCGCGACACGCTCCTCGTCATCATACTCATTTGCATGTTGATCATCCTCAAACTCATTATTGCACATGTCTGATGAATCGGGTGTGGTATTGCTATCAACCGTTTCCATCATACACGTGTCAGTAATTGTTGTTGGAAGATCACTATGCTCATGTGTATCACCAAACACATTATATTCATCATCATGTTTTACCTTATCAATTGGCTCGGTATCAAAGATAGGACCATTTTCATCTTCAGTGACGTTAAGGACCTCATGAATCTTTGCCATGTATGAATAATGTGCCTCGATTCTTGGTCGGAGAGTTCATCATCTGTGTCGTCAAGCATTTCTCCTTCCTCAGCTGATAACTTTATTCCAGCTTCCATTTTCTTGCACATCAACATCTTTTCCTTATGATAACCATAATCTTTAACCCTCTTTGGCTGCCTGCATTCCCTAGCCAAATGCCCAAAACCTCTGCAGTTAAAACACTGAATCCCACTTTGTTTCACAACTTGAGTACCAACAGTTTCCCTATTTCCAACAACAGTAGCCACCCTCTGATTATCATACTTAGGTTCTCGATCATACTTTGGAGGGCTCTCAGCACGTCTTCGTGTGTCATACCTTGGAGGACTCTGTGCATGGGTGTTCCTCGGGTTTGAAGATGTTCGAAGGTTGTTGTTGGTGGGTTTGTAGATGGTTGCTCAGGTGTGGGTGATGGTGCTCTTGAAACTTCTTTGCCTCAGGATCGTGTTAGAACATGTGACTTGGAGACAATGGATGATCGTGGTGATGATGATTGAGTAGAGTAGGTCTTTGAAGTACGAGAGTGATAATCTGGGTAATGTTGAGTGGTAGACAACAAAGCAAGTGGATTGGAAATCTTTGCAACTCGTTCAGCTCGAAGTTCATTTGCCTCATTTTGAAATTGTTTCAAGATGTCAAAGAGCTTGTGCTATGAAACTTCGTCTAGCTTTTGTTGTTGTTTCACCAAGGTGACAAACCGTGTCCACTCTGGTTGAAGTTGCTGTAGAAATTGGACATTGACTTGCATGGTGGAAACTTGCAAGTTGTTTCGAGTCATATCATTCATCATCTTGTAGAATCAGGAGTAATAAGAATCAATTGATTCCCCATCCTTTGATGTAAACTTGCCAAAGTTCCAAAACATCTTAGTTTTCACATCTTGTTTATTAAGTGATTCACCTTGTTGCAATCTTTCAATAGCCGTCCACATTTCTTGAGCAGTAGGGCATGCATCAACCGTAGAGTAAATATCATCTCCAATGCCACTGAGAATTAAGTAGATTGCTTCCTTCTCTGCATCAAACCACGCACGGTTCTCTGGGGTGAGGTCGGTCCTCTTTTCATCACGTTCATATGCGGGTTGTGCGTCACTTGTGTCTATGGCTGGTACTGCAGGAACTTAAATCCTTGAGAGTTTATAGGGTCCTTCCAAAATACATTGCCTTAAAGCATCACCTTTAGGTTTTGTGTCAAGGTAACGTAGAAAACGGGATTGCCATTAATCATATCGACCCGACACAAGCATTGGTGGTCTTTCTTTGTTACCTGCCACCATTATGTTGTTGTTCGTCACACGATATTTGGCAGTAGAATCCATCTCAATATTCTCTGAAATGATGAAGTGAATATGGATCTTAAGTAGATTTGTTGTGATTGTTGTTGTGGTTTAGATTCCGAAATTTGCAATTTTTCTTCAGTCCGACAATAAATTCTCCAGTCCGACAAAACGGTAGACCAAAAAATTTTGTAATCGCCAAATTTTGAAATCGAGCTAGAAATGTTCTAAAACTAGTATGGTAAAAATTTTAATTTACTTGACGGAAAAATTTCAACTCTTTTTTATTTTTTTATTTTTTAATCTTCGTGTAAACGATATTCCGAAACTAGTCTAGATGGTGGCTAAGTCTAAAAAATACTCGAACAAAATTTAGCTGAACATGTCATCGGAATGTCCATCGGAATGTGCCATCGGAATGTCCATCAGAATGTGCAAGTATCGGAATGTTTCTTTCTGTCGGAATACCCTTTCTGTCAGAATGATGTTGGTATCGGAATGCTTGGTTCTATCGGAATATCAATCTATCGGAATGTCCTTCTGCTTAGATCGCAATGTTTACCTGTCAGAATGCTTAGATCGCAATGCACTGTCGGAATGTTTAGATCGGAATGTTTACCTGTCGGAATGCTTAGATCGTAATGCACTGTCGGAATGTTTAGATCGGAATATGGCTAAAACAAATTTGGCAGAGTAGCGAATCAAAAATCCCTTGAAACCGTCGGAATCCCAGATCGCATTGTACGATCGGAATGTCTCGTCAGAATAAGGTATCAAAATCCTTAGATCGCAAAGTAGAACCTAGTGGTTATTGCGATCTGGCCTCACTCCCTTTGTACTTTCCGATGGTGATACTTGCTAGAATTTCGGAAAGATGAAAAACAAGAAAGTTTTCAACTTTTAATCCAAAAGACTTGATTTTTAACCAAAACCAAGATACCCAAATCACTAAGACACAAATAAAGAAGTTATACGACTTGAAGAACAATAAAAAACATAAAAATCTTGAATTCGTGGAAGAAATAAGGATCAAATCAAATAAATCAAATGAAAACACAACAACCAATCACAAAACTACCCCATGGCGATTGATACCAATTGTTGTCCCATATATTTAGATGATATAATACGAATTAAAGAAAGAAAATAGATGAAGAAGATGAATTCTAGAGAGAGAAAGTAGTGAGAGAAAGTAGAGAGAAAATGGTTGGAACTAGGTGAATGTTAGATTGAGAAGTGAGAGAAAACAATGAACCAACACCCTTCCTAACATGCTAGGAAGGGTATATATAGTCCACCCACATGCGGGCTTCTTTATGGACTATATGGTTTGGGTCGGGCTTTCCTTTTGGGCTTTAGTTACTTATCAATGAACTTTAGCCTAAAGTTAAGCCCGTATAACACGAATAATATACTACCTATTACAACGTTCTAAATACGATACATAATAAACATATGACCGAGCATTCTTGTTTGACTCAATATTTTGAGGCTAACAAAGTGTTTTTCATGACGTTGCCCCAAAACGGCCCCAATAGCGTAGTCACTAGCATCACACATGAGCTCAAAGGGGAGGTTCCAATTGGGAGCAACAAGAATGGGAGCTTCGGTAAGTTTCCTCTTAAGGGTTTCAAAGGCTCGTACACAATCTTCATTAAAGACAAAGGGTGCATCTTTTTCGAGGAGATGTGTAATAGGTCGAGAAATCTTTGAAAAATCCTTGATGAATCGACGATAAAATCCCGCATGGCCTAGGAAACTCCTAACTCCCTTAACGGTTTTGGGATGAGCTAATTTGGCGATGACGTCTACCTTAGCTTTATCTACCTCAATCCCCGCTTTCGAAACCTTGTGCCCTAAGACGATTCCTTCCTTAACCATAAAATAACACTTCCCAATTGAGCACAAGGTTGGTTTCCTCACAACGTTTCAACATTCTCTCAATATTCGACAAACACGAAGTGAACGAACAACCAAACACGGAAAAATCATCCATAAAGACTTCCATCGTCTTCTCGATCATATCATGAAAAATAACCATCATGCACCTTTGAAAGGTTCCCGGTGCATTGCAAAGTTCGAATGGCATTCTACGATAGCAAACGTTCCATATGGACACGTAAACGTAGTTTTTTATTGATCACGAGGATCGATGGGGATTTGGAAGTAACCAGAAAAACCATCTAAAAAGCAATAGAAATCGCTTCCCGCAAGACGCTCCAACATTTGGTCCATGAAGGGCAAGGGAAAATGGTCTTTTCGAGTGGCGTCATTCAACTTACGATAGTCGATACACACCCTCCAACCGGTCACGAGTCGAGTTGGAATTAACTCGTTGGCATCGTTTGGCTCAACGGTCATTCCTCCCTTCTTAGGGACACAATGAATAGGACTCACCCAAGGGCTATCAGAAATAGGGTAAATCATTCCCGCGTCAAGGAGTTTTAGGACTTCCTTTTTGATGACGTCGTGAATTTTGGGGTTCACCCTCCTTTGACATTGGATTGCGGGTTTGTAGTCCTCCTCCATTAAGATTTTGTGGGTACAAAAATCAATCCCCTTAATGTCGGATAATTTCCACGCAATTTCCCCTTTGTGATCCTTTAGAACACCGACAAGTGCGGTTTTTTCATTATTCGAAAGATCTTTCGCAATAATAACCGACAACTTGTCGTCCACCTCAAAAATTACATATTCAAGGTGAGGAGGTAAATCTTTCAACTCGAGGATTGGTGGTTCCTCAATTGAAGATTTGGTCTCGATACTCATATCCTCCTCGGGTGGAGGAAATGGGAAATCGTTAAGAAAATCCTTGATAATCGAGAAGTCCTCATCGTTGTCGAGGTCTTCGTTACAAGTACGTGGAACATCCAATTCTTCCAACGTAAAACCACCACCTTCAAATGGAGTGAAGGATGGTGTCGAATTATCAAGAATAGAATCGAGCATAGTGGGATTGCCAGTATTTTCATCATCACCAAAACCTAGATCTTCTTGTGAAAATTCCTCGCAAACAACGTCGATCATATCAACGAGGTTTATGGTCGCGACGGAATAAACATGAGAAATTAGAGAATTTTGAGTTGCATTTATAACAAGTTCCTCGTCGTTGAAACGTAAGGTGATATTTCTAGCATGCACATCAATCAAAGCCGTAGACGTATCTAAAAACGAACGACCTAAAATAAGAGGAACTTGAGGATCCGTGGGAATATCGACAACGATAAAGTCTACCGGATAATAGAACTTTCCCACTTTCACAAAAACGTCTTTGGCCAATCCACATGCGGGAATCGTGGAATGATGGCCAATTCGATAGACATTAGTGAACGAGTAAGATTAGGAAGATTGAGAAAACTGAAGATTGCAAGTGGCATCAAGTTAATACTAGCACCAAGATCGGCCAAGGCATAGCATTCTTCCATATCTTGGATTGCACATGGAATCAAGAATTTATCAGGATCACCGACTTTTTGAGGTATGCGGTTAAGCTAAACCGATGAACAACTGGAAAATTGTTACAATTTCTCCTTGTTGTTTAACATACTCTTAAAGTTAGAGGCAAATCGAGGCATCATGACCAAAGCATCGGTAAAAATCACATTGAAATGCACGTCACGAAACATTTTCATAAAAAGCTCAAATTGGTAATTGTCGCGCTCTTGAGTTTCTCCTTTCTAAGTCTCGATGGATAGGGCAAAGGTGGTGTGGGTTGAGGTATAGGCATAGCCTTTGGAATCTTGGGTTCCAAATGTGGTAATGGGTCTACCTTAGGTGTGGCATGAGCGGTACTTCGTGGGATTTGGACATGCTCCTTTTCGACCACCACCTCGGGTTCTTCCTCAATTTCCTCCACCGTTGGAGTAATTGGTTGAGGAGTCGGTTCCTATATGTCTTACCACTTCGTGTGGTAATCACTTTCATCTCTCCAATAGGGTTTGATATGGTGTTGTTAGGAAGACTACTCGAAGATGGTTTACACATTATAGCCTCAAACATGGATGAAATTTTATCCTCAAACATAGATTGCCTCTTCTCGGCCTTAATCATCTCTTGTTTTATTTCATGTTGCCCTTGTTCCATTTTTTGTTGGTTTTGTTGTAACCTAGTTACATTTCCCTCCATTTTGTGTGTATGGATCTTAAGCTCATTTGCTAACTCATTTTTCAACTCCTTTTTCAAGTAATTCTTAAACTCGGATCTTAGGATAATGATCTCTCTTTGAATATTATCAAACCTAGCATCGTTTCCATTTGCGTATTCAACAAATTTATTTGGAAGATCTTTCAAAGTTTGCAAACTTTTGTTGTTGTTTTGAAAATCATTGTTTTGATTTTTGTTTGAAACTTGATTGTTATTAGCCCCTTGATTCCCATAGTTGTTCCCTTTGTAATTGTTTTTGAATCCAACTTGATTGTTTCGATAGTTGTTGTTAGCATTTTGATTGGGAGCAAAACCCGGTGGAGTCATTTGATTAGAGCGGGTAACTTGACCGTTTTGGTTGTAAGTTCCCGTGGCCGCGTAGGCCCTCGAAGTGTTACCACCGTTGGTAATGCACTCGGAGAATCATGACCTCCAACATAATACATACATGAAACCTCAACCGCTTTATCCTTAGCGGGAGCCCTTTGTTCACCAACTTTGAATTCAATTAAAAGACTTTTAAGCTTATCAAAGATTTTGTTTTCCAAGTTCGCCTCTATATGACAAGCATCGATGCTATTGGACAATGAAGGTGAAGCCGAAGACGAAGCCTTACGAACACTCGATGTGTTACGAGGACTATACACCTTAGATCTATTCTCAAATATCAACAATGCTTCCTCAACCGTTTACACAAAAAATTACCACCCGCGGCGGCATTAAGATAATCCCTCTCATGATCATTCAATCCATTGTAAAACGTGTCAATTTGATGCAAGTCAGAAAAACCGTGATGAGGACACTCATGTAACATTTCCTTAAACCGATTCCAAGCCGTAGAAAAACTCTCATTAAATTCTTGCGAAAATTTTGAAATCTCGTTTTTCAAATGCGTAGTCTTAGAGGGCGGGAAAAATCAGTTCACAAACTTTGAAACGAGATCCTTCCACGTTAATATAGAATTGGGTGGCTCTTTCTCTAACCAAATTTTAGCGGGCCCCGCTAAGGAATACGGAAAAAGCATCATCTTAATCGAGTCATTAGCAACATCTTTAAACTTGCAAGTGGCGGTAAGACGGTTGAATTGGCGGATATGGTTGTGCGGGTTGTCCTTCTCATCACCACGGAATTTGTTGTTTTGAATCATCGACAACAAGCCCGTTTTCACTTCAAAATTCTCCGCAAGGATGGCGGGAATCACAATAGCCTCTCTATGACCCTCGGTGGGTGCTTGAAGTAACTCCATCATAGTTCGATTTGCCATGGTTGGTTCTTATTCTACGATAGGTTCGTCAATAGGAGACTCCTCACTAGAAAGGGTAGGTGTGGTCTCCTTTCGGTTTTTTCGTTTACGTGCACGTCTTGCTTGATTACGAGTAAGAATAAACGTCACGTACAACGTGGGGATGAGCAAAGAAGATTCTTTTTGGTGTTTTTAATTTCTCCAATTTTTTTGTGGTTTTCGATTGTTTTTACCTTTTTTGGATTTTGGTGAATGTATTAAGTAGACAAAAATCTACAAATCTCTCCCTTAATCAAATCTCTTGATTAAAGAAGCCTCAAGAAATAAAAACGATCACGTGAAGTGAACGCCTTCGATGACTTTAGAACGTTCGTGGAACACCAAAACGTTCAAGAGGGTTTAATCAAATGAAACCAAGAATATATATATACTTCGATAATACTTTGGTTGGCAAATCCTCGATTATCCCTTTTTATCTAAACACGCACAAGCAAGCGGGGAAACGAGGCGACGCGAAGCACTTAAGAGCCTTTTTCCTTATGGTATATTTTATAATACCCGCCTTATACCCACCTTATAGTTTGTGTTTGTCAAAATTAAGCTTCACGAAAGTAATTATCTATTTTGCCTTTTTTTTCTTGTTTGAGATTCGAATACAATGATTGAGTAATGACCTCCCAATCAAGGTTGTGTTTTCAAACTTTTGGAGTACTTGTGAATTTATTGTTCTACGTATACAATATAGTAATATTCACACAAAAAATGAAAAACCAATAATACGTATTAGTAGAGTGCTACTAATACAAATAACTATTATGGCTAGTATAAAAACAACAATTGTTCAAATCAAAATACAACACGCCTCCCCGGCAGCGGCGCCAAAATGATAGCTGAGTTTTTACACTTGTTTAGGAAAACAAGGTAATTAGGGTAAGTAATAACAAGTGATTTAGGAAAACCACAAGTAAATGACCCAAAAATGAGTTCGTTCTCAAGGAGGCTAGTGTGTTGTGTAAGAATTGATTAATGACGTGATTATGTTTATGAAGCAAATAAATGAGAAAAGAAAGTAGAAAGGAATGACGGTTACGATTATGAATTAAACTCAGAGTTTTACGTGCACGATGGGCTTTTACGATTTTACGATTTTACAAAACTCTGAAGGCCCAAAAGCTGAAAATGTGCTTATCACAGCTTAATAAGTCAACAACTTATTCTTAATGGGCTTTTGGGCCCATTAAGCCATAAGCTAATGCCATAAGCTCATTTGACACAGAAGCTTCTCTTGAGTTACCAAAGAGATATGTGAAAAGAAATTTTTAAAAAGCACAAGAAATAAGCCTGAAATAAGTCAAGGCTCTCTTCACAAAATGACAAAATAGTCATTTTTGAGTTCTAGACCACCTCAAGTGCTGATTCAAGTTGCAAAAGGTTTTAAATGACTTAATTAAGCAAAATAATCAAAAAGTTTTCCAATAAGCACACTGAATAAGCTAGAATAAGCAATTAAGCACTTATGTAAAAGTTAACTTGATTCGTTTTCTAGTCAAACTTAAAAGTCAAACCCTAATAAGCTCTAGTTCAAATCAATGGGTCAAATAAGGAAGATCTATCACAAAAAATAAGTTGTTGCAAGTCTGGATAAGCCAAAATGGCTTATGAATAAGCTGTTTGATATTTAACACTAGTAGTGGCTAGCAACAGGGGAAAGGAGTTCCCACTGCTTGACCAATTTGACTTTTTGTCTTTAGTGACTTTTTGTTGGATTCAAGTTAAGCAAAGGCACCCAAGTGATCAGTGAATCACAAGGAGTCAATAACAACAATCAAATCACAATTACAACAAGCCAATTAATACAGTTTAATCAAAAGATCCACAGACATGACACAGACTTTGCACAATAGCAGTTATGAACTCAATAAGCACTTTAGCAAGAATAAGCCAGCCAAACTTCACCAAATGCATACACAAGCTATAAATAATTCAAATGAACATAAATAAACATGTTTCATGCACTGATTCAAAGTTTAGATCAAGATTCAAGCAAATGAATGTTACTGATGAATAAAGAACAAGCAGATTTGATACTTTGTTGATATACTTGACCACAAATCTAATTTCAAACACTCAAATCTTCTTAACAGGTTATAATAACTTGTTTTAATCACTTCTTATCCCTAAGCATGCATACAAACTAAGTGTTACCAAAGTCTTAGGTCAAAACAAGCAGATTTCCAATTTTTATAGCACAATCAAGATTTATATGTTTAAAAGCCAAGAACTTGCAGCAATTAGCACTCAACCAAGCATATATCAGATACCAACAATAAACAACACTTTCCAATAACTCAAAAACACTTTGTAAGCTTAAACAGGTTGTTAGACTTACTTTTTGGTAAGCTGGCGCCTTTCACGTGAGTTAGAATAGACGTATATCCATTTGCTATACGCAGGGACTAATTATGTAAAGGATAAAAAGTCTAGTCATGTTAGGCCTATAAATACCCCCATGACTCTCCATGGGGGTGTGTAAGTTTGTTCATTTTTCTTTTGTTTTCTTTCTCTTGAAATAAAACACACAACATTCCATTCACCTCTCTCTAACTTTCTCTCACTAGAACTAATCATGGCATATATGTTCTTTGATCATCCCCGACCCCCCGATCTTAGGTGCCCTTTTTGATGCTTGTCAATTGGTATCAGAGTTAACCGGGGGTTTCTTGTATCCATGTGGTTTGTGTTCGTGTCGTGTTTTCAGATTCATCGGGTTATCAAGTTCGTGACGTGCTTTCAGTTTATGGTTCGTTTTTTTTTCTGATTCAAGTTATACATGATTTCATTATGTCAAGTTATTGCTATCATTCACTTTGAATCAGTTTGTCACGCTATATAAAGCTTTGTCAAAATCTGTGTTGGGTTTTTGTCTCGTAATAAAACTTTTTGGTACCCGTTTCTTTGTCTTTGTCCCATCAATCTCTGGTAAGATCTAATTTTTGAGGAAAAAGAAAAAAATTGACCAGATCTATTTTTTTCGGGGACACCAAATTATGAGTCAAAACCATATTGAGATGGTACTCTCAGATGGATATTACGATGCACATTCAGATGAATACATTGCGACGACTTATTTTTCGGATCTATTCCGATGGGTTTTTTTTCCACATTCCGATGGGTAGGGCTGTATCTATTGCGATGGGACTCATTCCGATGGGTCTCATTGCGATGGGTGGCTTGATCCATCGCAATGGTAGATGAGTCGTCATGCTGCCCAAATTTTTCCGATGACATTACGATGGGGAGTGTTTATTGCGATGGTTTTTGTGACACTTTGTGATGGATACTGATATATTGCGATGGGTAACTCAGATACATTCCGATGGTCAGATATTTGAAACATTGCGATTGGTTCATGTCTTATTGCGATGGATACAATGTTTATTGCGATGGTTTTTTGTGTTGACTCATTGCGATGAAAGACAGTCATGCTTATTGGGATGGGTTTAAAAACTGACTGCGATGGACATACATTGTGACATATTGCGATGGTTTTTGTGAAAATCATTGCGATGGGAGTTTAAATCAGTTAAAATAAAAAAATCAGATTTAGACTCTTTTCATTCAAGCTTAAATCAAACTTCAATGATTTTAAACCGAAACATTCTCATTCAATATTCAACCTAGTATCGTTAACCGACTCTTGGACATTCAAACCTTAACCGTGACCCATGTACTATTATAACCGCCTTAATCCACCTTTTACCTCTACAAATCTTCATCTATCCTAACCCTTCATCAGCTATCCCATCATCTAGACTCGATCAATATTAATGCACACGAAAATCTTAGACCCGAAATCACTTTCATGACCTCAGTTTGTTAAACGTTTTTTTTGTAATCTTTAAAAAGATTATTTTTTCATTTAACAATATATCATCATAGATCTTTGTTTATTTCATTTCTAAATCTCAAATCAATCACATGCATTTAATGAGACCTACCCGAGACCATGGAATGATCTTGAAAGCCAAATGAGTGCTCTTTGATTCGTATGGGATTCAGATTTATATTGGATGGGTTCTTTGTTTATTCACTTAATTAGCAGCATGGTTATTTCGTTTAGATGGGATTTAGAAAACAAAGGAGACGGAGTAAACAAAGATGTGTTTATCAGGTTTTTTGTGTGTCTGAATGTGATTAGTGGGCGGATTTTTGTGTGGTATCTGGTTTAGGGGTTGATGATGGGAGAAAATAATAGGGGGAGAAGGTTACGAAGAGAATAATATGTGGCTTTGGTGTGTTCAGGATATTATGTGATGTAAATTAGAGATTACCTTTTTTTTATATCTCATTATAAATGTTGACCAAGACACTCAACTCACACGTGGACATCTAGCAACTGGGGGGCGGACTTTACAATGTATTGGATCTGTTTATAATATGCTGGGTGGACCAAGCATTGCAACATGTGTTAGGCCAGTGGACTACACGTGGGTTGCTTTCTTGAAAATATCTTTTGCAACTTGATTCCCGTGAGTCAAATTTAGAGTTGTGTGTTATCATTTTTATAAGTACAAGTTGCCTTTGGCTTAATCAAAGGGTAGTCGTGGACTAAAGTTTCATACTTGGTCCGATTGATTTTTACGAGTCCGGGTATAGATTGTCAATGTGGGCCGAACATAAGTTAAACATAGGCTCGGATTGAACAGTTTTTCTTGGGCCAGTTTCTGTTATCAACTATGCTACTCGGAATTCATGTGGGCCGAACATATGTTATACTTAGGCATACAAAGGTTTGATTAGTTGTGACGGGCCGATCTCTACTCTACCGAAAGCACTTAGTGGGTCGATTAATTTTTGCAATTTAATTCGGGATGACTGTCTAAATATCCGAATTGTGCAAAATTAATCAGGTTGGTTTAATTGGATTGAGCCGGATTTTTCGAAAAAACCGAGTAGTAAAATTGTTGTCGAGTTAAATGCTTATGGGACAGGATTTTATTACTTTGGCAGGCCGTTTAAACAGTGTCTTTCTGGCCGGATAACACTTCTTCACGAACAACAAACACAACAAATACAACGAACACGATACATTACACTAAAACGATCCTTATAAAAAATTCACCAAAATTCCTAATGGCTATTACGATTTATGTGATTACGAAGATGATTCGATGCTACTTATTTGAGGTTGAAGTGAGATTTTTCAAAGGCGTTCTTATTTTATCTTTAAAGGAGTACTTACGACTTTATAAGATAACTTGTTCAAGCATATACGATTATGGATAAGACTTGCAGTATCTAGTTTCCAGTGTCAAGGGGAGGATGGACGACGACATGGATAACTATCATTTTTTGGGAGCTTCGTTGCGGTTCTCTGTGTCACACGCACTTGCAGTTGTGGATTTCTTCAAGAGATGTAGTACCTTTTCATATACCGCCTGTTTTGGTATAGGGTACTTTAGAGAAGTTGTACCTTTTTTATACCGCCTTTTGGTATGGGGTACGTTTAAGACTTCTCTGCATCGCTCTTCATTCTACTATAGTGCAAGCTTAAGTTCAAGATTGGGGAATTCTACTTCAGTTTCAAGTTTGGATTATCGGGTTATCTTCATCAGTGGTCACTATCAATAGCCAACATAATTGATAAGGGGATTCAGTTCGGGGTGATCTTGAGAGAATTTTGTTTAGAGAGATTCTATTGACATCTTCTCACATAGTAATGGTTACTAAGTAAGCGGTTCCAGTTGGCATACCACGTACACACATGAAGGATGATTCCCTTAATAGGTATCATCCTGGAGGGTGAAATGTGTACATGCGGGGTCACTTGACTTTGGTGTTACCGTTTCTACATAAAGGGATAAGTTGTCTACATTCGGGACTTAAATGACTTTGATGTGGCATCTTTATATCATCACTGTCCTGTCAGGAGAAATGTGCATTTCCGGGACTTAATTGAGTCTGGTGCTACAATTAGACTTCATGTTCGGGATAGAGTGCGTACTTCTGGTTATCTATCATAGAATCAAGACTGGGATTGCTTCAAATAGTGAGAAAATGTTGATGACGTCATCACCTCCCACAAATTTCTTCTGTATAATCTGTTTGGGAGGGAGCAATCTTTACTGCTTGTTTTATGAAAGGCTTTCTAGTTGGGAGGGAGTAAAACTCAGCTAGATTCTACAATGCTGAAGAAATAGAGCTGGATTATTCAAGAAGATGAAGGTCGCTGAAGACTGTCTCAAGGAATGCTGGAATTCAAGCTTATCATTTTCTTTATTTTTGCTTGTAGGAATCATTGTAACCAACTCACGTGAGTCACCATCTTGGAGGGAGATTGTTAGACTTACTTTTTGGTAAGCTGGCGCCTTTCACGTGAGTTGGAATAGACTTATATCCATTTACTATACGCAGGGACTAATTATGTAAAGGATAGAAAGTCTAGTCATGTTAGACCTATAAATACCCCCTAACTCTCCATGGGGGTGTGGAAGTTTGTTTATTTTTCCTTTGTTTTCTTTCTCTTGAAATAAAACACACAACATTCCTTTCACCTCTCTCTAACTTTCTCTCACTAAAACTAATCATGGCATATATGTTCTTTGATCATCCCCGACCCCCCGATCTTAGGTGCCCTTTTTGATGCTTGTCACAGGTTAACCCAAACACCCCTTAACTTTTTCAATCCAAGATTTAACAAAGCAAAAGTGTGATTTAATGTTACCCAAGCCTAATCTAACACAATAACATCATCATCATGCAGTATCAAGCAATTATAAGCCACAAATACAACAAGAACAACAGCAGAACTCAAAATCACAAAAATCAAGTACTTTATCAGATTTTTTGGGAAAAGGACTCAAACCTCATGAATGTACATCCACACTCACGAATTTTTGAGCTTATGTGCCTAGAAAAACAAGGCACAAGCTTCCACAACAAGGCTGCTAAGATTCAACAAAGTTAGAGCACAAATATGAAAAACAGAAAGATGAAAAATGCTTGATTAATGCAACCTTGTTCCCAATCCTTGATTATCCCCAAACCACAAGCTTACAACACCTTGATAATCTTCTTATCAGGGTGCTATAATCACTTGCAAACCAAAAATTCCAAGGGTTTGAACCAAGAACTTAGCAACATATCAAGATTTGGAAAATTATGCAATTTCTTGCACAATGTTTAAAAACAGGTTTTGAAACTTCAAAATCATAAACATGAAACATAAACAAGCATAGAATAAGTTGGCACTTGGAATTCGTCACACAATTTCAAACACTTTTCATTAATCTTGAATAAGGATTTACAGAAATGTTGACCAAAGGAAAACCAAGAGCAGGGCTCAAAGTGAAACCCTAATGCCTTTATATAGGCTACAAATATTATCTAGAAAGCATAAAAATGTAAACCCTAATGCTGGTGAAGTCCCAAAATTTCCCTTGAGGGTTTTGAATAACTTGAGCTCATGTGAACTTTTCTTGGCATGTTGTGGGGTGTTTAGCTGTTGGAATGTGATCAAGGGCTCACAATGAAGCTTAAATATGAAGCTGGATGCAATTCATTGGATGGCTGTCACCTTTTGGCAGTTTCTTCAAAAACGTGTGCATGGTAGTAAACATGTGACCTTGTGGGTGATGTGGCATGCAAAGTGAAGGTTGGGTTATGATTAGGGATAACTTAATCTTAAATCTGGATAGTTTGAAGGCTTAATTTTGGCTTAAACAAAAATCTCCAATCTTTGTTCTTGAGTGAATAGTGCAAGTTTTGATCCAGATTTAAGTTTAAATTTGTGTTAGGCGCGTGTTTTAACTAATCAGATATGATTAGTTAAATAATGGCTGAGTGGATTGCTGATGTGGAGTGAAGGAGTGTTATGATTGGCTGTTTTGAGTGAGTGGGGCACGTGTCACCATGACACTGCCTAGGTAACTTCTCTTGTCTGCCCATTTTGGTCCCTTTATTCCTTCTTTTCTTTCATTTGCAGATTAGTATAATAAAACTGAGTTTCCTTTGTAAATCAAGTTTCAATTTTTATACTTTTGCGCCAAATACTTTTCCAAAGTATTTTCAGGGGTATTTCTTGCCATTTCTTGATACTTGAAGGGTTGTTTTGGCATTTTCTTCAAACATTATGGTCTTGACTTGTATTGTTGACTTTGTGGAGGACTAAAATTGACAAGTCTTCATTAATGAGGGACCATTCTTGCCAATTCTTCAAAATGGAGGGCCCTTTTTGTAAATTTTACAAACTTTAAGGACCAAACTTGTAATTATAAATATACAAGGGTTTAAAGTGTCAATTCTTCAATATTGGATGACCCTTCTTGTGCAATCTACAATTCTTCAAGGGTTATTCTTGGAAAATCACCATTAGGGCTTGGTTCATTGTGCGGCTTCGTTTCCCGTGTTCGTTTTTGCTTGTTTCTTGTGATCTTTTGTCATTTTCTCAATATCCGTACCTAAAATACACATGTAACAAACACAAGAATATATTTGGCATTTTCATGATATTTTATGCATTTTAAGCCCATTTTGGACGATGAGACTATGTATAAAAGCAGTCTCATCAATCACCCACCGACAGTAGTCGGGTTTCCCTTGACTGACCACAGTTCCCACCGAGAGTTGTGTTGCTCTCGGTTGCCACTGATCTACCCATACGCGCCCCTGCTGGGGTTCTTTAGGCTGCGGCTGACCACCTAAATCTGCCACTTACCCACAGTGGGGTGCAACTGTTTGAACTAAAAACCCACCGAGACCATGTTTGGTCTCGGTTTGCATGAACCTGCCACAAACCAAACCCGAACCCTTTGAATTCCAATGTTTTTAATTCTTGTTTAACATGTTTTTAACGATTTTTATTAAAGATCTAAAACAATTAACCTAGTAACCAAAAGATTTGAGGTTGAGCATACCGAATGGTGAATGATTAATGAGTAGATCATGAACACGAACCTTTAATTAATCAAGATCAAGAAAACAAACTCCCTTGTGTGTGTTGAAGTACCGATGGCCAAAAGTAGGGGAAAGAAAGAATCGTTATTTTTTTTGGGTTGTAAATAATGAAAGTAAATTTTGGATCTCCTGTTGTTGTATTTATCACCTAGAATAGCTTAAGTGGGCTGGGCCTAAGCCCCATTCCTCACTTCATGCCGTCCAAACACACCCCCTATATACATAATACGTTTTATTTTCGTGTTAACATATTTATCACGTGTGTTCGTGTTTCAAAGGTCGTGTTTTATTCTTGTTATGTTTTTACGTATTATACGTAACTACTTAACTTATATTAATAGTAATATTAATATACGAAATGCTTGTTATAATTAATAATATACGTAAAATACGATTCGTGTCGTATATTACTTAATCGTGAAGTTTTAATTTACACGCATTTTCTTACATTTATTGTTCTAGGGTATTTTAAAGCGGGTTTTACAGAGCTAGTGTGCCTTCATCAGAAGGTTTGGAGGTGATAGGCCTATCAGTGAGGTGTTTTACCCATAGGCGTCTCCCTGAGTCTTTGGCCTTGGTTGTGTCCTCAGGCAAAGGTTGTGATTTATTAATGCCTTCATCAGACCGGTGGATAGGTAGTCCCATAGTAGAGGGTTGTATATTTCCATCCACATCAAGAGGACCAGTAGGTTGTCCTGTCCACCCTGACTGTGATGTATCAGGGCATTCTGTAAGCTCTTTCCCTTAAGGTATTTGATGCTTGGTCTGAACAAGGGTAGTCTTTTTGGTCGGCCTTTTTTCTTACGTGCCTTGGAGGCCTCAGGGCCCTGTGCCTTTGGTTTTGTCTTTGGCATAGTGTGAGTCCTCTTGTTCCCCTTCTTCAGTAAAAAGGGAATGGGAGACACGGATGATGCACGACTGATCACCTTAGTCATGTATTTCATCAATTCAACGGGGGCGACTTCAGATGGGTTCTTGGAAAAATTTGTGAAACTCGGGATGGCTGGTGAAGACCCAAAAAGTTTGTCCTGAGTGTAAGATGAACCTAGTAACCTTTCTAAGGCGAAAGATATGAATCTAGGGTAAGATACATACTTTTTCGTTGACTATGTCAACCTTCAGTCCATTTATGAGACTGAAAGTTAGCATCTGCTGAGTAGAATTAACTTGCTCAGTAGATCAGTGGTTCCCCACTGAGTACCTAAATCATGAAGTGACGAAGATCCTCCAAGCCATGGGAAAGACAGTTTTGATCAATGGGGTTTTATCTACAAGTAGATCAGGGACCCTGATACTTTTAGTCCACTTTTAGTTGTATTATTATCAGGATTATCCACATAACTCCCTTTGTTGTAGTCAAGTCCACTGGCTTCACAAAAAGGTTTATAGTCAAAAATCCATGGCGTCTTCCCATTGTTCACAATGAACCTGATGACCGACCCCTTATGTGACTTAGTCTCAGCCCCCTGAGACCCTTCAGGCCCTTGGGTTTGGGTTACAACCACATCCGTATACCATAACTCCCTAAGATAGTCATGGTACAAGACTAAGGGGGTGTTGGTAAAAGCATCAGCCCAATCATATTTTTTTAGAAATTTGCATATGGGTTTGTAGGCTAATACATTATGAGGGTGACTGAAATTGTAAAGCTATTTTAACTCGGAATTGATAACGTTACTTAGACAATATCTTATTCACAATAGTAAGGATTTTTAGCCTATAATTCGTAAGCATTCTTACGCTTTAAATCAAATTTGTGAGTATGCCGATGATTAGTTTAATTCTAGAACTTGTGCTTGGTAATCTTTACGAGACCATAGTGGGATCATACTTGTATGATAAAAAGTATTTTAAATGATAAGGAGGTAAAAGAAAAGAGAAAAGATTGAAAGTTTTTGCCGATGTTTTAAGACGGTATATATTATGGAAAACCATGTTGCGAGATGATAGTAGATCGTAAGTATGGAGAAGACATGTTACCCCAAATGATGGAAAAAAAGAAAAAAGAAAAAAAGGGGGAATAAAAGGCAAAGAGAGAGCCTACAAGTGTGAAGTACAAAAGTGTAGAAACAATAAACATGGTGGAAAATATATGGTATTTACTCTTTTTAACATGCGGTGGTAATAAAAGTTTTTGAAAAAGACCTCTTTTCATATTTACTTGGTGCTTACGCCAAATTGGTTTAGTTTAGTTCATTGTACAAGCTTATGGTAATTTACTTTTCATGACCGTGATTTTTTAGCGATAATTTACCCATATAAAGAGTGTGTGAAAACAAAATATCTACTTCGCGAGGTGTTTTGTGGTGTTATCTTTGCTTTCAATTATTGGCCTTATCTATTCTTTCGACACCTATTAAAAATATATTTTTACCTTACTTGAGGACAAGCAAGAAGTTAAGTATGGGGGAATTTGATAACGCCTCATTTATACATGTTTGTAATGATACATTCGTCCTTGTTTGCTATGTAAATAAATAAGTTATATGTTGAAATGTTACTAATAATGTGTATTGTTTGATTGTAGTGAAGGAATAAACATATGAAGCAAAGATGTAAAGAAATAAGAAGAAAAGGACTACAAAATAAATTGTGCTGAAAAAGAGCCAAAGTGCGACGCACAAAACGGAAAGTGCGGCGCACATTCAATAAACTACGATTTTGGAGAACTACCCAAAGTGCGGCGCACAACATGAAAAGTGCGGCGCACATATACAAAAGGGAAGTGCGGCGCACAATTGACAAAGTGCGACGCACATTTTGCTGCAGTTACATGTATTTAGTGCCATTATGCATGGAAATTATTGAGACAACTCTTGGCTGTTGAATCCAAGATCGTTAGACTCAAACAGTCGAAACCGTTTTATCTAGGTTAACCATTATTCATATGATGAATCATAGCGGAATAGAACAATGATTAGAACAAGATGTTTAACAAAGATGAAAGATTCCCAAAGAGAGTTTGTATTATTAGATTAACACAAACTACTCTAGGTGTGTGTACATTGAATCCCACACCTAGAGATCAAACAAGCAGTAGGTTACATTTTGTGTATTGGAAGTAGTGAATAAAACCTATGCCTGGTGGTTCCTTTTATAACTTAAGGAACCCAGGGATACATGAAAACTAAATAAAGTATTAATGACTAAATCAAAACTGACTTATTCATTCTTATCCTGTGTTGACCAAATCTTCATACTTATCACTAGCAGTGGGAAGTACACTAGCAGGGGCAAGTACTCCAGCAGGGGGAACTTGCTCTAGCAGGGGATAGTACTCCAGCAGGGGGAACTCCAGCAGGGGCTCCAACAGTGGGAATTCTAGCAGTGATAATGTCCTATTTGGTCTTTCTTGTTTCCATAGTGTTTGACTCATCAACTTTTGACCCAACAATCTTCCCCTAGTTGATGATGTCAAAACACTTCCCCTTAAACATACAACACCAAAGATCAACAGGCTGAACATTCTTTGTACACAACTTCCCCTTTTTGACATGATCAAATAGGGGTCTTCTATGTGAACAACCTTGATTTTCAACTACTACTAACCAATACCATACTTCTAACCCAAGCATTCCACCTTTCAAAATACCCTCCATGACGCACATAGGCCAGGATCCTAATAAAAAATGATTTTGAGCAGTACATACCCACATTAGTTGTAGTAATACCAATGAACAGTAGCAAAAATCTTCACCTTGACATCATATGTGAATGACTAACACTTTATCAAATGAGCTTCCCCTTAAAGTGTACTAGTCATTGATGAATCTTCAATTCTGTAGGCTTTATGTAATGATTACATATGAAGAAAATTGATTATAACTTACTTGATGATGAAGAAGAATAACCCAAACTTGCATTCTATATCTTGCACTAACCACGTGACAAAGCGGTAGTCTATACAAAATCCTCATTTATTCTGAAAATGAGACACTGAGCACGATAATGTAACTCCTTCAAGTGATAGAAAATATGTGCATAGAGTACCATAAGAGAAATCACATATTCCTAGATCGTGTATCACTTTGTCACTAAGCATGTAAGCATAAAACCCGTACCCGCGAAAATCTCCTTCATCTTCAAATAAATGATAAAAACTTTTCTTCGTAATCAATAAAATTAAATCGAGCCTTTATACCTTTAAGACCAGTTGCTGTGAATAACCAAACTCCAAGTCACTGCTGTCCCAAAACTCATATCTGACAGCAGGGGGAACTTTCAAAAACAGTGAGAATCTATTAATGAAAGCAGGGGGATCTATTGAAGGCAGGGGGACCGTAGCAGGGGGAACTTTTAATGAAAGCAGGGGGAACTTTTTCAAAAGCAGGGGGAACTTTTAATGCCCCTGTTTTTGTTATTAACTGTGCCAAACCCACACATAATGGGAATGAATTTATAACAGTGAAATAAATAACAAAAACAAAAAGCAATTAAATGTTAACCTGCACTTGTATTCCTTTTATCCTGCTGTCACTTGATGCATAGGATACCAACAAATCAATACACTGAATGTGCATCATATATACTTTAATTCGCATCCTATCCTACACGTGAATAATAAATCTCTGCTTCATATGTCCCATCATCACAAGCACCTTTTTCAACAAAATGCTTTACGTCACATTCAGTTTAATAAACCCAAAGGTTCACGTGAGAACACAGAACCATAACCACATCACATGGGCCAAATTAATATACTAGACAAATTTGTCTTTACGTCAATTTTCTATGTGATGGCGCCGCCTCTCAACTTGTATAATCAGAATGTGTGTGAGCATATATTAAACAGCTGGGACCCCACCACAATCAATATCTTGCAAATTTATTCATTGTTTATACAATACTCCGTGTGAACACAATTATGCATCCAATACCCAAATGCATCGTATGAATGTATAAATCTCTCAATACCAATATCTTGGGACCACAGTGGTCACGTGATACATGTATATCACATTTAATCAAGCAATAATGAAGTGAAACAATGAATATCCAATACCTCGTGACCCACCTTTTCTTTTGAGATTCATAAACGCTTTGTCCACATTTGGACTACAACAAGCATGAAAGAAAAAATAAAACGATGTCCATATGTTTGCCAAATGCTCACGTCTTTTTGCACACTTCAATATTATTTCCCACTAATTCATGGCTGCTTGCACATATCTGAATGTGTAAACCCAGCGGCAGCACATATTACTTCCCCACGACAAAAAAAATAATTATCTAGGGTTTTAGCAAAAACCCTAGATCTTCACAGCAACTAAATCAAACACCTTAATTCTCCTAGATATCGAGCCACCCGCTCTGATACCATATGTTGAATCCAAGATCGTTAGACTCAATCAGTCGAAACTGTTTTATCTAGGTTAACCATTATTCATATGATGAATCATAGCGGAATAGAACAATGATTAGAACAAGATGTTTAACAAAGATGAAAGATTCCCAAAGAGAGTTTGTATTATTAGATTAACACAAACTACTCTAGGTGTGTGTACATTGAATCCCACACCTAGCGATCAAACAATCAGTAGGTTACATTTTGTGTATTGGAAGTAGTGAATAAAACCTATGCCTGGTGGTTCCTTTTATAACTTAAGGAACCCAGGGATACATGGAAACTAAATAAAGTATTAATGACTAAATCAAAACTGACTTATTCATTCTTATCCTGTGTTGACTAAATCTTCATACTTATCACTAGCAGTGGGAAGTACACTAGCAGGGGCAAGTACTCCAGCAGGGGGAACTTGCTCTAGCAGGGGATAGTACTCCAGCAGGGGGAACTCCAGCAGGGGCTCCAACAATGGGAATTCTAGCAGTGATAATGTCCTATTTGGTCTTTCTTGTTTCCATAGTGTTTGACTCATCAACTTTTGACCCAACATTGGCTTGTTCCAAGTTTTACTAGTTACGAATATTGGGTTATATAATCAATCCTAGGGCAGGATAAGGAGATAGATTCCATACTCCATTGTCATTTTTTACAAGGTTTTGATATAAATTAAGGATTCTTTCAATCCTTGATCATTGTTATTAGAACAAGGGTGAACCTTAGTGGTTCATATCTTTGTTGTTGTAACAAGAGACTAGGAACTTTCTGTTGATTGTGATAAGTTGGAATAAAAGCTTATAAACATTTTGGAGAAATTATCGATTTGACACTTTTGTTGGTATAATTCTCATTTCCATTATGTTATTCATTTCTATTGATTTCCATATTGTTGAAATGATTATTTTTACTGTTATGATGGAGTAGTTTGTTGTGCAAAGGGCTATGGACTAACATCCTTATGATTTGGTAGATTTATATGCTTTGCGAGGGCAAAGTGTGGCGTACAATTAGTTTTGTGCGGCGCACTTTCCTCCTTGGTTCGTGAAAATGACTATGATTTAGATGCTTTGTACTATATGTTAATAATGTAAGATCATTGTTATATGTTGGATTTATTCATGATCATGACTAGTACTCATGTGAATGGATAAGTTTCATGTCATCTAGTAAATGAATCTTGTTATTCACTTTTGTCGCGATTAGTGGAATAAAACATAAAACAACTCTTGCTTAATCTTATATGCTATTTTAGTTATCGAAATCAAGCATATACCATTCTTAATGCTTTTGATATGACATGATCTTTAGTCAGATTTTTGTTATGTTAATTAGTTGTTGCGTGTATGACTAGTAATCGGCATGTTGTCTTACATTGTTTATGTGCTCATATTCACCATTGCTATCTATCTTTCATATGTTTGTGACCTTAACCAAACACATCTTTAAAACCATTTGATTAGTATATCTTTAGAACTTGTGACATTCTAGAGGTAATTGTTTTATATTCTTTAGCATCAGTCACGTGGACGATCTGGACTTTACAATTAAACTATGCTATACATGATAGGGTATACTTGCCCGTGTTTGTATTTCTAGTCATTTATGTGTGGTAATATCATGAAAATTTTTAAGACTTACGAAACGAACATCAAGTTTTTGGCGCCGCTATCGGGGATTGATTTGTTATTGGTTTAAAACATTCTAAAATACTTGGTAAACTAAAATTTCTAAACACGCTGTACAGATTACTGGCAATCTGAAAAAGTTTTTAACGAAACTACATAAAATTGCGCCGCACAATTTCAAAAGCGCGCCGCACAATTAGTGACGAATTTGCAAATTGTTTGAAGAAACAATCCCAAAACACCACCAAAACCTTTTACTCTCAACACTTACTACTGAAAACATGAGAATTGCTTTGTGTGTACTTATGCTTTTTGAGATTTTGTGTTTGTTAATATTGCATCTTAAGAAAATCAAAAAATATTTGCTTTCAAATTTTTATTTTCTATTCTATTTGCTCTTTGGTAGAATAATTTGCTTTGGTGTAACTTGTTTAGTATTTATCATGATTTGTGGTAATTTTCTGAATTTTAAAACACAACAAAAATACAACAAAATGAGAAAATTAGCGAAAACGAAAAAATAATCATATTACTAAAAACACTTGTGGAAAATGTACCAAATTTGGTCATGATATATTTTTTTGATCACTTCATGAGAAAATGGTATATTATATGCTTGAAAACTTGGATCAATTGGTTTGCAAGTAGAAAAATGGAGAAACACTATTCTATTTACAGAAAGTGCGCCGCACATTTAGAATGTGCGCCGGCTTTTCTGTGTCGCGCAAAAACTTTTCAAAGGTGCGCCGCACTTTTCAAAAGTGCGCCGCACAACTGGAAAACAAGAAACAAAATTTGCTAGTAACATGCTCAAATGGAAATATTCATTAAAAATAATGAGTTGCCTGAAAACTTTAGGGTATGAAATATCATTTGGATTTTATGGCACTATCATACTAATGTTTCTTTTGATGTGTTATTGTTTTAAGATTAAGATGGATACAAACACTAGCTTGGGTAGACTATGCTTAGGAGTGGATGAGCATATTAGTCTCAATGACAAAATAGAATCAGAAGGAGAATGGACTGGATCTGAATGTAAGGACTCAGCCGATAGCGGGGTTCAAAAGGTCTTAACTTTCTATCGTATGGAGGACATGATACCTAGTGATAAATACTTAATGCCTTGCCATGTGGAAGGAAAATTTGCTTATGATGGGAAAGTGGATTTCGATTTGGAAAGGAGCTTAATTAGTAATGAATTTGTAGTTGAGCTTGGATTAACCTACAACAGTCATCGTAATGGAGACAAGGAGATAGACAAAAAGCTCATTGTTATGATCAAAGACGAATTGTTTTTCGTTGACTTCTTTGTCAATCCAGAGGAAGACGATTGTGAACCTTGTGTAATCTTTGGGAGGTCTTTCCTAAAGCAAGCTAATGCACAACTTGACATCACTTGTGGCATACTTACTTTATGGCCAAAAGTGCATGAAAGCTTAGACTTTGGGGAGATTGATGAAATACTTGATAATCTCAACTTTGATGATTTGACACCTATTGAAACCGAGGAGACTGATGCTCCTAGATTTGTTTGTAGCATGGGGAAAAAAAAAAGAAACAAAGGTAAGAAACCCGCCCACGCTTACAAGTTGAGCTATAATGGTGAAGGACCTTCACTCACCATTAACAAACCGTTGACTAGAGAAGAACTATCAATGGAGGAATTACAAGAAGATATTGAAGAAATAGTCATGTTGTTGAACATGAATCGACCAATCATTGAAACTTTAAAATATAGTGATAAATATAAAATGATTGTTGATGGGGTTTTGCTTGACAAGTTGAAATTTGAAGATGGACTCACACCGGATTCTGAAGATGTGGCTATCCAAATGCTTCGTGAGAACAAGGTAATGCTTGAAAAAGAAGATCCGGGGTACTTTATCCTACCAATAAGGTTGGAGGGTAAGACTACTTATAATGCTTTAGTTGACATGGGCTCAAATGTTAATGTTATGCCTTATGGAATCTTCAAAATGCTAGATGTTGGTAGAGTCAAACCGAGGATTGATCGTATCAAAATGCTTGATCACTCCTATGCGGAGGGATTTGGACGTTTACTTGGAGTTCTTTTCCAAGTGGGGACAACCACACTACTAGCTGATTTCATGCTTCTTGACATTCCTATTGATCGAGATATTCAACTAGTGGTTGGAAGAAAATTTTTGCACACCATTGGTGTAAACATAGATGTTGGAAAAGCTATTATGACTAGCTTTGATGGGTTTTTCCATCAAAACTATAATGTACTAAAAGAAAAGAAACATGATGATAGTGATGATGAAGACGATAAGCACTACACCGTACAAAGAGATGAGAACGGTATACCAATTTATGGTCCACATTTACAACCATGGACGGAACCGAAAGAACTTTTGGATGCATCACTAAGTGAAAGGAGCTACCATAACCCTTTCTTTAATATATGTGTATACAAGAAGATTGTAGGAATGCTTGGAGCACTTCCCGTTTCATAGAAATACAAAGATTGAAAAGTGGGGAACAAACGAGAATTCGAAAACATTGCTAAAGATGGAGATAGTGAGTGGCATGTTGCCATGGTCATTATTGATCCATTTGGAAAGAGGGACGAAAAAGTGTACGAGACAAAAGAAACCAATAGAGAGGTCTCATGACGTTACACGGAGAGTGATATCATGTCACCTCTAAACTTCTGCTATATCTAAAGAAATGGAGGAATTGAGGAGTGCACATTGGCTCCAAGTCGCTTTATGCATTTTACGTTTTGTATGTAGATAAAATAAGAAAACAAAGTGAAATCTAAGAGTCCTAGAAGTTTTAGGATGGTCTTAGAAGAAGGAAATGTTTTCATATTAGGACTTGTTATTTTTCTTTTAATGAAATGGATTGAATTGGAGGTTTTCTTTGAAAACTTGTGTCTAGTGAGTAAAAAAACAGTAACTTGGTCTGTGAGCACCGAATGTGCGCCGCACTTCCAAAATTATGCGCCGCATTTCTGGGCGGATTTTTGTATATACTTCATTTTACCTCATTTGAAATTAAAAAAACGACAAAACACACCTGACGATTTTCGAATCATCACCAAAAATATTTTCGATTCTTACTCCAATTCACACTCGAAATCATGTCTAGGGTAAGTTTTTATCTTTAATTCATATGCATTTTATTTTATTTAGGTTTAATTTTTGATTAATTTTTCAATTAGGGTTCTTAGTGATTGATAATCGAATTACATTTTGATTTGTAATTAGAAATGGGGATATCGATTAGGATAGAAATAGATTATTAGATGAAATTGAAAAACAAAAAAAATAAAAATAAGCGTTTTGAAATCAAACCCTAAGATTGAGCAATGTCGCAGATTGGAATGAAATAGGAATGGTTTTGGTGTTCGGATCTAGCCATTGTTATTGATTTAGAACCATTAGTTCGCTGATTTGGTAATGAATGTTAGTCACCCCGACATTTGCTAAAAATATGCAGAATGTGCGCCGCACTTTTTCTCAAGTACGCCGCACTCTGGCGGATTTTTCCAAGAAAGTACGCCGCCGCACTTTTTGCCTGGAAAGCAAACAGAATGTTCAGAACACCAACATAGGGTTGCCGTTGACCCCTAATGTTTATCTAATGTTAATATATGTTTGTTTGTGTGATAAATTTTTTAGACTACAGGTTTTGGAAACTATGAGACCGACTCATCTAGCCGAAGGAAGAGGCAAAAGCCTATCGAGTCGACGATTGCCGCACTCATGGGAGTCCCTAATCATCCATTCTTGAATTGGCCTGGATGTGCAAATGATGCTAAAACCATTTACAACAATGCTCTTAGTCTTCTACTACCGAAACAAATTTTCGCACCTAGCATTGTGGATTTTGGAATTTTGACTGAGCTTAGTTGTGAAGCTCAAATTGGAGAGATGCTATCGATAGTTATGATAGAGGATGGAGGAAATGAAGTCTTGTTTCGATCCGATGCTTGGGTCCGTGCTTTTACTTGTAGGGAAAAGATCTATGCGGAGCTTGTTCTTGAGTTTTTCTCGACATTTAATCTTGATGAAGATGTTGATGATGATGAGCTATTGACTAAGAAAATCACGAGTTTTAGATTTTGTGGAAAAAGACATTCTTTGACTTTGAAGGAATTTTCTAAGTAGTTGGAGATGTACACTAGAGAGGAACGAGATGAGGAAGGATTTGAAGTGTATTTTCAAGGACGAGAACGTGAGCATGGGAATTTTAATGCTAATGAGTTTTGGGCATTAATTTGTCCAGATGAGGATCCTTTGAGATTGTCTAGGAGCTAAACCACGAGGATTTCTAGTCCACTTTTGAGAGTGCTCCAAAAGATGATTGCTTACGCGGTTTTCCAACGAACCACGGGATACGATAAGGTTCAAAAGAATGATTTATGGTTGTTGAGCATGTATAGGAACAAGAACCATGAGAAATGCGCTAATGTGGCTTGGGTGATTGCAAAGTGGATGAAAAGGAAAGGTCATGGTAGTCAAGCAAGTAGTATGATTGTGTATGGACAATTTGTGACTAGGTTAGCCCGAAGAATGAGACTTTTAACCGATCAAGTTGTGGGTAGTCTTAGTCCGCCGATCATATGTGACACCATTGACAAAATCACTTTGAGAGATTTGATTAAGGCGGATGGAAGGTTGATACGAGAAGACGCGTCGGTGAGAGCACCATGTGTGAGCATGCCGCGACCTCCTCGTGCAATACTCTAAGATGTTTGTGATAGGATGGGAAGGATGGAGGTTAGGCAAGACCAACTTGGGCTTATGATGGAGCGACAATGTTATAGCATGGATAGATACGCTCCGGTTTTTGAGAGGACGGCGGAACAATATAGCATTCCGATGAGTGGACCTTATGGACCACCCGGATATCACCATGAGCCATTCTACTACAACCAACAACCGCCACCTTATCCACCACACTTCTACCCATCCAATGCTCCAAGGAATGACGAGACTGAAGAGGATATGTGATGCCTCTTGTGTTTGTGATTGTGCTAGTCACAATTTGAAACAATTTCAAAACAATTCAATTGGTTATGTAATATGCCTTTGTTGGCACGTAGGACAAAACTATTACTTTGTGTATGGATTTTTAGTCTTTTATTTGGTATGTAAAATATGTTTGCGTATATATTTTGTGTTCAGTTGCAGAAAATAAGCGAGCCAAGTCACAATAAGGCGAAGATTGAAGATTTCGGCTTCGTTTGCGACTCGGAATAAAAGGGGAGTTTATTCTTATTTTCATCTATTTTTACTTTTTCCTTATGTTTAACATTAGGGACAATGCTCATAATTCGTAGGGGGGGGGGGGGTGATAAGCGGAAAATAAGAGCGTTTTAAGTTGAAATTTTTTCTACTTTCTGCGATAAAAAGTACGCCACACATTTTGGATTGTGCGCCGCACTTTCTGGCGGATTTTTAAAATTTTGTGTTGTGTAATTATAAAAAAAAATATTTTTGTTGAAAGATTGACAATTCCTGTAAATGTAAAGCTATTTTGACTCGGAATTGATAACGTTACTTACACAATATCTTATTCACAATAGTGAGGATTTTTAGCCTATAATTCGTAAGCATTCTTACGCTTTAAATCAAATTTTGAGTATGCCGATGATTATTTTAATTCTATAACTTGTGCTTGGTAATCTTTACGAGACCATAGTGGGATCATACTTGTATGATAAAAAGTAATTTAAATGATAAGGAGGCAAAAGAAAAGAGAAAAGATTGAAAATTTTTGCCGATGTTTTAAGACGATAATATATTGTTGAAAACCATGTTGCGAGATGATAGTAGTTCGTAAGTATGGGGAAGACATATTACCCCAAATGATGACAAAAGGGGAATAAAAGGCAAAGAGAGAGCCTACACGTGTGAAGAACAAAAGTGTAAAAACAAGTAACATGGTGGAAAATATATGTTATTTACTCTTTTTAACATGTGGTGGTAATAAAAGTTTTCAAAAAAGACCTCTTTTGATATTTTACTTGGTGCTTACGCCAAACTGGTTTAGTTTAGTTCCTTGTACAAGCTTATGGTAATTTACTTTTCATGACCGTACTTTTTTGAGCGATAATTACCCATATAAAGAGAGTATGTGAGAACAAAATATCTACTTCGTGAGGTGTTTTGTGTCGTAACCTTTGCTTTCAATTATTGGCCTTATCTATTCTTTCGATACCTATTAAAAATATATTTTTACCTTACTTGAGGACAAGCAAGAAGTGAAGTATGGGGGAATTTGATAACGCCTCATTTATACATGTTTGTAATGATGCATTTGTCCTTGTTTGCTATGTAAATAAATAAGTATTGTGTTGAAATGTTAGTAATAATGTGTATTGTTTGATTGTAGTGAAGGAACAAACATATGAAGCAAAGATGTAAAGAAATAAGAAGAAAATGACTACAAAATAAATTGTGCTGAAAAAGAGCCAAAGTGCGGCGCACAAAAGGAAAAGTGCGACGCACATTCAATAAACTACGATTTTGAAGAACTACCCAAAGTGCGTCGCACAACATGAAAAGTGCGGCGCACATTCACAAAGGGAAGTGCGGCACAGAATTGACAAAGTGCGGCGCACATTTTGCTGCAGTTACATGTATTTAGTGCCATTATGCATGGCAATTATTAAGACAACTCTTGGCTTGCTCCAGGTTTTACTAGTTACGAATATTGAGTTATATAATCAACCTTAGGGCAGGCTAAGGAGATAGATTCCATACTCCATTATCATTTGTTACAAAGTTTTGATATAAATCAAGGATTCTTTCAATCCTTGATCATTGTTATTAGAACAAGGGTGAACCTTAGTGGTTCATATCATTGTTGCTGTAACAAGAGACTAGGATCTTGCTGTTGATTGTGATAAGTTGGAATAAAAGCTTATAAACATTTTGGAGCAAGTATCGATTTGACACTTTTGTTGGTATGATTCTCATTTCCATTATGTTATTCATTTCTTTTGATTTCCATATTGTTGAAATGATTATTTTTACTGTTTTGATGAAGTAGTGTGTTGTGCAAATGGTTAAGGACTAACATCCTTATGATTTGTTAGATTCATATGCTTTGCGATGGCAAAGTGCGGCGCACAATTAGTTTTGTGCGGCGCACTTTCCTCCTTGGTTCGTGAAAATGATTATGATTTAGATGCTTTTGTACTATATGTTATTAATGTAAGATCATTATTATATGTTGGATTTATTCATGATCATGACTAGTACTCATGTGAATGGATGAATTTCATGTCATCTAGTAAATGAATATTGTTATTCACTTTTGTCGTGATTAGTGGAATAAAACATATACCAACTCTTGCTTAATCTCATATGCTATTTTAGTTATTGAAATGAAGCATAAACCATTCTTAATGCTTTTGATATGACATGATCTTTAGTCGCATTTTTGTTATGTTAATTAGATGTTGCGTGTACGACTAGTAATCGACATGTTGTCTTACATTGTTTATGTGCTCATATTCACCATTGCTATCTATCTTTCATATGTTTGTGACCTTAACCAAACGCACCTTTAAAACCATTTGATAAGTATATCTTTAGAACTTGTGACATTCTATAGGTAATTGTTTTATATTCTTTAGCATCAATCCCTAGGAACGAACTAGACTTTACCATTAAACTATGCTATACATGATAGGGTATACTTGCCCGTAATTGTATTTCTAGTCATTTGTGTGTGGTAATATATTGAAAATTTTTAAGACTTGCGAAACGAACATCAAGTTTTTGGCGCAGCTGCCGGGGATTGATTTGTTACTGGTTTAAAACATTCTAAAATACTTGGTAAACTAAAATTTCTAAACACGCCGTACAGATTTCTGGAAATCTAATGAAATAGCATAAAAGTGCGCCGCATAATTTCAAAAGTGCGCCGCACATTTAGTGACGAATTTGAAAAATGTTTGAAGAAACAATCCCAAAACACCACAAAAATATTTTACTCTCAACACTTACTGTTGAAAACATGAGAATTGCTTTGTGTGTACTTATGCTTTTTGTGACAATCCGTCAATTTACGATTGATATTTTATTCTCAAATATTATTTGAAAACATTATTTTAATGTTACAATATGAACTCACATATTTTTGGGAAGAAATTTGGATTTACGTCTTGAAGTAGCGTCGACTACGTCTAAACCGGAGGATTCTACGTTACGTGCTTACGTTTACATACACCGTCTTTGGTGACAGTCCGACATTTCAGAATATAAATTTATCCATGAATATTATTTGGAGTTTTAAATTTGTGTTGGTTCATAAACTCACAAATTTACGAGAAAAGATTAGGACTTACGATTTTATTTTAACGTCCTTTACGACTAAACCGGAAACCTTAGGATTACGTATTTACGTTTTCGAACTCCGTTTTTGATGAGACAATTTTTATTGGATTCGTTTTGTAACGTTGATTCATAATTTATAAAAACGTTTTTCGTAAAACGACCCGAGGGCACGCAAATCGAGGAAACTAGAATCGAGGAGTACCCGTAAATTAGCGGGATGGGACAAAATAATTTATCCCACCCCACTAACTTAATGGGCGGCAAAACTAGCAAGTTACACCCATGAGGTGTCAAATTTTCTTAACAAGTATAACACTTGTCTCAATTAGCCTCAAAGCTAAGCCAACACTCCTCAAAACCATGTGCAACTCTGACACACCTCATTTGCAACATGCAAACCACCCAAAAATTTCCTCTCTACTCTCTTTGAGCCGTCCCATTTTACACCCTAAATCACCATCACTTGATCAAATTTTAACCACAAACATATGTTATAATTAACATATGTTAATCTCCATTCAAAAGATGAAGATTGGTGCAAGTTATAACATCCAAGGAGGAGTTTTCATGGAGTAGTAGGGTTGATTTTCCACAAGGAGTTCATGGAGCATGATGGTCTTGAAGATGGTGTTGGATAAGCACAAGTTTCTCCATCAAAATCCATGTTTTGATCACAACTTACATCATCATGGTGGTATAAAGATTGTCCTCCTCAACTTCTTGTTATTTTGATTATGTAAACATGTATTTTATTTCCTATTGTATATGTATATGATGATTATATGATGATAAAAATGTTATGTGGGGATTTGTTGTTGATAAACATGATTAAAAAGGTGAAAAACCATAAGAAACAAGGTTAAAATCTTGGTTAAATTTGATGGCTGTATAAA
This sequence comes from Glebionis coronaria, assembly GCA_025667525.1. NCBI lineage: Eukaryota > Viridiplantae > Streptophyta > Magnoliopsida > Asterales > Asteraceae > Glebionis > Glebionis coronaria. The sequence continues at coordinate 381,700,039 of CM046882.1, read as the reverse complement.
ACAGTAAAGAACCATATGTTTAACTGATAAAATGATGAAGTAGAATGGATTTACAGCAATCTATGGGTCTTGTACACATATGAGAGTTGACCATGCAATGGAATCATTGTAATGAGTGAGATATGATCAAAACAAGTTTAGGGTATAAATCTGAGGTTACTGTTTTGGACGATTTTTAGAAAATATTTAGAAGATGATTCAACAGTAGCTATAGAAGAGTTAAATGTAGCACATATCATGTAGTTTATGTGATAAAAATTTGAGCTTCTATCTCCACATAGAAATCAAGACATGGCAGTTTTGGTGAAGATGAAGTTAAAAATCAGATTTTTGGAAATTAAAGAATAATACTATTATATAAGCACTCACATTTTAATATATAAAATGTAAAATAAAAACCCACTAACTTATAAAACTTATTTATATATATAAAAGGTTAATAAAATGGATAAATTATATAAATGGTGGTGAAATAATGTTTATAAGAAATAAAAACTATAAACATGATTTTTACGACTTTTTCGGCTATTGCCGTAAAATTAACGTTTTTGTAAAATAAAACTTAGATGGTTGGACCCGTCTAATGAAAACTTTATAAAACTTATATACTGATATATAGACATGTATGACAAGTAAAAACCGATAAAACCCGAACTATAGGGCATACGGACATTAACAAGTTAAATAAACATATTGGACTAATAAATGGACTAAATAGGATAAAAACTTGTAAAAAGAATCTATTGGGCTTAACCCATTTAGGCCCAACTTGGAAAGTATACATACTGATAATATAGGTACAAAATGGATTAAAATAAGTTAAATAACTTATAATAAGCTTATTGGACTTAAGACACGTAAACGGGTAAAACTAGTAAACTAATATAAAAGTTATCGACATATAACACTAAAAGGAGTAAACGAGAATATGTAAACCCACTTGATCATCATATATATATAATCATCATATGTATACATAATTGGTATTTTTATAAAGTCATTGGACATGAGTCTAAGACGAGTATTATTTGTCTAGGTTTCCGTGATTGAAGCATGTACCGTACGTCCGAATTGCCGATAACCCGCCTTCCCACATCAACGTGAGTTCATAGCCTCGCACTCTTTTAAATGTTTTTTTATAAATGTTTTATAAACCCGCGAGGGAGATAACATGTTAGTTTTTATAAAATAGGACACCATTTGTCCCGATTGTTTGTTTATTGATTTTGGACCCGAATGATTGAATGACCCGATTGTATGACCCGATGAATGATTAAAGGACCCGATAGATGAAAATAAATGGATTATTAAAGTTAGGTTATGTCACTAAAAGTCCCATTAGCATGAATTGTGAACTACCGGGACTTGGTAGACGCTTATGCATTTAATAGTACTATTTGGGGACGATCACCCCAGTTCGCGCCTTGACGGTTGATCCCCGTCGTGCCACATTGATTGGTAAGCGAATTTATGTATGAGAAGATTTCCATAGCGTGACCTTTGTGACGACACGCTACTTTAGATGGGCAAAATTGGTATCGGGTTAGCTACCCGTTTTGGTTTAGTAAGGTAACAATGTCATGCGGCTTGTAATAATCCAAAACTTAACGAAATACTACTAGACGCTTCGAATTACGAGGTATTGCCTGACTAGCAATACAGTGTCATACTATTGATATTATGTTTGTATTTTGGTTTTCATAACCATACTCATATAACGGTTTTTATTTTCATACAACGTCATAAGACGTATTGTATGATGTTTTTACGACATTGGCTCGTATATTGATTTTAAGGCAAATGCCTATATTATGATTTTCGATAAGGATTTGTATAAAAATGATTTTGGCTATTTTACGGCCTATTAAAATGATTTGTACAAAAATGATTTTCAGTAATAATTTTATACTGATATTATATTGATGGAATTTATTAAACTCTATGAATTCACTCGGCGTTATCGCTGACCTTTTCTTTTAACATGTTTTATCTCAGGTACTTGAAGGTAATTCTCGGGAAGACGACAAGAATTCATGGCCCGCACCTAAACTATATTTTCCATTCAAATACTCTGTAAAACTTTGTATGAAATATAAAGACTTGGGACCTATGTAACTTTGATATTTATGAATGGAAATGCTTTTATTAATAAACAACGTGATTTTTATGCGTTGTCTATGATGTGAGTAATGTGCTATCCCGTAACACCAACTAGTCTTCCGCTGAAATGAGTTGTAGAAATTTGGGGGTGTTACACTTTTTGAGCTTTTGTGTTTGTTAATATTGCATCTTAAGAAAAACCAAAAATATTTGCTTTCAAAATTTTATTTTCTATTCTATTTGCTCTTTGGTAGAATAATTTGCTTTGGTATAACTTATTTAGTATTTATCATGATTTGTGGTAATTTTTCTGAATTTTAAAACACAACAAAAATACAAAAAAATGAGAAAATAAGCGAAAACCAAAAAATAGTCATATTACTAAAAACACTTGTGTAAAATGTACCACATGATATCTTTGTTTGATCACTTAATGAGAAAACGGTATATTATATGCTTGAAAACTTGGATCGATTGGTTTGCAAGTAGAAACATGAAGAAACACTATTCAATTTACAGAAAGTGTGCCGCACATTTAGAATGTCCGCCGGCTTTTCTGTGTCGCGCAAAGACTTTTCAAAAGTGCGCCGCACAATTGGAAAAACCGGAAACATAATTTGCTAGTAACATGCTCAAATGGAAATATTCATTGAAAATAATGAGTTGCCTGAAAACTTTAGGGTATGAAATATGATTTGGATTTTATGGCACTAACATACTAATGTTTCTTTTGATGTGTTATTTTTTTAAGATTGAGATGGATCCAAACACTAGCTTGGGTAGACTATGCTTAGGAGTGGATGAGCATATTAGTCTCAATGACAAAATAGAATCAGAAAGAGAATGGACAGGATCTGAATGTAAGGACTCAGCCGATAGCGGGGTTCAAAAGGTCTTAACTTTCTATCGTATGGAGGACTTGATACCTAGTGAGAAATACTTAATGCCTTGCCATGTGGAAGGAAAATTTTCTTATGATGGGCAAGTGGATTTTGAGTTAGAAAGGAGCTTAATTAGTAATGAATTTGTAGTTGAGCTTGGATTAACCTACAACACTCATCGTAATGGAGACAAGGAGATAGAGAAAAAGTTCATCATTATGATCAAAGACGAATTGTTTTTCGTTGACTTCTTTGTCAATCCGGAGGAAGACGATTCTGAACCTTGTGTAATCTTTGGGAGGTCTTTCCTAAAGCAAGCAAATGCACAACTTGACATCACTTGTGGCATACTTACTTTATGGCCAAGAGTGCATGAAAGCTTAGACTTTGGGGAGATTGATGAAATACTTGATAATCTCAACTTGGATGAATTGGCACCTATTGAAATCGAGGAGATTTATGATCCTAGATTTGTTTGTAGCATGGGGAAAAACAAAAGAAACAAAGGCAAGAAACCCGCCCACGCTTACAAGTTGAGCTATAATGGTGAAGGACCTTCACTCACCATTAACAAACCGTTGACTAGAGAAGAACTATCAATGGAGGAATTAGAAGAAGATATTGAAGAAAGAGTCATGTTGTTGAACATGAATCGACCAATCATTGAAACTTTAAAATATAGTGATAAATATAAAATGATTTTTTATGGGGGTTTTGCTTGACAAGTTAAAAGTTGAAGATGGACTCACACCGGATTATGAAGATGTGGCTATCCAAATGCTTCGTGAGAACAAGGTAATGCTTGAAAAAGAAGATCCGGGGTACTTTATCCTACCAATAAGGTTGGAGGGTAAGACTACTTATAATGCTTTGGTTTACACGGGCTCAAATGTTAATGTTATGCCTTATGGAATCTTCAAAATGCTAGATGTTGGTAGAGTCAAACCGATGTTTGATCGTATCAAAATGCTTGATCACTCCTATGCGGAGGGATTTGGACGTTTACTTGGAGTTCTTTGCCAAGTGGGGACAACCACACTACTAGCTGATTTCATGCTTCTCGACATTCCTATTGATCGATATATTCAACTAGTGGTTGGAAGAAAATTTTTTCACACTATTGGTGCTAACATAGATGTTGGAAAGGCTATTATAACTAGCTTTGATGGGTTTGTCCATCAAAACTATAATGTACTAAAAGCAAAGAAACATGATGATAGTGATGATGAAGACGATAAGCACTACACCGTGAAAAGAGATGAGAATGGTATGACAATTTATGGTCCACATTTTCAACCATGGACGGAACCGGAAGAACTTTTGGATGCATCACTAAGTGAAAGGAGCTACCATAACCCTTTCTTTGACATATTTGTATACAAGAAGATTGTGGGAATGCTTGGAGCACTTCCTGTTTCATTGAAATACAAAGATTGGCAAGTGGGGAACAAACGAGAATTTGAAAACATTGCTAAAGATGGAGATAGTGAGTGGCATGTTGCCATGGTCATTATTGATCCATGTGGAAAGAGGTATGAAAAAGTGTACGAGACAAAAGACACCAATAGAGAGGTCTCGCGACGTTACACGGAGTGTGATATCATGTCATCTCTAAACTTCTGCTATATCTAAAGAAATGGAGGAATTGAGGAGTGCACCATTGGCTCCAAGTTGCTTTATGCATTTTTACTTTTTTGTATGTAGATAAAATAATAAAACTAAGTGAAATCTAAGAGTCCTAGAAGTTTTAGGATGGTCTTAGAAGTAGGAAATGTTTTCCTATTAGGACTTGTTATTTTTCTTTTAATGAAATCGATTGAATTGGAGGTTTTCTTTGAAAACTTGTGTCTAGTGAGTAAAAAAAACAGTAACTTGGTAAGTGAGCACAGAATGTGCGCCGCACTTCCAAAATTGTGCGCCGCGCTTATGGGCGGATTTTTGTATATACTTCATAAACCTTATTTGAAACTAAAAAAACAACAAAACAAACCTGACGATTTTCGAATCATCACCAAAAATATTTTTGATTCTTACTAATTCATACTCGAAATCATGTCTAGGGTAAGTTTTATACATTTTATTTTATTTAGGTTTAATTTTTGATTAATTTTTCAATTAGGGTTCTTAGTGATTGATAATCGAATTACATTTCGATTTGTAATTAGAAATGGGGATATTGATTAGGATAAAAATAGATTATTAGATGAAACTGAAAAACAAAAAAATAAAAATAAGGGTTTTGAAATCAAACCCTAAGATTGAGCAATGTCGCGGATTGGAGTGAATTAAGAATGGTTTAGTGTTCGACTCTAGCCATTGTTATTGATTTGGAACCATTAGTTCGCGGATTTGGTTATGAATGTTAGTCACCCCGACATTTGCTAAAATATGCAGAATGTGCGTCACGCTTTTTCTCAAGTACGCCGCACTCTGGCGGATTTTCCCAGAAAGTACGCCGCACTTCTCAAAAGTGCGCCTCACTTTTTGCCTAGAAAACAAACAGAATGTTCAGAACACCAACATAGGGTTGCCGTTGACCCCTAATGTTTATCTTATGTTAATATATGTTTGTTTGTGTGATAAATTTTGAAGAACACAAGTTCTGGAAACTATTAGACCGGCTCATCTAGCCGAAGGAAGAGGAAAAAGCCTATTAAGTCGGCGAGTGCCGCACTCATAGGAGTCCCTAATCATCCATTCTTGAATTCGCCTAGATGTGCAAATGATGCTAAAACCATTTACAACAATGCTCTTAGTCTTCTACTACCGAAACAAATTTTCGCACTTAGCATTGTGGATTTTGGAATTTTGAGTGAGCTTGGTTGTGAAGCTCAAATTAGAGAGATGCTATCGATAGTTGTGATAGAGGATGGAGGAAATGAAGTCTTGTTTCGATCCGATGCTTGGGTCCGTGCTTTTACTTGTAGGGAGAAGATCTACGCGGAGCTTGTTCTTGAGTTTTTCTCGACATTTAATCTTGACGAAGATGTTGATGATGATGAGCTATTGACTAAGAAAATCATGAGTTTTAGACTTTGTGGGAAAGGACATTCTTTGACTTTGAAGGAATTTGCTAAGTACTTGGAGTTGTACACTAGAGAGGAGCGAGATGAGGAAGGATTGAAGTGTATTTTCAAGGAGGAGAACGTGAGCATGGGAATTTCAATGCTAATGAGTTTTGGGCATTAATTTTTCCGGATGAGGATCCTTTGAGCTTGTCTAGGAGCTCAACCACTAGGATTTCTAGTCCACTTTTGAGAGTGCTCCAAAAGATGATTGCTTGCGCGGTTTGCCAACGAACCATGGTATATGATAAGGTTCAAAAGAATGATTTGTGGTTGTTGAGCATGTATAGGAACAAGAACCGTGAGCAATACGCTAATGTGGCTTGGGTGATTGCAAAGTGGATGAAAAGGAAAGGTCATGGTAGTCAAGCAAGTAGTATGATTGTGTGTGGACAATTTGTGACTAGGTTAGCTCGAAGAATGAGACTTTTAACCGATCAAGTTGTAGGTAGTCTTAGTCTGCCGATCATATGTGACACCATTGACAAAATCACTTTGAGAGATTTGATTGGAGCGGATGGAAGGTTGATACGAGAAGACGCGCCGGTGAGAGCACCACGTGTGAGCATGCCGCGACCTCCTCGTGCAACACTCCAAGATGTTTGTGATAGGATGGGAAGGATGGAGGTTAGGCAAGACCAACTTGCGTTTATGATGGAGAGAAAATGTTATAGCATGGATAGATACGCTCCGGTTTTTGAGAGGATGGCGGAACGATATAGCATTACGATGAGTGGACCTTATGGACCACCCGTATATCACCATGAGCCATTCTACTACACCTAACAACCGCCACCTTATCCACCACACTTCTACCCATCCAATGCTCTATGGAATGGCGAGACTGAAGAGGATATGTGATGCCTCTTGTGTTTGTGACTTGTGTGCTAGTCACAATTTGAAACAATTTCAAAACAATTCAATTGGTTATGTAATATGCCTTTGTTGGCACGTAGGACAAAACTATTACTTTGTGTGTGGATTTTTAATCTTTTATTTGGTATGTAAAATATGTTTGCGTATATATTTTGTGTTCAGTTGCAGAAAATAAGTGAGTCAAGGCACAATAAGGCGAAGATTGAGGATTTCGGTTTCGTTTGCGACTCGGAATAAAAGGGGAGTATTATTCTTATTTTCCTCTATTTTTACTTTTTTCTTATGTTTAGCATTAGGGACAATGCTCATAATAAGTATGGGGGGAGGTGATAAGCGGAAAATAATAGCGTTTTAAGTTGAATTTTTTTTCTACTTTCTGTGATAAAAAGTACGCCGCACATTTTGGATTGTGCGCCGCACTTTCTGGCGGATTTTTGAAAATTTCGTGTTGTGTAATTATATAAAAAAAGATTTTTGTTGAAAGATTGATAATTCCTGTAATTATAAAGCTATTTTGACTCGGAATTGATAACGCTACTTACACAATATCTTTATTCACAATAGTGAGGATTTTTAGCCTATAATTCGTAAGCATTCTTACGCTTTAAATCAAATTTGTGAGTATGCCGATGATTAGTTTAATTCTAGAACTTGTGCTTGGTAATCTTTACGATACCATAGTGGGATCATACTTGTATGATAAAAAGTATTTTAAATGATAAGGATGTAAGTTTATGGACTTATATTTAATAGTCGTGTGATAGGATCGAAATCGAGATTACGGGATTGGACACAATACGTAAAGAGTTAATATAATTAATATATATATATATATATATATATATATATATATATATATATATATATATATATATATATATATATATATATATATATATATATATATATATATATATATATATATATATATATATATATATATATATATATATATATATATATATATATATATATATATATATTATTTATTAATTTATTTAATAAATATATTTATGTATTTATTAATTTAACCGAGCAAGTACATATATATATTTTTAATGGTCGTTAAATAATTAATAGTTAAGTTATAACGATTGTTAAATAAATATATAGTATACATAAACATAAGGAAAGAAGTCTGGAAGATTCCGGAACACCCCTAAAGGGGTGTTTTGGTCGGTTGGTTATGAGGCCCAAAGGGGGGGGGGGGGGGGGGGGGGGGGGAAAGTTGCCTTTTATTTATCTTGGGCTATAAGTTGTTTAGGTCTATAAATACACCCTCCTATCCCTCATAACTAACACAACAAATAATCTCTTCCCTTCTCCTTCTCTTTGGTCGATCGCCGCCCCCACCAAGGAAGGGTTTCGCTTGGTTTTCTTGTTTGATCAATTGTATACTTAATCTAGTCCTAGCCCCTCTCTAGGGTTGTTGGGTAGATTAATTACAAGCGTTGTAGCTCGGTTTTCACGTACTAGAATCACGGTTAGCTCGTTGTATTATGTGTGTACAAGAACGTAATATAGTCTTACTTCAGACTATATCTTGGTATATACGGTTTAAACCCGAATCGGTGATTTGTTCTTTGTCTTGTGGAATTGCTTTAGCATAAAGGTATGTAACCTAATTCGACTAATTATAATTGTGTTATTAATTATGATCTTGTTAAATCGCTTCCGCTATATGTGCTTTGATCTTGTTTAGGGTTTTATATAATTGTTATGATACTTATAAACCTTCAGTGGCATCGAGAGCCGTTTTAACATGTTATAATTACCGAAAATCAAAAGTTTTTTAATTATTGTTGTTTTGAGTTAAAACTACATGTTTTTTAGGTTTTTCATAAAATTAGGGTTTTGTTTTTTAAAAATTAGGGTTTTACTCTATTTTTAATAAAAAAAGTGAATTGTTTTGAAACCCTAAATTACATGTGAGATAATTTTAGATTATATTGCATGATTAATTGTTATGTCATGTATGGCTAAGATCCGTAGAGATTTAATTGTTAAGATTTTTGGGGATTCCATGATTACGTGCATGTTTTCATGGATCGTAAAATTAAATGTTTATATGATTTTATGTGCTACGTGATTAATTGATTCAATAAATCTAGAATTAGGGAAGACTTTTATATAGAGATATAAAGACCTAGATTGGGTGATTATTGAATAAATCATATGCATGTGGCTATTTGATTTATTTTTTTCACATATAAATTGTTATTATGTGTTTATGATTTAGTTTTTTTACTTTTTTATATAAAATTGTTGAATTGTTGTAAACAAGGGTTTTTTTTGAAAAGAATAATATGGACTAAATCATATTAAAAATAATGATTTGTTAAGAGATTTAAATTACATAAGATTACGTTGATTGGTGAATTACAATAATAATCTAACGGCCTACTCAATTTAGAAAAACTATAAAGTGAGTTTAACGCACTGGTGGTCATGTACCCGGTTAAGGAATGAGGTGTTATGGCATTAGTCGCTGACCAAATTCCCGGCTCGCCTGTGCGTCAAAATTGAAATTACCTACGATTATCAATTGAATTGTACCTTAAGGGTGATTTACCACAAATTCATATCCAAACCACAATGAATAAGGGTATTGCTTTGTGCGTAGACGAGTTCTAGCAAAGTACGATGTGATGAGTTGTGGGTAAATTCTTTAATTGGTTTAACCAATACCGCAACATAATTTATGAAGAAATTTAATCTCATGGAAAAGGTTTACTAAATGTTTTATTAAACTTATGCTATGGAGATTGTATGCATGCTTCTCCATACATTGATTTTGACATCAAAATTTATACCCTTAAAACTTAAGTCGAATGCTCCTAATTGACGAACACTTGAAATTACGTCGTCATCAAATGATATTTTTGGATGATGTAGTGACGGAGAGAAAACCGTTTGTAGAATGAGAATTCGTATGATGGTTTTACGTTACTCAGACGACTTAATTAAGTTACTCAGTGAGATCTGGAAACTTAATGCATTCAGAAGGGATGAAACATGTTTACAATGCCAAACATTTTTGTCAATGATGTTGAGTAAAATACGTCTTTTAGGAAAAATAGAGTAATCAGGGCAAGTATTAAGTGTCGGTTTAGGAAAACCAAGCACTAATGACCCAAAGTGGGGATCGTTCTCAAGGAGGCAAGTGTGTTGTGCTAAGAAGTGATTAATGGTTTGTGATTATATTGATGAGAAATGAAAAGAAGAAAAGAGATTAGAAGAGAATGACGGTTACGATTACGAATTAAACTAAGACGAATAGTCGTGCACGTAAAACCGTAAAAAGTGACAAAATTAAAAATTTACCCTAAAAATTCCTAGAAAATTGCAATAAATCCTAAAAAAGTAATTAGAGTTTACAAAAAAATCAAAAATCACTCAAACCTTTTATTTAATTAAATAATAATTTTTTAATGCTAATTAAAACCCAAAAAATCAATTTAATTAAAAAAAGCGCAAATTGAGATTTTTTCACTTGTAAACCTCTAAAATGACTTAACTAAATTTATAACTATTTTTGAAAATTTTAAAATTAATTAAAACTATTTAAAAACAATTAAAAACTATTAAAAGTTAAGATAATTCTAAAAATTAATCTAATGACAATAAAAAAATTCTAAAAATTGTAAAATTCCTAACTTAATGTATTTGATCTAAGAAAAATGAAAAACTTTGAAAAATATAAATTTTAATTTTTTATAATAGAATAATAATAAGATATTAATCAAAATCCAAAATTTATAAAAAATTCTAAAAAGTTGCAAACTAGTTTATTTTAACCTAAATAACACAAAAATGAAGTTAAAATTACAAAATACCCCTATTGGGCCTTGAAATGGGCTAAAAGTCCAAACAATCCCTTAATGGGCTTGAAATAGGCCCAATAAGAAAAATGTTGTCTAAATAAGCCCAAAATCTCCTATCTGACTTAAAATTTTATTTTAAGAACAAAACTCTAAAGGCCCAAAAGCTGAAAATGTGTTTAAGCTAGCTTATTTCAAAGCAGCTTATTATTAATGGGCTTTTTGGCCCATTAAGCTATAAGCTGATGCCATAAGCTAAAATTTGACACACAAGCTTCTTTTGAGTTACTTAAGAGACCTGTAAAAAGAAAATTGGAAAAAGAACAAGAAATAAGCCTGAAATATGCCAAGACTCTCTTCACAAAACGACAAAATAGTCGTTTTTGAGTTCTAGACAACCTCAAGTGCTGATTCAACTTTAAAAAGCTTTTAAATGACTTAACAAAGCAAAATAATAAAAAATCTTCAAATAAGCACAAGCAATAAGCCATAATAAGCAGATAAGCACTTGTTTAAAAGTCAACTTAATGAGTTTTCTAGTAAAAAGTCAAAGTCAAAGTGTAATAAGCTCCAGATCAAATAAATGGGTCAAATGAGGAAGATCTATCACAAAAATAAGTTGTTGCAAGTATGGATAAGCCAATATAGCTTATGAATAAACTGTTTGAAGATTTACACTAGCAGGGGCTAGTTTTGGAGGTTGAGCAGTGGGAACTTATCCCCCTGCTTGACCTTTTTGACTTTTTGTCTTATATGACTTTTTTGTGGATTCTAGTTACAAACAAGGCACCCTTGTTATCAGTGAATCACAAGGATCCAAGAACAACAAAGAAATCACACTTCCAATCAGCCAATTAGTGTAGTTAATTCAATTAAGCACCAGATCAGACACAGACTTGAACAATAAGCAGTTTACACTCAATAAGCAGTTTTAGCAAAAATCAGCCAACCAAATTGCACCAAAAGCATAAAAAAGCTATAATAAATTCAAATGAACAAATTTAAACAGGTTTCATGCAATGGTTCAAGGTCTAGATCAAGATTCAAGCACAAAAAGGTTACTGATGAACTAAGAACATGCAGTTATGAACACTTGCTGATATACTTGACCACACAACCAAATTCAAACACTTAAATCTTCTTAACAGGTTATGATGGATATGATTTATCACTTTTTATCCTAAGTCTAAGACTAGAACTAGGTGTGCACCAAATCACAGTCCAAAATATCAACTAATCAAGATTTTATAAGCATATGTTTGATTTAGGTGTTCAAAAGCATACAACTTGTAGATTATCACTCTGTTGCATTTCTTAAACAAGAACTACTAGCATACAACAGCAAACACTTAACCAATAACACAAATACTTCAATATGCAATTGACCCAAACACCCCTTTATATTTTCAAATCAAAAGTTGGATTCAGGTTAGCACATGCATACATAAGCATCAAAACATCAATCTTAAACACAAACAACAAGATTTGGAGCCAAAGATCAACACATACACAAGCAGAACTAAAGTATCACAAATATCCAATTTTTTGACAGATTTTGAGATTAAGGGTTCAAACCTCATGGATGTACATCCACACCCACGTATGTTTGAGCTGATGTGCTAGCAAGAACAAGCACAAGCTTCCAATATCAGGCTGCTAAGATAGAACAAAGTTAGAAGCAAAAATATAAAACAGAAAGGTGACAAAACTTGATTGGTGCAACTCTTTTACCCTACTCTTTGATTATCCCCAAGTTATAAGCCTCACAACACCTTGATAACTCTTTATCAGGGTGCTATGATCCACTTATAGCCCAAAAATTCCAAAGGTGTACCAAGAACTTAACAAATATCAAGATTTAGGAAAATATGCAATTTCTTGCACACTCCTTGTAAACACGTTTTAAGATTCAAGTTTAGCAAACATTAAACAATATCAAGCAGTAAATAAGATTGGCACTTGGGTTTTCTTCAAAGATTCAAACACAATTCATTAAACATGAAAATGGATTTACAGAACTTGAACAAAGGAAAAACCAAAAGCAACTGAAATGAAAAGCCTAAGTGCCTTTATATAGGCTACAAGGGTTCTAGAAATGCAAGAAAAACATAAAACCCTAATGTGTAAAGTCCCTGAAATGCCCTTGAGAGTTTTGGCTTTTTGCTTGATCATGTGACTGAATTTGGCAGTTTGTTGAGGTGTCAAGCATGTGGAAGTGATCAAAGGCTCACAAGGAGCTTAAGTTTGAAGCTACAATCTTGAACGTTGGATGGCTGACAAGTTTTGGCTTTTTCTCCCAAAACCGTGTATGAGGGTTTATCATGTGACCAAGGTGATGATGTGGCATGGATTTTCAAAGTTGGGATGTGTTTAGGGACACCTTAATCTTAATTCTGGAGGTTTTGGTGGTTTAATTATAAGCCATTAACAAATGCCCAATTCTTGTTCATACGTGAATAGTAGCATGTTTAATCTGTTTTTGGGTAAGATTAAGTTTAAAAACTTGTTTAGGCGCCAAGAATAAACTAAAAAAAAAGATTAGTTTATTAAATTGAGTGGGATGTGAGGTGGATGAATGGGGTGTTCTGATTGGTTGATGGGGGTTAGTGGGACACGTGTAGGATGGTGGTTGGTCTAGGTTTCTTTCATTGTCTGCCAATTTTAGCCCTTAATCTTTCACACTCCTTTCACTTGTAATTTATTAAGCCAAATCCGGATTCCCTTTGTATTGAAAGTTTCTTTTTTCATACTTTTGCCCCAAATACTTTTCCAAAGTATTTTCAGGGGTATTTCTTGCCATTTGTTGATTCTTGAAGGGTTGTTTTGGCATTTCCTTCAAAGATGATGGTCTTGACTTTTATGATTGACTTTTTGGAGGACTAATATTGACAAGTCATGATTGTTGAGGGACCATTCTTGCCAATTCTTCAAAGTTGAGGGCCCTTTTTGTAAATTTGACAAACTTTAAGGACCAAACTTGTAATTATGAATATACAAGGGTTTAAAGTGTCAATTATTCAATATTGGAGGACCCTTCTTGCATAATCTTCAAATCTTCAAGGGTTTTTCTTGGAAAATCACCATTAGGGCTTGGTTCATTGTGCGGCTTCGTTTTCCGTGTTCGTTTTTGCATGTTTCTTGTGATCTTTTGTCATTTTCTCAATATCCGTACCTAAAATACACAAGTAACAAACACAAGCATATATTTGGCCATTTTTGATGATATTTAATGCATTTAAAGCCCGTTTTGGACGATGAGACTATGTATAAAAGCAGTCTCATCACTCCCCCATACTAAACCATTATCGTGCCCTCATGCAATGCTAGAATAAAGTATCGTAGCACCTCCAAAATTCATTTTTATTCACTTTTATTGAATGATAAACTAGCTACACTACTACTATTACTTCTACTTGCGTTTTAGACATAATGTATGATTTTCATCGCAAAATGGGACGTTTAGGTTCATAGAACAAGAACACGTGAATGCTTCGTTAGAAATAATTTCATCGTCCTCGATTTTTACCCCAATTCCATGCTAAGCGTGCAACGAGATCATTGTCATTATAAGTTAGTAATGCTAACACTACTCATATGCCCTAATCACGTACTTATCCTCCCATTTTCCTAAGTTGTATCTCTTATATTTTATTTTTTCTTGAATGTTTCACGAGGATACATTATTTGACTTATGCGATAATAGAGATTTAGGTCTAAAAATAGAGTCCTAACGGTGTAACCAAGACCATCGAATTAATAACCCCTCCTAATAGCCAACGATGTCAAAAAACTAAGTCAACAAGAAGGATCGATAAACACAGTTTTATAACGGTTTTGAAAATGAGACTTATTACCAAGACTTTTATACGCCCCCTAACGGAAGGGCCTTATTATCATAGGTTTACCTCTATCTTTTATTCAACTTCGCCATGAAGCTTTTATTATGACTTCGGTCTTGCCTTGCCTTTTATTTAACCTCGCCATGAGGTGTTTATTGTGGCCAAAGACGTATATCCTTACGCTAAAAGCGAATTTTGGATCTTTAAAGCTTCAAAGATTAAGGCTTGATTCAGTTTCAATTTTTCATAGATTTTTCGGCCTTGTGAGCTTCAAATTGTTTGCTTGATTTTGGTGAGCACTTGAAATCTTATTATTAGGTGAAGCTTTCGATTATTCGGGGTTGCCAATACTTCAAAACCGTGACGCTGGCGATACCTTAATGTCTTCCCAATTTAATTACATGGAAACTACTAGAAAAGACTAGGAACCAACAATCAAGACAAAACCGCTAAGTCAATATTTATTAAGCAAAACATATTTACAAGCGAAGGGAGAATAAGCAAACATCGAGAACACATGAGTTTTTGAAAGAATACAAGTACTCTACGTTTAGCATAGTAACTTATAATTAACTCTATCATTTCTCATCTCATTTAAGAGACTTAGCGTGAAGGTTTGGCAAGGCAAGTATCTATTCAGCCCCCCATACTAAAGTTAAACATTGTCCTTAATGTTTCGAGTCTAAGGGTTGGAAAACCCCCATACTAGAGACGTAGTCGAATGCATAATCTAGCATGGAAAGGGTGTAACCGTTAAATTTAAAGCCGTTTATGAAGTGTGCTATAAACCTAAGGTTAGAACATCAAAGGATATATCATGGATATTGAGAAAGTCTTCAAAGCAAACGATCGAGTGCTCCCATAAAACGAACACGAGAGGCTCCAATCGTGAAGATAATGATCATCTAAAATCCACAATTCACAAACAACCACGGAACAAAGGTTGGAAGAGCACAAATCCCCACACGTTACTACATTAGAAAGCGATAATATGTACATAGGATAAGCATGGGACTCCCCCACGAGGCACCTCGTTTTTTATTACCGAGTCATGAGCTCGACTCGATCCCCTCAATACTATATTATTGGGGAAGGTGATTTGGTCGAGGTAGTTCAAGGATGGAACTTCCCTGCCAAAGTAGTGCTTCAATCTATGTCCTTTCACCTTGAAATTGGGTCCATCATTTTAAGCTAGCTCGATGGTCCCATATGGAAAAACTTGAGTCACGGTGAATGCACCGGACCAACGGGATTTCAACTTACCGGAAATATTTTCAAACGAGTGTTAAAAAGCAACACTTGATCTCCAATGTTAAAAACCCGGTTTTTAATTTTTGAATCATGAAACTTTTTAGTCTTTTCTTTTTAAATCAATGAATTTTCATAAGCAATGTCTCTCAATTCATCCACTTCATTTAATTGCATTTTCCGGTGTTTTCCCGCGGTCTCCATATCATCATTACAATGCTTAAGGGCCCAATAAGCTTTGTGTTCAAGTTCAATTGGCAAGTGACAATTCTTCCCATAAACAAGCTTATAGGGAGTGCACCCGATGGGCGTCTTATGAGCGGTCCTAAAGGCCCATAAAGCATCGTCCAACTTATCCGACCAAGATTGTCGATTTTACCCAATAGATCTCTCCAAGATCCTCTTCAAAGCTCGGTTTGAAACCTCGACTTGCCCACTCGTTTGTGGGTGATAAGCCGTAGAAAGACGATGTGTAACCCCATATTTCCTTAGGACCCTTTCGAATTGGTCGTTACAAAAATGGGTTTCACGATCGCTTATGATCGCACGAGGGGTTCCAAACCGAGAAAACAAGCTTTTCAAAAACTTGACTACCACACGAGCATCGTTGGTGGGCAAAGCCTTAGCTTCCACCCACTTAGATAGGTAGTCAACGACGACAAGGATGTACTTATTACCACGAGATGATGGGAGCGACCCCATAAAGTCAATGCCCCAAACGTCCAAGATCTCACACACTTGGATGATATTTTGTGGCATTTCATCGTTTTGTGAGGCTTTTCCTTGTCGTTGGCATGAGTCGCATGACTTCACAAGTGCATGTGCATCTCGGTAAATAGTAGGACAAAAGAAACCGGCATCAAAGACCTTCTTAGCCGTGAGATTAACACCGTGGTGACCACCCGTGGGTCCCTCGTGACAAGCTCTAAGGATGTTAGAAGCTTCAGTACCAAATACACAACGTCGAATAATTTGATCCGCACAAGTTCGAAACAAGTAAGGGTTGTTCCAAAAATAGAACTTGACGTCACGAAAGAATTTTCGTTTTTCTTGAGTCGTCATACCCTTGATGATGAAATTCCCCGCATGGTAATTTGCGATGTCCGCAAACCATGGGGTAGAAGAATCAAGCTTAGAATTCACTACACCAAGTGTCTCGAGCGGAAATGTTTCGGTGATTTCCTTGGGCTCGTGAACACTTTGGTGAGGATCTTCCAAACGAGAAAGATGATCGGCCGCTAGATTCTCGGCTCCTTTTTTGTAAACGATTTTGTGATCAAATTCTTGTAGGAGGAGAATCCAATGAAGTAATCTTGGCTTTGCATCTTGTTAAGCCAAAGATACTTGATAGCCGAATGATCCGTATACACTATGCATTTAGTCAAGACGAGATAAGGTCAGAATTTCTCAAATGCATACACCACGGCAAGGAATTCCTTCTCCATTGTAGTGTATTTTAGTTGAGCCTCGGTCATCATCTTGCTAGCATAGTGAATAGGCAAGAAGTGCTTATCATGACGTTGCCCTAATACGGCCCCAATAGCGTAGTCACTAGCATCACACATGAGCTCAAAGGGGAGGTTCCAATTGGGAGCAACAAGAATGGGAGCTTCGGTAAGTTTCCTCTTAAGGATTTCAAAGGCTTGTACACAATCTTCGTCAAAGACAAAACGTGCATCTTTTTCGAGGAGATGTGTAATAGGTCGAGAAATCTTTGAAAAATCCTTGATGAATCGACGATAAAAGCCTGCGTGGCCTAGGAAACTCCTAACTCCCTTGAAGGTTTTGGGATGAGGTAATTTGGCGATGACGTCTACCTTAGCTTGATCTACCTCAATCCCCGCTTTTGAAACCTTGTGCCCTAAGACGATTCCACTTTTAACCATAAAATGACATTTTTCCTAATTAAGCACAAGGTTGGTTTCCTCACAACACTTCAACATTCTCTCAAGATTCGACAAACACGAAGTGAACGAACTACCAAACACGGAAAAGTCATCCATAAAGACTTCCCTCATCTTCTCGATCATATCATGAAAAATAGCCATCATGCACCTTTGAAAGGTTCCCGGTGCATTGCAAAGTCCGAATAGCATTCTACGATAGGCAAACGTTCCACATGGACACGTAAACGTAGTTTTTTCTTGATCACGAGGATCGATGGGGATTTGGAAGTAACCGGAAAAACCATCTAAAAAGCAATAGAAATCGTTTCCCGCAAGACGCTCCAACATTTGGTCCAGGAAGGGCAAGGGAAAATGGTCTTTTCGAGTGGCATCATTCAACTTACGATAGTCAATGCACACTCTCCATCCGGTCACAAGTCTAGTTGGAATTAACTCGTTGGCATTGTTTGGCACAACGGTCATTCCTCCCTTCTGAGGGACACAATAAATAGGCCTCACCCAAGGGGTATCGGAAATAGGGTAAATCATTCCCGCGTCAAGGAGTTTTAGGACTTCCTTTTTGATGACGTCGTGAATTTTTGGGGTTCACCCTCCTTTGAAATTGGATTGCGGGTTTGTAATCCTCCTCCATTAAGATTTTGTGGGTACAAAATTTGGGATCGATCCCCTTAATGTCGGATAACTTCCACGCAATTGCCCCTTTGTGATCCTTTAGAACATCGACAAGTGCGGTTTTTTCATCATCCGAAAGATCTTTCGCAATAATAACCGGCAACTTGTCGTCCTCCTCCAAAAATACATATTCAAGGTGAGGAGGTAAATCTTTCAACTCGAGGATAGGTGGCTCCTCAATTGAAGATTTGGGCTCGATACTCATAACCTCCTCGGGTGGAGGAAATGGGAAATCGTTAAGAAAATCCTTGATAATCGAGAAGTCCTCATCATTGTCGAGGTCTTCGTCACAAGTACGTGGAACATCGAATTCTTCCAACGTAAAACCACGACCTTCAAATGGAAATAAGGTTGGTGTCGAGTTATCAAGAATGGGATCTAACATAGTAGGATTGCCACTATTTTCATCATCACCAAAACCTAGAACTTCTTGTGAAAATTCCTCGCAAACAACGTCAATCATATCAACGAGGTATACGGTTGCAACGGAATAAACATGAGAAATTGGAGAATCTTGAGTTGCGTTTATAACAAGTTCCTCGTCGTTGAAACGTAAGGTGATCTTTCTAGCATGCACATCAATTAAAGCCATAGACGTATCTAAAAACGAACGACCTAAAATGAGAGGAACTTGAGGATCCGTGGGAATATCGACAATGAAAAAGTCTACCGGATAATAGAACTTTCCCACTTTCACAAAAACGTCTTCCGCCAATCCACATGCGGGAATCGTGGAATGGTCGGCCAACTCGATAGACATTTGTGAAGGAGTAAGATTAGGAAGATTGAGCGACTTGAAGATTGTAAGTGGCATCAAGTTAATACTAGCACCAAGATCGGCCAAGGCATAACATTCTTCCATATCTTGGATTGCACAAGGAATCAAGAATTTACCAGGATCACCGACTTTTTGAGGTATGCGGTTAAGATAAACCGATGAACAACTAGACAATTGTTGTAATTTCTCCTTATTGTTCAACATACTCTTGAAGTTAGCGTCAAATCAAGGCATCATGACCAAAGCATCGACAAAACTCACATTAAAATGAACGTCACGAAACATTTTCATAAAAAGCTCAAATTGGTAATTGTCGTGCTCTTGACGTTTCTCCTTTCTATGTCTCGATGGATAGGGAAAAGGTGGTGTGGGTTGAGGCATAGGCATAGCTTTTGGAATCTCGGGTTCCAAATGTGGTAATGGGTCAACCGTAGGTGTGGCATGAGCGGTACTTCGTAGGATTAAGACATGCTCCTTTTCGACCACCACCTCGGGTTCTTCCTCAATTGCATCCTCCATAGGAGCAATTGGTTGAAGAGTCGGTTCCATAAGTGTCTTACCACTATGTGTGGTAATCACTTTCATCTCTCCCTTAGGGTTCGATATGGTGTTACTAGGAAGACTACTCGAAGACGGTTTGCACATTATAGCCTCAAACATAGATGAAATTTTATCCTCAAACATGCATTGCCTCTTCTCGGCCTTAATCATCTCTTGTTTTATTTCATGTTGACCTTGTTCCATTTTTTGTTGGTTTTGTTGTAACCTAGTTACATTCCATTCCATTTTGTTTGTATGGATTTTAAGCTCACTTGCTAACTCGTTTTTCAACTCCTTCTTCAAGTCGTTCTTAAACTCGGATCTTAGGCTAATGATTTCTCTTTAAATGTTGTCAAACCTAGCATCGTTTCCATTAGCGTATTCAACAAATTCATTTGGAAGATCTTTCAAAGTTTGCAAACCCTTGTTGTTGTTTTGAAAATCATTGTTTTGATTTTTGTTTGAAACTTGGTTGTTTCGATAGTTGTTTGCAAACCCCTTGATTCCCATTGTTTCCTTTGTAATTGTTTTTAAAACCAACTTGATTTTTTTGATAGTTGTTGTTAGCATTTGATTGGGAGCAAAACCCGGTGGAATCAACTGATTAGAGCGGGTAACTTGACCGTTTTGGTTGTAAGTTCCCGTGGCCGCGTAGGTACTCGAAGTGTTACCACCGTTGGTAATGCACTCGGAGAAATCATGACCTCCACCATAATACATAAACGAAACCTCAACCGCTTTAGCCGTAGCGGGAGCACTTTGTTCTCCAACTTTGAATTCAATTAAAAGTCCTTTAAGCTTATCAAAGATTTTGTTTTCCAAGTTCCCCTCAATTTGGCAAGCATCGATGGTATTGGACAAAGAAGGTGAAGCCGAAGACGAAGCCTTACGAACACTCGATGTGTTACGAGGACTATACACCTTAGATCTATTCTCAATTATCAACAACGCTTCCTCAACCGTTTTACACAAAAAATTACCACCCGCGGCGGCATTTAGATAATCCCTTTCATGATCATTTAAACCATTATAAAACGTGTCAATTTGATGCAATTCGGAAAAACCGTGATGAGGACACTCATGTAACATTTATTTAACCCTATTCCAAGCAGTTGAAAAACTCTTATTAAATTCTTGTGAAAATTTTGAAATCTTGTTTTTCAAATGCGTAGTCTAAGAGGGCGGGAAAAATTGGTTCACAAACTTAGAAACGAGATCCTTCCACGTCAATATAGAATTTGGTGGCTCTTTCTCTAACCAAATTTTAGCGGGCCCTGCTAAGGAATACAAAAAAAGCATCATCTTAATCGAGTCATTAGCAACATCCTTAATGTTGCAAGTGGCGGTAAGACGATTGAATTGGCGGATATGGTTGTGCGGGTTGTCCTTTTCATCACCACGGAATTATTTATTTTGGATCATCGACAACAAACCCGTTTTCACTTCAAAATTCTCCGCAAGGATAGCAGGAATTACAATAGCCTCTCCATAACCCTCGGTGGGTGCTTGAAGTAACTCCATCATAGTTCGATTCGCCATGGTTGGTTCTTCTCTTATGATAGGTTCGTCAATAGGAGACTCCCCACTAGAAAGATTAGGAGTAGGTGTTGACTCCTTTTGGTT
The DNA here is from genome assembly GCA_025667525.1 of Glebionis coronaria. NCBI lineage: Eukaryota > Viridiplantae > Streptophyta > Magnoliopsida > Asterales > Asteraceae > Glebionis > Glebionis coronaria. Next base: position 381,678,689 of record CM046882.1, on the reverse strand, counting down.
TTTTCGTTTACGTGCACGTCTTGCTTGATTACGAGTAAGCATAAACGTCACGTACAACGTGGGGATGAGCAAAGAAGATTCTTTTTGGTGTTTTTAATTTTTCCAATTTTATTGTGGTTTTTGATTGTTTTTACTTTTTTTGGATTTTGTGATTGTATTAAGTAGACAAAAATCTACAAATCTCATCCTTAATAAAATCTCTTGATTAAAGAAGCCTCAAGGAATGAAATTGTAGAAACTAGAAGGGGGGTTGAATAGTTTCTCTTCAATTAGTCACCTAGTTTAAATTACTTTAAATTAAGTGTGTATCAAAACTATCTTTTACTTAAAGATAAGTTGCATAATGATTAGGTTCAATTCAAATGGATTAGCAATGGTAATAGGTAAGTATAATGATAATGAAATAAGTAAAGAGTAAGGAAAGAGACAACCTAGTGACAAGACACACAGATTTATAGTGGTTTGACAACGAGGCTCTATCCTCGTTTCTACTCCACTCCTCGAGTACACCTAATCGAGATTTCCACTATATCCACAAGCTCCCTGCTTGGCGGAGAAAGCCTTACATCGTCGCTTACATTATTTTCCGACACTAAGGTAAATGTCGAGACCTAATCATTAGCTAGGACCAATCTACACAACATTGCCTACTTCACAATTTAACGACACAAGGCTAGATGTCGAGTTCTAATCCAAAGCTAGAACCAATCTTCACGACTCTTCACTTTGAAGCTAAGTGAGAACTTCACACAACACAACTACTAATCACTTTCAAGTTTAGTGAGAACTCACAAGACACAACCACATCACTTTAGAGTTTAGTGAGAAATACTACACAAATCTATTACAACTCAACTAGACATATCCAAGTACACACATGTAGCTTGGATCTACACAACACAAATCCAAGCAAACACATATGCAATGGATGTACACAACAAATCCAAGTATTTACAAATATCTTGGATGAACACAACTAGTCCAAGTATTTCATAAATACAAATGGATTAACAAAAATAAAAAGGCTAACATGATGAACATGACTAATTCATGGATTCATCTTTATCACAACACTAGTGAGTGAGTGATCTTTTCATTGGACAAGGTAAAGCAGGGGATCAAGAGGATAATCATATGTAAACATCCTTATCACTTTAAGTGATCATTTAATAATGATTATGCTATAGAAAAGAGAAAGAGGGCTGAGAAAAACGTCCAAGAGGCTTGTTGGAAAATGAGATTTGATCCACTATTTACAGAAGACAAAGTCCAACCGCTAGCTGGGCGCGGATCCTTATCTAGCCGGCGGTACCTTATCGATAAGGAACCGCCTAGCTATTTATGGTACCGCCCAGTAGAGTCCGCTCCCTTTTTGGTCTTTTAGTGGGGTAGGAATATCTGAGGGTTTTTAAACCTTCAAAGGATATTCTTATGGCATATGGAATATGGCATTTTCAAATTTACATTTTCCATTTTAATAAAACTTTTTCTTAAAAAGAAAGTTTATTAAAAAATCTTTTGTCATATTAACAAAAGTAAGTTTTAAGGATAATCACTTTGATGATCACTAAGTATGATTAAGAAAAGTTAGTGATATGATTATTACCTTGATGATAGTGTTAGTTAAATAATTCGTTTTGTGTTTTATACTAAATTTGTTGTATAGTTTGTTGTGATCAAAACTAAGAAAGATTAGTTAACACTAATAATGTTTTTAGACATCACTTGCATTAACAATCTCCCCCTTTTTGATTACGACAAACTATAAACTCATTTACTTAGGAACACAAAATATCGAATTATTAACGAGTTTATCACTATCATTTCTCCCCCTTTGTCGTAGCAAAAAGGTAAGCACATGTCTTTGAAGATATTCGGACTTTGCTAGTAGCTCCCCCTTGCTTGGGGCACCAAGTGTATGAGCTAAGGTGACATGCTACACAAAGGTTAGTAGAAAGGAAAGAAACACCAATGTATATATGATCACTACCTACTAAGTTACTTGAGAGGGAGAAGGAGAAGAAATCTCAAATTAGAAGCAAGTATTTGCTAAGTATATCCAAAAAGGTAAATGACAAAATCAAGGTTCACTTGGTGGAATGAAGGAAGAAAGGAAACATCCAACCAATGAAGATGATAAATTTGTCAAGGGGTTACAATTTAGAATTGATGGAATCACCCATAAACAATTGTAAATATTAACCACGATCAATTCAAAAAGAACGAGAGAATGATCAAATAAAGAAAACAAACACACCATAAAGATTTCATATTACATAAATATGAAAAAGACAACCAAAGTAGATAGTCATACACACAATATGAGTATCTAAAGCAAAAGATATGGAAAATAAACCACAAAGCATAAGCTAGCTAATAGTGACAATTTTCCAAGATAGCTTAAAAAAAATGACTCTAAAACAACTAAAGTTTTATTGACTCCAATGGAGTGTAGCCCTTTAGTTGGAAAAATAAGACGACGATGCATCATTCGAAGTTTTGTCCACGGGAACAAAAACTTTGAGAGGAGGTCGAGTGAGGAGGAATTCAAGAAAATTTAACTTCTCATACACATGAGCAAGTTCAATTTGTTGAAATCGAAAACAAGCACACGAGGATCCATGATGCAACATAAATTCGGTTGATGGGGGAAGGTCATCACACCTAGGGTCTGGTGGTGGTGAGGAGAGTGGGTAGGTAATGTTTTCACAATGCCTTGTGAGGTTTAGGAAGGTTGAAAGATCATTGAGTTGAGGGGTGTCAAAGGGTTTTGGTGGTGGGGGGAGATTCTCCTTTTCTCTGGTGATTGGGTTAATGGAGTAGGTCTCATTCCAATACTTGATTGGAGAAAAGATGGGGTTCTTGGGTGGTTTGGATGAAGAGGGTTCATTTTTCTTGATCCAAATAGGTTTAACCGAGATTTTCTGTGACAATCCGTCAATTTATGGTTGATATTTTATTCTCAAGTATTATTTAAAACATTATTTTAATGTTATATTATGAACTCACCCATTTTTGGGAAGAAATTTGGATTTACGTCTTGAAGTAGCATCGACTACGTCTAAACCGAAGGATTCTACGTTACGTGCTTACATTTACATACACCGTCTTTGGTGACAGTCCAACATTTCAGTAAATAAATTTATCCGTGAATATTATTTTGGGATTTTAATTTTGAGTTGGTTCATAAACTCACAAATTTACGAGAAGACATTAGGACTTACGATTTTAATTTAACGTCCTTTACGACTAAACCAGAAACCTTATGATTACGTATTTACGTTTTCGAACTCCGTTTTGATGAGACAATTTTTATTAGATTCGTTTTGTGCCGTTGATTCATAATTTATAAAACAATTTTTCGTAAAACGACCCGAGGGCACGCAAATCGAGGAAACTAGAATCGAGGAATACCTGTAAATTAGCGGGATGGGACAAAACAAGTTTATCCCACCCCACTCATATGGGACGGCCAAAACGTGACACCACAACATGTGATGTGTCCAAGTTGTAGCTAGTTGCTTACACTTGTTAAGCAAAGCTTAACAAGTAAGCTAACTTTCCACCCAAAACCACAAAACCACTACACACTTACCATTTGAACATTTCATTCATGCAAACCACTCACCAAACTCTCTCCTCTCTCTAAAATTCGTCCAAGAACCACCCCTAAACACCCTCATTTGATCAAATTTAACAATGAAATCATATGTTATTCACACATATGATGAAGCCCTTTTCAAGCTCTATTGATTGGTGGTGATTTTAACATCCAAGGAGAAGATTTTTTGGTGTCATAGGGCTGATTTATACAAGAAGTTTAAAAGTATTGGTGGTCTTGGATATTGGCGTTGATCTATCATAAGTCTTGCCATCAAAAATCTAAGCCTTGATCATAACCTACACAACCTTGGTGGTATAAAGATTGTTCTTCCCATCCTCTTGTTATTTTGATTATGTAATCTTGTAATTTCTTTATTTATGTATATGTATATGATGATGAATGATGATTAAAAATATTATGTGAGGATTTGGTGTTGATAGATTTGATAAATATGGTTAAAAAGATGGAAAACCACATGTAAAATGGTTAAAATCTTGCTAAATATGATGGCTGTATAAAAACAGTAAGTAACCAAAGGTTAAACTGATAAAATGATAAAGTGGAATCCATTTACAGTAAGTGTTAGATGTCATACAAATGTGAGAGTTGTCCATGCAATGGAATCATCAAAATGAGTGAGATATGATCAAAACAAGATTAGTGTACCAATCTGAATAGTCTGTTTTGTAGGGACTGTTAAGGATAGTTAAACATGGAATGAGCAGTATCTATAACTAACTTATTTGTAGCACATAATATGAAGTTTATGCCATCAAAAAATGAGCTTCTATCTCCTTATAGAACTCAATATATGATAAAAATGGTGAAGATGAAACTAAAAATCAGATTTTGAAGAATTAATGTTTAATAGTATTATATAAGCACTCAAACTAATATAGTATAAAATGTGAATTAAAACCCACTAACTTATAAATTTAATTTATAGAAATATGTATAAGGTTAAATAAATGGACACTTTATAAAAATGATAGTTTAATAAGATTTATAAGTTATAAAAACTATAAACATGATTTTTACGACTTTTTCGGCTATTACCGTAAAATTAACGTTTTTCACCAATTAAAACTTAGACGATCAAACCCGCCTAATGTAAAGTTTTTAAAAGTCATATACTGATATATAAATACCTAATACAAGTAAAAACCGATAAAACCCGAACTATATGACATACGGACATTAACGAGCTAAGTTAGCATATTTGGACTAATAATTTAACTAAATAAGTTAAACACTTATAAAAATTTCTTATTGGGCTTAACCCATTTGGGCCCAACATGTAAAGTATAAATACTGATAATACAAGTATAAAATGTATTAATACAAGTTAATGAACTTATAATAGGCTTATTGGACCTAAAACATGTAAATAAGTAAAACTAGTAAACTAGTATAAAAGTTACCAATACATAACACTAAAATGAGTAAATGAGAATGTATAAACCCACTTGATCATCATATATATAAAATCATCATATGTATACATAATTGTTATTTTGATAAAGTCATTGGACAAAATTCTAAGACGAGTATTATTTGTCTAGGTTTCCGTGATTGAAACACGTACCGTACATCCGAATTGCCGATAACCCGCTTTCCCACATCAACGTGAGTTCATAGCCTCGCACTCTATTAAATGTTTTTATGAAATGTTTTATAAACCCGCCAGGGAGATAACATGTTAGTTTTGATAAATAGGACACCATTTGTCCCGACTGTTTGTTTATTGATTTGGACCCGAATGATTGTATGACCCGATGAATGATTAAATGACCCGATAGATGAAATGAAATGGATTATTAAAGTTAGGTTATGTCACTAAAAGTCCCATTAGCATGAATTGTGAACTACCGGGATTTGGTAGACGCTTATGCATATAATAGTACTATTTGGGGACGATCACCCCAGTTCGCGCCTTGACGGTTGATCCCCGTCGTTCCACATTGATTGGTAAGAGAATTTATGTATGAGAAGATTTACACAAGCGTGATTATTGTGACGACACGCTAATTTAGATGGGCAAATGAGTTTCGGGCTAGCTACCCGTTGTTTGGTTTAGTAAGGTAACAATGTCATGCGCCTTGTAATAATCCATAAATAACGAAATACTGCTATACGCACTAAATTACAATATATTGTCTGACTAGCAATACAGGGTCTTATTATTGATATTATGTTCGTGTTTTGGTTTTATATAACCATATTCATATAACGGTTTTTATTTAATCTATACAACGTTATAAAACGTATTGTATGATGTTTTTACGACAATGGTTCGTATAATGATTTTTAAGGCAAATGCCTATATTATGATTTTTGATAAGGATTTGTATAAAATGACTTTGGCTATTTTATGGCCTATTACAAAGATTTGTACAAAATGATTTTCGGTAATAATTTAATACCGATGTTATATTGATGGATTTTATTAAACTCTATGAATTCACTCGGTGTTATCACTGACCTTTTCTTTTAACATGTTTTATCTCAGTTACTTGAAGGTAATTCTCGGGAAGACGACAAGAATTCATGGCCCGCACTTAAATAATAATTTCCTTTCAAATGCTTTGTAAAACCTGTATAAAATACAATGACTTGGGACCTATGTAAATTTGATATTTATGAATGGAAATGCTTTTATTATTAAACGACGCGATTTTTATGCGTTGTATATGATGTGAGTAATGTGCTATCCCGTAACACCAATGAGTCTTCCGCTGTATTGAATTGTGTAAATTTGGGGGTGTTACAGTTTGGTACCAGAGCTCTCGTTATAGAGAACGAAAGATTTTTAAAACCAAGGTTTTGAATAAAACATTTCAAAATCTTTTAATCATAAACATTTTTCTAAAAATGTCTAAAAATGTTTTGACTATAACGGTGCCGAAGAATTCCCGAGTTACCGACAAGGCCATACTGAGAAGTGTTATTTTAATATATATATATATAACTTGGATTATATATATATGATGTAATTTTATTACATGATTGTTTGATGATTATTTTGATATTTACACGAGGTATTTATACGACGTAGATTGTCACAAGGAACCCTAAATCCCCTAGTAAATTAATCTAAGCTATTCTTGTAGGAAATCTAGCTATTCCAGATCTAAACCAAGTTGTGGATATTTATGATCCAACAAAATGGTTGATATTCGTAGAAATGTAGATATTAGTTGATTGTGATATTGAAGAAGAATTGGCGAGATTAAATCTGATATCGATGTCATGACGATCTTTCCTTATAGATTGGAGTTTGACAAAACGTTACCACCTGGAAAGGTGTCATCTGATTCGTTGTCACCCAATTCTTAAATTTGAAATCGAAAGGCTGAATGTTGCACGTGAGGCTGTCATTGGAACCATTACCTAAAAGCCTCATGCCACTAGTACCTTTCCGAGAAGTCTTATTGAATGTATGAGTCATCTCATACTAGTGACTCATTTGATAATTGTTGTTGTAAGAGCTATAGGATTGGAAATTAAGTGTTGATCATATCGAGCTTTTATTGCTGTTTTAAGGTCTAAGAATAAGGTTGAAAGTATTGGAAAATGAGGTAGGATATCGCATTGAGTATAAGTTGATTGAAACTTGAATGAAGTAAAATTTAACCCGTATGGAATATAAGATTGTTAAGAGGAAGTCGTTAAGTTTTGTGATTGAATTATAAGGTTTTAAATGATTGTTGGTTTGTGTTAAGTGTTGTTCCTAGGCCATTGTCCACTAACGAGGATGCCCAGTGTCTAAGAAATAAATTGAACAAATCTTCTTCTGAATTGAGACCGATGGATCTTCTGGGACATGTGGAACACCTAATGACTCTTGTAGATTAGTATTCATTGTGGTATCTTTTAAAAATAATCCCTAACTTAACTGAGACATCAGTTGGTAGGATGAGTTATTGGAATTGTATGACATAGTGACACATAATGTGTTACGGTACAATTTTGACTTGTTTGTGATTAATGAAAAGACTACCATTGACTGCTAAATCCTACATGTATCGATGTTATATATCTTTTCTTGCTTGTTCCTAATGTTCGCATTAGTGATGCAACCATTGAACAAGTACTCATCTCGAATTGAGTTACGTTGTGGATTATTCTTTTTGAGTGCCATCGAGGTCATGAACCTCATGATTATTTGGCTAAAGCTCATTTCTATTATATTGTAGTTAGTTCTTGGTGAACAACTTTTCATCACTCTTTTGCAGATCACTCATTGTTTTTATAAGATAAAACAGTATCCCTTGAGAAAAATTGAATTTTCATCACTATAAGGATTATTCAAAGTAAGATTTATAAGTGATTGTTATCGAAATGAAGTTGTTTATAAAACATCTTGGAAAACTTAATTGTTTACATAACAAAGAAAATCTTTGTAAATTTATTTTTGATTCTTATTCAAGAATTAAGCATGAAAATATTTTTATTTAGACATGATGATAAAATTTTGACGAACTGAGTATTGCATCGTTAATCTTGAAATTGTATATAGTTGCGCGCCTACATACAATTTGGAATGGACCATGCAAGGCTGATTAGTAGTCACCATAAAACTAATGAATAAACACTACATTTTCTTTGAAGATTGTGAAAGATTAAATTTTATGAGATCTGCAAGAAGTGAAAAATAGGGACATAGTGTTAGGGACACCTACATATGTTCCTGTAGCATCTATCCTTCTGAGTCGAATTTAATCATCTGTGTAAATTGTCTTATTTGACAATTGACAATTCTTTCTTGTCCAATTCTCCCGTAGTGAGATTCTTTGGAAAAGTATCTGATTACCGAGTGTTGATACCCGATTGGATGTATCAACGTTCCTATCATTCCTTTTGATTAGATTTCATTTGAATGACCTGGGTAATGATCCGAGGAGCTTTCGAATGCGTACTCAAATTATGAAAACATGGGATATATTCATATTCGTTAAATGTTTTCGTCTGTATTTGATTTGAATTTCTCTCACGTAGATTATGCGTTGACATTACTCTTTTGATGGTAGTTGTGTTTCCATATATCCTTGAATTTGTGAAGGATTATGAGTTATTATTAGTCTTTTGAGAAGTTCACATCTTATCAACGGTAATGAACTGAAAAGTTGATAGTGCCAGTAGAATGGATTGATTGATTATGACAAGACGACATTGTCTTAATTGATGGGAACTCGAGTAGAATTCCCCTAAAAGATAAGATGTTGATTATCAAAAGTTATTTAAATAATTCTTGATGAATGACCATATCCTGCATTTAGACTTCAAATTATACCGTGAATGGTTATGAATTAGTCATAGATATTATGATCTAGAAAGACCCTAATATAAATTTATTAAAAGATGTTTCTGTTATCTAAAACTTTAGGAGGTATTTGCTGGTGAATTATCTAGACTTTTGCCATTAAAGCAGGATGAATTTGGTATTGATTATATTCCCGGTGCTGCACATGTGGCTTGTGCACTGTACGTCAGCACCATCTGAATTAAAGGAATTACCGTGCAACTGAGAGAGTTGTCGGAGAAAGATTTTATTCTATCGAGCTCGTCATCATGAAGAGATATGGTGTTATTATTCCTTTTATTTATTGATTACCGTGAACTAGGTAAATTGACAATTAAAAATCTATATCCACTACCCAAGATGATAGATTGTTCGATCATTTACAAGGTTCTAGCGTATGTTCTAAAGATTTGATTCACGACATGGTTATCATCAACTTCGCGTCCGCGAAAAAGATTATCTATTCCGATCACTATATCCAGAACTTTTAATGAACATTATGAGTTTCACGTGATGTCGTTTGGATTGACTAATACACCTGTAGCATTCATAAATTTGTTGAATCACGTGTGTAGGCTGTAATTTGATAAATTCATGCTTGTGATCATTAAGGACTAATTGTTTGTTTATAAGAATAAGAAGGAGTTAATAATTATTTATAGATTTCCCTGAATTGGCCGAATAATAAAAACCTGTACCTTAAATTTTTTTAACATGTGATTTAAGACTTAATCCTTTACATGATTTGACCGTGTGATTAATAAGATAATGGGATCTATATTGACATTTCAAAAATTTGAGCCATTAAGACTTTGGGTTTTACCGAAAAGAAAGTGGAAATATGTTTTGACAAATAATTTATCAAAGAAATTTTTAAGGGATTAATTCCTTATGCCCAAAACATTTAACTAAACTCCTGTTTAGGGGTAAATGTTCGTGTATACCTCAAGACAACCTAAGAGGGATTGAGGAAACCATTTAAACCATAACTTGAAATTTGAAACGATAATTTTTGCTTTTCAACTAAGAAAATTTTGACCAAAGTATAAACAAAGATTTTTCGAACATTTACGGATCTTATTAATTATTTTAAATCAACAAAAATCTTGTTAATTAAATTCAAATTTATTTTGAACATTTTTATATAATTGGTCGAACTAAGAAATTTAAAATTTTTACGTTTACGTTTCATAAAATTAAATATTTATTATTTAATTACTAGTAATATTTATCGACGTTTTAGACGTCGGATTGAGCAAAATTGATAAAAATAATAGTTGAGATGAAACTAAAACTTAGAAAATGTGAAGAAAGAATTTCTGAGTAATTGTGGTCATGATAATTATTCCATCTAGGAAAGTGAACGTAATTACTGACACATTATGTAGAAAAGATAAAGAACCATTTTGGATATGTTCCTTAATAATGAAGGTGCAAAATAAATTGCCAAACAATATAAAAGTAAACAATGCTTGTAAGAAGGATAATATAGATAATAAAAAGGGGTTAGCGGCTAATATGAACCATTAGAATTGAGGAGCCGATGGCGTTAAATGTTTTAAACTCTGCTTGTGGTTGCCTGAATATAGAGGATTTTGAGATTTAGGGCCTGTTTGGTATCAATATACATGAATGAGGAATGGATATCATAGGGATATGCAGTGTTTGTTTGCATAATAAAACTTTCAAATATAGAAAATGATATCATAATATCATTGTATCCCCATACCAACAAAAACAGGCTCCTATGAAATATTGATTCCTTTTTTTCATTGTTCAATTTTTTTTTCTTACCAGTTTTTTTTTCATATATATATATACACGTACATAACTATACTAGTAATCGACATCTATTTTTTATTTCCAAATAATTTAATTTTTGTATTTTTTAATATATATGCAGTCCATGATTTGGAGGGATTGCATAGATGCAATATAGAAAAAATTACTCTTTCATAAATGTATTTATTTTTGTATAAAACTGTCGTCAAAAATTTGGAAATTTTTCATAAAATAAGTTGTTTTTTAAATGTAATCATATGTTTAAAAAATTAATATAAAGCATGTTAACAGAATTTTTGTGATAGGTTCTTTTTTGGTTAAGAAAAATTTGATACCCAACTTAAAATTTTCAAACCAAACAACAATCTTTGGATTCATATACATAATCATATCCATTGTCATTCCGTCTTATTCCTAATCCGATACCGATTGTGATTCAAGGCATTAAACCAAACGCACCCTTAGTCATATTGAAATCTCGTAAGTATAAGTATTCCATTCATGTCATTTCTGACTAAATGTATCTTTATCTGAAGAAGTTGTACTAATGGCAAATTATGAAGGCATACATTGCCTCATACATTAGTAAACGTCTAGCTATTGAAAAGGTCATCATCTGAATTTGATTCGATTTGGGTCATCGTCGACAGACTGACCAAATCTGCTAATATCATTTCTGTTAATGATAGATTCTTGATGAAGAAATTGACTCTTTTGTATTTAAAAGGAGTTGTATAAACATGGTGTGCATGTATCGATCATCTCTATCAAGATCCTCGCTTCGCATCGAATTTCTATAGATTTGCTCAAAAGTCATTGAGAACGAATCTTGATGAGAGTACTGTATACCACCCCAATCGAAGGGACGAGGTAAAGTAACGATACAAAATACTATAAGTGCTGTTTTATGTTTAAATGATTGACCTTTGGTAATAAACTTTAGAATCGTTTTCCTTTGGAGAGATTATCATTGATAATTATCGTATTAGGATCAAGATTGAATCTTGTGAGGATATATATTAGAGCATCTGTAAGCAGGAGTTGGGATGAAGACACCCGACATACACCCATTGTGAGTTGAGCATGTCATTTAGGTTTAAGGTTTCCTATGATGGCGAACCTAACCTTACAAAATACTCGACCCGCGAGACCTGAAATGATTGTTGAAATTAGGATCTGATTATTGACTGCCGGTAGTGGGCAGGAGGTTATGTGAATATGAAATGTAGATCTTGAAGTGCCAGATGGGTAGCGAAGTTATGCCAAAAATTTTAACCATGGAAAAATGAATTGATGATCTGAAAGATCATGGGATATAAGACCCCGTTGTATGGGACCATTGAGATGCTATAAAAGATTGGTTTGAAAGGCATATAAGCTGGATCTACCCTAGGACTTCAAGAGCTGCGTGAATTATGTTTCGTATATCGAACTTGATAAAATGTCTATCAAGTGAGAATCTGATCACTTCTTGATGAAGTTTAGATCGCTGAAAAGTTGCATTCATCAAAAACCCGTGAACATCATGGATAGAGAAAGTAAGTCAACATTAAGCCTGATCTTATTCCCGTAGTTATGTTTGATGAAACTCGCGTATTGTAATGAATTACACTTGTGAGAAAAGACCGAATGTGGAGGAAATACCCACATGGCTTTAACTCTATAAGAAGCGAGTAGTAAGATAAGATGATCTTTGAGGACAAAGATCCTGTTTAGGGGTAAATGCTGTGACAATCCGTCAATTTGTGGTTGATATTTTATTCTCAAGTATTATTTAAAACATTATTTTAATGTTATATTATGAAGTCACCCATTTTTGGGAAGAAATTTGGATTTACGTCTTGAAGTAGCATCGACTACGTCTAAACCGGAGGATTCTACGTTTCGTGCTTACATTTACATACACCGTCTTTGGTGACAGTCCGACATTTCAGGAAATAAATTTATCCATGAATATTATTTTGGGATTTTAATTTTGAGTTGGTTCATAAACTCACAAATTTACGAGAAGAGATTAGGACTTACGATTTTAATTTAACGTCCTTTACGACTAAACCGGAAACCTTAGGATTACGTATTTACGTTTTCGAACTCCGTTTTTGATGAGACAATTTTTATTAGATTCGTTTTGTGCCGTTGATTCATAATTTATAAAAACATTTTTCGTAAAACCACCCGAGGGCACGCAAATCGAGGAAACTAGAATCGAGGAAACTAGAATCGAGGAATACCTATAAATTAGCGGGATGAGACAAAACAAGTTTATCCCACCCCACTCATATGGGACGGCCAAAACTTGACACCACAACATGTGATGTGTCCAAGTTGTAGCTAGTTGCTTACACTTGTTAAGCAAAGCTTAACAAGTAAGCTAACTTTCCACCCAAAACCACAAAACCACTACACACTTACCATTTGCACATTTCACTCATGCAAACCACTCACCAAACTCTCTCCTCTCTCTAAAATTCGTCCAAGAACCACCCCTAAACACCCTCATTTGATCAAATTTAACCATGAAATCATATGTTATTCACACATATGTTGAAGCCCTTTTCAAGCTCTATTGATTGGCGGTGATTTTAACATCCAAGGAGAAGATTTGTTGGTGTCATAGGGATGATTTCTGCAAGAAGTTTACAAGTATTGGTGGTCTTGAAGATTGGCGTTGATCTATCATAAGTCTTGCCATCAAAAATCTAAGCCTTGATCATAACCTACACAACCTTGGTGGTATAAAGATTGTTATTCCCATCCTCTTGTTATTTTGATTATATAATCTTGTAATTTCTTTTTTTATGTATATGTATATGATGATGAATGATGATTAAAAATATTATGTGGGGATTTGGTGTTGATAGATTTGATAAATATGGTTAAAAAGATGGAAAACCACATGTAAAATGGTTAAAATCTTGCTAAATATGATGGCTGTATAAAAATAGTAAGTAACCAAAGGTTAAACTAATAAAATGATAAAGTCGAATCCATTTACAGTAAGTGTTAGATGTCATACAAATGTGAGAGTTGGTCATGCAATGGAATCATCAAAATGAGTAAGATATGATCGAAACAAGATTAGTGTACCAATCTGAATAGTCTGTTTTGTAGGGACTGTTAAGGATAGTTAAACATGGAATGAGCAGCAGCTATAGCTAACTTATTTGTAGCACATAATATGAAGTTTATTCCATCGAAAATTGAGATTCTATCTCCTTATATAACTCAAGATATGATAAAAATGGTGAAGATGAAACTAAAAATCAGATTTTGAAGAATTAATGTTTAAGTATTATATAAGCACTCAAACTAATATAGTATAAAATGTGAATTAAAACCCACTGACTTATAAATTTAATTTATATAAATATGTATAAGGTTAAATAAATGGACACTTTATAAAAATGATAGTTGAATAAGATTTATAAGTTATAAAAACTATAAACATGATTTTTACGACTTTTTCGGCTATTACCGTAAAATTAACGTTTTTCACCAATTAAAACTTAGACGATCAAACCCGCCTAATGTAAAGTTTTTAAAAGTCATATACTGATATATAAATACCTAATACAAGTAAAAACCGATAAAACCCGAACTATATGACATACGGACATTAACGAGCTAAGTTAGCATATTTGGACTAATAATTTAACTAAATAAGTTAAACACTTATAAAAATTTCTTATTGGGCTTAACCCATTTGGGCCCAACATGTAAAGTATAAATACTGATAATACAAGTATAAAATGGATTAATACAAGTTAATGAACTTATAATAGGCTTATTGGACCTAAAACATGTAAATAAGTAAAACTAGTAAACTAGTATAAAAGTTACCAATACATAACACTAAAATGAGTAAATGAGAATGTATAAACCCACTTGATCATCATATATATAAAATCATCATATGTATACATAATTGTTATTTTGATAAAGTCATTGGACAAAAGTCTAAGACGAGTATTATTTGTCTAGGTTTCCGTGATTGAAGCACGTACCGTACATCCGAATTGCCGATAACCCGCTTTCCCACATCAACGTGAGTTCATAGCCTCGCACTTTTTTAAATGTTTTTATGAAATGTTTTATAAACCCGCGAGGGAGATAACATGTTAGTTTTGATAAATAGAACACCATTTGTCCCGATTGTTTGTTTATTGATTTGGAACCGAATGATTGTATGACCCGATGAATGATTAAATGACCCGATAGATGAAATGAAATGGATTATTAAAGTTAGGTTATGTCACTAAAAGTACCATTAGCATGAACTGTGAACTACCGGGATTTGGTAGACGCTTATGCATATAATAGTACTATTTGGGGACGATCACCCCAGTTCGCGCCTTGACGGTTGATCCCCGTCGTTCCACATTGATTGGTAAGCGAATTTATGTATGAGAAGATTTACACAAGCATGATTATTGTGACGACACGCTAATTTAGATGGGCAAATGAGTTTCGGGCTAGCTACCCGTTGTTTGGTTTAGTAAGATAACAATGTCATGCGGCTTGAAATAATCCATAAATAACGAAATACTGCTATACGCACTAAATTACGATATATTGCCTGACTAGCAATACAGGGTCTTATTATTGATATTATGTTCGTGTTTTGGTTTTATATAACCATATTCATATAACGGTTTTTATTTAATCTATACAACGTATAAAACGTATTGTATGATGTTTTTACGACAATGGTTCGTATAATGATTTTTAAGGAAAATGCCTATACTATGATTTTGATAAGGATTTGTATAAAATGCCTTTGGCTATTTTATGGCCTATTACAAAGATTTGTAAAAAATGATTTTCGGTAATAATTTTATACCGATGTTATATTGATGGATTTTATTAAACTCTATGAATTCACTCGGCGTTATCGCTGACCTTTTCTTTTAACATGTTTTATCTCAGGTACTTGAAGGTAATTCTCGGGAAGACGACCATAATTCATGGCCCGTACTTAAATAATAATTTCCATTCAAATGCTTTGTAAAACCTGTATACAATACAATGACTTGGGACCTATGTAAATTTGATATTTATGAATGGAAATGCTTTTATTATTAAACGACACGATTTTTATGCGTTGTCTATGATGTGAGTAATGTGCTATCCCGTAACACCAACGAGTCTTCCGCTGTATTAAATTGTGTAAATTTGGGGGTGTTACATTTTCGGTTTCTTTGAAAGATTTGATGAGGAAGCTTTGGGTGAGGAGGTTTGTGACAAAGAAATGTCAAGGTTATGAAAGGGAGAGTTAGGCATTGTTGAGGTGTGAGAATGAAATCTCAAGGTTGGGGTATAAGAAGAAAGTATACAAGGCAAAGGTTTGAAAAACAAATGTAAAGTGTCAAGGAATGTTTAGCCAAATTGAGTAAACATGGAATCTTGACTGGGAATAGGGTGATGAAGGAAGACCAAAAAACGAGCCATAAAATGGCTTTCTGTGCGCGGTACATTATAGGGACCGGCGGTTCCTTATCACTTAAGGAACCGCGCGTTCTTTAAGGAACCGCGTGTAGTGGGCTTGAAATCTAGATTTTCCAGGGTTTTGAGAAAAACTAAGACTTCTTAAAATATTGCAAATCTTGGAATTTTACCCTATTAGCACTAAATTTTGCTAGGGTTGCATAAAAGCTACACATTCACCAAGAATGTCTTGACAAATGGTGACAAAATTTTGGATAACATTTTGAACCAATTTTAGTCAAGTTTCAGAGGTTGTGATAGATTTAAGTTTAATTTTAATTTGGAATTAAAGTTGATTAATGTCCACATAGAGATAGAAGCACATGATGCCAAGTCCATAATTCATTCTCATAAAACATTCATGAAAGAGATACATAAGGAAAATAAAGAAAAACAACTAACTAAACTAAAGATAGCTTAAAAAAAACTAGGTCTTGATTAGTAATCTTCCTTGGCTTGAAGTTTCTTGAAAACTATTTTTAAAGAAAATCACCATTCATGTCCTAGGAGGAGGCATGTTAAACAAGGTGAGCAAGAAATCTTGTGTAGGATCGTATTTATCTAAGGATTAGGCATTGTGTGATTTACCTATTGAATGATGATAAATGGAAAACTTAGAGAGAGAAAGAAGAGAGAGAAAGGAGAGAATAAGAAAGAAAGATGAAATGTGATTATGTGAAAAGGAAGTGAACCAACAACCCCTCCTAACATGCTAGGAGGGGGGTTTATATAGCCCACCCTACATGTGGGCTATATGGGCTATATTGGATCACGAGCCCAATATCATTGGAGTGACCGATCCTTTCTAAATACGTAAAAACGTATTTCCAACAATCTCCCCCAAAGGGAGGTCACTCCAAGTTACAATGTCCTAAATAGTCTAAAGCTCGTGATTCATGCTAATAATGATGTGACCGAGACTTTCCTTGGAAAAACGTATTTCCAACAATAATTGTAACTTGGAGTGACCTCCCTTTGGGGGAGATTGTTGAAAATACGTTTTTACGTATTTAGAAAGGATCGGTCACTCCAATGATATTGGGCTCGTGATCCAATATAGTCCATATAGCCCACATGTAGGGTGGGCTATATAAACCCCCCTCCTAGCATGTTAGGAGGGGTTGTTGGTTCACTTCCTTTTCACATAATCACATTTCATCTTTCTTTCTTATTCTCTCCTTTCTCTCTCTTCTTTCTCTCTCTAAGTTTTCCATTTATCATCATTCAATAGGTAAATCACACAATGCCTAATCCTTAGATAAATACGATCCTACAATTGGTATCAAGAGCTATGGTTGCATCTTAGGATTTGCATTCTTTTGATCTATTAATTTGGTTTTAATTTTTTCTTTCTTATTTTTTTTGAAGTTTATTTTAACAAGTTATTGTCTCAATTTGTCTCAGGTTTATTTTTTTTAACAAGTATCTATTCTCTTTACTGTCTCGGTTTAATTTTAACAAATTTATTTTTGTTTATTTTTTTTAGTTTGTGTCTAGATCTGTTTGTCTCAATTTGGGATTTGTCACAAAAATCTACAAAAATATCAGTTTTTTTTATTATTCTAATATTTTTGTCTTTATCAAAAGTATCTGTCTCTGTTTTGAAACTACACCCGTCGGAAAAGGGTTTTAATTTTCAGATAGTTATTCCGATTACTTCCATCGGAATAAGGTTTTTGCATTCCGACCATCTTTCCGATCGCATTCCAACAAGGTTCTTTCCGATTGACATTCCAATAAGGCATTCCGTTTGGGACGTTGTCATTCCTATCAGATCATTCCGATAAGATCATTCCGATTGGGACATAAGCATTCCGATTAGGTCATTCAGTTTGACACATTGACATTCCGATGGTGATTTTTTTGCTTGTGACATTCCGATGACTTGACACTATACTTGGACTTAACCTTTTAAATAATCAAACCAAGTGACAAAAGACTAGACCCTCGAACACAGCCTCAACTCGACCCATAACTCGACTCATCCTCTCGAACTCAAACTCGAAGACCTCTCACCGCTCGACTTTTTTTTTTACCCTCGACTCTCGGACTCACACACAAACTCACTGACCTGACCAAAAACAGACAAGAAACCCTCGTCTACCACCATCATCCGAGACCAAAAAGACTCTTGCACCAAACCAAACAAGACTCATACAACACCCTCGACTCACTCTCTTTCATCTTTATTTTTTTTATTCTCTGACTCAAAAACATAAGAGCTCTCGACTCCCTCATCAAACCTCAACCCCTACCCAACCAACAACACCCTCGAATACACAAACTCAAAACTCTCGTCTCATCAGCCTAGTCGACACTCGACTCACGAAAATCCCAACTTGACTCAGACACAACCAACCTCACACTCAAGACTTCTCTCAGACACCCTCTCTCGAATACCCACACAACTCAAACAGACTCCCTCAAACTCGAACCTCTCACAACTCACCCTCGTAACCAAAACACCCTCGTCTCACCATTTTTGATCAGAACCCAACCCAAACAAAAAAGACTCGACTCACAACACCCGACTCGACTCTCGACATACACACGAACCCACACGATTTTAAACTCGATCTCTGTTTCCACCATCATCGATCAAACACACGTGACCAACAAAAAAATAAAAAAATAAAAAGCAAGTTCGAAATACCTACCCGAGACCTCATATTTATGATCTTGAAGCATTCGTCTTCTCGGTTATTGACCGGTCACGTAACCAACATCCATAAGATTTAATTAGATAGATTGATAGCTTTGAGATTTGTTTGGTGACTGAGATTGGTAGCACAGAGAGATAACAAAGAGAGTGGGGCGGATTTTACTAGGTTCGGGCTAAGGAGAGAGAGAGATAACAATAAACGAGTGATTTGGGTGTTTTTGGAGAGAGAGAGATTTTGAGAAGATAGCATTTGTGAGACTGTGTATTTTTGGGATATAGGGTCAAAGGGCGGACGTTCCAAGGGTGCATTTTCTATATTGGTTTCCAGCCAACCACGTTTTCTATCCTTGCTACATTTTCTCAAATTTTTATTTTTTTTAATTCACACATTGGTAATATTTTTTTTTGTTGAAAATCGCATGTTTATCAGCTTTCCTTTTATTATTATTTTATTTTAGTTTATTTTTTTAATTTTAGTTAAGTAAGATTTTTAAGTTAAGTTAATTTTTTTTTTCTTTCTTAGTTTATTTAAATTTTGTATATTTTGTCACTTGATTTCTTTGGATTTGGCAAATCGTGTTGAGGCGGGTATTTTGAAAGTATTAACGTGGAAATATATTTGACGGGTTAAAAGTTTTTGTGGCTGGATTTAAAGTCAAAAGTGACGAGTTAAAGTGACAGGATTTATTTTTAGTGGCTACGGATTTTTGATCGGGTTTATTTTTTTCAACGTTTGAGCCGACAACAATTTTTGAGCCGAGAAAAGTGTGATCTCATCTATCGTGGATTTTTTAAAAAAAAAGTTATTTACGGATCTTTCGAAATTTCTTCACGAATTGTAAGATTCCGAATACAACTACAATCACGATCATTTTTCATCGACTTTCAATGGATTTTTCGAACTCAACATCGAACGAGGGAGAATTGCATTTTTTGCAAGATAAAGCTAGAGAAAGTGGTATCACTTCAGTTTGACTACTTCAGTCACATCTTAGGACTATTTCATGGGTTCAAGGAGGAA
The DNA here is from genome assembly GCA_025667525.1 of Glebionis coronaria. Lineage (NCBI taxonomy): Eukaryota > Viridiplantae > Streptophyta > Magnoliopsida > Asterales > Asteraceae > Glebionis > Glebionis coronaria. Next base: position 381,658,834 of record CM046882.1, on the reverse strand, counting down.
GCGAATTTGTGACACTCTTTGGTCAACATCATTATACATTCATCGAGTCACTATTTCTCAACTTGAACCACCTAGCTGAGCAACTTCACAAAGAAGACTTTAATCACTCTACATCAGAAACTGCATAGCAGGCTCTTGTGACACAACTCGCGCCTTTCCTCCAATTCAATATCATCAAGTCTGACAATTCAGAGATATGCCGGTCATTTTTTCAATACACACAGAACGATGTTAAAGATTTCCGTGATAAATTGTTGAAATTTATGACATCGGTTTCGTCTTCGATTTATGAAAGATCCAGACTTCACCAAGTGTATGATAATGGAGTGCAAGAATCTATGATGCAGATACAAGAGGAGAATGGTCATACGGTTAACAACTTGGAGCCCAACGATGGCAAGAGCACGGAATCAGGAGGACAACATGTTACCATTGGCACGTCAGGCAATGTTCACGCGATCTCTTTTGATGACACCCTACCCGTTAATGACGAAGAGCCTGCGGACATGGTACAATGTAATGTTGATGATGTATATGCTGATGAAATACCGCATATTGAGCATTCTGAACCTAACTATGAGAAACATGGGATGGAAAAGAGTGATAGAAATACCACTTCTGATTCATCCGATGTGAGTTATAATGGGGGAGAAAGTGTTCAATATGCTAAACATCATGATAATTGTCTTATAACTGCTTCATTTACTGCTTCTGATTCCAAGATTAGAGAGCTTGAAATGATTTTAGCTCAGCAATCAAAAGAGCTTGAGGATGCCAAAATTGAATTTTCGAAGAAAACGGAGAAATTTGAAACATATTTTGAAAAACTTGAAAAGTCAAACATTGTTCTTGAACGAAAATTGGATCAAACAGTTCTAGATTCTAAAGCTGAAAAGGATAATCTTTTGAAACAAATTAAGTTGCTTGAATCTAAGTTGGCATCCCAAGATGAATTGTTCAAAGAAAATGAGACCTTAAGGGCTCAAGTACAGGAAAAGGTCTTTGCTATAGCTGCGTTAAAAAATGATTTGCGGAAAACTAAAGGACCTAGTGTGGACACTAAGCTTGAAAAACCATCAATCTTGGGGAAACCACCTACAAATCAGTTCGTCAGACAACCGACTGTCAGACAACCTACTGCATTTAGATCCGAGCGATCACAATCCTCGAGACCGCGGTTTGCCTCCCAAGTTGATATGGTTCATCTTTCTAGAACAGTCACTCCAGCATCTAGGCCCAATGTGACTAAAACAGCTTTTGCAATACCTAATCACATGATTGCCCCTAATTTCCCTAGACATAGTCCAAAGAATACGTCTGGAACTAGTTCAAATGACGTTCGCCATACGTTTGGTCTAAGGGAAGCTAAGCAAAAGACACAAGTAAGAGATAGGAATTTCAAACCTAGTCAGATGCCTTCTAGTTTACCCAACACTGCTAACCGTAGCATGTCACATCCTAGGAGCATCAATCAATCTTCTAGGAATTCTAGATCTTACTCGGACATTAAATATGCTACTTGTAAAACATGTAGAAAATGTGTCTTTACGGTAAATCATGATTCTTGTATCAAGAAACTACTTAATGAGGTGAACTCCCGTGCTAGACTTAAATCCCAGTGGGTTGCCAAAATCAAACCCATTGGTAAAATGTGGCGCCCCACTGGTAGAACTTTCACCCTTGTAGAAAACGAGTGCCCTTTAACTAGGATAGTCTCCGATTCTATTAAGACTACTAGGGAGGAAATTGAAAAGGAGGATGCATCACCTAAGCCTGAACTTAAGGTTTTCTATAAAAGGAAACGTTTACCAGCTAAGACAAGTGAATCATCTCCTCAGAACACCTCTGGCACAAGTAAGGCCAACTGTGAACCCCCACTTGCTTCTAAGATAGATATCGCTAACCCTTATCCAAGCATGCAAACTCCTAATGAAAATGCAGGTACCAAAGAGGATGTTCCAAAAGAACGAAGCGGTCCAATCATTGTATACCATTCAATTAAGGACACTATCAGAGTTTGGTTGCTGAAGAAGCTGATATCTAAGAAACAAGTGTCTCAGGGGATTTGTAGTTAAGCTTACAGTGTAAAGGACTTATAGTCACATCACAGACTATAACTCGATCTTCAAAGAAAGGAAAGTCTATCGCCGATGATAAACTTATCCTAACAACGAGAAATTAATTTTTCTCGGGCATGAGCTTATATAAAAAACATTTCAAGTTTTTAAGCTCATGCACAATGGCTCCTCGTTAAATGACAGACGATGACCCGGACTTCAAAGACAGGGAAGTTTATCTACGCAACGATAACTTACCCTTTTAACGAGAAATTAAGTTTTCTTGGACACGAGCTTATCCTAAAACCATTCAAAGGTTTTAAGCTCGTGTATAAGGCTCTTCATTAAATGTCAGATGATGACCCGTTCTTCAAATTAAGGAAAGTTTATCGCCGATGATAAACTTATCCTCACAACGAGAAATTAATTTTTCTCGGGCATGAGCTTATATTAAAAACATTCGAAGTTTTTAAGCTCATTCACAATGACTTACAGTTAAATATCAGACCGTAACTCGGACTTCAATTTTAAGAAAGCTTATCTTTAAAGATAGCTTATCCTCGAAATGGGAAATTAAATTTTCTCGGTCATGAGCTTGTATTAAAACATTCCAGGTTTTAAGCTCAGAAAGGAAAGTGAATCTTTTAAATAAGAGAACTTTTCCTCATAACGAGAAATTCACCTTTCTCGGTCATGAGCTTTACGTTAAAACATTCAAAGTTTTTCAAGCTCAAGAAAACGACTTCTAAGTAAATGTCAGCTTAGAACTCGTTCTTCAATTAAAAAGAAAGTTTATCGCCGATGGTAACTTATCCTTAACAACTGGAAGTTTACAACTTCTCGGACTTGAGCTCGTTTTGTAAGATATTCAACATCTTAAGCTCAAGTAATTGGTTTTCAAAACGTTGAACACAATTTTTCGAGAATTTCTCAAAAAGGTTTTCTAAATCTTTCAAAATTATGTGTTCAAAAAATGTTTTGATAAAAAGAGCATGTCTTCTGGAATCGATAATATTTACGATACTAGAAATGTCATTCAATAATGACACGGGGTTGTAAATAAAGTTCGAGCAGAAGTTCAAATGTTTTAAAACATGCTCAAAATGGTTTGCTATTATTTCAGATAGTAACCCGCTTTTCATAATCAAGTCAAGCATTTCACAGGAAAGCTTTGACTCAACAACGGGAATTCATTTTCTCGGGCATGGTTTACTTTACAACCATGTAAAGGATTGTGTTTACTTTATTACACAATCTAACACGGATATATGTACGTGTCAGTGCATTTATTTGTTAAAACAAGAGAAATCTTGTTTTTATGAAGTTATCATCTCTACCAACCGTAGCAATTTACAATTGATAGCTACATACTCGACGATGCGACTACTCAAACGGCGACTACAGCTCTTTCAATAGAACACGGGTCAGCAATTGAGGGGGAGCACTTGTCCAGCAATCAGAATCTTTGACGCTAAAAGTGCCAAGTTCACATGTTGGTGTCAAGACAAAGATATCAATCGTACACATGGCGTAAAGAGATAACTTCAGACATGATGAGGCGACCAACATTCGTGAACAAGAACCATGTGCTTCTTTCATATGATGTTCTCCATCATTCAGGTCCAACCTCATAAATTGCTAATCTTGTGAATACATTATCATATATGATCTTTGCACGTGATAAATACCTTACACTTGTGTTTAAAAGGTATTTAATTTACGTTTCAGCACACCCTCATTAATTTGAGGGGGAGCTTGTGTAATACATGAAGATAATTGGATTTGCATTTTTCTTCCCAAATTTTCTTAAAATGCTATTAAATCAATTGATATTAAAAACATCGATTGGGTTAATATTTTTAATATGGGGGAGAAAATGTGATTTAATATGGGAAATGATTAATCACAAATGGTTTGACTTAACGTGCTAGCTCATCCCGACATGTGCGAAATGTTTTCGGTTATCGTGGCATATGTTAAAGGGGAGCAAAATGGATTTGCACTTCAAAATGGATTTCATGGTGACATACACTTATCCAAAACATCTCTATTCACGACGGTGAAGATTGTGGTGACATAAGGATGGTAGGATAGGTTAAAGTCCAATGATTCCTCTAGAACCGGAGAAATCTTCCCAAGGACATTCCATAGATAGAAATAGTAGTCCTTAGGAAAGATGGAGAAAGATTGTGAACGTAGCTGAATGCCGACCAAGTACTTAAGTTAGCACTGGAACAATCACAACAAGGTGCTAGTGATGACGTATTGGTAAGCATTGAAGGGGTTGAAGAATGAAAAAGAATTGTAAAGATAAAGGGTGTAAAGAAAGAAGCCCTCCTTACAACTTAGGCAGAAACCGGGTCAATACATATGCTATTAAGATCATTGTTTAATGATTCTTGATATTGAAGACAGACATCATGGACCCAGTGATGCAAGGCACAACCCATCCCAGCTAACTCAGATATCTCTCAAAAGGTATTTGTTTTAATCACACGGAGACAACACATTATCTATTGATTTATTCACTCCGAATAAATTGTTATTGAAATGGTGGCACTCCTCTCCAGCCTCCGATCACTAAAAATCCAAAATGCACGATCGAGTCTAGAGCCATTTGAGATCATTAAATATCTCATTAGGACACACTTTCATAATTCCTTGCTTCTTCATACACTGTGAAAAGTAAGAAAGATCTTAAGAGTCCTACGCAAAATCTTCATGATCTTGCCTGAACATCCGAGTAATACGAAAGTATTTACAATGAAGATGGAAATCCTTCTTGAGCGAATATAAAAAAGCTCATGGTAGGTGACTTGTGCGATTCTTTATGAATCAAACTTGTGATAACTGGAAAGCAACAGCTGTTTAATTCTTAACTGAATTTAAACACGTTCCAGGCCTCTACGCAATATCTCAGTGATCTTGCCAGAACACTCAGAGTGATACCTTTGTGTTCACGGTGATGAGTGGAAATCCTTCTAGTGTTAACCTCAAACAACACTTGGTAGGTAACTTGCAAGATTCTATACGAATCGAGCTCGTGACAACTGGAAAGCAACGATGGTACGGTTCTTAATTGAATTTCACTTGTTCCAGGAACATGAATTGACGGCTTTAAATCATGCGGATATTATTATCCAAATGATTCACTCTTTATGTTCGCAGTCAGCTTTGGACGATCGAATAAAGAGAACGGGTTTACCCGCGAAATCCTGTCAGGAAGTTACTTAATTGAAACTATCCGTCATGGGTACGATATCTAATATCGTCCAACGGTCTTCACCGACCGGAGGTAAAATGCTACCGATTTAGAATGAAATGTTCAAAGCCATTTCTTTCGTGTCTACTTATGTTGCGGCATTTGAAGACGGTGGCGTTGCGGAATCCAAGAAGAAGTCGTCCCCACATGCTTATACTGCATACACTCAGTACTTCAACGAATTCAAGAAAGTCTGAAGGTCAAGTCTTCCGCTGTATCAAACTATGAAGCTTTCAAGAATTATAAAGGTATAAGTGTGTGGAACATGAAGTCACGAAGAGCCGAATATCACAAGTGACGAATGCACAAGGTCAAGGCAAGAGAACATGCTCAAGACTAAAGTCAAAGATCTCATCAGCATATTCACAAGAACAAGATCGAAGACTCAAGCATAGTATGCTAGGTTTAAGATTTTGTAAAATGGTGTGACCTCCCTTTGGGGGAGATTGTTGGAAATACGTTTTTCCAAGGAAAGTCTCGGTCACATCATTATTAGCATGAATCACGAGCTTTAGACTATTTAGGACATTGTAACTTGGAGGGACCTCCCTTTGGGGGAGATTGTTGGAAATACGTTTTTACGTATTTAGAAAGGATCGGTCACTCCAATGATATTGGGCTCGTGATCCAATATAGCCCATATAGCCCACATGTAGGGTGGGCTATATAAACCCCCCTCCTAGCATGTTAGGAGGGGTTGTTGGTTCACTTCCTTTTCACATAATCACATTTCATCTTTCTTTCTTATTCTCTCCTTTCTCTCTCTTCTTTCTCTCTCTAAGTTCTCCATTTATCATCATTCAATAGGTAAATCACACAATGCCTAATCCTTAGATAAATACGATCCTACATCTTGCAACCTCATATGAAGTCCCAACATCTCCCTCCTAAGGTTTTGAATGATGTAGTTATTATAGAGGAAACATGGACAATGAGAACCATGAGCTTCTAGGAACCCAAGGAAGTAAGGATCACCCATAAAGAAGGGAAGTGGAACACCCAAAATGGGAGTGTTTGAGGGAGGTGGAGGTGGAGGAGGAATGTTCTCCAAGGGTGATTTGGGTGAGTGTGGAGGCAAGCTCTCCAAGGGTGAAAAGGGTGAGTTGGGAGGGGTAAATGGTGAAGTTACCATGGTATCATCAAAGTCATTCACAATGGGAATGCTTTAGATGGGTTGTGGTTGGGTGGTCACATCCAAGAGATTACTTGGAGTGAAGGGTGAGGAAAGCTCATTCATCCTAGATTGGAATGAAGAGGAGGTAGAACCATGAGAATGGTTGGTTCCATGGGTTGATGAAGTCTTTCATGGAGCAAGAGGTGGTGAGTTTGATGAAGAAATGAGAATTGGGACAATCTCATTCTTGGGAGTGTGAAAGGGTGAGGAGTTGGGTTTATCCATTTTAATCTTAATCTTAAGATTGTTCTTTGTGATGGAGGTTTTGGATGAATTTGAGCTTCTTGTAGAAACCATGGTTGAGATGAAGGGTTTAAGGTTTAAGGAAGAAGGTTTTATGTGTGAAGAACATGGCTAGCAAGGTGGGTTTAAAAGGGTGAAGGGATGATCCAAACTAGTAATGGGTTAAAAACATTTTATGTGAACAATGAATTTAGCTAACCTAGTTTAGGAAATTTGCAGGTTTTTGCAAAGAATCAAGCAAGGTTTACATAGATTAAGGAAAATAGTGTAAAGCAAAGATTCTGTCGGACACAGTAGCCGGCAGTTCCTTATCTAAGGGTGGCGGTCCCTTATCAATAAGGTACCGCAGGTTGATAAGGAACCACGACCATTGGTGTTCAAAAGTGGTATTTTCTCAAATTTTGGTTAGCCCAGATTTTTATCAAAGGATTTTCAAGCCAAAGTTAACTACTGACCAAACTCTATGAAGCTAACTAACACATAGGATGCGCAAAGCTATGAAAAACATAATCACAAAGGCATAGATAATCATTAGGATAATACAAAAATAATCCACACAAGTAGAATTTAGTTAATACACATCCAAGATAAAAAAAATTGTTCAAAATTACATGTTTACCAACATGTATTCTTTGAAATACTTCAAAGCCTTCACCTTCTCTGTTGGAAATACGTTTTTACGTATTTAGGAAGATTCGGTCACTCCGACAATATATTAATTTATAGCTCGTAGTCTAGATAATCTTTTAATTAATCAAACAAGGAAAAGCCTGGTCCATGCTTGTATGGCCGGCCCAAATGTAAGCCCAAGCCCATCTTATGGGCTTGGTATATAAACCCTCTCCTTTGATGGAGAGGGTGGTGATTTCATTTTTTAATTTACACATAGTTCTTAAACTTTCTCTCTCTAGAAGTGTGAAATCATCTATTCTCTCTATCTCTTTCTCTCTCTAAAACATAAGCAAGATTTACATATCCTACAAATGGTATCAAGAGCCATGGGATGATTGTATTGTTTATGTGTTTGTGTTCTTGATTCATACGCCTATTTTGATCCATTTTACACGAACCAAAATTTTTTTTTTTGTGTTTTTTTATGGTTTTTTCTTGATACAAATCTTCTACATAGTTGTGGTAGAGATTTGGTATAGTTCCTTTGGCTAAAAACACAAATGTTTTGGGTGTTTTAATCATTTTCTGGCTTAAAATCTCGAATTGGTTGAGTTTTTTCTGAGAAATGTGGGATTTATTCCGATCAGAGTCATCTGAAAAGGGTTTATAGTTATTCCGATCAGTGTCATCGGAATAGGGTTTAGGGATTCCGATTGCATTCCTATAAGGGACATTCCGATTTTGTATTCCGATTTGGTGCATTCCTATAAGGGACATTCCGATTTGGTATTCCGATTTGGTACTTTCTGATTTGGTACATTCCGATTTGGTACATTCCAATTTGGTACATTCCGACAAGGGTATTTCGATTAGCGACATTCCGATCAAGGGTATTCAGATAGGCTTATTCCGACAGCTTTCCGATCAACATTCTGACAATCCAAAATTATTCCTTAAAAAATTTCGAATCGTGTGTAATTTTGACTTGGAATTTTTGGTTTATCGAGAACATATTTTAGGGGATTTTAACATTGTTTCTCGACTTCAACTCACAACAACAAACACATTTACTTTCTCTCATTGTTCGATCAATATTTGTAAATCTTAACTTATCGAAATGGAGTACACATCTCTTACGGATAAGTCCATCCTCTCGGGTACGGATAATCGTCCACCAATGTTGGAGAAGTCTATGTACGAGGATTGGACTTCCCGAATGGAACTTTACATGTTGAACAAAGAGAATGGACATCTCATTTGGGCATCGCTGCTCAATGGACCATTAGATTATGGTACAGTGACGGAAGGTACGACTACTCGTCCTCGCACAACGGGTGAATTGACTTGAGATATGAAGATTTAAGACAAATGTGATAAGTATGCTACAAACATCATTCTCCAAGCCCTTCCTCCGGATGTCTACAAACTCGTCAGCAATCATAAAGTTGCCAAAGAGATATGGAATAGAATTCGTGTTCTAATGCAAGGCACCTCGTTAACTAAACAAGAACGAGAGTGTAAGCTTTATGATACTTTTGATAAGTTTGCCTATGTGCCAGGGGAGACTCTAAATGATTACTATTTGAGATTTACCCTTGAATGAGCTCAATATATATGGCATGACAATTCCCACGTTTCAATTGAACACCAAGTATTTGAACACTCTTCCTTCAGAATGGAAAAAGTATGTGACGGATGTTAAATTGGCTAAGGACTTGCATAACACCAATGTGGATCAACTTCAAGCTTTTCTTCAACAACACGAATGCCATGTGATCGAGGCTCGGTTGTCTACACCTCAAGTTCATGATCCACTTGCCATGTATGCTTCTCACCACAACATGGCGTATACTTATCAACAACTATCATACTTGCATCATCCACCATCACACACCTATCAGCAACCATCTTATCAACCACCAATGATGCCACATCAATCATTTCAACAAAGTGTTCATCAACAATCTTTTCCACAGCAACCACCATATCAGACATCACCATCACAAGCCAAGACTTCTCCAATGGGCTATACTCCTCAGCAAGGATATTTTCCAATAGAAGCACAACCAGCACAAGCTTTCTACTCTAATGAACTTCCACCAATCCAAGCACCGGTCTTTACTCCAAATGATACGCCAGCTGATGTACTAAACCATCTCACTGCCTACTTGTCAAAAATTGTTGCAACTAGAGGATTTCCACCAACAAACAATCAGCTCCGCACCTCTTCAAATCCTCGACAACAAGCTACTGTTCAAGATGGTCAAGTAACAGTGCAACCTATTCAGGGAAGGCAAAATTCATATGGACCTCCTACAAGGACGGTGAGTGCTCAAGCTGTGAATCCTCAAGCTAATGGAAATGGTAGCCCCATTGGTCCTCAAAAGGTTGTGACTTGCTACAATTGCCGCGGATAAGGTCATATGGCTAGGCAATGCACTCAGCCGAAAAGGAGAAGGGATGAAGCGTGGTTTCGTGAGAAGATGTATTTGGTCGATGCTTAGTCTAAGGGAAAGATTTTGGATTCAGAGGAGTTAGCATTTCTTGCAGACCCAGGGGCAGCATATACTGAAGGCATTGCAGTCGTTTCCACTTCTAATGCGGCTTATCAAGTAGATTATCTTGACGCATATGATTCAGATTGTGATGACATTCACTCTGCCCAAGTTGCTCTCGTTGTTAATCTCTCTCACTACGGTTCTGATGTCGTTAGTGAGGTACCCACCACAACCAATCTTGGTAATGATGATAACCCACATCAAGTTGGGCATGAAAATGACAACCTCGAACAACATTCGGGAACTAGTAACTCAAATGATGTGGTACCCAATCCTACACATTTGAGTGAACCTCAACCAAATGCTACGACGGGTATGGAATGTTATGCTCAACATGATTTGGTCATGGTGCCTAAACATATTATTGATCAAATGCATATGGATCTCAGACAATCCGTAGATACGAATTCCAACCTAACTGCTGAGCTTGCGTTGCATAAAGAAAAGGTCAAAACTTTTGAAATGGTCCCTCAAGCAGAGAAAATAACATGTTCTGAATTTGACCAATTTCGTTTTGAAAAGATTAAACACCAAAAAGAAATAGATTCATTAAAAGCTAATCTTTCCAATGAATTAAAAGCTAAAGAGTCGGTTGTCAATGATTTTCAGAAACTTAAAATAGATTTCGAAACTCTCGAGTCTAAAAAGTTTGAATCGGAAATTAATGCTACCAAACTTCTTAAATTCAAAGAACAACAGCTTTTAAAACAATACGCTTCCACAGAAAAGGTTCATCTTTTAACTAAATCGTTTAAATAACTCGAACTTAAGCGTCTTCAAGATTTACCACCTAATCCCGGTTATGCAAAACAAGCTCAGGAATATATTCCGTGTCTTTATGATATGACCCTAATTGGCAAATCGAAAGAAGCACCTTTTGTTCGTAGTACTGAGGAGACACAGTCACTTGCGGAAGAAACTCATTCTAAAATGCTTTCAAAATTCCATACGATTGATTATGATCAGTATAACAAAGATAAATTGTCTAAAAAGACCCGCATTCGCTTACAAAAGAAATTAGTTGAATTGACAGTTCTTGTGCCCCAAAGTTTGTCAAATGAAAACCCTCCTAGTACGTCTCCTACACTTGTCAAAACGGATTTAACGAAATTAATTCCACCGGTAAGTAAGGAGTCCATTAACTTAAATGCGGTACACCAACACTTAGCCGATTTTGACAAGGTCATTTTGGAACGTACGACGGCTTCGACCATAACGGAAGGTGAATGGAATTTTGAGCACACTAGAACTGCGTTTCGAGACGAAATTGTTCTGTTTGTAAAGAATGTTAAAGCTTGTCTTAGTAATCTTGATCAAGATTTGCTTTTGGAAATAGAAGAAGTTAGACGTGTTTTCAATGAAATGGATAATGCTTATGAAAACAGTTTACTTGAAATAGAACGGGTTTCACGCCAAAATGATCAGCTTCCTAAGCAAGTGATGTCTCATGATATAGTTTCCGTCTGTGTGAATAAAAGTGTTGATAATGATTCTATTGTGCATAATGTTGAATCTGTGGATAATGTGGTAGATAGTACTTGTCACGAATCTGACGCTGAATTTTTAAAGCTTCAAGATTCATATTCTTCGCTTTCAAAACGTTTTGATGAGATTCAAACACATTGTATTTCGCTTGAATGCAAGCAACAATTTATTCAAGAAATCTTTGAAACGTCATTCGAAGGTGTTAATATCGATGATGCAAACTTTGAAAAGAATTTTCGATTTGAATTTACAATCAAAACAGCGTCAGCTAAGTGACAAAGTTGCTAAATCTTTGCCAATAGACATAGAGAAATCGAGCTTAACTGTGTGAACGTACTTGAGGCCGCTGAGAATTTTAAACTTGATCTAGATAATCGAGTTTCCAAGATTTTGTCCAAAGTTGATAACTTAAAACAGAAAGATACACGACTCTTCGATTCAGTAAAGTCCGCATGTGCTAATACCACTGCACAGAATCAATCCTTGATTGAACAATTGAATCGAAAGTCGGTGGAAATATCTGATTTGAGGGAACAAATTTGTGATAAAAATATGGTATTGGCTGAGTTAAAGGAAACACTTCGTATTCTAAAAGGTAAGAATGTTGTGGATAATGCAGCCACTATCTCAGCATCGTCCTCTAGTGCAATCAAAAGGAACCTTATAGCTGTCACACACCATTTAATAAGGGCTCTAGGACTAAACCATCTCAAACTTTGGTCACTAAAGATAAGGCGGAATCAAAACCAGCTTCTAATATTCCCGTGTTGCCTTCTACAAGAGTAAGCACCACTACTAAGGCTCAACGATCTAAGCTTAAAAGAAACAAGAAGAATGATAGGATCTTGCCCCCAACTAGTAGTCAAGTGAAGAAGAAAGTAGAAGCCCATCCTAGGAATGTTATTTCTGTTTTTAATAAAAAGAATCATGTAGCTAAACCTAAAGGCTCTGCGGTTGTGCAACATTCTAAGCCTACTGTAAATTCTAATTTGAAATGTTGGAATTGCAATGAATGTATGTTTTCTAGTCGTCATGATTCTTGCCTTATTGACCATGTGAATGAGATGAATGCCCAGAAAAATGGATTAGAATGGAAACCGACTGGGAAAGTGTTAACCCAAGTTGGTTGGTTGTGGCGCCCCATTGGTAGAACTTTCACTATAGTAGGAAATGCTTGCCCTTTAACTAGGATCACTCCCACTACAGCGAAGAAAGCGTGCCCTTTAACTAGGAGTACCAAGGCTACCAAAACACAAGTGTGTCCTATAACTAGGAACACCGACACTATTGTAGGAACCAAGTGCCCTTTAAATAGGTCTACTCCCACTGTAGTGCCCGCGAATAATCCCAAACCTAAGAAAGTTGGAACAGTAAAACCTGTTAGTGCTAAAACTCACATTAGAAAACGCAGGAAATCTAAGGGTCTCACAAATGTTAGCAATTCTGATAATCTTACATCTGTATCTGCTAACACTTCAGAACCAATAGTTTCTAATGCATTGTCTACTGTTGTTATTGAAAACAGGTGGTCCAAATTGTTCTCTGGTATTTGGACTCTGGTTGCTCCAAGCATATGACCGGAGATCGCTCTCAGCTCAGAAATTTCGTCAGCAAGTTTCTTGGTACGGTTCGATTTGGGAATGATCATATTGTAAAGATAATGGGTTACAGTGAATACCATATTGGGAATGTTATAATTTCAAGAGTGTATTATGTGGAAGGTCTCGGTCACAACTTATTTTCTGTGGGACAATTTTGTGATGCAAACCTAGAAGTTGCTTTTCGAGAGCATACCTGCTTCATTCGTAATTTGGAAGGGGTTGATTTATTGAAAGGTACTCGAGGGAATAATTTGTATACTTTGTCTCTACAAGACATGATGGCCGCTTCTCCCGTATGTCTTCTCTCCAAAGCATCGAAGACTAAGTCATGGTTATGGCATCGACGGTTATCTCATCTTAACTTTGACGCTATTAATCATTTGGCGAAAAACGAACTTGTTCGTGGTCTTCCTAAACTTTCATGTCACAAGGATCATTTGTGTTCCGCGTGTACAATGGGGAAAAGCACTAAGAAATCATACAAACCCAAGAAGGAAGACACCAACCAAGAGAAACTTTATTTGTTGCATATGGATCTTTGTGGGCCAATGCGTGTTGAAAGTCTTAGTGGCAAAAAGTACATCCTCGTAATTGTCGATGATTACTCTCGGTTTACATGGGTGAAATTTCTTACAAAAAAAATGAGGCACCTAAATTCATCATCGGATTTCTCAAGATGATTCAAGTGCGTCTCAACACTACTATCTGACGCATTCGTACGGATAATGGAACCGATTTTGTGAATCAAATCTTGCGTGATTATTATGAAGAAGTTGGCATATCTCATGAAACATCCGTTGCACGCACTCCACAACAAAACGGTGTCGTTGAAAGGCGAAATCGTACACTTATGGAAGAAGCTCGAACGATGTTAATTTAGGCAAAGGCTCCATTGTTTTTATAGGCAGAAGCAGTATCTACAGCAGTGTACACCGAAAATCGGTCACTAATTCGTAAACGCCATGGTAAAACACTTTATGAGCTTCTCCATTGAAAAGTACCAGATTTATCATATCTTCATGTATTTGGTTCTCTTTGCTATCCAAATAATGATGGTGATAATTTGAGAAAACTTCAACCAAAGGCTGATATTGGTATTTTCATTGGTTATGCACCCGCAAAGAAGGCATACCAAATCTACAATCGTAAGTCTCGTAAGATCCTGGAAACTATGAATGTTGATTTTGATGAGCTGACAGCAATAGCTTCTGAGCAAAGCAGCTCTAAACCCGCACTTCCAGAAATGGGACCCAGTAACATTAGTTCTGGTCTTGTCCCAAACAACCCTACTTCATCATCATTTACACCACCTTCTAGGACTGAATGGGATACGTTGTTTCAACCGTTCTTTGATGAATTCTTTACTCCTCCACGTATTGTTGCTCCAGAACCTGAGGTAATAGCTCCGGTAACCGAAGTTGTCGCTCCAACAACCGAAGCACAATCAGATACGTCTGCACCTACAATTGGTCTAGATATACCATCAACAAGTAATTCTCAACCAACACCTGTTTCAAATACTCATGTCATGCCTATTGATGATGAAGAGGATGATGATGATCACGATTTGGAATTTGCTCAAATGCGTGAACTTCCATTCTTTGGTGTTCCAATTCTCGACCCTAATCAAGCCGGGTCGTCCACCTCAGAGGAAGCTCCTACTACGATTTACTCCAATCCACGGATTCGTGAACATGACAGCAAATGGACAAAAGATCATCCTATAGATTCTATTATTGGTGACCCTAATCGTTCGGTATCCACACGAAGTCAGCTACAAGAAAATGCAATATTTTGTCATTTTGATGCTTTTCTCACTGAAGTTGAACCTAAGACATGGCAAGAAGCTTTTACTCAATCCTGTTGGATAGAAGCTATGCAAGAAGAACTTAATGAATTTATACGTCTTGAAGTATGGGAACTTGTCCCATGCCCGGATCAAGTGCAGTTACTCATTTTGAAATGGGTTTATAAGGTGAAACTCGATGAGTTAGGCGGAATATTGAAGAACAAAGCTCGAATAGTAGCTCGTGGATACAAGCAATTATTGGGCATCGACTTTATGGAATCCTTTGCACCTGTTGCCCTTTTGGAAGCTATTAGACTATTCCTCGCTTATGCAGCCCACATGAATATGATCGTCTATCAGATGGATGTGAAGACGGCATTTCTTAATGGTGAAATCAAGGAAGAGGTCTATGTTCAACAACCGGATGGTTTTGTGAATCCTAATTATCCTAATCATGTGTACAAGCTTAGTAAGGCTCTCTATGGGTTGAAGCAAGCTCCTCGCGCATGGTATGATCTATTGTCACAATTCCTCATCATGCAAGGATTCGCTAAAGGCAAGGTGGATCCCACGCTTTTCATTCAGAAACGAGGTAAAGATATGATTATGGTACAAATATATGTTGATGATATTATATTTGCTGCCTCGACCCAAACTTTATCCGACGAATTTGGGAAACTCATGTCTTCCAAGTTTAAGATGTCAATGATGGGCAAGGTATCATTCTTCTTAGGTCTTTAGATATCTCAGAGTCCCATAGGCATCTTTATCAATCAATCCAAGTATGCCCTTGAATCACTAAAGAAGTATAAGATGGAATCTTGCGACCCGGTGGATACTCCAATGGTGTAATGAACTAAACTTGATGCAGATACACATGGAGTTACCGTTGATCCGACACTTTATCGTGGAATGATCGGTACCCTTCTGTATATCACAGCTAGTCGACCTGATCTTCAGTTTTCTATATGTATGTGTGCTCGGTATCAAACTCGGCCTACTGAGTTACACATAGCTACAGTGAAACGGATCTTTCGATATCTTAAAGGAACCATTAATCGGGGACTTTGGTATTCGAAGGACTCTTCGATTGCACTAATGGCATATGTGGAACTTTGCACGAGTGGAACTTTGTAACTACTAGGAGATCGACTAATCAGTTGGGCATCGAAAAGGCAGAAAAGCGCTACAATTTCAAGTACGGAAGCAAAATACATAGCTATGTCTGGTTGCTGTGCTCAAATTCTTTGGATGAGATCGCAATTAACCGACTATGGTATAGGTTTCAACAAAATTCTGATGTACTGCGACAACAAGAGTGCAATTGTCTTATGCTGCAACAACGTTCAATTCTCCCGGTCGAAGAATATTGACATTCGCTACCACTTCATCAAGGAGCAAGTGGAAAATGGAGTGATAGAGCTTTACTTTGTTCGATCTGAGTATCAATTGGCGGATATTTTCACGAAGGCTTTAGATCGCGCTCGAATTGAATTTTTGGCCGACAAGCTAGGAATGAGAACTTTCTCGCCTGAGACTCTAAAGGAACTGGCAGATGAAGCGAAAGAATAGCAATGGTAAACTATTCTCCGTATCCTTGGTGATCATCTGTATATATTGTTTATATTTTTATCCACAAAAGCAAAATACAAAAATATAAAACCATATAAAAACCATAAAAATTGAAAATTTCATAAAAATCCAAAAATATTTTTACTTTATTTTTCAAAGGCATGTCTTTTGGTACGATAATATTTACGGCCTTAGAAATGTTGATTAATATTGACACGGCGCCATAAATAGAAAGCTTTGGCTCACAACGGGAATTATTTTCTCGGGCAAGGTTTACTTTAAAACCTTGTAAGAGATCAAGTTTACTTTATAACTTGGTCTAACACAAATCTATGTACGCTTCAGTGCATTTATTTGTTAAAACAAGAGAAGTCTTGTTTTTATGAAGCTATCATCTCTACAACCATAGCAATCTACAATTGGTATCTACATACTCGACAATGCGACTACTCAACCGACGACTACAACTCTTTCAATAGAACACGGGTCAACAATTGAGGGGGAGCAATTGTCTAGCATTCAGAATCTTCGATGCCGAACGTGCCAAGCTCACTAACTGGTGTCAAGACAACAATACCAGTCGTACACGTGGTGTCAAGAGATGACTTCAGACGTGACGAGGCGACCAACATATGCTGACAAGAACCATTTGATCTTATCATCTGATGTTCTCAACTATCAGGTCCAACCTTATCAATTCTTTTCTAATATGGTGAATATGTGATCATGTTACAAATCGGTATCATATTTCATACATTTGGAATCATGAAGATTAAACGGACTTGCATTTTTCTTCCCAAAACCTTTGTTAAAACTTCATTAAATCAATTGATATTAAAAACATCGATTAGGTTAATATTTTTTATATAGGGAGAAAATGTGATTTAATATGGGATATTATCACAAATGGTTTGACTGAATGTGCTGGCTCATCCCGACATGTGCGAAATGTTTTCGAATATCGTGGCATATGTTAAGGGGGAGCAAAATGGATTTGCATATCAAAAATGGATTTCATGGTGATTTATACTTACCCAAAACCCATTTATTTCACGACGATGAAGATTGTGGTGACATAAGGATGGTAGGATAGGTTAAGTCCTATGATTCTTCCAGAACCGGAGGAATCTTCCCAAGGACATTCCATAGCTAGAAATAGTAGTCCTTAGGAAAGTTGGAGAAAGATTGTGAATGTAGCTGAATGCCGACCAAGTACTTAAGTTAGCACGGGAACAATCACAAAAAGGTGCTAGTTATGACGTATTCGTAAGCATTGAAGGGGTTGAAGAATGAAAAAGAATTGTAAAGATAAAGGGTGTAAAGAAAGAAGCCCTCCTTACAACCTTAGGTAAAAACTGGGTCAATACATATGCTATTGAGATCATTTTTAATGATTCTTGATATTGAAGATAGACATCATGGACCCAGTGATGCAATGCACAACCCATCCCAGCTAACTCAGATATCTCTTAAAAGATATTTGTTTTAATCACATGAAGACAACGCATTATCTATTGATTTATTCACTCCGAATAAATTGGTATTGAAAAGGTGGCACTCTTCTCCAGCCTCCGATCACTAAAATCCAAAGTGCACGATCGAGTCTAGAGCCATTTGAGATTATCAAATATCTCATTAGGACACACTTTCATAATTCCTTGCTTCTTCACACACTGTGAAAAGTAAGAAAGATTTTAAGAGTCCTGCGCAAAATCTTCATGATCTAGCCTGAACATCCGAGTAATACGAAAGTATTTACAATGAAGATGGAAATCCTTCTTGAGCGAATATCAAAAAGCTCATGGTAGGTGACTTGTGCGATTCTTTATGAATCAAACTTGTGATAACTGGAAAGCAACAGTGGTTTAATTCTTAACTGAACTTAAACACGTTCCAGGCCTCTACGCAAAATCTCAGTGATCTTGCCGGAACACTCAGAGTGATACCTTAGTGTGCACAGTGATGAGTGGAAATCCTTCTAGTGTTAACATCAAACAGCACTTGGTAGGTAACTTGCAAGATTCAACATGAATCAAGCTCGTGACAACTGGAAAGCAACGATGGTGCGATTCTTTAATGAATCAAACTTTTTCCAGGAATCAGAATTGACGGCTTCAATCATGCGGATAATTTTGTCCAAATGATTCACTCTTTACGTTCGCAGTCAGCTTTGGACGGTCGAGTAAAGAGAACGGGTTTACCCGCGAAATATTGTCAAGGAGATTTTAATTAAATCTACCTGCCACAAGTACGATATTTTATATCGTCCAACGGTCTTCACCGACCGGAGATAAAATGCTACCGAATCAGAATGAAATGTTCAAAGCCATTTCATTCGTGTCTACTTATGTTGCGG
Source organism: Glebionis coronaria (assembly GCA_025667525.1). NCBI lineage: Eukaryota > Viridiplantae > Streptophyta > Magnoliopsida > Asterales > Asteraceae > Glebionis > Glebionis coronaria. Next base: position 381,640,125 of record CM046882.1, on the reverse strand, counting down.
CATTTAAAGACGGTGGTGTTGCGGAATCCAAGAAGAAGTCGTCCCCGCATGCTTATACTGTATGCACTTAATACCTCATCTAAATTCAAGAAAGCCTAAAAGTTAAGTCTTCCACTGTATTGAACTCTAAAGCTTTCAAGAATTACGAAGGTATAAGTATGTGGGACATGGTGTCACGAAGAGGCGAAAATCACAAGTGAAGGATGCACAAGATCAAGGCAAGAGATTAATGCTAAAGATTAATATCAATGATCACATCAGCATGTTCACCAGAAAAGAAAAAGAAAAGAAAGAAGAAGACTACGAGCTCAAGACAAGCATAGTATGCTAGGTTTATTTTATTATTGTAACTTGGGTAACGCCCTTGTTTGGAGTGACCTCCCTTAGGGGGAGATTGTTGGAAATACGTTTTTACGTATTTAGGAAGATTCGGTCACTCCGACAATATATTAAGTTGTAGCTCGTAGTCTAGATAATATTTTAATTAATCAAACAAGGAAAAGCCTGGTCCATGCTTGTATGGCCGGCCCAAATGTAAGCCCAAGCCCATCTTATGGGCTTGGTATATAAACCCTCTCCTTTGATGGAGAGGGTGGTGATTTCATTTTTTAATTTACATATAGTTCTTAAACTTTCTCTCTCTAGAAGTGTGAAATCATCTATTCTCTCTATCTCTTTCTCTCTCTAAAACAAAAGCAAGATTTACATATCCTACATTCTCTTCTTGCCCAATCCCTTGATCATATTCCCCAAATACTTGAATCCCTTCCTTGACTTAACCCGATGTTCATGCAATTCACCTCTAGTCCTAAGATTTTCATGGTAGAGATGCTCCATGTTGAGATCTTCCGGTACTTCACTAGAGGAGTAATGAGGTGGGGGAGCTAAGTGATAGGTGTGAAAACACTCATCCTTTTACCACTTAATTATAATAATAACCAAGAAAAAACGTGTATTTTATGTCGTAAATGTCGGAATTATTCGTGGTTTGTGTTTTTATTGTGTTTTAGGACCAAAAGATGAAAAAGGAAGAAAACACGGGCTTTCACGGGCTTTTATCGAAGAAAACGAGAAAAGACGAAGTCAAAAGATCAAGAGTGCAAAAAGAACGGAAGTCCAAGGCCTATTCTGAAAATTTATCGAAGAAAAAGTCTAAAGACGGAAGTTAAATGAAGTCGAAGAACCAAGTATAATTAAAGAAGAAAATTATAAGACGAGTTCAAATTATATCGACAAATCCCGAGACGACGTCGAGAAAGACAAAGAATTTAAATCGAGTCGAGACAAGAAGAAAGAAGGAAGAAAGCACCAACATTTTACTCCTCCTATAAATACCCTCCTAATGTGTCATTAGGAGGGGGTTAGTTAGATTTATATTAGGAGTAGTCTAGATTTACTTTCTCTCTCTAGTTTTCACTTTCTCTCTCTAGATTTAATAGGTACGATTTAATTTTCATGTTTTAAATTGTTGAATCTTTTACTTTTAATCAAGCTTTTACTTTTAATTCTCATCCTTCCTTTCTTGTTTGGTTTAATTTGGTGTTTGGTTTATTGATTTGGTTGATTTAAATTTGATTAATCAAGTGGGTTTCATAGTTTTATTGATTTTTATTCCATAAAGTTTGTTGATTTAGATGTTTTAATGTTTGGTAGATCTTAACTAGTGATTTATTGTTCTTAATTTTATTGTTTTTGGTTGATTTAAGTTTTATTTTATTAAGTGGGTTTTGATTAATTTGTTTTTTATTGTTAGTTTTGTTGATTTGGTTTGATTTATTATTGTTAGTTGATTATTAGTGGTTTGTTTAGTTTAATTTTTAGATTGATTATGGTTGATTTTGGTTAAATTCGTGTTCCATATTGCTTTGTTTCGTCATTGTTTAGTTTGCCCAGTTTTTCCCGAATGAGCATTATTTTTCCCGAACTAGTTGATTTTTCCCGAGCCAACTATTTTTCCCGAACCAAAATATATTCCGAACCAAGCTTTTTGATAAATTTTACCGAATGAATTTTATTTCCCGAACCAACAAAAAATATCCCGAACCAAGGTTAGTATAAAAAATATCGAACAAAGGTTAGTATAAGAAAATACCAAACCAAGTTGGAATACCGAACGAAGTACTTTCCAAAAATTCCGAACGAAAGAAATTTAGTAAACTTTCCGAACCAAACCAATATTCCGAACAAACAAATAAAATGACATGCCAGCTTGCTTGTGTGCTTGGAGGTTTTGGCGCCAAATTGAGCAACTAGGTTGGCTGCTTGAGTAGCTTGCCTGCTAGCTTGTTTCTTGTTCCGTAATCGTTTAGTTTAATCTGTAATTTGTCCCGATTTTATTTATGAAAGTTACGTATTTTTAGTTGATTTTTTCGTCTAATTTTAAAATTAATATTTTTTAGTAAAGTTCAAGTTTTATCTTTTATTTAGTACCCGCTTTAGGTTTTGCCTCGTTTAGCTTTAAAGTACCATCTTAGTTTTATTTTCTCCTTTTTCATTAGGTTAATTTTATTTTTCAGTCAAAAGTTAATTTCTTCGTTTAGTTTTATTTTTATTAATTGTTTCGTTTTAATTTGCGTTTAAATATTTGTTTTATTCCTTTATTTTTAGTTATTTTTTTGGTTTATTTTTATTACGTTTCGCTTTTTCCTTTTAAGTATAAATAGAAAACCAAACTTCCTTTTTATTCACCAAAGACAACTGAGTCACACTTTGAACCGGAAATCAATTTGAAAAGATCGGACGATAACTCTTTTATACTTGGCTAAAATCATTGTATTAAATGGCGCCGCTGCCGGCTCTTTTCGTGAAGATTAACGGTTTTTTGTGAGAGAGGCGTTGGATTTTGGGATCCGTTCACTTTTGAACGTTATTTTTCTTGCAAAATTTTCAAAAATTTTCAAAAATCCATAAAAATTAAAAATTTTCAAAAATCCAAAAACATTAAAAAAAATTATAAAAAGCATTTCTTTTTCAAAGTTTTGCGCCAAAAAGATTTTATTCCTTCTATTTCTTTGCTCTAATTTCTTTTGTAGGTGTATGCGTACTCGCTCACGCAAGAAGAAATCCATTCAAGCTACAATCATTCAACCTCCGGTTGTCGAGCCTCCTGTTGTTAACACAATGGATAACCGTCCAATGATCGAGCTCTTGCAATCACATGTTGAAGGCAATGAAGATGCGATTGTGGTTCCGGCTATTGATGCAAATAACTTCGAGCTCAAGTCCGGGTTTATTCAAATGGTTTTCGTAACACCTTTTCTAGGCCGCACTCATGAAGATCCTCATGATCACATCAAGAGGTTCGTACACTTATCTAATACTGTTAAATACAATGGGGTCTCACAAGAGGCAATTCGTTTGCCCCTCTTTCCTTTTTCCCTCGAGGGACAAGACCGGACTTGGCTTGATAAGGAACCACCCCAAAGTATTACAACATGGACGGACCTTGAGACCAAGTTTATCAATTACTTTTTCCCACCCTCACGTACTACCGATTTGCGGAATGACATTATCAACTTTGAACAAATAAAGTTTATCAACTTTGCTAATAAATTTAATTGCAATAAATAAGGTTGTACGATTTGAAAAGTTACTTAGCTTCTAGCCCAAGATCGTTTAAAAGTTGCTTGGTATTAATTAGAGTTCATAGCCAAGGCATAACTTATTGAAGCGGGATGCGAAGATTGGCGAGTCTGAAAAGGTCCAAACAAGACATGAGGGCTACATTTTGTTGCTAAAGATCCAAAGTGATGTGAAGAATCATTTATCAAAAATCAATATGAAAGATCGAGACACAAGACGAAAAGCAAAATACTCCTTAAAAGATCATGGAGAAGTCTATCCGAAAAGACCCTAGCAAGGTATGATGATAAATAGATCCAAGTCCTAAAAGGAGGCAGATCGTTGTATATCAAAGTCCCAAATAAAGATTGGAGAAAAATGAAGAAGTCGTGGTCCAAATATGAAGAATCTCTCAAAAAGTTCAAGTGAAGAAATTCTTATTATGAAGAGAAGACCATTATTTCATGAACGTCTCTCAAGATTTGAAGTATGAAGTCACTGTCAAATATCGGTCCGAGAAAGGTCTCAAATCGTGAAGCGAGTTATGCCAAGATATGAACTTTATGAGGTCCCGAGAAGCAGTTTTAAAAGATTTTGTCTTTTAGCTAACTATTGATTAAATCGTCCTACTTTATTTTCAGCCTTAATAACTATCGGAATAAGTCAACAATGCATCCTCGTGATCATTTAATACAAGGAAAAGCCCACTTAAGTTCGATAGAAGTCCCCCTACACTTAATATAAACATTGAGGACAATGTTTATATTAAGTGTAGGGGGACTTCTATCGAACTTAAGTGGGCTTTTCCTTGTATTTGTCCTCATTTTAACCGGTAAATTTGATTTTTCGACATTTTTCAAAATTTTTAATCTATTTTGGCCTAGTTGTATAGTAGTATTTTCCTTTGTTATAGTTATTTTATTTCTTTGCTAGAATAAATTGTAATAAAGTGGTTTTAATTTTTCAACGTTGTGAATCTTTTGACTCAACCCGAGTTTACTTATCTGAGTTTACTCTAGCTATTATCCTTAAAGTGTTTAAGTCAAGTTTTGTCAGGCTTTTATATAGGGAACTTTAAAACGCGAATGTCTTAACTCTTACGGGTTAAGAACAAGAACTTTTCGCAAGTTCCTATAATTGATCCTAGAAAGTCGTTTATCAAGGAAACTTTAAAATGCGAATTCTAAACTTGAAAAAGTCTAAGAAGTTGCAAGATCCTATAGATGACTTGAAAACCCAAAACTTTGATTTAATAGGCTAAGCATCCACGAGTCTCATTCCTTAAGATTTTAAATAGTGGAGAACGAGAGATGATAGAGTCAATTATAAGTTTGGTATTCTTTCATGAATTTATGTGAGTTGATTATAAGCTTTTTCTCCCATCGCTTGCTAATAAATTTAATTGCAATAAATAAGGTTGTACGATTTGAAAAGTTACTTAGCTTCTAGCCCAAGATCGTTTAAAAGTTGCTCGGTATTAATTAGAGTTCATAGCCAAGGCATAACTTACTGAAGCGGGATGCAAAGATTGGCGAGTCTGAAAAGGTCCAAACAAGACACGAGGGCTACATTTTGTTGCTAAAGATCCAAAGTGATGTGAAGAACCATTTATCAAAAATCAATATGAAGGATCGAGACACACGACGAAAAGCAAAATACTCCTGTAAAGATCATGGAGAAGTCTATCCGAAAAGACCCTAGCAAGGTATGAGGATAAATAGATCCAAGTCCTAAAAGGAGGCGGATCGTTTTATATCAAAATCCCAAATAAAGATTGGAGAAAAATGAAGAAGTCGTGGTCCAAATATGAAGAATCTCTCAAAAACTTCAAGTGAAGAAATTCTTATTATGAAGAGAAGACCATTATTTCATGAACGTCTCTCAAGATTTGAAGTATGAAGTTACTATCAAATATCGGTCCGAGAAAGGTCTCAAATCGTGAAGCGAGTTATGCCAAGATATGAACTTTATGAGGTCCCGAGAAGCAGTTTTAAAAGATTTTGTCCTTTAGCTAACTATTGATTAAATCGTCCTACTTTATTTTCAGCTTTAATAACTATCGGAATAAGTCAACAATGCATCCTCGTGATCATTTAAGACAATAATAAAATATAAGAGGTACACCTAGGAATAAGCGAGTCTAAGTGAATAATTGAGCCACATGAGTGATTGTTAGTTTGCTAACTTATAATAACAATGATCTCGTTTTTAAGCTTGGTATGGAGAACGTGAAACTTGAGGGTGATAAATATTCATGACAATCCAAAACCCTAATGTAAGTCTTTAATCTCTTAATTTGTTTTTCTTCCTTTAATTATGTCTTATTTTTAATAAAGGTCAAGGTGAGTTAATTATGATGAAAAATATAAATCTTGCTTTGTAACTAATGCATTGCATGAGGGCATTGCAATGGTCAAGTGTAGGGGATTCGATAGGTGTGAAAACACCCATCCTTTTACCACTTAATTATAATAATAACCAAGACAAAACGTGTATTTTATGTCGTAAATGTCGGAATTATGCGTGGTTTGTGTTTTTATTGTGTTTTAGGACCAAAAGATGAAAAAGGAAGAAAACACGGGCTTTCACGGGCTTTTATCGAAGAAACGAGAAAAGACGAAGTCAAAAGATCAAGAGTGCAAAAAAACGGAAGTCCAAGGCCTATTCTGAAGATTTATCGAAGAAAAAGTCTAAAGACGGAAGTTTAATGAAGTCGAAGAACCAAGTCTAACTAAAGAAGAAAATTATATGACGAGTTCAAATTATATCGACAAATCCCGAGACGACGTCGAGAAAGACAAAGAATTTAAATCGGGTCGAGACAAGAAGAAAGAAGGAAGAAAGCACCAACATTTTACTCCTCCTATAAATACCCTCCTAATGTGTCATTAGGAGGGGGTTAGTTAGATTTAGATTAGGAGTAGTGTAGATTTACTTTCTCTCTCTAGTTTTCACTTTCTCTCTCTAGATTTAATAGGTAAGATTTAATTTTCATGTTTTAAATTGTTGAATCTTTTACTTTTAATCATGCTTTTACTTTTAATTCTCATCCTTCTTTTCTTGTTTGGTTTAATTTGGTGTTTGGTTTATTGATTTGGTTGATTTAAATTTGATTAATCAAGTGGGTTTCATAGTTTTATTGATTTTTATTCCATAAAGTTTGTTGATTTAGATGTTTTAATGTTTGGTAGATCTAAATTAGTGATTTATTGTTTTTAATTTTATTGTTTTTTGTTAATTTAAGTTTTATTTTATTAAGTGGGTTTTGATTAATTTGGTTTTTATTGTTAGTTTTGTTGATTTGGTTTGATTTATTATTGTTAGTTGATTATTAGTGGTTAGTTTAGTTTAATTTTTAGATTGATTATGGTTGATTTTGGTTAAATTCGTGTTCCATATTGTTTTGTTTCGTCACTGTTTAGTTTGCCCAGTTTTTCCCGAATGAGCATTATTTTTCCCGAACCAGTTGATTTTTCCCGAGCCAACTATTTTTCCCGAACCAAAATATATTCCGAACCAAGCTTTTTGATAAATTTTACCCAATGAAGTTTATTTCCCGAACCAACCAAAAATATCCCAAACCAAGGTTAGTATAAAAAATACCGAACCAAGGTTAGTATAAAAAAATACCGAACCAAGTTGGAATACCGAACGAAGTACTTTCCAAAAATTCCGAACGAAAGAAATTTAGTAAACTTTCCGAACCAAACCAATATTCCGAACAAATAAATAAAATGACATGCCAGCTTGCTTGTGTGCTTGGAGGTTTTGGCGCCAAATTGAGCAACTAGGTTGGCTGCTTGAGCAGCTTGCCTGCTAGCTTGTTTCTTGTTCCGTAATCGTTTAGTTTAATCTGTAAGTTGTCCTGATTTTATTTCTGAAAGTTACGTATTTTTAGTTGATTTTTCGTCTAATTTTAAAATTAATATTTTTTAGTAAAGTTCAAGTTTTATCTTTTATTTAGTACGCGCTTTAGGTTTTGCCACGTTTAGCTTTAAAGTACCATCTTAGTTTTATTTTCTCCTTTTTCATTAGGTTAATTTTATTTTTCAGTCAAAAGTTAATTTCTTCGTTTAGTTTTATTTTTATTAATTGTTTCGTTTTAGTTTGCGTTTAAATATTTGTTTTATTCCTTTATTTTTAGTTATTTGTTTTTGGTTTATTTTTATTACGTTTCGCTTTTTCCTTTTAAGTAGAAATAGAAAATCAAACTTCCTTTTTATTCACCAAAGACGACTGAGTCACACTTTGAACCGGAAATCAATTCGAAAAGATCGGACAATAACTCTTTTATACTTGGCTAAAATCATTGTATTACTAAGTCTTCAAGTCCATCCACGAATGAGTTTGAGGATGGGTGGGAATTACTCGAAGAGTTAAAGTGAGAACTAGTACCTATGCCATCACCATCACTTGTTGGCATATAGGTGTCCTCATCATCCGTCTCTTGATGATCGGATTTTCGCGAATCTCGATCACTTCTTGGCTTTCTAGCATATACCTCTTGAACAGGCAACATAACCCGATGAACCGGGTGAAAGCGAGGAAGATCTAGGTGGGGAAAGTCATGAACAACCCTTTTGAAAAGGCGAGTAAGAAGCATAGCATAGGGAAGGTTTGTTTTAGGCTTTGAAAGGGCATAATTTATTCGTCGAGCGATATAGAATGCTAAATTGTACTTGGTGGATGTAAAGATGCAACTCAACATATGCACCATACAAGCCGGGATATGATCTCGGTTTCCACCAAGACAAAAGACATTCTCCCTAAGGTTATTTTCCCATTGGACCATAAAATCCTTAAGGTCGCTAGAGAGCACTTCATATCGATTCACATTTCGCACATTTGAATGAAGGCTTCTCACAACGCTTCCATCACGCTCTTTCGAAATGATGTCAAGGATAAACTCTAGATCAATTTCGGTGTGGTCATTTGGAGGTTTATCGTAGGATTCCAAGAGAGCATCAAGTCTCCATTTATCCGTAAAACGACAAGTGCCTTCATATGGCACACCAAGAATTTCACCAAAGTTTTCGAGGGAGTATTGAATCATTTGATCATTCAACATGAATCGAATGAAGATTTCTCCATTGTATTCAAGCATGGAGTAGGTGCTAAAGAATTCAAGAAGAAACAAGGGGTAAATATCTTCTTCTATGTTGAGCAAGCAATCAAACCCCGAAAGCTCAAACATAGATTGGATATAGTCATAACCCGTTATTCCCTCGTCAACGACCCTACCCTCATGGAAACAACGAGTAGAAAGGGATGGAAAAGAGTTTCGAAGTTGAGTGGAGCATAGGTTTGGGAAAGGTTTGGCATGTATTGTCTAGTGAAATGATGATCCTTTTGATATTGAGAAGGCATGATTAGTACCTAATATAAACATAAGACAATATTTTTCCAATCACTTATATGAAAAATAAACTTAAAATACAAAAATATGAGAATGTGTTATATCAATTTCTTGACAAACAAAGGATTGAATCCATAACATTTTCATGTTCACAATGTGTCTATTCCATTATTAACCAAGAACATATGACCTATGTTGGACAACAATGGACTAGAACATTGGTTTTTCAAAACAATGTTTTTAGGTAAGCATTAACAATGCAACTACCTATTTGTTCATGGGTTCATCTCAATTCCATCTTTTAACCAAAATCATTTAGTCAAAATTCGGATTTGTTTTACAAGTGGGTTTTAGTGAAATATCAATGAATATGAACCCAAGGATTCATAGTAAAGTAACCATGTCAACCAATCTTCCTATTAAGGTTCTAATTCAATTTCAATTTTAAAAATCCCCAATTATGAAAGGATGAACCCTAGAACAAAATAGATGAAATTGAAAGAAAGTACTTACGATTAATTGATGTTTGATGAAGGATGAGTGAAACCACAACTTGGAATCAATTAATTTGATTGATTGAAGGTTTTTGAAGCTTCAACAATGGTGAAAAAGATGAAAAAATGTCGGCTGTGTGTTTTGGGAGAGAGAAGGTTTGGTTTGAAAAAGGTTATTTTATTAAAACTGGCGCTCTGACAAACTTTACTGCCCGCGGTACCTTATCGATAAGGAACCGCGGGTTTGAGCCGCCAGAGATAAAGAACCGCCTGCAAAGGTTGGTTTTATCAATGCAATACGCCAAAAATTTTAAAACCAAATTTTCTAAAATACTTAAAAATATATCTTAAACCTTTTAGAATATCATTTGGATCATCATAACACTAAGCAATATGCCTTAATGAAGGATTACGAGTTGAATCGAGATCGAAAAGAACCAAAACGGACAAACGACTACTCGTAGCGAAAAGGCAAAGTGGAGAGAAGTCAAGGGAAGTGAATCAAGACTAATATCAATGCTCAAGGGATTAATGACAATCTTCAAATCATGGAGACGAAGAGCTTGTGTCATATATAGTGGTTTAAGACGTGCCTTTCCGGCGAAACATTAAACGGCTTTGGTAATGAATAAACACAAAGTAATTATTCATATATAGACTTAGATCACTTTCAATAATAGTATTAGTCTAAACCAAAATATGAGCAAGGTATTAATTCACTTTCTCTCCCACAAAGGGCCTACTAACCGTATGGGTGCAAACCATGGAAATCATGCTTGATACTTTCAACTACTACTAACTCACTCTACATCACCATAGTGAGTCAAGTATCCAAGAAATGAAGGTTTGAGAGGATAAAAGAAAAGAATCACAAACCACAAACAAATGTCAAGGCAAGGATGCCAAGAACAAGCACATAGTCAAGTAATGATCAAAAGAATGATCAAAGGGTGTGGGGAAGAACGAAAGCGTACCTTGGCAAAAAAGAGCAATCCATCAAGGAATCAATGCAATGCCCAACAATGACTATGATGATTACTAAGTCTTCAAGGACTAGTATTATTCCCAATCATCTTGGTATCATCATTCAAGGATGTTGAAGATCAATGAAGATGAGTCTTCTACAAGTGCAAGTAACTCAATCCACAACCAGTTAAGTGATTGATCTTCATGAGTACCTACACAAAGCAAGATGCAAACTAGTAGATACATTTCAAGAGTAGATCTAAAATGCATAAAGACTACTAATCTAAGAGGGATGCAATATTACCAATTAAAAGACATATTTTTCAAGAAAAAATAGTTTTGACCAAAGAGAAACTTTAGTACAACTTGACCTTCTAATTTAAGGAGACAATGGATCGATCTAAGTTATAAAGTAAAATATACTTCAAAGATCTTGAGCGACCATCGCTCTGATACCAATTGTAGAAACTAAAAGGGGGGGGGGTGATGAGACTGCTTTTATACATAGTCTCATCGTCCAAAAAGGTCTTTAAATGCATTAAATATCATCAAAATACCCCAATATATGCTTGTGTTTGTTGCTTGTGTATTTTAGGTACGGATATTGAGAAAATGACAAAAGATCACAAGAATCATGCAAAAACGAACACGGGAAACGAAGCCGCACATTGAACCAAGCCCTAATGAAGATTTTCCAAAGAAAACCCTTGAAGATTTGAAGATTTATGAAGAAGGGTCCTCCAATATTGAAGAATTGACACTTTATACCCTTGTATCTTCATAATTACAAGATTGGTCCCTAAAGTTTGTCAATATTGCAAAAAGGGGCCCTCCACTTTGAAGAATTGGCAATTTTAGTCCCTCAACAAAACTAAAATGTCAATATTATTCCTTCTCAAAGTCAATCATACCATGAAGAACTTCAAGTTACAAGAAATTACAAAGTTGGTCCTTTAAAAATGATAAATTGCAAAAAGGACCCTTGACTTTGAAGACTTGGCAAAAATGGTCCCTCATTAATCATGACTTGGCAATTTCAGTCCTCAAAAATGTCAATTATACAAGTCAAGACCATATTCCTTGAAGAAAATACCAAATCAATCCTTTAAGAATCAAGAATTGGCAAGAAATACCCCTAAAATCATTTTGCAAAACTTTTTGGGGCAAAAGTGTGAAAAGTGAAACTTCAATAACAAAGGAAACGAAGTTTGTGTGGAACCTATAGATCGTTCGACTCAATGGTTATGAACCATTATATCTAGGTTTGATCATCGTTCATATGATAACATAGCGGAAAAGAACAATGATCATGACAAGGTGTTTGGGCACAATAGACACGAATTAAAACAAATGGGGATGTTCATTATATTAATAACAAACATCCACTAGACGTGTATACATTGAATCCCACGTCTAGTGCGATACACACTTTAGGTTTACATTGTGAATGAAAGATATGTTTAAAACCTATGACCCTTGGTTCCTTTTATAGTGTAAGGATTAGGGTTTACAAGAGATAAGAATGAATAAACAAGTAAATCTTCTATTTAAATAAACTTATGCAAAATATCTTTTGCATGTTTATCTAAATAGAAGCTTCCATTAGCTTCTTTTGTCTACGTTTTGTCAATGCTTGAATTGCATGTGACAATGCTTGGATTGCTCTTGACAATGCTTGATTCCATCAACGCCTAAATAACTCTTGTCAACGCTTGGAATGCTCTTGTCAACGCCTAGACAAATACTTCACGTTTTCTTCATTTTTGAGTTTCTGCCACATCAACTTTTTTGACCCAACAATCTTCCCCTAGTTGATAGTGGCAAAACTCTATGTGTATCTCTTGTAAGTTATACATGATCTTCAAATTGCTTCCCCTCAAATGTAGCATGTATTTTCTTCCCCTTTTTGTCACATCAACAAGGAAGTAAACAATGTTGCAATGTTGAAGATTCTCCAGAAGTAGGCTCTGTGTAATGATCTTGAAGAAAAATAAATAAAGTAGTCTTTGATGCAGAAGTAGAATACCACAAACCTATGTTCCATGTCTTGTTTATCCATGTGATGAAGAACTTATACCAGAAGAAAAAAATATAAGTAGACCTCGATCCCTTGTCAATATTCTCATCCTTTGTGAGACACTGAGCACGATAATGTAACTCCTTCAAGTGTTTATGACAAGTCTTCATCACCATCCATGTAAGCACGAACAAGTTACCTTTAAAGTCAGTGGCTGGAAGTCCACAACTTTAAGATATGATAGAACACAAACTCACGAAAATCTTCTTCAATCATCAAACTTACCATAAGAATTCTTCCCCTTAAGCTAACACCTCTTCATGACAAGTCAATATCTTCATATGTAAAAGCTGTTAGCGAATAACTCTTTCACAAGGCTATCCCGATTACATAATCCAATAAAATTCTTCATGAATTGTTGCTAACTTACTTAAAATCATTAATCCATTTAAATATATCCGAGCCATAAATATCAACTTGATATTCTGAATAAAACGGAGATTCCATGTACCTTTTGTGTGTATAATCCTCCTTTTTGTGTGCTTAAAACGTACCCATTTTCTCAAACAGCAGCTATCCATGTGTTATCCAATATCTATTCTGTCCAATATCTTTGGCAGATGTATTGTCCAATATCGGACAATACGTGTCAGCGTTGAAGTACATATATCGGACAACACTGTCAACTCCATCAGTGTTGACTTATTCTGTCAGCGTCGAACTTCCTTCTGTCAGCGTCATATTTAAACCTGTCAGCGTCTAAGGTTTAAACGTGTCAGCGTTTAATCAGCATCATAATCTGTCAGCGTCTTCGTAAGTCTTGTCAGCGTTTACATCTGCTGACATCTTCAATTTGCTACAGCAACGTTTATATCTTTTTCCCACAAACGAAAATGGAAATAAGATATATGCTCAAAATAGAATATTAGCAACTCACGTCTCAATTATCAAAGATTTCTTTTCGCATATGATTTGACCAATCATAGTTGAGGAGCCGTGTGAACATAACTTTCTCAACCAATGAGAAAGGCTTCTCCGTGTGAACACTCCATCCTTAAACAATCCAATAGAGACGTAACCCCATGAGAACAAACCTAGACCAACATGTAGAGGATCAAACATTAGGGTTTTAAGCCGTGTGAATGCTAGATTTCCTCCAATCAAAATCTTTTCCTCGTGTGAACACAAATGAAAAAGGACCGTGTGAATGCATGGTGTATCACAATTAGAAACGAGGGCTTCATGTAAACATAACATTCTTAACCTTTCTGATGTACGTAATGCAAAAAGTAATAGCAATAGAACCATTCAACTCACGTCTTCATCACGTTAACATCAGCAACAGTGATTCTAGGGTTTATTCATAAAACCCTAAAACCAAATCTTAGATCTAGGGTTTTGGATGAAACCCTAAAACTTTATCACCTCCAATTCGTCATAAAACATCAGATCTTCTGTTATATGTAATGATCTAGGGTTTTCAGTAACCCTAAATCATGATTTCATGTGAATATAAAAATCTGAAAATCACCTCTGCTGCCAACTTCGACGCTTAATAACTTTTGCCTGGGGATAAAACTCGACAATCCCTCCGGTGGATGTTTAGATCTATGTATGTAGAACACACATCTAAAATTTCGTGACGATCCAACGGTTAGATCAAAAGTTATGACCTTCTGAATACTGCTGCGCACACAAAAACGTCCAGAAAAATTCAATACGAATTTTTCTTCTCTTCACCATACACGAACACCTCGTCGGACCTAGATATCAAGAGCCTTAGGCTCTGATACCAATTGTGGAACCTATAGATCGTTCGACTCAATGGTTATGAACCATTATATCTAGGTTTGATCATCGTTCATATGATAACATAGCGGAAAAGAACAATGATCATGACAAGGTGTTTGGGCACAATAGACACGAATTAAAACAAATGGGGATGTTCATTATATTAATAACAAACATCCACTAGACGTGTATACATTGAATCCCACGTCTAGTGCGATACACACTTTAGGTTTACATTGTGAATGAAAGATATGTTTAAAACCTATGACCCTTGGTTCCTTTTATAGTGTAAGGATTAGGGTTTACAAGAGATAAGAATGAATAAACAAGTAAATCTTCTATTTAAATAAACTTATGCAAAATATCTTTTGCATGTTTATCTAAATAGAAGTTTCCATTAGCTTCTTTTGTCTACGTTTTGTCAATGCTTGAATTGCATGTGACAATGCTTGGATTGCTCTTGACAATGCTTGATTCCATCAACGTCTAAATAACTCTTGTCAACGCTTGGAATGCTCTTGTCAACGCCTAGACAAATACTTCACGTTTTCTTCATTTTTGAGTTTCTTCCACATCAACTTTTTTGACCCAACAGTTTGGTCGGATTTATTTGAAAGTGAAAGGAGTATTAAAGGTGAGGGACTAAATGTGGCAGACAACAAATGTTACCTAGACCATTGAGGGCTTGACACGTGCCCCACTAACACCCCACAACCAATCAGAATGCACCATTGCTCCACCTCACACATCCACTCACCAGGTTTATTATTAACTAATCTTGGCGCCATTAACAAGTTTTTAAACTTAATCCAAACCAAAAACGAATTAAAACATGGCACTATTCCCTCAAGAACATAATTAGGGGTTTACTAATTACTTGTAATTAGCCCCTAAATCTTTCCAGATTAGTGATTAATGATCATATAAACACAACCCAACCTTTAAATCACATGCTACATCAACATGGAACCCCACACAAGATTCCTTGCTACACACTTTGTGCAAACTGCCAAAATTTAGACAGCAATCTAACAACCCACATTCCAACTTATTTTCTAAGCTTATTTGAAGCCATTGATCATACTTTCACACATGCTAACTCACACAAGCAGCCAAGAACTTGTCACATGTTCAAGCATCTTCAAACCCTCAAGGGGTATTTCTGGAAGAACACATGCTTAGGGTTTTGAGATTTTTAGGTTACAAAGGCCATGTACACCCTCTATATAAAGGGTATAGGGCTTCACGTTTACAAATTGCTATTGAATTTTCCTTTGTTCAAAATTCTGTAAATCCATTTTCAGTTTAATGAAATGAGTTTGAATCTTTGAAGAAAAGTCAAGTGCCATTGTTGTTTACTGCTTATTATTGTTACTTGTTTGCTAATCTTAAACCTTAAAACCTGTTTTCAAGGAGTGTGCAAAAGTTTGCACATTTTCCTTCAAGCTTGATATTTTGCTAAGTTTCTTGGTACACCTTGGAAGTCTTGGGCTATAAAGCTGTTCATAGCATCCTGATATTGAGTTATCAAGGTGTGGTGAAGCCTATAACTTGGGGATAATCAAGTGTGGGATACAAGAGTTGCATTAATCAAGGCTTTTTAACTTTTCTTATTTGTATATTGTGCTCTTAACCTTGTTGATTCTTAGCAGGGTTGTTTGTGGAAGCTTGTACTTGTACTTGCTAGTACATAAGCTTAAAATTCGTGGGTGTGGATGTATGATATGAGCTAAAACTCATATCAATTTATCAACAAATAACCCTAAAACATGAAGCAAAATACCAATTTATCTTGCAAAAACAGTGTTATGTGGTATGTTTGTGTTTGTGTACACTTGTGTAGGTAAAAGGATGCATTTTCAAGCAAACAAGGGAAAATCAAGCTTAATTTGATGAAAAAGACAAAGAAGGATCAAAAGTGACAAGACTTTGAAGTACAAGGACCTATCTTGACAAACTGCCAAAGATGAAGGGCCAAAGTGTAAATATTGCAAAAAGTCAAGATCATAGTCAAATTTGGTCAACTATCAAGTCAACTCAGTCAAAGGACCAATTTTGCTCAAGAATGGAAGTTGAAGGGCTAAAAATGCCAAAGAAATGAAGTTACAAGCTCAAAGATACAAGCTGCCAAAGTCTAGGGGTTAAATCTGCCAATTTTGGAAAGTTATATTAAGTTCAATCCATGTGACAAGTTATTGACCAATGAGAGGCCAAAGAAACAAGCACATGGATTGCCACATCCTTGCATTAATTACCCACTAGCAGCCGCCTCATTAAATGAGAGTATCCCAACAGTGCAATCCGTGTGCACTTGTTTCAGCCATTCAGGACTCGACACGTGTCATCTTCAAACGAGCAAAAAATTTCCCAGGATCGTTTTTGAGCTAGAGTGGATTTCATGAAGAGTTATAAACATCAAAGTTGCTTATTTTCGAGAGACGAATCCATTGGTCAAGGTCAATTAACATCAAATCAACTCAATCAAAAATCCCCAATTCATGTTCATACCTACAAATTCAAGGGAGCAGAATTGTGCCACGTGGAGACCTGGGATTGGTCCCAACACGTCACCAACCCCAACAAACCTCCTTCCCAAGTCTATAAATAGCAGTTTAGGTCTTCATTTGTAGTGTGTAGTTGTAAGTGTGAAAAACACACACTTTTACATTTTTCTCTCATCTTTTTCCCTTTCTAGCTAAACTACTCAAGAGTTTGACACACTCTTGAGTTAGTTAGTCAGTTAGTTATCCTTTTAACAGCTTTGTAACCGAATTCCATTAATAAAATTCAAATTCATCTTTTCCCGCCAAATCTTATCTTCATCATTTACTGTTCATTCCTGCTTCAATTGATACTTGTGTTGCTGCTTTAAGTTTGTTATGATCATTCATTGATCATAATTGACTTTGGAGTGAAGATAGTAGCAGTTTGTTGATTTCAGTTCAAGAACATAGAACAAGTGATGAATTCAGGCCATGATGTTGATTCTAGTTGATTTGTAGCAGTTTGTTGATTGTTGATTAGTGAATCTAGTGCTAAGGTGGTGGTTAGCACTAGAATAGAGAGCACAACACTCCTCTACTTCTCAATGGTATCTTCACAAGGTTCTAAAGTTCTTGATTTTGGTTCCACTCAAATTGTCAATTGCATGCTCCATTTCCTAGCTTAAATCTTGTTGATTGCATGATAAAATTTGTTTAGTTTGGATTTGATTTGATTCTAGACTTGTTTGTAGCTTAAGTGTTAGTTATCTGCTTATTGCTTTTGATTGTGTTCTAGTTATAGCTTTATTCAGTCAACTTTAGTCTTACTACCTTGATTGAGTTCTAGTAGTGTTCATTTCTTGCAAGCAGCTTTTAAACATTTCTTTTTGATCACTGAATTCAGGTTGTTACAGTTTTTCACTCAGCTTAAACTAGAACTCATAAAGTCTTTGAAAATTTTCATATAGATCAGATAAAGGAGTGTTTGGCTTTAACTGATTGTTGATTTTCAAGTGTTGGTTTTTGGCAAGTTAATGTTCATTTTCAGTCAATAGGTCATAACAATAGGTTTTGTACCATTTTCAAGTCAAAACTTAGTTCAAACAGGCAATTGGCAAATAAAAGGTTGGGTCCATATTTCAGTCATTTTCATTCAGAAAAGTATTCAATTTCATTAGCTTGGCATTTGTTTGTTTGTGGATGAAATTTAATCAAACCAGTTCTTAAAGTTAGTCCATATTATGAAGTTTGATAGTTCATAAGCATTTTGTACAGTTTCCATTAAGCAAAGAGATATAAGCAAAAATCTGAACCCTTGAGGAAAGGCAAGTTTCTGTAACTTGTAAACAGCTTTTTTCAGATCTTTTGATTCTATTCACAAACCTGGCAATTTTCTTTCACAATTCCACTTAGTAGATGTTATTGGTTGATTTTTGATAATTTTAGCTTTTTGTCAAAAATTTTGGTCAACGCCTGGTCAACATAAGCCGTTTTCAGCTTAATTCGATTTCCAGGCTTATTACTTGATTAATTTTGTTAAGATTTGATTTCTCGTTCATCATTTAAGCTCTTTAATCAGTTTCAGTACAAAAAGCTAGTTGTGCATGTCCAGATTGTCCTAGAGCTTATTGTGTGCTTATTGTGAAGTGCTTATTTGCTTATTAGACATTTTCAGCAAGATTCCTTTTACAGTCCTTGCTTATTTTCAATTTGAAGTGTTTTGCAATTGGTTTTACTGATTTTGGTTCAGTAATAAGCTCAAACAAGCTTATTTGTCACTAGAACCCGTTTTTGGCTTAAAAAGTTTTCATAATTGCAAACTAGTCCCTAGAGTATTAAACTGTCTTAAACTTTGGCTAAACTTGCTAATTTCTAGGGTTTGCACAAATAAAGTCCTTTCAGTTTGGATTTTGTTAAATTTCAGTTAGCAGTTTTGTTATTTGTTACAAATTTGGTTAGTTTGTTACATAGTTTACATATTTGATCCTTTTGGTTAACTATTTTACAATTTCAGTCCTTATACTTGTTAGTTTTACATTTTAAGCATTTGATTTTCATAGAATTTACATTTTCAGTCCTTTTAGTTTTAAAATTTACATTTTGAGTTGTACTTGAATAAAGACTTGGTATTTGCACGATGTTTTACATATAAGTAGGTAATATTTTTCAGTTTTGCAAGGCTTTGTTTGAATTAGCAAATAGAATATCCAAAAAATATTAAAACCAAAAACAGTTAAAAACCCGATATTGATTGGACTTTCAATTAGCAAGAACTGAGAAAAACGAACTGCATTATACACAATTTCAAATGGCGTCGCTGCCGGTTCTTTGACTTTACGAGAGACTATCGATTGACGGTTTTCATTGGCTTTTGGGATCCGTTCACCTTGTGAACGTTATTTTTACGTATCATAAATAAAAAACAATAAAAATCAAAAATATAAAAATATATAAAAACTAAAAAATTTACAACACAATTCTTTTCCTAAAGAATTGACCAAAAAAAAATTAAAAAAATCCAAAAAGCAATCTTTTTCCTAAGAGATTGCACCCAAAAATATATATTATTGAATTCTCTCGGTTTTTATGTACATATAGTATTTTCTCTTAAAAAACTCATAAATACAAAAATATTTTCCATATATTATTATAAGTAAATACGTATACGTATAAGAACAACCAATCTACATATTCTCCATAAGTATTGCCAAGGCAATACACCGTGTTGAGGGGCGTTCCGGTCCTTGACACGTGTATCGATCAAACAAAATAAAGCAAGAATAGATAAATACTCTCAATAAGCAACAATTCGAAGAATACGAACATTTAAGTGAATAGAAAGGCGATGTGCTATAAAATGCCATCTAAGGGTCAATAGGTACTTAAGTGCTTCGCGCCACCTAACCCCCCGTTCACTTGTAAGTATTCTAAGAAGGAAGGCTTCATTGTGGGTCTTGCACCCAAGTAGTACATACATATATTGTTATTTTCTTGTGGATATTTAATATTGAAACTCGAAGAGGATAATCCATTTCTCTTCAAAGTCACACGAGAGCTTCTCTCTCATTCCTCGTATTGAGTTGCATGCTCACTCGCGGGCGTGCACAAATACCGATTGGTGTACAACCTCTTCCTCCGAAAAGGAAGAAAAAGAGAAAGAGTAAGACCACCACCGTCCATCAAGTCGATCACGAGAATCGTGCTTTGACTCCTCCACCACAAGAAGCCATGGCTGTTGATAATCGTTCTTTGATGGAACGTATGCAAACCAATGTTCATGGATATGCTAGTGCTATTAAGATTCCCGACATTCCCGCAAATACATTTGAGCTACACACGTCTATGATTACTATGGTTTCACAATCACCTTTCTATGGTAACAAGAATGATGATCCTCATGCTCACCTTAAGAGATTCCTTTCTCTTTGCAATACCATTAAGCACAAGGAGTTCCACATGATGCTATTAAGTTGATGTTAGTGTCATTTTCACTAGAGGGACCCGCTAAGCATTGGTTAGACACCCAACCACCCGATAGTATCACCACATGGGATGGTTTCACCACTAAGTTTTTGAACAAGTTCTTTCCTCCATCTAAGACCATGACCTTGAGGAACTTAATTATAGGCTTTCAACAAAAACCTAGTCAATCCTTTAGTGATGCTTGGGAAGAGTATAGTGAGTTATTGAGGCGATGCCCTAATCATGGATTGGATGACATTCACCAAATCAATACCTTCTATAATGACCTTAAACCTCATCACCAAGATTCACTCAATGCTTCCGCAGGAGGGAATATTCTTCTTAAATCCATGCAAGAGGCCTTGGACATCATTGAGACTAAAGCAATGGTTCAAACAAACAATCAATTTGAAGAAAGGGTTCATGTTATCCAAAACACTTCTCAAACACCTTGTGATAACCAAGTCCTTAAATTTCAACAAGAGATCCTTCAACAAGTCAAACAAGGACAACAAGAATTGCTTTAAGCTTTTAAGACCATTTCATTAAACAATTCTTCCAATGATGTGAATGCCATTACCCTTTCTTGTGTAACTTGTGGGGGTCCCCATTCTTATGAACAATGTGATAAGGTGCAAGTTTATCAAGGGGAATGTTATGCTTAACAAGAGGAACATCGTGAACACTTCAAGCCAAATATCAATCCAAATAACCTTTCTTACAAATCCCAAAACTACCTTACTCCACCGAGCTTCCCACCCCAACCACCCACCCAAATTCAACAAAATCCTCCTCAAATTTTACCAAGGAATCAAGGGCAAAGACCACCTTATCAAGGAAATAACTACAAGGCACCCAATCAATTTCAACCTCAAGGAAATAACTTCTATCCACCAAATCAAGGGTTTAATCCACCACCTCAATCTTTCCCACAACAAGGTTTTTATCAAGGAAATTTGCAATTTAACCCTATGGATTTGGTGCTTCAAATGTTTACTTCTTTTGAGAAACAATTGAGAGATAATCAAGAGGAGAATAACAAGAAATTTGCTCTTCTTCAAAACCAAATTATCTATAATCAAAGACCACAAGGGGCTTTACCTTCCAACACACAAACTAATACAAGGGCAAATGTCAATGCTATTACAACAAGGAGTGGAAAGACAACAAAGGATCCTTCACCTCCTAAACCTACTATTGTTCAATCCACTTGTGCTCCTACTTGTGACAAGCCTTCTACCTCTACTTCATCACCTCAAAATGCTCCCATTTCTCCAACTTCAACACCTACTCATGAAGCACTCAATAAGGAAAATCCTTCACCAACCACTCAACCACAACCAAAGCCAAGTCTTCCTTATCCCTCAAGATTGAGAAAAGAAAAGCTTAAGATCAAGGATGATATCCAAGTTTCTAACTTTTTGAGGATGTTCAAGCAACTTAACATCAATATCTCCTTTACGGAAGCCTTAGCCAATATGCCTAAGTTTGCTAAGATGATTAAGGACTTGCTTTCTAACAAGGAAAGATTGGTGGATTTACCTAATGCTTCCTTGAATGAAAATTGCTCCGCGGTTTTGCTTAAGAAGTTGCCTACTAAGCTTGGAGATCCGGGGAGGTTTTTGATTCCTTGCAATTTCCCGGGGGTGGAAAATTGTATGGCTTTAGCGGATTTAGGAGCAAGCATAAACTTCATGCCATTATCGGTTTGGAAGAAACTTTCACTTCCCGAGCTCACTCCTACTAAGATGACTCTTGAGTTGGCCAACCGTATTATAGCTTATCCGGTGGGAATTGCGGAAGATGTTTTTGTGGGGGTTGATAGATTTACATTTCCCGCGGATTTTGTGGTGGTTGATTATGATATGGATCCTAGAGTGCCTTTGATTGTTGGTAGGCCATTTTTGAGAACGGGTCGTACTTTAATTGATGTGGCGGAAGGAGAACTTACAATGCGGGTAGGTGATGAGAGAGTTGTGTTTAACATGGGGAAATTGTCTAAAACGTCTAATGAGCCCGAAGCGGTAAAACATATTGATGTTGTGCATGAGGAGGAAACACAAGATGATCTTCTTGATGAAGTTTGTGATGAGTACTTTTATGAAGCTTGCTCAAGTGGAGATTATGATTTACCGCATATTGAGACCATTGCTTCCATTACTTCATCTTTGGATTTTCATGAACATCAAGAAATCCCATATAACACT
Source organism: Glebionis coronaria (assembly GCA_025667525.1). Lineage (NCBI taxonomy): Eukaryota > Viridiplantae > Streptophyta > Magnoliopsida > Asterales > Asteraceae > Glebionis > Glebionis coronaria. Next base: position 381,617,788 of record CM046882.1, on the reverse strand, counting down.
CCACTTTTCCACAATGATAATCATATTCATGAGGACTTTAGTGATGGAGAATCTTTTCTTTGTGATTCACCAACATATGATGACCATAGTGATGATGAGCTTTCTACTTGTGACTCTCCATTTGTTGATGATCATACTTCCTTTGGTTTTGAGGGATCACCAATTTTTGATAGTCCAATTTATGATGTTTATGGTGATGAGGCGGATTCTATAATGGATGAGAGTGATGAGTTTTTAGCGGAGGATATATCTTTTGAGTACACTCTTGGTTATCTTGATGAGGAGGGGGACATACTCTATTTAGAATCTCTATTGAATGAAGATCCTTTACCTTTTTCCTTGCCCACCTCAACCTTTCAAAGTGATAAAGGCAAACAAGTCATGATGGTTTCCTCTAAGAGCTTGTTATTACACATGCCTCCACAACCTTTCTCTCACAATGTGATTTACAAAGGAGAATCTTCTAAGGCAACCAACACTTGTTGTTTTCCCATCAAGGAACGGATTTTTGATCCTGGCATAGAGCTTGCTAAACCATCTCAGTATCCACCTGATGCAACAAAAGGAAACCTTGTGAAAGATTTGAGAGCTTTACACTTTCACCTTGGGAAGCACATATGGGAAACCATTTTGGAGAACTACACCTCATTCTTTTCACCATTGCTTGGGAAGCTAGTTGTTGACTTGTGTTATAAGTGGGATGGTAATTATGTATTTGATCCTGGGGGATATTTATGGAGTTTTGATAAATGAACACTTGTTTTACCTCATCATGGAGATTTTTCTTAAAAAGGGCAAAACTTTTCTTCTCCATGATAGGTTTTAGACACTTTTAAGTGTGGGACGAGTCAAGCTAGAGACTCATTAACTCAAGCATCGTATAACTAGGTTTAGAGTGTTGTAGGTTAGAAATAAGGGCTAGACTTGGAGATAAGTGTAGGGGAGACCTTCTTTTGTCTTCATGATTGTTTGTAGGGTTGCTCACTCATTTCATGCTTTGGAGCTTATGGAGGAGGCCCTTGTATCCGGTTCACTTCGTTACTTTAGTAATTTTTCATTGACACCTTGTGCTTAAACATGATTTCACTAATAGTTGTCCTTTCCTTAACTTGGGTTAAGCAAAGTCTATTCATTGTCATAAGTGTAGGGGAAGTTTTTAGACTTCCATGCTCTTAAACATTAAGGACAATGTTTAGCTTAAGTGTAGGGGGGTCTTCTATCGAAGTGACCTTACCTAGAACTTGTCATTGTCTTGCATGATAACATGGAAAATTGGATTTTTAACGTTTTTCAAATTTTTGATCTACTTTGGCCAACAAAAATATGCATTCATAATTTTTGCATCAATCATTTTGCATAACACATTTGCATTGTATATATTACTTCTTTTATTTTTCATCAAAAATATATAAAAGAGAAAAATATAATAAAACATGTTTTTAACAAGTTTAGACTTCTTTGACATATTAGGCCCGCCATGGATATTTTGACTCAACTCGAGTTTGCTTATCTTAGCACTCTCTAGCTAGTACCCTTAACCATGTAGTCCTTCATTGGTCTATTAGGCTAAGCATCCACCAATTTCATTATTTGAGATTTTAAATTTGTGGAGAATGGGAAATGATAGAGTTGAAGCAAGTATAAAAGGGCTAGATAAACTTCATGATAATTATTTGTGGTTAAACCCTTCTCTTCTTTACCTCTATTTTCTTCGCATGTATATAATTGTTAATAAATAATCAAGAACGGTTTTAATCGGTTTGTAATCTCTTATGCATTTTTGACTAATCATTCATGGTTGGTATAAGTACGTTTTAAGATTCTAAGTTAGAACGTTTTATGTGTACAAGACTTATGTCATGCTCAATATTTAGCGGGTGTTTTTTCCTTTTATGCTTTTCAAATTTCTTTGTGAGGAATAAAGAAAAATAAGAGCGGCTTACAAAAAAATGAGTGGCTAGAAAAAAAGAAGAAAAAGAAAAGAAAAAATATATAATACAAGACTCCCAAGAGGGGCAGTGTGGTGTTAATTATAGTGACTATTGAGTTCCAATATTACCTTGACGGGTTGCGGGGATTCAATAGATTGCTCCAATCCAATATTACCTTGACGGGTTGCGGGGTTGAAGATCCAAAGTCTCAAAAAGATGGCGGATGTAAATTATTGCGTGAGTTTTATTTTCTTTCCTTAGCGAGTGTGTAGCTACTTATGAAAGCATGACATGAGGATTTTACACATAAAGCGAATGACTTATTATTCTTGAAACGGACTTGTATTAATTGTGAGCGGTTTTTCAAGTAATGGATGAGAGGATTACTTAGGATTAAAACCGTGCTTCCTTATTTTTGGATTTTGCACTTCTTATACTTCACACTTGAATAAATGACAAATTTGCCCACAAGCAATTTGATCAAATAATAACCGGTTCCACATTTAATTGTCATGAATAAGTTGATGCACTTTTTACTTGTGAATGCAATGATCCCATTTTTAAGCTTGGTATGGGGAAAGTGAAACTTGAGGGTGATAAATGTCCATGGTACCCAAGCCCTAATCAAAGCCATTGAATTCTTTATGACTTATTTCCATCAAAACCAATTCAAGAAAAACCAAAAAGATATAATAGAATTGTATTTTGTTCATTGCATTGTTAAAAGTCAAAATCATGCATCATGTAGTTTAGAGTAGTGTAGATGCATTCCATATGGCCAAGGTGGATTAATTATGAGGAGAATGTAAATTTGTGCTTTAAAACATATAGAATTGCATGAGGACATGACAATGTTCAACTGTAGGGGATTTGATATGAGCTAAAAATCATATCAATTTATCAACAAATAACCCTAAAACATGAAGCAAAATACCAATTTATCTTGCAAAAACAGTGTTATGTGGTATGTTTGTGTTTGTGTACACTTGTGTAGGTAAAAGGATGCATTTTCAAGCAAACAAGGGAAAATCAAGCTTAATTTGATGAAAAAGACAAAGAAGGATCAAAAGTGACAAGACTTTGAAGTACAAGGACCTATCTTGACAAACTGCCAAAGATGAAGGGCCAAAGTGTTAATATTGCAAAAAGTCAAGATCATAGTCAAATTTGGTCAACTATCAAGTCAACTCAGTCAAAGGACCAATTTTGCTCAAGTATAGAAGTTGAAGGGCTAAAAATGCCAAAGAAATGAAGTTACAAGCTCAAAGATACAAGCTGCCAAAGTCTAGGGGTTAAATCTGCCAATTTTGGAAAGTTATATTAAGTTCAATCCATGTGACAAGTTATTGACCAATGAGAGGCCAAAGAAACAAGCACATGGATTGCCACATCCTTGCATTAATTACCCACTAGCAGCCGCCTCATTAAATGAGAGTATCCCAACAGTGCAATCCGTGTGCACTTGTTTCAGCCATTCAGGACTCGACACGTGTCATCTTCAAACGAGCAAAAAATTCCCAGGATCGTTTTTGAGCTAGAGTGGATTTCATGAAGAGTTATAAACATCAAAGTTGCTTATTCTTGAGAGACGAATCCATTGGTCAAGGTCAATTAACATCAAATCAACTCAATCAAAAAGCCCCAATTCATGTTCATACTTGCAAATTCAAGGGAGCAGAATTGTGTCACGTGGAGACCTGGGATTGGTCCCAACACGTCACCAACCCCAACAAACCTCCTTCTCAAGTCTATAAATAGCAGTTTAGGTCTTCATTTGTAGTGTGTAGTTGTAAGTGTGAAAAACACACACTTTTACATTTTTCTCTCATCTTTTTCCCTTTCTAGCTAAACTACTCAAGAGTTTGACACACTCTTGAGTTAGTTAGTCAGTTAGTTATCCTTTTAACAGCTTTGTAACCGAATTCCATTAATAAAATTCAAATTCATCTTTTCCCGCCAAATCTTATCTTCATCATTTACTGTTCATTCCTGCTTCAATTGATACTTGTGTTGCTGCTTTAAGTTTGTTATGATCATTCATTGATCATAATTGACTTTGGAGTGAAGATAGTAGCAGTTTGTTGATTTCAGTTCAAGAACATAGAACAAGTGATGAATTCAGGCCATGATGTTGATTCTAGTTGATTTGTAGCAGTTTGTTGATTGTTGATTAGTGAATCTAGTGCTAAGGTGGTGGTTAGCACTAGAATAGAGAGTACAACACGCCTCTACTTCTCAATGGTATCTTCACAAGGTTCTAAAGTTCTTGATTTTGGTTCCACTCAAATTGTCAATTGCATGCTCTATTTCCTAGCTTAAATCTTGTTGATTGCATGATAAAATTTGTTTAGTTTGGATTTGATTTGATTCTAGACTTGTTTGTAGCTTAAGTGTTAGTTATCTGCTTATTGCTTTTGATTGTGTTCTAGTTATAGCTTTATTCAGTCAACTTTAGTCTTACTACCTTGATTGAGTTCTAGTAGTGTTCATTTCTTGCAAGCAGCTTTTAAACATTTCTTTTTGATCACTGAATTCAGGTTGTTACAGTTTTTCACTCAGCTTAAAATAGAACTCATAAAGTCTTTGAAAATTTTCATATAGATCAGATAAAGGAGTGTTTGGCTTTAACTGATTGTTGATTTTCAAGTGTTGGTTTTTGGCAAGTTAATGTTCATTTTCAGTCAATAGGTCATAACAATAGGTTTTGTACCATTTTCAAGTCAAAACTTAGTTCAAACAGGCAATTGGCAAATAAAAGGTTGGGTCCATATTTCAGTCATTTTCATTCAGTAAAGTATTCAATTTCATTAGCTTGGCATTTGTTTGTTTGTGGATGAAATTTAATCAAACCAGTTCTCAAAGTTAGTCCATATTATGAAGTTTGATAGTTCATAAGCATTTTGTACCGTTTCCATAAAGCAAAGAGATATAAGCAAAAATCTGAACCCTTGAGGAAAGGCAAGTTTCTGTAACTTGTAAACAGCTTTTTCAGATCTTTTGATTCTATTCACAAACCTGGCAATTTTCTTTCACAATTCCACTCAGTAGATGTTATTGGTTGATTTTTGAGAATTTTAGCTCTTTGTCAAAAATTTTGGTCAACGCCTGGTCAACATAAGCCGTTTTCAGCTTAATTCGATTTCCAGGCTTATTACTTGATTAATTTTGTTAAGATTTGATTTCCCGTTCATCATTTAAGCTCTTTAATCAGTTTCAGTACAAAAAGCTAGTTGTGCATGTCCAGATTGTCCTAGAGCTTATTGTGTGCTTATTGTGAAGTGCTTATTTGCTTATTAGACATTTTCAGCAAGATTCCCTTTACAGTCCTAGCTTATTTTCAATTTGAAGTGTTTTGCAATTGGTTTTACTGATTTTGGTTCAATAATAAGCTCAAACAAGCTTATTTGTCACTAGAACCCGTTTTTGGCTTAAAAAGTTTTCATAATTGCAAACTAGTCCCTAGAGTATTAAACTGTCTTAAACCTTGGCTAAACTTGCTAATTTCTAGGGTTTGCACAAATAAAGTCCTTTCAGTTTGGATTTTGTTAAATTTCAGTTAGCAGTTTTGTTATTTGTTACAAATTTGGTTAGTTTGTTACATAGTTTACATATTTGATCCTTTTGGTTAACTATTTTACAATTTCAGTCCTTATACTTGTTAGTTTTACATTTTAAGCATTTGATTTTCATAGAATTTACATTTTCAGTCCTTTTAGTTTTAAAATTTACATTTTGAGTTGTACTTGAATAAAGACTTGGTATTTGCACGATGTTTTACATATAGGTAGGTAATATTTTTCAGTTTTGCAAGGCTTTGTTTGAATTAGCAAATAGAATATCCAAAAAAGATTAACAACCAAAAACAGTTAAAAACCCGATATTGATTGGACTTTCAATTAGCAAGAACTGAGAAAAACAAACTGCATTATACACAATTTCATAGTATATCCATGAGGTACATACCTTTCTACCCAAAATTTGTTAAAATCTTGATTTTTGGTGAATTTGTGTGTGACTTATGTTCTTGTTGATATTGTGGTCTAATCTTGCTTAAATCTACTTAATATATCTATTATTGTGCTTATTTGGGCTTGGGTGGTCTTGGATAACACTTTTGATTTGAAAATTTTGGATTTGAAAAGTTAAAAGGGTGTTTGGGATTACCTGTTATAGATCATAAGTTGTTATTGAGTGGTTAGAAGTTTGTGTTTGTGCTTGTTATCTGTTATTGACTTGGTTGAGTGCATATTGCTGCAAGTTTTTGGGTTTGAAACCTCAAATCAAACATTGTGCTATATCTCATTGAGTTTAACTGTTTTTGACCTAAGATTTTGGTAAAATCTATAATTTATGCATGCTTAGGGTTAAAAGTTGTTAAAACATCATTAATACAACATATGTGATAGATCTGAGTGATTGAATTTGGCTTGTTGGTCAATTGCATCAGCAAAAGTAAAATCTGCTTGTGTTAGTGTTCATCAGTAACTTGTTGTGCTTGAATCTTGCTCTATACTTTGAATCAGTGCATGAAACCTGTTTAGACTTGCTTATTTAAGTTTATTATTGCTTGTGTATGCACTTGGTTAAGTTTGGCTGGCTGAATTGTGCTATAAGTGCTTATTGAACCTCAACTACTTATTTGTTCATGTCTGTGCTAGATCTGGTGATGTTTTGATTAAACCGTACTAATTGGCTGTTAGTGATTGTGATTTCTTTGTTGTATTTGACTCCTCTTGATCCACTGATCAATTGGGTGCCTTTGTGTAACTTGAATCTCCAAAAAAGTCACTAAACATAAAAAAGTAAAGAAGTCAAGCAGTGGAAAAAGTTTCCACTGCTCAGACCCCAAAACTAACCCCTGCTAGTGTTAATTTGCTTTCAGCTTATTAATAAGCTATATTGTCTTATCCAGACCTGCAACAACTTATTTTTTGTGATCAATCTTCCTTATTTGACCCATTTGTTTGAACTTGAGCTTATTAGACTTTGACTTTGACTTTTTGCTAGAAAACCAACTCATTTGACTTTTTCATAAGTGCTTATTTGCTTATTTCAGCTTATTGAGTGAACTTATTTGAAAACTTTTTGTTGATTAAGCTTAGTTAAGTCATTTAAAAGCTTTAGAAACTTGAATCAGCTCTTGGGATAGCCTAGAACTCAAAAACGACTATTTTGTCGTTTTCTGTAGATTGCTTATTGCATTTTCAGGCTTATTCCTTGGACTTTTTTCAAATTTCTTTTTACAGAAGTCTTAAGCAACTCAAAAGAAGCTTGTGTGTCTAATTTGAGCTTATGGCATCAGTTTATAGCTTAATGGGCCAAAAAGCCTATTAAGAATAAGCTGTTTGGTATAAGTCAGCTTATTTCACATTTTCAGCTTTTAGGCCTTTGAAAAGTTGTGTTTAAAATCAAATTTTGAGTCAAATAGGGGTTTTTGGGCTTTATTGGACAACATTTTTCTTATTGGGCCTTAATAAGTCCATTAAGGTGACTGTTTGGACTTTTGGCCCATTTGGAGGCCCATTAGGGGTATTTTTGTAATTTCAAGTTCATTTTCTATTTATTTAGGTCAAATTAAGCTAGTTTGCAAGTTTTTAGAATTTTTTATAAATTTTGGATTTTTAATATTATTTTATTATTATTTTATTATTATTTTATTATTAAAAATTAAAATTTTGCTTTTTCAAGTTTTTATATTTTTCTTAGGTTAAATACATTAAGTTAGGAATTTTACAACTTTTAGAATATTTTTATTGTCCTTAGATTAATTTTTATAATTATTTTAAGTTTTAATAGTTTTTAATTGTTTTTAAATAGTTTTAGTTAATTTTAAAATTCTCAAAAATAGTTTTAAATTAAGTTAGGTCATTTTAGAGGTTTACAATTGAAAAAATCTCATTTTGGGATTTTTGTTAATTAAATTGATTTTTAGGGCTTTAATTAGCATTAAAAATCATTATTTAATTAAATAAAAGGTTTGGGTGATTTTTGATTTTTTGTAAACTCTAACTACATTATTTAGGATTTATTGCAATTTTTTAATAATTTTTAGGGTAAGTTTTTAAATTTGGTGCTTTTTACGGTTTTACGTGTTCGACCCTTTCATCTTAGTTTAAATCGTCATCGTAACCGTCATTCTCTTCTTATCCCCTTTCTATTTTCTTTCTCATAATCATATAATCACAAAGTTAATCATCTCTCTACAAAACACACTAGTCTCCTTTAGAACGATCCCCACTTTTGGGTCATAACTCGTGGTTTTCCTAAATCACTTGTTAATACTTGCCCTAATTACCTTATTTTCCTAAACAAGTGTATTTTTACAACCATCATTTTGGCGCCGCTGCCGGGGAGGCGTGTTGTGTTTTGATTTGGCAATTGTTGTTTTTATATATAGCCATAATAGTATTTGTATTAGTAGCACTCTACTAATACGTATTATCGGTTTTTCGTTTTTTGTGTGAATATTATTACTATATTGTATACGTAGAACAATAAACTCACAAGTACTCCAAAAGTGTGAAGACACAACCTTAACTTGGGAGGTCATTACCCAATCATTGTATTCGAATCTCAAACAAGAAAGAAAGGCAAAAATAGATAAATACTTTCGTGAAGCTCGATTTTGAAAAATACAAACTATAAGGTGGGTATAAGGCGGGTATTATAAAATATACCGTAAGGAAAAAGGCTCTTAAGTGCTTCGCGCCGCCTCGTTTCCCCGCTTGCTTGTGAGTATTTGATTTTGAGAGCTAATCGAGGGTTTTGCCGCCCAGAGTATTATTAAGTATCATATATACTTTCTTGGTTTCATTTGATTAAACCCTCTTGAACGTTTTGGTGTTCCACCAACGTTCTAAAGTCATCGAAGGCGTTCACTTCACATGTCCGTTTTCATTCCTTGAGGCTTCTTTAATCAAGATATTTGATTAAGGAGGAGATTTGTAGATTTTGGTCTACCTAATACAATCACAAAATCCAAAAAAAAGTAAAAACAATCAAAGACCACAAAAAAATTGGAAAAATACAAAACACCAAAAAGAATCTTATTTGCTCACCCCCACGTTGTACGTGACGTTTAATTACTCGTAATCAAGCAAGACGTGCACGTAAACGAAAAAATCGAAAGGAGTCAACACCTACTCCTAATCTTTCTAGTGAGGAGTCTCCTATTGACGAACCCATTGTAAGAGAAGAACCAACCATGGCGAATCCAACTATGATGGAGTTACTTCAAGCACCCACCGAGGGTTATGGAGAGGCTATTGTAATTCCCGTTATCCTTGCGGAGAATTTTGAAGTGAAAACGGGTTTGTTGTCGATGATCCAAAACAACAAATTCCGTGGTGATGAAAAGGACAACCCACACATCCATATCCGCCAATTCAATCATCTTACCGCCACTTGCGAATTTAAGGATGTTGCTAATGACTCGATTAAGATGATGCTTTTTCCGTATTCCTTAGCGGGGCCCGCTAAAATTTGGTTAGAGAAAGAGCCACCCAATTCTATATTGACGTGGAAGGATCTCGTTTCAAAATTTGTGAACCAATTTTTTCCGCCCTCTAAGACTATGCATTTGAAAAACGAGATTTCAAAATTTTCACAAGAATTTAATGAGAGTTTTTCAACGGCTTGGAATAGGTTTAAGGAAATGTTACATGAGTGTCCTCATCACGGTTTTTCCGACTTGCATCAAATTGACACGTTTTACAATGGACTTAATGATCATGAAAGGGATTATCTTAATGCCGCCGCGGGTGGTAATTTTTTTGTGTAAAACGGTTGAGGAAGCTTTGGTGATAATTGAGAATAGAGCTAAGGTGTATAGTCCTCGTAGCACGTCGAGTGTTCTTAAGGCTTCGTCTTCGGCTTCACCTTCTTTGTCTACTACCATCGATGCTTGCCAAATTGAGGCGAACTTGGAAAACAAAATCTTTGATAAGCTTAAAGGTCTTCTAATTGAGTTCAAAGTTGGAGAACCAAGTGCTCCCGCTACGGCTAAAGCGGTTGAGGTTTCATGTATGTATTGTGGTGGAGGTCATGATTTCTCCGAGTGCATTACCAACGATGGTAACACTTCGAGTGACTACGCGGCCACGGGAACTTACAACCAAAACGGTCAAGTTACCCGCTCTAATCAATTGACTCCACCGAGTTTTGGTTCAAATCAAAATGCTAACAACAACTATCGCAACAATCAAGTTGGTTTCAAAAACAATTACAACAAGGGAAACTATGGTAATCAAGGGGCTAATAATCAAGTTTCAAACAAAAATCAAAGTGATTTTCAAAACAACAACAAAAGTTTGCAAACTTTGAAAGATCTTTGATAACTGAGATTTTTCTAGGTTGAAAGTTCGTTTCTCGGTATCTTCTCGAATTGATTTCCGGTTCAAAGTGCGACTCAGTTGTTCTTGGTGGAAAAGAAATAGAATGGTTGTCGTTGTCTACACTAATAAAAAATAAAGACTTGAAACAACTAAAATAAAATAAAGACGGTAAAAAGAAATACTGAAAGATAAAAACTAGACGGGAAATTAATGACGAGAAATTAAAAACGTGACGAGAAATAAAAAGGCAAACTTAAAAGTAAATAAGGCAAACTTAAACTAAGGGCAAGTAAATTAAAAGTGCGACTAATTAAAAAGGCGGGAAAAGTAAAGCTTAGAAATTCAAAAACATAAACTTAAAGTAAACTAAAACTGAAATTACAAAAATAAGAAAAACTGCTCATCCGGAATACACCCTTCATCCGGAATAAAATGATTCATCCGGAATAAGTTCTTTCATCCGGAATAACAGCTCATTCGAATATCTGTTTATCAGGAATATTTCCCTTCATCCGGAATAATAGCTTATCCGGAATAAAGGTTCATCCGGAATAAACATTCATTCGGAATGCGTTGCTCATCCGGAATAAATACTCACTCGGAATAAAACGTTCATCCGGAATGTAAGGCTTCATCTGGAATGTTATACTAAAACACTGATTCGGAACAAATGATTTATCCGGAATATTGAGTATTCCGAATGAATACACTGATTCGGAATAAAATAGATAAAAAGGTCTTGGTTCGGAATAATTAAAAAGATAAGCTCATTCGGAACATTTCCTTGATCCGGAATAATCCCTTGATGAGGAATATTCACTGATCCGGTATAACACTAAAAATCCCTTCATTCGGAATGAATAACTAAAAAAATGCTGGTTCGGAATCTGGGGAAAGTAAACAGTAGCGAAGAACAAGGAAGGAGAAGAGGACGAATTTAAACAAGATCAATCAAAATCAATCAAAAGATTAAACCAAAACAACCACAAATGATCAACTAACAATAATCAATCAAAACAAATCAACAAAACTAAAAAATATAACCAAATCAATCAAAACCCACTTGATTGAAAACCATAAAAATAAAAGAACATAAACATAAAGATTAAGATTAAGATCAAACAAGAAAGGTAGATGAGAGATTAACAATAAAGATAAAGATTCAATAACAATTAAAGAAAACTCACTTGAATTTAAAGGTGCAAGGTAATTAAATTTGACATTAAAGTAAATGACATGTATTTAAAGTGCAAGGAAATGAAAAATGGAAGAACTAGTGTCACTCTAGCCAACAAAAACAAATGAAAGTAAATGACATCTATTTATAGGAGATTAGGGAGGTGCTTAGAGGAAGCTTCCTCCCCTCTTTCTTCTTTCTTTAATTGTCATTAAGTCCTTAATCTTCTTAATTCTTTGACTTTAACGACTTTGTCTCAGGATTTCTACTCTCGTCTTGTAATTTCTTCAATAAATTAGACTTGAGTTCTTCGGCTTTTAGTAAACTTCCGTCTTTTGACTTTTTCATCGATAAATCTTCAGAATTGGTCTTGGACTTCCGTTCTTTTTGCACTCTTGATTTCTTGACTTCGTCTTTTTGTATTTTTATTCGATAAAAGCCCGTGAATGCCCGTATTTTCTCCCTTTTTCACATTTTCGTCCTAAATCACAACAAAAACACAAACCACGCATTATTCCGACATTTATGACATAAAATACACGTTTTGGCTCGGTTATTATTGTATTTAAGTGGTAAAAAGGATGGGTGTTTACACACCTATCAATCTTCCAAATGAATTTGTTGAATACGCTAATGGGAACGATGCTAGGTTTGACAACATTCAAAGAGAAATCATTAGCCTAAGATCCGAGTTTAAGAACGACTTGAAGAAAGAGTTGAAAAATGAGTTAGCAAATGAGCTTAAAATCCATACAAACAAGATGGAAGGAAATGTAACTAGGTTACAACAAAACCAACAAAAAATGGAACAAGGGCAACATGAAATTAAGCAAGAGATGATTAAAGCCGAGAAGAGGCAATTCATGTTTGAGGATAAAATTTCATCTATGTTTGAGGCAATTATGTGCAAAACGTCTTCGAGTAGTCTTCCTAGCAACACTGTATCAAACTCTAAGGGTGAGATGAAAATGATTACCACACGTAGTGGTAAGACACTTAAGGAACCAACTCCTCAACCAATTGCTCCTACGGAGGAAGCAATTGAGGAAGAACCCGAGGTGGTGGTCGAAAAGGAGCATGTCCCAATCCCACGAAGTACCGCTCATGCCACACCTACGGTTGACCAATTACCAACATTGGAACCCGAGATTCCAAAGGCTATTCCTATGCCTCAACCCACACCACCTTTTCCCTATCCATCGAGACTTAGAAAGGAGAAACGTCAAGAGCGCGACAATTATCAATTTGAGCTTTTTATGAAAATGTTTCGTGATTTGCACTTTAATGTGAGTTTCGCCGATGCTTTGGTCATGATGCCTCGATTTGCCGCTAACTTTAAGAGTATGTTGAACAACAAGGAGAAATTGCATCAATTGTCTAGTTGTTCATCGATTTATCTTAATCGCATACCTCAAAAAGTCGGTGATCCCGGTAAAATCTTGATCCCTTGTGCAATCCAAGATATGGAAGAATGCTTTGCCTTGGCCTATCTTGGTGCTAGCATTAACTTGATGCCACTTGCAATCTTCAAGTCGCTCAATCTTCCTAACCTTACTCCTTCACTAATGTCTATCGAGTTGGCCGACCATTCCACGATTCCCGCATGTGGATTGGCGGAAGACGTTTTTGTGAAAGTGGGAAAGTTCTATTATCCGGTAGACTTTATCGTTGTCGATATTCCCACGGATCCTCAAGTTCCTCTCATTTTAGGTCGTTCGTTTTTAGATACGTCTATGGCTTTGATCGATGTTCATGCTAGAAAGATCACCTTACGTTTCAACGACGAGGAACTTGTTATAAACGAAACTCAAAACTCTCAAACTTCTCATGTTTATTCCGTTGCAACAATAAACCTCGTTGATATGATTGACGTGGTTTGCGAGGAATTTTCACTAGAAGTTCTAGGTTTTGGTGATGATGAAAATAGGGGCAATCCCACTATGTTAGATCCCATTCTTGATAACTCGACACCAACCTTCACTCCATTTGAAGGTGGTGGTTTTAGGTTGGAAGAATTCGATGTTTCACGTACTTGTAACGAAGACCTCGACAATGATGAGGACTTCTCGATTATCAAGGATTTTCTTAACGATTTCCTATTTCCTCCACCCGAGGAGGTTACGAGTATCGAGCCCAAATCTTCAATTGAGGAACCACCTATCCTCGAGTTGAAATATTTACCTCCTCATCTCGAATATGTCTTTTTGGAGGAGGGCGACAAGTTGCCGGTTATTATTGCGAAGGAACTTTCGGATGATGAAAAAACCGCACTTGTCGATGTTCTAAAGGATCACAAAGGGGCAATTGCGTGGAAGTTATCCGACATTAAGGGGATTGATCCCAAATTTTGTACCCACAAAATCTTAATGGAGGAGGATTACAAGCCGGTAATCCAATGCCAAAGGAGGGTGAACCCCAATATTCATGACGTCATCAAAAAGGAAGTCTTAAAACTTCTTGACGCGGGAATGATTTACCCTATTTCCTATAGCCCTTGGGTGAGTCCAAACGATGCCAACGAGTTAATTCCCACTAGACTCGTGACCGGATGGAGAGTGTGCATTGACTATCGTAAGTAGAATGAAGCCACTCGTAAAGACCATTTTCCCTTGCCCTTCAGGGACCAAATTTTGGAGCTTCTTGCGGGAAACGATTTCTATTGCTTTTTAGATGGTTTTTCCGGTTACTTCCAAATTCCCATCGATCCTCGGGATCAAGAAAAAACTACGTTTATGTGTCCATATGGAACGTTTGCCTATCGTAGAATGCCATTCGGACTTTGCAATCCACCGGGAACCTTTCAAAGGTGCATGATGGCTATTTTTCATGATATGATCGAGAAGACGATAGAAGTCTTAATGGATGACTTTTCCGTGTTTGGTAATTCGTTCACTTCGTGTTTGTCAAATCTTGAGAGAATGTTGAAGCGTTGTGAGGAAACCAACCTTGTGCTCAATTGGGAAAAATGTCATTTTATGGTTAAGAGTGGAATCGTCTTAGGGCACAAGGTTTCGAAAGCGGGGATTGAGGTAGATCAAGCTAAGGTAGACGTCATCGCCAAATTACCTCATCCCAAAACCGTTAAGGGAGTTAGGAGTTTCCTAGGCCACGTGGGCTTTTATCGTTGATTCATCAAGGATTTTTCAAAGATCTCTTGACCTATTACGCATCTTCTTGAAAAAGAGGCACGTTTTGTCTTTGACGAAGATTGTGTACGAGCCTTTGAAATCCTTAAGAGGAAACTTACCGAAGCTCCCATTCTTGTTGCTCCCAATTGGAACCTCCCGTTTGAGCTCATGTGTGATGCTAGTGACTACGTTATAGGGGCCGTATTGGGGCAACGTCATGAAAACACTTCTTGCCTATTCACTATGCTAGCAAGACGATGACCGAGGCTCAACTAAAATACACTACAACGGAGAAGTAACTCCTTGCCGTGGTGTATGCATTTGAGAAATTTCGACCTTATCTCGTCTTGACGAAATGCATAGTGTATACGGATCATTCGGCTATCAAGTATCTTATGGCTAAACAAGATGCTAAGCCGAGATTACTTCGTTGGATTCTCCTCCTTCAAGAATTTGATCACAAAATTGTTGACAAAAAAGGAGCCGAGAATCTAGCGGCCGATCATCTTTCTCGTTTAGAAGATCCTCACCAAAGTGTTTACGAGCCCAAGGAAATCACCTAAACATTTCCGCTCGAGACACTTGGTGTAGTGAATTCTAAGCTTGATTCTTCCACCCTATGGTTTGCGGGCTTTGCAAATTACCATGCGGGCAACTTCATCATCAAGGGTATGACGACTCAAGAAAAACGAAAGTTATTTCGTGACGTCAAGTTCTATGTTTGGAATGATCCTTACTTGTTTCGAACTTGTGCGGATCAAATTATTCGACGTTGTGTATTTGGCACCGAAGCTTCTAACATCCTTAGAGCTTGTCATGAGGGACCCACGGGTGGTCACCATGGTGCTAATCTCACGGCTAAGAAGGTCTTTGATGCCGGCTTCTTTTGGCCTACTATTTACCGAGATGCACATGAGCTTGTGAAGTCGTGTGACTCGTGCCAACGACAAGGAAAAGCCTCACAAAAAATGAAATGCCACAAATTATCATCCAAGTGTGTGAGATCTTTGACGTTTGGGGCATTGACTTTATGGGGCCGTTCCCATCAACTCGTGGTAATAAGTACATCCTCGTCACGGTTGACTACCTATCTAAGTGGGTGGAATCTAAGGCTTTGCCTACCAATGATGCTCGTGTGGTAGTCAAGTTTTTGAAAAGCTTGTTTTCTCGGTTTGGAACCCCTCGTGCGATCATAAGCGATCGTGGAACCCATTTTTGTAACGACCAATTCGAAAGGGTCCTAAGGAAATATGGGTTACACATCGGCTTTCTACGGCTTATCACCCACAAACGAGTGGGCAAGTCGAGGTTTCAAACCAAGCTTTGAAGAGGATCTTGGAGAGATCGATTGGGGAAAACCGACAATCTTGGTCGGATAAGTTGGACGATGCTTTATGGGCCTTTATGATCGCTCATAAGACGCCCATTGGGTGCACTCCTTATAAGCTTGTGTATGGAAAAAATGTCACTTGCCAATTGAATTGGAACACAAGGCTTATTGGGCCCTAAATCATTGTAATGATGATATGGAGACCGTGGGAAAACACCAAAAAATGCAATTAAATGAATTGGATGAATTAAGGGATATTGCTTATGAAAATTCATTGATTTATAAAGAAAAGACTAAAAAGTTGCATGATTCTAAAATTAAAAACCGGGTTTTTAACATTGGGGATCAAGTTTTGCTTTTTAATTCTCGTTTGAAAATCTTTTCCGGTAAGTTGAAATCCCGTTGGTCCGGTCCATTCACCGTGACTCAAGTTTTTCCTTATGGGACCATCGAGCTAGCTCAAAATGATGGCCCCAACTTCAAGGTGAATGGACATAGGTTGAAGCACTACTTTGGCGGGGAAGTTCCATCCTTGAACTACCTCGACCAAATCACTTTCCCCAATGATAATTAGCATTGAGGGGATTGAGTCGATCTCATGACTCGGTAATAAAAAACGAGGTGCCTCGTGGGGGAGTCCCATGCTTATCCTATGTAAATATTATCGCTTTCTAATGTAGTAACGTGTGGGGATTTGTGCCCTTCCAACCTTTGTTCCGTGGTTGTTTGTTAATTGTGGATTTTAGATGATCATGATCTTCATGATTGGAGCCTCTCGTGTTCATTTTATGGGAGCACTCGATCGTTTGTTTCGAAGACTTTCTCAATATCCATGATATATCCTTTGATGTTCTAACCTTAGGTTTATAGCACACTTCATAAACGGCTTTAAATTTAACGGTTACACCCTTTCCATGCTAGATTAGGCATTCGACTACGTCTCAAGTATAGGGGTGTTTGCACCCCTAGACTCGAAACATTGAGGACAATGTTTAACTTTAGTATGGGGGGGGTGTATAGATACTTGCCTTGCCAAGCCTTCACGCCTTCTAAAGTTTATCTTTTTGTTTATCGTTTTGTTGCAAAATAAGGCTAAAAATGGCCAAATTTTAAAAATTTTCTCATGTTTTATAAGTGTTTGAAGACACGAATGTAGGTTTTCCGATGGCGAGAATAAGAGTAATTTTTGACTCGACCGTGCGTGTTGAGCACTTAGCTTCGATTCCTTAACTTCACATTAGGCTAAGTCTCTTAAATGAGGACGAGAAATGATAGGGTTAATTATAAGTTACTATGCTAAACTTAGAGTACTCGTATTCTTTCAAAAACTCATGTGTTCTCATTGTTTGCTTATTCTCCCTTCGCTTGTAAATATTTTTGCTTAATAAATACTGACTTAGCGGTTTAGTCTTGATTGTTGGGTTTCTAGTCTTTTCTAGTAGCTTCCGTGTAATTAAATTGGGAAAACATTAAGGTATCGCCAGCGTCACGGTTTTGAAGTATTGGCACCCGAATAATCGAAAGCTTCACCCAATAATAAGATTTCAAGTGCTCACCTAAATCAAGCAAACAATTTGAAGCCCACAAGGCCGAAAAATCTATGCAAAATTGAAAGTGAATCAAGCCTTAATCTTTGAAGCCTTAAAGATCCAAAATTCGCCTTAGCGTAAGGATATACGTCTTTGGCTAATAAAACTACCGATGAGGTGGATAATAAAAGGCAAGGCAAGACCGAAGTCATAATAAAAGCTTCATGGTGAAGTTGAATAAAAGATGGAGGTAAACCAAAGATAATAAGGCCCTTCCGTTAGGGGGCGTTGATAGTTGTAAATTCACACTCTTTTAGGAAAAAGAGCGTAAAATATAGGGTAAGCACGACGATTTAGGAAAACCGTGTGTAAATGACCCTAAAAGTGAGTTCGTTCTCGAGGAGGCTAGTGTGTTATGTGTGTAATGATTTGGATAATGGGTTATGATTATATTGTGAAAAAGAAAATAAGAAATGGGATTAGAAGAGAATGACGGTTACGAAGACGGATTAAGCTAAGACGAAAAAGTCGTTCACGTAAAACCGTAAAAAGCTACAAATTAAAAATTTTAAACCTAAAAATTAATCAAAAGTTAAAAGTAAGACTAAAATAATATAAATAAGAATAAAAATCCAATAAAAATATTTTAAAACCTTTTATTAATTAAATATTCAATTTTAAATGCTAATTAAAGCCCTAAAATTAAATATAATTATTCAAAATGTCCAAAATATTATTTTATTGAACTAATAAGTTACTTATATTATTTAAAAGCTAAAAAGTATTTTTCGTAAATTTTAAAAACTATTTTTCTATTTTTAAAACACTTAAAACTATTTTTAAACTAAAATAATTATAAAAAATAATAAAATAATGCTAAAAATAATTTGACAATTTTAAATATCCTAATTTACTCTAATGAACAGTAGAAAAATGAAAAAGTTTGAAAAATATAAAATTGTTCACTAAAGGACAAAAACAATTATAATAAAACCCCTAATTAAACTAAATTAATTCTTAAGAATAATTAAAAAGTGAACAGTAAAAACTTTTTAAAGCAAAAATCTTAAATTATTTTTCTTAATCTATGAAAAATTTTAAAACTGAAAAATAAATATTTTTGTCACTAAAAGACAAAAACAGAAAGTAAAAAGTTAATTAAAAATAGCAATTTAATTTAAAAAATATTAAATGAACAGTAAATTAAAAACTAATTAAACTGAAAAATCACAAATTTAATTAGAAAAATAATGCAATTAAAATCAGGTCCTAATTCCTATTTTGGTTCACTAAAAACAAAAATTTAAGAATATGATAGTGACACCTTGGTCACTTTTGTTTTTTAGTGTAGCAGTGGTAACTACAACACTAGTAGGGGGAATTCAGTTCCCACTGCTAGTTATGAATTTTGGTCTGGTGACCTTTTGAGCTTAGGAAAGCTTATGGCTTGGTTTTCTTTGGACAATGGGGCACCCCTACACTCAATGGAGTGTAGGGAGTCTGTTAAATCACAAAAACACACAAGTTGCAAGCAAAAATCAAGCACAAATTGGTCAAAAACAGTTACTGATGAAGCTATATGTTACTGATGAACAGTAACCTGGTTCAAATGGCACAAATGTGATTTTCACTTGGCTAAATCTTGCACACAACCCTACCAACTAGCATACAATCAATTACAAACCCTACTTTATCCTATCATCTAACAATGAACAAGATATGATGAACAAATTTCAACAAAATCAGGTAGATAAAAGACCTTGCTATTTTTTAGGCAGTTTACCACTTTTTATCATGCAAATGTGTTTTAAACTCTACCAAACTGAAAACCAAATACATATATCACCTAATAACAACCTACTGAATGTTTTAAACAGGATTTTAAACAAGATTTATGCCATTTAACCCAACTTAAACCCTAATCCAAATACTCCTTAATTTTCTGAAAATCAAAATTAACCAAGCAAACCTATTCAAATCTACACAAATCATATTTAAATAACTTGTAACATGCAAATTGGACTTAAACTAACACAATTTGACAGATTAACTAACATGACAAACAAGATTCCACAAAATCACATGAAATCACTTAAAAACAAGGGTTCAAGGCAATTTTACCTAGAGGGACCTACATCCAGGCACCTCAATGGCTGCATTGCCATCTCCTCATAGCTCAAAAGCTATGCTAGGGTTATGGGGGGAGCTTGTTGTTGTAGAGAGAATGGGTGAGGACTACTGCAGTCCAAGGCACCCTTATATCTTCAAAAACAAGGGTAAAAATTAGGGTAGCTTGCTTCCCTTTTGTTCCTGCACAAGCACAACAAACAGCCAGCAATATTCAAGTATCAAAAGGCCATAAGCTTGTAGCTTATGGCTTTTTGATACAGTAAGCTTAGTAAAAAAAATGAGAAAACAGTTTTTCAAAAAAATCTTTTTGAGACCTTAGAAAACAACAACCTTGAAATCTTGAACACGTTTTAAACAAGTAACAACTTCAGGAATCCAAGAATCCAATTCCACTTTTCTTTGGAACCTTGGATTTCTGAAAATATCAAAAACCTTTTTGAAACCTTTTTTGAAAACTTAAAACACAAAGAGTTTACACAATATAAATGGAACTCAGTAATTCTACAAGACAGTCATCAACTTTTAAATTAATAGAAAAGGAATTACTTTTTAAACAAAACACCAACTTTCATATATAAAAAGGAATTACAAAGCTTGAAGAAAATTCTGGAACAAAGGTATGCTAACATGCTAGCACCCTTTTTATACTACTCTAGGAACTATCTAGAATGCCATAAACCCTAGTACATAAACTGCCTAAATTGCCCTTGGACGAAATTTTGAAAAATCAGTCAACAAGCTCCCATGTGATGGAAAGTGATGGCCAGTTGTCTTGTTTGATCTTGGACCCTTCATTTGGTGTGGAGGACAAGTAAAAACTTATGGGACGTTGATCATGTCCCCTTGTTGGGTTTTGTGTGAAAGGGACGGGGCAGGGGAATCTTTTGTGGGGACTTTGGGTGTGGTGGTGGGTGATTTATCATGTGGGTTTTGGTGACAAAGACCCCAATTAGCCATCTGGAGGTGATTAGGAAAAAACCATTTGTTTTGGCTTGATTTAATCCTGGGTTGTTATAGGGTTCTTGGGAGGATTAGTGTGGGGTTTAATCTGATTTGGGGATTAAGGGATTTAAATAAATGTTTTGGTGGGAAATTATAAACTGATTATAAAAATCAGTTTAAACCGTGAGTGGGGTGTGAGGTGGAGTGATGATGCGTTTTGATTGGTGGATGGGTGGAAAGAGGTGACGTGTAAGGCTGGGAGTGGATGGGGTGAGGTTTGTTGTCTGGGCAGATATGGTCCCCAATGTTTCAGTTTTTGTTTACTTTGTAAAAACAGCCATCAACTCTATTTTCCTTTATAAATAACTTTGGGCAGTTGGCATTTTTGGCACAATAACTTTGCAAGCCATGAATAAGGACTATTCATGCACTTTTCTCATTCTTCAAGGCTTTTCTTGATATGTCTTCAAAATCCAAGGATGTATCTTGTATAAACGAATTCTCCAAGGGCCTTTCTTGCCAAATCTTCAAAAATGAGGGACCAATGTTGACAATCTTCAATTCTTTAAGGACCATTTTGGAAATTCAGGATTCGGGTCCGGTTCATTGTGCGGCTTCGTTTCCCGTGTTCGTTTTTGATTGATTCTTGTGATCTTTTTGTCATTTCCTCAATATCCGTACCTAAAATACACAAGCAACAAACACGAGCATATATTTGGCAGTTTTAATGATATTTAATGCAATTTAAGCCCGATTTGGACGATGAGACTATGTATAAAAGCAGTCTCATCACTCCCCCATACTAAACCATTGCCGTGCCCTCACGCAATGCTAGAATAAAGTAACGTAGCACCTCCAAAATTCACTTTTATTCACTTTATTTAATGATAAACTAGCTACACTACCACTATTACTACTACTGGTGTTTTAGACATAATGTATGATTTTCATCGCAAAATGGGACGTTTAGGTTCATAGAATAAGAACATGTGAATGCTTCGTTAGAAATAATTTCATCATCCTCGATTTTCACCCCAATTCCATGCCAAGCGTGCAACGAGATCATTGTCATTATAAGTTAGTAATGCTAACACTACTCATATGCCCTAATCACGTACTTATCCTCCCATTATTCCTAAGTTGTATCTCTTATATTTTATTTTGTCTTGAATGTTTCACGAGGATACATTGTTTGACTTATGCGATAATAGAGATTTAGGTCTAAAAATAGAGTCCTAACGGTGTAACCAAGACCATCAAATCAATAACCCCTCCTAATAGACAACGATGTTAAAAAATTAAGTTGACAAGAAGAATCGATAAACACGGTTTTATCACGGTTTTGAACATGAGACTTATTACCAAGACTTTTATACGTCCCCTAACGGAAGGGCCTTATTATCTTTGGTTTACCTCCATCTTTTATTCAACTTCGCCATGAAGCTTTTATTATGACTTCGGTCTTGCCTTGCCTTTTATTATCCGCCTCATCGGTGGTTTTATTAGCAAAAGACGTATATCCTCACACTAAAGCGAATTTTGGATCTTTAAAGCTTCGAAGATTGAGGCTTGATTCACTTTCAATTTTGCATAGATTTTTCGGCCTTGTGGGGCTTCAAATTGTTTGCTTGATTTAGGTGAGCACTTGAAATCTTATTATTGGGTGAAGCTTTTGATTATTCGGGTGCCAATACTTCAAAATCGTGACGCTGGCGATACCTTAATGTCTTCCCAATTTAATTACACGGAAGCTACTAGAAAAGACTAGAAACCCAACAATCCCAACTAAACCGCTAAGTCAATATTTATTAAGCAAAGAATATTTACAAGCGAAGGGAGAATAAGCAAACAACGAGAACACATGAGTTTTTGAAAGAATACGAGTACTCTACGTTTAGCATAGTAACTTATAATTAACCCTATCATTTCTCGTCCTCATTTAAGAGTCTTAGCCTAATGTGTAGTTAAGGAATCAAAGCTAAGTGCTCAACACGCACGGTCGAGTCAAAAATTACTCTTATTCTCGCCATCGGAAAATATACATCCGTGTCTTCAAACACTTATAAAACATAAGAAAAATTTTAAATTTGGCCATTTTTAGCCTTATTTTGCAACAAAACGATAACAAAAAGATAAACTTTGGAAAGCGTGAAGGTTTGGCAAGGCAAGTATCTATTCACCCCCCCATACTAAAGTTAAACATTGTCCTCAATGTTTCGAGTCTAGGGGTGCAAACACCCCCATACTATAGACGTAGTCGAATGCCTAATCTAGCATGGAAAGGGTGTAACCAATAAATTAATAGCCGTTTATGAAGTGTGCTAAAAACCTAAGGTTAGAACATCAAAAGGATATCATGGATATTGAGAAAGTCTTCAAAGCAAACGATCGAGTGCTCCCATAAAACGAACACGAGAGGCTCCAATCGTGAAGATCATGATCATCTAAAGTCCACAATTCACAAACAACCACGGAACAAAGGTTGGAAGGACACAAATCCCCTCACATTAAACTAATTAGAAAGCAATAATATGTACATGGATAAGCATGGGTCTCCCCCACGAGGCACCTTGTTTTTGATAACCGAGTCAAAAGCTCGACTCGAATCCCCATAAATGTGATCATTTAGGGATTATCTTGGTATGGTCAATTTTTAGTGGGGCTTACATGATAAACAAGGCCCAAAAACAACCGGTATTAAGGACTAAGTCCTTTGATGGTGCAAAATACCGGGATCGAAGATGGCATTCTCGTTTTCATTGGAAAAACAAATCAACGCCACTTCATCATGTGTCAACACAAATCCAAAGGGTTTCAAGAAAATAGATGAGAAGAAATAGAAGGGTGGGACAATGGGTAAGTCATAAAAACATTGAGCTACTCGAGGTACACTCACACCAATCAAATAGAAAGATTTTCCATTTATTGCATCGGTGGAAGACCGAGATTTCCCTTTATAAGCAATTCCGGGATCAAATATCTCGTCCTCGGTGGAGAAAGGGAGGAAACATAAGGGGCTTCCCCCACACTAGGTCCACACAAAGCATCGTCAAAAGGAGAAGACGAGCTTGTAGCACTCAATACACGTGGTGATGACGGAGTTAGCATTGTAGAAAAATCTTTTAAATCCAATTTAAAATCTTTCCCTTTTTCATCTTTTAAACTCTCCTTATGAAAACCCGACTTAATGATGTCAAAAATATTTGGTGTTTCTAAAGCAATATTAGTCACACTAAAAATTCTCACATTTGAAAACCGTTTTGGTAAAGGTGGTGGTAAGTTCTCAAAACCTTTGTCAACCAAGAAAACTCCCCCATTAGGGTCAACATTTTCATCATCCGAAGAATCATTCGTGATTAGAATCGTAGGCTTAACACTCTTAACCTCCACCGGCGGAGGGGACGGAAAATCGTTTTTATCATCAACTTCTAAAACTCTTTTTGAAATCTTTTTACAAATGTTTTTGATGGGACTAACATTGTTCAAAGACGTGATAGAATACACATGAGAAAGTGTGGAGTTTTGAGTTGCATTAATGACAAGTTCTTCCTCATTGAAACGAAGAGTGATTTTTCTTGCATGCACATCGATAAGTGCTCTCGAGGTATCCAAAAATGATCGACCTAAAATTAGAGGAACTTTAGGATCGATGGGAATGTCAACAACAATAAAGTCTACGGGATAGTAGAACTTTCCAACTTTCACGAAGACGTCCTCGGCTACTCCACAAGCTAGAATCGTAGAATGATCGGCCATCTCGATTGACATTCTTGAAGGAGTGAGATTGGGAAGATTGAGCGACTTAAAAATCTCAAGAGGCATCAAATTAATACTAGCACCAAGATCGGCCAAGGCGTAGCATTCCTCCATATCTTGTATTGCACATGGGATTAAAAACTTGCCGGGATCACCGACTTTTTGAGGTATGCGGCTAAGAAAAACCGAAGAACAACTAGACGATTTTTGTAATTTCTCTTTGTTTATTCAACATACTTTTAATGTTCGCGGCAAATCGAGGCTCATGACCAAGGCGTCGGCAAAACTTATATTAAAATGCAAGTCACGAAACATTTTCATAAAGAGTTCAAATTGATAATTATTTCGTTCTTGTGCCTTTTCCTTGTTTCGTCTTGAAGGGTAAGGTAAGGGTGGTGTGGGTTGGGGCATAGGCAAAGGCCTTGGAATCTCGGGTTCCATGATTGGTATTGGTTCAACCGTAGGTGTGGTTTGAGCGGTACTTCGTGGGCTTGGAATTTGCTCCTTTTCTACCACCACCTCGGGTTCTTTCTCTTTTTCCTTCTCCGTAGAAGTACTTGGACGAGAAATGGGTTCTTTGAAAGTTTTACCACTACGAGTAGTAATAACCATCAATTCTCCTTTCGGGTTCACGATGGTATCACTAGGAAGACCACCCGAAGAAGAAGGTTTACACATGATAGCTTCAAACATTTTTCCCATTCGATCTTCAAACTTAGATTGCCTAGCATCCGCTTTTAACAACTCTTGCTTAATCTCATGTTGACCTTGCTCCATTTTTTGTTGATTTTGTTGGAGTCGTTGAACATTTCCTTCCATTTTATTAGCAAGAGTCTTAAGTTCATTAGCAAGTTCGTTTTTAAGCTCGTTTTTCAACTTGGATCTTAAGCTAACCATTTCACGTTGAAAATCACGGTTTTGGTTTTGGTTTGAAATTTGCCCATTTCCACTTTGATAATTACCCTTGTTGTAGTTACGTTGATTGCCTTGATAATTACCACCTTGGTTGTTGTTTCGATAGTTATTAGCATTTTGATTTGGTGGAGCTTGATTTTGGCGGGAACCTTGACCGTTTTGGTTATAAGTTCCCGTTGCTATATAAGCACTCGAAGTGTTACCATCTGCGGTAATGCACTCGGAAAGATCATGAGCTCCACCACAAGACAAACAACTCTTAGCAACCGCTTTAACCGAAGCGGAATTCAAAGCTTCTTGATTTTTCCAATGAGTCATAAGATTAGCAAATCTATCAAAAAACCGATTTTCCTCATTAGCTTCATCTTGTAAGGCATTAATGCTATGAGACGATGATGATGATGACGAACCCAATTTTGCAACACTCGGTGTGTTACGAGGGCTATAAACCTTAGACCTATTTCCAATTATCACCAAAGCTTCCTCGACCGTTTTACACAAAAAATTACCACCCGTGGCGGCATTTAAATAATCTCTTTCATGATCATTAAGTCCATTGTAAAACGTGTCAATTTGATGCAAGTCGGAAAAACCGTGATGAGGACATTCATGTAACATTTCCTTAAACCTATTCCAAGCCGTTGAAAAACTTTCATTTAATTCTTGTGAAAATTTTGAAATCTCGTTTTTCAAATGCGTAGTCTTAGAGGGCGGAAAAAATTGGTTCACAAATTTAGACACGAGATCCTTCCACGTCAATATAGAATTGGGTGGCTCTTTCTCTAACCAAATTTTAGCGGGCCCCGCTAAGGAATACGGAAAAAGCATCATCTTAATCGAGTCATTCGAGACATCCTTAAATTTGCAAGTGACGGTAAGACGATTGAATTGGCGGATATGGTTGTGTGGATTGTCCTTCTCATCACCACGAAATTTGTTGTTTTGGATCATCGACAACAAACCCGTTTTCACCTCAAAATTCTCCGCAAGGATAGCGGGAATTACAATAGCCTCTCCATAACCCTCGGTGGGTGCTTGAAGTAACTCCATCATAGTTCGATTCGCCATGGTTGGTGCTTCTCTTACAATGGGTTCGTCAATAGGAGACTCCTCACTAGAATGATTGGGAGTGGGAGTTTTGTTTTTTTCGTTTACGTGCACGTCTTGCTTGATTACGAGTTAGCATAAACGTCACGTACAACGAGGGGACGAGCAAAGAAGATTCTTTTTGGTGTTTTGTATTTTTTTTCAATTTTTTGTGGACTTTTGATTGTTTTTACTTTTTTGGATATTGGTGAATGTATTAAGTAGACACAAATCTACAAATCTCCTCCTTAATCAAATCTCTTGATTAAAGAAGCCTCAAGGAATGAAAACGATCACGTGAAGTGAACGCCTTCGATGACTTTAGAACGTTGGTGGAACACCAAAACGTTCAAGAGGGTTTAATCAATGGAAACCAAGAAAATATATATGATACTTAGTAATACTTTGGGCGGCAAAACCCTCGATTAGCTCTCAAAATCAAATACTCACAAGCAAGCGGGGAAACGAGGCGGCGCGAAGCACTTAAGAGCCTTTTTCCTTAGGATATATTTTATAATATCCGCCTTATACCCACCTTATAGTTTGTATTTTCAAAATCGAGCTTCACGAAAGTATTTATCTATTTTTGCCTTTTTCTTTGGTTTGAGATTCGAATACAATGATTGGGTAATGACCTCCCAAGTCAAGGTTGTGATTTCTCACGTATTTGGAGTACTTGTGAATTTATTGTTCTACGTACACACTATAGTAATAGTATTCACACAAAAACCAAAAACCGATAATACGTATTAGTAGAGTGCTACTAATACAAATACTAATTATGGTTAGTATATAAAAACAACAATTCCAATCAAAACACAACACGCCTCCCCAGCAGCGGCGCCAAAATGATAGTTGTAAATTCACACTCTTTTAGGAAAAAGAGCGTAAAATATAGGGTAAGCACGACGATTTAGGAAAACCGCGTGTAAATGACCCTAAAAGTGAGTTCGTTCTCGAGGAGGCTAGTGTGTTATGTATGTAATGATTTGGATAATGGTTTGTGATTATATTGTGAAAAAGAAAATAAGAAATGGGATTAGAAGAGAATGACAGTTACGAAGACGGATTAAGCTAAGACGAAAAAGTCGTTCACGTAAAACCGTAAAAAGCTACAAATTAAAAATTTTAATCCTAAAAATTAATCAAAAGTTAAAAGTAAGACTAAAATAATATAAATAAGAATAAAAATCCAATAAAATTATTTTAAAACCTTTTATTAATTAAATATTCAATTTTAAATGCTAATTAAAGCCCTAAAATTAAATATAATTAATCATAATGTCCAAAATATTATTTTATTGAACTAATAAGTTATTTATATTATTTAAAAGCTAAAAAGTATTTTTCCTAAATTTTAAAAACTATTTTTATATTTTTAAAATACTTAAAACTATTTTTAAACTAAAATAATTATAAAAAAATAATAAAATAATGCTAAAAATAATTTGACAATTTTAAAAATCCTAATTTACTCTAGTGAATAGTAGAAAAATGAAAAAGTTTGAAAAATATAAAATTTTTCACTAAAGGACAAAAACAGTTATAATAAAAACCCTAATTAAACTAAATTAATTCTAAAAAATAATTAAAAAGTGAACAGTGAAAACTTTTTAAACCAAAAATCTTAAATTATTTTTCTTAATCTATGAAAAATTTTAAAACTGAAAAATAAATATTTTTGTCACTAAAAGACAAAAACAGAAAGTAAAAAGTTAATTAAAAATAGCAATTTAATCTAAAAAATATTAAATAAACAATAAATTAAAAACTAATTAAACTGAAAAATCACAAATTTAATTAGAAAAATAATGCAATTAAAATCAGGTCCTAATTCCTATTTTGGTTCACTAAAAACAAAAATTTAAGAATCTGATAGTGACACCTTGGTCACTTTTGTTTTTTAGTGTAGCAGTGGTAACTACAACACTAGCAGGGGGAATTCAGTTCCCACTGCTAGTTATGAATTTTGGTCTGGTGACCTTTTGAGCTTAGGAAAGCTTATGGCTTGGTTTTATTTGGACAATGGGGCACCCCTACACTCAGTGGAGTGTAGGGAGTCTGTTAAATCACAAAAACACACAAGTTGCAAGCAAAAATCAAGCACAAATTGGTCAAAAACAGTTACTGATGAAGCTATATGTTACTGATGAACAGTAACCTGGTTCAAATGGCACAAATGTGATTTTCACTTGGCTAAATCTTGCACACAACCCTACCAACAAGCATACAATCAATTACAAACCCTACTTTATCCTATCATCTAATAATGAACAAGATATGATGAACAAATTTCAACAATATCTGGTAGATAAAAGACCTTGCTATTTTTTAGGCAGTTTACCACTTTTTATCATGCAAATGTGTTTTAAACTCTACCAAACTGAAAACCAAATACATATATCACCTAATAACAACCTACTGAATGTTTTAAACAGGACTTTAAACAAGATTTATGCCATTTAACCCAACTTAAACCCTAATCCAAATACTCCTTAATTTTCTGAAAATCAAAATTAACCAAGCAAACCTATTCAAATCTACACAAATCATATTTAAATAACTTGTAACATGCAAATTGGACTTAAACTAACACAATTTGACAGATTAACTAACTTGACAAACAAGATTCCACAAAATCACATGAAATCACTTAAAAACAAGGGTTCAAGGCAATTTTACCTAGAGGGACCTACATCCAGGCCCCTCAATGGCTGCATTGCCATCTCCTCATAGCTCAAAAGCTATGCTAGGGTTATGGGGGGAGCTTGTTGTTGTAGAGAGAATGGGTGAGGATTACTGCAGTCCAAGGCACCCTTATATCTTCAAAAACAAGGGTAAAAAATGGGGTAGCTTGCTTCCCTTTTGTTCCTGCACACGCACAACAAACAGCCAGCAATATTCAAGTATCAAAAGGCCATAAGCTTGTAGCTTATGGCTTTTTGATACAGTAAGCTTAGTAAAAAAATGAGAAAACAGATTTTTCAAAAAAAAATCTTTTTGAGACCTTAGAAAACAACAACCTTGAAATCTTGAACACGTTTTAAACAAGTAACAACTTCAGGAATCCAAGAATCCAATTCCACTTTTCTTTGGAACCTTGGATTTCTGAAAATATCAAAACCTTTTTGAAACCTTTTTTGAAAACTCAAAACACAAAGTGTTTACACAATATAAATGGAACTCAGAAATTCTTCAAGACAGTCACCAACTTTTAAATTAATAGAAAAGGAATTACTTTTTAAACAAAACACCAACTTTCATATATATTAAAAGGAATTACAAAGCTTGAAGAAAATTCTGAAACAAAGGTATGCTAACATGCTAGCACCCTTTTTATACTACTCTAGGAACTATCTAGAATGCCATAAACCCTAGTACATAAACTGCCTAAATTGCCATTGGATGAAATTTTGAAAAATCAGTCAACAAGCTCCCATGTGATGGAAAGTGATGGCCAGTTGTCTTGTTTGATCTTGGACCCTTCATTTGGTGTGGAGGATAAGTAAAAACATATGGGACGTTGATCATGTCCCCTTGTTGAGTTTTGTGTGAAAGGGACGGGGCAGGGGAATCTTTTGTGGGGACTTTGGGTGTGGTGGTGGGTGATTTATCATGTGGGTTTTGGTGACAAAGACCCCAATTAGCCATCTGGAGGTGATTAGGAAAAAACCCTTTGTTTTGGCTTGATTTGATCATGGGTTGTTCTAGGGTTCTTGGGAGTATTAGTCTGGGGTTTAATCTGATTTGGGGATTAAGGGATTTAAATAAATGTTTTGGTGGGATATTATAAATTGATTATAAAAATCAGTTTAAACCATGAGTGGGGTGTGAGGTGGAGTGATGATGCGTTTTGATTGGTGGATGGGTGGAAAGAGGTGACGTGTAAGGCTGGGAGTGGATGGGGTGAGGTTTGTTGTCTGGGCAGATATGGTCCCCAATGTTTCTGTTTTTGTTTACTTTGTAAAAACAACCATCAACTCTATTTTCCTTTATAAATAACTTTGGGCAGTTGGCATTTTTGGCACAATAACTTTGCAAGCCATGAATAAGGACTATTCATGCACTTTTCTCATTCTTCAAGGGCTTTTCTTGATATGTCTTCAAAATCCAAGGATGTATCTTGTATAAATGACTTCTCCAAGGGCCTTTCTTGCCAAATCTACAAAAAATGAGGGACCAATGTTGACAATCTTCAATTCTTCAAAGACCATTTTGGAAATTCAGGATTCGGGTCCAGTTCATTGTGCGGCTTCGTTTCCCGTGTTCGTTTTTTATTGATTCTTGTGATCTTTTTGTCATTTCCTCAATATCCGTACCTAAAATACACAAGCAACAAACACGAGCATATATTTGGCAGTTTCAATGATATTTAATGCAATGTAAGCCCGATTTGGACGATGAGACTATGTATAAAAGCAGTCTCATCAGGCGTATAAAAGTCTTGGTAATAAGTCTCATGTTCAAAACCGTTATAAAACCGTGTTTATCGATCCTTCTTGTTGACTTAATTTTTTGACATCGTTGTCTATTAGGAGGGGTTATTGATTTAATGGTCTTGGTTACACCGTTAGGACTCTATTTTTAGACCTAAATCTCTATTATCGCATAAGTCAAACATTGTATCCTCATGAAACATTCAAGACAAAATAAAATATAAGAGATACAACTTTGGAAAATGGGAGGATAAGTACGTGATTAGGGCATATGAGTAGTGTTAGCATTACTAACTTATAATGACAATGATCTCGTTGCACGCTTGGCATGGAATTGGGGTGAAAATCGAGGACGACGAAATTATTTCTAACGAAGCATTCACGTGTTCTTATTCTATGAACCTAAACGTCCCATTTTGCGATGAAAATCATACATTATGTCTAAAACGCAAGTAGTAGTAATAGTAGTAGTGTAGCTAGTTTGTGACAATCCGTCAATCTATGATTGATATTTTTATTCTCAATATTTAATTGAAAATATTATTTTAATGTTATATTATGAACTCACTTATTTTTTTGGGAAGTAATTTGGATTTACGTCTTGAAGTAGCGTCGACTACGTCTAAACCGGAGGATTCAACGTTACGTGCTTACGTTTACATACACCGTCTTTGGTGACAGTCCGACATTTTAGAAAATAAATTTATCCGTGAATATTATTTTGGAGTTTTAAATTTGTGTTGGTTCATAAACTCACAAATTTACGAGAAGAGATTAGGACTTACGATTTTAATTTAACGTCCTTTACGACTAAACCGGAAACCTTAGGATTACGTATTTACGTTTTCGAACTCCGTTTTTGATGAAACAATTTTTATTAGATTCGTTTTGTGCCGTTGATTCATATTTTATAAAAACGTTTTTCGTAAAACGACCCGAGGGCACGCAAATCGAGGAAACTAGAATCGAGGAGTACCCGTAAATAATTGGGGATGAGACAAAAACAAGTTTTGCCCCACCCCCAACACATGGGGCGGCCACAATACTCCACCAAACCAACTTATGTGTCAAGTTTAAGCAACTAGCTTAAACACTTGTCCAAAGCTTACATTTTAAGCTAACAACACAACAAAACCACTTTTGATCAAACCATTTCTCATTTATCTCATGCAAAACCACACACTTCACTCTCTCCCTCCTCCTTGCCGTCCCACCATCATCATCAAACACCCATTTGATCTAAATTTAACCACAAATCTTATGATTTTCTTGCATAAGATGATGTCCTTTTGAAGACTTATTGATTGGAGGTGATCATAACATCTACAAAGGAGTTTCCTTGGAGTATTAGGGCTGATTGTCCACAAGGAGTACTTGAATAATGGTGGTCTTGAAGATGGTCTTGGTTTATCACAAGTTTCTCCATCAAAATCCATGTCTTGATCATAACCTACATCATCATGGTGGTATAAAGATTGTCCTCCCCATCCTTTTGTTAATTTTGATTATGTAATCATGTATTTTCTTCTTAAATGTATATATGTATGATGATATATGATGATTAAAAATATTATGTAGGGATTTGGTGTTGATAGATTGGATAAACATGGGTAAAAAGATGGACAAACTACATGTAAAATGGTTAAATCTTGTTTAAATGGTAGGCTGTATAAAAACAGTAAATAACCATGTCATGAACTTATAAAATGACATAGATTAATGGATATACAGTAAGTAATATGTCTTGTACACATGTGAGAGTTGGCCATGCAATGGAATCATTAGGATGAGTGAGATATGATCAAAACAAGTTTAGAGTACAAATCTGAGTTCACCGTTTTGGACGATTTTTAGAAAATACTTAGAGGCTGATTCAACAGTAGCTATAAGCGAGTTAAATGGAGCACATATCATTTAGTTTATGTCATAAAAATTTGAGCTTCTATCTCCGTATAGAACTCTAGATATGGCAGTTTTGGTGAACATGAAAATAAAAATCAGATTTTGGAAATTAAAGTATAATAGTATTATATAAGCACTCAAATAAAAATAGTATAAAATGTGAATTAAAACCCACTAACTCATATAATACATTTATATAAATATGTATAAAGATAAATAAATGGACATTGTATAAAAATGGTAGTTTGATAAGTTTTATAAGTTATAAAACTATAAACATGATTTTTACGACTTTTTCGGCTATTACCGTAAAATTAACGTTTTTGCTAAATAAAACTTAGACGGTTGGACCCGTCTAATGTGAACTTTATAAAACTCATATACTGATATATAAACATATATAACAAGTAAAAACCGATAAAACTCTAACTATATAACATACGGACATTAACGGACTAAGTTAACGTTATTGGACTAATAATACAACAAAATGAGCTAAAACACTTATAAACTTATTTATTGGGCTTAACCCATTTAGACCCAACATGTAAAGTGTAAATACTGATAATACAAGTATAAAATGGATTAATACAAGTTTTAGAACTTATAATAAGTTTATTGGACTTAAAATATGTAAGTAGGTAAAACTAGTAAACTAGTATAAAAGTTATCGACACATAACACTAAAATGAGTAAATTAGAATATGTAAACCCACTTGATCATCATATATATATAATCATCATATGCATACATAATTGTTATTTTTATAAAGTCATTGGACAAGAGTCTAAGACGAGTACTATTTGTCTAGGTTTCCGTGATTGAAGCACGTACCGTACATCCGAATTGCCGATAACCCGCTTTCCCACATCAACGTGAGTTCATAGCCTCACACTCTTTTAAATTTTTTTATGAAATATTTTATAAACCCGCGAGGGAGATAATATGTTAGTTTTACTAAAATAGGACACCATTTGTCCCGATTGCTTGTTTATTGATTTGGACCCGAATGATTGTATGACCCGATGAATGATTTTATGACCCGATAGACGAAATTAAATGGATTATTAAAGTTAGGTTATGTCACTAAAAGTCCCATTAGCATGAATTGTGAACTACCGAGATTTGGTAGACGCTTATACATATAATAGTACTATTTGGGGACGATCACCCCAGTTCGCGCCTTGACGATTGATCCCCGTCGTGCCACATTGATTGGTAAGCGAATTTATGTATGAGAAGATTTACATAGCGCGACCTTTGTGACGACACGCTAATTTAGATGGGAAAATGAGTTTCGGGCTAGCTACCCGTTGTTTGTTGTAGTAAGGTAACAATGTCATGCGGCTTATAATAATCCAATTAACGAAATACTGCTATACGCACCGAATTACGATGTATTGCCTGACTAGCAATACGGGGTCATACTATTGATATTATGTTTGTGTTTTGGTTTTCGTAACCATATTCATATAACGGTTTTTATTTAACTTTATACAACGTCATAAGACGTATTGTATGATGTTTTTACGACATTGGCTCGTATAATGATTTTTAAGGCAAATGCCTACATTATGATTTTGACAAGGATTTGTATAAAATGATTTTGGCTATCTTATGGCCTGCTACATCGATTTGTACAAAAATGATTTTCGGTAATAATTTTATACCGATGTTATATTGATGGATTTTATTAAACTCTATGAATTCACTCGGCGTTATCGCCGACCTTTTCTTTTAACATGTTTTATCTCAGGTACTTGAAGGTAATTCTCGAGAAGACAACAAGAATTCATGGCCCGCACTTAAATAATAATTTCCATTCAAATGCTTTGTAAAACCTGTATTAAATACAATTACTTTGGACCTATGTAACTTTGATAATTATGAACGGAAATGCTTTATTATTAAACGACGCGATTTTTATGCGTTGTCTATGATGTGAGTAATGTGCTATCCCGTAACACCAACGAGTCTTCCGCTGTATTGAGTTGTATAAATTTGGGGGTGTTACAGTTTGGTACCAGAGCTCTCGTTATAGAGAACTAAATATTTTTAAAACCAAGGTTTTGAATAAAACATTTCAAAATCTTTTAACTATAAACATTTTTCTAAAAATGACTAAAATTCTTTTGACTATAACGGTGCCGAAGAATTCCCGAGTTACCGACAAGGCCAGACTGAGAAGTGTTATTTTAATATATATATATATATATATAACTTGGATTATATATATATATATATATATATATATATATATATATATATATATATATATATATATATATATATATATATATATATATATATATATATATATATATATATATATGTTGTAATTTGATTACATGATTGTTTGATGATTATTTTGATATTTATACGAGGTATTTATACGACGTAGATTGTCACAAGGAACCCTAAATCCCCTAGTAAATTAATCGAAGCTATTCTCGTAGGAATTCTAGCTATCCTAGATCTAAACCAAGTTGTGGATATTTATGATCCCAACAAATGGTTGATATTTGTAGAAATGTTGATATTAGTTGATCGTGATATTGAAGAAGAATTGGCGAGATTAAATCTGATATCGATGTCATGACGATCTTTCCTCATAGAGTGGAGTTTGACAAAACGTTACCACCTAGAAAGATGTCATCTGATTCGTTGTCATCCAACTCTTAAATTGAAATTGAAAGGGTGAATGTTGCACTTGAGGCTGTCATTGGAACCATTACCCAAAAGCCTCATGCCACTAGTACCTTTCCGAGAAGTCTAATTGAATGTATGAGTCATCTCATATTAGTGACTAATTTGATAACTATTGTTGTAAGAACTATAGGATTGGAAATTAAGTGTTGATCATATCGAGCTTTTATTGCCCTTTTAAGGTTTATGAATAAAGTTGAAAGAGTTGGAGAATGAGGTAGAATATCGCATTGAGTATAAGATTGATTGAAACTTAAATAAAGTAAAATTTAACTTGTACAGAATATGAGATTATTAAGAGGAAGTCGTTAAGTCCTGTGATTGAATGATAAGGTTTTAAATGATTGTAGGTTCGTGTTAAGGGTTGTTCCTAGGCCATTGTCCAATGACGAGGATGCCTAGTGTCCAAGAAATAAATTGAAGAAATCTTCTTCTGAATTGAGACCGATGGATCCTCTGGGACATGTGGAACACCTAATGACTCTTGTAGATTAGTATTCTTTGTGGTATCTTTTAAAAATCCCCGACTTAACTGAGATATCAGTTGGTAGGATGAGTTCTGAGAATTGTATGACATAGTGACACGTAATGTGTTATGGTACAATTTTGACTTGTTTGTGATTAGTGAAAAGACTACCTTTGACTGCTAAATTCTAAATGTATCGATGTTATCTATCTTTTCTTCCTTCATCCTAATGTTCACATTAGTAATGCAACCATTGAACAAGTACTCATCTCGAATTGAGTTACGTTGTGGATTATTCTTTTTGAGTGCCATCGAGGTCATGAACCTCATGATTATGTGGCTAAGATCATTTTCTATCATATTGTAGTTAGTTCTTGGTGAACAAGCTTTCATCACTCTTTTGCAGATCACTCATTGTTTTTATAAGATAAAACAGTATTCCTTGAGAAAAAAATTGGATTTTCATCACTATATGGAGTATTTAAAGTGAGATTTATGAGTAATCATTATTGAAATAAAGTTGATTATCAAATACCTTGGAAAACTTAATTGTTTTCATAACAAAGAAAATCTTTGTAAATTTATTTTTGATTCTTATTTAAGAATTAAGCATGAAAATATTTTTATTA
The DNA here is from genome assembly GCA_025667525.1 of Glebionis coronaria. Lineage (NCBI taxonomy): Eukaryota > Viridiplantae > Streptophyta > Magnoliopsida > Asterales > Asteraceae > Glebionis > Glebionis coronaria. Next base: position 381,581,391 of record CM046882.1, on the reverse strand, counting down.
TAAACATGATGATAAAATTTTGACGAACTGAGTATTGCATCGTTAATCTTGAAATTGTATATAGTTGCGCGCCTACATACAATTTGGAATGGACCATGCAAGGCTGACTAGTAGTCATCATAAAACTGATTAATAAACACTACATTTTCTTTAAAGATTGTGAAAGATTAAATTTTATGAGATCTGCAAGAAGTGCAAAATAAGGACATAGTGTTAGGGACACCTACATATGTGCCTGTAGCATCTATTCTTCTGAGTCGAATTTACTCATCTGTGGAAATTGTCTTATTTGACAATTGACAATTCTTTCTTGTCCAATTCTCCCATAGTGAGATTCTTAGGAAAAGTATCTTATTACCGAGTGTTGATACCCGATTGGATGTATCGACGTTCCTATCATTTCTTTTGATTAGTTTTCATTTGAATGACCTGGGTAACGATCCGAGGAGCTTTCGAATGCGTACTCAAATTATGAAAACATAGGATATATTCATATTCGTTAAATGTTTTCGTCTGTACCTGATTTGAAATTCTCTCGCATAGATTATGCGTTGACCTTACTCTTTTAAGGTTAGTTATGTCTCCAGATATCCTTGAACTTGTGAAAGATCATGAGTTATTATTAGTCTTTTGAGAAGTTCACATCTTATCGACGGCAATGCAACTGGAAAGTTGATAGTGCCAGTAGAATGGATTGATTGATTTCGACATGACGACATTGTCTTAATCGATGGGAACTCGAATAGAATTCCCCTAAATGATAAGATGTTGATTATCAAAAGTGATCTAAATAATTCTTGATGGATGACCATATCCTGCATTTAGACTTGAATTTATACCATGAATGGTTGTGAATTAGTCATAGATATTATAAACTAGAAAGAACCTAATATGAATTTATTTAAAAGATGTTTATGTTATCTAAAACTTTAGGAGGTATTTGTTGGTGAATTACCTAGACTTTCGCCAGTAAGGCAAGTTGAATTTGGTATTGATTATATTCCCGGTGCTGCACCTGTGGCGTGTGCACTGTACGTCAGCACCATCTGAATTAAAGGAATTACCGTACAACTGAGAGAGTTGTCGGAGAAAGATTTTATTCTACCGAGCTCGTCATTATGAAGAGCTATGGTGTTATCATTCCTTATATTTATAGATTACTGTGAATTGAGTAAATTGACAATCGAAAATGATATCCATAACTCGAAATGGAAATTTTTTTCGATCATTTACAAGGTTCTAGCGTATGTTCTAAAGATCTGATCCTCGGCATGGTTATCATCAATTTCGCGTCAGCAAAGAAGATTATCTACTCCGATCACTACATTCGGTACTTGTAATGAACGTTATGAGTTTCATGTGATGTCGTTTGGATTGACTAATACACATGTAGCATTCATAAAATTGATGAATCACGTGTGTAGGCTGTAATTTGATAAATTCATACTTGTGATCATTAAGGACTATATGTTTGTTTATAAGAATAAGAATGAGTTAATAATTATTTATAGATTGCCCTGAATTGACCGAACAATAAAAACCGGTACCTTGAATAATTAATATATGATTAAGACTTAATCCTTTACATGATTTGACCATGTGATTAATACATAAGATAATGGAACCTATATTGACTCTTCAAAAATTTAGAGCCCTTTTAAGACTTTTGGGTTTTACCAAAAAGAAAAGTGCAAATATGTTTTGACAAATGTTTTAACAAAGGATTTTTAAGGGATTATTCCCTTATACCCAGAACATTTAACTACACTCCTGTTTAGGGGTAAATGTTCGTGTATACCTCAAGACAACCTAAGAGGGATTGAGGAAACCATTTAAACCATGACTTGAATTTTGAAACGATAATTTACGCTTTTCAACTAAGAAAATTTTGAACAAAATATAAACAAAGATTTTTCGAACATTTACGAATCCAATTAATTATTTTCGCTATATCAACAAAAATCGTGTTAATTAAATTTAAAATTATTTTGAACATTTTCATATAATTGGACGGACTAAGAAATTTAAAATCTTTACGTTTAGGTTTCATAAAAATTGAATATTTAATATTTAATTAGTTGTAATAATTATCGACGCTTTAGACGTCGGATTGAGTAAAACGGATACAAATGATAGATGAAACTAAACTGAAACTTAGAAGATATGAAGAAAGAATTTTCGAATAAATACGGTCATGTTATATATATTTCATCAGGAGAAAGTGAATGTAGATACTGACATATTATATAGAAAGTATAAAGATTCAATTAAGACATATTTCTTAATAATGACTGTGCAAAATAGATTGCCGAACAATATAAAAATAAACGATGTTTGTAAAAAGGATAATATAGATAATAAAAAGGGGTTCGCGGCTTATATGAACCATTAGAATTGAGGAGCCGATGGCGTTAAATGTATAAAGGCCACTTGTGGTTGCCTAAATATGGAGATTTTGAGATTTAGTTATGTTGAAATCTTGTAAGTATAAGTATTCTATTCCTGTCATTTCTGATTAAATGTATCATTACCAGAAGAAGTTGAAATAATGGCAAATTATGAAGGCAGACATTGCCTCATACATTAGTAAACGTCTAGCTATCGCAAAGGTCATCATCTGAATTTGATTTGATTTGGGTCATCGTTGACAGACTGACCAAATCTGCTAATATCATTCCTGTTAATGATAGATTCTTGATGTAGAAATTGACTCTTTTGTATTTAAAGGAGTTGTGTAAACATGGTGTGCATGTATCGATCATCTCTATCAAGATCCTTGCTTCGCTTTGAATTTCTAGAGATTTGCTCAGAAGTCATTGAGAACGAATCTTGATGAGAGTACTATGTACCACCCCAATCGAAGGGACGAGGTAAAGTAACGATACAAAATACTATAAGTGTTGTACTAGGTTTGAATGATTGACCTTTGGTAATAGACTGTAAAATCGTTTCCCTTTGGAGAGATTATCCTTGATAATTATCGTATTAGGATCGAGATCTAATCTTGTTAGGATCTATATTAGAGCATCTGTAAGCAGGAGTTGAGATGAAGACACCCGACAAACACCCATTGTGAGTTGGACATGTCTTTTAGGTTTAAGGTTCCCTATGATGGCGAACCTAACCTTACAAAATACTCGACCCGCGAGACATGAAATGATTGTTGAAATTAGGATTTGATTATTGACTGCCAGTAGTGGGCAGGAGGTTATGTGAATATAAAATGTAGATCTTGAAGTGTCGGATGGGTAGCGAAGTGATGCCAAAAATTTTTCACCTTGGAAAAATGAATAGATGATCTGAAAGATCATGGGATATAAGTCCCCGTTGTATGGGACCATTGAGATGATGTAAAAGATTGGTTCGAAAGGCATATAAGCTGGATCTACCCTAGGACTTCAAAAGTTGCGTGAATTATGTTTCGTAAATCGAACTTGATAAATATCTATCAAGTGAAAATCTGATTGTTTCTTAGTAAAGTTTAGATCGGCGAAAAGTTGCATTCATCAGAAACCCGTGAACATCATGGATAGAGAAAGTAAGTCAACATTAAGCCTGATCTTATTCCTGTAGTTATGTTTGATGAAACTCGCGTATTGTAATGAATTGCACTTGTGATAAAAGACCGAATGTGGAGGAAATACCCACATGGCTTTAACTCTATAAGAAGCAAGTAGTAAGGTAAGATGATCTTTGAGGACAAAGATCCTGTTTAGGGGTAAATGCTGTGACAATCCATCAACTTATGATTGATATTTTTATTCTCAATATTTAATTGAAAATATTATTTTAATGTTATATTATGAACTCACTTATTTTTTTGGGAAGTAATTTGGATTTACGTCTTGAAGTAGCGTCGACTACGTCTAAACCAGAGGATTCAACGTTACGTGCTTACGTTAACATACACCATCTTTGGTGACAGTCCGACATTTCAGAAAATAAATTTATCCGTGAATATTATTTTGGAGTTTAAAATTTGTGTTGGTTCATCAACTCACAAATTTACAAGAAGAGATTAGGACTTACGATTTTAATTTAACGTCCTTTACGACTAAACCGGAAACCTTAGGATTACGTATTTACGTTTTCGAACTCCGTTTTTGAACAATTTTTATTAGATTCGTTTTGTGCCGTTGATTCATAATTTATAAAAACGTTTTTCGTAAAACGACCCGAGGGCACGCAAATCGAGAAAACTAGAATCAAGGAGTACCCGTAAATAATTAGGGATGAGACAAAAACAAGTTTTGCCCCACCCCCAATACATGGGGCGGCCACAATACTCCACCAAAACAACTTATGTGTCAAGTTTAAGCAACTAGCTTAAACACTTGTCCAAAGCTTACATTATAAGCTAACAACAAAACAAAACCACTTTTGATCAAACCATTTCTCATTTATCTCATGCAAAACCACACACTTCACTCTCTCCCTCCTCCTTGCCGTCCCACCATCATCATCAAATACCCATTTGATCTAAATTTAACCACAAATCTTATGATTTTCTTGCATAAGATGATGTCCTTTTGAAGACTTATTGATTGGAGGTGATCATAACATCTACAAAGAAGTTTCCTTGGAGTATTAGGGCTGATTGTCCACAAGGAGTACTTGAAGAATGGTGGTCTTGAAGATGGTCTTGGTTTATCACAAGTTTCTCCATCAAAATCCATGTCTTGATCATAACCTACATCATCATGGTGGTATAAAGATTGTCCTCCCCATCCTTTTGTTAATTTTGATTATGTAATCATGTATTTTCTTCTTAAATGTATATATGTATGATGATATATGATGATTAAAAATATTATGTGGGGATTTGGTGTTGATAGATTGGATAAACATGGGTAAAAAGATGGACAAACTACATGTAAAATGGTTAAATCTTGTTTAAATGGTAGGCTGTATAAAAACAGTAAATAATCATGTCATGAACTGATAAAATGGCACAGATTAACGGATATACAGTAAGTAATATGTCTTGTACACATGTGAGAGTTGGCCATGCAATGGAATCATTAGGATGAGTGAGATATGATCAAAACAAGTTTAGAGTACAAATCTGAGTTCACCGTTTTGGACGATTTTTAGAAAATACTTAGAGGCTGATTCAACAGTAGCTATAGAAGAGATAAATGGAGCACATATCATTTAGTTTATGTCATAAAGATTTGAGCTTCTATCTCCATATAGAACTCTAGATATGGCAGTTTTGGTGAACATGAAAATAAAAATCAGATTTTAGAAATTAAAGTATAATAGTATTATATAAGCACTCAAATAAAAATAGTATAAAATGTGAATTAAAACCCACTAACTCATATAATACATTTATATAAATATGTATAAAGATAAATAAACGGAAATTGTATGAAAATGGTAGTTTGATAAGTTTTATAAGTTATAAAACTATAAACATGATTTTTACGACTTTTTCGGCTATTACCGTAAAATTAACGTTTTTGCTAAATAAAACTTAGACGGTTGGACCCGTCTAATGTGAACTTTATAAAAATCATATACTGATATATAAACATATATAACAAGTAAAAACCGATAAAACTCGAACTATATAACATACGGACATTAACGGACTAAGTTAACGTTATTGGACAAATAATACAACAAAATGGGCTAAAACACTTATAAACTTATTTATTGGACTTAACCCATTTAGGCCCAACATGTAAAGTGTAAATACTGATAATACAAGTATATAATGGATTAATACAAGTTAAATAACTTATAATAAGTTTATTGGACTTAAAATATGTAAGTAGGTAAAACTAGTAAACTAGTATAAAAGTTATCGACACATAACACTAAAATGAGTAAATGAGAATATGTAAACCCACTTGATCATCATATATATATAATCATCATATGTATACATAATTGTTATTTTTATAAATTCATTGGACAAGAGTCTAAGACGAGTATTATTTGTCTAGGTTTCCGTGATTGAAGCACGTACCGTACATCCGAATTGCCGATAACCCGCTTTCCCACATCAACGTGAGTTCATAGCCTCGCACTCTTTTAAATGTTTTTATGAAATATTTTATAACCCCGCGAGGGAGATAACATGTTAGTTTTACTATTTGTCCCGATTGCATGTTTATTATTTTGGACCCGAATGATTGTATGACCCGATGAATGATTTTATGACACGATAGACGAAATTAAATGGATTATTAAAGTTAGGTTATGTCACTAAAAGTCCCATTAGCATGAATTGTGAACTACCGGGATTTGGTAGACGCTTATGCATATAATAGTACTATTTGGGGACGATCACCCCAGTTCGCGCCTTGACGGTTGATCCCCATGTTGCCACAATGATTGCTAAGCGAATTTATGTATGAGAAGATTTACATAGCGTGACCTTTGTGACGACATGCTAATTTAGATGGGCAAATGAGTTTCGGGCTAGCTACCCGTTGTTTGTTGTAGTAAGGTAACAATGTCATACGGCTTATAATAATCCAATTAACAAAATAATGCTATACGCACCGAATTACGATGTATTGCCTGACTAGCAATACGGGGTCATACTATTGATATTATGTTTCTGTTTTGGTTTTCGTAACCATATTCATATAACGGTTTTTATTTAACTTTATACAACGTCATAAGACGTACTATATGATGTTTTTACGACATTGGCTCGTATAATGATTTTTAAGGCAAATGCCTACATTATGATTTTGACAAGGATTTGTATAAAATGATTTTGGCTATCTTATGGCCTGCTACATGGATTTGTACAAAAATGATTTTCGGTAATAATTTTATACCGATGTTATATTGATGGATTTTATTAAACTCTATGAATTCACTCGGCGTTATCGCTGACCTTTTCTTTTAACATGTTTTATCTCAGGTACTTGAAGATAATTCTCGGGAAGACAACAAGAATTCATGGCCCACACTTAAATAATAATTTCCATTCAAATGCTTTGTAAAACCTGTATTAAATATAATGACTTGGGACCTATGTACCTTTGATAATTATGAATGGAAATGCTTTATTATTAAACGACGCGATTTTTATGCGTTGTCTATGATGTGAGTAATGTGCTATCCCGTAACACCAACGAGTCTTCCGCTGTATTGAGTTGTATAAATTTTGGGGGTGTTACATAGTTTATCATTCAATAAAGTGAAATAAAATGAATTTTGGAGATGCTACGATACTTTATTCTAGCATTGCGTGAGGGCACGACAATGGTTTAGTATAGGGGAATGATGAGACTGCTTTTATACATAGTCTCATCGTCAAAAAAGGGCTTTAAATGCATTGAATATCATCAAAATACCCCAATATATGCTTGTGTTTGTTGCTTGTGTATTTTAGGTACGGATATTGAGAAAATTACAAAAGATCACAAGAATCATGCAAAAACGAACACGGGAAACGAAGCCGCACATTGAACCAAGCCCTAATGAAGATTTTCCAAAGAAAACCCTTGAAGATTTGAAGATTTATGAAGAAGGGTCATGCAATATTGAAGAATTGACACCTTATACCCTTGTATCTTCATAATTACAAGATTGGTCCCTAAAGTTTGTCAATATTGCAAAAAGGGGCCTTCCACTTTGAAGAATTTGCAATTTTAGTCCCTCAACAAAACTAAAATGTCAATATTAGTCCTTCTCAAAGTCAAACATACCATGAAGAACTTCAAGTTACAAGAAATTACAAAGTTGGTCCTTCAAAAATGATAAATTGCAAAAAGGATCCTTGACTTTGAAGACTTAGCAAAAATGGTCCCTCATTAATCATGGCTTGGCAATTTCAGTCCTCCAAAATGTCAATTATACAAGTCAAGACCATAATCCTTGAAGAAAATACCAAATCAGTCCTTCAAGAATCAAGAATTGGCAAGAAATACCCCTGAAATCATTTTACAAAACTTTTTGGGGCAAAAGTGTGAAAAGTGAAACTTCAATAACAAAGGAAATGAAGTTTGGTCGGATTTATTTGCAAGTGAAAGGAGTGTTAAAGGTGAGGGACTAAATGTGGCAGACAACAAATGTTACCTAACCATTGAGGGCTTGACACGTGCCCCACTAACACCCCACAACCAATCAGAATGCACCATTGCTCCACCTCACCCATCCACTCACCAGGTTTATTATTAACTAATCTTGGCGCCATTAACAAGTTTTTAAACTTAATCCAAACCAAAAATGGATTAAAACATGGCACTATTCCCTCAAGAACATAATTAGGGGTTTACTAATTACTTGTAATTAGCCCCTAAATCTTTCCAGATTAGTGATTAATGATTATATAAACACAACCCAACCTTTAAATCACATGCTACATCAACATAGAACCCCACACAAGATTCCCTACTACACACTTTGTGCAAACTGCCAAAATTTGGACAGCAATCCAACAACCCACATTCCAGCTTATTTTCTAAGCTTATTTGAAGCCATTGATCATACTTTCATACATGCCAACTCATACAAGCAGCCAAGAACTTGTCACATGTTCAAGCATCTTCAAACCCTCAAGGGGTATTTCTGGAAGAACACATGCTTAGGGTTTTGAGATTTTTAGGTTACAAAGGCCATGTACACCCTCTATATAAAGGGTATCGGGCTTCACGTTTACAAATTGCTCTTGAATTTTCCTTTGTTCAAAATTCTATAAATCCATTTTTAGTTTAATGAAATGAGTTTGAATCTTTGAAGAAAAGTCAAGTGCCATTGTTGTTTACTGCTTATTATTGTTACTTGTTTGCTAATCTTGAACCTGAAAACCTGTTTTCAAGGAGTGTGCAAAATTTTGCACATTTTTCTTCAAGCTTGATATTTTGCTAAGTTTCTTGGTACACCTTTGAATTCTTAGGCTATAAAGCTGTTCATAGCATCCTGATATTGAGTTATCAAGGTGTGGTGAAGCCTATAACTTGGGGATAATCAAGTGTGGGATACAAGAGTTGCATTAATCAAGGCTTTTTAACTTTTCTGATTTGTATATTGTGCTCTTAACCTTGTTGACTCTTAGCAGGGTTGTTTGTGGAAGCTTGTAGTTTTTCTTGCTAGTACATAAGCTCAAAATTCGTGGGTGTGGATGTACATCCATGAGGTACACACCTTTCTACCCAAAATCTGTTAAAAGCTTGATTTTTGGTGAATTTGTGTGTGACTTGTGTTCTTGTTGATATTGTGGTCTAATCTTGCTTAAATCTGCTTAATATATCTGTTATTTTGCTTATTTGGGCTTGGGTGGTCTTGGATAACACTTTTGATTTGAAAATTTTGGATTTGAAAAGTTAAAAGGGTGTTTGGGATTACATGTTATAGATCATAAGTTGTTATTGAGTGGTTAGAAGTTTGTGTTTGTGCTTGTTATCTGTTATTGGCTTGGTTGAGTGCATATTCCTGCAAGTTTTTGGGTTTGAAACCTCAAATCAAACATTGTGCTATATCTCATTGAGTTTAACTGTTTTTGACCTAAGATTTTGGTAAAATCTAGAATTTATGCATGCTTAGGGTTAAAAGTTGTTAAAACATCATTAATATAACATATGTGTTAGATCTGAGTGATTGAATTTGGCTTGTTGGTCAATTGCATCAGCAAAAGTAAAATCTGCTTGTGTTAGTGTTCATCAGTAACTTGTTGTGCTTGAATCTTGCTCTATACTTTGAATCAGTGCATGAAACCTGTTTAAACTTGCTTATTTAAGTTTATTATTGCTTGTGTATGCATTTGGTTAAGTTTAGCTGGCTGAATTGTGCTATAAGTGCTTATTGAACCTCAACTGCTTATTTGTTCATGTCTGTGATAGATCTGGTGATGTTTTGATTAAACTGTACTAATTGGCTGTTAGTGATTGTGATTTCTTTGTTGTATTTGACTCCTCTTGATCCACTAATCATTTGGGTGCCTTTGTGTAACTTGAATCTCCAAAAAAGTTACTAAAGACAAAAAAGTCAAGAAGTCAAGCAGTGGAAAAAGTTTCCACTGCTCAGACCCCAAAACTAGCCCCTGCTAGTGTTAATTTGCTTTCAGCTTATTAATAAGCCATATTGGCTTATCCAGACCTGCAACAACTTATTTTTTGTGATCAATCTTCCTTATTTGACCCATTTGTTTGAACTAGAGCTTATTAGACTTTGACTTTGACTTTTTGCTAGAAAACCAACTCATTTGACTTTTTCATAAGTGCTTATTTGCTTATTTCAGCTTATTGAGTGAACTTATTTGAAAACTTTTTGTTGATTAAGCTTAGTTAAGTCATTAAAAAGCTTTAGAAACTTGAATCAGCTCTTGGGATAGCCTAAAACTAAAAAACGACTATTTTGTCGTTTTCTGTAGATTGCTTATTGCATTTTCAGGCTTATTCCTTGGACTTTTTTCAAATTTCTTTTTACAGAAGTCTTAAGCAACTCAAAAGAAGCTTGTGTGTCTAATTTGAGCTTATGGCATCAGCTTAGAGCTTAATGGGCCAAAAGGCCCATTAAGAATAAGCTGTTTGGTATAAGTCAGCTTATTTCATATTTTCAGCTTTTGGGCCTTTGAAAAGTTGTGTCTAAAATCAAATTTTGAGTCAGATAGGGGTTTTTGGGCTTTATTGGACAACATTTTTCTTATTGGGCCTTAATAAGCCCATTAAGGTGACTGTTTGGACTTTTGGCCCATTTGGAGGCCCATTAGGGGTATTTTTGTAATTTCAAGTTCATTTTCTGTTTATTTAGGTCAAATTAAGCTAGTTTGCAAGTTTTTAGAGTTCTTTTTTATAAATTTTGGTTTTTTAATATTATTTTATTATTATTTTATTATTAAAAATTAAAATTTAGATTTTTCAAGTTTTTATATTTTTCTTAGGTTAAATACATTAAGTTAGGAATTTTACAACTTTTAGAATATTTTTATTGTCCTTAGATTAATTTTTATAATTATTTTAAGTTTTAATAGTTTTTAATTGTTTTTAAATAGTTTTAATTAATTTTAAAATTCTCAAAAATAGTTTTAAATTAAGTTAGGTCATTTTAGAGGTTTACAATTGAAAAAATCTCATTTTGGGCTTTTTTTTAATTAAATTGATTTTAGGGCTTTAATTAGCATTAAAAATCATTATTTAATTAAATAAAAGGTTTGGGTGATTTTTGTTTTTTTATAAACTCTAATTACATTATTTAGGATTTATTGCAATTTTTTAGGAATTTTTAGGGTAAATTTTTAAATTTTGTACTTTTTACGGTTTTACGTATTCGACCCTTTCGTCTTAGTTTAAATTGTCATCGTAACCGTCATTCTCTTCTTATTCCCTTTCTCTTTTCTTTCTCATAATCATATAATCACAAAGTTAATCATCTCTCTACACAACACACTAGCCTCCTTGAGAACGATCCCCACTTTTGGGTCATAACTCGTGGTTTTCCTAAATCACTTGTTAATACTTGCCCTAATTACCTTGTTTTCCTAAACAACTGTATTTTTACCACCATCAGAAGGTTGAATAGTTTCTCTTCAATTAGTCACCTAATTTAAATTACTTTAAATTATGTGTGTATCAAAACTATATTTTACTTAAAGCTAAGTTGCATAATGATTAGGTTCAATTCAAATGCATTAGCAATGGTAATAGGTAAGTATAATGATAATGAAATAAGTAAAGAGTAAGGAAAGAGACAACCTAGTGACAAGACACAAAGATTTATAGTGGTTCGACAACGAGGCTCTATCCTCGTTTCTACTCCACTCCTCGAGTACACCTACTCGAGATTTCCACTATATCCACAAGCTCCCTTCTTGGCGGAGAAAGCCTTACATCGTCGCTTACATTGTTTTCCGACACTAAGCTAAATGTCGAGACCTAATCATTAGCTAGGACAAATCTACACAACGTTGCCTACTTCACAATTTAACGACACAAGGCTAGATGTCGAGTTATAATACAAAGCTAGAACCAATCTTCACGACTCTTCACTTTGAAGCTAAGTGAGAACTTCACACGACACAACTACTAATCACTTTCAAGTTTAGTGAGAACTCACAAGACACAACCACATCACTTTATAGTTTTGTGAGAACTACTACACAAATCTATTCTAACTCCACTAGACATATCCAAGTACACACATGTAGCTTGGATCTACACAACACAAATCCAAGCAAACACATATGCAATGGATGTACACAACAAATCCAAGTATTTACAAATAGCTTAGATGAACACAACTAGTCCAAGTATTTCATAAATACAAATGGATTAACAAAATAAAAAGGCTAACATGATGAACATGACTAATTCATGGATTCATCTTTATCACAACACTAGTGAGTGAGTGATCTTCTCATTGGACAAGGTAAAGGAGGAGATCAAGAGGATAATCATATGTAAACATCCTTAACACTTTAAGTGATCATTTACTAATGATTATGCTATAGAAAAGAGAAAGTGTTAGGACCATTGGAATAGTTAATTGTAATAGGTAAACTAGGAGGTATGTAGTTCCTCCTGGTCATAGTATTAGTAGGAGCAAGTCGTGCTCCTGGTCTTAGTTAAAGTCAAACTTTATTATTTAGTTATTATTCTGTTAGGATATGCATGAGATATGTTAGGAAAGGATATGCATATCAGTTTTACACGTTTTGTTTAATGATGTATTAGGGTTTCCTTGTAGTATAAAAGGAACCTTAGGCAGAAGGGTTATACACACCTTCATCAAACGTAATTCTAGTTATCATTAATATTAGAAATCCTTAGAAAAGGATCAAGTCATTATAGTTATTTTTTTCTTCTTTATAGTATTTGTATTCCGCACTTATATTGTGTATAGAGTCTCTCTGTGAATAGACTTGTGATTACAGAAGTCTTCACCGTTCCTGACAGGCTGCAAGATCCACATCTAGTGGACCCAACAATGCATCTACTACTGGTGGTTGTCAGTTTTTGGGTCGAAGACTTATTTCATGGAAATGCAAGAAACAAACGATTGTAGCTACTTCTTCAACAGAAGCTGAATACGTCGTTGCTGCTAGTTGTTGTGGACAAGTTTTGTGGATCCAAAATCAAATGCTGGATTATGGGTTCAATTTTATGAACACCAAAATTTTCATTGACAACCAAAGCACTATATGCATTGTGAAGAATCCTGTGTTTCATCAACGTACAAAATATATTGAAATTCGGCACCATTTTATACGGGATGCCAATGAGAAGAAGTTGATACAGGTTCTTAAGGTTCATACGGATAATAATGTTGCTGATCTGTTGACTAAAGCCTTTGATGGTCCTCGGTTCAACCACTTGGTGGTTCACATTGGGATGGTCAATCCTTGAGACCTAGGATTGAGGGGAGGCTAAGCCTAAGGGGAGGCTTAGTGTACATATTTTCTTTCACAGTTTAACTTATTGGTAGATTTTAACAACAGATTGAATGGGTTCTTGTGGTATGTGTTACTCCTAGTGGAGGATTTTGCTCACTTCTGATGGTTGGTCGTCCACGAGAACTCCATGCTACCATTGATGGACGTTCTTATGTGGTTACTGAAGCTTCTATTCGGAGTTCCCTTCATCTTCAAGATGAAGGTGGTGTTGTTTCCATCCCCAATGCTGAGGTTTTGGAGGGGATGGCTGCTATTGGGTATAATCATGGGGGGAAGTTTAACTTCCAAAAGAATAGGTTTTCCCCCCAGTGGAAGCTTCTAGTGTACTTTTTGATTCATTGTTTAAGCCCCAAGTCTGGGAGTTGGGATGCTTTTCCCACTCCTTTGGCTACTGGTCTGATCTGCAAGCACAGGGTAGGGTGTTTAATTTCTCTCGCTATTTGTTTGATGGGATGGTTAGCAATCTGTCTATTACCGGTTCTAGGAAGAAATTTTTAATGTATCCTAGGTTTTTACAGCAGATACTTGTGTGTTTACCTCGTGATAGGGAGGAGTATGAGACCCCCAAGCTTACTGCTAAAGTTTACTACAATATGGCTCATAGGTTTAGCGGGGTTTGGAGGCCCCTTACTGATGCAATGCTGGGCCTTGCCCAAGGTCCTCCTGATGTTGTTCCTCCAGTTGTCCAAGCCGAGGAGGAACCTCCATTAGGTGATGACCCAATGGAGGAGGAGCATCCTGCTGGTGGTGCACCGAATGTGGTTGTGGAAGAGCCGGTTGAGGAAGTGGTGGTTGAAAGGCCATCCACTTCCCAGGCTACCCCCTCTTCGATGCCACATTCGTCTCCATTTGTGGATACCCCCCTCCTAGTCCTGTCCCTCATTCTTCTGATAAGCCCTCTGGTTCTCGTGCTCATACAGATGACCCCTTTATTGCTTCTGGTTCCAATGAAGCCCTCCCAGACCCAATTCCTCTTGGTGGGAAAGTGGAGGAGCCTATTACACTTACTTCTTTGATTGATCTCATGCACAGGTACCATGAAAGGATTCTTTCTTTGGAGGCGGATTTGAATCAACATCGTAAGCTTACCAGGGAATTTGTTCTTCCCGTGGCTGACCAGATTAAAGCCTTGGAGACACAGCAGAGGTGAAGGAAGAAGCATGTGGTTCAGTCTGATTCTGATGAGGAGGTTGATGATCTTGTGGAGGATGGCTTGAATTTGTTGGCGAAGGCTGCGTTTGCTGATAAGTTATATGATGATCTGCCGATTCCTCCTACTTCTTCAAGCATCCCTCCTACTGCTGCTCCATCCAAGGAAGATGTTGCTGGTACTACTGCTGGATCGTCTCATGATCCAAAAGGGAAAGCCCCTATGCCTGCTGCTCCCTCACCCCCTCGCAAGCGTACTCGCAGACAACTTGAGGAGGATAGGTTGGGTGAGGAGGCTGCACAAAGAATGCAAGCGGGGATTGACCAAGCTGCTCGAGCTGAGGAGGAAGTTCTACAGAAGCAGAGACGTGAACAGTTGCAGCATGATGTTATGCATTGGGACGATAACGATTGGATGAGGGTGCTCGCTATTCTTACCTCGGATTATTCGTAGTTTACTGATCTTTTGGGTTCTGCTGTGAATGAGCAGAATTGTATTCCTCGGGCTATGGTGTTAATGCGTAAGCAACAATTAGCGCTTGCTTCTCAACTGCGTGAAAAGCGTAAGAACAGGCCCTTGACGAGAACCGAGGAGAAAAAGTTGATGCAGAGGTATGTCAAGTATCAGTCGGTTGCTCATTTTACTGTTGGTTGGACGTGGGAACGGGTTCGGGTATTGTCTTTTGATGAGCTTAAGGCTCTATATGAACGAATGATCAAGCGTCAGAGTACACCTGTTCCGGAGCGTTTCATCTATCGTCCTGCTCCACGAGTGGTTCCTACTTCTCAACCTGCTGCTGCTCCTGGTTCTTCATCTGATGTTCCTCTTGGTTCTACTGGTATTCCCTCGGTTGTTGATGTTTCTACTGCTGGTACCACACCTACACCTTCGGTTGCTCCCCCTGTTTCATCTTCGGATCCTACCACCACCACCTACGCTACCACTACCACCACCACTGCTACTCCTGCTATGGCACAACCCTCACCACCGGTGACTGGTCCTCAACCTATTCCTTCTTCTGGTGCAGCTACTATTGATCCTTTGGATGGACAAGGTATTGATTCTACTTCTACTGATCCTACTCTTGCTGCAAAGGTAAAGGTTGAACCCTTGTCTGGTACTTCCACTCCTCGTCGTTCCATCCGCAAGCAGTTGGCTAGACGTGCTAGACGTGGAAGTCTTTTCCTTATGAGAAGCGTGCTCCCGAAAATCTTATTGATGCAGCTTCCGATAGTGACTCAGAATTACCAATGGGTAATGGGTCTCTTACTGGTTGGACGGTTAAGCCTTCCACAACTCTTCCTGGTACTTTAACCCATAGGATTACCATTAGTGATGGTTATGTTCGTTATGCTTCGGGTTTGCAAGGTATTTTGTCTTGGGAGGATCGTAAAGATCTTATGTCGTTGTATGGGTTCGTTGATGCTGGTATGCCTCTTCATCCTAGTGAAGTGCCCTCCTGGCCTGGTCTGAGAATGTGGGCTGATTTGAAAATGATGCTTGATTCCCCTCCACATGCTCCCCTTTCTGGTGTCTGGAAGAACCAGCCAACATGGGTTATCACGAGATGGAAGTTATATGCTGGCTGTGGTGTACATGTTTTGGAGTTGGAGTCTGGTGCTATGGTGTTCATGCTCACGGATTTGGACTATCCGTTGACTATTGCTTCGATGGAGGCCATGCTTGCTTGTCACTTGCATATTTCCAATGCCCCTGGAATGATTCTTCTATGGCAACTACACTGGTGGAAGGGATACAAGCTCGCCTGCAAGCTGAGAAGGTGGCTGCGTCTTGTATGTGATGTGGTTGGTTTGTAAGTTTTTATGTTTTGTGTTTTATGTTCATCTGTTAATACTGCAATTCTTTTCACCAATATGTAAAGTGATTGGTGACTTTCATTCATTATAGTTAATAAAAAAAAACAAAAAAAATACTTTTTATATAATATCTGCTTATACTTTAAACAAATCATGGATTTTACACTTGTGAATAATATACCATCTGCTTATACTATTTCAAAAATTTAAGTTCCTGTTGCTGATTCACACTTGTGCTGGTTGGATGTTTCATCTGGTGTTGGACTTGGTCCACATAACAAATGGTCCTTAACTCACCATGTCTCACCGACAAGAAAGAGTTGATTCACTTTGAGGGTACGGCTCCTGGTGTGATTCTCAAATCCGTTGATGGTGGCCAGGTTACCCAAAACTGGATGGTTTTCACTTGCCATGGTCCTAGACTGAAAAGTGGCTAATCCAAGGGGGCACGGCTCTTGGTAAAGATTTGATCAAATCCGTTGATAGCTGTAATAGCTTGCTTAAAGCTATAGGGTTTTCAACTCACCGATGCTTCATTGCTAAGAGTTGGCGAGTCCAGAAGGGTACGGCTTCTGGTAAAGACATATCAAATCCGTTGACGGCTGTGATGGTTTGCCTAAAATCATCAGGGTACCCCCACTCACCATTGATTCACGTTCTAAGAGTTGGGCTGGGTTCTGGTCTCCCAGGGTGATGCTTATTCCACCAGAAAGACTGGCTAGCCCAAGAGCGAGCAGCTACTTGGTAAAGGCTCATCAAATCTGCTCATGTTGCTGTAAAGATTCAACACGATGCTGATTTGTTTCAAGCTTTGGAGAAGCTTTTAGTGTTTCATGTTGCGGCGGTTCTTATGTTTCTTATCTTGCTGATGCTGCTGTTTCTTTTGTTGTTTCAATCCTCAAGCTTTATTGCACGTTTTACCAGGAAACTTGAACTCAACAGGTCAAATTCAAGTTTAGGGGAGGATTGTTAGGACCATTGGAATAGTTAATTATAATAGGTATACTAGGAGGTATGTAGTTCCTCCTGGTCATAGTAGTAGTAGGAGCAAGTCGTGCTCCTGGTCTTAGTTAAAGTCAAACTTTATTATTTAGTTATTATTCTGTTAGGATATGCATGAGATATGTTAGGAAAGGATATGCATATCAGTTTTACACGTTTTGTTTAATGATGTATTAGGGTTTCCTTGTAGTATAAAGGAACCTTAGGCAGAAGAGTTATACACACCTTCATCAAACGTAATTCTAGTTATCATTAATATTAGAAATCCTTAGAAAAGGATCAAGTCATTATAGTTATTTTGTTCTTCTTTATAGTATTTGTATTCCACACTTATATTGTGTATAGAGTCTCTCTGTGAATAGACTTGTGATTACAGAAGTCGTTCACCGTTCCTGACAGGCTGCAAGATCCACATCTAGTGGACCCAACAGAAAGGGGCTGAGAAAAACATCCAAGAGGCTTGTTGGAAAATGAGATTTGATCCACTATTTATAGAAGACAAAGTCCAACGGCTAGCTGCGCGCGGATCCTTATCTAGCCGGCGGTACCTTATCAATAAGGAACCGCCTAGTTATTTAAGGTACCGCCCAGTAGAGTCCGCTCCCTTTTTTGTTTTTTAGTGGGGTAGGAATATCTGAGGTTTTTTAAACCTTCAAAGGATATTCTTATGGCATATGGAATATGCCATTTTTAAATTTATATTTTCCATTTTAATAAAACTTTTTCTTAAAAAGAAAGTTTATTAAAAGATCTTTTGTCATATTAACAAAAGTGAGTTTTAAGGATAATCACTTTGATGATCACTAAGTATGATTAAGAAAAGTTAGTGTCATGATTATTACCTTGATGATAGTGTTAGTTAAATAATTCGTTTTGTGTTTTATACTAAATGTGTTGTATAGTTTGTTGTGATCAAAACTAAGAAAGATTAGTTAACACTAATAATGTTTTTAGGCATCACTTGCATTAACAAAAACGATCACGTGAAGTGAATGCCTTCAATGACTTTAGAACGTTGGTGGAACACCAAAACGTTCAAGAAGGTTTAATTAAATGAAACCAAGAAAATATATATGATACTTAGATAATACTTTGGTTGGCCAACCCTGGATTAGCCCTTTTTATCTAAACACGCACAAGCAAGCGGGGAAACGAGGCGGCGCGAAGCACTTAAGAGCCTTTTTCCTTAGGGTATATTTTATAATATCCGCCTTATACCCACCTTATAGTTTGTGTTTTTCAAAATTAAGCTTCACGAAAGTATTTATCTATTTTGCCTTTTCTTTCTTGTTTGAGATTAGAATACAATGATTGAGTAATGACCTCCCAATCAAGGTTGTGTTTTCACACTTTTGGAGTACTTGTGAATTTATTGTTCTACGTATACAATATAGTAATATTATTCACAAAAAATTAAAAGTCGATAATACGTATTAGTAGAGTGATACTAATACAATTAGCTATTATGGCTATATAAAAACAACAATTGTTCAAATCAAAACACAACACGCCTCCCCGGCAGCGGCACCAAAATGATGTTGAGTAAAATACGTCTTTTAGGAAAAAGAGCGTAATTAGGGCAAGTATTGAGTGTCGGTTTAGGAAAACCAAGCACTAATGACCCAAAGTGGGGATCGTCTCAAGGAGGCAAGTGTGTTGTGCTATGAAGTGATTAATGGTTTGTGATTATATTGATGAGAAATGAAAAGAAGAAAAGAGATTAGAAGAGAATGACGGTTACGATTACGGATTAAACTAAGACGAATAGTCGTGCACGTAAAACCGTAAAAAGTGACACAATTAAAAATTTACCCTAAAAATTCTTAGAAAATTGCAATAAATCCTAAAAAAGTAATTAGAGTTTACAAAAAAAATCAAAAATAACTCAAACCTTTTATTTAATTAAATAATAATTTTTTAATGCTAATTAAAGCCCAAAAAAATCAATTTAATTAATAAAAAGCCCGAAATGAGATTTTTTCACTTGTAAAACTCTAAAATGACTTAACTAAATTTATATTATTTTTGAAAATTTTAAAATTAATTAAAACTATTTAAAAATAAATAAAAACTATTAAAACTTAAAATAATTCTAAAAATTAATCTAATGACAATAAAAATATTCTAAAAATTGTAAAATTCCTAACTTAATGTATTTGGTCTAAGAAAAATGGAAAACTTTGAAAAATCTAAATTTTAATTTTTAATAATAAAATAATAATAAAATATTAGTAAAAATCCAAAATTTATAAAAAATTCTAAAAAGTTGCAAACTAGTTTATTTTAACCTAAATAACACAGAAATGAAGCTAAAGTTACAAAATGCCCCTATTGGGCCTTGAAATAGGCTAAAAGTCCAAACAGTCCCTTAATGGGCTTGAAATAGGCCCAATAAGAAAAATGTTGTCCAAATAAGCCCAAAATCTCCTATCTGACTTAAAATTTGATTTTAAGAACAAAACGCTGAAGGCCCAAAAGCTGAAAATGTGTTTAAGCTAGCTTATTTCAAAGCAGCTTATTCTTAATGGGTTTTTTGCCCATTAAGCTATAAGCTGATGTCATAAGCTAAAATTTGACACACAAGCTTCTTTTGAGTTACTTAAGAGATCTGTAAAAAGAAAATTGGAAAAAGCACAAGAAATAAGCCTGAAATAAGCCAAGACCCTCTTCACAAAACGACAAAATAGTCGTTTTTGAGTTCTAGACCACCTCAAGTGCTGATTCAACTTTCAAAAGCTTTTAAATGACTTAACTAAGCAAAATAATCAAAAAGTTTTCAAATAAGCAAAAGCAATAAGCCATAATAAGCAAATAAGCACTATATAAAAGTCAACTTAATGAGTTTTGTAGTAAAAAGTCAAAGTCAAAGTCTAATAAGCTCCAGATCAAATAAATGGGTCAAATGAGGAAGATCTATCACAAAAAATAAGTTGTTGCAAGTCTGGATAAGCCAATATAGCTTATGAATAAGCTGTTTGAAGATTTACACTAGCAGGGGCTAGTTTTGGTGGTTGAGCAGTGGGAACTTTTCCCCCTGCTTGACCTTTTTGACTTTTTGTCTTATATGACTTTTTTGTGGATTCAAGTTGCAAACAAGGCACCCTTGTGTTCAATGAATCACAAGGAGTTAAGAACAACAAAGAAATCACACTTCCAATCAGCCAATTAGTGCAGTTAATTCAATTAAGCACCAGATCAGACACAGACTTGAACAATAAGCAGTTTACACTCAATAAGCAGTTTTAGCAAAAATCAGCCAACCAAATTGCACCAAAAGCATACACAAGATATAATAAATTTAAATGAACAAATTTAAACAGGTTTCATGCAATGGTTCAAGGTCTAGATCAAGATTCAAGCACAAAAAGGTTACTGATGAACTAAGAACATGCAGTCATGAACACTTGCTGATATACTTGACCACACAGCCAAATTCAAACACTTAAATCTTCTTAACAGGTTATGTTGGATATGATTTATCACTTTTTATCCTAAGTCTAAGCCTAGAACTAGGTGTGCACCAAATCACAGTCCAAAATATCAACTAATCAAGATTTTATAAGCATATGTTTGATTTAGGTGTTCAAAAGCATAAAACTTGCAGATTATCACTCTACCGCACTTCTTAAACAAGAACTACTAGCATACAACATAAAACACTTAACCAATAACACAAATACTTCAATATGCATTTGACCCAAACACCCCTTTATATTTTCAAATCAAGATTTTCAAATCAAAAGTTAGATTCAAGTTAGCACATGCATACATAAGCATCAAAACATCAATCTTAAACACAAACAACAAGATTTGGAGCCAAAGATCAACACATACACAAGCAGAACTCAAATATCACAAATATCCAATTTTTTGACAGATTTTGAGATTAAGGGTTCAAACCTCATGGATGTACATCCACACCCACGTATGTTTGAGCTGATGTGCTAACAAGAATAAACACAAGCTTCCAATATCTGGCTGCTAAGATAGAACAAAGTTAGAAGCAAAAATATAAAACAGAAAGGTGACAAAACTTGATTGATGCAACTCTTGTACCCCACTCTTTGATTATCCCCAAGTTATAAGCCTCACAACACCTTGATAACTCTTTATCAGGGTGCTATGATCCACTTGTAGCCCAAAAATTCCAATGGTGTACCAAGAACTTAGCAAAATATCAAGATTTAGGAAAATATGCAATTTCTTGCACACTCCTTATAAACACGTTTTAAGAT
Organism: Glebionis coronaria; assembly: GCA_025667525.1. NCBI lineage: Eukaryota > Viridiplantae > Streptophyta > Magnoliopsida > Asterales > Asteraceae > Glebionis > Glebionis coronaria. The sequence continues at coordinate 381,559,830 of CM046882.1, read as the reverse complement.
TCAAGTTTAGCAAACATTAAACAATATCAAGCAGTAAATAAGATTGGCACTTGGGTTTTCTTCAAAGATTAAAACACAATTCATAAACATGAAAATGGATTTACAGAACTTGAACAAAGGAAAAACCAAGAGCAGCTGAAATGAAAAGCCTAAGTGCCTTTATATAGGCTACAAGGGTTCTAGAAATGCAAGAAAAACATAAAACCCTAATGTGTAAAGTCCCTGAAATACCCTTGAGAGTTTTGGCTTTTTGCTTGATCATGTGACTGAATTTGGCAGTTTGTTGAGGTGTCAAGCATGTGGAAGTGATCAAAGGCGCACAAGGAGCTTAAGTTTGAAGCTACAATCTTGAAAGTTGGATGGTTGGTAAGTTTTGGCTTTTTCTCTCAAAACCGTGTATGAGGGTTTATCATGTTACCAAGGTGATGGTGTGGCATGGGTTTTCAAAGTTGGGATGTGTTTAGGGACACCTTAATCTTAATTCTGGAGGTTTTGGTGGTTTAATTATAAGCCATTAACAAATGCCCAATTCTTGTTCATACGTGAATAGTAGCATGTTTAATATGTTTTTGGGTAAGATTAAGTTTAAAAACTTGTTTAGGCGCCAAGAATAAACTAATCAGTTAAGATTAGTTTATTAAACTGAGTGGGATGTGAGGTGGATGAATGAGGTGTTCTGATTGGTTGATGGGGGTTAGTGGGACACGTGTAGAATGGTGGTTGGTCTAGGTTTCTTTCATTGTCTGCCAAGTTTAGCCCTTAATCTTTCACACTACTTTCACTTGTAATTTATTAAGCCAAATCCGGATTCCCTTTGTATTGAAAGTTTCTTTTTTCACACTTTTGCACCGAATACTATTCCAAAGTATTTTCAGGGGTATTTCTTGCCATTTGTTGATTCTTAAAGGGCTGTTTTGGCATTTCCTTCAAAGATGATGGTCTTGACTTGTATGATTGACGTTTTGGAGGACTAATATTGACAAGTCATGATTGTTGAGGGACCATTCTTGCCAATTCTTCAAAGTGGAGGGCCCTTTTTGTAAATTTGACAAACTTTAAGGACCAAACTTGTAATTATGAATATACAAGGGTTTAAAGTGTCAATTCTTCAATATTGGAGGAACCTTCGTGCATAATCTTCAAATCTTCAAGGGTTTTTCTTGGAAAATCTTCGTTAGGGCTTGGTTCATTGTGCGGCTTCGTTTTCCGTGTTCTTTTTTGCATGGTTCTTATGATCTTTTGTCATTTTCTCAATATCCGTACCTAAAATACACAAGTAACAAACACAAGAATATATTTGGCCATTTTTGATGATATTTAATGCATTTAAAGCCTGTTTTGGACGATGAGACTATGTATAAAAGCAGTCTCATCAGTCAATGTAAATCCCTTATATATCTAGAAATCGAAAATTGTTTGTCAATTGAATTGTTCGACAAGTCGCTGTGTTGAGTACATTCATTACTAGCAGATCAACTGATGTAATGAATCTATGTCAATATAGTTCTAGAATTCAAGGAAAATAATATGGTTTTAATACCGGGGTAATTTTATTTTCTTGAAAGTATTTTGTTATCGAAAACACTAATAGTTGAACTTATTTCTATAGAAGTGGCTCAACCCACCAATAATACGATAAGTTCTGTGTTCAAAGCTTTCTTTGAACGACCCGAAATTACTGGCCCAAACTTCAATGATTGATACCGCTCGCTAAGAATTGTCTTGAGAGCAGCGGGTACTATCGATATCTTAACTACTCCCTATCCGAAGGATCTTGCTGAAGGAGCATCTGATGCGCAAAGTCTAGAACACGCTGCTAATGTTAAGAAGCACTCTGAGGTGGCTTGCTTAATGCTGGGAAAATGGCTCCTGCACCTCAACAGAAGTATGAGCTATTTTCTCCAAAGCTAATGCTTGATGAGCTCAAGGCTATGTTCGAAAAGCCACAAGTTGAGGAGATCTACGACTTAGTAGATGCTTTGCATAGCTGCAAGCAAGCTCCAGGAAAGTCTGTAAGTGCCCATTATTTGGAGATGAGGGGTTATATGGAACAACTCATTGCACTAGGACAACCCTATGATCATAATATGGCTATTAAAATGATCAATAGGTCCCTTAACACGGACTTTAATGATTTCGTTAGAAACTATAATATGCATTGCACGAAGAAGACAATTAATGATTTGCATGCAATGCTCATTGACAATGAAAAGGGGTTGAAAGACAAGGCATCTACCGCTACGCCTTCTGTACTAACCATACAAAAGGGTAGAGTGAGTAAGCCAAAACCGCAAACGAACAAGAAGAAAGGCAAAGGCAAGGGTACTAAGGGCAAACAAGTTGTGAATTATGCGAAACCCAAGCAAAATTTTGCTAAGAGGAGCCAATCTCAAAAGGATAAGACTTGTCACCATTGCAAGGCAAGTGGTCACTGGAAGAGGAATTGCCCTCTCTATCTCGAAGAATTGCGAGAAATAAAGAAGTCTGAGCAGAGCGCTGCAGCTTCAGGTACTTTATTTATGATTGAATTGTTCAATTTAACATACAAATTAAATTTTGGGTATATGATACGAGCTGCGGTATTAACATTTGTAATACGCTGCAAGGATTTAATCTGGAAAGGAAGCTTTCCTATGGGGAACAATATCTGCAAGTGGGCAATGGCGAACAAGCAGCGGTTGAAGCTATAGGAACGTTTGATCTAGTTTTACCTTCAGGTTAAGTACTGAGATTAAATGATTGTCATTATACACCTACAATTGTTAGGGGTGTTATTTCCTTTTCTTTTTTGTTAAATAATGGATTCGTTCACACGATTGATAATAATGAAAATTCTGTTTGGAAAAATGGTATTTTCTATTTTAATGCAAATTTTGTGAATGGTGTGTTTGAATTAGACATGCATGATAATGAATCCAAGAACGATAAATCTGTATTTAGCATGAGTAAGAAGAGAAAGTTTGACAAGAAATCTTCTTAATCTTTGGCATTGTAGACTTGACCATATTGGGAAGACTCGTATACAAAAGCTTCAACGTGAATGTCTTTTGGAAAATATCAATGATGAATCATTTGATAAATGTGAGTCTTGTATCTCTGGAAAGATGACCAAGAAACCTGTTAATAGCAATATTGAAAGGGCTACTGATCTACTTGGACTTATACATACTGATGTGTGTGGACCACTTAGACATACGTCAAGGAGAGGTGCTAGCTACTTCGTAACATTTACGGATGATCATAGTCGTTATGGTTATGTTTATATACTTAAGCATAAACATGAGGTATTTGAAACATTCAAAGTGTTTAATGCAGAAATAGAACTGCAATTAGGGAAGAAGATTAAAGCTCTTCGTTCGGATAGAGGTGGTGAATATTTAAGTCACGAGTTTATAGATTATCTAGGTGAGAATGGAATTGTTCAGCATCTTACTTCTCCTTATACTCCACAACAAAATGGTGTATCCGAAAGGAGAAATCGTACATTATTGGATATGGTATGATCTATTTTTAATCTTACAACTTTACCTTTATCCTTTTGGGATTATGCTCTAGAATCTGCTGTTCGCATATTAAATATGGTTCCCACAAAGAAGGTCGATAAGACACCATACGAACTATGGCATGGCAAGAAGCCATATTTGTCTTATTTAAAGTTCTGGGGTTGCGAGGCGTATGTGAAACGTGACTCGGGTGACAAACTCCAACAACGATCTATAAAATGTATCTATATAGGATACCCTAAGGAAACTATGGGTTACTACTTTTATTATCCACTTGAGAACAAAGTTATTGTTGCTAGATATGGAGACTTTCTTGAATCTGATCTTGTAAACCAAGAATTCAGTGGGAGAAATTATGATCTTGAGGAGAGTCATATAGATACATTACCTTCTGAAAACACTAGCGATGTAATTCCTATAGAACCAGAAAGTCTGGCGGTTCCACCCGAATTAGTTACTCTGCGTAGATCCGCAAGGATTAAAAACGCAAATAGCAATATGTGTCTTAACATAGAGGATGATGATGAGTTAGGGGATCTTGGTGAACCCGCTAATTATAAATCCACCATACTTGATCTTGAGAAGGATAAGTGGATGGTTGCTATGGATGAGAAAATGAAATCCATGAAAGAAAATGATGTTTGGATTCTTGTAGAACCACCACCTAATGCTAAAGTAGTGAGACACAAGTGGATATACAAGAAGAAAACCGACATGGACAGAAAAGTATAATCCTATAAAGCTCGTTTAGTAGCTAAAGTTTTTACACAAACTTTTGGCATAGACTATGAGGAGACAGTTTCTCCTGTAGCAGACTTAAGAGCTATTAGGATTCTTATAGCAATAACAACATACTATGACTATGAGATATGGCAAATGGATGTTAAAATTGCCTTCTTGAACAGTCGCTTAGATGAAGACATCTATATGCATCAACCAGAAGGGTATGTTGATCCTGAAAATCCAGGACATGTGTGCAAACTTCAAAGGTCCATTTATGGTTTGAAGCAAGCATCACATCAATGGAATAAACGGTTTGACGAGGAAATCAAAAAGTTTGGATTTGTTTAGAATCGTGATAAGCCATGTGTATATCGCAAAGTTAGTGGGAGTGATGTAGTATTCCTAGTCTTATATGTTGATGACATATTAATCATGGGAAGTAACATACCAAGACTTAAAGTTGTTAAGGATTATCTTGGTAAATGTTTTTCTATGAAGGATTTAGGAGAAGCTGCATACATTCTGGGAATTAAGATCTATCGAGATAGGAAAAGACAGTTAATTGGTCTATGTCAAGATGCTTATATAGATAAGATATTGAAGAAGTACAATATGCATAATTCCAAGAAAGGTTTCCAACATATGGAAGTTAAGCATAATCTGAGTCATGAGATGGATGCATCAACTCCTGAAGAGAAGGCATACATGCAGAAGGTGCCTTACGCTTTGGTTGTAGGATCTATTATGTATGCTGTAAGATGCACAAGGCCTGATGTGACGTTTGCTCAGAATTTGGTCAGTAGATACCAAAAGAATCCAGGGAAGCTCCACTTGACTGGTGTTAAACATATTCTAAAGTATTTGAGGAGTACGCAAGATATGTTTTTGGTATTTGGAGGGAAACCAGACACAAAACTGAATGTGACAGGTTTCTGTGATGCGTCATGACAATATGATAAAGACGATACGAAGTCTCAGACGGGTTTCTTGTTTGTTATCAATAGAGGAGCAGTTGACTGGAAGAGCAAGAAACAGACAACGATTGCAATGCATGCTACTCAATCTGAGTACATGGCTGCTTCAGAAGCTGTAATGGAAGCTGTTTGGATTAGGAAGTTTATTGGAGATCTTGGAGTGATGCCTTCAATTAAAGAACCTATTGATATATATTGCGACAATTCTGCCGCAATTATATTCGCCAATGATTCTGGAGTCATGAAAGGCGCCTGACACTTTAAGCATAGACATCACTACGTCCGAGAACAAGTTGAAGCTCGTGAAATAAAATTAATAAAAGTTCACACAGATGATAACGTAGCAGATCCTTTGACTAAGGCATCGCCTAGACCAAAGGTAGTTAAGCATACCAAAGCGATTGGGCTGCAACTAGCTAGCGAACTCATGTAATAAATCTGTGATTAGTATTTTGATAAAGGACGTTATGACATTATTATATAATGAAATAAATATTGGGTTTCGTTTATTTTTATTATTTAATAAGTGTATCATATTTTACAAGTTTTAATCCATGAATAAAAGTTATGCTAAATGTCTGTTGTCGATTAATAATATGGGAGTATTATTAAATTAAGACAAATCAAAATAGTGACAGAGTATACTTGAAAGTATATTGATCAATTTTGGATGATATTCGATGAATCGAATATAGGACTTATCCCAACTATATGTTATTACTTTATGTATCTTTGTTATTAAGTAAAACATAAATAGTTACCCTTAAACTTGAGATACCAGGAAACTATTATGAGTCTAGTGCATCTCTGTGGAATAATCTAATGCTAAACGTAACTGGTAGATATAAGGATTATTTTCGGAAGTGTTGCAAAATTCATAAGTTTTGCTCGTAGTCAATATGGAATTTATTTCCTCCAATTTCGTTTTGGAGTTTAATACAGCTGGGCCCCTCGCGGGATTAGTAAGATGTTTGTGTGGCCACACCCAAATCTGTTTTGGTAATCTTGCTGAAATCCATGAACGAGAAACAGAATGATTAATGAAAGGAATGACTGAGATCCATATCCTTATTAACGTTGTATTAGAAATAAAAGGATAATAATAACGATGCAAAATCGTTAAAAGGTTTTGTGCAGGAGACCTTACTCGAATTGTACTAGTGACATTGCTAGTGTAACTAGACGCTAGTCACTGTGATCACGATATTCGAAATATGTCCAAGTGAGAGTTGTAAGTTTATGGACTTTGATGTAGTTTTTTTACACATCTTTAGGAAAAGGAGGTAAATAGGGCAATCGTTAACAAGTGACTTAGGAAAATCACAAGTTATGACCCAAAGTGGGGATCGTTCTCAAGGAGGCTTGGTGTGTGTGTAATGAGATGATTAATTATATGACTATATGATTATGAGAAAGAAAATAGAATTGGGATAAGAAGAGAATGACGGTTACGATGACGGATTACACTAAGACGAAAAGGTCGTACACGTAAAACCGTAAAAGCACCAAAATTAAAATTTTACCCTAAAAATTCCTAAAAAATTGCAATAAATCCTAAATAATGTAATTAGAGTTTATAAAAAATTCAAAAATCACCCAAACCTTTTATTTAATTAAATAATGATTTTTTAATGCTAACTAAAGCTCTAAAAATAAATTTAATTAACAAAAAGCCCAAAGTGAGTTTTATCACTTTGTAAACCTCTAAAATACCCTAATTTAATTTAAACTATTTTTGAAATTTTTTAAAACTAATTAAAACTATAAACAATTAAAAACTACTAAAACAATTAAAAATATTCTAAAAGTTGAAAAATTCCTAACTTTATGTATCTCACCTAAGAAAAATATAAAAACTTGAAAAATCTAAATTTTAATTTTTAATAATAAAATAATAATAAAATAATATTAAAAAATCCAAAATTTATAAAAAATTCTAAAAACTTGCAAACTAGCTTAATTTAACCTAAGTAAACAGAAAATGAAGTTGAGATTACAAAATACCCCTAATGGGCCTTCAAATGGGCCAAAAGTCCAAATAGTCCCCTTATTGGGCTCAAATAGGCCCAATAAGCAAAAAGTTGTCCAATTAAGCCCAAAAGCTCCTATCTAACTCAAAATTTAATTTTAAACACATCTTTTCAAAGGCCCAAAAGCTGAAAATGTGAAATAAGCTAACTTATACCAAACAGCTTATTCTTAATGGGCTTTTTGGCCCATTAAGCTATAAGCTGATACCATAAGCTCAAATTAGACACACAAGCTTCTTTTGAGTTGCTTAAGACTTCTTTAAAAAGAAATTTTAAATAAGCCAAAGGAATAAGCCTGAAAATGCAAAAAACAATCTACAAAAAATGACAAAATAGTCGTTTTTGAGTTCTAGGCTATCCCAAGAGCTGATTCAAGTTTCTAAAGCTTTTAAATGACTTAACTAAACTTAATAAACAAAAATTTTTCAAATAAGTTGACTCAATAAGCATGAAAAAGCAAATAAGCACTTATGAAAAAGTCAAATAAGTTGGTTTTCTAGCAAAAAGTCAAAGTCAAAGTCTAATAAGCTCCAGTTCAATCAAATGGGTCAAATAATGAAGATCTATCACAAAACATAAGTTGTTGCAGGTCTGGATAAGCCAAAATGGCTTATTGATAAGCTAAATGAAAAAATGTACTAGCAGGGGCTAGTTTTGGGTGTTGAGCAGTGGAAACTTTTTCCACTGCTTGACTTCTTGACTTTTTTGTCTTTAGTGACTTTTTTGGAGATTCAAGTTACACAAAGGCACCCAAATGATCAGTGGATTATAAGGAATCAATAACAACAAAGAAATCACAATCAACAACAGCCAATTTGTTCAGTTAATTCAATCAATCACCAGATCACTCACAGACATGAACACATAAGCAGTTGAGGTTCAATAAGCACTTATAGCACAATTCAGCCAGCCAAACTTAACCACATGCATACACAAGCAATATTAAACTTAAATAAGCAAGTCTAAACAGGTTTCATGCACTTATTCAAATTATTAAGCAAGATTCAAGCACTTAAAGTTACTGATGAACTATGAACATGCAGTTTTTTCACTTTGTTGATGCACTTGACCAACAAGCCAGATTCAAACACTCAAATCTCTAAGATATGTTATGATAACAATGATTTAACAACTTATATCCCTAAACATGCATATACTCTAAGTATTCCCAAAATTTTAGGTCAAAAACAGTCAAACTCAAGTAGTTATAGCATAATCTTTGATTTCAAGGTTCAAGCCCAAAAACTTGCAGCAAATAGCACTCAACCAAGTCAAGAACAGATAACAAGCATAAACACTAACTTTTAACAACACAATAACCACTTATGATCTCAAACAGGTAATCCCAATCACCCCTTTAACTTTTCAAAACCAAAATTTTCAAATCAAAAGTGTATTTCAAGACCACCCAAGCCCAAATTAACTCAATAGCAGATATATTAAACAGATTTAAGCAAGATTAGACCATAAAATCAGCAAGAACACAAGTAGCACACAAATTCACCAAAAATCAAGATTTTATCAGATTTTGGGTAGAAAGGTGTGTACCTCATGGATGTACATCCATACCCACGAATGTTTGAGCTTATGTACTAGCAAGAACAAGTACAAGCTTCCACAACAAAGCCTGCTAAGAATCAACAAAGTTAGAAGCACAATTATCAAAACAGAAAGATGAAAACTTATTAGTTAATGCAACCTTAGTTCCCCACACTTGATTATACCCAAGGTATAAGCTTCACCACACCTTGATAACACAATATTAGGATGCTATGATCAGCCTTATAGCCCAAGAATTCCAAGGTTTGAACAAGACTTAGCAAAATATCAAGAAAAGTGGAAAATATGCAAACTTTTGCACACTCCTTTTGAAAACAGGTTTTTGACTCAAGAACAAGTAAACATTAACAATAATAAGCAGATTATAAGAGTGGCACTTGAGCGTTCTTCACAAAATTCATACACATTTCATTAACTGAATATGAGATTTACAGATTTATGAACAAGGAAAATTCAAGAGCAAAGTGCAAATGATGCACCCTAAGGCCTTTATATAGGCATACATGTAAACTATGAAAGCTAAAAACGAAACCCTAATGCTTGGTGAAGTTACAGTTTTGCCCTTGTGAAGTTTGAACTCTTTGAAGATCATGTGACTCTTTCTTGGCGTCTTGTTGTAGCTGGCATGTGTGATTGCATCCAAGGGCTTGTAACAAGCTTAAAAAGTAAGCTTTAATCTCAAACGTTGGATTGCTGTCCAAATTTCGGCAGTATGCACAAGAGTGTAGCAGGGGAATCTCATGTGGGGTTGATGGATGATGTGGCAAGCTATTTGAGAGTTGGGTTATGATTAAGGCATGCTTAATCATTAATCTGGACAATCTTAGGGTTTAATTGTAAGTAATTAGTAAATCCCCAAATTGTGTTCTTGGTAAATAGTTGCTAGTTTGATCCGGATTAGGGGTGGATTAAAGTTTGAATTTGTGTTAATGGCGCCAAGGTTTAATTAATATTAAACCTGGTGAGTAGATGGGTGACATGGCAACAGGGAGAGTTCCCATTGGTGGAAAGGGTTGAGTGGGACACGTGTCCTTCCTTGGTTGGTCTAGGTAACAATTGTTGTCTGCCCATTTAAACCCCTCACTTTTCATTCTCTTGTCATTTGCAAATAAATAAGCTGAATTCGGATTCCCTTTGTAAATGAAGTTTTCATTTTCACACTTTTGCCCCAAATACTTTTCCAAAGTATTTTCAGGGGTATTTCTTGCCATTTTGTGATTCTTGAAGGGCTGTTTTGGTATTTTCTTCAAGGATAATGGTCTTGACTTGTATGATTGACATTTTGGAGGTCTGAATTTGCCAAATCATGATTAATGAGGGACCATTTTTGCCAAGTCTTCAAAGTCAAGGGTCCTTTTGGTAATTTTGACATTTTCAAAGGACCAAATTTGTAATTCTTGTAACTTAGAGTTCTTAATGATATGTTTGACTTTAAGGAGGATAAATATTGACATTTTAGTTTTGTTGAAGGACTAAAATTGCCAATTCTTCAAAGTAGAGGGCCCTTTTTGCAATTTTGACAAACTTTAGGGACCAATCTTGTAATTATGAAGATACAAGGGTATAAAGTGTCAATTCTTCAATTTTGGAGGACCCTTCTTCATAAATCTTCAAATCTTCAAGGGTTTTCTTGGAAAATTCTTCACCAGGGCTTGGTTCAATGTGCGGCTTCGTTTCTCGTGTTCGTTTTTGCATGATTCTTGTGATCTTTTGTCATTTTCTCAATATCCGTACCTAAAATACACAAGCAACAAACACAAGCATATATTTGGGTTTTTATGATATTTTATGCATTTTAAGCCCTTTTTGGACGATGAGACTATGTATAAAAGCAGTCTCATCACTCCTCCATACTAAACCATTGTCGTGCCCTCACGCAATGCTAGAATCGTAGCACCTCCAAAACTCATTTTTATTCACTTTATTGAATGATAGACTAGCTACACTATTACCATTACTACTAATTGCATTTTAGACATAATGTATGATTTTCATCGCAAAATGGGACGTTTAGGTTCATAGAATAAGAACACGTGAATGCTTCGTTAGAAATAATTTCATAGTCCTCGATTTTCACCCCAATTCCATGCTAAGCGTGCAACGAGATCATTGTCATTATAAGTTAGTAATGCTAACACTACTCATATGCCCTAATCAAGTACTTATCCTCCCATTTTCCTAAGTTGTATCTCTTATATTTTATTTTGTCTTGAATGTCTCACGAGGATACATTGTTTGACTTATGCGATAATAGAGATTTAGGTCTAAAAATAGAGTCCTAACGGTGTAACCAAGACCATCAAATCAATAAACCCTCCTAATAGACAACGATGTCAAAAAATTAAGTCAACAAGAACGATCGATAAACACGGTTTTATAACGGTTTTGAACATGAGACTTATTACCAAGACTTTTATACGCCCCCTAACGGAAGGGCCTTATTATCTTTGGTTTACCTCCATCTTTTATTCAACTTCGCCATGAAGCTTTTATTATGACTTCGGTCTTGCCTTGCCTTTTATTATCCACCTCTCGGTAGTTTTATTAGCCAAAGACGTATATCCTCACGCTAAGGTGAGTTTTGGATTTTTAAAGCTTCAAAGATTAAGGCTTGATTCACTTTCAATTTTGCATAGATTTTTCGGCCTTGTGGGGCTTCAAATTCTTTGCTTGATTTAGGTGAGCACTTGAAATCTTATTATTCGGTGAACCTTTTGATTATTCGGGTGCCAATACTTCAAAACCGTGACGCTGGCGATACTTTAATGTCTTCCCAATTTAATTACACGGAAGCTACTAGAAAAGACTAGAAACCCAACAATCAAGACTAAACCGATAAGTCAATATTTATTAAGCAAAAAATATTTACAAGCGAAGGGAGAATAAGTAAACAACGAGAACACATGAGTTTTTGAAAGAATACGAGTACTCTATGTTTAGCATAGTGACTTATAATTAACCCTATCATTTCGCATCCTCATTTAAGAGACTTAGCCTAATGTGAAGTTAAGGAATCGAAGCTAAGTGCTCAACACGCACGGTCGAGTCAAAAATTACTCTTATTCTCGCCATCGGAAAACCTACATTCGTGTCTTCAAACACTTATAAAACATGAGAAAATTTTTAAAATTTGGCCATTTTTAGCCTTATTTTGCAACAAAACGATAAACAAAAAGATAAACTTTGGAAAGCGTGAAGGTTTGGCAAGGCAAGTATCTATTCACCCCCCATACTAAAGTTAAACATTGTCCTCAATGTTTCGAGTCTAGGGCTGCAAACACCCCCATACTAGAGACGTAGTCGAATGCCTAATCTAGCATGGAAAGGGTGTAACCGTTAAATTTAAAGCCGTTTATGAAGTGTGCTATAAACCTAAGGTTAGAACATCAAAGGATATATCATGGATATTGAGAAAGTCTTCAAAGCAAATGATCGAGTGCTCCCATAAAACGAACACGAGAGGCTCCAATCGTGAAGATCATGATCATCTAAAATCCACAATTCACAAACAACCACGGAACAAAGGTTGGAAGGGCACAAATCCCCACACGTTACTACATTAGAAAGCGATAATATGTACATAGGATAAGCATGGGACTCCCCCACGAGGCACCTCGTTTTTGAATTACCGATTCATGAGCTCGACTCGATCCCCTCAATACTAATTATTATTGGGGAAGGTGATTTGGTCGAGGTTGTTCAAGGATGGAACTTCCCCACCAAAGTAGTGATTCAACCTATGTCCATTCACCTTGAAATTAGGGCCATCATTTTGAGCTAGCTCAATGGTCCCATATGGAAAAACTTGAGTCACGGTGAATGGACCGGACCAACAGGATTTCAACTTACCAGAAACGATTTGCAAACGAGAATTAAAAAGCAAAACTTGATCCCCAATGTTAAAAACCCGGTTTTTAATTTTAGAATCATGCAAATTTTTAGTCTTTTCTTTATAAATCAATGAATTTTCATAAGCAATATCCCTTAATTCATCCAATTCATTTAATTGCATTTTCCGGTGTTTTCCCGCAGTCTCCATGTCATCATTACAATGCTTAAGGGCCCAATAAGCCTTGTGTTCGAGTTCAATTGGCAAGTGGCAATTCTTCCCATACACAAGCTTATAGGGAGTGCACCCAATGGGCGTCTTATGAGGGGTCCTAAAAGCCCATAAAGCATCGTCCAACTTATCCGACCAAGATTGTCGGTTTTCCCCAACGGATCTCTCCAAGATCCTCTTCAACGCTCGGTTTGAAACCTCGACTTGCCCACTCGTTTGTGGGTAATAAGCCATATAAAGCCGATGTGTAACCCCATATTTCCTTAGGACCCTCGAATTGGTCGTTACAAAAATGGGTTCCACGATCGCTTATGATCGCACGAGGGGTTCCAAACCGAGAAAACAAGCTTTTCAAAAACTTGACTACCACACGAGCATCATTGGTGGGCAAAGCCTTAGCTTCCACCCACTTAGATAGGTAGTCAACCGCGACAAGGATGTACTTATTACCACGAGATGATGGGAACGGCCCCATAAAGTCGATGCCCCAAACGTCAAAGATCTCACACACTTGGATGATATTTTTTGGCATTTCATCTTTTTGTGAGGCTTTTCCTTGTCGTTGGCATGAGTCACACGACTTCACAAGTTCATGTGCATCTCGGTAAATAGTAGGCCAAAAGAAGCCGACATCAAACACCTTCTTAGCCGTGAGATTAGCACCGTGGTGACCGCCCGTGGGTCCCTCGTGACAAGATCTAAGGATATTAGAAGCTTCGGTACCAAAGACACAACGTCGGATGATTTGATCCGCACAATTTCAAAACAAGTAAGGGTCGTTCCAAAAGTAGAACTTGACGTCACGAAAGAATTTTCATTTTTCTTGAGTCGTCATACCCTTGATGATGAAGTTTCCCGCATGGTAATTTGCAATGTCCGCAAACCATGGGGTGGAAGAATCAAGCTTAGAATTCACTACACCAAGTGTCTCGAGCGGAAATGTTTCGGTGATTTCCTTGGGCTCGTAAACACTTTGGTGAGGATCTTCCAAACGAGAAAGATGATCGGCCGCTATATTCTCGGCTCCTTTTTTGTCAACGATTTTGTGATCAAATTCTTGAAGGAGGAGAATCCAACGAAGTAATCTCGGCTTTGCGTCTTGTTTAGCCATAAGATACTTGATAGCCGAATGATCCGTATACACTATGCATTTCGTCAAGACGAGATAAGGTCGAAATTTCTCAAATGCATACACTACGGCAAGGAACTCCTTCTCCGTTGTAGTGTATTTTAGTTGAGCCCCGATCATCGTCTTGCTAGCATAGTGAATAGGCAAGAAGTGCTTTTCATGACGTTGCCCCAATACGGCCCCAATAGCGTAGTCACTAGCATCACACATGAGCTCAAAGGGGAGGTTCCAATTGGGAGCAACAAGAATGGGAGCTTCGGTAAGTTTCCTCTTAAGGATTTCAAAGGCTCGTACACAATCTTCGTCAAAGACAAAACGTACCTCTTTTTCAAGAAGATGTGTAATAGGTCGAGAGATATTTGAAAAATCCTTGATGAATCGACTATAAAAGCCCGCGTGGCCTAGGAAACTCCTAAATCCCTTAACGGTTTTAGGATGAGGTAATTTGGCGATGACGTCTACCTTAGCTTGATCTACCTCAATCCCTGCTTTCGAGACCTTGTGTCCTAAGACGATTCCACTTTTAACCATAAAATGACACTTTTCCCAATTAAGCACAAGGTTGGTTTCCTCACAACGTTTCAACATTCTCTCAAGATTCGACAAACACGAAGTGAACGAACTACCAAACACGGAAAAGTCATCCATGAAGACTTCCATCGTCTTCTCGATCATATCATGAAAAATAGCCATCATGCACCTTTGAAAGGTTCCCAGTGCATTACAAAGTCCGAATGGCATTCTACGATAGGCAAACGTTCCATATGGACACGTAAATGTAGTTTTTTCTTGATCACGAGGATCGATGGGGATTTGGAAGTAACTGTAAAAACCATCTAAAAAGCAATAGAAATCGTTTCCCGCAAGACGCTACAACATTTGGTCCATGAAGGGCAAGGGAAAATGGTCTTTACGAGTGGCTTCATTCAACTTATGATAGTCAATGCACACTCTCCATTTGGTCACGAGTCTAGTGGGAATTAACTCGTTGGCATCGTTTGGCCAACGGTCATTCCTCCCTTTTTAGGGACATAATGAATAGGACTCACCCAAGGGCTATCGGAAATAGGGTAAATCATTCCCGCGTCAAGGAGTTTAAGGACTTTCTTTTTAATGACGTCATGAATTTTGGGGTTCACCCTTCTTTGAGATTGGATTGCGGGCTTGTAATCTTCCTCCATTAAGATTTTGTGGGTACAAAATTTGGGATCGATCCCTTTAATATCGGATAACTTCCACGCAATTGCCCCTTTGTGATCCTTTAGAACATCGACAAGTGCGGTTTTTTCATCATCCGAAAGTTCCTTCGCAATAATAACCGGCAACTTGTCGCCCTCCTCCAAATAGACATATTCGAGATGAGGAGGTAAATCTTTCAACTCGAGGATAGGTGGTTCCTCAATTGAAGATTTGGGCTCGATACTCATAACCTCCTCGGGTGGAGGAAATGGGAAATCGTTAAGAAAATCCTTGATAATCGAGAAGTCCTCATCATTGTCGAGGTCTTCGTTACAAGTACGTGGAACACCAAATTCTTCGAACGTAAAACCACCACCTTCAAATCGAGTGAAGGTTGGTGTCGAATTATCAAGAATGGGATCTAACATAGTGGGATTGCCACTATTTTCATCATCACCAAAACCTAGAACTTCTTGTGAAAATTCCTCGCAAACCACGTCAATCATATCAACGAGTTTATGGTTGCGACGGAATAAACATGAGAAATTTGAGAGTTTTGAGTTGCGTTTATAACAATTTCCTCGTCGTTGAAACGTAAGGTGATCTTTCTAGCATGAACTTCGATCAAATCCATAGACGTATCTAAAAACGAACGACCTAAAATGAGAGGAACTTGAGGATCCGTGGGAATATCGACAACGATAAAGTCTACCGGATAATAGAACTTTCCCACTTTCACAAAAACGTCTTCTGCCAATCCACATGCGGGAATCGTGGAATGGTCGGCCAACTCGATAGACATTAGTGAAGGAGTAAGATTAGGAAGATTGAGCGACTTGAAGATTGCAAGTGGCATCAAGTTAATGCTAGCACCAAGATCGGCCAAGGCAAAGCATTCTTCCATATCTTGGATTGCACAAGGGATCAAAAATTTACCGGGATCACCAACTTTTTGAGGTATGCGATTAAGATAAACCGATGAACAACTAGACAATTGATGCAATTTCTCCTTGTTGTTCAACATACTCTTAAAGTTAGCGGCAAATCGAGGCATCATGACCAAAGTGTAACACCCCCAAATTTATACAACTCAATACAGCGGAAGACTAGTTGATGTTACGGGATAGCACATTACTCATATCATAGACAACGCATAAAAATCGCGTCGTTTATTAATAAAGCATTTCCATTCATAAATATCAAAGTTACATCGGTCCCAAGTCATTACATTTCATACAAAGTTTTACAAAGTATTTGAATGGAAAATATTGTTTAAGTGCGGGCCATGAATTCTTGTTGTCTTCCCGAGAATTACCTTCAAGTACCTGAGATAAAACATGTTAAAAGAAAAGGTCAGCGATAACGCCGAGTAAATTCATAGAGTTTAATAAAATCCATCAATATAATATCAGTATAAAATTATTACTGAAAATCATCTTGTACAAATCATTTTAATAGGCCATAAAATAGCCAAAGTCATTTTATACAAATCTTTATCGAAAATCATAATATAGGCATTTGCCTTAAAAATCATTATACGAATCATTGTCGTTAAAAACACCATACAATACGTTTTGCAACGATGTATCGATTAAATAAAACCATTATATGAATATGGTTATAAAAAGCCTTAAAAATCATTATACGAGCCAATGTCGTAAAAACGTCATACAATACGTCTTACGACGTTGTATGACAATAAAAACCGTTATATGAGTATGGTTACGAAAACCAAAACACAAACATAATATCAATAGTATGACCCAGTATTGCTAGTCAGGCAATACATCGTAATTCTGAGCGTCTAGTAGTATTTCGTTAGTTTTGGATTATTATAAGCCGCATGACATTGTTACCTTACTAAACCAACAACGGGTAGCTAACCCGATAACAATTTTGCCCATCTAAAGTAGCGTGTCGTCACAAAGGTCACGCTATGGAAATCTTCTCATACATAAATTCGCTTACCAATCAATGTGGCACGACGGGGATCAACCGTCAAGGCGCGAACTGGGGTGATCGTCCCCAAATAATACTATTAAATGCATAAGCGTCTACCAAATCCCGGTAGTTCACAATTCATGCTAATGGGACTTTTAGTGACATAACCTAACTTTAATAATCCATTTAATTTCACTAACGGGTCCTTTAATCATTTATCGGGTCATACAATCGGGTCATTCAATCATTCGGGTCCAAATCGATAAGCAAACAATCGGGACAAATGGTGTCCTATTTTATAAAAACTAACATGTTATCTCCCTCGCGGGTTTATAAAACATTTCATAAAAGCATTTAAAAGAGTGCGAGGCTATGAACTCACGTTGATATGGGAAGGCGGGTTATCGGCAATTCAGACGTACGGTACGTGCTTCAATCACGGAAACCTAGCAAAATAATACTCGTTTTAGACTCATGTCCAATGACTTTATAAAAATAACAATTATGTATACATATGATGATTTTATATATATGATGATCAAGTGGGTTTACATATTCTCGTTTCCTCATTTTAGTGTTATATGTTGATAACTTTTATACTAGTTTACTAGTTTTACCTATTTACACGTTTTAAGTCCAATAAGCCTATTTTAAGTTTATTAACTTGTATTAATCCATTTAATACTTGTATTATCAGTATGTACATTTTACAAGTTGGGCCTAAATGGGTTAAGCCCAATAAGTTCTTTTTACAAGTTTTTATCTTATTTAGTCCAATTATTAGTCCAATATGCTTAATTAGCTCGTAAATGTCCGTATTTCTTATAGTTCGGGTTTTATCGGTTTTTACTTGTATTAGATACTTATATATCAGTATATGACTTTTATAAACTTTACATTAGACGGGTTAGGTTGTCTAAGTTTTATTTGGCGAAAAACGTTAATTTTACGGCGATAGCCGAAAAAGTCGTAAAAATCAAGTTTATAGTTTTTATTACTTATAAATATTATTTCACCATCATTTATATAATTTACCCATTTAATTAACCTTTTATACATTTGTATAAATAAGTTTTATAAGTTAGTGGGTTTATATTTTTACATTTTATACATTATAATGTGAGTGCTTATATAATAATAATAAACATTATTTCCAAAAATATGATTTTTAACTTCATGTTCACCATTTTTGCCATATCTAGAGTTCTATAACGAATTAGATGCTCATTTTTGGACGGCATGATCTTCATAATATGTGCTACATTTAACTTAGTTATAGCTACTGCCCATTTTGAGTTTAACTTGCCTTAACAGTCCCTACAAAACTGCTTATTCAGATTACACCACCTAACTTGTTTTGATCATATCTCACTCATTATTTTGATTCCATTGCATGGCCAACTCTCACATGTGTATAACATCTTCTACTTACTGTAAATGGATCAAACCATGCAATTTTATCAGTTCATCTTTTAGTTATCTACTGTTTTTACACAGCCAACTAAATAATCAAGATTTTAGCTTCATTTCTTATAGTTATCATCCTTTTTAAGCATATTTATCAACACTTGATCCCCACACAACATTTTTATCATCATATATACATCATATACATATACAAAATGAAAGAAAATACATTTGTTCTTTACAAAATAACAAGAGAAAAATGGAGAGGATGATCTTCTTTACCAACCAAGTGGATTTCTTGTTTTAGGAAGACAAGAACTTGATGAACACAACAAGTATCTCCAAGACCATCAAATATCAAGAACATAGGTTGGAAAATAAGCCCTAGGACACAAGCAAATCACCTCCAAAAATGTTAATATGGCCACCAAATGAGCAAGGCTTCAAGATAACTCCTTAATAGAGCTAGTAAACATGTGGTTCATGGCTAGAAGAGATCAAAGAGGGTGTTTGTTGGCTTATTTTAGACGGCAAGGATGAGGGTGTTGAGAGGATTTTGATGTTGGTTTGCATGTATGGAAAGTGGAATGAGAAAACAAGTTGCTAGTTTGGTGTGTTAGTGGGAAAAGTTAGCTTGAAATGTAAGCTTAGGCTTACACTTGTAATGTGTAAGCTAACTTGATGCCACCTTGGTGTTGTGGTGTCAACTTGGCCGTCCAAACCATGCTAGTGGGGTGGGACAATGTGTTTTGTCCCATCTCACTAGTTTACAGGTATTTCTCGATTCTAGTTTTCTTGATTTGCGTGCCCTCGGGTCGTTTTACGAAAAATGTTTTTATAAATTATGAATCGACGTCACAAAACGAATCCAATAAAAATTGTCTCATCAAAAACGGAGTTCGAAAACGTAAATACGTAATCCTAAGGTTTCCGGTTTAGTCGTAAAGGACGTTAAAATAAAATCGTAAGTCCTAGTCTTTTCTCGTAAATTTGTGAGTTTATGAACCAACACAAATTTAAAACTCCGAAATAATATTCACAGAAAAATTTATTTTCTGAAATGTCGTACTGTCACAAAAAACGGTGTATGTAAACGTAAGCATGTAACGTAGAATCCTCCGGTTTAGACATAGTCAACGCTACTTCAAGATGTAAATCCAAATTTCTTCCCAAAAATATGTGAGTTCATATTGTAACATTAAAATAATGTTTTTAAATAATATTCGAGAATAAAATATCAACCATAAATTGACGGATTGTCACAGCATTTACCCCTAAACAGGATCTTTGTCCTCAAAGATCATCTTACCTTACTACTCGCTTCTTATAGAGTTAAAGCCATGTGGGTATTTCCTCCACATTTTGTCTTTTCTCACAAGTGTAATCCATTATAATACGCGAGTTTCATCAAACATAACTACGGGAATAAGATCAGGCTAAATGTTGACTTACTTTTTCTATCCATGATGTTCATGGGTTTCTGATGAATGCAACTTTTCGCCGATCTAAGCTTTATCAAGAAGAATTCAGATTTTAACTTGATAGATATTTTATCAAGTTCGATTTACGAAACATAATTCACGCAGTTCTTGAATTCCTAGGGTAGATCCAGCTTATATGCCTTTCAATCCCAACTTTTACATCATCTCAATGGTCCCATACAACGGGGACTTATATCCCATGATTTGTCAGATCATGAATTCATTTTTTTTCCAAGTTTAAAATAGTGGCATAACTTCGCTACCCATTTGGCACTTCAAGATCTACATTTCACATTCACATAACCTCTTGCCCACTACCGGCAGTTAATAATCAAATCCTAATTTCAACAATCATTTCAGATCTCGCGGGTCGGGTATTTTGCAAGGTTAGGTTCGCCATCATAGGAAACCTTGAACCTAAAAGACATGTCCAACTTACAATGGATGTATGTCGGGTGTCTTCATCTCAACTCCGGCTTACAAATGCTCTAATATTTAGATCCTAACAAGATTCGATCTCAATCCTAATACGATGATTATCAATGATAATCTTTCCAAAGGAAAACGATTATACGGTTTATTACCAAAGGTCATTCATTCAAACATAAAACAACACTTATATTACTTTGTATCGTTACTTTACCTCGTCCCTTCGATTGGGGTGGTACATAGTACTCTCATCAAGGTTCGTTCTCAATGATTTCTGAGCAAATCTCTAGAAATTCGATGCGAAGCGAGGATCTTGATATATAGATGATCGATACAGGCACACTATGTTTATATAACTTCCTTTAAATAAAAGAGTCTATTTCTTCATTAAGATTCTATCATTAATGAGAATGATATTAGCAGATTTGGTCAGTCTGTCGACGTGGCCCAAATCGAATCAAATTCAGATTATGACCTTTGCAATAGCTAAACGTTTACTAATGTATGAGGCGATGTCTGCCTTCATAATTTCCATCAGTACAATTTCTTCAGACAAAGATACTTTTAGTCATAAATGACATAAATAGAATACTTATACTTACAAATTCCAACATAACTATATCTCACAATTTTCCATATTTAGGCAACCATAAACGGCCCTTTAAAACATTTAACGCTATCGACTTCTTAATTTTAATGGTTCACATTATCCGCGAACCCCTTTTTATTATTTATATTATCCTTCTTACAAACATCGTTTATTTTTATATTGCTCGGCAATTTATTTTGCACCTTTATTATTAAGAAATACATCCTAATTGGTTCTTTATATTTTCTTCATAATGCGTCGGTATCTATATTCACTTCTCATGATGATATAATTATCATGTCTATATTTATTCAAAAATTCTTTCTTCATATCTTTTATGTTTCAGTTTCGTCTCAACTATCATTTTTATCAGTTTTTCTCAATCCGACGTTCGTCGATAATTATTACAAGTAAATTAATAATAAGTATTAAGTTTTTATGAAACGTAAACGTAAAAAGTTTAAATTTCTTAGTTCGACCAATTATATAAAATGTTCAGAATAAATTTGAATTTAATTAACAAGATTTTTGTTGATTTATTGAAAATATTTAATAAGATTCGTAAATGTTTGAAAAAATCTTTGGTTATACTTTGGTCAAAATTTTCTTAGTTGAAAAGCAAAAAGTGTCGTTTCAAATTTCAAGTCATGGTTAAAATAGTTTCCTCAATCCATCTGAGGATGTCTTGAGGTATACACAAACATTTACCCCTAAACAGAAGTTTAGTTAAATGTTTTGTGTATAAGGGAATAATCCCTTTAAAATCCTTTGTTAAAACATTTGTCAAAACATATT
This sequence comes from Glebionis coronaria, assembly GCA_025667525.1. Taxonomy (NCBI): domain Eukaryota; kingdom Viridiplantae; phylum Streptophyta; class Magnoliopsida; order Asterales; family Asteraceae; genus Glebionis; species Glebionis coronaria. The sequence continues at coordinate 381,538,030 of CM046882.1, read as the reverse complement.
TCCATTTCTTTTTGGTAAAATCCAAATTCTTAAAAGGGCTCTTAATTTTTGAAGAGTCTATATGCATATATCTTACCGTCATTAATCCAATGGTCATTTTATGTAAAGGATTAAGTCTTTAATCTCATGTTCATTATTCAAGGTACAGGTTTTAATTGTTCGGCCAATTCAGGGCAATCTATAATTAATTATTAACTTCATTCTTATTTTTATAAACAAATGGTCTTTAATGATCACGAGCATGAATTTATCAAATTACAGCCTACACACGTGATTCACCAAATTTATGAATGCTACATGTGTATTAGTCAATCCAAACGTCACCACGTGAAACTCATAATATTCATTACAAGTACCGGATGTAGTGATTGGAATACATAATCTTTTTCGCGGACGCGACGTTGATGATAACCATGCCGTGAATCAAATCTTTAAAACATACGCTAAAACCTTGTAAATGATCGAACAAATCTTCCATTTCGAGTTATGGATATCGTTTTCGATTGTCAATTTACTCAGTTCACAGTAATCTATAAATATAAGGAATGATAATCACCATAGCTCTTCATGATGACAGGCTTGGTAGAATAAAATCTTTCTCCGACAACTCTCTCACTTGTACGGTAATTCCTTAAATTTAGATGGTGCTGACGTACAGTGCACAAGCCACAAGTGCAGCACCGGAAATATAATCAATACCAATTTCAACTTTCCTTAATGGCGAAAGTCTAGGTAATTCACCAACAAATACGTCCTAAAGTTTCAGATAAGATAAACATCTTTTAATACATTCATATTAGGTTCTTTCTAGATTTTAATATCTATGACTAATTCACACTCATTCACGGTATAATTTCAAGTCTAAATGCAGGATATAATAATCCATCAAGAATTATTTAGATCACTTTTGATAATCAACATCTTGTCATTTGGGGGAATTCTACTCGAGTTCCCATCAATTAAGACAATGTCGTCATGTCATAATCAATCAATCCATTCCACTGGCACTATCAACTTTCCAGTTTTATTGCCGTCGATAAGATGTCAACTTCTCAAAAGACTAATAATAACTCATAATCCTTCGCAAATTCAGGAGACATAACTAACCTTAAAAGAGTAAGTTCAATGCATAATCTATGCGAGAGAATTTCAAATCAGATACAGACGAAAACATTTAACGAATATGAATATATCCCATGTTTTCATAATTTGTGTACGCATTCGAAAGCTCCTCGGATCGTTACCCAGGTCATTCAAATGAAATCAAATCAAAAGAAATGATAAGAACGTCAATACATCCGGTCGGGTATCAACACTCGGTAATCAGATACTTTTCCTAAGAATCTCACTACGGAAGAATTGGACAAGAAAGGATTGTCAATTGTCAAATAAGACAATTTCCACAGATGTGTAAATTCGACTCAGAAGAATAGGTGTTACAGGCACATATGTAGGTGTCCCTAACATTATGTCCTTATTTTTCACTTCTTGCAGATCTCATTAAAATTTAATCTTCCACAACCTTTAAAGAGAATGTAGTGTTTATTAATCAGTTTTATGGTGACTACTAATCAGCCTTGCATGGTCCATTCCAAATTGTATGTAGGCGCGCAACTATATACAATTTCAAGATTTAACGATGCAATACTCAGTTCGTCAAAGTTTTATCATCATGTTTATAATAAAAACATTTTCATGCTTAATTCTTAAATAAGAATCAAAATAAATTTACAAAGATTTTCTTTATTATGAAAACAATTAAGTTTTCCAAGGTGTTTCATAAACAACTTCATTCGATAACGATTACTTATAAATCTCATTTTGAATAATCCTTTTAGTGATGAGAATTCAATTTTTCTCAAGAGATACTGTTTTATCTTTATAAAAACAATGTGTGATCTGCAAAAGAGTGATGAAAAATTGTTCACCAAGAACTAACTACAATATGAGAGGAAATGAGCTTAGCCAATCAATCATGAGGTTCATGATCTCAATGGCACTCAGAAAGAATAATCCACAACGTAACTCAAATCAAGATGAGTACTTGCTCAATGGTTGCATCACTAATGCGAACATTAGGATGAAGCAATAAAGGATAAATAACATCTATACATGTAGAATTTAGCAATCAAAGGTAGTCTTTTCGTTAATCATAAACAAGTCAAAATTGTACCGTAACACATTATGTGTCACTATGTCATACAATTCCATGAACTCATCCTACCAACTGATGTCTCAGTTAAGTTAGGGATTATTTTTAAAAGATACCACAATGAATACTAATCTACAAGAGTCATTAGGTGTTCCATATGTCCCGGAAGATCCATTGGTCCCAATTCAGAAGAAGATTTCTTCAATTTATTTCTTGGACACTGGGCATCCTCGTTAGTGGACAATGGCCTAGGAACAACACTTTAACACGAATCAACAATCAATTAAAACCCTATAATTCAATCACATGACTCAACAACTTCCTCTTAACAATTTCTTATTCTATACAGGTTAAATTTTTACTTTATTCAAGTTTTAACCAATTTTATACTCAATGTAACATCCTACCTCATTTTCCAATACTTTCAACCTTTATTCTTAGACCTTAATAGGGCAATAAAAGCTCAATATGATCAACACTTAATTTCCAATCCTATAACTCCTTACAACAATAGTTATCAAATGAGTCACTAGTATGAAATGACTCACACATTCAATTAGACTTCTCGGAAAGGTATTAGTGGCATGAGGCTTTTGGGTAATGGTTCCAATAACAGCCTCAAGTGCGACATTCACCCTTTCGATTTCAAATTTAAGAATTGGATGACAACGAATCAGATGACATCTTTCTAGGTGGTAACGTTTTGTTAAACTCCACTCTATAAGAAAAGATCGTCATGACATCGATATCAGTTTTAATCTCGCCAATTCTTTTTTTTTTTCAATATCACAATCAACTAATATCTACATTTCTACGAATATCAACCTTTTGTTGGGATCATAAATATCCACAACTTGGTTTAGATCTAGGATAGCTAGAATTCCTACGAGAATAGCTTCGATTAATTTACTAGGGGATTTAGGGTTACTTGTGACAATCTACGTCGTATAAATACCTCGTATAAAATCAAAATAATCATCAAACAATCATGTAATAAAATTACATCATATATATATATAATCCAAGTTATATATATATTAAAATAACACTTCTCAGTCTGGCCTTGTCGGTAACTCGGGAATTCTTCGGCACCGTTATAGTCAAAAGATTTTTAGACATTTTTAGAAAAATGTTTATAGTTAAATGATTTTGAAATGTTTTATTCAAAACCTTAGTTTTAAAAATCTTTCGTTCTCTATAACGAGAGCTCTGATGCCAAACTGTAACACCCCCAAATTTATACAACTCAATACAGCGGAAGACTAGTTGGTGTTACGGGATAGCACATTACTCATATCATAGACAACGCATAAAAATCGCGTCGTTTATTAATAAAGCATTTCCATTCATAAATATCAAAGTTACATCGGTCCCAAGTCATTACATTTCATACAAAGTTTTACAAAGTATTTGAATGGAAAATATTGTTTAAGTGCGGGCCATGAATTCTTGTTGTCTTCCCGAGAATTACCTTCAAGTACCTGAGATAAAACATGTTAAAAGAAAAGGTCAGCGATAACGCCGAGTGAATTCATAGAGTTTAATAAAATCCATCAATATAATATCAGTATAAAATTATTACTGAAAATCATCTTGTACAAATCATTTTAATAGGCCATAAAATAGCCAAAGTCATTTTATACAAATCTTTATCGAAAATCATAATATAGGCATTTGCCTTAAAAATCATTATACGAATCATTGTCGTTAAAAACACCATACAATACGTTTTGCAACGATGTATCGATTAAATAAAACCATTATATGAATATGGTTATAAAAAGCCTTAAAAATCATTATACGAGCCAATGTCGTAAAAACGTTATACAATACGTCTTACGACGTTGTATGAAAATAAAAACCGTTATATGAGTATGGTTATGAAAACCAAAACACAAACATAATATCAATAGTATGACCCAGTATTGCTAGTCAGGCAATACATCGTAATTCTGAGCGTCTAGTAGTATTTCGTTAGTTTTGGATTATTATAAGCCGCATGACATTGTTACCTTACTAAACCAACAACGAGTAGCTAACCCGATACCAATTTTGCCCATCTAAAGTAGCGTGTCGTCACAAAGGTCACGCTATGGAAATCTTCTCATACATAAATTCGCTTACCAATCAATGTGGTACGACGGGGATCAACCGTCAAGGCGCGAACTAGGGTGATCGTCCCCAAATAGTACTATTGAATGCATAAGCGTCTACCAAATCCCGGTAGTTCACAATTCATGCTAATGGGACTTTTAGTGACATAACCTAACTTTAATAATCCATTTAATTTCATCTAACGGGTCCTTTAATCATTTATCGGGTCATACAATCGGGTCATTCAATCATTCGGGTCCAAATCGATAAGCAAACAATCGGGACAAATGGTGTCCTATTTTATAAAAACTAACATGTTATCTCCCTTGCGGGTTTATAAAACATTTCATAAAAGCATTTAAAAGAGTGCGAGGCTATGAACTCACGTTGATATGGGAAGGCGGGTTATCGGCAATTCAGACGTACGGTACGTGCTTCAATCACGGAAACCTAGACAAATAATACTCGTTTTAGACTCATGTCCAATGACTTTATAAAAATAACAATTATGTATACATATGATGATTTTATATATGATGATGATCAAGTGGGTTTACATATTCTCGTTTACTCATTTTAGTGTTATATGTTGATAACTTTTATACTAGTTTACTAGTTTTACCTATTTACACGTTTTAAGTCCAATAAGCCTATTTTAAGTTTATTAACTTGTATTAATCCATTTAATACTTGTATTATCAGTATGTACACTTTACAAGTTGGGCCTAAATGGGTTAAGCCCAATAAGTTCTTTTTACAAGTTTTTATCTTATTTAGTCCAATTATTAGTCCAATATGCTTAATTAGCTCGTAAATGTCCGTATTTCTTATAGTTCGGGTTTTATCGGTTTTTACTTGTATTAGATACTTATATATCAGTATATGACTTTTATAAACTTTACATTAGACGGGTTTGGTTGTCTAAGTTTTATTTGGCGAAAAACGTTAATTTTACGGCGATAGCCGAAAAAGTCGTAAAAATCAAGTTTATAGTTTTTATTACTTATAAATATTATTTCACCATCATTTATATAATTTACCCATTTAATTAACCTTTTATACATTTATATAAATAAGTTTTATAAGTTAGTGGGTTTATATTTTTACATTTTATACATTATAATGTGAGTGCTTATATAATAATAATAAACATTATTTCCAAAAATCTGATTTTTAACTTCATGTTCACCATTTTTGCCATATCTAGAGTTCTATAATGAATTAGAAGCTCATTTTTGGATGGCATGATCTTCATAATATGTGCTACATTTAACTTAGTTATAGCTACTGCCCATTTTGAGTTTAACTTGCCTTAACAGTCCCTACAAAACTGCTTATTCAGATGACACCACCTAACTTGTTTTGATCATATCTCACTCATTATTTTGATTCCATTGCATGGCCAACTCTCACATGTGTATAACATCTTCTACTTACTGTAAATGGATCAAACCATGCAATTTTATCAGTTCATCTTTTAGTTATCTACTGTTTTTACACAGCCAACTAAATAATCAAGATTTTAGCTTCATTTCTTATAGTTATCATCCTTTTTAAGCATATTTATCAACACTTGATCCCCACACAACATTTTTATCATCATATATACATCATATACATATACAAAATGAAAGAAAATACATTTGTTCTTTACAAAATAACAAGAGAAAAATGGAGAGGATGATCTTCTTTACCAACCAAGTGGATTTCTTGTTTTAGGAAGACAAGAACTTGATGAACACAACAAGTATCTCCAAGACCATCAAATATCAAGAACATAGGTTGGAAAATCAGCCCTAGGACACAAGCAAATCACCTCCAAAGATGTTAATATGGCCACCAAATGAGCAAGGCTTCAAGATAACTCCTTAATAGAGCTAGTAAACATGTGGTTCATGGCTAGAAGAGATCAAAGAGGGTGTTTGTTGGCTTATTTTGGACGGCAAGGATGAGGGTGTTGAGAGGATTTTGATGTTGGTTTGCATGTATGGAAAGTGGAATGAGAAAACAAGTTGCTAGTTTGGTGTGTTAGTGGGAAAAGTTAGCTTGAAATGTAAGCTTAGGCTTACACTTGTAATGTGTAAGCTAACTTGATGCCACCTTGGTGTTGTGGTGTCAAGTTGGCCGTCCAAACCATGCTAGTGGGGTGGGATAATGTGTTTTGTCCCATCTCACTAGTTTACGGGTATTTCTCGATTCTAGTTTTCTCGATTTGCGTGCCCTCGGGTCGTTTTACGAAAAATGTTTTTATAAATTATGAATCGACGTCACAAAACGAATCCAATAAAAATTGTCTCATCAAAAACGGAGTTCGAAAACGTAAATACGTAATCCTAAGGTTTCCGGTTTAGTCGTAAAGGACGTTAAAATAAAATCGTAAGTCCTAGTCTTTTCTCGTAAATTTGTGAGTATATGAACCAACACAAATTTAAAACTCCGAAATAATATCCACAGATAAATTTATTTTCTGAAATGTCGGAATGTCACCAAAAACGGTGTATGTAAACGTAAGCATGTAACGTAGAATCCTCCGGTTTAGACGTAGTCGACGCTACTTCAAGATGTAAATCCAAATTTCTTCCCAAAAATATGTGAGTTCATATTGTAACATTAAAATAATGTTTTTAAATAATATTCGAGAATAAAACATCAACCATAAATTGACGGATTGTCACACAAAGCATCGGCGAAACTCACATTAAATTGCAAATCACGAAACATTTTCATAAAAAGCTCAAATTGGTAATTGTCGTGCTCTTGACGTTTCCCCTTTCTAAGTCTTGATAGATAGGGCACAGGTGGTGTGGGTTGAGGCATACGCATAGCCTTTGGAATCTCGGGTTCCAATGTTGGTAATGGGTCGACCGTAGGTGTGGCATGAGCGGTACTTCGTGGGATTGGAAGATGCTCCTTTTAGACCACCACCTCGGGTTCTTCCTCAATTGCATCCTCCGTAGGAGCAATTGGTTGAAGAGTCGGTTCCTTAAGTGTCTTACCACTACGTGTGGTAATCAATTTCATCTCACCCTTAGGGTTTGATACGTTGTTGCTAGGAAGACTACTCGAAGACAGTTTACACATAATTGCCTCAAACATAGATGAATTTTTATCTTCAAACATCGATTGCCTCTTCTCGGCTTTAATCATCTCTTGCTTAATTTCATGTTTCCCTTGTTCCATTTTTTGTTGGTTTTGTTGTAACCTAGTTACATTTCCTTCCATTTTGTTAGTATGGATTTTAAGCTCATTTGCTAACTCATTTTTCAACTCTTTCTTCAAGTCGTTCTTAAACTCGGATCTTAGGCTAATGATTTCTCTTTGATTGTTGTCAAACCTAGCATCGTTCCCATTAGCGTATTCAACAAATTCATTTGGAAGATCTTTCAAAGTTTGCAAACTCTTGTTGTTTTTTGAAAATCATTTTGATTTTTGTTTGAAACTTGATTATTAGCCCCTTGATTACCATAGTTTCCCTTGTTGAAATTGTTTCTAAAACCAACTTGATTGTTGCGATAGTTGTTGTTAGCATTTTGATTTGAACCAAAACCCGGTGGAGTCAATTGATTAGAGCGGGTAACTAGACCGTTTTGGTTGTAAGTTCCCGTGGCCGCGTAGGCACTCGAAGTGTTACCACCGTTGGTAATGCACTCGGAGAAATCATGACCTCCACCACAATACATGCATGAAACCTCAACCGCTTTAGCCGTAGCGGGAGCACTTGGTTCTCCAACTTTGAACTCAATCAAAAGACCTTTAAGCTTATCAAAGATTTTGTTTTCCAAGTTCGCCTTAATTTGGCAAGCATCGATGGTAGTAGACAAAGAAGGTGAAGCCGAAGACGAAGCCTTACGAACACTAGACGTGCTACGAGGACTATACACCTTAGATCTATTCCCAATTATCACCAAAGCTTCCTCAACCGTTTTACACAAAAAATTACCACCCGCGGCGGCATTAAGATAATCCCTTTCATGATCATTAAGTCCATTGTAAAACGTGTCCATTTGATGCAAGTCGGAAAAACCGTGATGAGGACACTCATGTAACATTTCCTTAAACCTATTCCAAGCTATTGAAAAACTTTCATTAAACTCTTGTGTGAATTTTGAAATCTCGTTTTTCAAATGCGTAGTCTTAGAGGGCGGAAAAAATTGGTTCACAAATTTAGACACGAGATCCTTCCACGTCAATATACAATTGGGTGGCTCTTTCTATAACAAAATTTTAGCGGGCCCCGCTAAGGAATACGGAAAAAGAATCATCTTAATCAAATCATTAGCAACATCCTTAAACTTGCAAGTGGCGGTAAGACGATTGAATTGGCGGATATGGTTGTACGGGTTGTCCTTCTCATCACCATGGAATTTGTTGTTTTGGATCATCGACAACAAACCCGTTTTCACTTCAAAATTCTCCGCAAGGATAGCGGGAATCACAATAGCCTCTCCATAACCCTCGATGGGTGCTTAAAGTAACTCCATCATAGTTCGATTCGCCATGGTTGGTTCTTCTCTTACAATGGGTTCGTCAATAGGAGACTCCTCACTAGAAAGATTAGGAGTAGGTGTTGACTCCTTTCGGTTTTTTCGTTTACGTGCACGTCTTGCTTGATTACGAGTAAGCATAAACGTCACGTACAACGTGGGGGTGAGCAAAGAAGATTCTTTTTGGTGTTTTTTATTTTTCCAATTTTTTGTGGTTTTTGATTGTTTTTACTTTTTTTTGGATTTTTGTGATTGTATTTAGTAGACCAAAATCTACAAATCTCCTCCTTAATCAAATCTCTTGATTAAAGGAGCCTCAAGGAATGAAAACGATCACGTGAAGTGAACGCCTTCGATGACTTTAGAATGTTGGTGGAACACCAAAACGTTCAAGAGGGTTTAATCAATGAAACCAAGAAAGTATATATGATACTTAATAATACTTTGGGCGGCAAAACCCTCGATTAGCTCTCAAAATCAAATACTCACAAGCAAGCGGGGAAACGAGGCAGCGCGAAGCACTTAAGAGCCTTTTTCCTTAGGATATATTTTATAATATCCGGCTTATACCCACCTTATAGTTTGTATTTTTCAAAATCGAGCTTCACGAAAGTATTTATCTATTTTTTCCTTTTTCTTTGGTTTGAGATTCGAATACAATGATTGGGTAATGACCTCCCAAGTCAAGGTTGTGTTTTCACACTTTTGGAGTATTTGTGAATTTATTGTTCTACGTATACAATATAGTAATAATATTCACACAAAAAACGAAAAACCGATAATACGTATTAGTAGAGTGCTACAAATACAATAGATATTATGGCTTTATATAAAAACAACAATTGCCAAATCAAAACACAACACGCCTCCCCGACATCGGCGCCAAAGTGATGTAGTGTTTTTACACACCTTTAGGAAAAGGAGGTAAATAGGGCAAGCGTTAACAAGTGACTTAGGAAAATCACAAGTTATGACCCAAAGTGGGGATCGTTCTCAAGGAGGCTTGGTGTGTGTGTAATGAGATGATTAGTTATGTGATTATATGATTATGAGAAAGAAAATAGAAATGGGATAAGAAGAGAATGACGGTTACGATGACAGATTACACTAAGACGAAAAGGTCGTACACGTAAAACCGTAAAAGCACCAAAATTAAAAATTTTACCCTAAAAATTCCTAAAAAATTGAAATAAATCCTAAATAATGTAATTAGAGTTTACAAAAAAATCAAAAATCACCCAAACCTTTTATTTAATTAAGTAATGATTTTTTAATGCTAATTAAAGCCCTAAAAATCAATTTAATTAACAAAAAGCCCAAAATGAGTTTTATCACTTTGTAAACCTCTAAAATACCCTAATTTAATTTAAAACTATTTTTGAAATTTTTTAAAATTAATTAAAACTATAAACAATTAAAAACTATTAAAACTTAAAATTATTATAAAAATTAATCTAAGAACAATAAAAATATTCTAAATGTTGAAAAATTCCCAACTTTATGTATCTCACCTAAGAAAAATATAAAAACTTGAAAAATCTAAATTTTAATTTTTAATAATAAAATAATAATAAAATGATATTAAAAAATCCAAAATTTATAAAAAATTCTAAAAACTTGCAAACTAGCTTAATTTAACCTAAATAAACAGAAAATGAAGTTGAAATTACAAAATACCCCTAATGGGCCTTCAAATGGGCCAAAAGTCCAAACAGTCCCCTTATTGGGCTCAAATAGGCCCAATAAGCAAAAAGTTGTCCAGTTAAGCCCAAAAGCTCCTATCTGACTCAAATTTGATTTTAAACACAACATTTTAAAGGCCCAAAAGCTAAAAATGTGAAATAAGCTGACTTATACCAAACAGCTTATTCTTAATGGGCTTTTTGGCCCATTAAGCTATAAGCTGATACCATAAGCTCAAATTAGACACACAAGCTTCTTTTGAGTTGCTTAAGACTTCTGTAAAAAGAAATTTGAAATAAGCCAAAGGAATAAGCCTGCAAATGCAAAAAGCAATCTACAGAAAACGACAAAATATTCTTTTTGAGTTCTAGGCTATCCCAAGAGCTGATTCAAGTTTCTAAAGCTTTTAAATGACTTAACTAAGCTTAATCAACAAAAAGTTTTCAAATAAGTTGACTCAATAAGCTGGAAAAAGCAAATAAGCACTTATGAAAAAGTCAAATAAGTTGGTTTTCTAGCAAAAAGTCAACGTCAAAGTCTAATAAGCTCCAGTTCAATCAAATGGGTCAAATAATGAAGATCTATCACAAAAAATACGTTGTTGCAGGTCTGGATAACCAAAATGGCTTATTGATAAGCTGAATGAAAAATTGTACTAGCAGGGGCTAGTTTTGGGTGTTGAGCAGTGGAAACTTTTTCCACTGCTTGACTTCTTGACTTTTTTGTCTTTAGTGACTTTTTTGGAGATTCAAGTTACACAAAGGCACCCAAATGATCAGTGGATCATAAGGAGTCAATAACAACAAAGAAATCACAATCAACAACAGCCAATTTGTACACTTAATTCAATCAATCACTAGATCACTCACAGACATGAACAAATAAGCAGTTGAGGTTCAATAAGCACTTATAGCACAATTCAGCCAGCCAAACTTAACCACATGCATACACAAGCAATATTAAACTTAAATAAGCAAGTCTAAACAGGTTTCATGCACTGATTAAAAGTATTAAGAAAGATTCAAGCACTTAAAGTTACTGATGAACTATGAACATGCAGTTTTTTCACTTTGCTGATGCGCTTGACCAACAAGCCAGATTCAAACACTCAAATCTCTAAGATATGTTATGATAACAATGATTTAACAGCTTATATCCCTAAACATGCATATACTATGAGTATTCCCAAATATTTAGGTCAAAACAGTCAAACTCAAGTAGTTATAGCACAATCTTTGATTTCAAGGTTCAAGCCCAAAAACTTGCAGCAAATAGCACTCAATCAAGTCAAGAACAGATAACAAGCATAAACACAAACTTCTAACAACACAATAACCACTTATGATCTCAAACAGGTAATCCCAAACACCCCTTTAACTTTTCAAAACCAAAATTTTCAAATCAAAAGTGTATTTCAAGACCACCCAAACCCAAATTAACTCAATAACAGATATATTAAGCAGATTTAAGCAAGATTAGACCATAAAATCAGCAAGAACACAAGTAGCACACAAATTCACCAAAAATCAAGATTTTATCAGATTTTGGGTAGAAAGGTGTGTACCTCTTGGATGTACATCCACACCCACGAATTTTTGAGCTTATGTACTAGCAAGAACAAGTACAAGCTTCCACAACAAAGCCTGCTAAGAATCATCAAAGTTAGAAGCACAATTATCAAAACAGAAAGATGAAAACTTATTGATTAATGCAACCTTAGTTCACCACACTTGATTATCCCCAAGTTATAAGCTTCACCACACCTTGATAACACAATATCAGGATGCTATGATCAGCCTTATAGCCCAAGAATTCCAAGGTTTGAACAAGACTTAGCAAAATATCAAGAAAAATGGAAAATATGCAAACTTTTGCACACTCCTTTTGAAAACAGGTTTTTGATTCAAGAACAAGTAAACATTAATAATAATAAGTATATTATAAGAGTGGTACTTGAGTTTTCTTCACAAAATTCATACACATTTCATTAACTGAATATGAGATTTACAGATTTGTGAACAAGTAAAATTCAAGAGCAAAGTGCAAATGATGCACCCTAAGGCCTTTATATAGGCATACATGTAAACTATGAAAGCTAAAAACGAAACCCTAATGCTTGGTGAAGTTCCAGTTTTGCCCTTGTAAAGTTTGAACTCTTTGAAGATCATGTGACTCTTTCTTGGCGTCTTGTTATAGCTGGCATGTGTGGTTGCTTCCAAGGGCTTGTAACAAGCTTAAAAAGTAAGCTTTAATCTCAAACGTTGGATTGCTGTCCAAATTTTGGCAGTATGCACAAGAGTGTAGCAGGGGAATCTCATGTCGGGTTGATGGGTGATGTGGCAAGCTATTTGAGAGTTGGGTTATGATTAAGGCATGCTTAATCATTAATCTGGACAATCTTAGGATTTAATTGTAAGTAATTAGTAAATCCCCAAATTGTGTTCTTGGTAAATAGTTGCTAGTTTGATCCGAATTAGGGGTGGATTAATGTTTGAATTTGTGTTAATGGCGCCAAGGTTTAATTAATATTAAACCTGGTGAGTGGATGGGTGACATGGCAGCAGGGAGAGTTCCCATTGGTGGAAAGGGTTGAGTGGGACACGTGTCCTTCCTTGGTTGGTCTAGGTAACAATTGTTGTCTACCCATTTAAACCCCTCACTTTTCATTCTCTTGTCATTTGCAAATAAATAAGCTGAATTCGGATTCCCTTTGTAAATGAAGTTTTTATTTTCACACTTTTGCCCCAAATACTTTTCCAAAGTATTTTCAGGGGTATTTCTTGCCATTTTGTGATTCTTGAAGGGATGTTTTGGTATTTTATTCAAGGATAATGGTCTTTACTTGTATGATTGACATTTTGGAGGACTGAAATTGCCAAATCATGATTAATGAGGGACTATTTTTGCCAAGTCTTCAAAGTCAATGGTCCTTTTGGTAATTTTGACATTTTCAAAGGACCAAATTTGTAATTCTTGTAACTTAGAGTTCTTCATGATATGTTTGACTTTGAGGAGGATAAATATTGACATTTTAGTTTTGTTGAGAGACTAAAATTGCCAATTCTTTAAAGTGGAGGGACCTTTTTGCAATTTTGACAAACTTTAGGGACCAATCTTGTAATTATGAAGATACAAGGGTATAAAGTGTCAATTCTTCAATTTTGGAGGACCCTTTGATAGGTGTGAAAACACCCATCCTTTTTACCACTTAATTACAATAATAACCGAGCCAAAACGTGTATTTTATGCCATTTATGTCGGAATTATGCGTGGTTTGTGTTATTGTTATGATTTAGGACGAAAAAGTGAAAAGTGGAGAAAACACGGCATTCACGGGCTTTTATCGAAGAAAAAGACGAAAGATGAAGTCGAAAGATCAAGAGTGGAAAATTGACGGAAGTCCAAGACCAATTCTGAAGATTTATCGAAGAAAAAGTCAAAAGACGGAAGTTTACTAAAAGCCGAAGAACTCGAGTCTTATTTATGAAGAAAATTCAAGACGAGTTCAAAGAAATCCCGAGACAAAGTCATTAAGTCCAAGATTAACAAACAATTAAGAAGAAAAGGACTTAAGTGCGCAATTAAGGAAAAAAGGAAAGAGGGAGGAAGCTTCCTAAGCTCCTCCCTAATCACCCCTATAAATAGATTCGGCTTAGTTCATTTTCATGTTGTTGGTGGCTTGACAAACCACTCTTCCACCATTTTCATACTTTGTTATTTTATTTCTTGCACTTTAATTACTTGTTATGCACCTTTAATCCATTTAATTTTCGAGTAAGTTTTCTTTTATTGTTCTTGAATCTTTACTTTTCTTGTTTAATCTCTCATCTTCCTTTCTTGATTCTAGTTTATTTTTGGTGCGAACTACATATGATCCGTGTTGTTCATTAATGTTTTCGTGCTTAAAAAGTTCATCTTTTTATGGTTTGATTTAAAAGTTTGTTTATTTTAAGTTTGGAAAAGTTGTTATTTGTGCTTATTGGTTCCGTTTCATTATAGATTCGTGCAAGTTTTGGTTTTAGCTTATCATTGTAGCTTATAGCTTGCTTAATTTTCGGATCAACATTGTAATCGGAAAGGGTAAACCCCTTTCCGATCAGCTTATTCCGACCACACCCTCTTTCCGATCACCCAATCGGAAAAGGGTTTAGATATTCCGATTAGTATTCTATTCCATATATTCCGATTGGGATTCGTATCTACATTCCGATCTGGGTCAATTTAAGTGTATTCCGATTGCGAGTTTGATGATATTCCGACAGGTGGAGTTGTCTACATTCCGATCAGCCGATCAGAATATATTCCGATCTGGACTCTTTTGCACATTCCGATCATTAACTTTCCGATGGAGTATATTCCGATCGGATTCCAATTTGGATTCCGATAGGGCGTATTCCGATTGGATGTTTTGTTTTGTTTTAATGTTTAGTTTTAGTTAAAGTGTCAATTGTTCTCGTTTTATTTTTAGTCTATTTTAATTTCGTTTTGCATTTTTATTTAATTGTCAATTTACTTTTCGTTAAGTTTTAATTTTACGTCATTTAAATTCTCGTCATTTACTTTTAAAGTTTTAAATATTGCATCGTTTACGTTTCAACTAGTTTTAGTTTTAATTTCTCGTCATTTATTTTTAAGTCTTGCACATTTATTTTACCAAAACCAAGAATATTGTTTTCACCAAGAACAACTGAGTCGCACAATTAACCAGAGATCAATTCGAGAAGATACCGAGAAAACGAACTTTTTCAACTAGTAAAAATCCCGTGTATTAAAATGGCGCCGCTGCCGGGTCTTTTCGTGAGGATTAACGGTTTTTTGTGAAAGACGCGTTGGCTTTTGGGACCCGTTCACTCGTGAACGTTATTTTTCCTGTCCAAAAATTTTCAAAAATCCAAAAAACATTTGAAAAATCATAAAAAGCATTTCTTTTTCAAAGTTTTGCACAAAAAATATTCTTCTTGCTTATCTATCTTTCTTTATGGATTCTTATGTCCATTGCGTCGGCTGTGGGAGACGATTGTACGGGAACGACTCATGTCAATGGTGTACATGTGAGCGTTGCGGAAACGATATCAACAATACACAATTCATATACGGATTTTGTCCTTTGTGCAACTCGACTAATTCGTCCTTTTTGAACCCACCTACTCTTTCCCCGTGCATCTATTGTGGAAGCGATTCTCATTGGCATGTTTCGTGCCCGGTTCGATACCCGTATGATCACGGGCAAGATCCGGGGTACAATTATGACTATGATAATAGCTATCCACAAGACGCACCCAGTCTTTCTCCTCAACCGTTTTGCAACAACTGTGGGGGTCCTCACGATACTTCTTATTGTCAACCAATGAATTATTATGTGCAAAATCCGTGTCCTCAGTTTTCTTCACCAATGGATTATTATGAACCAAACCCGGTTTCTAATTCTTCTCAACCGATGAACTACTATGAGCCACAACCATGCTATAATTCAGGTTTTCAACACTTTGAGCCCCCACATCACACCCTCAATCATCAATCCTCTCAGCAAATTAGTCTTGACCAACAACTCACTTCTTGGAACCATATTCTAGAAGGTCTAGCTCAACTCCGAGCTGACTTGCATCAGGAAAGGCAACCTTTGCTTGATGTGGACGAAACCTTGAAAACCACCGACACCTTTTTGAGCCAATTTAGTCGTTTTCCCTTCTTTTCTACACCAAAATGTTTAATTACAGCGTGGGATAGAATTGGTGAAATTGAACATACTCGGGGCGATGAACAACAAAAGTTGTTGCATGCTCTTCTTAAAGATGTGGAGGTTATCAAGGAAGAGTTAGCCGACTACGTCACTCCTAACTGGACTCGTCCCATCTATTATGATGATGACGACGACGATGATGTCTACACTTTCAACCAATCTTCTGAAGTTGCTGCTCCTACTCTCGATGTTCCTATTGCATCTAAGGATCTAGATTCATTGAATGAGCTTAGTGATGTTGGTCTCGACAACTTATTGGATGATGAGGTTTGTGACTTACCTCCTATGGAGCCTGAGGACGACGTTGCTCTTACGGAAGAGATCGATCCTAGTGATGACGATTCTTCTCTCTGCTATGAGAATTTCACTTTTGAAATTTCTGAATCTCCACCGGGAGATGCGGGTGATGACGATATATTCTCTTCGGCTTACGAGAAGTTCACCGATGAACTTGATCTTGTGGATGAGGTGGAAGACGTGCTTCTTCGCGATAGATTACGAAAAGTGCACCTTCTTATTGCTCAAATCGAAGAGTTGACTTCTCCTTCTCTTTCCGATTCGTCACCTCCATCTATTCCTCCCGTTGAAGATAATGACCCATTACTGGAAGAAATCGATATCCACTCCATCCCTCCAGGTATTGATGATTATGACACGGAGGGGGACATTATTTTTGATAATTTGCTGCAGGAGGGTATTGTCCCAAGTCCCCCTCCCGAGCACCTTTCATCCATTCCGTTAGAGACCATCACGGAGGATGAGTGCTTTGACACGGGAGGTGACATTGATTATGCTATCATTGATAACATCACGGCTTTGCCGAATGCTCAGCCTGCATTGTCTTTGGGGGATGACAATGTGCTTACCTCACCCACCCCACCTCCCATGGATCTTGATTTCACATACTTTATGTATGTTGAAAGGACCTTCCTCCCATTCAAGACTTATCCCCCCGCCTCTCCTTTGTTGATGTCCTCCGGGAACGAGGACAAGGTTTTTGATCCCGGTATCACATTCGAGGCTTCCCCATGGACCATTTAATTCGGGGACGAGTCAGGCTCGTGACTCGGTTAACAAAAAACAAGCGCTTTTTGGGAGGCAACCCAATTATCTATCTATTTTCACCATAAGTGTAGGGGGGAGCCCCGTGGTGTTTCTTGCTTTATTTCTTATCATGTGCAGGGATTAGAGCTTCAAAGACACACTATTGATGACTTTTGACGAACCATGATTCCGTGTTCCCTTCTTCCCGGTTCTATCCTAAACTCTTGTCGATTCACTATTTTATATTTCTCAATATTAAAATAGGAATCTCTTTAGTTGTCTCTTCCTTAGCGAGATTTAAACAAAGTGCACAATGTCCTAAGTGTAGGGGAGTTTACTCCCACATGCTTAAACATTGAGGACAATGTTTATATTAAGTGTAGGGGGGACTTCTATCGAAGTTAAGTGGCCTTTTCCTTGTATTTGTCCTCATTTTAACCGGAAAATTTGATTTTTTCGACATTTTTCAAAATTTTTAATCTATTTTGGCCTAGTTGTATAGTTGTTTTTACCTTTGTATAGTTATTTTCTTTCCTTATTAGAATAAAGTTTGAATAAAGTGGTTTTAATTTTCAAACGTTGTGAATCTTTTGACTCAACCCGAGTTTACTTATCTAAGTTACTCTATCTAGTATCCTTAACGTGTTTAAGTCAAGTTTTGCTAGGCTTTTATATAGGGAGCTATAAAACGCGAAAGTCTTAACTCTCACGGGTTAAGAACAAGAACTTTTCACAAGTTCCTATAATTGATCCTAGAGAGTCGTTTATCAAGGGAACTTTAAAATGCGATTTCTAAACTTGAAAAGTCTATGAATTTGCAAGATCCTATAGATGACTCGAAAACCCAAAGCTTTGATTTAATAGGCTAAGCATCCACGAGTCTCATTCTTTGAGATTTTAAATTGTGGAGAACGAGAGATGATAGAGTCAATTATAAGTTTGGTATTCTTTCGTGAATTTATGTGAGTTAATTATAAGCCTATTCTCCCATCGCTTATTAATAAATTTATCTGCAATAAATAAGGTTGTACGATTTGAAAAGTTACTTAGCTTCTATCCCAAGATCGTTTAAAAGTTGCTCGGTATGGATTAGAGTTCATAGCCAAGGCTTAACTTATTGAAGTGGGATGCGAAGATTGGCGAGTCCAAAAAGGCCCTAACAAGGCATGAGGGCTACATTTTGTTGCTAAAGATCCAAAAGTGATGTGAAGAATCATTTATCGAAAATCAATATGAAGGATCGAGACACACGACGAAAAGCAAATACTCCCCAAAAGTCATGGAGAAGTGTATCCAAAAAGACCCTAGCAAGGTATGAGGATAAATAGATCCAAGTCATAAAAGGAGGCGGATCGTTGTATATCAAAGTCCAAAATAAAGATTGGAGAAAAATGAAGAAGTCGTGGTCCAAGTATGAATCTCTCAAAACTTCAAGTGAAGAAATTCCATTATGAAGAGAAGACCATAATTTCATGAACGTCTCTCAAGGTTTGAAGTATGAAGTCGCTGCCAAATATCGGTCCGAGAAAGGTCTCAAATTGCGAAGCGAGTTATGCCAAGATATGAACTTTATAAGGTCCCGAGAAGCAGTTTTAAAAGATTTTGTCCTTTAGCTAACTATTGATTAAATCGTTCACTTTATTTTCGGACTAAATAACTATCGAAATAAGTCAAAAATGCATCCTCGTGATCATTCAAGACAACAATAAAATATAAGAGATACCCCTAGGAATAAGGGAGTCTAAGTGAATAATTGGCCCACATGAGTTCGTGTTAGTTTACTAACTTATAATAACAATGATCTCGTTTCTAAGCTTGGTTTGGAGAAAGTGAAAACTTGAGGATGATGATCATTCACGACATTTCCAAAACCCAAAGGTATGTTTTTGATTTCTTTACTTTGTATGTTTATAATTTTCTATCTCTTTAATAAAGGCCAACGTGGATTGATTATGAAGGAAAATGTAATCTTGTTTTGTAACTAATGCATTGCATGAGGACATTGCAATGGTTAAGTGTAGGGGATTTGATAGGTGTGAAAACACCCATCCTTTTTACCACTTAATTACAATAATAACCGAGCCAAAACGTGTATTTTATGCCATTTATGTCGGAATTATGCGTGGTTTGTGTTTTTGTTGTGATTTAGGACGAAAAGGTGAAAAGTGGAGAAAACACGGCATTCACGGGCTTTTATCGAAGAAAAAGACGAAAGATGAAGTCGAAAGATCAAGAGTGGAAAATTGACGAAAGTCCAAGACCAATTCTGAAGATTTATCGAAGAAAAAGTCAAAAGACGGAAGTTTACTAAAAGCCGAAGAACTCGAGTCTTATTTATGAAGAAAATTCAAGACGAGTTCAAAGAAATCCCGAGACAAAGTCATTAAGTCCAAGATTAACAAACAATTAAGAAGAAAAGGACTTAAGTGCGCAATTAAGGAAAAGAGGAAAGAGGGAGGAAGCTTCCTAAGCTCCTCCCTAATCACCCTTATAAATAGATTAGGCTTAGTTCATTTTCATGTAGTTGGTGGCTTGACAAACCACTCTTCCACCAGTTCATACTTTGTTATTTTATTTATTTTCTTGCACTTTAATTACTTGTTATGCACCTTTAATCCATTTAATTTTCGAGTAAGTTTTCTTTTATTGTTCTTGAATCTTTACTTTTCTTGTTTAATCTCTCATCTTCCTTTCTTGATTCTAGTTTATTTTTGGTGCGAACTACATATGATCCGTGTTGTTCATTAATATTTTCGTGCTTAAAAAGTTCATCTTTTTATAGTTTGATTTAAAAGTTTGTTTATTTTAAGTTTAGAAAAGTTGTTATTTGTGCTTATTGGTTCCGTTTCATTATAGATTCGTGCAAGTTTTGGTTTTAGCTTATCATTGTAGCTTATAGCTTGCTTAATTTTCGGATCAACATTGTAATCGGAAAGGGTAAACCCCTTTCCGATCAGCTTATTCCGACCACACCCTCTTTCCGATCACCCAATCGGAAAAGGGTTTAGATATTCCGATTAGTATTCTTTTCCATATATTCCGATTGGGATTCGTATCTACATACCGATCTGGGTCAATTTAAGTGTATTCCGATTGCGAGTTTGATGATATTCCGACAGGTGGAGTTGTCTACATTCCGATCAACCGATCGGAATATATTCCGATCTGGACTCTTTTGCACATTCCGATCATTAACTTTCCGATGGAGTATATTCGGATCGGATTCCAATTTGGATTCCGATCGGGCGTATTCCGATTGGATGTTTTGTTTTGTTTTAATGTTTAGTTTTAGTTAAAGTGTCAATTGTTCTCGTTTTATTTTTAGTCTATTTTAATTTCGTTTTGCATTTTTATTTAATTGTCAATTTACTTTTCGTTAAGTTTTAATTTTACGTCATTTAAATTCTCGTCATTTACTTTTAAAGTTTTAAATATTGCATCGTTTACGTTTCAACTAGTTTTAGTTTTAATGTCTCGTCATTTATTTTTAAGTCTTGCACATTTATTTTACCAAAACCAAGAATATTGTTTTCACCAAGAACAACTGAGTCGCACAATTAACCAGAGATCAATTCGAGAAGATACCGAGAAAACGAACTTTTTCAACTAGTAAAAATCTCGTGTATTACCCTTCTTCATAAATCTTCAAATCTTCAAGGGTTTTCTTGGAAAATTCTTCATCAGGGCTTGGTTCAATGTGCGGCTTCGTTTCCCGTGTTCGTTTTTGCATGATTCTTGTGATCTTTTGTCATTTTCTCAATATCCGTACCTAAAATACACAAGCAACAAACACAAGCATATATTTTGGTTTTTTAATGATATTTTATGCATTTTAAGCCCTTTTTGGACGACGACACTATGTATAAAAGCAGTCTCATCATACTTATATTTAGTAGTCGTGTGATAGGATCGAACTCGAGATTACGGGATTGCACACAATACGTAAAGAATCAATATAATTAATACATATATATATATATATATATATATATATATATATATATATATATATATATATATATATATATATATATATATATATATATATATATATATATATATATATATATATATATATATATATATATATATATATATATATATATATATATATATATATATTTATGTATTTATTAATTTAACCGAGCAAGTAAATATATATCTGTTGGAAATACGTTTTACGTATTAGAAAGGTTCGGTCACTCTAACAATAGATATAGTAGAAGCTCGTAGATTAGTTTATTTACATTTATTAAACAAAGTCCAAACCGATCCCATGTGATGTATGGGTCGGCGGCCCAATATGTAAACCAAGCCCACTTTGTGGACTTGGTATAAAAGCCTTCTCCTTTGATGGAGAGGGTGTGGTTTTCATTCAATATTACAGATAGTTCTTTACTTTCTCTCTCTAAAGTGTGTGTGAAATCTACTATCTTTCTATCTCTTTCTCTCTCTAGAATATACATAGATTTACAATATCGAACAAATGGTATCAAGAGCCATGGGATGATTGTATTGTTTATGTGTTTGTGTTCTTAATTTTGTGTTTATTTTGATCCATTTGTTTTTCGTGTTTTTATGAGTTAATCTTGATACAAATCATCTACATAGTTGTGGTAGAGATTTGGTATTGTTATTTTGGTTAAAAACACAAATTTTTTTGGGTGTTTGTATCGATTTTTAGCATAAACATTCATTTATGGTTTGATATCCGAGAAACAAGAGAACAGTACTATATCTTCGGAAAAGGGTTTTGTTTATCCGAAACTGAGTATTTATTCCGAAAAAGTGTTTTCGGAAAAGGGTTTAGTTATTCCGAAAATAGGTGGTTTATCCGAATATTGGCGTTTATCCGAAAAAGTTGTTTTCCGAAAAATGGAGTGTATCCGAAGAACAATTATTCCAAAAAAGTGTGATTATTCCGAACAAGTGGGTTTTATCCGAAGAGTGGTGATTATTCCGAAGTTGATTTATCCGAAGATCTGTCATTTTCCGAAAAAGTTACATGTTTCTGAATATCTCATTTATTCCGAAAATACTACTTTATCCGAATATCTCCTTTAGTCCGAAAAACAGACTTATCCGAAAATCAGTTTACCCGAAAACATCATTTATTCCGAAAATACTACTTTATCCGAATATCTCCTTTATTCCGAAAAACAGACTTATCCGAAAATCAGTTTTTTTCCGAAGACTATCAATTTATCCGAAATTAGAAGCTTATCCGAAGATAGCACTTTTTCCGAAAACCATCAATTTATCCGAAATTAGCAGTTTATCCGAAGAATAACACTTTATTCGAAAACCATTACTTTATCCGAAAAAGTCCTTTATTCCGAAATTCCCAATTATTCCGAAAATCCAAAATAAGTTTGTGGATTCGTGAGTTTTTGAGTTTGCTTTGGAATTTTTTGGTTTATCGTGAACATATCTTAGGGGATTTTAACAGTGTTTCCCAACTTCAACACACGAAATCAAACACATTTACTTTCTGTCATTGTTCGATCCAAAGTTGTAAATCTTCTATTATCGAAATGGAGTACACATCTCTTACGGATAAGTCCATCCTCTTAGGTACGGATAATCGTCCACCAATGTTGGAGAAAACTATGTACGAGGATTGGGCTTCCCGCATGGAACTTTATATTTTGAATAAAGAGAACAGACATCTAATTTGGGCATCGGTGCTCAATGGACCATTGGTATATGGTACTATGACGGAAGGTGCAGTTACTCGTCCTCGCACAATGGGTGAATTAACTGGAGATGATAAGATTCAAGACAAGTGTGATAAATACGCTACAAACATCATTTTTCAAGCCCTTCCTCTAGATGTCTACAAACTCGTCAGCAAACATAAAGGTGCCAAAGAGTTATGGGATAGAATTCGTGTTCTAATGCAAGGCACCTCGTTAACTAAATAAGAACGAGAGTGTAAGCTATATGATACGTTTGATAAGTTTGCCTATGTCCCCGTGGAGACTCTCAATGATTACTATTTGAGATTCACTCTTTTGATGAATGAGCTCAACATCTATGGCCTAGCAATTCTTACGTTTCAATTAAACACCAAGTATTTGAACACTCTCCCATATGAATGGAGCAAGTACGTGACGGCTGTTAAATTAGCTAAGGATTTGCATCAAACCAACATGGATCAACTTCAAGCTTTTCTTCAACAACACGAATGCCACGTGATTGAGGCTAGGTTGTCAACACCACAAGTTCGTGATCCACTTGCCATGTATTTTTCTCAACAAATGAACCCCCAAAACATGGCTTACACTTATCAACAACCATCATACTTGTAGCAGCAACCACAACACACCTATCAGCAACCACATCAACCATCTTATCAACCATTAATGATGCCACAACAAACATTTCAACGAAGTGTTCTTCAACATCCTTATCCACAACAACCAACACATCAGACCTCACCATCACAAGCTATCACTTCTCCAATGGGCTATACTCCTCAGCAAGGATATTTTCCAATTGAAGCACCACAAGAACAAGCCTTTTACTTCAATGAACTTCCACCACTTCAAGCACCGGTCTTTACTACAAATGATACACCTACTGATGTCTTAAACCATATCACTGCCTACTTGTCAAAACTTGTTGCAACTAGAGGATTTCCAGCAACGAACAATCAGCTCCACACTTCTTCAAATCCTCGCCAACAAGCCACTATTCAAGATGGACAAGTGACGGTCCAATCCATTCAGAGAAGGCAAAATTTATACGGACCCACTACAAGGACCGTGAACGCTCAAGCTGTGAATTCTTAAGCTAGTGGAAATGGAAGCACTGTTGGTCCTCAAAAGGTTGTGACTTGCTACAATTGTCGAGGACAAGGTCATATGGCTAGGCAATGCACTCAGCCGAAAAGGAGAAGGGATGCAACGTGGTTTCGTGAGAAGATGTATTTGGTCGATGCTCAGTCTAAGGGAAAGATTTTGGATACAGAAGAGTTAGCATTTCTTGCAGACCCAGGGGCAGCAGATAATGAAGGCATTGTAGTCGTTTCTACTTCTAATGCAGCATATCAAGCAGATGATCTTGATGCATATGATTCGGATTGTGATGACATTCACACAGCCCAAGCTGCTCTCGTTGCTAATATCTCTCACTACGGTTCTGTTGTCGTCAGTGAGGTACCAACCACATCTAATACATCTAATACTGTTCATGATTATCCACATCAAGTTGAGCATGAGAATGACAACCTCGAACAACATTCGGGAATTAGCAACTCAAATGATTTGGTATACAAACCAACAAATTTGAGTGAACCTCAACCAAATGCTACGACGGGTATGGAATCTTATGATCAACATGATTTGGTTATGGTGCCTAAACATGTTATTGATGACATGAATGTGGCCGTCCTACAACCCGTAGATTTAGATGCCAATCTAACCGCTAAGCTTGCGTTGTATAAGGAAAAGGTCAAAACTTTTGAAATGGTCCCTCAAGCAGAGAAAATAACTTATTCTGAATTTGACCAATTTCGTTTTGAAAAGATTGAACACTTAAAATAAATAGAATCATTAGAAGCTAATCTTTTCAATGAATTAAAAGAAAAGGAGTCGGTTGTAAATGACTTTAAGAAACTTAAAATGGATTTCGAAACTCTCGAGTCTAAAAAGTTTGAATCAGAAATTAATGCTACCAAACTTCTTAAGTTCAAGGGACAACAGCTTTTAAAACAATACGCTTCCACAGAAAAGGTTCATCTTTTAACTAAACCGTTTAAAGAACTAGAACTTAAGCGTCTTCAAGATTTACCACCTAATCCCGGTTATGTAAAACAAGCTCAGGAATATATTCCTTTTCTTTATGATGTGACCCTAATTGGCAAATCGAAAGAAGCACCTTATGTTCGTAGTACTGAGGAGACTATGTCACTTGCGAAAGAAACTCGATCTAAAATGCTTTCCATATTCCATAAGCTTGATTATGTTCAGCATAATAAAGATCAATTTAATAAAAAGACACATATTTGTTTACAAAAGGAATTAGCTCAATTATCAGTTGTTGTGCCCCAAAGTTTGTCAAATGAAAACCTTCCTAGTACGTCTCCTACACTTGTTAAAAAAGATTTAACTAAGTTAATTCCACCGACAAGTAAGGTGTCAGACAGCTTCAATGCGTTGCACCAACACTTTGTCGATTTTGACAAGGTCATTAAGGAACGTACGACGGCTTCGGCCATAACGGAAGGTGAATGGAATTTTGAGCACACTAGAGCTGCGTTTCGACACGAAATAGTTCCGTTTGTAAACAATATTAAAGCTTGTTTTAGTAATATTGATCAAGATTTGGTTTTGGAAATAAATGAAGTTAAAATTGTTTTCAATGAAATGGATGTTTCTTATGAAAACGGTTTAATTGAAATAGAACGAGTTTCACGTCAAAATGATCAGCTTCTGAAGCAAGTGATGTCGCATGATATTGTTTCCGTCTATGTGAATAATAGTGTTGATAATGATTCTATTGTGCATAATGTTGAACCTGTGGATAATGTGGTAGATAGTACTTGTCACAAATCTGACGCTGGATTTTTAAAGCTTCAAGATTGTAACACCCCCAAATTTATACAACTTAGTACAGCGGAAGACTAGTTGGTGTTACGGGATAGCACATTACTCACATCATAGACAACGCATAAAAATCGCGTCGTTTATTAATAAAGCATTTCCATTCATAAATATCAAAGTTACATCGGTCCCAAGTCATTACATTTTATACAAGTTTTACAAAGTATTTGAATGGAAAATATAGTTTAGGTGCGGGCCATGAATTCTTGTCGTCTTCCCGAGAATTACCTTCAAGTACCTGAGATAAAACATGTTAAAAGAAAAGGTCAGCGATAACGCCGAGTGAATTCATAGAGTTTAATAAATTCCATCAATATAACTTTGGTATAAAATTAGTACCAAAAACCAATTCGTACAAATCATTGTAACAGGCCGTAAAATAGCCAAAATCATTTTATACAAATCTTTGTAATAGGCCAGAAAATAGCCAAAGTCATTTATATAAATCCTTATCGAAAATCATAATATAGGCATTTGCCTTAAAAAGTATTATACGAGCCAATGTCGTAAAAACATCATACAATACGTTTTGCAACGTTGTATAGATTAAATAAAAACCGTTATATGAATATGGCTATGAAAACCAAAACACGAACATAATATCAAGAGTATGACCCTGTATTGCTAGTCAGGCAATACATCGTTATTCGGAGCGTTTATTAGTATTTTGTTAATTAGGATTATTATAAGCCGCATGACATTGTTACCTTACTAAACCAACAACGGGTAGCTAACCCGATACCAATTTTTGCCCATCTAAAGTAGCGTGTCGTCACAAAGGTCACGCTATGGAAATCTTCTCATACATAAATTCGCTTACCAATCAATGTGGCACGACGGGGATCAACCGTCAAGGCGCGAACTGGGGTGATCGTCCCCAAATAGTACTATTAAATGCATAAGCGTCTACCAACTCCCGGTAGTTCACAATTCATGCTAATGGGACTTTTAGTTACATAACCTAACTTTAATAATCCATTCTATTTCATCTATCGGGTCCATTAATCATTTATCGGGTCATACAATCGGGTCATTCAATCATTCGGGTCCAAAATCAATAATCAAACAATCGGGACAAATGGTGTCCTAATTTTATAAAAACTAACATGTTATCTCCCTCGCGGGTTTATAAAACATTTATAAAAACATTTAAAAGAGTGCGAGGCTATGAACTCACGTTGATGCGGGAAGGCGGGTTATCGGCAATTCGGACGTACGGTACGCGCTTCAATCACGGAAACCTAGACAAATAATAATCGGTCTTAGACTCGGTCCAATGACTTTTATCAAAATAACAATATACATATGATGATTTTGTACATATGATGATGATCAAGTGGGTTTATAAATCCTCATTTACTCATTTTAGCGTTTACGTTTTGGTAATGTCTTACTAGTTCACTAGTTTTATCGATTTTACCTATTTTAAGTTCATTAAATCTTTTATAAGTTCTTTTACTTGTTTTTACCCATTTTATACCTATATGATCAGTATATATATCTTTCATGTTGGGCCCAAATGGTTTAAGCCCAATAATTCTTTTTACAAGTTTTTATCTTATTAAGTCTAATTATTAGTCCAATAGGTTTAGTTAGCTCGTAAATGTCCGTAATTCTTATAGTTCGGGTTTTATCGGTTTTTACTTGTATTAGTTACTTATACATCAGTATACATCTTTTATAAACTTTACATTAGACGGGTTTGGCCGTCTAAGTTTTATTTGGCGAAAAACGTTAATTTCACGGCGATAGCCGAAAAAGTCGTAAAAATCAAGTTTATAGTTTTTATTACTTATAAATATTATTTTTACCACCATTTATATAATTTACCCATTTAATTAACCTGTTATACATTTATATAAATAAGTTTTATAAGTTAGTGAGTTTGTATTTTACATTTTATACATTATAAAGTGAGTGCTTATATAATAATAATATACATTATTTCCAAAATCTGATTTTTAACTTCATATTCACCATTTTAATCATATCCAGAGTTCTATAATGACTTAGAAGCTCATTTTTGGATGACAACTTCTTCATAATATGTGTTACATATAACTTAGTTATAGCTACTGCCCATTTTGAGTCTAAGTTGCCTTAACAGTCCCTACAAAACTGCTTATTCAGATTGTACCACCTAACTTGTTTTGATCATATCTCACTCATTATTTTGATTCCATTGCATGGCCAACTCTCACATGTGTATAACATCATCTACTTACTGTAAATAGATCAAACCATGCAATTTTATCAGTTCATCATTTAGTTATCTACTGTTTTTATACAGCCAACTAAATAGTCATGATTTTAGCTTCATTTCTTATAGTTATCATCATTTTTAAGCATGTTTATCAACACTTGATCCCCACACAACATTTTTATCATCATATATACATCATATACATATACAAAATGAAAGAAAATACATTTGTTCTTTACAAAGTAATAAGAGAAAATGTAGAGGATGATCTTCTTTACCAATCCAAGTGGATTTCTTGTTTTAGGAAGGCAAGAACTTGATGAACACAACAAGTATCTCCAAGACCATCAAATATCAAGAATATATGTTGGAAAATCAGCCCTAGGACACAAGCAAATCACCTCCAAAGATGTTTATATGGCCACCAAATGATCAAGGCTTCAAGGAAACACCTTAATAGGACTAGTAAACATGTGGTTTGTGGCTAGAAAAGATCAAGAATGGTGTTTGTTGCTTTATTTGGGACGGCAAGAGAGGAGAGTTGAGAGAGTTTTTGGGGTGGTTTACATGTAGGAAATGGTAAGAATGAAACAAGTAACTAGTTTTGTTTAGTTAGTGGTATGGTAAGCTTGAAATGTAAGCTAAAGCTTACACTTGGATAAGTAGTAGTTAACTTGATGCCACCTATATGTGGTGGTGTCAATGTTGCCGTCCATATCATGCTAGTGGGGTGGGGCAAAGTGTTTTGTCCCATCTCACTAGTTTACGGGTATTTCTCGATTCTAGTTTTCTCGATTTGCGTGCCCTCGGGTCGTTTTACGAATAACGTTTTTATAAATTATGAATCAACGTCATAAAACGAATCCAATAAAAATTGTCTTATCAAAAACGGAGTTCGAAAACGTAAATACGTAATCCTAAGGTTTCCGGTTTAGTCGCAAAGGACGTTAAAATAAAATCGTAAGTCCTAATCTCTTCTCGTAAATTTGTGAGTTTATGAACCAACACAAATTTAAAACTCCAAAATAATATTCATGGATAAATTTATTTTCTGAAGTGTCGGATTGTCACCAAAGACGGTGTACGTAAACGTAAGCACGTACGTTGAATCCTCCGGTTTAGACGTAGTCGATGCTACTCCAAGACGTAAATCTAAATTTCTTCCCAAAAATATGTGAGTTCATATTGTAAATTGTTTTTTTTTTTAAATAATATTGAGAATAAAATATTAACCATAAATTGACGGATTGTCACAAAGATTCTTATACTTCGCTTTCCAAACGTTTTGATGAGATTCAAAAACATTATATTTCGCTTGAATGCAAGCAACAATTTATTCAAGAGATTTTTGAAACGTCATTCTAAGGTGTTAATATAAATAATCCAAATTTTCAAAAGGATTTTCGGTTGACTTTACAATCAAAACAGTGTCAGCCAAGTGACAAGGTTGCTAAATTATCGCCAATAGACATAGAGAAATCTAAGGAGCTTACCTGTGAGCATGTACTTGAGGCCGCTGAGATTTTTAAACTTGATCTAGATAATCGAGGTTCCAAGATTTTGTCCAAAGTTGATTACTTAAAACAGAAACATACACGCCTCTTCGATTCAGTAAAGCCCGCATATGCTAATACCACTACACAAAATCAATCTTTGATTGAACGATTGAATCAAAAGTCGGTGGAAATATCTGATACGAGGGAACAAATTTGTGATAAAAATTCGGCTTTGGCTGAGTTAAAGGAAACACTTCGTACCCTAAAAGGTAAGAATGTTGTGGATAACGCAGCCACCGTCTCAGCATTGTCCTCTAGTGCGATCAAAAGGAACCTCATCACCGTCAGACCATTTAACAAGGGCCCTAGGACTAAACCATTTCAAACATTGGTTACTAGAGATAAGGCAAAATCAAATACAGCTTCTAATATTCCCGTGTTGCCTTCTACATGAGTAAACACCACTACTAAGGCTCAAAGATCTAAGCTTACAAGACACATGAAGAATGATAGGATCTTGCCCTCATCTAGTATTCAAGTGAAGAAGAAAGTAGAAGCCCACCCTAAGAATGTTATTTCTATTTTGAATAAAAAGAATCATGTAGCTAAACCTAAAGGCTCTGCGGTTGTGCAGTGTTCTAAACCTATTGTGAATTATAATTTGAAATGTTGGAATTTTAATGAATGTATGTGTTCTAGTCGTCATGATTCTTGCCTTATTGACTATGTGAATGAGATGAATGCCTGTAAAAATGGTTTAGTATGGAAATCGACTGGGAAAGTGTTAACTCAAGTTGGCTGGATGTGGCGTCCCACTGGTAGAACTTTCACTATAGTAGGAAATGCGTGCCCTTTAACTAGGATCACTCCCACTACAGCGAAGAAAGCGTGCCCTTTAACTAGGAGTACCAAGGCTACCAAAACACAAGCGTGTCACCGACACTACTGTAGGAACCAAGTGCCCTTTAAATAGGTCTACTCCCACTGTTGTACCCACTAATAATCCAAAACCTCAGAAAGTTGGAACAATAAAACCTGTTATTGGTAAAACTCACATAGAAAACGCTGGAAAACTAAGGATAACACAAATGTTAGAAATTCTGATAATTCTGTATCAGCATCTGCTAACACTCTGGAACCAATAGTTTCCAATGCATTGTCTACTCTTGTTGATGAGAACAGGTGGTCCAAATTGTTCTCTGGTATTTGGACTCTGGTTGCTCCAAGCATATGATAGGAGATTGCTGTCAGCTCAGAAATTTCTTCAGCAAGTTTCTTGGTACGGTTTGATTTGAAAATGATCATATTGCAAAGATAATGAGTTACTGTGAATATCACATTGGGAATGTCATAATTTCAAGAGTGTATTATGTGGAAGGTCTCGGTCACAACTTATTTTCTGTGGGACAATTTTGTGATTCAAATCTTAAAGTCGCTTTTCGTGAGCATACCTGCTTCATTCGTAATTTGGAAGGGGTAGATTTATTGAAAGGCACTCGAGGAAATAATTTGTACACTTTGTCTCTACAAGATATGATGGCCGCTTCTCCCATATGTCTTTTCTCCAAAGCATCAAAGACTAAGTCATGGTTATGGCATCGACGGTTATCTCATATTAACTTTGACGCTATTAATCATTTGGCAAAAAACGAACTTGTTCGTGGTCTTCCTAAACTTACATTTCACAAGGATCATTTGTGTTCCGCGTGTTCAATGGGGAAAAGCACTAATAAATCATACCCAAGACTGAAGACACCAACCAAGAGACACTTTATTTGTAAAACCCGTAAAAATAAGGTCATAATTTAATTATAATTTTCAATTATTTTGAAGTATTTTATAATGTTAAATATTATTATGTTTAACGGTTTAAGTTGAAACCGATATTAAATATTTTATTTTAATATTTTGACGAGCAACGAGGACTACTAGTGATCGCGATACCGACGGATGCCCACAATTTTATATTTTATTATCAATCGTTTCGATATTTAATATTTTCGACGATATCGTTTTAATTACGTATCGATTCGTTATATTATTATT
This sequence comes from Glebionis coronaria, assembly GCA_025667525.1. NCBI lineage: Eukaryota > Viridiplantae > Streptophyta > Magnoliopsida > Asterales > Asteraceae > Glebionis > Glebionis coronaria. Next base: position 381,506,482 of record CM046882.1, on the reverse strand, counting down.
TTTCGTGTGCGTTTAAACTTTTAAGTATTTTTACGAAACCCGAGTCCCGAAAATATTTGTAAAATTTACTTTTAGTCATTTCCCACTTTCTAACTAATATTTACATTTTGGACCAAAACTATCACAAATTGGCAAAAACCACCCTACCTACACTATACATAACTTTTCCACTATCTCTCTTTCATTTATAAAAATTCATTTAACCAAAATTTCTTCCTTCCTCCTCCATTTTTCTTTCATAGCCATACACCCCATCAACACTAATCATCAAAATTTTTGATGATCAACTTTGATCCATCCAAAAACAAAACAAGTCCCATTCCTGTTTTTGAAAGGTGATTCTAATGATACCATGTTTACTTACATGCATCAAGTTTTATTTTTTTTATTGTTAGGTGGAGATTTTGATCATGCATATGTTACTAGTGATGATCAAATGATGTTATTGCAATGTTTTTGTTAAAAAGTTGATTTTTAATTTTTGGGTTTTTGATTTTGATGATGATACAAGTGTTAGGATTGGTTTATGGTGATATTAGGATGTTAGGTTGATGATAAAAATGATTGGTTTTGATCAAAAACATGATTTTGTGGGAGATTTTGAAAGGTGATTTTGGGCAGTAGGTTTGAGGCCATTTTCGAGGGTCTTAAGTCTGAATATAGGATGATATGATTGTATTATGTTGTAGAGAATTTCGTTAGCTTCGATTTGATATAAAGTAGGCATTCCAACTCCAAACGAGGTGGAAGTTACACTAGTTTGATTTTCGTGTACCGGGAGACGAGTGTCGACACAATCCGAAAATTGTCGTCGATATTTGGATCGAATCTCGGGGACTATAAAATGAGTTTCAAAATGATTCAAGGGCTGTTCTCAGTCTCCAAGTTTAGTATTTTGAGTCTATTTTTAGAATCAAGTGGCGGTTTTACAAATGGAGTTGTTTAGAATGGTCAAAATGGTTTCGTAAGTCAAGGTCGCTAAACTGTCCGGATTTTGTGATTCAAAGATGAGTCGGGCAGGGACCTTTAGAAGTAAAATCTTTTAATGGGCTCTTGGAAGGACTTTCTACATATAGTAAGTGAGTTCTCTGAGTAGTATCATAAAAAGTTGATATGTTTAAGTATGGGAAAACGGCTTGGACATTCGGTATGTTCCGGCAGATTTTTATTAAAGGCGTAGAATAATAAATTGAATATATAGGAGAGTGTAATAGTATCACTTGTATCGTTTTCTCTCGATTTTTCGTGATTTTATGAGTCGAGTTTTATATTCTTATGTATGGGTTATTTCTCGAGTCTATTATTAATGAACGCACCTCATTTGATAGGTTGCGGTTCTCGTGTCTGAAAGGCATCATCTTCGGCGATCGTCTCATTACCACTATTGGCTAAGGTGAGTCTATAGCCTCGCTTTATACTAGTTATTAAATGATTTTAAACCCGCGAGGGGGAATACATGTTTTTATAAACTTAGAACACAAGATTCTTATGGTATGCTTTGTCCCTCTATGAATGGACCCGTGGTTGCCTTTAACTTGCATTAAGTGATTGCCTTTGTTAAAACCTCAATTATGAACCGTTAATTAACCTATGATGGGTTAACCGCTAGTACAATTAATAGATCTATGGGGGAAGCCGCCCCGGTTCAGTTTTTGTGGACTTGTCATAGAAGCTTAGGCCCGACCTCCATACTGTTTGAGCATATTGTATTAAGAAGTCAGGTATACGGCAATGTACCAATAATCTGGAGGTAACCGACAATTAATAAATCTCTCGTCTTATTAGACTGATATGGGAGTGTCTAAGGGCTCGGTTCCATGAGCTTATTGCAATTTATGCTATATACAATTATCATTGTTGATGCAAATTATTATTTGATGCTTATAAGCATGCCACAAACTTATAATCTTTGCTTGTGTTCAAATTGATTACATAAACCTATAAATTCACTCGGCATTTTTGCTGATGTTTTACTCACATGTATTTCAGGTAATCAGGAAGGGTGAAGCTTGGAAGCCACGGGAATGAATGTTGTGCACTACTTTGCAATATAAACTCTTTGAATATTTGTCGTTCCTTTTGTTCAAAACAATTTAAATCTTTTGTTTTGGTTGTACTTTGGTTACGATGTCTTGGGACTACGCTACTCTGACAAATGTTTTAGGAACGATAAATCTAAAACATCTCTTTTCGAGTCGTTCTTTATAAATTATGTGTTGTTGTATCATTGTTTAGCACCCAAAGATGTATTCTGCTGCGTGTAAATTTGGGGGTGTTAAAGATTGGTACCAGAGCCATGAGTTATAGAGAACTAGGTCTTTTTCTAAAAACCTAAACTATAACTGTTGGTTTTATTTTTCAAAGAGTCGGTGCACATGATTTCGCGTGACTTCTGGTTCAAGCTACTTCTGAGATTACAATTTTAGTATACGTTATTACGTATACCTTATTGCCAAGTAATTATAAATAAATACTATGATCCATTTACGGATATATATTTATATCTATGATCCCTTTTATCGATATATATTTATGTCGTTAAACTTTTCGATAAAAGTTTATCATTTATTAATGATTAACTTAAATAAATACATTGAATTTTCAAGATCTTTCTGTATTTATTTTTGAAGTATTTAAATTGCTTTTATTGCAAATTTTATATTATGACCTTACATACCTTCATCTACGCTCGTTACTTTCATTGTTTAACCCTTTGTGATATCTATATAGATATCCAAATCGTCTTTCGGCTGCTTGTGCTTGGACGTCTTTTAACGTAATCTCCAGACCATTGTGTAGCTCAATGTGTCCTTGGAATAGACTAACCGCTATCGTGTGAGTCACACATTTTGAAATACTTCTTATAATCGTGTTGAATAATTTCATGGTTTTCATAATATTTTGTTGATTTTTATTATCGTTTTACACGACATGCGAAGATTTAATTCGTTGACATTTATATGTATCGACTCCGAAGTGTATTGCTCGCTTATAACTCGGTAACGTCATCGTCATTTTATAAATCATCGTCTAGATTATGGCGCTAGATTGGAATACGATTTTACTTTTATAAAATTGTATCATTTGTTTTTCATTAACTTTCTTGCTCCCGGAGTGCAACCCGTTAATGTTCCTTTCTTTTCTTGTTATGTTTTGTGTTTTTGGACAATCGTGGCACCAAGGAGATTTGCCTACATTGCATTTTGAAATCTAAATTACGAACGTCTTTCACCGTTTTACTTCCTAAATTTCGTGTTGAATATCTTGAAGCATCTTATGTCATTTCATTATACTATATTTTTATTAGATGCTCAATATGAGATTTATTTTTCGTTGTTGTAAAATCCACAAGACATGTGTGTATATATATTTTGAGTGGTCAGGAAGTGTCGAAAAATATATTTAATTGAGAAACTGCAGGGGCAGTATAAACAGGTCAAAACTTAAGAGTAAAACCTGCGTTTTTTGTTAAAATAAAATAGTCAAACCTGCACAGAACTTGCAGGGGTATTTAGGTCATTTTACATTGGTTTTCAGGTCTCGGGTAAAACTAGAAAGTCGTCTGAAACGTCGTTTTGCCTCAAAATGCTTTAAACTCCGAGTCTTGGAGATGTCGTTTATCGGGTCAATTAATCGGCTCATATTTAAAAGTTAAATCTGATAGAAAATTCAGAACATGAGTTTTAAACGTTTCTAAGCAGTTTTGATTTCATTTAGGATCGTAAAAATTTTAATAAATATTATTTTACAACTAACTAATACTAGTTGCATGTGAACATGTTTAAAAATAGAAACAATACAGGATTAGCAATTACCGGAATAATAAGGTAATTTGAAAACGAATAATATACTTTCTTAAAAGCATGTTGTGTCGAGTATCTTACATAGAATACACATGTGGATTGTTTTATTCTTTTCATATATATGACTCATTTATCATTCGATGTTATTTTATTTTAGTTTTCTTCTAACCTTCCACTGATTTGAGTTGAGTTTTGAAGTTTTGCCTTCACATTCTTCGTTGACATTCTTATCGCGTATCTCATGACGTTTTCGTCCAAACCTTATAACCCTTTGAAAACTTAACAACTTGTAACCATTTCATTGGTTGTTTTATGAGCTACTATTTGCCACTTTTTGCAAAACTTTAACTACTTTATACGTTGTCATAATGTCATATTATAAATAAATCTGATATTGTTTTACGATTATTTTCACCAATTATTTTTACTTTGGTCTTATAAAATACTTTTCATAAGATTAAAAGTTGCTTATTAAGTATCTCACAAATCACTTATATCCTATAAATTTATAAACTATTTTTAAATTCCATTTTACAAATGGCATGTTTTATATATAAACATAAGAAACGTAATAATTTTCGACGAAACTGAGCACTGCATTGCTATTCCTAAATTATACATGGCCTGATCACTTATGTCTAATCTAGAAGGAGCCATGCTAGGCTGAATAGTAGTCACCATAAAATTTTTGATAATAATCAACTTTTTACTTGTATTCATAATAGAATAAAAGAAAATGAAAAGAAGTTTTGAAAACCTTTATATTTTTATGCAAGTAGCGCAATTTCTATACATCCGCATATGTTTTCTTACCTTCTCTTGAACGAATTACGTGCTTACGGGTACGTTTTTACTCGACGATCATTTTCTACTTGTTACTTCATTTTGTCTTATAACTGATTTCTTTTGACCGTTCGTCTAATTACTGACTGTTGATAAATGACTTGAAAGTCTCGATTTTTTATCCTTCCTTCTTGTCCAATGATCTTTATGCGATTTTATAGATCTTTGGAATGTCTCCGCACGTGAATAATGAATTATCACTAGAGTGATTTCCGTATATCTGGGATGATGTCCGTCACTCTCGTTTTTCTCGAAATCCACTCTTGTGAACTGTGCTTTGGCTTCTCTCCTTAAACACTAACATCGTTCATTTGATTTGTTCTAATTGCAAGTGATTATTAGAAATTTTATTTTATTAAAATTTTTGTATGGATCTTATTTCTGATCATGTAACGACCACCGCTAAGTTAACGAGCTGATATTGGTGAACCATCGACCGCACTAACCAAATTTGACAACTTGTTTAATCTATTATTTCTTATCGTCATACCATCAATGTCTTTATTTTATTATTCTCTTTAAGAATTCATACGACATTTGCTTCGTTCTCTTTTGTACCGTTGATTTCGTACTGATTGTTAACCATTATTTCCATTCGTATTCATTTGTTATCTTGTCACGTTTCGAAACCCGAATATATCCCATGTTATTTTGAAATAATAAACACCTTTATGTATTTCTACAAAGTATTATTAATTTTTTATGGAACTTGTCTACATTTTCTAATGATTTTCAATTATCGAAATAACCATCACAAGTAAAAGGTCAAATTTATACACCATATTTTGTATAACTAAAACAAAGGTTTAAAATAAAATCATGTTCTATCTTTTGAACTAACGGACTTATCACACTTTACTTTTAATGTAATAAAATTACCGGTTTAATTTATATTCCTAATAATGATTTAATTTGGAAATTATATTTTCTAAACCGTAACCATCAATATGAGTATAATTAATAAATTTATGTCATTCTTTCAAAGTTTCTTAAGACAACAAAAATAAATTATGAATCTATTTAACTTCTATTTTTAATATATCATCTTTATCAAGAAAGTACCTCAATTGAGTTTTAAGGTAATACAAAATCCGGGATGGATAATTGTGACAAATGTTACTTGAATGTTGATATATAATTCTTTCATCGTTCTCATTTTTCTAGTATTGTGAATTATTATGTTTTACGGTTACGTGAGTCGGGATCCCTCGTCGATCGTCAACCTTAAATCATTTTACCACATCTAGTACGTTTATGCGTTTATTGAATTTATTTTTATCTCGTTCTGTTCCTCGTACGGAAGATCACTATTTTATTTTGAGTTTAAAATGAATATTGGGAAGCCGTGTATAAGAAGAAACGATAAGTGTCACTAGGATTTATGCGTGTACTTGTGGAATGATTCAGGATCGAATCTCTTAATGAATGGGAGTTAATAAATTCGTTACAACCTCGAGGAGCATGTTGAAGCCGACACCGCAAGTGGAAAGACTCTTGAGATCAAGTGGTTATTATCAAGGGTTCGTTCAAGGTTTTCTCGATGATTAACGGTGGAGATCTATACTCGATGTTTATGTTCGACCTTTTCTTTTATGTACTTATATGGTGTGTGATCTAGTCAAATGATCATAAGTTGTGAAAACTTGAGACGGCATCATCCGATGACGTCCGATCATGTAGAACACATATTATGTAATATCTTTTTGACTTTCAACGACAATGTTTATTGAGACTTTAATGCGCGTTGGCGAAAGTGAGATGATGTCTTTGTATTATCTTTTGAGTAGGGACCCGCGTATGAGCACTCTCCGATGACGAAAATGTTTTTCTTGTTAGTTCTTTTGATGTGTGTCCATGGCTATCCGGCCAGTGGCTATCCTTTAAATTTCAACATTCTTTTAACTGGACTTACCCGAAAATCCTGTCACCTATTCTTGTCGTCGAATGATCTTCGTGTGACTCATAAAATCATCATGGGTCGAACTTGACGGGTGACTGGTGGACAAGGATTTATTTATTCCTTTTTGGTGAGATACCACTTGACGACAAGTTGCGTTTTGTAAAAGAACCAGTGGAGATCGTGGATCGAGATTCACGTGGGAACGTGAAGACTTCTTTATAAGGAATGCCGTCGTTCTTCCGGGTAGTGATCAACTCGTGTATGAGGCGAGTTGAGCGCCGGGACGTCGCTCCCTTAAGGTGGTGAGGATGTAAAACCCGTAAAAATAAGGTCATAATTTAATTATAATTTTCAATTATTTTGAAGTATTTTATAATGTTAAATATTATTATGTTTAACGGTTTAAGTTGAAACCGATATTAAATATTTTATTTTAATATTTTGACGAGCAACGAGGACTACTAGTGATCGCGATACCGACGGATGCCCACAATTTTATATTTTATTATCAATCGTTTCGATATTTAATATTTTCGACGATATCGTTTTAATTACGTATCGAGTCGTTATATTATTATTTTTCGTGTGCGTTTAAACTTTTAAGTATTTTTACGAAACCCGAGTCCCGAAAATATTTGTAAAATTTACTTTTAGTCATTTCCCGCTTTCTAACTAATATTTACATTTTGGACCAAAACTATCACAAATTGGCAAAAACCACCCTACCTACACTATACATAACTTTTCCACTATCTCTCTTTCATTTATAAAAATTCATTTAACCAAAATTTCTTCCTTCCTCCTCCATTTTTCTTTCTTAGCCATACACCCCATCAACACCAATCATCAAAAATTTTGATGATCAACTTTGATCCATCCAAAAACAAACAAGTCCCATTCCTATTTTTGAAAGGTGATTCTAATGATACCATGTTTACTTACATGCATCAAGTTTTATTTTTTTTTATGGTTAGGTGGAGATTTTGATCATGCATATGTTACTAGTGATGATCAAATGATGTTATTGCAATGTTTTTGTTAAAAAGTTGATTTTTAATTTTTGGGTTTTTGATTTTGATGATGATACAAGTGTTAGGATTGGTTTATGGTGATATTAGGATGTTAGGTTGATGATAAAAATGATTGGTTTTGATCAAAAACATGATTTTGTGGGAGATTTTGAAAGGTGATTTTGGGCAGTAGGTTTGAGGCCATTTTCGAGGGTCTTAAGTCTGAATATAGGATGATATGATTGGATTATGTTGTAGAGAATTTCGTTAGCTTCGATTTGATATAAAGTAGGCCTTCCAACTCCAAACGAGGTGGAAGTTACACTAGTTTGATTTTCGTGTACCGGGAGACGAGTGTCGACACAATCCGAAAATTGTCGTCGATATTTGGATCGAATCTCGGGGACTATAAAATGAGTTTCAAAATGATTCAAGGGCTGTTCTCAGGCTCCAAGTTTAGTATTTTGAGTCTATTTTTAGAATCAAGTGGCGGTTTTACAAATGGAGTTGTTTATAATGGTCAAAATGGTTTCGTAAGTCAAGGTCGCTAAACTGTCCGGATTTTGTGATTCAAAGATGAGTCGGGCAGGGACATTTAGAAGTAAAATCTTTTAATGGGCTCTTGGGAGGACTTTCTACATATAGTAAGTGAGTTCTCTGAGTAGTATCATAAAAATTTGATATGTTTAAGTATGGGAAAACGGCTTGGACATTCGGTATGTTCCGGCAGATTTTTATTAAAGGCGTAGAATAATAGATTGAATATATAGGAGAGTGTAATAGTATCACTTGTATCGTTTTCTCTCGATTTTGTCGTGATTTTATGAGTCGAGTTTTATATTCTTATGTATGGGTTATTTCTCGAGTCTGTTATTAATGAACGCACCTCATTTGATAGGTTGCGGTTCTCGTGTTTGAAAGGCATCATCTATCGTCGGCGATCGTCTCATTACCACTATTGGCTAAGGTGAGTCTATAGCCTCGCTTTATACTAGTTATTAAATGATTTTAAACCCGCGAGGGGGAATACATGTTTTTATAAACTTAGAACACAAGATTCTTATGGTATGCTTTGTCCCTCTATGAATGGACCCGTGGTTGCCTTTAAATTGCATTAAGTGATTGCCTTTGTTAAAACCTCAATTATGGACCGTTAATTAACCTATGATGGGTTAACCGCTAGTACAATTAATAGATCTATGGGGGAAGCCGCCCCGGTTCAGTTTTTGTGGACTTGTCATAGAAGCTTAGGCCCGACCTCCACACTGTTTGAGCATATTGTATTAAGAAGTCAGGTATACGGCAATGTACCAATAATCTGGAGGTAACCGACAATTAATAAATCTCTCGTCTTATTAGACTGATATGGGAGTGTCTAAGGGCTCGGTTCCATGAGCTTATTGCAATTTATGCTATATACAATTATCATTGTTGATGCAAATTATTATTTGATGCTTATAAGCATGCCACAAACTTATAATCTTTGCTTGTGTTCAAATTGATTACATAAACCTATAAATTCACTCGGCATTTTTGCTGATGTTTTACTCACATGTATTTCAGGTAATCAGGAAGGGTGAAGCTTGGAAGCCACGGGAATGAATGTTGTGCACTACTTTGCAATATAAACTCTTTGAATATTTGTCGTTCCTTTTGTTCAAAACAATTTAAATCTTTTGTTTTGGTTGTACTTTGGTTACGATGTCTTGGGACTACGCTACTCTGACAAATGTTTTAGGAACGATAAATCTAAAACATCTCTTTTCGAGTCGTTCTTTATAAATTATGTGTTGTTGTATCATTGTTTAGCACCCAAAGATGTATTCCGCTGCGTGTAAATTTGAGGGTGTTAAATTATTTTTTGCATATGGATCTTTGTGGGTGTAGAATATTGATAACCTATGAATCTATGAAGTGGGTTGATGTTTTCTAGTGAGAGAAACTAGAGAGAGAAAGTGAGAGAATATGTGAAAGATTTTATTAATATGAATGTGTAAAAATGGAACAACAACCAACCCCTTTCCTTAGTGGAAAGGGGTATTTATAGTACCAAGCTAAACATGGGCTTGGGCCGGTCCATGACAAGCCCATGGACCGGTTCTTACTTAAGTTAATAAGTAACTAACAACTATTATCTAACTACGAGCTATTACAACATGAATATTATTGTGGAGTGACCGATACTTCTAATATACGTAAAAACGTATTTCTAACAATCTCCCCCTAAGGGAGGTCACTCCACGTTTACAAAGTTCTAAACCTAGCATACTATACTAAGTCTTCGTTCTTTAGCTCGTAGTCTTTTCTTCTTTTCTTTCTTTTGTTGTGAATATGTTGATTTGATCTTTTTGGCTTTGACTTGAGAGCATTGTTCTTTGGCCTTTCACGTGCGATCTTTGCCTTTCTTGTGAACTTTGCCTCCTCGTGACTTCATGTTCCACACACTTACGTCTTTTTGTTGAATTCTCGAAAGCTTCAGAGTTTGGTACAGCGGAAGACTTTATCTTGTACTTTCTTGAATTTTTGCTGAACTTTGTTGCAAAAGACATAAGCATGTGGGAACGACTTTTACAGGTACACCGCAACACCACCGTCTTCACTGGTACACAGCAACGCCACCGTCTTCAACAGATACACAGCAACGCCACCGTCTTTAACAGGTACACAGCAACGACACGAATAAAATGGCTTTGAACATTTTATTCTAATTCGGTAGCATTTTACCTCCGGTCGGTGAAGACCGTTGGACGATATTAGATATCGTACCCGTGACGGATAGTTTCAATTAAATAACTTCCTGACAGGATTTCGCGGGTAAACCCGTTCTCTTTATTCGACCGTCCAAAGCTGACTGCGAACATAAAGAGTGAATCACTTGGAGAAATTATCCTTGTGATTAAAAGCCGTCAATTCATGAAACCTGGAACAAGTGAATTTCAATTAAGATTTTCACCATCGTTGCTTTCCAGTTGTCACGAGCTCAATTCATAAAGAATCTTGCACGTTACCTACCAAGTGCTGTTTGATGTTGACACTAGAAGGATTTCCACTCGTCACTGTGGTCAATAAAGAGTCACTCTGAGTGTTCTGGCAAGATCATATGATAATGCGAAGAGGCCTGGAACGAGTTTAAGTTCAATTAAGAATTAAACCACTGTTACCTTCCAGTTTTTCACAAGATTGGTTCTAAAAGAACCGCACGTGTAACCTACCATGAGCTTGTTTGATGTTGGCTCAAGCAGGATTTCCATCTTCATTGTAATACTTGCGTATTACTCGGATGTTCTGGCAATATTACAGGAATACTGCGTAGGACTCATGAAAATCTCTTACTTTTCACAGTGTGTGAGAAAGCAAGGAATAAATGGAAAGTGTCCTAACGAGACTTTTGATGATCTCTTGGCTCTAGACTCGATTGTGCGTTTTGATTTAGTGAGCGATGGCTGGAGAGGAGTGCCACCTTTTCAATACCAGTCTATTCGGAGTGAATGAACCAATAGATAACGTGTTGATCTCCGTGTGATTAAAACAAATACCTTTTGAGAGATATTTGAGTTAGCTGGGGAAGGGTTGTGCATTGCATCACTGGGTCCATGATGTCTTTCTTCAATACCGAGAATCATTAGCAAAAATGACCTCAATAGCATATGTATTGACCCGGTTTCTGCCTAAAGTTGTAAGGAGGGCTTCTTTCTTTAAACCCTTTATCTTTACATTTCTTTTTCATTCTTCAACCCCTTCAATGCTTACCAATACGTCATCACTAGCACCTTGTTGTGATTGTTCCAGTGCTAGCTTAAGTACTTGGTCGGCATTCAGCTACGTTCACATTCTTTCTCCATCTTTCCTAGGACTTCTAATTCTATCTAGGGAATTGTCCTTGGGAAGATTCCATCGGCTCTGATGAATCATTGGACTAAACCTATTCCTACCACCCTTTTGTCACCACATCCGTCGTGAATTAAGCGTGTTTTGGGAAGGAATTGCCACCATGAAAAATCACTGAAAATCACATAAGGTACTTGTGATATTGAAATCAAAAGTTTTGTACCTTAGGTGTTTTGTTCATCAAAAACGCTCCCCCTTAACACGTGCTTTACACATATTAAGTTGGATAATCGTTAAGTCTTTTTCATCTTTTAGCCAAGTATCACTTACGTCTCCTTAATCCCATTTTCTCCCCTTATCCAAAATGTTAACCATTAATATTTGGGATATTGAATGGATTAACCAGTCTTTGGGTAAAAATGAAATTGATGTTTGGCCATAGAACAAGTTATTGCTCCCCCTTAAGTTAATAAGGGATAGTTGTAGTGCTTTAGTATGATATATTTTGAAAGATTTAGAATCTCGTGAGAAATTCTTGAAAAATTATCATACCTTAACACTACAACAAGCCATTAAAGCACATTATTCACAAATATACATATTCACATATAATACCAATATAGAGTGACCTGAAATGTACGACCCTTCAGATGGATCGTTGCAGTGTCCTGTAGTGCACTCCATATGGTCTACCACCCACGAATCTTTCCAAGCTCCTCATCAATCTACGTTCACGGAGCTTTTGATCGATCTTTTTGATCACGTACTTCGCCATCTGCCGGTAACCTGGATGCCAATCCTCCGTCATTTCTGGCAAAGTCCCACCCGAATTCAGATGATCCAACTTTCCTCTGACTTGTAGAAGAGTGCCATCACTATACTTGTGGAGCTCCCCCACCCTCATAAACTTCATCAAACCTCGACTGTTCAAGTAGAAAATGCCGTAATTCGGGACAGAAATGCCGGTATAGGGACATCTTGCTACATGTTGAGGTAACACTTGATTCACAGGACGGGTTAAATTGAGCTTCCTCTGATAGCTTTCGACTCCCAACTGAAGATCTTCAACTCGTGTCTTGATGACAACGCTTCGTGTGAACATACGAAGTGCTGTGTTCAAAGCAATGAGGTCTTCACGAGGAATATGTGTGAGTTGATCTCTGGTCATCAGAAGCAGCATATCTTCGATATCCTCAAGGCGAATGATGGAAAAATCTCCCTGCTGGATTTTGTATTCCCTGTCATCCTCCCTTTTCAAACGAATCTCCGTCACATGATAGTAGCCATTCTTGGCTTCAGTTTTCATCCCTAAAATGCTGGAGATGCGGATGTCGGATCTAACCTTGCTTCCAGAATTGACCAGGCAGCAACCCCTGTACGCCCTTCGGACTCGTTCGTCCCAATGAGATGCACCTATGACAGCATACATATCATAATTACGATTTATCTTAGGGACCCAGAGTCGATTTACCTTTTCCTCGATAAAGGGTATTGTCCCCCAGTTGGCAGCTTTCAGCAAGGTCAGGGATGTTGCGTACTTTGATGACCCCTTCAGTAGATATACCAGATCATTGGTGACAAAGAAGTCAAGAGCAATCTGATTATCTTGATCCATTGGAGGTGGAGCTCTTTCTGATTCATGAAGACCTGGCCGTTGAACGGTATTCAGAGCCTTCAGGATCTCCTCGGCATAATATTCGAACTCCATTTGGGTCAACCGGGTTTTGGCGCGAAGTCTTTTATCCTTCAGTACTTTCTTCACCAAAGATGGAGTAACCGAAGTCTTATACTCATGAGCAAGAAATGCACATAAGTCAATCGGACTTCGGATACGAAGGTACAAGACTTCTTTGTCGGCGTCGGTGATCGGATCATACTGCGCCGCTGCCGTGATCCAAGCCTGTGGTGGAGCATTCTCGTCGATCTCCAACGTGTCCTCCCAGTCTTTTGTGCTTGGTTCAGGAATAGTGGATTGTGGGTTTTGTTGCAGAGGAGTGGAGACGTGAACATCTGCTTGTTCAGATTCAGGCATTTCAGCAGTGTCATGGATGGGTGAGTGTTGAGCAGCTTCAGGTTCGGTTACCGATTCTGCAATCACAGGAGTAACAACACAAGAACTAACGGGGTTAGTGGTAACAGGTATTGATGCATGGATAAATGTACCAGGAATAGATGACCCTGTAGTGGCATTCACGTCATGGCGACACTTCGATCGTCTGGATTCCGTGGATGTAGATTTCTCCTTTGGTGCTGCATCTTTCTTTGACTTGGTGCCAGACTTAACCACTTTCTTTGAGCTGGCGCCCTTATCCCCTTTCTCACGCTGTTCACCTTTATCCGCATTGCTCCCCTTAACACTCTCCTGGTGACCATCACCACCATCATTACCATCATTATCATCATCATCTGTATCCTCATCATCATCATTCTCATCCTCATCCTCATCATCATTTTCATCATCCTTATCATTATCATCATCCTCATCATTCTCATCATCATCATCATTATTATCTTCTTCTTCTTCTTCTTCTTCTTCCTCTTCTCCACCAGTACCCTCGTCTTCTTCACTCTCTTCCCGTTCTTCCTCAGGGAGAATGTGGTAGGGTACCACACTTCCAAATGTTTTGAACAACTTATCATCCTCCATGATAGCATCATTCAATGATTTGTAGAGAGCCCGTTGAATCCTTGATTTATCAAACGAAACAAGTTCCACCATACGAGCCTTAAGGATCTTCTTCAGTTCAAAATCCGTCAAGTCATATGCGATCTTGTAGGCGGCTTCTGAAGGATTGGATGATTTGATCATCAAGTTATCAGCAGCAAGCGTCTTTAAATCATCACGCAGTTTAGGCATTAGGGATTCAACGGAGTCTTTCACTCTCTGCTCAATAGTAGCTTCAAGAGCGTCTTTTTGCTCTTTAAGGTCATCCTTAATAGCTTTAAGTCTCTTAATTCGTGCTTGATGCCTATTAGCTTCATCCTTTTTAACCTGAGCAAGTTCCTCTGCATGAGCTTTACGTGTAGCTTCCATGTCTGCAGCGAACTTTGCAATCAACTCTTCTTGAGCCTTCTTAGATGCTTCTTCACTTTGAGCTCGTCTTTGTAACTCTTGGCGAAGTTCATCCATTTCTCTCTTTTGATTATCCATGTGTTTATCCAACATCTCGGCCATCACTATTGCTGCCATTGCAGATGTTGTAGAGCTGCTCTGGGTTGAGGGAATAGGCTCGGTTGTGACTGCGGTGCTAAGGATGGGCTTTGGTGGTGGTGGAGGAAGTGGTGTAGAAACCGGTTTGGTTGGTAAGGGTTGAGTTGGTGGAGGTTGAGTTGTTAAAGGTTGAGTAGATGCCTTTTCAATACCAGCTGAAACAGGGATGGATGGCTCCTTCGAAGTGGAATAATGTTCAGGTGACCCAAACTCATCAACATCATCAGGTTCCATGTACTCATCCTCAACGTCTACTCTTACACCTAAACCACTACCGCCAGTATCTTTCCTGCTCCTTTGAATGGCTATCTTCATTATTTGTTTCTCAGTTTTCTCAAGAGCAGGATCAGCAATATTTTCTTCGTCACGCAGACGCATCTCATCAGCCTCACCCTTTCCTTTCTTACCCTCTGTCTTCTTCTTCTTGGTTTTGGGTTCAGGTAAATCTGCTTGCTTCCTTTTACCTTTGCTTTTAACCGTGGTAGATGAGTCTTCACCTGCTAGAAGGCTTGCTCGTTGATTCTCAATTTCTGTGAGCAAGTTCTTGTAATCATCAGATTCAATAATCTCATCGGTCAGAAGATGACTGGGAATGGGACCAGGAATAACCGTATTCGAATGAGTCTCCTGCCTTAAGTCTACCAAATCATCATCATCTATCATGTGGTGACGACTACCTGCACGCTTGTTAATGGATGCATCGTTTTCCATAAAGTAATGTATGATCAACTTAATAAACCTAGGGTACTGGTAAGTTTTAACTTTACCCTTTGTGTTAATGAAGAGTTGAAAAGTGAACTCCTCCCACAGCAGTGATGCATAATCAATACCCATACCTTTAAACATACCATAAAACATCTTGATGATTGGTGGACGAACAGCATCATACCCAGTTGTTTTGGGTGTTAAACATCGGCTTAGAATCCCAAAAATAGCTTTCCATGGTTGACCAATTTTGGCAGTAGTAAACTCAGACGAGGTTCGTATGTCAAGACATCCAATGGCGGTGAACATCTCCATGATCTGGTCCTTGGTTGGGTTGGGTGAGTATGATGGTAGACCTTTGAGTATCGGTCGAAATCCAAAGATCTTTCTGAAGTCTGACACAGTAAGCGTCTGCTGCTTGTTGTCCAAGGAAAAAGTGATCTTGTTCGACGTCCTCTCTTTGGTAGCCCAGAACTCGTAAAGATATTCATAGGGCACCGAAGCACTTCTCCTTAGCGCATACTTGAAGTGAGATTTATCAAGCATGGCTGTAGCTACCTTAAAGCCATTATGGGTAGAGTGAGATACCTCCTTCAGACGGAAGTTGTTTGGAACAAACTTTAGAGTCTTGGCTTCAGCAATGGCGGCGGCTCTGTTGTCTTGTAGTTGTTGTACGGTAGGGTTAGTCATCGTTTCTGCTTAAGATAAAACACAAAGGTTGATACAAACAAGTATGAATATCATTATGACTTTAAACCTAAGCATTGTACATATGACATAATCCTTTAATCTTTGAAATCATTCAAACATCTTCTATTCGAAATAATCACTCAATTCGGAATAATAGGTTTATGCTGAATATAATTCCTATGCGGAACATAAGTCTATTCGGAACATATATCCTATGCGGAAAAACATCCCTATTCTGAATAAAAAAGCTATTCGGAACATTTGGGCTATGCGGAATAAATTCCCCATTCGGAACTTTGGCCTATTCGGAACAAATTCCCTATTCGGAACATTTGCCCTATTCGGAACATTTGCCCTATTCGGAACATTTGCCCTATTCGGAACATTTGCCCTATTCGGAACATTTGCCCTATTCGGAACATTTGCCCTATTCGGAACATTTGCCCTATTCGGAACATTTGCCCTATTCGGAACATTTGCCCTATTCGGAACATTTCCCTATTCGGAACATTTCCCTATTCGGAACATTTGCCCTATTCGGAACATTTGCCCTATTCGGAACATTTGCCCTATTCGGAACATTTGCCCTATTCGGAACATTTGCCCTATTCGGAACATTTCCCTATTCGGAACATTTCCCTATTCGGAACATTTGCCCTATTCGGAACATTTGCCCTATTCGGAACATTTGCCCTATTCGGAACATTTGCCCTATTCGGAACATTTGCCCTATTCGAAACTTTTGCCCTATGCGGAACTTTTGCCCTATGCGGAAAAAACTGTTCTATTCGGAAAAACTGCTTCTATGCGGAAAGTGACAAACAGTTACGATTTTCTAATTGGGCATGAACTCGTTTGATTCAAGTGTTCTAAAGGCCAAATTAGTGCAATTAGACCTATTCCGAATCATCCCCAGGCAAAAACCCCAATTACTTAAACCCTAATTAAACAGTAATTTCATTCGATTGATTTTCCACTTTAATCAGTTAATTAACTTGATGTACATGAAAAATAAATCCGATTTAATACCTTTTTGTGAAGATCTGATCAAGAGAATAACTGATTTGAGTCGAGTTTGATTGATTTCGTGAGTTTGTGTGTGTTAGATTGTCAATGGCGGCAAAGAGATAAGGGGAACAGTGAAAGAAGAGTGGGAACGGGGGGGAAGGTTTTGACTAGGTCAACTTTTCCATAAGTTAGACATATTGTCAACTTTGCCCCCTCAAATTTTCTTTTTACTTCATTTCAATATTCTTTTGTTTACCAAGTTTTAACACTTGTCACTTTGACCCTATCTTATGTTAACTATCCGAGCCTTAGTGATTAACTTAATCTTAACACAAGCACAAAACTATCCACGACAATCTTATAAGCAACAACACTACAAATGCCAAAGCAATCCAACCATTTAACCATTAAGCTTTATGAAGATCTTTTTGATGTGAAAGATGATGTAACATTTTCTCCCCCTTAAACGATGACCCGTTTTCTATTTAAAGAGCTGTAGTCATTGTTTAACGAGGCACATGATGATGAAAAACATTTCCCAATTGATATCTTGAAAAAGTTTGATTCGTGGTGTCAATAAGATTTCTCTTATTTTAACAAATTAATGCACTGAGACGTACACAAATTCGTGTTAGACCAAGTTGTAAAGTAAACTTGATCCCTTTGCATGATTTGGCTTGTAAATCACGCCCGAGAAAGTTAATTCCCGTTCTGAGCCAACGTTTTCCAAGGAAATACGTGACTTTAATATGAAAACCGGGTTGCAGTCAGAAATAACTACAAGCCATAAAGGGCATGTTTTAAAACATTACAACTTTTATACGGACTCTATTTATGGCACCGTGTCAATATTGATCGACATTTCTAAGGCCGTAAATATTACCGTACTAAAAGACATGCCCGTTTTAAACGAAAAATATTTTTGGTTTTTCTTGATTTTATAATTTTTATGGTTTTTCTAGGTTTTATATTTTTTTTTATGGTTTTTCTTGGTTTTATATTTTTTATGGTTTTTCTTGGTTTTATATTTTTGTATTTTTCTTTTGTGGTTTATATATTTACGATAATATACATGATCACAACCAAAGGATACTCTGAATAGTTTACCACGACTATTCAGCTGATTCTTCTGCCAACTCTTTGAGAGTCGCTGGAGTAAATGATTTCATGCCAAGCTTGTCGATCAAAAACTCGATTCGTCCTCGATCTAAGGCTTTGGTAAACATATCCGCCAGCTGGTACTCAGTAGTGACAAAATACAGCTCGATCACTCCGTTTTCCACCTGCTCCTTAATGAAATGGTAGCGAATGTCTATGTGCTTGGCCCGGGAGTGTTGAACATAGTTGCAGCAAAGGGCAATGGCGCTCTTGTTGTCACAATACATCGGGATTTTGTTAAATCCAAGACCGTAGTCAGTTAATTGTGATCTCATCCAAAGGACTTGAGCACAACAACCGGACATGGCGATGTATTCAGCCTCCGTGCTTGATATTGCAGCGCTTTTCTGCCTTTTTGAAGACCAACTGATCAATCTATCTCCAAGGAGTTGCACAGATCCAGAAGTGCTACGCCTCGTATCTTGACATCCAGCATGATCGGCATCTGCGTATGATATTAAAGCAATCGAGGAATCTTTCGGATACCATAGACCACGATGAAGTGTTCCTTTTAGATACCGAAAGATCCTTTTCACAACATGTAAGTGCTTTTCGGTAGGCCGAGCCTGATACCGGGCACACATGCATACAGCAAATTGCAAATCAGGCCTGCTAGCAGTCAGATAGAGAAGGGTGCCAATCATTCCACGGTAAAGTTTCGGATCAACAATAATCCCATCCCTATCTTCATCTAACTTGGATTTCTCCACCATTGGAGTGTCTACGGGGTCACAATTCTCAAAGTTATATTTCTTAAGAGATTCTAGAGCATATTTGGATTGATTAATAAAGATGCCTCTGGGATTCTGAGAAATCTGTAATCCTAAGAAAAATGAAATTTTTCCCATCATCGACATCTGAAAGCGTGTGGACATTATCTTCTCAAATTGTTTAGACAATTCTATGTTAGTGGCAGCAAAAATTATATCATCAACATAAATTTGTACCAGAAGCATGTCGTTGCCGTCCTTGAGAGTGAATAGAGTGGGGTCCACTTTGCCTTTGGAGAAGCCTTCCGACATGAGATATGTTGACAGGAGATCATACCACGCGCGTGGAGCTTGTTTCAACCCATAAAGAGCCTTCTTAAGCTTGTACACATGGTTAGGAGACTCCGTACTGACGAACCCATCCGGTTGACTAACATAAACCTCTTCCCTTAGTTCACCGTTCAAAAATGCCGTCTTCACATCCATTTGATAGACGATCATGTTCATATGAGCAGCAAACGCAAGGAATAGTCTAATCGCCTCCAATCTAGCCACAGGAGCAAAAGATTCCTCAAAGTCTATACCCAAGGCTTGTTTATATCCTCTAGCGACCAATCTTGCTTTATTCTTCAATACCGCACCCATCTCATCAAGTTTAACCTTATAAACCCATAACAAAGTAAGGATGTTAACCTTGTCAGGGCGAGGAACCAATTCCCATACTTCTAGTCGTTTGAATTCATTGAGTTCCTCCTGCATAGCTTCAATCCAAGATGATTGGGTCATAGCCTGCTGCCAATTTTTGGGTTCAACTTCAGAGAGAAATGCATCAAAGTAACAATAAAGTGCACTCTCTTGTAATTGATGGCGTGTAGAGACTGGTCGATCTAGATCTCCAATAACATTCCTAATTGGGTGATCTTTTGTCCATTTAGTGCTATGTTTTTCAATCCTAGGTGGTCTGGAGTGAACAATAGAAGGAGCTTCTTCTGAGGTTGACGCGGCTGAAGGGTTTTCAGGGATCGCTACACCAAAGAAAGGAAGCTCTTGCAAGTGAGCATATTCCAAGTCGTGATCAGTGGAATCCACTTCCACATCATTAGGCACAAGTAGGGGTGATGATTCAGGTGTAGTTTGAGAATCACTTGGTGAAGGTGCATCCGGTTCAATGTGAATTGTAGATGCATTAGATAAAGGTTCATTAACTTGAGCAACCACTTCAGGTATTGGAGCAATTACTACAGGTGCTGGAACTTCATCAGTCGGGGGATCGAAGAATTCATCAAACAAAGGTTGAAACAGTTTATCCCACTCGGGCCTTGATGGTGGTAAAAATGATGTAGAAGTAGGATTGTTGGGAACTAATCCGGAACTTATAGCACCGGTTCCCATCTCATGAAGCGCGGGTTCAGAGCTATGTTGCTCAGAAGCCATCGCTGTCAGCTCGTCGAAATCTGCGTCCATAGTTTCTACAATCTTGCCAAGACGACGGTTATAAATTCGGTATGCTCTTTTGGACGGTGAGTAACCAATGAAAATACCTATGTCGGCTTTTGGTTGAAGCTTACCCAAGTTCTCACTATTGATGTTTGGATAACACAGAGCACCAAACACATGGAAAAATGAAACATCGGGTTTGCGGTCATGTAGAAGCTCATAAGGTGTTTTTCCATGGCGTTTCCGAATGATAGAACGGTTTTGGGTGAAACATGCAGTAGAAATAGCCTCTGCCCACAAGAACAATGGAGCGTTCGCATAAATAAGCATGGTCCTAGCAGCTTCCATAAGTGTACGATTTCGTCTTTCAACGACACCGTTTTGTTGTGGAGTGCGTGCAGCGGATGTTTCATGTGATATACCAACTCCTTCATAATAATCACGAAGAGTCTGGTTTACGAACTCTGTACCATTGTCTGTACGAATACGGCGGACAGTGGTATTCAAACGTACCTGAATGAACTTCAGAAAAGTGATAATAGCTTTTGGTGCGTCATCCTTTGTACGTAGAAATCTAACCCATGTAAACCTGGAAAAGTCATCCACAATGACGAGAATGAATTTCTTACCGCTCACACTTTCAGTTCTCATCGGCCCACAAAGATCCATATGCAAAAGATGAAGTTTTTCTTGATTGGTGTCTTCAGCTTTGGGCTTGTAAGATTTCTTGGTGCTTTTCCCCCTTGAACACGCGGAACATAAATGGTCCTTGTGAAATTTAAGCTTTGGAAGACCACGAACTAATTCGTTTTTAGCCAGATGATTAATAGCATCAAAATTAAGATGAGATAATCTGCGATGCCATAACCATGACTTGGTCTTAGAAGCTTTAGAGAGAAGACATACTGGAGAAGCGGCCATCATGTCTTGTAAGGACAAAGTGTAAAGATTTGCACCACGAGATCCCTTCAACAAATCTTTTCCTTCCAAGTTGCGGATGAAACAAGTGTGTTGTCGAAAAGCAACCTCAAGGTTGGAATCACAAAACTGTCCTACTGAGAATAAGTTATGACCAAGACCTTCTACATAGTATACCCTAGAAATCGTCACGTTTCCAATCTGATATTCACCATACCCCATAATCTTTGCTATATGATCATTCCCAAATTTAACCGTACCAAGAAACTTGCTGACGAAATTTCGGAGCATCGAGCGATTTCCGGTCATATGTTTTGAACAACCGGATTCCAAATACCACAGGATGATTTGGACCACCTGAAAATATCACCACACAAAGACAATGTAGAGGTATCGGAATCTGAGTGTTCCTTGTTATTAGCAGGTACAGATTTAATAATCTTAGATTTGCTAACTCTAGGTTTCTTAGATTTCCTAGCCTTCTTCTTCTTAATTGGTGGTGTATATTCTAGTTGGCTCAAATCCTGAGGTATTTCTTCACTGATAGGCACTATAGTGGGGGCAGACCTAATTAAAGGGCGCTGTTTCCATACTTGAGTGCGAGTGTTCCTAACTAAAGGACGCTCAGACCTAACCTCAATGGATGCATTCCTAGTTAAAGGGCACATTTTACCATCTAGTGTAAAGGTCCTACCAGTGGGACGCCATTGCCAGCCAACTTGGGCACGAGTTCTACCCGTTGGCTTCCATTCAAGACCATTCTTAATAGCATTCATTTCACTAACGTGATCAATCAGACACAAATCATGACGTTGGGAAAACATACATTCATTACAATTCCAACAATTTAAATCAGAATTCACGAATGGTTTATGCTGCTGCACAGGCGCAGAGCTTTTAGTCTTAACATGATTCATTTTATTTAAAACTGAACTAGAATTCCTATTGTGGACTTCTACTTTCTTCTTTGTGGCACTACTAGTGGAGGGCTTGATCTTAGCTTTCTTGAGTGGCGATCCTTTAGCCTTAGTAGTCTCTTTTAATCCTGTAGAAGGCAAAGTGGGAACATTAGCAGCAGATTTTAAAGGTGTCTTACTTGATTGTGCCAATGACGGTTTCGCTCCTGGAGTCTTATTAAATGGAGTGACAGCAATGGGCCTATTATTAAGTAGTGCAGAACCTGGTGTACCTATGTATTGCAAATAAGCCAAGCAATATTGAACTCGCTTAACATATTCATGAGCCGAATAATAGTCGCTACTTGAGGGATCTAAGGCATAAAGATCGTCTAAAATATCCCTAAGAAGATCGACATGCTTAATGGCATTCCTCATATAATCATCATAGGTAACCTGGTTTCTCTTATGAAGCGGATTCTTATAAAGCACTACTGACTTGGTTGTTGGAGCACTAGTGGATGGTGCAGAGTCGGTAGCTAAGTTATCAACAACTTCTTGTCGGGTGAGAAGAAGTGTTTCCTTTAACTCAGCCAAAACCATATTTTTGTCTATGAGCAGGATGTTCAAGTCAGAGATTTCTTCGCACTTTTGGTTCAGTTGTTCAACATAATATTGTTGTTGTGCCGCATTAAAAGCGAAGCGTTCTTCTAGTGAACCATAAAGAGCGGATAGTCCCTGCCTTGTCCGATCCATCTCCCCTAGAACAGTTGATAGTCTAATTTCTAAGACCTGGTTTTTAGACTCTGCAGCCTCTAGTTCCATTCTTAATGTTTCCTTAGATGATACCTCTCTCTTCAATCTCATGATTTCTTCCTCTAATGTCTTAACAATTGCAATCATCTTGTCACTATTCTCAACACCGTTTTCACAAACATTTGATATCAAAAGATTTTCATTTTGATTTTGTTGTTTTAATTCTAAAGATATACAATGTTGTTCTAGTTGATTAAAGCGTTGTGAAAGTAAATTGTAAGAATCTTGTAGCTTTAAAAACTCAGCGTTAGATTCGTGACAAGAATGATTTTCTACCTCATTTACAGTATCAGCAACATTTACAGAAAGATTACAAACATCATCACAAATATCCTTACAAATATTCACAGCATCACAATTAATCACAGCAGATGTAAGCTCATTCGAATAATTAACATTTACAGTAGTAAGCACATCACACGAGATTACTTCAGACAAGAATCGGTCATATTCGGTTAAAATCTTTTCCTTTTCAATTAGTTGCAGTTCGTAAGCGGTGTCCATTTCATAAAACACTTTTTGAACTTCCCCAATTTCAAACTGAAGATTTTCCTTAAGAGATGCAAAACTTCCTTTTAGACTTTCGACAAACGGATTGATCTCAGTTTTAAACACCTCGTTCATGTGTTCGAAAGTCCATTCTCCGGCGTTTAAGCCATTTGAAGTCGTACATTCCAAAATGACCTTGTCAAAGTTAGTAAAGTATCGGTTAATCTCTTTCAAGTTTAACCATACAGTGCTAACAGGTGGAAGATTCTTTGGAATTTCCTTAGGATCTTCCATGTTGACAAGTGTAGGAAATGTACTAGGGCTTTCTTCCTCTATCATGTAGGTTGGTGCTGTAATGAGATCTTTATCCATATGGAAGCGAACTCTAAAATCAGTTTTAGCAAGCTCCTTATTCATTTTAAAATAATCACAATCGGGATATTTTGCTGAATTGTATGACCGATCCTCATCAACTAGATCCTTACTTGTTTGATCATTGGGAAAAACAATCGGGTCTAAAGCCAATCCTAATTGAGTTGCATTATAAAGTCTAGGACTATGTCTTAAAGCTTGTTTTGCATACCGTGGATTAGGGGGAAGGCCTTTTAGACGTGATAAGTTAAATTCTCTAAATGAAGCATCAAATAAGTGAACTAGTTGTGAAGCAGCGTATTGTCTTAACAGCAAGTAATCTAGACTTCTAATCTTATTAGTGGCATTAATCTCCATTTCAGTCTTCTTAGATTCGAGTAATTCAAAATCAGTTTGAAGTTTTTGAAAATTAGTGACCACTAACTCCTTTTCTTTAAGTTCATTAGACATATTTGCTCTTAAGTTTTCGATCTCTTGCAAGTGACCCATTTGTTTGTTTCTAAAATGATCATATTCGAGATTTGTGAGAACACTAGACGAAGGCACTAATTCCAAAGTTTGTACTTTCTCATTGCTTAAGGCAAGCTCATCAGACAAATTCTTATTCTTAGATAAGGTTTCTAAGAGTGCAGCATTCATTTGGCTAAGTAATGTAGCAGGAACCATGACCAAATCTTGTTGAGCAGGAGTAGGCGTATGCGAACTGGGTCCCGGTTGTGATTCACTCAAAGTCTGGGGACTCACATTGATATTGCTATCATTGTTTGTCTCCTCGTTTGAAGGACTCACCACCGAAGATTCATTCGAATCAGCACTCTCTTGCACAACTTGATGTGGTTGAATACTAGCATCAATGGCATTATTGGTGTTATTAATAAGTACCTCAGATCTCTTATCTGGCCCTAAGCTGGAGATAGTTGCCATGAGAGCAGCCTTTGCAGTTTGAAAGTCATCACAGTCGGAGTCATACGCATCAAGATCATCGGCTTGGTAAGCTGCATTCTGCGTAGTGACAACATCTTGTTCAGCAATCCCTGGGTCAGCAAGAAATGCAAGCTCCTCTTCATCAAGTTCCCTTCCTTGCGCCTGAGCATTTACCAGATAGATCTTTTCTGCAAACCACTGTCCATCCCTTTTCCTCTTGGGTTTCTTACAATCCCTGGACATATGACCCTCTTCTTTTCAGTTGTAGCAGGTAATCATTCTCAACTTGCCTGTATTAGCCCGTGGAGGATTGTTGACCATTGGAGCAGGAGCAGGATTGATCGTGCGAGCATTGGTTGATGTGGAAGGTCTCCCCTGATATGGTTGAATTGGCTGAACCATTACCCTGCCATTCTCAATTGTAGCTTGTTGGCGAGAATTGAATGAATTCCTCAACTGATTGTTGGTAGGAGCTGATCCTCTGTATCCTCGTTTGCTTAATGTTCGTGTGAGATAAGCAGACATAGTAGTTAGCACTTCAACTGGGTCAGCTCCTTGTTGGAAAACAGGAACGGGGACTTCTTCATCATCACAATACAGTGCTTGATCTGGATGAGCTGCATAATCAGTAGAAGGAATACTCATTTGATCAGGATAGCTTGTTGAATATGCTGCATTCTCTTGATAAGAAGAATATGAAGGCTGAGCATAAGGTGCAACATTTGCTTGATGAAGTTGTGAAGCATACTGTGATGAAGGTGCATTGAACCGATATTGTTGCTGATGTGAGGTGGGTGGTTGTGGTAGAATCGAGTATTGGGGAAAGGCTGGTGTCATGTAAGGTGATTGATGATAGGCTTGATGTCCCAAGATATAAGGTGTGTTGTTGTGAGACAAGCTTGGTTGATTCACCATCAAAGCTAAGGAATCTGGATACATACCGCGAGAAGAACGGTGCATAATCACATGCTTCTCATGCTGCTGAAGGAAGGCATATATTTGATCCAAATTGCACTTATGCAGATCCCTGGTTAACTTGACATCGGTAATATACTCACCCCATTCAGCTTGAGGTAGAGTATTCAAGAATTTGGTGTTAACCTGGAATGGAGCAATCTCAAGATTGTATACATTCAGATCATTCATGAGTGTGGTGAATCTGAAGTAATAATCGTGAAGTGTTTCCCCTGGGTTGTAGGTGAATCTATCAAACAGGTCATACAACTGACATTCCCTTTCCTGTTTTGTGAGAGATGTACCTTGTAGCAACACCTTAAGACGTTCCCATAAGTCTTTTGCCACAGTATACTTGCTTACCATCCTATAAATATCATGGGGAAGAGCTTGGAGAATTGTTTAAAGAGCTTTTTCATCTGCATCTGCAACAAGTTGTTGAGCTGGAGTGAGTTCTTCAAATTCTCGTGGTCGAGTCACGTCGTCAACCACAATGGTACCATAGTCGAGTGGACCATTCAAAATCGATTTAACCATAAGCCTTCCGTATGTTGGTTTCCCCTTTAGATATTGCATCATTCGACCTTGCCATGCCTCAAACACCTCTTTAATAAGCATCGGTGGACGACTATCAGTCCCCGTTATGATCGAGATATCCGTAAGAGATGTCATCTGAGGCATTAATGAACTTGGATTCATTGTGATCACTTAACAGACTCAAAGATTATCGGTTGATCGAGCAGTGAAGAAAGGTTGAGAATTTGTGTTGTGTTGGTTAAACTCAAGATTAAATCCACTAAAGATCGTTGAAAAAACTCAAATACCCCTTGAACTTGCTTATACGGAATAACCCAAACTCAGAATAAACCCTTATTCGGAATAATGCCTATTCGGAATAATCCTATGCTGAAAATACCCTATTCGGAATAAACTCTATGCAGAATAACCCTTATGCAGAAAAAAACCCCTATGCGGAATGTTTTCTTCAATTCGGAATATCTTGGCAATTTGGCTTATTCGGAAAAACACCTCCTATTCGGAATGATGGGCAATTCGGAATATTTCTCCTATTCGAAAAAATTTGGCTATTCGGAAAATTGTGGTCTATTCGGAAAGAATTTTGGCTATTCGGAAAAATTGGCTATACGGAAAGTTTTTGCTATTCGGAAAAAACGGCTATTCGGAAAAATCTTCTATTCAGAAAGTCTATGCGGAAAGATTTCTTCTATGCTGAAAATCCTCCTATTCGGAATCCTATTCGGAATAAACTTTCTATGCTGAAAATCCTCCTATTCGGAATCCTATTCGGAAAATTCTGGAAAAAATTGTTTCCGAGACTTAAAAAGAAGCTTTTAACCCCGATTTTTGATCCAAAACAACAAAAAGTTTTATGATTTTTACCAAAATAAGCTAAACCCAATCCTTATCAATCAATCCCAATAACAAAAACACCAAAAATAACAAGATTCAAGATTGATTTTTTCTAAAGATCACTAATTGATTCAAAAACTAAAAAAGCAACACAATCCTTACCTTAAATCACCCCATAGCTCTTGATACCAAATGTAGAATATTGATAACCTATGAATCTATGATGTGGGTTGATGTTTTCTAGTGAGAGAAACTAGAGAGAGAAAGTGAGAGAATATGTGAAAGATTTTATTAATATGAATGTGTAAAAATGGAACAACAACCAACCCCTTTCCTTAGTGGAAAGGGGTATTTATAGTACCAAGCTAAACATGGGCTTGGGCCGGTCCATGACAAGCCCATGGACCGGTTCTTACTTAAGTTAATAAGTAACTAACAACTATTATCTAACTACGAGCTATTACAACATGAATATTATTGTGGAGTGACCGATACTTCTAATATACGTAAAAACGTATTTCTAACAGTGGGCCAATGCGTGTTGAAAGTCTTGGTGGTAAAAAGTACATCCTCGTCATGGTGGATGATTACTCTCGGTTTACATGGGTGAAATTTCTTGCAACAAAAGATGAGGCACCTAAAATTATCATCGACTTTCTCAAAATGATTCAAGTGCGTCTCAACGCTACTATCCGACGCATTCGTACAGATAATGGAACTGAATTTGTGAATCAAACCTTGCGTAAGTATTATGAAGAAGTTGGCATATCTCATGAAACATCCGTTGCTCGCACTCCACAACAAAACGGTGTCGTTGAAAGGTGAAATTGCACACTTATGGAAGCAGCTCGAACGATGTTAATCTACGCAAAGGCTCCATTATTTTTATGGGCAGAAGCAGTATCTATAGCAGTTTACACCCAAAACCGGTCACTAATTCGAAAACGCCATGGTAACACGCCGTATGAGCTTCTACATGGCAAAGTACCTGATTTATCATATCTTAATGTATTTTGTTCTCTTTGCTATCCAAATAATGATGGTGATAGTTTGGGAAAACTTCAACCAAAGGCTGATACTGGTATTTTCTTTGGTTATGCGAAAGAAAGCATACCGAATCTACAATCGTAATTCTCGCAAGATCCTCAAAACTATGAATGTCGATTTTGATGAGCTGACGGCAATGGCTTTTGAGCAAAGCAGCTCTGAACCCGCACTTCATGAAATGGGACCCAGTGACATTAGCTCTGGTCTTGTCCCAAACAACCCTACTTCATCATCATTCACACCACCAACTAGGAATGAATGGGATACATTTTTTCAACCGTTCTTTGATGAATTCTTTACTCCTCCAAGTATTGTTGCTCCAGAACCTGAAGTAATAGCTACGGTTATCAAAGTTGTCGCTCCAGCAACAGAAGCACAATCAGATACGTCTACACTAACAATTGGTCACGATATTCCTTCAACGAGTAATTCTCAACCAACACCTGAATCAACTACCCATGTCATGCCTATTGATGATGAAGAGGATGATGACGATCACGACTTGGAATTCGCTCAAATGCGTGAACTTCCATTATTTGGTGTACCAATTCCCGACCCTAATCAAGCTGGGTCGTCCACCTCAGAGGAAGCTCCTACTACGGTCTACTCCAATCTATGGATTCATGAACATGACATCAAGTGGACAAAGGATCATCCTATAGATTCTATTATTGGTGACCCTAATCGTCCGGTATCCACACGAAGTCAGCTACAAGAAAGCGCAATGTTTTGTCATTTTGACGTTTTTCAAAGTGAAGTTGAACAAGACGTGGCAACAAGAATTTACCCAATCTTGTTGGATAGAAGCTGTGCAAGAAGAACTTAATGAACTTATACGTCTTGATGTATGTGAACTTGTCCCATGCCCGGATCAAGTGCAGTTACTCACTTTGAAATAGGTTTACAAGGTGAAACTCGACGAGTTAGGCGGAATATTGAAGAACAAAGCTCGACTAGTAACTCGTGGATACAAGCAATTATTGGGCATCGACTTTATGGAATCCTTTGCACCGGTTGCCCGTTTGGAAGCTATTAGACTATTCCTTGCTTATGCAGCACACATGAATATGACCGTCTATCAGATGGATGTGAAGCCGACATTTCTTAATGGTGAAATCAAGGAAGAGGTCTATGTTTAACAGCCAGATGGTTTTGTAAATTCTAAATAACCTAATCACGTGTACAAGCTTAAGAAGGCTCTTTATGGGTTGAAGCAAGCTCCACGCGCGCGGTATGATCTATTATCACAATTCCTCATTACACAAGGCTTCGCTAAAGGCAAGGTGGATCCCACGCTGTTCATTCAGAAACGTGGTAAAGATATGATTATGGTACAAATATATGTTGATGATATTATTTGCATCCTCGACCCAAACCTTATCCGATGAGTTTGGGACACTCATGTCTTCCAAGTTTAAGATGTCAATGATGGGCAAAGTATCATTTTTCTTAGGTCTTCAGATATCTCAGAGTGCTAGAGGCATCTTTATCAATCAATCCAAGTATGCCCTTGAATCGCTTAAGAAATATACGATGGAATCTTGCGACCCCGTGGAAACCCCAATGGTGGAACGAACTAAGCTAGATGCAGATCCACATGGGATTTCCGTTGATCCGACACTTTTACCGTGGAATGATCGGTACCCTTCTGTATATCACAGCTAGTCGACCTGATCTTCAATTTGCTATATGTATGTGTGGTCGGTATCAAACTAGGCCTACTGAGTTACACTTAGCTACTGTTAAACGAATCTTTTGATATCTTAAAGGAACCATTAATCGGGGACTTTGGTACTCGAAAGACTCTTCAGTTGCACTCATGACATATACAGATGTGGATAACGCGGGTTGTCAAGATACAAGGCGTAGCACGAGTGGAACTTTGCAACTACTAGGAGATCGACTAATCAGTTGGGCATCAAAAAGACAGAAAAGCGCTGCAATTTCAAGTATGGAAGCAAAATACATAGCTATGTGCAGTTGCTGTGCTCAAATTCTTTTGATTAAATCGTAATTAACCGACTATGGTCTAGGTTTCAACAAAATTCCGATGTACTGAGACAACAAGAGTGCAATTGCCTTATGCTGTAACAATGTTCAATTCTCCCGGTTGAAGCATATTGACATTCACTACCACTTTATCAAGGAGCAAGTGGAAAATGGAGTGATCGAGCTTTACTTTGTTCGATCTGAGTATCAATTGGCGGATATTTTCACGAAGGCTTTAGATCGCGCTCGAATTGAATTTTTGGCTGACAAGCTAGGATTGAGAACTTTCTCGCCCGAGACTCTTAAGGACCTGGCAGATGAAGCGAAAGAATAGTGGTGGTAAACTATTCTCCGTATCCTTGGTGATCATCTGTATATATTGTTTAAATTTTTATCCACAAAAGCAAAATACAAAAATATAAAACCATATAAAAACCCTAAAAATTGAAAATTTCATAAAAATCCAAAAATATGTCTACTTTATTTTTTTTCAAAGGCACATCTTTTGGTACGATAATATTTACGGCCTTAGAAATGTTGATTAATATTGACACGGCGCCATGAATAGAGTTCGTACAAAAGTTGTAAATATTTCATAAAACATGCCTATATGGCTTGTAGTTATTTCAGACTGCAACCCGTTTTTCATATTAAAGTCAAGTATCTCTTATGAAAGCTTTGGCTCAACAACCGGAATTAATTTTCTCGGGCATGGTTTACTTTATAACCATGTAATGGATTGTGTTTACGTTATAACATAAACTAACACGGATTTATGTACGCATCAGTGTATTTATTTGTTAAAACTTCATTAAAACGGACTTGCATTTTTCTTCCCAAAACTTTGTTAAAACTTCATTAAATCAATTAATATTAAAAACACCGATTGAATTAATATTTTTAATATGGGGGAGAAAATGTGATTTAATATGGGAAATGATTAATCAAAAATGGTTTGACTTAACGTGATAAGCTCATACCGACATGTGCGAAATGTTTTCAAATATCGTGGCATATGTTAAGGGGGAACAAAATGGATTTGCTATACCAAAATGGATTTCATGGTGACATTTACTTACCCTAAACCTATTTATTTCACGATGATGAAGATTGTGGTGACATAAGGATGGTAGGATAGGTTAAGTCCAATGATTCTTCCAAAACCAGAGGAATCTTCCCAAGGACATTCCATTGCTAGAAATAGAAGTCCTTAGGAAAGATGGGGAATATTGTGAATGTAGCTGAATGCGGACCAAGTACTTAAGTTAGCACTGGAACAATCACAACAAGGTGCTAGTTATGACGTATTGGTAAGCATTGAAGGGGTTGAAGAATGAAAAAGAATTGTAAAGATAAAGGGTGTAAAGAAAGAAGCCCTCCTTACAACTTAGATAGAAACCAGGTCAATACATATGCTATTGAGATCATTTTAATGATTCTTGATATTGAAGAAAGACATCATGGACCCAGTGATGCAATGCACAACCCATCCCAGTTAACTCAGATATCTCTCAAAAGGTATTTGTTTTATTCACACTGAGACAACGCATTATCTATCGATTTATTCACTCCAAATATATTGATATTGAAAAGGTGGCACTCCTCTCCAGCCTCCGATCACTAAAATCCAAAATGCACGATTGAGTCTAGAGCCATTTGAGATCATCAAATATCTCATTAGGACACACTTCCATATTCCCTTGCTTCTTCACACACTGTGAAAATTAAGAAAGATATTAAGAGTCCTACGCAAAATCTTCATTATCTTGCCTGAACATCCGAGTAATACACAAGTATTTACAATGAAGATGGAAATCCTTCTTGAGCGAATATCTAAAAGCTCATGGTAGGTGACTTGTGCGATTCTTTATGAATCAAACTTGTGATAACTGGAAAGCAATAGTGGTTTAATTCTTATTTGAATTTAAACACGTTCCAGGCCTCTACGCAATATCTCAGTGATCTTGCCAGAACACTCAGAGTGATACCTTAGTGTTCATAGTGATGAGTGGAAATCCTTATAGTGTTAACCTCAAATAGCACTTGGTAGGTAACTTGCAAGATTCTTTATGAATCAAGCTCGTGACAACTGGAAAGCATCGATGGTGCGATTCTTAATTGAATCAAACTTGTTCCAGGAATCAGAATTGACGGCTTCAATCATGTGGATAGTTTTATCCAAATGATTCACTCTTTACGTTCGCAGTCAGCTTTGGACGGTCGAGTAAAGAGAACAGGTTTACCTGCGAAATCTTGTCAAGGAGATTTTTAATTAAATCTACCTTCCACAAGTATGATATTTTATATCGTCCAACGGCCTTCACCGACCGGAGTTAAAATGCTACCGAATTAGAATGAAATGTTCAAAGCCATTACATTTGTGTCTACTTATGTTGCGGCATTTGAAGACGGTGACGTTGCGGTGTCCGAGAAGAAGTCGTCCTCACATGCTTATATTTTCTACTACAACAAATTCAATAAATTCTAAAAGTTAAGTATTCCGCTGTATCAAACTCTGAAGCTTTCAAGAATTACAAAGGTATAAGTATGTGGGAAATGAAGTCACGAAGAGGCAAAGATAACAAGCGATGCACAAGATCAGAGGCAAAAGATCCATGCTCAAGATTGATGTCAAAGATCACATCAACATATTCACTAGAAAAGAAAAAGAAAGAAAGACGAAGACTACGAGCTAAAGACAAGCATAGTATGATAGGTTTATTATTATTATTATTGTAACTCGGGTAATCCCCTTGTACTTTGGAGTGACCTCCCTTAGGGGGAGATTGTTGGAAATACGTTTTATGTATTAGAAACGTTCGGTTACTCCAACAATAGATATAGTAGAAGCTCGTAGTTTAGTTTATTTGTATTTATTAAACAAAGCCCAAACCTAGCCCATGTGATGTATGGGTCGGCGGCCCAATATGTAAACTAAGCCCACTTTATGGACTTGGTATAAAAGCCCTCTCATTTGATGGAGAGGGTGTGGTTTTCATTCAATATTACACATAGTTCTTTACTTTCTCTCTCTAAAGTGTGTGTGAAATCTACCATATTTCTATCTCTTTCTCTCTCTAGAATATACATAGATTTACAATATCGAACAATATCTTTAACGGT